>JAYKKI010000083.1:8897500-10305000 GCA_039881145.1 Druceiella hillmani | reverse complement strand
TTAGGTTAAGTTAGGTCAGGTTAGGTTAGGTTAGGTTAGGTTAGATATTAACATAAAAGAACTAAAGGGTATATAGATATTACTAGCACACAGCAAGAAGTACACGATCTTGTGCACTTGACGCTGAGAACCAGACTTGTTACCGAGACTCATATTTTCCATTAAATGACTTCTTGCATCCGCACTGCCATCATTTTTTGCAAATCCATCATTTAAACCAAATTACAGCACATTTCCTTTTTTCTACGTCAATCAACGTTTAATTCGTGTATGCATCATAATTTGATTTGCCTATAGTAAATGAAGTAATTTTGTGGAAATATGTTATATGTCTGAAAAGTAAATTGTCAACTTAAAAGAAATGATGCGGATTGCGGAGTCTTTAATCGCTTTTGATGAGCAACTTCCTGCTAATTACTACTATAATAGCTTGCAGAAAGTGAATTGTTTAGAATTAGCTCTAGAAAATGTTTAATCTGAGTACTGTGGTACTGTGGAACAACACTCTAAAATTTCATAGAGCGCCACCTAGTGATCTCAGAAGCATTCTCACAGCATCATCTGACGATGTTTCAAATTATTTCGCAATTTAATTACACAATTTACGGAAATTTTCTAAAGTAAGCAAAGATTGTGTTCTGAAGATGATTAATGGATTCTAAGTAATCATGTCACACTTAAGTTGCACATTAATTAAATTGTATTTAAAAAGTTGAAAATAAGTGAATGCCATCTATTGATGGCAATAAAAATTACATCGCGTGACGCAATACGTATACCTAGTGAGTCAAATTATTTGAACTATTCGCTCGTCGAGAATATTCGCGAACTCGCCAGAAGGCGGGCGGGTTTAAATAGGCGACGCGCGCTCTAAGCGGGCACATTCGAGTAACACAACTTGAACGTAGCTTGTTCAATTTGCGATCAGTAACTTGCAATAATTACGTTTTTACACGTCAAGCTGCAATATGTCTGTTCTACCGCTGTGTATTGAAATCGAGCGGCCGCGCCCAATTTTCGAGCCTCGTCTGATCCATCGTGACCTGCTATCTGGTCTCATGTTACCAGCCATACTAGCAGCAGAACGGAGGAGGTGGTACGAGCTGCAGAATAGAGACAATACGTCACAAGATAAGGTAGATAAGAGTCCAGCGAAACGGCAGAGTGGCTTGGCTGAACGAAGTTTACCCCAGGAAGTTAAGGATGCAAAGAAAACGACGGCAGTGTCGATGAAGAGCGACGCGGATAAGTTTGAAATACGGTTGGATGTACAGCACTTCTCACCGGAGGAGCTCTCCGCGAAGACGGCAGGAGGATACGTCGTGGTCGAGGGCAAACAGAAGGAGAAGCAAGACGAGCACGGCTTCATCTCGCGGCATTTCGTGCGGCGATACGCTCTACCCGAGGGCTGCAATCCAGACACCTTGGAGTCTAAGCTATCTTCAGACGGAGTGCTCACCGTTACGGCACTCCAGAAGCAGCCGGCATTGACGGGAGAGCGTGTTGTGCCGATCACGTGCTCACAATCCCCTGTAAGCGCCCCTTCGATGAGTACACAACAGCAGGAAGGCGGTCCGCAATAGGATCTAGTTTTGTTTCGACAATCGCCAACTTTTAATGACTGTGATATTTACTTAAAATTATAATAAACAAATAAATGTTTATTATTAATGTATGCCGTTGTTTTATGTTACATTTTAAAAATACCAAATGTGCCTGTAAGGGTATAAAAATGATTATCTCATTAATTCTTATAGAGATGGTAGGTGACCTATACAAATGAAGCAAAGAAAGTGGTAGAATATTTGAAAGGCACTGTAAGTAGCTATGAAAAAATTTAATTCTATCGGTATACAATTACCTCTTTAAGAAGAAAAACAATGGAAGAAAGTGACAGACTATGAAAAGTATGAAACTGTTTCACATCATTATAACATTTTAAACCTGTAGAATACTTCCAATATACTAATACATATATTGGCAAGTTTGAGTATAGACTATAAATATGTAAAATGATCATTATTGTAAATTCTGCATTATACAAGAAGACAGAAATTTCAGGAATAAAAATCCCATTTAGAATTTAAATTTTCTCGAAAATTATTTTTATCAAAATAAATTTCAAGTAGATCCGATAAAATCTGTTTGAAATACACGATCGTATTTCTAATTCGTCGGATCGTAATTCAAAATTTCGTCGTCATAATCGTTAAAAATTTATTAGAACATTGTTTTAAAAAGATTTGCAAGCACTTTCTTCAATAAAAATCTAACTTTTTAAGGTCCGGTTATCAAACGGTGAAAAACGGTGGGCTGGTTTCTTTCGCTATCGTTATGTCGGCGCTGGCGACCGGTGCGTATCAAATCAGCGCCGACCTGTCAGCTCGAGTCGCTTCATTATCTTGCTGAACTCCGCGAAGTACTAATGCAAATAATGTCTAGCACAATGTTATTGAAAATTATAACTGCGTACTACCAAGAAAGAAAAAAACATCTGCAAAAGAAAGTATTACATGTTCATCCATCGAGTAGAGATTCAAAGAATTTGCCACGTTATAAGGCCAGATGAGAGATGATGTAAACAACCTCGGCGCCGAATCCTTAGCGGAGTTGATGCGCAGTGCGTACGACCGCGTACAGTTCAGCGCTGTCGTTGCTCCTCACCGTTGACGGTCAGTGTCATTCAGGAAAACTTCATAGTGACACGTACATATTGCGCAGTGTTATTCAGGAAAACTTCATAGTGACACGTACATATTGCGCAGTGTCATTCAGGAAAACTTCATAGTGACACGTACATATTGCGCAGTGTTATTCAGGAAAACTTCATAGTGACACGTACATATTGCGCAGTGTTATTCAGGAAAACTTCATAGTAACACGTACATATTGTGCAGTGTTATTAAGAAAAGCTTCATAGTGACACGTAGATATTGCGCAGTGTTATTCAGGAAAGTTTCATAGTGACACGTACATATTGCTCACTGTTAATCAGGAAAGCTTCATGGTAACACGTACATATTGCGCAGTGTTATTCAGGAAGCCTCATAGTGACACGTACATATTGAGCAGTGTCATTCAGGGAAACTTCATAGTAACACGTACATATTGCTTAGTGTTATTCAGGAAAGCTTCATAGTAATACGTACACCTGACAGCGTCGATGATCAAGGCGAGAAGGAAACCAATCGTACTTTAAAATTTAGTGACGTCTGTTTCTCGGTCTGTCCATTTTTAGGTTACAGTATCAAAACTCTGTCAGTTTAGTTCCGATCGTAATAAAACTTTACATTAACACGTAGATTAATTACCCTAATACAACTATAATAAATTCTTTATTTCTTTTATGGCACAGCCTTACATCAAACTTGGAGATGCAAAATTGTTTTTCACGGTTTCTATCGATGGGACGTCATTGTAATTTTTTTTTTCAAAATTCAGTCTCATAAACTGTAAGGGTTTCTTATTTAAACATGAAACTCTAAAAATGTTAAACGCACATTTTATTCACAATTCTGGTAAATTTAAAGTCTTATAAATTCACAACCAATTATTAGATTAACATAAAGTTCAGGAATTTTCTTTGTACTTATAAAATCATTTATTGTACAACATTTTGGTCAACATTTTTAAGATGAATTAGAATTTGTGCGGAAATTTCATTGATTTCTCGTGGAATAACACCACTAGTACCGCATCTTTCAAAACTTGAAACGCAAGTTCTTTTACTGTATTTCAAGTTTTAAGAAAAATCTGAAAATATATATATGAAGAAAATATATATAGATAGCTCTCTTTCATTACTATAGAAATCTAAAGATCCTTAATAACTCAATCGATAAATATAGATTAGGGCTTCGAAAGACTCGTGAAATCCAAATAAATTATTTCATACAACTTCAGAAAATTCTATTTTTTTTCATTTTGGAATTGAATTTAAAGAATCGGTAAATATGTGGCACAATTGATTTCATTGCAATAAAAAAGTTAAATTACTGAAATTCTTAATGAAGTCGAAAATTCAACAAATATCGATTGAGTGGCATATTTACGACAAACGAAGATCAATATGTTGTAGTAAAATGACTTAGTGCAATGTTTCTGCACACCAGCAGGATTATGTGATACCGCAGACGGAATGTTAACTTTGTGTGTCGATTTTCAGTGTAGGAATTATAAATATTTTTAACAACTTCAGCGCTAATGTCAAAGGATATTTTTTGTTCGAGGTATCTGACTAGCGACCAAATAGCGACCAAAGCCTTCTATCCATTCGTCGATGTGGATAGCTATCTAAGATAAACTTTCTATTTGTCCACAGTTTGCTTCCCACAATTGTATTGGTGTTTGAACTGTCTAACGACAGTCGTAGATATCTTTCTATTCGTACCCTGCTCCCGTACAAGCGAAGCGTTCCGTTAATATATGTGGCTAATTCGAAATAAGAAAATATATTTACACTAAATAAATAAAAAAAATAAACAGAAACATTTTAATTATATACAATTAGACGTAATTCAAATGTTTCGTGAATTTTTAAATTGCGGATGTATTTTTATATATTTCAAAATCAAGAATAATATAAGTGAAGAAAAAGCACTTTTGCATAATTATGGAACGCAATCAATATCTCTGCTTCTCTTTATTTCAAATGTTCAATCGGACAAAAGCCAGCATTATTAATATAAGATTTAAAATTGAAGGAAGTTATAAATTAAAATAATAAATGGAAAATCGCAATTATAATTTATTATATATACAATAACATAGTTATTGTATACGTAATTAATTATAATAACACTCATTATATTGTAGTAATTCAACGGAACTCGTATTAATCAGAAATCTAGTTTAAAGTTATGCTCACTGTGCTCTCACGCATAATTTGCCCGGTCTTTAGATATACGCCGGCTATATTACTTTCATTATCGGAATCATCATTCCAGTATGATAACGATCGTAAAATTCTAAATTGCTGTAGCTAGAGGGTGAGATGGTTGCTACTGATTTTCAATAACTTTTTTTCAATAAAAAAATTGGACAATTTTACATAAAACAGACCTTTATATTTACTTTATCGCTCGAAAATGTCAGAACATTCCCTTACTTTTGATAACCTAACCTATCAAAGATAACTGTCAAAAAGTTAGTTGGAAGCATAAGGATAACATCAGTCATTTCTATATAATATTTATTTATTTATCTTTTAACTTTTACTTTGATGCATAGTACATATGGCGGACTTGTTGCTACATGAGCAATATCTTCCAGTCACCCGTAACAATTGGTATTGAAATTTAGTTGGTAGACTGTAAGAGATTTTACAATGAAAATTATATATAGTATATTAAAGAAAATAATTTAAAAAATACGAAAATATAATTAATAGGAAAGGACAAGGGCACAAAGAAAAGATTTCAGGAGAGGCAGGACTTCTTCGTTCGATCTTTTAAAATAATTAGGGACGTGATTTTCTCGGTGTCAGGAGCCAGGTGGTTCCAAATTTTTGTTTCTTGGACAGTGAAGGATTTTTGCAAGAGGTAGAGGTATGTTTAGGAATAAGTAGGGTAAATGAACTTTTAGATCGTAGCCCAAGGCCGTGAGCAGACAAATTTTGAAGTTTGCCAGTAAGATAATTTGGGCTCTGAGTATTTTTAATATATTAAAAAGAAGTGTAAGTATATGAAGTTGGTATCGATCACGGATCTTCAGCCATTTGAGAAGTGACCTGGATATCCAGTGAGTGACTTGTCTACCCATTGATAGATAGCGCGCGGAGATAGTAATGCCAATGTGTTTATACTCGTATGATATTGATATGCAAAACTAAAACGTGAATAACGTTATAATTTATATCCCTAGCATAGGTAAATGGTTGGGTTTTGGGCATTACAATATTTTTAGTTAAGCGTTTGGTACGCAAAAGTCCAATTGATCATAATGCATATGCACCGAATAAAATACATGTCAGAAGTGACCAAAGAAATTTCAGTAATTCCAAAAATATTCACAGTACCGCCTAACACATGGAATACCGTAAATTATGGAAAAATTACAGTTTTCATTAGCAGTTTAAATTTAGAAAATATTTGCAATGTCGACGCTGATAAAACGAAAAAACGCCCTTAACCTCTCATAAAACAATTACAAGTAACGAAATTCTACCTAAAGTATAAATCTAATTTTATCAAGAACAATCAGAATATCAAAGGATTATATAACGGATATAAAATGTGTACAATTCAAAGAAAAAAAAACCTGTCATGCACGAGTAGAACTCGCCCTACGAGGAATTCGTACACATTTAGGTACTTATCCATCTTTAAAGGTACATACTCTTCCTAATTAAATTATTTATAAATATTAGTTTTTCACAACGTAAATATATTACTTGCTATATTCTTCACAGGCGTAAACAAAACTAATTAAAAAGTGTATAATTTCATAAAGAATTGGACGCCATTGATTTTTTGATTTTTCGCTTTGCTTGTGTTATAAGACCTCTCATAGTTCCGACTTTTAAGACTGTAAGTCAACCGGAAGTACACAATATGATTAGATGATTAGTGCATAAGACTACTGAATCCACAAAAAATGTGCTTTAAAGGACCACTTCTTTTATTGAGTGAACCAAAAAAATTTAAATTTTTAAAGTAAATAATTTAAGGCTATAGGCCTGAGCTACGATATTTATTTAATCTTGTTATTTCAAGCCGCATCTGAGATAAAGGGCCTGGACAGGCCGACAGACGGATGGGCGGACGGACAACGAAACGATTCTATTAGGATTCTGTTTTATTTATTTTGTGGGACGAATCCCTTAAAATCATTGAAAACGATTACTAGTAGCCATACACTAGCTTAGATAACAAAAGTGTTAGATAAATTCTATGAAAATGAAAAAAAAGGAAATGGTGTATATGTTTATAACGATTTTCCTTTTTATATTTGGAAGAAATCATTGACAATCTAATAAGGATTTTTTATACTTATCCATGAATTATGAGAATCACTTTTACTCGCTCTATCTTCGAATACATAAAATCTAGGTTACGTCATTTTACAAATTATTTATAAATATCATATTATTAGATGCAAATATACTCTATCAAAAAATTGAAGAAAACTATTTCTGTTCCATGCAAATAATTGTTCCATATAACAAATATTAATCATTTTGTTTAATGATAATGACAACAAAATAAATCACCTGGAATAAAATAAATTAGCTGAGGCTAAATCCAGGCAGGATTTACTGTTAGTCTGACTCGATCTCGACTTACAACTTAGCAATAAGTATCGCCGCGAGATTTTATTGTCTGTATGAGAATTCACCTGGAATTTATTGCGTCATTTGTAACGAATGGCTTTACAAATCCTGCTGTAAATACGAATTATTTATAAGGTCATAGTAAAATTAGAGCTGCCTAGAAAGCAAGTTGTTCAGGGTTAGATACAGATCAAACTGTTGTTGTAGGAAGACTTCATATTTAATCACACTTTGAATATACAAAATTCGATAACACTTCGGATAGCGCCATCTAGTGATATCGAAAACGTTTTGGAAGCATCGCCTCACGATGTTTCAAAATATTACATCATCTAATTATCGTCTAGAGAGTTCTCGATAGTTCTCAAAAACATGAAAAGATTATCTATAGAAATAATTATGCGATCAAAGTAATTAAGTAATGTCTAACATGCACTTTAATTAAATCACATTTAAATGCATTGCAATAAAAAAATAGTGCCATCTAGTGATAGCAAATAAAATTACATTACATGACGCAATGTGAAAACCTATTGAATGTAACGTATCGCAATGACAAATGGTGAGTTAAATTATTGTAATAATTTACGTGTCGAAAATATCCGCGAACTCGCCAGAAGGCGGGCGGATTTGCGAAACTTGTTAAAGCCAGGTCGACGAAACGAAATTTCTGTAAGATATAAATAAACGCTTTTCTTTAAGAAAGGAAAACAATATCAGAAAATAATATAGCAGACTTCTTAAAAAGTACCAAATTGCATTATGCTACAATTTTCTAAACCCATGGAAGACAATTCTGTACACCCAGACTTTTGTGGGACAAATTTAAAATTTAGAACGGAAATAAAAAGTTAAAAGCCTCTATATTTTCTCACTAAAAATTCTACTTCAACGACAAGAAAAACAAAATAAGAGATTATATTTAAGTGGACCCAATTTTCATGCATTTAGTAAACCGCAGTTAGAGTAGAGTAGGATGAGTTATGTTGAAAATTTATCGATGTTATTGACGGTAGCTAATCGATTATTATCGAACTCAAAACATCGATGTCAATTAACGCTAATGATTTTATTGAGTAAAAAACAATAAAAATTGATCAGCGCAACTATATTTAGAATGGGAAAGTACAATGAAATTAGCTATCATAGCTGATTTCATTGGGACTTGTACACCAAGTAAAAGGTTAAAAACTGATTATTCTATAATATAATAATAACAATGACCTTGTATTATTTCAAGTAATTTTAAAATGATATCATTTAATAGAGCAATCTTATGTTAACTTTGGAAATTTGTATATTCGTCTAAACGACATGCCTCTAATTTTATAACATAATAAAGTTCTTAAAAAATAACAAAACATATTGTAGACAAATAAACATAGCGATTGCTAATTTATTTTTAAAATCTCTCAAGTTTCAAACTCAAAAAATAGGTTGGTTTCCACCAAGAAGTAGTTTGATTGTTATGATTAGTCATCATATGGAGATACCAAAATATAAAATTATTTTTTATTGAAAATAAAGATTTTTTTTATTTTTAGAAAATAAGTTCGGCAAAATTATGAATTCAGTCACTTGACGATGAACAGCAATTCGAAAGAGTTACATCACACTTCACCAAACACCATTGTGTTATTGACATTTTCGTATACACAAGAGGTTACTTGATTGTTTTTTTTTGTTTTTAACAATTTTTATCAAGTTGATACAGTTGTCCTCAATTACACCTTAAAAGACGAGTACATTTCGCAATGGAATCAGGTTTTAGCAAAGCAAACCATAGTAATTTGTTCAAAATTGTCGCTTGGTAGATATTTCGCGTCAAACAGTGACTTCTGTTTAGCAGAATTTCGGAACAAGAACTGAAATAATACTATTTCAGCTTATAATACAATTACACAAGTGTTAAATCCGTATTACAAACTGAAATAGTATTATTTCAGTTTCATTGTCACTAAGCGTTTGTTTTTACACACATATTGTTAGGTATTTACACTGTTTTGACGTTAGATTTGCGATGTGTAAACAACTTAATCTCAACTCATACATTATTCTTCTTCAGTATTGCTTTAGATTTTGAAATAGATTATGTAGGAGTCATATTAATATGTTCGTTTGTAATCAACTTTATTAACTCAGAGCTTCGACGTTGTAATGTTTTTCTACAGAAAACACAATCGCAAGTCATTGTTTAAGATAGGATCACAATCACTTTTGTAGTGAAAACACAGTTTATCCAATAAGTACTTAAACTGCAAATAAATGCTTACATCAAAATGTTCTTCACAAAAATATATTCTTGAATCTGTAAATAAACTACGAGTTCATTGCAAGTTGTAACAATCTTTTTCTGTATTTGTTTTGTGTTTGGAACATATATAAATAATTTAAAAGATAAATATAAGATAAATTCATTTTTAATTAAACAAAAGAAGCAACTGTCATACAGACACGATTGTTTTTATTTGTTTCGCGAGTAGTGATGTTATTCACAATGTGGGAGCCCATCAATTTTCTGTCTTGAAATCTATTTTGTTACTAGGTCTGTCTTGATAATTTTGATATGCCTATGCTTACACAAATAACAATGAATATAAATATGATTACGTTCAATTATGAAAGCTCATATATTATGAGTAGGGCTGCAACTCTATTTTAAAATAACGGTTCCTACATTACTTTATACAAACGTACTTCATACTTTACGAGCAGCATAAAACGCGTTAAAATATGTACTTTACGTAAATACATTCCTTAATTTATTACGTTGTCCGAAGTTGGTCTTACATTTTACAGGAAAACAATACATATCAACAATGAACGGACTGAAATTACACACATTTCATTGATCGGCTAAAAAATGAAACTAGACTATGTAAATTATACTCTTCTATTGGTAAATAAAATTAAATTTAGTAATGTTTTTCGTTAGTACTTTGTATCTCGTGTACTTTTTTCTTGTCCAAAATGTCATTTATAATGTAAAAATATGTAGCCAATCTATATAATAATAAATATAATAATATAGACAAAACGGTACGTTTTATTGTTTATCACGACCCATTATTTTAAAATATAATGTAACTGAGTAAATATTAACTAAATAACACGTATTTTAAGACAGAATAAAGTACTAACGTGATTATAATTGGTTGATACGTGATTCGGATAAATATTGTATTAATATTATACTCCTAAAATTGTAAAGATATATCTCTATTATGTTGGAGTGTAAGTGATGTTAAATGACGTTAGTAGGGAGCTCTTGCTGTATGAATCCGACTCAAGCTTGACCGGTTTTAATTTTGCAACCATCACACAAAACCTCTAGTGGCCCCTGCAAAGGCGACACTGTTTTATTCTTATCTTAAGCTCATGTTAATCAATAGTACCTACTATTAACGTGAGAGCGTGTTCCCAGTTTGTCTGTTATCGATTGTATACCTATTCGCAACTATACGACCAATGGTTATCAAATTGTTAGTTATATTTCGTTTATTATAACATATATCTAGGTCAGTTTTTAGCTGAGAAATCGAACAGTTCCTTGTAGATTGACAAAAGAATACTGTTTCTTATAGTTAGATGGCGCTGTTACATGTCTAAATGTTATTTCCGTGTATTCTAGTATGTAATAACAGAAAGGCTTCTTTACAATTATTATTTATAAGGTTTAGTCTGTATACCATTTTTTTTCCTATAAAACAGTTTCTGTTTTGTTTTGTCCACAGAAAGTGCAGCGCCATCTACTTAAAGTGATAGCGACAAATCTAAACACACACTAACGCAATGTGGCGCAACCACACGCGTATAGTGGAATATGAATAAAGCCAGGGCCGAGAACGTTCGCGAGTCTGCCAGAGCGCGGTCGGCCGGTTTAAATACTCGGTGCGCGCTTCGAACGACGCATTCGAGTGACAAAACTTGTACGAGTAACAACTCGCCCTTAGTGACTTTACATAAATTGTTATAAGACAAACTTCAAGATGTCTGTTCTTCCGCTGTGCATTGAGATCGAGCAACCATACCCAATGTTCGCGCCTCGCCTGAGTCATCGCGACCTGTTGTCCGAGCTAGTGTTCCCAGCCATAGTTGCCACACAACGGAGGAGGTGGCAGGAATTGCAGAATAGAAATGGTACATCACAAGAAAAAGTTAAGACGAACGAGAGCCAGGTGAAATCACAGAATGATGTCTCCGCTGAAGAAAGGTTATCCCAGGTGACGAACAAAGAAAATGAAAAGACGCCTATTAAAAGCGACGCAGATAAGTTCGAAGTATCTTTGGACGTGCACCACTTCTCGCCGGAGGAACTTTCGGTGAAAACGGCCAACGGCTATATCGTGGTAGAGGGAAAGCACAAAGAAAAACAGGACGGGCAAATGATTGTCTCGCGGCAGATTGTGCGGCGATACGCGTTGCCCGAGGGCTGCCACCCCGAGACTGTGAAGTCCAACCTATCTTCGGACGGAGTACTAACTGTCTCCGCTCTCGGAAAACTGCAGTTGACCACGATAGATAAACTCACTATGTCAGCCGCGCAACCTGAATCATCCAGGGACATTCCTTCGACAAGCAAGCAGTAGTAGAAAGGCTTACAAAATTATAATTAATCCCATTTTTAATCCAACAGTGATTTATTAAACTTTATTTATGTTTATTTATGATGATAATAAAATGAAATTTTAGTACATATTTTGTCATTTTATTTACTTATATAAATGTAATCAATATTAATCAGCTTAACAGCGGAACCTACACAATATTTCAGATCTTTTTCAGCGGTAGCTTTGTTAAACTCGGAAATAATACAAGTGTGCGTACCGTTCTAGGTATAATTTAATATTAAATTAGATTAATATTCCTTTATTTGCGATTGCTTGTTGATATTAAACGATGACCAGATAAACGTATAGATTAAGCAATATTATATCAAATCATAAAAGGAACAAAGCGCCTTAAATTTTTTTTAATTTTCTAATTTAATTCAATCGATGAGGATTATAAATATAGTAAAATTTCAGTAAAAGGGTTGCGTACATGTGTAAACTCAAAAACGTAAAGTATTCTGATAAGTTTAATTCAACGACTGAAAACAAGGAAATTATGTTATGCGTCTGCCGATCTGCCACAGTCCGTATATAAATGTAACGAGTAAAGTTATAAAGCTGAAAATTTACTTGTCGGCTTATAAAAGTATCTAATTAATTTTTTTGACGATGACGATTAAGGATTCTTTAAACAAAAGAACTTTTCAAAACTATGAAACTGAAAAGAAACTTAGGAAATCAATTTGAAGAAACTAAAATGTTGTTTATTAATGAATTATTCACATGGTAATTTATAGAAATGTCAGGTTAGGTAGAAATTAAAAAAAAAATCAAGCGATGAACAATAGCGAAATTCTCATTTTTCATGAAATTCAATTTGTAGCGATCTTTCTCAATACATAATGTTTTAAACTTATGACTTTTAATAAGAGATTTCTCTGGCAGCAATGAGTCGCGAAATTTATTTTTTTATATATAAATAAATAAACAATTGTTTAGTTATAACATCAGCATGTATATGGGAATTTCGATTCGTATTCGAGTTTGTTTTCGAGAGTCGAAAAGCTCGATGTCCGGGGCAATACATATACATAGTGTAACACTGCAAAAAGCTGAGTAATGAAACATTATTTAAAATATTTAGAAATGTTTGTCTTAATGCATTGTTTAATGAATTATTTTCAAAACGAAATGAATAATTTTAATAAAGTTTGTGAATAAAAACTATACACGATGTCCGGGAATAAGTGTCGGACAAAGAAAGACGCTATTCGTTGGCTATAAAGGAATAAAGTGTCGTTGATATAAAACGTAAAACACGTCCTTTTTCTAATTGAGTACAAAAAAAATTTACACAAAACTCGTTTTAACTCAACCAATACTTGATTGGAGTGCGGTGTTTACCCGTCAGATTGATTTCTTCGTTGTATTTTGCTGGTCATTCCGCTGAGTGACGCTGAATAATGTGAGCAAGTATCGTGTGTCCGAAAAAGATGACAAATAATTATGAATATTTCTTCCAATTTTCTGAAAAATTATATTTTAAATTTTATTTAAACGCAATCAACTATTTTTCAGACAACAAATAATGTCTTTCTTTGTCCGACACTTATTCCTTAATACCGTGTATGTATATATATGTGTGTGTGTGTGTGTGTGTGTGTATATATATATATATATATATATATATATATATATATATGTATATGTATATATATTTATATATATATATATATATATATGTATATGTATATATATTTATATATATATATATATATATATATATATATATATATATTTACTAAAGAAATGGATCTGGTGCCAAGAATTTAAAAAAAGTTACTTTTATTACGATTTCATAAAAAATAAACGAGAGAGACAGTGACATTTAAGCGATTTCACCCTACGATACTTTTCATAACCTTATAATGAAAGCTTTTTTGCTGAATTACCAAAATAAAAAAAATCGTACATTAGTCTTTATATATATTTCTTTATAACTAGATGACTACCCCACTAATTTCATTAAAATTATTAGTTCTGCTGTTAGGGTCTCGTTTGTGACATTAGGGAAATTAAGAACAGATTGGTACAAATAAAAGTGCTCTCACTACGGCACATTGACAATTTCTTTACACATTAACATTTTCTTTTTTCTCAATAATTTTGTATGTACTTAATGTAAACTTGCGAGTTCATTAGTTATATTTTCTTTAATTTAACCACAAATTCAACACGTTGTGGAAACCTGTTATGAATAAAATATGTGTAATATTATCTATAAATCAATAGTGTTTCTATATATTCATGACGTACATAATGTAACTTGAAGGATTTCATTCTAATGTAGACCGTCGAACTAATGTAGACCGCGTCAAAGGTTTAGTGTTTTACCCTGTCTTTTATTAATTCCTGAAATTAAATTGTTATATAAAAATTATTGATTGTATGTTTGATTTACAGACCTTTTATTTCATATGTCACTTAGAGAGGTTGACATCTATAATTTTTTATTTAACACCGAAAAGAGATTAAGTACGCGAAGACGTAACGCTACCAGAGTAATTAATTAACTATTTAGATTTTCATGGCATTTTTTTATAGTTTAAACTATTTACAAATATTAATGTGGCAGAAAATTGTTACACTTGCATTCAGATGGATCAATATTACGCACAGAATAATGTTTTAACTGATTTGTTAATTTTTCAAGAGGACATAAGTACCTCATTGGATATGTGTTTTAAAAACTAAAACATAACGAACATAGGTAAGGTTTTGCGCTATAATACCAAGGTAATTTATAGACTATAATAATGCAAAAAAGTTAAAGTCACCTTTTTAATATTTATCGAAACAAAGAAAAATAGTAAAAAAAATTATTTAGAAAAAATTGTTTTTTTTTGAAAACTATAAACAAAAACATTCTGTGTCATATCATTTTACGTCATAGCTAATGAAACTCGCGATATATAAATAATCACTCCAAAAAGTACTATTTTGATGTTAACCGCACAGGAGAGGAGAGTTCGTATAATTGTGAGAAACTTTATTAAACGATGACCATATACAGGCCAAGAACAAGAAGAAAATATTTGAAATCAAAACAACAAGTTCTTAAATTTGTTTTAAGTGGTAGTTTAATAACCAATCAATCAATGAGCAAGCTTCAGCTCCTGACAGATCCTCAGAAGCATTCAATGGCTAGTCAAAAAAAATTAAAGAAATTAAAAATTTCCCTGGTTATTACGATTGAACCTCAATGTGCTGGGCTAAAATTGTTTACCATCTAATTGTGTTGCTTAATATACGTTTCACAGTCTTAAAACTATCAATAATTTCTCAAAAACAATGGGATTAAGAGTCGTCGTTATAGTTGTCCTGTAAACTTTAAATTAAATTTCAGTAGATAATCCATTTTTTTTATTTTATCTTCAATACTTTCAGGTATAGAGGAAAATAATATGATTTTGTTCATAATCTCAGTAACGCCTTTAGTAGATAGTTCATATTACATAAAATTCCGAAAGAAGTAGGCTTGGATCCCACACAACCAAAAGGCAAAAATTGTTATATTAAGCTTAGCTCGGCCATAATTCTCAGATAATATTTTTTATACAGTGTAAAAAAACATTGTCAAACGAAAGCACGGAAGTAGAGAAGCTATAGGCTAACTCGAAATAGTCGCATGTATGTGCAGCGATTTCTTTTTTTATCTAAATTATTAATTTTTGAAGTGAAAACTTCTTTAAGCGCACTTGCGCACTTTTTCTGAGCTGTGAACGATACTGATCCGTCAGGTTACGATACTGCCCATCGGCGCAAGCTAGTTCCAAATTCAAAAATGATGAAATGTCATCAATTGAATGTATACTGATTTGTTCGGGTAAACTCGGTTCGCTTCGGCCGAGCGAGTTCACTGTCTGACATGGAACGCATACTTTCAAGAATTAAGTTATATTTTTGAATGATATATTATTTGAGTATAATTTAATATAATACGCGTGTATTATTTTTGTTTTTAATTTTCGTATTGGAAATTTCCAACATACACAAGTACGGTTAGATTGCCAAAGTTTTCACTTCTACGCCGTGGTCTTAAAGCATACCAATTGTTTTTCTGTTTTCTTTTACAAAACCCATAGATTGAAGAAAAATCTTTTTTCCCAACATGAATAACTGTTTGTAGCAAGAAATTATCTTAAAACCGAAAGTCTGGTGATTTTGAATTTAAAATTTGACGTCATTTTAAAAATAAAGTTCACACATGGAGATTAGATTCTTACTGTTGTCGGTCCAGTTTTGTCCAAAATCTATTTCGAGGACCTTTTTATTTCATCAGCTTCATGATCAAGAAAAAGTTTGGCCTAAAAAAGGATTAAAAGTAAGTAAAAATTGCAATTTTCAACAGCAATTAAAGAAGTACAAATTGAGGATGAAATATTCAAATTGGAGACATCATCATAAAAAGTAACAACATGACGTAATGGTAACTGGTTTTTAGAATAATTACTAATTGTTAAGAAAAAAATCAAGTTTCTATTATAATAATTTTGGTCAGAAAAAAATGTCTCCGATTTGTGAGTCGGCAAAAAAAACAAAAAAAAATTAATAACCCCAATACTATCAAAAATTGCTGAATATACATTGGACGGTTTTTCAATTAGGCTTTGAGATTCTATAGCTCTCTGCTTCTGTTTGACACAATTTTTTGGAGCATCCTGATACGAGTCATAACTTTCATTACTATATCAAATCTCAATTTTCTACGTCAATCGTCTTCTGAAAAAAATGGCTGTGATGAACAGGCGGACCGACAGAGGTACGAGGGATATACAAAACATTAAATGACTTAAAATTTCAAATATTTGCTGCTGGGTAGTTGTTACTTTAGTTAATACTTGTCAAAATCTGCTAATTGGTGACTACTGGCGGCTGCTTCATTTCTTTATGTTGTTGATAACCAACTTTAGACAAAGAGGAAATTATGTATATACTACCTTTTGCCCGTGACTTTTAATAATTACACAATTTCTAAAAAAGAAAATAATTATATGTTAGTTACATTAAGATAATTAAAATACGTTTTAAAAAATAGGCTTTAGAAAAAGAAGGTACTAAGAAGTAAAAAAATAATTAACTCAAAATAAGTCCCACCTATTCGCAATAAATAACTAAGTTACTTATTTTTGATTGAATGATCTAATATTACTAGGTAATTCCTTTCTATCTTTTAATAATTCATAAATAATTGAAGAAAATGTATTACTTAAAGGGCATGCAAAAATTAGACCATTTGGAGCACCAGCCCCACCACCCCGAGCCCACGATCGCAAATTAAAGACTCTGGTACGCAGCCCAACCAAATGAGTAGACGAGAGAACGAGGCTTTTTTTCAAGAAAATATCTATTTCGAAGACCATGGTTTGAAGGGTATAGAATCTTGAAGTACATTATCCTTATAAAGTGATACGATCTTCCCCACGCGGCGGAGAGCATCTCAGAGCACAGGTTAAGGAGAGAGATCATTAATGAAATTATAAGAATAAAGTTGATCTCGGTTCACAATGGCAAACCGAGCTTTTGCATCGACTATTTGATTACCTGTGATCTTTGCAAGAATAACAGCCAACCCTGATCTCCCCAAATTAAGCGTAAGCTACTTGATCTGAAGTGTTAGGAAGCGTTGAAAAGTTTGGGAAACGGATTAGTGAGTAGAGACTATCAATAGCTTAAGGAGTAGGAGAAGATAAGGACATTGCGAATCTCAGTACGTCGAGAATATCTGAAGTCCTTCACAGTAGCGCACCATTCCACGGAGAAAACTGAATATACTTTTGGGAGGCCCAAATAAGTCTGACAAAAGGGGTGCAATGCTCCTTTGAGGTAGAAAATACCAATTACTCTTCTTCGTATCAAAGCACTCGATTTGACGTATATATATATATATATATATATATATATATATATACACAAACACACATATATATATATATATATATATATATATATATATATATATATATATAGACCAACCTTAAAGGAGTGATAAGTTAGTATAAGTATGACTGGATTACTGACAAAATTTCACCTTAATAAAAATGTCTTCTTTTCCGAAATATAGACACTTTTTTAAGGGTTATGGAAATCACTATCCTAGGCTCGTCTTTTGGGTGCTACGGCTACAAATTAAGTCTTATTGATAATTGTTTTGTAGTTGAGAATATCTGAGTAATAATGCTTTTGAATTGAAACATTTTGTGTTAAAGTTGATGAATTACTAAATATTAACAAACGGACAAATATTTAACATCGCTGTAAATATATGGCTAGGATTAGAATACTTATATTTTATTGCTTTTTACTTTCTGAAGTTGTGCATACCTACTTTCGTCTCACTTGGTCTATTGTGGTTGGTTGTTAGAGATTACCCTAGTAGTAATAAGTGTGCCCCATATAGCTGCCATAATTCGAAATAGTTTTTTTATTTTTTAACCTCTACATGGTAGTGTTAAGACGACCCCCTATTATGGAGATTCATCTGAAAGCATTTCCTTTTATGACGCGATGGCTCAATTAAATTCGAAGAAATTTGAAAAATGACACGAGAGAAACCCTGTTAAGTACCCGTAGAACTCGCGCTACGAGGGTTCTGTACGAACTTTAGTACATATGAACATATTAATATTATTTTTCACCGTGATATTGCCAAAGGTATTTTTAACAGGCGTATAAATATAGTGATTTTCTCGAAAACTATGAGATTTAAAATAATTGTTATAATTTTTTGTAAACTTTAGTAACTCTGTTTTTTTACAATGTTGATTTTAGCAGTTTCAGAGATGGGCTGGCATATGTTTTTGTGGACATTTTCAGCACTATCTCCAAAGCTATCTTCAATAAAATTCTGAAAAATTTTTAAGGATCTTACTAGGTGAGTACTTAAGAACTGTTAAATAACACCCCACTAAACGAAACTATGTAGATAATGTAAATCCTTCCTTTGCCTCTTCAAAAATTTCAGTACAAATATTCTTGAGTTTGGTTATTGAATTGTAGTACGTATTAATAAAGCACATTAATCATATGTCAAATTTCACGTTTCTACATCAAATAATTTCGAAGAAAATCGGCAGTGACAGAGGGTTCTCCGACTTTTTTTTTTCAATAATAACGTCAAAATCCCGAAAGTAAGCTTAACCGTGATAGAAATATGTTATATTTTGATTTGAACTGAAAGCTTAACTAATGTTGAAACCCTGCCATCTTCTGTCCCGCGCGTTTCGTTCGTAATGTGTTAGTATCAACAACTGAATTTTAATTTCCTTATGGAACATTCTAGCAAATCAAAAGATAACCTGATCCTCTAATATTATTTCAGTGGAAGTCGTATTCAACTTGGTTTAGTAATTCTTATATGTTGTTCTAACGAATAACCAAAGGTACAAACAGGCTCGCAGACAAAGTCTTTTAAGAAATATTCTATAAGGACAAAAAATGTAGTCTAGATTTTAATCAGAACCAAAAGAACCTATTAAAAGTCCCCCTTAAATCGGGTAATAGATTTAGCGCGCTGCTTTTCCGAACAGACAGCTCATCCGCCGCAATAGCATGATTGTATCTATTGCAGATGTTGGCCAGGCATCTTCAGGTATAAAATGGAATTTTTTTAATTGTATATCGTTTATTTATTTATATATTTATGATACTTTACTGCAAGCTTAGAAAAAATAAGTACGCGCGACAGATTTATTGTTACAAGAGTAATTTCTCCCACCTACCACAATGAATCAAGTGAAAACGACAAATACTGTGGTAAACGATTAGTAAACAGCAATCAGTGGCACAAAATAAGTATATTATAATCAATTTATATGATACAAATATGAAAACATACAGAATAAATATAAAATTAAATCAAATAAATGTAAAACAGCGACAGGTCAGGGATAGTGCAAGGGTGTAGAAGGGATTTCGATTTGCCGATTCTGATGATAAATTCAGACAACTTTCAAACACAGGCATTGAGTGCACACTTCGTACATTTATTTTTAGTAGCAAATACGTCAAAGGGTTCCCCAAAGAAAGCAGTTTTATGTTGAGGGAAGAGGGTATGTACTTGCTTTTTGACGTAATTCAAGGTATCGGTATATAGATGGAGGTATGAAGGTGTCACGGGATTATTGAGAATATTGTTTAAAAACATAGAAAATGGTGGTTGTGTCAGTCACGAATCTTTGACAATTTAAGTCATGACCAATGTTTAGATTTAAAAGGGCACGGATCCATAAGAAAATAATATTTCATCCCCGAGTTGGTACATAGAGAAATACTTGAAAAAAAAACTTAAAATGCAAATGAAACATTAATCTTTAATATCAATTAAAATACATATCCACACGTTCATTAAATTCACTAGTTACCTTATAAATTTCTATCACTCTCGATCTGTCATTGACAAAGCTGTGATGCTGCGATATACGGACAAGCACAATTATAAAATTCGTATATTTGCCAGTCGGCTACAGAACCATAACAAAGGTTTCGCAAAAATTATTTTGTCACGAGACTGAAACTGGGACAAAACTAACAATGTATACAGAATATTTTTAAACGTTAACAACGTAGAAATTAAAGCAAATGACGCAGAAGATTTACATTTAACGAATATGAATGTGGGAAGAATTTAGAAAATATTTTCCTTTACAATATATTGAATTCACATCTGTTATATTTAAGATCGTCATCGGTTTTTTAGTTTATTTCTCTATAATAACAATTATATTTAAAATCTTGAAAATTTTGTATTTTTGAAAACTTTTATCGTGAAAAATTAACGACAGTAAGAAATTCTTTAAAAATTTAATGCGAAATTGTCTACCACGATGTAGCCTTCTGCCGTCTTCACTGAGAGTTCCTCCGGCGAGAAATGCCACCAGGGCCGTTGTGCATCAAGTATAGCTGGCAATACCAGGCCGGACAATTGATCATGATGGCTGAGTGAGATGCGAACACCGGACGCGGCCGCTCGATCTCAATGCACATCGGTAGAATAGACATGTTAATACAGCTTATGTAGTATACATGTTAATACAATACAACGTATAGCTTATGTAGTATGCAGTGTAAAATTTATGTACTGTAATTCACTAAGGACGAGTCGTCGCTCGTACGAGTTGTAACTCGAAATTGTGGTGTTGGAAGCACGCGCCGACAATTTAAAGCGACTCACTTCTAGCGAGCTCTCGAACATTCTCGTTCGTTCCCTGACGTCATATCGTGACGCGTAAATAACCTTGCCTGGACCATCGAGGCCTGCTATCTGGTCTCATTTTACCAGCCATACTAGCAGCAAAATGGAGGAGGTGGCACAAGCTGCATAGCAGTGAATTACAAGAGAAGGCGGATAAGAGTCGAGACAAACCGCAGAGTGACGTTTCGGCTGAACGAAATTTGTACCAGGAGCTTAAGGATGAAAAAAACTTGACGTTGGTGAAGAGCGACGCGGACAAATTTGAAATATCGTTAGACGAAGAGAGCAGAAGGATACATCGTGGTGGAGGGCAAGCACGAGGAGAAGCAAGACGAGCTCGGCTTCGTGCCGCGGTACGCACTACACGACGCCTGCCACCCTGACACCATGGAGTTTACGCTGTCTTCGGATGGGCTGTTCGGATTCACGGCGCTCAAGAAGCAGCCGGCTTTGACGATAGAGCGCATTGTGCCCATTGCGAGCTCAAAACCGTCTGTAGATGTAATTTATAATAAAAACAAATATATATTAGCAAAAGAGCACGTCGTTGGTGTAGTCTTTTATATTTCAAACTTACAGATAATTAACCTATAAAAATAAAGTAAAGAAAGTGGAAATTTGGAAAATAAGGTAATACGTATAGGTATATCAGTCCACTCAGACTGATCTTACAGCTGGTGTACCTCAAGGTGGAGTTCTATCTCCTCTCCTCTTCTCAGTGTTTATTGATGATGTTGTTAAAAACATTTCTAGCAATTATCATCTCTATGCTGATGACCTACAAATCTATGCGCACTCGAACCTCCATTCCTTATCAAAAACCATCGACATCCTTAATCGAGATCTCGCTTCAGTTAGTCAGTGGGCTCACGAAATAGGTCTTTTGGTTAACCCAAGTAAGTCACAAGCTATGATCATCGATAGTCAAAGACTGACTTCTAAAGAAAACCTACTTAGTTTACCGAAATATATAGAAATAGAAATATTTATAGTAAAAGGATCTTTGAAGATATTACTAAGAAAAAAACATAAAAATATCGTAAGTTTTAGGCTTTACGTAGTATTTCATTATGTTGTCGTCATGTTAGTCAAATCACTCCGTTATCTTGCGAACTCACACTTTAGAACCTGTCCTTTTTCATGTCATATTGTATCTTTTTCGTGAACTCTGACTTGAAGTTTTGTCTATGGAATTTGAAAACACGGAGCTCCCTCTCTGATATAAACGCTTTATGCAAAATAATGAATTCTAAACTTGGCCATGCGTTTCAAAAATACATAGAACAATATTACATTTGACGTGATAAATACATTGGCAATACAAATAGTAATTACAGCTTTAAAAGATTTGAAATTAGTGAAATCACATACCCCAAAGAGTGGGTATATCCTAGGTTCGAGGACAAAACGTAGCTAAAATTGTTACGTCGTTGTGGGTCTAATTTTGGGTTACAATTAAACATTCAAACGAAGACTGATTGCCACCACATTATTGTTAATGTCTATAACATATTAAATAAGGTCCATTTATGCACAAAAATATTGTTACACAATTTAATTGTTGTTAATGATTGCTCAATATGTTTGAAATGGTCAGTGGGTGCCGATATAAGGAGAATCCATCCTAATCCGATTTTCCAATATATTGATTAAACTGCATGAACAATTAATATATGGAAATATTCAAAATATAATCTACTTTTAATCACATCAACAAATTATTAAATTACATTCATAAATCAAACTACATAGATTATGTAAAAATATTGGTTTATTATTAATTATTTTATTCAACAAAACTAGTTGTACTAGGAAATGAAAATAAATATCACAGTTAATATTTAAATGACGATCACAGTAACTAGAACTGGTTCTTATTGTTGTTTATCTTTCTGCTGCTCTCCAGTCGTAGACGGAGTATTTCTAGTGGATTCTGTGTATTCGATGGGAACGGCACGTTCTACCACTGACACGTGCCGCTTCTTGGTCGCCGTGACGATGAGCACGCCGTCCGAAGACAACTTCGATTCCACAGTGTCAGGATGGCAGTCCTCGGGTAACGCGTATCGCCGCACGAACTGCCGCGATATTAAACCGTGCGCGTCCTGCTTCTGCTCGTGTTTACCTTCTACCACGATATAGCCTTCTGCAGTCTTCACCGAGAGCTCTTCCGGCGAGAAATGCCGTACGTCCAACGCTACTTCGAATTTGCCCGACGGGGACAAATTCGAAATATCACTGGGCGTACTGCTTGGAAGCGTCACCTTATTCTCTGTGTTCGGCTTCTGGGTTAACTTTTCTTCAACATGGACTTGATTCTGGTGTCGCACGTCATGGATTTTGTTGGCCTTGTCTTTTTCTTGGGATGCATCGTTTTTATTCTGTATATCTTTCCACCCGCTCCGTTGTGCAGCAAGTATGGCTGGTAACACCAGGCCGGACAATAAGTCGCGATGGTTGAGGTGAGATGCGAACACCGGGCTCGGTCGCTCGATCTCAATGCACATTGGTAGAACATACATTTTACAGTTTAAATAAATAAATCCACTAAGCGCGAGTTGTCACCCGTACGAGTTGCGTTATTCGACTGTGACGTTCAGAAGCGCGCGCCGATTATTTAAAGCGAGTCGCCGTCTAGTGAGCTCGCGAACATTCTCGTCTCTGTGACGTCAGATCGTGACGTATAGTGTTAGTGCTGTTACTTGTTTTCCGTTGCAACAGATGTCGCTCTATTGGTTCAAGTAATTTAAATCATGGAAAACTTTTAATACAGCTTCATTATGCAAACATGTAAAATAACATTTACACATAATTTCTGCGGTTTTCCTGTGACAAAACCAGCCGAAATTTAGAAAGATGTTTTAAGAAATATTGACTTTCGTCTTATTATAACTTTTTCGGACTTTATTATAACTTTAGAGATCTGACGATTTTGTCATTACTAAAGATGAAATAAAATTCTAAACAAATAACATAACTTTTTAGTTTCAGTAAAAAAGTATACCTCGATTTTTTTTATTTTTGAAATGTATTATATCAATAAAAGTTGACATAATAAACTATTTCCAAGTTTATTAAATGGCTCTACGAATACATTTCGTCACGATATTTTGCATGACGTAATCTGCTGACTGCCGTTTCATGAGTTAATTACGCTTATGGTGAATGTTCCGCTTTTGGTCCACCAACTAATTAATTATGTAATTAGTAAAGTTTAAATAAAATCACTATGCCCCTGCAAGATGAGATTAAATTTACCAGCTTTCAATTGATTAGTTCTCAATTTTACACTATTTTGCAAAACACAAACTAATTTGATTAAAAAAGCCCTTACTAAAACTAAGGTAAAGCTAGCGACCACTGTTGATAAGATTCAAAATGTTCTTTTTCTTAGTTTGTCTGGAATTTGCCTTGACTAAGGAGTATTGAAATGTTTCTAGTAGATATAGAGCAAGAAGCAGAAGGCCATGTGCACTTAAAGCTAGGAATTAGACTTGTTAATGAGACTCTCGTACTTTTTCATTCTACGACTCCTTTAATTTTTTTGCATACCATCATTTAAACCGAATTATATGCCATTTATATGACATTCCAATTTTATACGTCAATCAACTTTTAAACCATGTATGCATCAGAATTTGATTTGTTTATAATAAAAGCAAATATATTTACTAAAATGTGTTATTTGTCTAAAAAGTAAATAACGGGGCCTTTCATAGCGTTTGACGAGTAACTACGCTACTTTTTTAAATTTGATTAAGTATAATCCAGAGCCACCAAATAATTACAACTGCAGCCATAGAAAGCGAATTGTCTATAATTAAGTCCAGACCAAATTAATTGTATTCAATATTCTCACTGTCGAACAACCCACTAAAAATCCACACAGCGCTATCTAGCTAAATTAGAAGCATTCCGGCTGGTTTGCCTCACGTCATTACAATACGCCATCTAGTTACACGTTATCTATGGATTTCTCGAAAGTTTCAAAAACTGTGCAAATATAGCCTTATGGAAATAATAATGAGGTTAAAATGATGATGTTGCCCTCAACTTGCACTTTAAACCGTATTCATAAACATTGGACAACATAAACGAGTGCCATCTAGCGAGAGCAATCAAATTTTCATCGCATGACGCAATATATAGAATTTTTAAATATAGCACCCAGTGAGTCAATTTATTTGAACGATTCGCGCATGGAGGATATTCGCGAGTTCACCAGAAGGCGGGCGCGGGTTTAAATAGGCGACGCGCGCTCTATGCGGACACATTCGAGTGACACAACTTGAACGAGCGATAACTCGCGCTTAGTGACTTTATAAACTTTACCTACACTACAAAAGCTGTAAGATGTCTGTTCTACCGCTGTGTATTGAGATCGAGCGACCGTGTCCAGTGTTCGAGCCTCGCCTTGACCATCGTGATCTACTATCTGGTCTCGTGTTACCAGCTATACTAGCAGCAGAACGAAGGAGGTGGCACGAGCTGCAGAATAGGAGCTGTGCATCACAAGAGAAGGCGAATAAGAGTCGAGCAAAACCGCAGAAGGAAGTCTCGGCTGAACGAAATTCACCGCAGGAGTTTAAGGATGAAAAGACCTCGATGTCAGTGAAGAGGGACGCGGACAAATTTGAAATAGCGTTGGACGTACAGCACTTCTCGCCAGAGGAGCTTTCCGTGAAGACGGCAGAAGGATACATCGTGGTGGATGGCAAGCACGAGGAGAAGCAAGACGAGCACGGCTTCATCTCGCGAGGGTTCGTGCGGCGGTATGCACTACCCGAATCCTGTCATCCTGACACGGTGGAGTCTACGCTGTCTTCGGATGGAGTGCTCACCGTCACGGCGCTCAATAAGCAGCCGGCTTTGACGATAGAACGCATTGTGCCCAACACAAGCTCAAAACCGTCTGTAGACTCACCGTCAACGAGTAAACAGCAGCAGGAAAGCGATCAGCAATAGGGGCCTAGTTTTATTCCTATAATCACTTACCTTGAAGACTGTGATATTTAGTTAAGTTATAATACAAATAAATATTTATTAGCAAAACTATGTGGTTCTTTTATATTTTAAAAGTACCAAATTTCTCTTTAACGTAAAGAAATTATTATCTTCCTTAATTCTTACAGATATACATAACCTACTTAAATCAATTAAAGAAAGTGGAGGAAAATAGGGTGGACAGAACAAACATCGTATTTCACTTAACGTACATGATAAAAAGAAAAAAACTTCATGCTTTGAAACTGTAAAAATCCGATTGGTGGCAGTTCGGTGGTGACCAGACATATAATTTAGAATATTAGTAACTCGCGGCCTAACAATGAGTCTTCGTAATTCATTAAGGCCACAATTTCGTCGGTATATAATTACCGTTAGAAAAAGAATATAACGAATTTAGAAATACTAAAAGGTGTAAAACTGTGTCGTATTACAAAATTATAAACGTCTTAATTAGTTTCGGTCATTTCTCAAGTGTTTGGTTATTCGGGACGAAGACTAGTCTTCATGTTCATTCACTTTTTTTCAGCATATTGTATATTTCTTGTAGTCCTTCATGTTTTAAATTAAAAGTTACGCATTAACTGCTCATACCCTTGGTTTCCGTTCTGAAAGGCTCCTTTTACTCCTCGTCCTCAATCATCATACTACCTTTTATGAAAGGTCATTCTTAACTTAGCTATTAAGTTGTGGAATAAGTTACACCTCAAGATATGAAAAGCCTTCGCTATGTACACGTTTAATAATCGCCTCAAAAAGTTATACCTCTCGTAATTTCCTTTAAAACCTAACTTCCTTTTTTAAGTCGTATTTCTCTCCTTAATGCCCTGTCATTTATGGATTTATGTGCACTAGTGGTCGCACAGTGGTCGAAATTCGACCGTAAATCATTCAATATTTAAGTTTGAACGTTTATTGAGGTTGTCTTTGTCGAAGAGTAAACCTTTAAAATGATTTGAAACTCCGAACTGGGATAAGGAAGCAGAATTTAATTTAAGTAATAAAATGTACTTACTTGCTAACTTTGTTGAAAATGCTAATAGGTGGGCCTAAGTAGGTTAATTTAGATTACTGCTACAAAATTTTCTTTTCACAACAGGTGGATGTTAAGCAAGCTGTATTTCATTAATACACACAGATCCCTCTTACACAAAATATAAAATAAACGTTTTTCGACTTAAGATACACTCAACAGAATACTGAAAAGAAAAATTTGAAGTCGTGCAAAATTTACAGCTCGAAACTCATTCAGTCAATTTGACATTTTATAAATTCGTTGGCGAAAATCTCTACTCTGTGCGACTATTTGACCACAGACTATTATGTGTTTAACATTGACATGAACGTAAATAATGAATCTTTTAATGTAATTAAAATAAATAATTTAATGTTTTTAAAACACATAATACATGTAAATTTTAATTACTGAATATTGGTTGCATAAGACATTCTAGAAGACCTGCTTCATATTCCTAATAATTAATAATAAACAGAAACAAAATGTGAAAAGATCTGTACGCAGTCCAAACGAATTAAACTAAATATCTGTAACTTGAGTCGACAATCAATTCACAAATATTTTCATGAATTGAAATAGAAAAAGGAAAGCACGAAATTGGCTTTCCTCTTTCCATTTCAGAAGGGCTTCAGATCAAAAGATGTAGGATTTTTTCAAATGAATTCAGAAGTTATTTATCTAGCAGTTTCGACATTCACTTTTCAGGAGGCGACAATTTGTTTTAAATTTGAGTTGAAGTATTTATGGAATTTGTTATTGGTTGCGGTTAAAAAACCAATAAAACCGAATAAGTGCGGGTCGGACTCACGAACGAAGGGTTCGATTACATCAAACAATATTAAACTTATTTCTTATGTAATAAGGTCGATTTTAACATTTGTAGGTATAGTTTGACAGAGAGGTTAGGGGATGACGACTTTAGGAGTACAAATATAAACAAAGTTATTGCTGCAGTTGGTATCGAAAACATCCCATACCACAAAAACTACACAATATATCTTTAAGTTCTACTACCTTAATTTTTTTTAGAATTTTACACTCGTAGGTTGAAATGTTAGGGGAGGACTTAAATAAAAATTATATACCAAACGATACCCCATAGGCTTACGTGTACTATTACATATATGGAGTGCCACCACAAATATTATTTTTTTCATGATTTCACTGTATGATGGTTCACAGAGAAAGTTAGTTTAAAGTTTCGATTTATTGTTGGGGTTACTGTGACATCAAAATGTGGGCAAATCGGCATTTCTTTGACGTAGTCATGGTGCAAATATATGATCTCATAAAGCTACTCATGGCCTAAAACTGTTCAAAATTAGGTTTAAATATGCAACACTAAATAAGGAAGAGCTTTCGACGATTATCCTATCGCTAGTTTGATTATTTTTAGAGAAAATTATCTAAAAATACATAACAACAACCAACTTCCTCACATGGCTGGATCTTTATTTGTGGAGGTCGCAGCGCAAAGATTGCGATAAGAAGACGGATTTCCAGACGTTAGTTCAATAGACTACCTTTGGAACGACCTGGTAGGCAAACCCTTCAAAAAAGATTCTCTTTCACGTAAACGAATGACGTAATGCGCTCATTGAAATAACAAAACGTACCAAATAACGCTGCTTCAATGTCTTTAAGTGTATAAATAGCGTATAACTAGCATAGTTACGCGGAGATAACATCATAGGGACACCAGGAACCATGTGGACGATAATGTGCAGAAATGCAGAATGCTGAGAAACAAGCGACTCTGGGACCTAGGAGAAGGCTTGAGTGAAATTGAGATTCGGAACTAGTGGCGTTGTGCGGTAGATCGACCTGCGTGGAAACGTGTTGAAGACCAGGCCAAGTTCTCCATGGACGGAAATTTTATTGGACGATGTTGGCGAAATGAAAACATTCTTTTTTTCAAATTATGTCCTTAATATCATTTTTTGTGTCTTCAAATACCTTTAGTAATTTCGAGGTTAATTATTAATGTCTCGTGATTTTTTATGCAGGAAATTTAAAATTATTCGATTTTCAGTTGTTTTCACCTTAAATCGGCCAGTAGCGTTTGGGTGCTGCTCTCGCAAAAGTAAAACAGCGAGACATCAGCGACAGGGATGGGGTATATAAGAAATTGTGATCAGCAAATATAAATTCAGTTTTCAGTAGCAAATATGGTAAAGGTCCCCCCAAAGAAAGCGGTTCTATGCTGAGGGATTAGACGGATGTACTTGCTTTTGTACGTAATTCAGGGTATTGGAATTTAGATCGGAGTTATGAAGGTGTAACAGGATTATTGAGAATATTGTTTAAAAGTATAGAAATCGGAGGTTGCTTCAGTCACGGATCTTTGACAATTTAATTCGTGACCGATATTCAGATATTAAAAGGACACCCCACTCCAAAAATAGGTAAGAAAATAATATTTCATCCTCCAGTTTGTGCATTAAAAAAATTCAAAATATAAATTAAACATTACTCTTTGATTTAATGTCAATTAAAATGCATGTCCACGTGTTCAGTAATTTCAATAAAGTCTCCTATAAAATTCCATCCCTCTCCATCTATATCGACAAGCTCTGATGCTGTGACATACAGACAGGACGAAATTATAAGGCTGTCACCTTTGCCAGTCGATTATAGAAGCATAACAAGGATTTCGCAGTAATAATTTTGTCACGAGATAGAAACTGGAGACAATAGTTAGCGAATATAATATGCAAAGAATTGCTTTTAAAGTTGACAGGGTTCTTAGAAATTAAATCACTAGGTCAAAGGATGTCGACGAAGTGAAATTAATCAACGCGACTACCAAAGAATTTAATAACGTTTTCCTTTACATTGTATTGTTTTTACAAAGGTTGTAAATACAATTTTCCAGTTCAGTTCAGATCCAGTTTATATATATATATATATATATATATATATATATATATATATATATATATATATATATATATATATGTTTAAAGTTTTTAAATTTTATATTTTTTAAAATGTCATCGCCAAAATAACTGAATATCTATTTTTTTTAGTTCTGCTAAAAATTGGAAGCGTAAATTTTATTTCTCTTTTTAAATTTTCCCTTCAACAAACACATTAAAGCAGAGACTACTTGCGCAAAGGTGCTCAGACCACTTACGCCCGTATGCATCACACACGGTCTGGACTCTCAGTCGGATTTACTGACGTTTATGAACGTATTTTGTATGGATACTTTAGCAATTGGACTGTGCAATAGAGCACGGTCGGTAAAGTAGACTCTTGTTCTGACTCGACTGACAGTTAATCAGTAACAGAAATACGCCAGTAAGTCCGACTGAAAGTCTTGACCGTGTGTGGTGCATATGGGTCTTAGTTATGTGGTCTTTGGATTAGAGCAACTAAGTTATACTGATATGATTATTCATAATATTTAACACATTCTGTAAATAACTGAAGAATATTTTTTTTTCAAATTGAGTTTGGCAGTATAATTTACCAATTTATGAACAATTAATTGGTCGAAATATTTATAATATAATCTTCTTTATAATCACATCACTAGCTTATCAAATTGAATCATATATCAAACAGCTAAATAGAATATTTAAGAAATATTCGTTTCATTAGCAATTATTTTATTCAATAAAATGGCTGCACTAGAAAATAAAAATAAGTATTACAAGCAACATTTATGATGGTCGCAATAACTAGAACTGGGTTTTATTGTTGAACACCTTGCTGCTGCTCTCGACTCGTCGACTGAGTATTCCAGTTGATTCTTTGTGTTTCAATGGAAACGGCGCCGTGCGCATGATGCTTTTCCTCGTGTTTACCGTCTACCGCGATAAAGCCTTTTGCAGTTTTCACCGAGGGCTCTCTCTCCTCCGAATTTGTCCGACGCCGACAAGTTCGAAAGATCACTGGGCGCGCTACTCTGAAATCCCACTTTATTCTTGTTGTGCAACTCTTGGGTTAACTTTTCTTCAACGTGAACTTCATTCTGTGGCTTCACATGGATCTCGTTGACCTAGCTTTTTTATAAATATGCGTTTCTTCTAATCTGTAAATCCTGCCCACCTGCTCCATTGTGTGGCAAGTATGGCTGGCAACACCAAACCGAATAACACGACAGCTGAGGTCAGGTGGGAACACCTGACGCAGTTACTCGATTTCAATATACAGCGTTATAATAGACAAGTTACAGCTTATGTTATAAAGTAGATTAAGTTTACATAGATAAAGTTCTCTAACCGCGAATTGTCCCTAGTACAAATTGTGTTACTTGACTGTGCCGTTTCAAGCGTGCACCGAATATTTCTAGCGAGCTCGCTAACGTTCTAGGTCCATTCCATGATGTCACACAATGAGGCATTGAAGGAGAATACTTGTTAAGTCAAGAATTATCAGCTATTGTGCAGATCATCTGCATAATAAAATTAAAATGAACATTGTAAACTATTATTGGGCAACATCGATAGATGGTTATACGAACACATTTCGTCACTACATGTTGCATGACGTCATCCGGTGACGTTGCACTTCTGAGAGTGAATTATGCTTGATATCGATAGATATCCCACTGTTGGTGTTAATTAACACCACCTAGTAATTAATTACGTAGTGTAACATTAAAATGAATTTGAGAAGTTTAAATAAAATACTATTTCCCCTGCAAAATGAAATTAAAATTACGAATTTGCAATTTATAATTTTCGATGCATTAGTTGCTGAGAACAATGCTGTTTATGTGGTTCAAGAACACACTTTTAAAACATTTACTGCACTAAAATCGGCTTCAAGAAAATTTTCATTATTAATTTAAAAAAATCTTACCTGATTAATACAGTATATATTAAAGTCAGATAAATAAACAAGACGTAATCCAGTTAGAAAATGTTTAAAGTCAATATATTATTAATGCTATATTAATTTAAAGGGGACAAAAGATAATTCATTTCAATAACTTGTTTTTGAAAACTGTCCAAGAAGTCGACGAAAAATTAACATAAAATAAAGTATATAATGTTAGGTGACTTCATTAAATATTTAAGTTATTCAAAATTGTTTATGATTTCTAGGTGGAACAGTCTAGTCGGTACACAGTCATCGTTGATCACTTGGCTTCGAAGTGGAAAGTACAAATATAAATGCTTTTGAATTAAGTATAATAAAATATTTCACCGTAAGTTTTATTTTAATTTGAGACTGTCACAGGAAATTAATAAAAAACGGGCTATCCAAAGTTCGAATAACGTAAATGAAAAAAAATGTTTCAACACTTTATTGTAAGACAAAATATAAACTCTTGTTTTATTTTTCGATAATTTTGTTGTTTTGCGCAATTGCTTTTGTTATTTATAACAAAAGACATGCAGCTATTTATAACAAATGCTACACTATAATCGAAAGACATTTCGTTCTCCAGTTGTCTATTTGTAACAATTCATCTTGAATAGTTTGTTTGACAATAACAGGAGTACGGAGACTGAAAACAGGTAAAAGAAAGCAGAGGTATTTAGCCAATATATGGAGTAAAGATCATTTACCTCTTTCATGGAATCATTGTTAATAAAAAAAATATTTAAACGGTAAATTTATACTCTTTAACCGTAATCAGCACGTTCCGAGATGTTTAAATGAAAAATAATTTCATTTTAAATATAGGAAATAAAAACATAACACAACAGTATTAAAATTAAAAAAAAACAATATTAGCTAATTTCAAGAGAATTATAAAAATATAGTTCTTATTATGTTGTTTTTAGTTTCGATTTTTGTTTTATTGCTTAATAATATTACGTTAATATGTTCCTACCATCGTCAAATCCGACCATTGCTAGTCCATGAAAATAAATAAGGTACTGATGATAGACAATGAGCATTCGACATTTCTCTATTCAAAATGCTGTTTTCTTGGTTTGCTTGGAACTTGCCTCAACTAAGGAGTATATAGATATTACTAGCATACAGCAAGAAGCACGCGATCTTATACACTTTAAGCTGGGAACCAGACTTGTTACCGAGGCTCATAATTTCCATGACAAGTTTCAAGTTGATCCAATAAAATCTGTTTGAAATACACTATTGTGTCTCTCAAAAATTTAGTCTTCATAATCGTTAAAAATCTATGAGTAGATTTGTTTTAAAAGACTTGCAAGCACTTTCTTCAATAAAAATCTAACTTTTTAGGGTTCGTTGTCAAATTGGTGAAAAACGGTAAGCTTGTTTTCTTTGTTATGCTGACGACCGGTGGGTGGCAAGTCAGCGCCGGCCTGTGAGCTCGAGTCGCTTCATTATCATGCCGAACACCGCAAAGTATTGATGCGAACATTGGAAATTATAATTCTTGCTCTCTTTCATTAATATAGAAATCTAAGGATCTCTAATAACTAAGGCTATAAATTTAGATTAGAGCTTCGAAAGAATCGGGAAATGCAAATAAATGATTTCATACAATTACAGTATATTCAATTTGGAATTAAATTTAAAGAATCGGTAAATATGTGGCACAATTGATTTCATTGTAATAAAAAAGTTAAATTACTGAAACATTTAACAAAGTTGAAAATTCAAAAAATTTCGATTGAGTGGCATATTTACGACAAACGAAGATCAATATGTTGTAGTAAGTGATTTAAGTGCAAATTCTCTGCACGCCAGCAGCATTGTGTGCTATCACACAGACGGAATGTTAACTTTGTTTGTCGATTTTCAGTGTAGGAATTAGAATAATTTCTAACAACTCCAGCACCAATATCAAAGGGTATTTTTGTTCGAGGTGTCCGACTAGCGACCATAATCTATATTATATTCATTCGTCGATGTAGATAGTTATCTAAGATAAACTTTCTATTTGTCCATACTTTGCTTCCCACAATTGTTTTTGTGTTTTAACTGTCTATCAACAGTCGTAGATAGCTCTCAGTTCGTACCCTGATCCCGTACAAGCGAAGCGTTCCGTTAATATATGTGGCAAATTCGAAATAAAAAATATATTTACACTAATAATAAAAATCAATATACAGAAACATTTTAATTACATATTGTAATAATTCAACGGAACTCTTATTAATCAGAAATCTAGTTTAAAATTATGCTCATTGGGCTGACGGTCTTTAGATATACGCCGGCTACGTTACTTTCATTATCGGAATCACCATCCCAGTATAATAACAATCGCAAAATTTCTTTAACAATAAAAAAATTGTTAAAATTTTACACAAAACAAATCGTTGATCGGCGTTTATCGCTCGAAAATGTCAGAAGAGTCGCTGACTTTTGATAACTTAATCTATCAAAGATAACTGTCAAAAAGTTACTGGAAACATAAGGATAACGTCTGTCATTTCTATACAATATTTATTTATTTATCTTTTAACTTTTACTTTCATGTATACTATACATGGCGGACTTATTGCTACACGAGCAATATCTTCCAGCCAACCGTAACAACAATTTTACAATGACAATATAATAGTACATTAGACAAAAAAAAAAACAAAAAAATACAAAAGTATAATTAATACAAAATATTGATATGATTTGGGATGGGAAAGACAGAAAAGGATAAGGGCACAAAAGAAAGGGATCAGGAGAGGCAGGACTTTTTCACTCGGTCTTTGAAAATAACTAGGGACGTGATTTTCTTGGCTTCAGTATCCAGGTGATTCCAATTTTTTGCTGCTTGGACAGTGAAGGATTTTTCGTTAGTGGTAGGTATGCTTAGGAATAAGTAGGGTGAATGAATTTTCAGTTCGTAGCCCAAGGCTGTGAGCAGACAAGTCTTTTTTAATTTCCAGTAATATCATTTGGGCTCTGAGTATTTTTATATTTTAAAAAGAAATGTAAGTATGTGAAGTTGGCATCGATCACGGATCTTCAGCCATTGGAGAAGTGACGTGGATATCAAGTGAGTGATTTGTCTACAAATTGATAGATACCGTGCGGAGATAGTAATGTCTGTGTGTTGATATGTTATTGATATGCAAAACTAAAACGTCAGTTAGAATTTATGTCCCTAGCCTAGATAGATAGAATATTGAGTTTGGGCACTACAATGTTTTTAGTTAAGCGTTTGGTACGCAAAAGTCCAATTAATCGTAATGCATATATGCCGAATAAAATACATGTCAGAAGTGACCAAAGACATATAAGTAATTCCGAAAACATTCACAGTGCCACCTAAGACATGGAATGCCGTTTGCAGTTTAAATTTAGAAAATATTTGGAATATCGACGCTGATAAAACAAAAAAAACGCCTTAACCTCTCACAAAACTATTACAAGTAATGAAATTCTACCTGAAATATAAATCTAATTTTATCAAGAACAATCAGAATATCAAAGGATTATATAACGGATATAAAATGTGTACAATTCAAAGAAAAAAAAACCTGTCATGCACGAGTAGAACTCGCCCTACGAGGAATTCGTACACATTTACGTACTTATCATACTAATCCTAATTAAACTATTTATAAATATTAGTTTTTCAGAACGTAAATACATTGCTTGCTATATTCTTCACAGGCATAAAAAACTAATTAAAAAGTGTATAATTTCATAAAGAATTGGACGCCATTGATTTTTGGATTTTCTCTTTACTTGTGTTATAAGACCTCTCATAGTTCCGACTTTTAAGATTGTAAGTCAACCGGAAGTACACAACTGGATTAGATGATAAGTGCATAAGGCTACCAAATCCATAAAAAATATGCATTAAAAGATCACATCTTTTGTTGAGTGAACCAAAGAACTTGAGATTTTTACAGTACCTAAATAATTTAAGGCTATAGGCCTGAGCATATTTGAGAATATTTACTTCAACTTGTTACTTCAAGCAGTATCTGAGAAAAAGGGTTTTGACAAGCAGACGGATGGGCGGGCGGACGGACGGACAATGAAACGATTCTATAAGGATTCTGTTTTTTTTTAAACTTTGTGGGATGAATTCCTAAAAATCATTGAAAACGATTACTAATACCTATACACTAGCTTAAATAATAAAAATGTTAGATAAACTCTATGGAATTTAAAAAAGGAAATGGTATATACGTTTATAACGATTTTCATTTTTATATTTGGAAGAAATAAGTGACAATCTAATAAAGATTCTTTATAATTTTCCATGAATTATGAGAATCACTTTTATTCGCTCTATCTTCGAATACACAAAATCTAGATTACGTCATTTTACAAATTATTTAATAATATCATATTATTAGAGGAAAATATACTCTATCAAAAAATTGAAGAAAACTATTTCTGTCCCACGCAAATAATTGTTCCCTATAAAAAATATTAATCATTTTCTTTAATGATAATGACAACAAAATAAATCACCTGGAATAAAATAAATTAGCTATCTTACTACTTGACCGTACGCGTATACGTAAAAGGTAAGTTACTGCCAACGCTGGCTAGGGTTTCATCGCAGCCCTGACTGTGAGACTGCATCCAGTTATAGCTCCATTTGCATTTTGGTGTCAGGCTGTCAACACTCAACAACAAGTATCGCCGCGAGATTTTATTGTCTGTATGAGAACTCACCTGAAATTTATTGCGTCATTTGTAACGAATGGCTTTACAAATCCTGCTGTAAATACGAATTATTTGTAAGGTCATAGTAAAATTGGAGCTGCCTAGAAAGCAAGTTGTTCAGGGTTAGATACAGATCAAACTGTTGGTGTAGGAAGACTTCATATTTACTCACACTTTGCATATACAAAATTCGATAAAACTTCGGATAGCGCCATCTAGTGATATCGAAAACGTTTTGGAAGCATCGCTTTACGATGTTTCAAAATATTACATCATCTAATTATTCATCGTCTAGAGAGTTCTCGATAGTTCTCAAAAACATGAAAAAATTATCTATAGAGATAATTATGCGATCAAAGTCATTAAGTTATGTCTAACATGCACTTTAATTAAGTCACATTTAAATGCATTGCATTAAAAACAATAGTGCCATCTAATGATAGCAAATAAAATAACATCACATGACACGTCACGATGTAACGTATCGCAATGACGAATCTAGTGATAGCAAATAAAATAACATCACATCACACGTCACGATGTAACGTATCGCAATGACGAATGATGTGTTAAATTATTGTAATAATTTACATGTCGAAAATATTTGCGAACTCGCCAGAAGGCGGGCGGATTTGCGAAACTTGTTAAAACCAGGTCGACGAAACGAAATCTGTAAGATATAAATAAACGCTTTTCTTTAAGAAAGGAAAACAATATCAGAAAATAATATAGCAGACTTCTTAAAAAGTACCAAATTGCATTACGCTACAATTTTCTAAACCCATAGAAGACAATTCTGTAGACCCAGACTTTTGTAGGACAAATTTAAAATTTAGAACAGAAATAAGAAGTTAAAAACGTCTATATTTTCTCACTAAAAATTCTACTTACTTCAACGAAAACAAAAACAAAATAAGAGATTATATTTAAGTGGACACAATTTTCATGCATTTAGTAAACCGCAGTTAGAGTAGAGTAGGATGAGCTACGTTGAAAATTTATCGATGTTTCTGACGGTAGCTAATCGATTATTATCGAACTCAAACATCGATATTAATTAACGCTAATGATTTTATTGAGTAAAAAAACAATAAAAATTAGTCAGCCCAACTATACTTAGTAAATACAACGAAATCAGCTATGGTGTTGGATCTTGTAGACCAAGTAAAAGGTTAAAAACCGATTATTCTATAATATAGTAATAAAAATGACCTTGTATTATATCAAGTAATTTTAATATAATATCATTTGATAGACCAATTTTATGTTTATATATGTATAAGTTGTATATTCATCTAAACGTCATGCCTCTTATTTTATAACATACTAAAGTTTTTAAAAAATAACAAAACATATTGTAGACTAATAAACATAGCGATTGCTAATTTGCTTTTAAAATCTCTCGTTTTAAACTCAAAAAGTAGGTTTGTTTCCACCAAGAATAAATCGGATGGGTTGTAGTTTCTGATGATTAGTCGTCATATGTAGATACCACAAAATAAAATCATTTAGTATTAAAAGTAAAGATTATTTTTATATTTTTGAAAATAATTTCGGCAAAATTATGAATTCACTCACTTGAAAATGAACACCAATTGGAAAACATTACATCACACCTCATCAAACATGTTCATGACTTTATTGTTTTTACACACATATTGTAAGGTAATTACACTGTTTTGACGTTAGGTTTGCGAAGTGTAAACAACTTAACCCCAACTCATACATTATTATTTTATCAATAAACTTGTAAAAATTGTTCTTCAGTATTGCTTTAGATTTTGAAATAGATTATGTATGAGTCATATTAATATGTTCGTTTGTAATCAACTTTATTAACTCAGAGCTTCGACGTTGTAATGTATTTCTACAGAAAACACAATCGCAAGTCTTTGTTTAAGACAGGATCACAATCACTTTTGTAGTGAAAACACAGTTTATCCAATAAGTACTTAAACAGCAAATAAATATTTACATCAAAATGATCTTCACAAAAATTTGTTCTTGAATCTGTAAATAAACTAAAGAGTTAATTGCAAGTTTTAGCAACTTTTTTCTGTATTTGTTTTTTGTTTGGAACATATATAAATAATTTATTTGGCATTTTAATAGTTGTGCTTTTACACTGGCACACTACACAGTAAGTATTTGTAACAAAACGAATACATTTTGAATTAAACAAAAGAAGCAGCTATCATACAGACCCGATTGCTTTGATTTGTTTGACGAGTAGTGACGTCATTTATAATGTGGGAGCCCATCACTCTTCCGTCTTGAAATCTGTTTTGTTACTAGGTCTGTCTTGATAATTTTGAGGAGAATAGAATTCCTAGTCAATAAGGCTTATGCTTACACAAATAACAATGAAGATAAATAAGATTACGTTCAACTATAAAAGCTCATATATTATGAGCAGGGTTGTCACCTATATTTTAAAACAACGGTTCCTACATTATTTTATACAAACGTACTTCATATTTTACGAGCAGTATAAAACACGTTAACATATGTACTTTATGTAAATACTTTCATAAAATACATATGTTAACGTTATTTCTTTTTCAACCGTTGTCCGAAGTTGGTCGCACATTTTTAGAACACAAAACACATCTACAACGAACGGACAGAAATTACACACATTTCATTTTTCGGCTAAAAGAATGAAACTAGACATGTAAATTATACTCTTCTATTGGTAAGTAAAGTTATAATAGGTAATGTTTTTCGTGAGTACTTATTTATCTCGTGTACCTTTTTCCTGGCCCAAAATGTCATTTATACTGTAAAAATAGGTGGCCAATCTATTGGTGAATAATATATGCACAGATATATGTTTTATTATTTATCACGATCAATTATTTTAAAGTATAATATAAATAAGTAAATATTAACTAAATAACACGTATTTTATGAAGTACTAACTTGATTATAATTGGTTGATTATTGTGAATCATTCATATAAATATTGTATTCATATTAAGATCCTTAACTTATAAAAAATCTATCTCTATTATGTCAAAGGGTAAGTGATGTTAAATAACGTTAGTAGGGAGCTCTTGCTGTATGAATCCGACTCAAGCTTGACCGGTTTTAATTTTGCAACCATCACACAAGACCTCTAGTGGCCCCTGCAAAGGCGACACTGTTTTATTCTTATCTTAACCTCATGTTAATCAACAGTGCCTACTATTAACGTGAAAGCATGTTTTCAGGTTGTCTATTGTCGATTGTATACCTATTCCCAACTATACGACCAATCGTTATCAAATTGTTAGTTATATTTCGAACTAACATATATGTGGGTCAGTTTTTAGCTGAGAAATCGAACAGTTCCTTTGAGTTTGACAAAATAATACTGTTTCTTACGGGTAGATGACGCTTTAACGTCGGCTTTAACGTCTAAATGTAGTCTAGTATGTTCCGTGTAGTCTAGTATGTAATAACAGTTAGAAAGGCTTCTTTACAATTATTATTTACAAGTTTTAGTCTGTATACCAATATTGTATACCATAAAACAGTTTCTGTGTTGTTTTGCCAACAGAAAGTGTAGCGCCATCTACTTAAAGTGATAGCTACAAATCTAAAGGCACACTGACGGAATGTGGCGTAATCACACGCGCGTGTTGTACAATATGAATAACGCCAGGGCCGAGAACGTTCGCGAGTCAGCCAGAACGCGGTCGGCCGGTTTAAATACTCGGCGCGCATTTCGAACCACGCATTCGAGTGACAAAACTTGTACGAGTAACAACTCGCCCTTAGTGACATTACATCAATTGTTATAAGACAACTTTCAAGATGTCTGTTCTTCCGCTGTGCATTGAGATCGAGCGACCGTGCCCAATGTTTGCGCCTCGCCTGAGTCATCGCGACCTGTTGTCCGAGCTAGTGTTCCCAGTCATAATTGCCACACAACGGAGGAGGTGGCAGGAATTGCAGAATAGAAATGGTACATCACAAGAAAAAGTTAAGACGAACGAGAGCCAGGTGAAGCCACAGAATTATGTCTCCGCTGAAGAAAGGTTATCCCAGGTGACAAACAACGAAAATGAAAAGACGCCTATTAAAAGCGAAACAGATAAGTTCGAAGTATCTTTGGACGTGCACCACTTCTCGCCGGAGGAACTTTCGGTGAAGACGGCCAACGGTTATATCGTGGTAGAGGGAACGCACAAAGAAAAACAGGACGGGCAAGGGTTCGTCTCGCGGCAGTTCGTGCGGCGATACGCGTTGCCCGAGGGTTGCCACCCCGACACTGTGAAGTCGAAACTATCTTCGGATGGAGTACTAACTGTCTCCGCTCTCGGGAAACTGCAATTGAACACAACAAATAAGCCCACTATGTCAGCCGCGCAACCTGAATCAACCAGAGACATCCTTTCGATAAGGAAGCAGTAGTAGAAAAGCTTACAAAATTATAATTAATCCCATTTTTAATCCAACACACTGAGATTTATTAATCTTTATTTATTTTTGTTTATGATGATAATAAAATAAAATTTTATTACATATTTTGTCATTTTATTCACTTATATAAATGTAATCAATATTAATCAGCTTGCCAGCGGAACCTACACAATAATTCAGATTTTTTTCAGCGGTAGCTTTGTTAAACTTCATGATAATACAAAGGTCTAGGTATAAATTAATATTAAATGAGATTAATATCCCTTTATTTGTGATAGCTCTAGGTCTAGGTCTAGGAGATAATAAAAAGGTTCTAGGTATAAATTAATATTAAATGAGATTAATATCCCTTTATTTGTGATAGCTTGTTGATATTAAACGATGACCAGATAAACGTATAGATTAAGCAATATTATTTCAAATCATAAAAGGAACAAAGCGCCTTCAATTTTTTTTAAATTTTCTAATTTAATTCAATCGATGAGGGGTATTATAAATACAGTAAAATTTCAGTAAAAGTGGTTGTATATATGTACATGTGTAAACTCAAAAACGTAAAGTATTCCGTTAAGTTTAAAATCGATGATTGAGAACGAGGAAATTATGTTATATGTGTACCGATCTGCCACAGTCCGTATATAATATAATGAAAAAAGTTATATACCTGAAAATTGACATAGTCGGCATATAAAAGTACCTAGTTTATTTTTTTTGGCGATGACGTTTAAGGATTCTTTAAACAAAAGAAATTTTCAAAACTGTGAAACTGAAAAGAAACTTGGAAATCAATTTGAAGAAACTAAAATGAACTTTAATGAATTATTCACATGGTAATTTATAGAAATGTTAGGATAGGTAGAAATTTAAAAAAAAATCGAGCGATGAACAATAGCGGAATTCTCATGTTTCATGTAATTCAATTTACAGCGATCTTTCTAATACACAATGTTTTAAAATTATGACTTTTAATAAGAAGTTTCTCTGGCAGCAATGAGTCGCTAAAATGTTTTTTTTTGTACATGAAAGATTTAGTAAATAAATAAACAATTGTTTAGTTATAACAACAGCATATATATGTGAATTTCGATTCGTATGAGAGCTCATGTTCCAAAACGAAAAGCCCCACTGTCCGGGGCAATGCGTCTGAAGAGTGTAACTATGCAAAAAGCTGAGTAATGAAATATTATTTAAAATGTTCATAAGTATTTTGGAACGTTTGTCTTAATGATTTGTTCCGTGAATTATTTTTAAAACTAAATAACTAATTTTAGTAAATTTTGTGTACAACTTAAAATCACTTCAACAATATACCTTTTTAACAAAATGTTTTGAAACATGTTTTGTTTATTAAAAAAACATTATTTTATTACGATTTCATAAAAAATAAACTTGAGAGAAAGTGATATTTAAGCGATTGTCACCCTACGTTTTTTTCACAATCTTATAATGAAAGATGTTTGCTGAATTGTCGGAACAAAAACCAAAATAAAAAATCGTGTATTTGTTATTTCTGTATAGCTAGATGACTGCTCCACAAGTTTCATTAAAATTATGAATATTCTGGTGTTCGGGTCTCGTTTGTCACATGAGTAAAATAAAGAACAGATTGGTACAAACAAGAGGACTCTCAGTACGACACGTGACAATTCCATCGACAAAGTATATAACTATAAAATATGTTCGGATTTATTTAAGTGCTTTTGTATGTGCTTAATGCAAATTTGTCAGTTCATTAGTTATATTTTCTATAATTTAACGACAAATTCAACACATTATAGAAATCTGTTACGAGTAAAATATGTGTAATATTATCTATAACTCAATATTATCTCTATATACTCATAGCATACATAATGTAACTTGGAGGATTTCATTTTTCTCCGTTGATCTCGTAATTCTATGCGATCACAGACGTTTTCACATTTTCCTCAATGGAACTCATGTAGACCGCGGCAAAGGTTTAGTGTTTTACCCTGTCTTTTATTAATTCCTGAAATGAAATTGTTATATAAAAATTGTTGATTGTATGTTTGATTTACAGACCTTTTATTTCATATGTTACTTAGAGAGGTTGACATTTTTAATTTTTTATTTACCACTGAAAAGAGATTAAGTACGCGAAGACGTAACGCTACCAGAGTAATTAATTAACCATTTAGATTTTCATGGTATTTTCATTATTGCTTAAACTATTTATAAATAGTAACGTGGTAGAAAATTGTTACACTTGCATTCAGATGGATCAATATTACGCGCAGAATAATATTTTAACTGATTTGTTAATTTTTCAAGAGAACATAAGTATCTAATTGGATATGTGTTCTAAAAATTAAAACATGTAGAACGTAAGTAAGGTTTTGTGCTATAATACCGAGCTGATTTATGGGCTATAATAATGCAAGAATGTTGAAGTTGTCTTTTTAATATTTATCGAAACAAGAAAAAAAGTTTTTAACTAAAGTAATGAATTATTTTTTTGAAGTTTTTCAAAACAAACAAAAACAATCTGTATCATATTAATTTATCTAATAGATAATCAAACTCGAGATATATAAATAATCACTCAAAATAGTACTATTCTAAGGTTTACCGCACAGGAGGGGAGAGTTCGTATAATTGTGAGAAAGTTTATTAAATGAAGACCATACACAGGCCAAGGAAAAGAAGAAATAAAACATTTGAAATGAGAAAACAAAAAAAGTGGTAAGTAATACTTAAATAACCAATCGATCAGTGAGCAAGTTCTAGCTCCTGGCAATTGAGAAGCATCCGAAGACTAGTCAAAAAAAATAAAGGAATTAAAAATTTCCCGGGTCATTACGACTTAACCTCAATACGCTGAGCTGAATTTTTTTACCATGTAAATGTATTGCTTAATATACATTTCACAGACGTAAAACTATCATTAATTTCTCAAAAACAATGGGATTAAGAGTCGTTGTTATAATTGTCCTGTAAACTTTAGATTAAATTTCAGTAGATAATCCATTTTTTTAATTTTAACTTCAGTACTTTCACATAGAGAGAAAAATAATATGATTTTGTGCATATTCTCAGTAATATCTTTACCAAATAGTTCATTCGTAAAATTCCGAAAAAAATAGTCTTGGATCCCACACAATCAAAAATTGCAAAAATTGTTATATTAAATATATCTCGTCCATAATTCTCAGGTTATTTCTTAATATTGTGTAAAAAAAACATTGTCAAACAAAAGCATAGAAATAGAGAAGCTAAAGGCCCACTCAAAATATTCGCATGTACGTGCAGCGATGTTTGTTGCTATCTATAGGTAGTCCATACAATTTGAAAATGGTAAACCTTTTTGTTACATTCACGTTAGTAATTTAATGTGGATTTATTTAGTATGGGTGATTAAAAAATACATTTTTTATTAGTGTGCAATGGTGTGCATATTTACACTGTATATAAATATATATATATATATATATGTATATATATATATATATATATATATATATATATATATATATATTATATAGGTTATATTTTATATTTATGAGAAATTCAGATAAGTAAGATGAAGTGTTTCGAACAATTTAAAAGTATAACTGTTACATAAAAAAGACATATAATAAAATAATACCAAAAATCTCTATAGAAATAGTCGTTTAATTAAATGTTAAGTTATACAGAAAATTATTACAAAGTAATCGCAAATGCTTAATTTTTGAGTAATCATTAAAATATTTTTAACTAATGTATAAAAGTACACGAAATATAATAACATTTCACAGACAAAATACACTGCATACGTATACAATTATATCACATGCATCTGGGCTTGACACGGATATCCAAAGATGGTTGTGTCTAATGCTAGTGCCTGATATCACTGAGAAATAGTATTACAGAACACATCATATTTATTATAGAACATATCAGTAGAATTTATTCATCATAAATCTATCTATTACATCGTATATAAACAGTAATTACATCGTATATTAGCAATAACAATGTTCGTTCAGCCATGCCGCTGGACTTATTAAATGACACTGCTTCAAGTAGAAATCTTTTGACATCGTTTAATTTAAAAGTAGCGTTTTCTTTCGCCACATATCATTTCTTTTGTGTCCAGATTAAATTAGAACGTTCGTTTTTATGTGCCAGAATACCCTATACCTGCCAGTAACAATTACAATTAATACGAAAAAATAATTACGAAACATCGTAAACACAGATGAAGTCAATAGATGAAAAATTCACATTTTCAATGAATCTGACCGTTTTGATTCAATTAAAAAATTAACACATTATTTTATTAAATGACAATAGCAACAAATTCTTCAATTAACTATAATTACGCGATTCGTTTCACATCTTCCGATTTATTCACAGCTTGCCTTTTGATGCGCTCACTGGTTGAAGCTTTTTGTAGATATATATCTGAAGGGTGGCTTCAATTCCAAGGTTCAAGTCGACAGCCCTCGGACAGAGTATATCGACCCCACAGACCGTGCCAAGGGGCCAAGAAATCATCCGAAAGAGAAAAAAAATCGAAAATCAACTTCAGAGAGCGAAAAAAATACCAAAAACAAACGCTCAGTGTCAACAACAATTCCAGCAGAATCAAAAAGAAAAGTACAGCAAAATGAAACATCGAATCTTGCCAGGTATGATATATACAACGAGGCGAAAACAATGCGACATTAAATGAAAACTTGTTTCTTGCTATTTCACTTGTTTAGAGTTGAAAAAATAATGTAAGGACTTCGTTTCGCCCCGGCCGCACAGTTTTTTTTATGGATACTATGAAATACTCGTAAAAAACAATAAAAGGGAAATTAGAGTTTAAGAACAAGTAAAATTTACGATGGCTTGTTGATTACATTAAGAAAAAGATTATAAATTGTAATCTATTAAGGACAGAATTAAACGTATGGCAACTAAATAATTCAGTGGCAACTAATATTCTTACACTCGCTAAATTATTGATCAAGAAAGAGCACATGCAATATGAAAATTGAAATTTTGTTCACCGACTTATCTTATGAACGAGATGTATGTGTACACTTAACTTTTAGTGAACATTGATTTATAAGGAACTTTTCGCTGTTGTCACAATACAAAAGACATTGGGATATTGTAAAAATTGAACATTCAGAAGTGTATCTGAGCTATCTATCGGGAAGAAATGATATTGTTTGGTGACAAATAAATTTGTTCCATTTTTCGTCACAAAAACTAGCCTAAAGTTTAATAATTTCCATGGTGTATAAAAATTGCTAGCAATACGTCAAAGTTGATGAATTACTTAATACAAACAAACAGACAAATATTTAACATCACTGTAAATATATGGCTAAGATTAGAATACTTATATTTTATTGCTTTTTACTTTCTGAAGATGTTCATACCAACTTTAGTCTCGCTTGGTCTACTGTGGTTGGTTGTAAGAGATTGCCCTAGTAGTAATAAATATGCCCTGTAGCTGCTATAATTCAAAATACTTTTTTATTTTTTAAGCTCTACATGGTAGTGTTCAGACTACTTCCAATCATGGAGATCCATCTGAAAGCATTTCCTTTTATTATCACGACGCGATGGCTCAATTAGATTCAAAGAAATTTGAAAAAATTTGAAAGATGCCACACGAGAAACCCTGTTAAATACCAGTAGAACTCGCGCTACGAGGGTTCTGTACAAACTTTATTACTTGTAAACATATTAATATGAATTTTCATCGTGTTAATATATATCACCACACCGTGTATAAATATCGTGATTTTATAGACAACTGAAATTTAGAGTAATTGTTATAATTTGTCGTAAACTTTAGATTAAATTCTAGTAACTTTGTTTTTTTACAATGTTGACTTTAGCAGTTTCAGAGATGGAGATGGACATGTTTTTGTGGACTTTTTCAGTATTTGAAGACAGCTTTAGAGATATCTAAAGCTATCTTCAAAAAATTTCTGAAAAAAATTTAAGTATCGTACTACGTGAGTATTTAATACACACGAAACTGGATAGATATTGTAAATCCTTCCTTTGCCTCTTCAAAAATTTCAGTACAAATATTGTTGAGTTAGATTATTAAAATATCGTATGTATTAATGTGCTCTATCATAGGTTACGTAATTTTTATTCACGTTTCTACGTTAAATACTTTCCGAGAAAACCTTCTGTGACAGACAGACGGTTTTCTGATGTTTCTATTAATACAACAATTTTTTTGTTCTGTAATAAAGTCTAAATACCAAAAGTAACCTTAACTGTAATAAAAATAAGTTATATTTTAATTTGAACTTAAAGCTTAACTAATGTTTTCTACATAATTTTAATGTTTTCTTCCTGCCATCTTCTTTCCCGCGCGTTTCATTCTTAGTGTGTTAGTACCAGTACCTAAATTGTAATTTCTTCATGGAACACTCGAGCAAATCAAAATATAACCTGTTCCTCTAATATTATCTCAGTGGAAGTCATATTCAAATTGATTTAGTAATTCTTATGCGATGTTCTAACGAATAAGTATAAATATAATAATACAAATATAACAAAACACAAGCAAAGTCGTTCAAGAAATATTCTATAAGTACAAAATATAATCTAGATTTTAATCAGAATCATAAGAACCCTCTAAAAGTCCCCCTTAAATCGGTCAGTAGCTCTTGCGCGCTGCTTTCGGAAATAGACAGCTCATCCGCCGCAATAGCATGATTATATCTATGGCAGATGTTGACCAGCATCGTTAATTTTGGAAAATGTTGGAAAATTAGAATTTTTTCCAATTTTATATGGTAATCAGAGTTTCCAGTATGTTTAATTAAACTTTGTGCTAACCTTAGATAACATGAAATTTAATATATAACCATATTTACTGATAATAATATTTCACGGAAGACCTGAAGTTAGTATATATGTGTACTTATTTCAGCTTTATGTCCTGCGCGTACGATGTTAAATATTTATGGTTAAGACAAAGATTTCTTATTGATAAATGTCAAAATAAAATCTTCACTTTAACCACATCCCCAACTCGTCAAATTAATCTCATATACCTAAAAGTAGATTTAATTTAGTAATTATTTTATTCAATAGTTACACTACGAAATATAAATAAATATCACAGTCAATATTTAAACGACGGTCGCAGTAACTAGAACCGGGTCTCATTGTTGAGTATCTTTCTGCTGCTCTCAACTCTTAGACGGAGTGTTTCTAGTAGATATTTTGTATTTCGGCACGTTCTACAGCTAACACTTGATGCTTCTTAGGCGCTGTGATGATAAGCACCCCATCTGGAGACAAGTTAGATTCCACAGTATTAGGATGGCAGTCCTTGGGTAAAGCGTATCGTCTCACGAACTGCCGCGATAATAAACCGTGCTCATCCTGCTTTTCCTCGTGTTTACCTTCTATCACGATGTAGATAATGTCTTCACCGAGAGCCTTCACCGAGACCTTCTGATGTCTTCACGGAGAGCTCCTCCGGTGAGAAATGCGGCACGTCCAACGCTACTTTGAACTTGTCCGACGCGGACAAGTTCGAAGTATCACTGGGCATACTGCTTGGAAGCGTCGCTTCATTCCTGTTGTTCAGCTGCTGGGTTAATTCTTCTTCAACGTGGACTTGATTCTGTGGCTTTACATGGATTTCGTTAGCCATGCCTTTTTCTTCTGATGAATCGTTTGTATTCTGTAAATCCTGCCACCTCGCCCGTTGTGCAGCAAGTATAACTGGCAATACTAGACCGGACATCAGGTTATTATGGCTGACGTGGCCGCTCGACCACAATGCACATCGGTAGAATAGGCATGTTAATACAATACAGGTTACAGCGTATGTAGTATGCAGTGCAAAATTTAAATACTAAAATTCACTAAGGACGTGTCGTCGCTCGTACGAGTTGTAACTCGACTGTGTCGTTGGGAGCACGCGCCGACTATTTAAAGCGACTCGCTTCTAGCGAGCTCGCGAACATTCTCGTTCGTTCCTCGCGTCATATCGTGACGCGTAAATATATTACTTGTTTTCCATCGCGATAGATGTCGCTTTATTAGTTCATATAATTAAAACTTGAAATAGCCTCAGGTCAATTTTATTATAGAAAGGTGAAAAGTAATTGTTCACACGTAATTTCTAAATATCACGTAATTTCTATTCTCGAAAATTTAGAAATATTATTTAAGATATATTGACTATGGCATTATTATAACTTGTTCGGACTAAAGATCTGACGATTCCGCTATTGCTAAAGATGGAATAAAATTTCGATCGAGTGGCATAACTTACAATAAAAATTATGTCTCGATTTCTTTCAATTCGGAAACATTATGATAAAATGCTACGAGTAAGGATACATTCCTTACTCGTAACTAAAACGTAGGAAATGTCGAAAAAATTGTTAGGAATTATCAATAAAAATTGAAATAATGAACAATTAAAGATTCACTTTAGTTATGCGAACATATTTCATCTCGTGACGTTGCATGTTTCATGAGAAAGATTATAACTTTGGAATATAAATATATATGAATTCTTTTGAACAATAATAAAATGTTTCACCATATTTTCTTACTGTTTTTAACTTGAGACTGATATTACAGTTGCAAAAATATTTCAAAACCTTAGAAACAGGCAATATATTAACTTTATTTTTGGTTTTAAATAATTACGTTGCTTCGGGATGTTTTTTTTATTCTTTATAACAAAATAATTAAAAATATTTACAAAAATTGCAGCATTAAATTCGAAGAGATTTTGTGCTCGAGTTATCTGATTGTCACAATATAGATTGGATAAACGTTGGCATGCAAAAGTTCGAATTATCACAACACGGGGCACTGAATGGAATATATATGTCAAAGGTAATTAGCCAAAATGCGAAATAAATATACTAACGCTTTTTCACGGAACTGTCATTCGCAAAAAAATTATTTGAATTGTAAACTCGGAACGTTACGATATCTTTAAAATATGCACTATGAAATTACAAAAAATATCAATATAAAGCAGAAAGTAAGAACATTAGACAACAAACAGCATTAAATTAAAAAAGTACTATGTTTATTTCCTCTTTTCAAGAGAATTATAAAAATATAACTAATAATTTTATACAGTATTACGTGATAGAATCTTTTTGATTCAACTTTCTAGATATTTGATGTTCTTTTTATATATTACTTAATAATATTATTTTAACCTCTTCATAGTTTCATAACATCTGACCGATTTCTATCCCATAAAAATAAATAACTTATTGATTAAAACATATTTGCATTCGTGGTGATAAAAGGCCGTAAATTACACAGATTATTATAAATTGACTAAAGTTGCTAAACTTATTTCCTCTCTGATCTCTAAGTGCTTCTTGACCAATTCCCAGCAAAAAAAAAAAGTAAGGCCAACAGCAGCTGCGGCTTCCCCAGCGCCCTGACTGAAACCAAGGTAAAGCTGGCAACCAACGAACAGCTCACACCGTCACACGACGAAATGTCACAAGACGTATCCGACATTTCGATTAAAAATACTCTTTTTCTTAGTTAATCTAAATCATGCCTTCACGAAGGCAGGAGAATATAAATATTACTATTATAGAGCAAGAAGCACAAGGCCATGTGCTCCTGAAGCTGGGAATTGGGCTGTTAACGATACTCTCCTTATTTACGTTCAATAACTCTAGCATATTTTTTGCAATATTGTCATCTAAAATAGAATTATATCACAATTCGTCATTTAATGTTTAAACCACGTATGCAACAGAACTTGATTTGCTTATAATAAATGCAATTATATTTATTGAAACGTATTATTTATCTGAAATGTAAATTATCAACTTATATGCTAATTGCGTTACCTTTCTTTGCTTTTGACAAGTAAATGCGTTACTGTTTGTTTAAGTATTATTCAAAGCCATCCAACAATTGCTATTCAAATCATAGAAAGCGAATGGTGTAAAATTAGGCTTGGACCAAAACTATGCAAATATTGTCTTATGGAAATGATAATGAGATTAAAACAATTGTGCTCTACCTAAGTTGCACTTTAAACCGTATTCATAAACATTGGGTAAAATAAACGAGCGCCATCTAGCGAGAGCAAAGAAACTTAAATCAATATGATGCAATAATTATTATTTGGTAGCACTAGTGAGTCAATTTATTTCAACGATTTGCGCATCGAGAACATTCGCGAGTTCAACAGAAGGCGGGCGGGTTTAAATAGGCGGTGCGCGCCCTAAGCGAACACATTCGAGTGACACAACTTGAACGAGCGATAACTCGCGTTCATCAGTGACTTGCTATATTTACGTTTTACACATCAAGCTGCAACATGTCTGTTCTACCGCTGTGCATTGATATCGAGCGACCGTACCCAGTGTTCGAGCCTCGTCTGGACCATCGCGACCTGCTATCTGGTCTCGTTTTACCAGCCATACTAGCAGCAGAATGGAGGAGGTGGCACGAGCTGCATAATAGTGGCAGTGAATTACAAGAGAAGGCGGATAAGAGTCGAGAGAAACCGCAGAGTGACGTTTCGGCTGAACGAAATTTATACCAGGAGCTGAAGGATGAAAAAAACTCGACGTCAGTGAAGAGCGACGCGGACAAATTTGAAATATCGTTGGACGTACAGCACTTCTCGCAGGAGGAACTCTCCGTGAAGCCAGCAGAAGGATACATCGTCGTGGAGGGCAAACATGAGGAGAAACACGATGAGCACGGTTTCATCTCGCGACATTTCATGCGGCGGTACGCACTACCCGAGGCCTGCCACCCTGACACCGTGGAGTCTACGCTGTCTTCAGATGGAGTGCTCACCGTCACGGCGCTCAAGAAGCAGCCGGCTTTGACGATAGAGCGTATTGTACCCATCGCGTGCTCCGAACCGTCTGTAGACGCACCGTCGACGAGTAAACAGCAGCAGGAAGGCGATCAGCAATAGAGCCTAGTTTTGTCCCTATAATCACTTACCATGATGACTGTGATATTTACTTAATTTTTTAATAAAAACAAATATTTATTAGCAAAAGAGCACGTCCTTGTTTTTATATTTCAAAACGTAGCAAACGGTCGTCCTGTAATATATGATCCACATTATTTTTATATATATTTAACCTATATAAATGAAGTAAAGAAAGTGGAGAAATATCTGGAAGATACGGTAAACAGTTACAACAACACAGCACCATACTGCACTTAATACAGGAAAAAACTATATGTTTTGAAATTGGGTTATGTACTTATTTTCCATCAAATATAAATACGTTCAATATAGGCACCTAAGCAGTTCTTGGAAAAATTTTAATTTAGAAGACCTACAAAAAAGTTAAACGGCCATATTAAAAATTTTATATACTATAAAAAAGAAAGGAACATTGAGAGTGAATAATTCTAATTGCTACCTTCGCAACAATAATTTCATACGTTTTCAAGTTGATCCGATAAAATGTATTTTGAATATACCAGTGTTTTTGAAAATTGGCTCTTCAAAATGGGTAATAAATTATATAGATATAAATTAAAACATTAGTCTTAAAATTCGCAGGCCTTATTTTCAATAAAATTCTAATGTTTAACCGAAGCCGAATATTGAAATATATTTTGTCATAACTGTCTGTCCGTATAGTCACAGGTATCACATGGTAACTTTTTCAAATTAGGTCCGATCGTGATGACGCTACGAAAACAAATAGATTAATTACCCTGATACAACCTTAGATCAAGCTTGGGGGTGAAAAATAATTTTCGCGGGTTGCATCGAGTGGAAGGTCATAATAATGTTCTTTCTAAATGCATCTGAAAATACTACATGAATTTTCTGTTTCGATGTCCCCTTCATACGAGTCTCCGAAATGTGAAATTGTGTGTCTCCCTCTCTAAACTTTTTAACTATTTGTGTGAAAACCTGGAAAAACATTTAGTAAACAATACAAGGCGACGTTGTTTTAATTAACAAGCATCAATAAATTAAAGGATATAGGCCAGCAAGTTATTTTCTTTCGCTTATGGAATAATTAATTATTGAAATTATTATGTACACCTGACCTAGGGAATCCCCGTATTGTGTTGTTGTCATAGATAATAGGTTTATTTAATTCGTTTTCAATGCACAGTGTTCATTCCATTTGTGAAAATGGATAATATGCTTTTTTTACAGAAATATATGGTTTTACTTTAAGCATTCACTATTTTAGTTTAAATTTTTATTATTTCTTTAAATTAATAATTATAGACTAAACAACAAGTGTGGATACTGCGTGCATAACACTTGATTTTTGGTGTCCCGTTGAACAGTTGTTTTCGTTAAATGCCACAATAAGATGAAAAATATTAGTTACATAGCTAATTCCAAAATATCTAGCCCGTATTGCTTACACTTCCAAATAAACAGAAATAAAAGATATATGAAATAAAAGAAAATATGTTTATAACATTAAAAAATAATTCAAATAAATACAACTAACATCGACTATAAAAACATAAATGTCGATATGAATGAAATAAAAAAAAGGTCGAAAGAATAGAAGGACGACAGGTTAAGAGATACGAAAGGATTTAGAAGACGTGAAATGTCGCAAGAAATGAAGAAAATATAGAGAATTACTCATGTAATAAAGAATACCGTATCTAACTCGAAAGGAATTTCATGGAATGTTCGGTTAGCTAATCCATGATCCAATAATCCTTATTTGTTAAATTTGCTATGTTAAAAATTAAAGCTCCACCAATTTCTTCAAATCTTCATACATCCATGACTTTGGTTCTCGAAGATTTATTATTTTCGACTTTGAGAAGTTTTAATTATATTATCGAGGTTTACAATGAAATTATGCTTTTCAAAATTTTCGGATAACCGAAATATAGGGATGTAAGCAAATCGAAATTTCTTACAAGTATTCATATGGCAAGTGTAAGATCTCATAAACCTACTCTTTGTTCAATGTAAGCCTTAATACAGAGCATTAGATAAAGAAGAGTCTTTAGGAATATTCCCTCGCTGGTTTCATTGTTTTCAGTGAAAATTTGTAAACGCAAGAAAACCTACATCTTCACATGGCTGGCGCAGTTGTCGTTTCGCTGGATGAGATCGTGTGCAAAGTTTGAGATGACAAGTCATATTTTCAGATCTCAGTTCGAATGAGCACATTTCGGATGAGCTGTGTAGGTGAACCTATAAAATAGACCTAATTTTATTTGTAATTGTTCATGAAATGATAATATCTAGTATTTTTTATCCATGACTGATATTAGAGTTGATGGAGGAATCGCAGGTGATTTTTACAAACTGTGATAGACCGACATGAAATTATAAGGGCTCCTTATGTCGCTACGTACCCCAAAAGTATAGAGTAGAGTGTCAAAAAGGTCGAGGAAAAGGTTAGTCATTTTTGTGTGATGTGTTCACAAATAATGGAATAGGACATGAGGCATAGCGACAGGAAGTACCTCCCAACATCATTCCACTAAAGCTTGCTCACAGATTGGCAAGTAGCTTTTGCGTGCTGCTCAGCAACACGTTAGGGATACCTTAGGGGTAGAAAAGGGATAGTGATGGGATATAAAAGAGATTTGGATCTACCGGTAATATAAAGCAGTCGACTTTCAAACACAGACAATGGAGCGCACACTTTCTTTTTTTTTGTTCAGTAGCACATATGGTAAAGGTTTCCCAAAGAATACAGTACTATGTTGAGGGTTTATGTGAGGTATACTTGTGTTTGACCTTAATTTAATGTCGTGGATTAACAAATATTAGAATCTAGATCGAAGGTATGAATGTGTAAAGGAATGTTTGAGGATATTATATAAAAAAAAATAAAAATATTATAAGTCTTAGGTTTTAACATAAATAATGAAATAGGATGAAAGGCACACAGACAGGAAGTCCCTCCCAGCATCATTCCACTAAAGCTTCTTGACGGATTGGTCAGTAGCTTTTGCGTGCTGCTCAGCAACACGTTATTGATACGTTAGGGATAGGAAAGAGATAGTGATGGGGTGTAGAAGAGATTTCGCTCGACCGGTTATAATGCGTAATATAAATGCCGTCGACTTTCAAACAATGTAGCCCACACTTTCTTTTTTTGATCAGTAGCACATATGGTAAAGGTTTCCCGAAGAATACAATACTATGTTGAGTACAGTACTATGTTGAATGCAGTTTATGTGAGGTATACTTGTTTTTGAACTTAATTCAATATCGTGGGTTGACAAATATTAGAATCTAGATCGAAGGTATGGATGTGTAAAGGAATCTTTGAGGATATTATAGAGAAAAAAACATAAAAATATCATAAGTCTTAGGTTATACCATAGTATTTGATTATGTTGGCATCACGTTAGTCAAATTCGTTAGTTTTCTTGAGAACTCCCACTTTGCAATTTGTACCAGTCAGCTAGCCAACCTGTTCCTTTTTTCATGTCATATTGTATCTTTCTCGTCGATTCTCCCGTGAACATTGACTTGAACTGTTGTCCATGGAATTTTAAAACACCGAGCTACCTCTCTGATATAAAGATTTTATGAAATATAATGCATTTTAGACCTGGCCGTGCATTTCGATTACAGATACAAATACATGGAACTATAATATTTGACGTGGCAAATACGTTTAAAATACAAATATAAATTACAGTTTTAAAAGATTTGAATAAAGTGAAATCACAAATCCCATGAAATGGATATAACCTAGGTTCGAGGACAAAACGTAGCCAGATTTGATACGTCTCTGTGGTTCTGATTTTGGGCCACAACTAACAATTCAAACGAAGACTGGTCGCCACCATAGTATGGTTAAAACTATAACATGTTGAATAAGGCACAAAAAATATTGTTACACAATTTAATTGCGGCTAATGATTGCTCAGTATGATTAAAATGGCCAGTGGGTGTCGATATAACGAGAACCCATCCTACTCCGATTGCCCAATATACAGATTAAACTGTATGAACAATTAATATATGGAAATATTTACAATATAATCTACTTTAAACACATCAACAAATTATCAAATTATGTTCATAAATCAAACTATTATGTAAAAATATTAGTTTCATTATTAATTATTTTATTCAACAAAACTAGTTGTACTAAGAAATGAAAATAAATATCACAGTTAATATTTAAATGACGGTCACAGTAAGTAGAACTGGTTCTTATTGTTGATTATCTTTCTGCTGCTCTCGAATCGTAGATGGAGTATTTCTGGTGGATTCTGTGTATTCGATGGGAACGGCGCGTTCTACTACTGACACGTGCCGCTTCTTGGTCGCCTTGACGATGAGCACGCCGTCCGAAGACAACTTCGATTCCACAGTGTCAGGATGGCAGTCCTCGGGTAACGCGTATCGCCACACGAACTGCCGCGATATTAAACCGTGCTCATCCTGCTTCTCCTCGTGTTTACCTTCTACCACGATGTAGCCTTCTGCCGTCTTCACCGAGAGCTCTTCCGGCGAGAAATGCCGCACGTCCAACGCTACTTCGAATTTGTCCGACGCGGACAAATTCGAAATATCACTGGGCGTACTGCTCGGAAGCGTCACCTTATTCTCGTTGTTCGGTTTCTGGGTTAATTTTTCTTCAACATGGACTTGATTCTGGTGTCGCACGTCATGGATTTTGCTGGCCTTGTCTTTTTCTTGGGATGCATCGTTTTTATTCTGTATATCTTTCCACCCGCTCCGTTGTGCAGCAAGTATGGCTGGTAACACCAGGCCGGACAATAATTCGCGATGGCTGAGATAAGATGCGAACACCGGGCTCGGTCGCTCGATCTCAATGCATATCGGTAGAATAGACATTTTATAGTTTAAGTAAATAAATTCACTAAGCGCGAGTTGTCGCCCGTACAAGTTGCGTTATTCGACTGTGACGTTCAGAAGCGCGCGCCGATTATTTAAAGCGAGTCGCCGTCTAGCGAGCTCGCGAACATTCTCGTCCGCTCTGTGACGTCAGATCGTGACGCAAGTTGAATCAGGTTAGTTGTTTTCCGTTACAACAGATGTCGCTCTATTGGTTCAAATAATTTAAACTATGGAAGACTTTTAATACAGCTTCATTACGCAAACATGTAAAATAACATTTACACATAATTTCTGTGTTTTTCCCCTGACAAAACCAGCCTAAATTTAGAAAGATGTTTTAAGAAATATTGACTATCGTCTTATTATAACTTTTTCGGACTTTATTAAAACTTTAGAGATCTGACGATTTTGTTATTGCTAATGATGAAATAAAATTCTAAACAAATAATCGGAAAAGTAAAAAAGTTTCAGTAAAAAGTATACCTCAATTTTTTTTTTAATTTTCAAATGTGTTGCTAAAATTTAAGAGTGACCAATAAAAATTGACATAATAAACTATTTCCAATATTATTAAATGGCTCTGCGAATACATTTTGTCACGATACTTTGCATGACGTAATCTCATGACTGCCATTTCATGAGTTAATTACGTTTATGGTGAATGTTCCGCTTTTGGTCCACCTACTAATTAATTATGTAATTAGTGAAGTTTAAATAAAATCACTATGCCCCTGCAGGATGAGACTAAATTTATTAGCTTTCAATTGATTAGTTCTCTGTAACAATTATCTGAGTGTTTGCAACTTTCAGCGACAAACTAATTTGATTAAAAAAGCCCTTACTAAAACTGAGGTAAAGCTGGCAACCACTGTTGGTAAACTAAGCTGGCAACCAAGGAACAGTTCATACTGTACCACGACAAAGTGTCACAAGATGTATTGGAACTTCTCCAGATTCAAAATGATCTTTTTCTTAGTTTGTCTGGAATTTGCCTTGACTAAGGAGTATTAAAATGTTTCTAGTAGATATAGAGCAAGAAGCAGAAGGCCATGTGCACTTAAAGCTAGGAATTAAACTTGTAAATGAGACTCTCATACTGTTTTATTCTATGACTCCTTTAATTTTTTCATCTAAACAGAATTATATCACTATACTCCAATTTTATATGCCATGCAACATTTAAACCATATATGCATCAGAATTTGCTTTATTTATAATAAAGGCGAATACATTTACTAAAATGTGTTATTTGTCTGAAATGTAAATTACGGAGTCTTTCATAGTTTTTGACGAGTAACTATGCTACTTTTATTAATTTGATTAAGTTTAATCCAGAGCCACCAAATAATTACAACTGCAGCCATAGAAAGCGAATTGTCTATAATTAAGTCCAGACCAAATTAATTGTATTCAACATTCTCACTGCCGAACAACCCACTAAAATTCCACACAGCGCTATCTAGCTACATTAGAAGCATTCCTGCTGGTTTGCCTCACGTCATTACAATACGCCATCTAATTACACATTATCTAGAGATTTCTCGAAAGTTTCAAAAACTACACAAATATTGTCTTATGGAAATGATAATGAGGTTAAAATAATGGTCTTCCACCTAACTTGCACTTTAAACCATATTTATAAACATTGGTCAAAATAAACGAGTGCCATCTAGCGAGGGCAATCAAATTTACATCGCATGACGCAATATATAGAATTTTTAAATATAGCACCCAGTGAGTCGAATTTATTTAAACGATTCGCGCATGGAGAATATTCGCGAGTTCACCAGAAGGCGGGCGCGGGTTTAAATAGCCGACGCGCGCTCTATGCGGACACATTCGAGTGACACAACTTGAACGAGCGACAACTCGCACTTAGTGACTTTATAACTTTATCTAGACAACACAAAAGCTGTAAGATGTCTGTTCTACCGCTGTGTATTGAGATCGAACGACCGTGCCCAGTGTTCGAGCCTCGCTTGAACCATCGCGACCTGCTATCTGGTCTCATGTTACCAGCCATACTAGCAGCAGAATGGAGGAGGTGGCACGAGCTGCAGAATAGAAACTGTACAACACAAGAGAAGGCGGATAAGAGTCGAGCGAAACTGCAGAATGAAGTCTCGACAGAACGAATGTCATCGCAGGAGGCTAAGGTTGAAAAGAACTCGATGGCAGTGAAGAGCGACGCGAACAAATTTGAAATATCGTTGGACGTACAGCACTTCTCGCCGGAGGAGCTCTCCGTGAAGACGGCAGAAGGATACATCGTGGTGGAGGGCAAGCACGAGGAGAAGCAAGACGAGCTCGGCTTCATCTCGCGAAGATTCGTGCGGCGGTACGCACTACCCGAGGCCTGCCATCCTGACACCGTGGAGTCTACTCTATCTTCAGATGGAGTGCTCACCGTTACGGCGCTCAAGAAGCAGCCGGCATTGACGACAGAGCGCATTGTGTCCATCGTGAATTCAAAACCGTCTGTAGACGCACCGTCGACGAGTAAACAGCAGCAGGAAAGCGATCAACAATAGGGGCCTAGTTTTGTTCCTACAATCACTTACCTTTATGACTGTGATGTTTAGTTAAGTTATACTAAAAATAAATATTTATTAGTTAAAGTATGTGGTTCTTTTATATTTTAAAAATACCAAACTTTACTTTTAACATAAAGAAATGATTATCTTCCTTAATTCTTACAGATATAGATAACCTACTTAAATCAAGTAAAGAAAGTGGAGGAATATAGGGTAGACATAACAAACGTCGTATTTCGCTTAACGTACGTGATAAAAAGAAAAAAATCTTATGTTTTGAAACTGTAAAAATACACAGTCTGCATAAAATATGTTCCATTTCCAATTGGTGGCCAGTTTGGTGATGACCAGACATATAACTTAGAATATTAGTAACTCGCAGCCTAACAATAAGTCTTCGTAATTCATTAAGGCCACAATTTCGTCGGTATGTAATTACCGTTATAAATAAAAAGAATATAAGAAATTTAGAAGTACTAAAAGGTGTAAAACTGTGTTGTATTACAATATTATAAACGTCTTAATTAATTTCGGTCATTTCTCAAGTGTTTGGTTATTCGGGACGACCTAATCTTCACGTTCATGCACTTTTCTTCAGCACATTGTATGTTTCCTGTAGTCCTTCATGTTTTTAATTAAAATTTAGTGCATTAACTGCTCATACCCTTGGTTTGCGTTCCGAACAGCTCCTTTTACTCCTCGTCCTCAATCATCATACTACTTCTATGAAAGGTTAATCATAATATAGGTATCATGTTGTGGAATAAGTTACACCTCAACATAAGAAAAACCTTCGCTAAATACACATTTGCGAATCGCATCAAAAAGTTATTCCTCCCGTAATTTCCTTTACAACTTAACTTTTCCTTTTTTTATCTTTTCTTTCTTCTTTTTTTCTTTTCTTTTTCCCTCTAATGCCCTCTCTTTTATAGATTTATGTAAATTAGTGGTCGCACAGTGGACGAAATTCGACCGTAATTCATAAAGTATTTAAGTTTGAACGTTACTGAGGTCCTCTTGACAAAGAGTATAACCTTTGTAATAATTTGAAACTCCGAACTAAGATTACGAAACAGGATTTAATTTAATTAATAAAATGTACTTACCTACTCACTTTGTTGGAAATACTAATAGGTAATTGTTATTGCTGCAGTCGGTATCGAACTTATCCCATATCACAAAAAACTACACAACGTATCTTATTCAAGCCAATTTTCGTTGAAAGTTTATTTTAAGTTCTACTACCTTATTTTTTTTAGAACTTTACACACGTTAGTTGATATGTTAGGGGGAGGACTTAAATAAAAATTATAAACCAAACGATACCCCATAGGCTTATGTGCACTGTTACACATATGGAGTGCCACCACAAATATTATTTTTTTTCATAATTTCACTGTATGGTGGTTCACAGAGAAAGTTAGTTTAAAGTTTCGATTTATTGTCGGGGTTAACGCGACATCAAAATGTGGGCAAATCGGCATTATTTTGACGTAGTCATGGTGCAAATATACGATCACATAATCCTACTCATGGCCTAAAACTGCTCAAAATTACGTTTAAATATACAACACTAAATAAGGAACAGCCTTTGATGAATATTCTATCGTTAGTTTGATTGTTTTTAGAGAAAATTATCTGCAAATACATAAAAAGAACGGACTTCCTTACATGGCTGGAGCTTTATTGGGGAGGTCACAGCTAAAAGATTGGGATAAAAAGACCGATTTCCAGACCTTAATTCAATAGACTACCTTTGGGACGACCTGATAGGCAAACCCTTCAAACAACATTCACCTTCACGTGGACTGTTAAGCGAATGACGTAATGCGCTCATTAAACTAATAAAACGTACCCAATAACGCTGTAATATCGTTATACACAAGCATAGTAAAATTAAAGTATCCGGAGGTTACATCATGGGGACCCAAGGAGCCACAGGCACGATATGCAATAACATGCAGACCGACAGACAAGCAAACGACTCTGGGAACTTGGGTAAGGCCTGAGGGAAATTGTGGTTCGGGACTAGTGGCGTTGTGCAGTAGATCAACCTGCATGGTAACGGGTTGTAGACCAGGGCTAGGTTCTCCATGGCTTAAAATGTTATTATACTCTGCTGGCGAAATGAAAACATTGTTTTTTCAAATTGTGTCCGCAATATAATTTTTTGTGTCTTAAAATACCTTTAGTCATTTCGAGGTTACTTAGTAATTTTTCGTGATTTTTTATGCAGGAAATTTAAAATTATTCGATTTTCAGTTGTTTTCACCTGAAATCGGGCAGTAGCGTTTGGGTGCTGCTCTCGCAAAAGTAAAATAGCGAGACATCAGCGACAGGTTTGGGGTATATAAGAAATTGTGATCAGCAAATATAAATTCAGTTTTCAGTAGCAAATATGGTAAAGGTCCCCCCAAAGAAAGCGGTTCTATGCTGAGGGATTAGACGGATGTACTTGCTTTTGTACTTACTTCGGGGTATTGAAATTTAGATCGGAGGTATGAAGGTGTAACGGGATTATTGAGAATATTGTTTAAAAATATAGAAATCGGAGGTTGCTTTAGTCACGGATCTTTGACAATTTAATCCGATGTTCAGATATTAAAAGGACACCCCACTCCAAAAATAGGCAAGAAAATAATATTTCATCCTCCAGTTTGTGTATTAAAAAAATTCAAAATATAAATTAAACATTATTCTTTAATTTAATGTCAATTAAAATGCATATCCACGTGTTCAGTAATTTCAATAAAGTCTCCCTATAAAATTCCATCCCTCTCAATCTATATTGACAAGCTCTGATGCTGTGACATACAGACAGGACGAAATTATAAAGCTGTCACCTTTGCCAGTCGATTATGGAATCATAACAAGGATTTCGCAGAAATAATTTTGTCACGAGATAGGAGACAAATGATATATGGAGACAATAGTTAGCGAATATAATATGCAAAGAATTGCTTTTAAAGTTGACAGGGTTCTTAGAAATTAAATCACAAGGGCAAAGGATGTAGACGAAGTGAAGTTAATCAACGCGACTACCAAAGAATTTAATGACGTTTTCCTTTACATTGTATTGTTTTTACAAAGGTTGTAAATAAAATTTTCATCGCTTATCCAGTTTATTTTATTTAGATCGTATTAACAAGTATATATATATATATATATATATATATATATATATATATATATATATATATACATATATATATATATATATATATATATATATATATATATATGTATATATTTATTTATATATAAATGTCATCGCCAAAACAACTGAATATTTATTTTTTTTAGTTCTGATAAAAATTGTAAGCGTAAATTTTATTTCTCTATTCAAATTTTCCCTTCAACAAACACATTAAAGCACATATTACTTGCGCAAAGGTGATCAGACCACTTACGCCCGTATGCACCACACAAGGTCTGGACTCTCAGTCGGATTTACTGACGTTTATAAACGTATTTTGTATGGATACTTTAGCAATTGGACTGTGCAATAGAGCACGGTCGGTAAAGTAGACTCTTGTTCCGACTCGACTGGCAGTTAATCAGAAACAGAAATACGCCAGTAAGTATGACTGAAAGTTTTGACTGTGTGTGGTGCATATGGGTCTTAGCTATGTGGTCTTTGGATTAGAGCAACTAAGTTATACTGATATGATTATTCATAATATTTAATACATTCTGTAAATAACTGAAGAATATTTTTTTTTCAAATTGAGTTTGGCAGTATAATTTACCAATTTACGAACAATTAATTGGTCGAAATATTTATAATATAATCTTCTTTATAATTACATCACCAACTTATCAAATTGAATCATAGATCAAACAGCTAAGTATAATATTTAAGAAATATTCGTTTAATTAACAATTATTTTACTCAATATGCAATGGCTGCACTAGAAAATAAAAATAAGTATTACAAGCAACATTTATGATGGTCGCAACAACTAGAACTGGGTTTTATTGTTGAATATCTTTCTGCTGCTCTCGATTCGTCGACGGAGTATTCCGGTGGATTCTTTATTTTCGATGGAAACGTCGCCGTGCGCATGATGCTTTTCCTCGTGTTTACCGTCTACCGCGATGAAGCCTTTTGCTGTTTTCACCGAGAGCTTCTCTGGCGAGAAATGCACGTCCAACGCTACTTCGACACAAATTCGAAATATCACTGGACACGCTACTCTTAAACACCACTTTATTCTCGTTATTCAACTCTTGGATTAACTTCTCTTCAACGTGGACTTCATTATGTGGCTTCACATGGATTTTGTTGACCTAGTTTTTTTCTAGTAATGCGTTTCTTCTATTCTATAAATCCTGCTCACCTGCTCATTGTGTGGCAAGTATGGCTGGCAACACCAAACCGGATAACAGGTCACGATAGCTAAGGTGAGGTGGGAACACCTGAAGCAATTACTCGATTTCAATATACAGCGTTATAATATACATGTTACAGCTTGTGATATAAAGTTTACATAGATAAAATTCTCTAAACGCGAATTGTCGCTAGTGCAAGTTGCGTTACTTGACTGTGTCGTTTCAAGCGCGTACCGAATATTTAAAGCAATTCCGCCTTCTAGCGAGCTCGCTATCGTTCTTGGTCCATTCCATAATTTGAGGCTATGAGGCATTGAAGGAGGATACTTGTTAAGTCAAGAATCGTCAGGAGTTGTGCAGATCAACTGATTAATAAAATAAAATTAATGTTGTGAACTATTATTGAGCAACATCGATAGAAGGTTATGCGAACACATTTCGTCACTAAATGTTGCATGACGTCATCTCGTGAGGTTGCACTTCCGTGAGTGAATTATGCTTGATATCGATAAATATCCCACCATTAATATTAATTAACACCACCTAGTAATTAATAGAATTTTAAATAAAATACTATTCCCCCTGCAAAATTAAATTTAAATTACCCGTTTACAATTTATAATTTTCGATGTATTAGTTGCTGGGAACAATGCTGTTTATGTGGTTAATTTTGGCTTTCTTCAAGGAGAAAAAAATGTTACCTGATTAATACAGTATATATTAAAGTCAAATAATTTAACAAGGCGTAATGCAGTTAGAAAATGTTTAAAGCCAATATTATTACTGCTATATTAATTTAAAGGGGACAAAAGATAATTCATTTCAATAACTTGTTTTTGAAAACTGTCCAAGAAGTCGACGAAAAATTAACATAAAATAAAGTATATAATGTTAGGTGACTCCATTAAATATTTAAGTTATTCAAAATTGTTTATGATTTCTAGGTGGAATAGTCTAGTGGGTACACAGTCATCGTTGATCACTTGGCTTCGAAGTGGAAAGTACAAATATAAATTAAGTATAATAAAATATTTCACCGCAAGTTTTATTTTTTATTTTAATTTGAGATTGTCACAGGAAATTAATAAAAAAACGGGCTATCCAAAATTCGAATATCGAAAATGAAAAAAAATGTTTTAACACTTTATTGTAAGACAAAATATAAACTCTAGTTTTATTTTTGGATAATTGTTTTGTTTTGCGCAATTGCAGTTATTATTTATAACAAAAGAAAAAGAAATATTTATAACAAATGCTACACTATAATCGAAAGACATTTCGTTCTCCAGTGGTCTATTTGTAACAATTCATCTTGAATAGTTTGTTTGACAATAACAGGAGTACGGAGACTGAAAACAGGTAAAAGAAAGCAGAGGTATTTAGCCAATATATGGAGTAAAGATCATTTATCTCTTTGATGGAACCATTGTTAATAAAAAAAAATATTTAAACGGTTAATTTATAATCTTTAACCGTAATCAGCACGTTCCGAGATGTTTAAATGAAAAATAATTTCATTGTAAATATAGGAAATAAAAATATAACACAAAAGTATAAAAATTAAAAAAAAACAATATTAGCTAATTTCAAGAGAATTATAAAAATATATTTCTTATTCTGTTTTTTTTAGTTTCGATTTTTGTTTTTTGTTTAATAATATTACGTTAATATGTTCCTACCATTGTCAAATCCGACCATTGCTATTCCATAAAAATAAATAAGGTATTGATGATAGACAATGCGCATTCGACATTTCTCTATTCAAAATGCTGTTTTCTTGGTTTGCTTGGAACTTGCCTCAACTAAGGAGTATATAGATATTACTAGCATACAGCAAGAAGCACACCATCTTCTACACTTTAAGCTGGGGACCAGACTTGTTACCGAGACTCATAATTTCCATGAAATGAGTTCTTGCATTCGCGCTGCCATCATTTTTTGTAATTCCATCATCTAAACCGAATCACAGCACATTCTTCAATTGTCTACGTCAGTCAACGTTTAAATTATGTTGATTTGCGTATAGTAAATGAAATAATTTTATAGAAATGTATTATATGTCTGAAAAGTAAATTGTCAACTTAAAAGAAAATTATGCGGACTGCGGAGTCTTTCATCGCTTTTGATGAGCAACTTCCTACTGCTTGCTTCCGTATCATCTAGGACCACAATATAATTATAATAGCAATCGCGGAAACTTAATTGTCTAGGATTAGCTTCAGAAAATGTTAAGGCTAAGATACTTTTTCTATTCAACGCGGTACTGTGGAACAACACACTAAAATTTCATAGAGCGCCATCTAGTGATCTCAGAAGCATTCTCATAGCATCCACCATCTGGCGATGTTTCGCTATTTTACTATCTAATTACACAATTTTCCGAAATTTTCAAAAGTAAACAGAGATTGTATTCTGAAGATGATTAATGGAATCTAAGTAATCATGTCACACTTAAGTTACACATTAATTTAATTGTATTTAAAACGTTGAAAAACAAGTGAGTGCCATCTAATGACAGCAATAAAAATTACATCGCGTGACGCAATACGTATACCTAGTGAGTCAAATTATTTGAACTATTCGCGCGTCGAGAATATTCGCGAGTTCGCCAGAAGGCGGGCGGGTTTAAATAGGCGGCGCGCGCTCTAAGGGGGCACATTCGAGTGACACAACTTGAACGAGCTACAATTTGCGATCAGTAACTTGCAATAATTACGTTTTTACACGTCAAGCTGTAAGATGTCTGTTCTACCGCTGTGTATTGAAATCGAGCGGCCGTGCCCAATGTTCGAGCCTCGTCTGATCCATCGCGACCTGCTATCTGGTCTCGTGTTACCAGCCATACTAGCAGCAGAACGGAGGAGGTGGCACGAGCTGCAGAATAGAGACAATGCGTCACAAGAGAAGGTAGATAAGAGTCAAGCGAAACGGCAGAGGGACGTCTTGGCTGAACGAAGTTTACCCCAGGAGGCTAAGGATACAAAGAAAACGACGGCAGTGTCGGTGAAGAGCGACGCGGATAAGTTTGAAATACGGTTGGACGTACAGCACTTCTCACCGGAGGAGCTCTCCGTGAAGACGGCAGAAGGATACGTCGTGGTCGAGGGCAAACAGGAGGAGAAGCAAGACGAGCACGGCTTCGCCTCGCGTTATTTCGTGCGGCGATACGCTCTACCCGAGGGCTTAAATCCAGACACCGTGGAGTCTAAGCTGTCTTCAGACGGAGTGCTCACCGTTACGGCGCTCCAGAAGCAGCCAGCATTGACGGGAGAGCGTATTGTGCCCATCACGTGCTCACAATCCTCTGTAAGCGCCCCGTCGATGAGTAAACAACAGCAGGAAGGTGATCCGCAATAGGGTCTGGTTTTATTCCCACGATCACTAACTTTAATGACTGTGATATTTATTTAAAATTAAAATAAAAAATAAATATTTATTATTAATGTATGCCGTTGTTTTATGTTGTGTTTTAAGATAAATACCAAATGTCCTTGTAAGGGTATAAAAATGATTATCTCATTAATAGACCTTATACAAATGAAGCAAAGAAAGTGCGAAAATATTTGAAAGGCAGTGTTAAAAGTAGCTATGAAAAAACGTTGCCTTGCACTAGCACAGGAAAATCTCATATTTTGACACTGGAATAGCACATAGTTAACGACTGTTGGTGTTTCATTTCCGGTTGGTGGCCGCGAGGGCGCGTACGGTGTGGACCAGATTGGCGGTAATTCAGTGTATTAGTAACTCGCAACCTTAATATAAGAGTGAGTCTTCATAATTAGTTAAAGTCTTAATTCTATCGGTATACAATTACCTCTATAAGAAGAAAAACAATGTCAGAAAGTGACAGACTATGAAAAGTATGAAACTGTTTCACATTATAATATTTTTAACCTGTAGAATGCTTCTAATATACATATGTTAGCAAGTTTGAGTATAGAATATAAAAATGTAAAATTATCATTATTGTAAATTCTGCATTATACAAAGAGACAGGAATAAAAATCCCACTTGGAATATTAATATTTTTTCAAAAATTATTTTCTCCAAAGTAATTTTTGTAAGTTTCAACTTGATCCAATAAAATCTGTTTGAAATACAAGATCGTGTCTCTCAAAATTTAGCCTACATAATCGTTTAAAAATTTATAAGAACATTTGTTTACAAAGACTTGCAGGCACTTTCTTCAATAAAAATCTAGGGTCCGGTTGTCAAATGGTGAAAAGCGGTAGGTTGGCTTCTTTGTTACGCTGATCGTCGGCGCTGGCGACCGGAGCGTAGCAAGTCAGCACCGGCCTTTCAGCTCAAGTCGCTTCATTGTCGTGCTGAACATCGCGAAGTACAGATGCAAGTGTTGGAAATTATAATTCTCGCTGTCTTTTATTAATAAAGAAATCTAAGGATCCATAACAACTCAACCGATAAATATAGATTAGAACATCGAAAAAATAGGGAAATGCAAATAAATTATTTCATACAACTTCAATAAATTTTATTTTTTTTCAGTTTGGAATTAAATTTAAAGAATCGGTAAATATGTGGCACGTTTGATTTCAATGTAACAAAAAAGTTAAATACTTAATAAAGTCTAAAATTTAACAAATATCGATTGAGTGGCATATTTACGACAAGTGAAGATCAATATGTTGTAGTAACATGACTTAGTGCAATGTTTCTGCACACCGGCAGGATTGTGTGATAGCGCAGACGGAATGTTAACTTTGTGTGTCGATTTTAAAACAGTTTTACCAACTCCAGTACTAATATCAAGGGATATAAACATTTTTACCAACTTCAGTACTAATATCAAAGGATATTTTTTGTTCGAGATATCAACAACCAAAGATCAAAAGACCAAAGCCTTCTATCCATCCGTCGATGTAGATAGCTATCGAATATAAACTTTCGAATATAAAGTTTGCTTCCCACAATTGTTTTAGTGTTTTAACTGTGTATCGACAGTCGTAGATAGCTCTTAATTAATAAATAACAAGCGAAGCGTTCCGTTAATATATGTGGAAAATTGGAAATAAAAAATATATTTACACTAAATAAATAAAAAATAAATAAACACAAACATTTTAATTATACACAGACGTAATTTAAATTATTCGTGAATTTTATTAAATTGCGGATGTATTTTTATATATTCCAAAATCAAGAATAATAAAAAGCAGTTTTCGTAATTATGGAACGCATTTAATCTCTGCTTCTCTTTATTTCAAATGTTCACTCGGACAAAAGCCAGCATTATTAATACAACATTTAAAATTGAAGGAAGTTATAAATTATAATAATGAATGGAAAATCGCAATTATATTTAATTATATATACAATAATATAGTTATTGTACATATAATAAATTATAATGACACTCATTATATTGTAATAATTCAACATAACTCTTATTAATCAGAAATCTAGTTTAAAATTATGCTCATTGCGCTCTCACGCATAATTTGCCCGGTCTTTAGATATACGCCAGCCATGTTACTTTCATTATCGGAATCACCATCCCAGTATAATAACGATGGCAAAATTTCTAAATTGCTGTAGCAAGAGGACAAGATGCTTGCTACTAATTTTCAATAACATTTTTTCAATAAAAAAATTGGGTAATTTTACATAAAACAGACCGTTTATAGGCGTTTATCGCTAGAAAATTCGCTTACTTTTGATAACTTAACCTATCAAAGATAACTGTCAAAAAGTTATTGGGAAGCATAAGGATAACGTCAGTCATTTCTATACAATATTTATATATTTATCTTTTAACTTTTACTTTGATGCATAGTACATATGGCGGACTTATTGCTACATGAGCAATCTCTTCCAGTCACCTGTAACAATTTTTATTGAAATTTAGTTGGTAGACTGTAAGAGATTTTACAATGAAAATTATATATAGTACATTAGAGAAAAAAATAAAAAAAATACAAAAGTATAATTAATACGAAAGGACAAGGGCACAAAGAAAAGGGTTCAGGAGAGGCAGGACTTCTTCGTTCGATCTTTTAAAATAATATGGGACGTGATTTTCTCGGTGTCAGGAGCCAGGTGGTCCCAAATTTTTGCTGCTTGGACAGTGAAGGATTTTTCGTAAGAGATAGAGGTATAGTTAGGAATAAATAGGGTGAATGATCGTAGCCCAAGGCCGTGAGCAGACAAATCTTTGAATTTGCCAGTAAGATAAATTGAGCTCTGAGTAGTTTAAATATATTAAAAAGAAGTGTAAGTATGTGAAGTTGACATCGATCACGGACCTTCACCCATTTGAGAAGTGACCTGGATATTCAGTGAGTGACTTGTCTACCCATTGATAGATAGCGTGCGGAGATAGTAAAACCAATTTGTTGATATGTTATTGATATGCAAAACCAAAACAACATTCCCGCTATACTTATAAAAAAACTATGCTATTCATTAATTCATATTAATGAAAATAACTTTACTTATCAATAAAATGCAGGAAATGGGGTAGTATTTATGAGATAATGTAAACAGCTACGGCAAGAGTCGTATTGCACTTACGAGCATGGGAAAATTTAACCTTCTTAAGCTAGAACGTCACCATTTTCGGTTAAGTGGCATGCGAAGGGTAGATTTGTATTTTAGTACATTAGCACCTCATGGTAAGAATGCTTTTTTTTAACGCTTTTCTTTAAGAAAGGAAAACAATGTCAGAAAAGAATATAGCAGATTTCTTAAAAAGTACCAAGTTGTATTATACTAAAATTTTTTAAAGCCATAGAAGACAATTCTGTAGACCCAGAATTTTGGGAGACAAATTGAAAACGTAAACCATAGGCGTCTTTAGAAATTTACATTTCTGCTACAGCGAGCGCTGCGGTCGACTTCGTTACCCCCACTCTGTGGTTCGTACATGGTCAATATTTTCTCGCTAAAAATTCTACTTAATCAATTCTCAATTAAAGTCCAACAAAAAGAGAAACATATTAAGAGATAACATTTAAGAGGACACAATTTTGATGCATTTAGTAAACTTTAGTTATAGTAGATAGAATAGGATGAGTGATGTTGAAATATATCGATTTTATTGACGGTAGCTAATCGATTATTATCGAACTTAAAACATCGATGTCAGTTCAAAAACAAATATAAATTGATCGGCTCAATTACATTTACAATGTGAAAATACAAAGAAACCAGCTACGATGTTGGGACTTGTAGCCCAAGTAAACGATCAAAAACCGATTATTTTCTAATATAGTAATAACAATGACCTTGTATTATATCAAGTAATTTTAATATAATATCATTTGATAGACCAATTTTATGTTAACTTTGTATATTCATCTAAATCTCTTATTTTAAAACAGAATAAAGTTCTTAAAAAATAACAAAACATATTGTAGACCAATGAGCATAGCGATTGCTAATTTACTTTTAAAATCTCTTAAGTTTGAAAGTTGAAACACATAAAATAGGTTGGTTTCCACTAAGAATATATCGGATGGATTGTAGTTTCTGATGATTAATCATGATATAGAGATACCAAACAACAAAATTATTTATTATTAAAAGTAAATATTGTTTTTATTTTCAGAAAATATATTCGGCAAAATTATGAATTCAGTCACGTGACAATGAACACCAATCAGAAAGCATTACATCAAACCTCACCAAACACCACACAGTGACTTCTGTTCATTAGAATTTCGGAATGTTAAAACTTCAATGTAAGTATACAAAAGTGTAAACTATGTATTATAAGCTGAAATAGCATTATTTCAGTTTCGTAATGAGTAACCGTTTGTTTTTACACACGTATTGTAAGGTAATTTATATTGTTTTGACGTTAGTTTTGCAAGATATAAATAGCTTAACCTCAACTCATACATTATTATTTTATCAATAAACTTGTAAAAATAGTGACGTGAAATTCTTCAGTATTGCTTTAGATTTAGAAATAGATTGTGTGTGTGTGTCATATTAATTTGTTCTTTTGTAATCAGTTGTATTAGCTTAGAGCTTCGACATTTTAATGTTATTCTACAGAAAACAAAATCGCAAGTCATTGTTTAATACAGGATTACAATCACTTTTATAGTTACAATACAGAGTATCGAATAAGTACATAAACTGCAAATAAATACTTATATCAAAATGATCTTCACAAAAATATGTTCTTGAATCTGTAAATAAACTACGAGTTCATTGCAAGTTTTAAAAACTTTTTTCTGTATTTGTTTATTGTTTGGAACATATATAAATAATTTATTTGGTGTATTAATAGCTGTGCTTTTACACTGCGACACTACAGAATATTTGTCACAAGATGAATTTATTTTGAATTAAATAAAAGAAACAACTGTTATAACGTACACAGACATGATTGTTTTGATTTATTTTGTGAGTAGTGATGTCATTCAAGATGTGGGAGCCCATCAATTTTCCGTCTCGAAATCTAATCTATTTTGTTACTATGTCTGTCTTGATAATTTTGATACCTAGGCGCTTAGAATTCATAGTCAATAAAGCCTATACTTACACAAACGACAAAAACTAAATGTAAGATACGGTCAACCACAAAATCTCATATGTTACGAGTAAGGTTGCCACCTCTATTTTAAAATAACGTTAATTTATACAAAAGTACTTCATATTTTACTAGCAACATAAAACGCGTTAAAATAAGTACTTTATGTAAATACAGTCATTAGTTTTTCAACCGTTGCCCGAAGTTGGTCGCACATTTTTGGAACACAAAACACATCAACAATGAACGGACAGAAATTATCGCACATTTCATTGATCGGCAAAAAAATGAAACTAGACTATGTAAATTATCCTCTTCTATTGGTAAATAAAGTTAAATTTAGTAATGTTTTTCTTTAGTACTTTTTATCTCGTGTACTTTTTTCTTGTCCAAAATGTCATTTATAATGTAAAAATATGTCGCCAATCTAATTGTGAATAATATATGTACAAATATATGTTTTATTATTTATCACGACCCATTATTTTAAAGTATAATGTAAATAAGTAAATATTAGCTAAATAACACGTATTTTATGACAAAATGAAGTACTAACGTCATTCTAAATGGTTGATTACTATGAATCATTCGTATAAATATTGTATTCATATTAAGCTCCTTAAATTATAAAGATATATCTCTATTATGTTGGAGTGTAAGTGATGTTAAATGACGTTAGTAGGGAGCTCTTGCTGTATGAATCCGACTCAAGCTTGACCGGTTTTAATTTTGCAACCATCACACAAAACCTCTAGTGGCCCCTGCAAAGGCGACACTGTTTTATTCTTATCTTAACCTCATGTTAATCAACAGTGCCTACCATTAACGTGAAAGCGTGTTTTCAGTTTGTCTATTGTCGATTGTAGACCTATTAGCAACTATACGACCAATCGTTATCAAATTGTTAGTTATATTTCGAATTAACATATATGTGGGTCAGTTTTTAGCTGAGAAATCGAACAGTTCCTCGGAGTTTGACGAAATAATACTATTGCTTACCGGTAGATGACGCTGTCCCGTGTCTATACGTTATTTCCGTGTATTCTAGTATATAATAACAGTTAGAAAGAGTTCTTTACAATTATTATTTACAAGTGTTAGTCTGCATACCAATTTTTTTTCCATAAAACAGTTTCTCTTTTTTTTTCTCACTTCATCTTCTACTTAAAGTGATAGCTACAAATCTAAACGCACACTGACGCAATGTAGCGCAACCACACGCGCGTATTGTAGAATATGAATAACGCCAGGGCCGAGAACGTTCGCGAGGCAGCCAGAACGCGGTTGGCCGATTTAAATACTCGGCGCGCGCTTCAAACGACGCATTCGAGTGACAAAACTTGTACGAGTAACAACTCGCCCTTAGTGACTTTACATAAATTGTTATAAGACAATTTCAAGATGTCTGTTCTTCCGCTGTGCATTGAGATCGAGCGACCGTGCCCAATGTTTGCTCCTCGCCTGAGTCATCGCGAGCTGTTGTCCGAGTTAGTGCTCCCAGCCATAGTTGCCACGCAACGGAGGAGGTGGCAGGAATTGCAGAATAGAAATGGTCCATCACAAGAAAAAGTTAAGACGAACGAGAGCCAGGTGAAGCCACAGAATGATGTCTCCACTGAAGAAAGGTTATCCCAGGAGACGAACAACGAAAATGAAAAGACGCCTATTAAAAGCGACGCAGATAAGTTCGAAGTATCTTTGGACGTGCAACACTTCTCGCCGGAGGAACTTTCGGTGAAAACGGCCAACGGCTATATCGTGGTAGAGGGAAAGCACAAAGAAAAACAGGACGGGCAAGGGATTGTCTCGCGGCAGTTCGTGCGGCGATACGCGTTGCCCGAGGGCTGCCACCCCGACACTGTGAAGTCCAAACTATCTTCGGACGGAGTACTAACTGTCACCGCTCTCGGAAAACTGCAGTTGACCACAACAGATAAGCCCACTATGTCAGCCGCGCAACCTGAATCATCCAGGGACATTCCTTCGACAAGCAAGCAGTAGTAGAACGGCTTACAAAATTATAATTAATCCCATTTGTAATCCAACACACTGTGATTTATTAAACTTTATTTATTTTTGTTTATGATGATAATAATATTAAATTTTAGTACATATTTTGTCATTTTATTTACTTGTAAATGTAATCAATATTAAACAGCTTACCAGCGGAACCTACACAATATTTCAGATTTTTTTCAACGGTAGGTTTGTTACACTCGGAAATAATACAAAGGTGCATACCGTTCTAGGTATAAATTGATAGTGATTGCTTGTTGATATTAAACGATGACCAGATAAACGTATAGATTAAGGAATATTACTTCAAATCATAAAAGGAACAAAGCGCCTTAATTTTTTTTTAATTTTCTAATTTAATTCAATCCATGAGGAGGATTATAAATATAGTAAAATTTCAATAAAAGTGGTTACGTACATGTGTACATGTGTAAACTCAAAAACGTAAACTATTCTGATAAGTTGATAATCAATGGTTGAAAACAATGAAATTATGTTATTTGTGTGCCGATCTGCCACAGTTCGTATATAAATATAACGAATAAAGTTATAATCCTGAAAATGAATAAAAAAGTTAATTAATTGATTTTTAATTCATTTAATTAACTGATTTTTAATTAAAAAGTTAATTGATTGACGATTAAGGATTCTTTAAATTAAAGAACTTTTCAAAACTATGAAACTGAAAAGAAACTTAGGAAATCAAATGGAAGAAACTAAAATGTTATTTATTAATGTATTTTTCACATGGTAATTTACAGAGATGTCAGGTTAGGTAGAAATTTATAAAAAAATCAAGCGATGAACAATAGCAGAATTCTCATTTTTCATGAAATTCAATTCACAGCGATTTTTCTCAATACACAATGTTTTTAAATTATGACTTCTAACAAGAGATTTCTCTGGCAGCAATGAGTCGCGAAATTTATTTTTTTATATATAAATAAATAAACAATTGTTTAGTTATAACATCAGCATGTATATGTATTTCGATTCGTATTCCAGTTTGTTTCGAGGGTCGAAAAGCTCGCTGTCCGGGGCAATGTATATACAGAGTGTAACACTGCAAAAAGCTGAGTAATGAAATATTATTTAAAATACTCACAAGTATTTAGGAACGTTTGTCTTAATGCATTGTTTAATGAATTATTTTCAAAATGAAATGAATAATTTAAATGAATTTTGTGAATGAAAATACTAATGAAACCTAATGACTAATGTTAATGATAAACTATACGCGGTGTCCGGGAATAAGTGTCGGACAAAGAAAGACGCTATTCGTTGGCTATAAAGGAATAAAGTGTCGTTGAAATAAAACGAAAAACACGTCCTTTTTCTAATTGAGTGCAAAAAAAATATTAACTCTTTTTAACTCAACCAATACTTGATTGGGGTGCGGTGCTTACCCGGGTAGCTAGATGTTTTCGTTGTATTTGCTGGTCATTAACCTGAGCAGCGCTGAATAATGTGCACAAGTATCGTTTATATGAAAAAGATGACAAATAATTATGAATACGTTTTTCAATTTTCTGAAAAAAGTCATGTTTTAAATTTATTTTAACGCAATCAACTATTTTTCAGTCGACAAATAATGTCTTTGTTTGTCCCACATTTATTTCCGGACACCTTGTATGTATCTACATTATCTACATATATATATATATATATATATATATATATATATATATATATATATATATCTATATATATAAATGAACCTGGTGTCAAGAATTCAACAAAAGTTACTTTTATTGCGATTTTATAAAAAATAAACGAGACAGTGAGATTTAAGCGATTTCACCCTACGGTACTTTTGCTAATCTAGTAATGAAAGCTGTTTGCTGAATTATCAAAACAAAGTCATTAAAGGTATATATATTTCTGTATAGCTAGATGACTACCCCGCCAGTTTCGTTAAAATTATGATTATTCTGCTGTTCGGGTCTCGTTTGTCACATGAGGAAAATAAAGAACAGATTGGTACAAATAAAAGGACTCTCAGTCCTACACATGACGATTCCATCGATAAAGTATATAACTATAAAATATGTTCGGATTTATTTAAGTACTTTTGTATGTGCTTAATGCAAATTTGTAAGTTCATTAGTTATATTTTCTATAATTTAACGACAAATTCAACACATTATAGAAATCTGTTACGAGTAAAATATGTGTAATATTATCTATAACTCAATATTATTTCTATATACTCATAGCATACATATTGTAACTTGAGGATTTCATTTTTCTCCGTTGATCTCGTAATTCTATGCAATCACAGACGTTTTCACATTTTCCTCAATCGAACTCATGTAGACCGCGGTAGAGGTTAAATGTTTTACCCTGTCTTTTAATAATTCCTGAAATTGTTGTTTGCATAATTGATTTACACACCTTATATACGTTACAAATATACGTTACATATACGTTACATATATACGTTACATATACACACCTTACATAGGTTACATATATACGTTACATATGTTACTTAGAGAGGTTGACATTTTTAATTTTCTATTTAACACTGAAAAGAGATTAAGTACGCGACGACGTAACGCTACCAGAGTAATTAATTAACTATTTAGATCTTCATGGTATTTTTTTTATTGCTTAAACTATTTATAAATATTAATGTGGTAGAAAATTGTTACACTTGCATTCAGATGGATCAATATTACGCGCAGAATAATATTTTAACCGATTTGTTAATTTTTCAAGAGAACATAAGTATCTAATTGGATATGTGTTCTAAAAATTAAAACATATAGAACGTAAGTAAGGTTTTGTGCCATAATACCGAGCTGATTTATGGTCTATAATAATGCAAGAAAGTTGAAGTTGCCTTTTTAATATTTATCGAAACGAGAAAAAAAGTTTTTAACCAAAGTAATGAATTATTTTTTTGAAGTTTTTCAAAACAAACAAAAACAATATGTATCATATTATTTTATGTCATAGATAATCAAACTCGAGATATATAAATAATCACTCAAAATAGTACTATTCTAAGGTTTACGGCACAGGAGGGGAGAGTTCGTATAATTGTGAGAAAGTTTATTAAATGAAGACCATACACAGGCCAAGGAAAAGAAGAAATAAAACATTTGAAATCAGAAAACAAAAAAGTGGTAAGTGGTACTTTAAAAACCAATCGATCAATGAGCAAGTTCTAGCTCCTGGCAATTGAGAAGCATCCAAAGACTAGTCAAAAAAAATAAAGGAATTAAAAATTTCCCGGATCATTACGACTTAACCTCAATACGCTGAGCTGAATTTTTTTACCATGTAAATGTATTGCTTAATATACATTTCACAGATGTAAAACTATCATTAATTTCTCAAAAACAATGGGATTAAGAGTCGTTGTTATAATTGTCCTGTAAACTTTAGATTAAATTTCAGTAGATAATCCATTTTTTAAATTTTAACTTCAGTACTTTCAGATATAGAGAAAAATAATATGATTTTGTGCATATTCTCAGTAATATCTTTAACAGATAGTTCATTCGTAAAATTTCGAAAAAAATAGTCTTGGATCTCACACAATCAAAAATTGCAAAAATTGTTACATTAAATGTATCTCGTCTATAATTCTCAGGTTATTTTTTAATATTGTGTAAAAAAAACATTGTCAAACAAAAGCATAGAAATAGAGAAGCTAAAGGCCCACTCAAAATATTCGAATGTACGTGTAGCGATGTTTGTTGCTATCTATAGGTAGCCCATACAATTTGAAAATGGTAAACCTTTTTGTTGGAATTTGTTGAATTGTATATCGTTTATTTATTTATATATTTATCATACTTTACTGCAAGCTTAGAATAAGTACGCTACGACAGATTTATTGCTACAATTAGGTTAGGTTAGGTTAGGTTAGGTTAGGTTAGGTTAGGTTACGTTACGTTACGTTACGTTAGTTTAGGTTAGGTTAGGCTAGGTTAGGCTGGGCTGGGCTGGGCTGGGCTGGGCTGGGCTGGGCTGGGCTGGGCTGGGCTGGGCTGGGCTGGGCTGGGCTGGGCTGGGCTGGGCTGGGCTGGGCTGGGCTGGGCTGGGCTGGGCTGGGCTGGGCTGGGCTGGGCTGGGCTGGGCTGGGCTGGGCTGGGCTGGGCTGGGCTGGGCTGGGCTGGGCTGGGCTGGGCTGGGCTGGGCTGGGCTGGGCTGGGCTGGGCTGGGCTGGGCTGGGCTGGGCTGGGCTGGGCTGGGCTGGGCTGGGCTGGGCTGGGCTGGGCTGGGCTGGGCTGGGCTGGGCTGGGCTGGGCTGGGCTGGGCTGGGCTGGGCTAGGTTAGGTTACGTTACGTTACGTTACGTTACGTTACGTTACGTTACGTTACGTTACGTTACTTTACGTTACGTTCCGTTCCGTTGCGTTGCGTTGCGTTGCGTTGCGTTGCGTTGCGTTGCGTTGCGTTGCGTTGCGTTGCGTTGCGTTGCGTTACGTTACGTTACGTTACGTTACGTTACGTTACGGTACGTTACGTTACGTTACGGTACGTTACGTTACGTTACGTTACGTTACGTTAGGTTAGGTTAGGTTAGGTTAAGGTTTAAGGATGCAAAGAGAACGACCGCAGTGTCGGTGCAGAGCGACGCGGATAAGTTTGAAATACTGTTGGATGTACAGCACTTCTCACCGGAGGAGCTCTCCGTGAAGACGGCAGGAGGATACGTCGTGGTCGAGGGCAAACAGAAGGAGAAGCAAGACGAGCACGGCTTCATCTCGCGGCATTTCGTGCGGCGATACGCTCTACCCGAGGGCTGCAATCCGGACACCGTGGAGTCTAAGCTATCTTCAGACGGAATGCTCACCGTTACGGCACTCCAGAAGCAGCCGGCATTGACGGGAGAGCGTGTTGTGCCGATCACGTGCTCACAATCCCCTGTAAGCGCCCCTTCGATGAGTACACAACAGCAGGAAGGCGGTCCGCAATAGGATCTAGTTTTGTTTCGACAATCGCCAACTTTTAATGACTGTGATATTTACTTAAAATTATAATAAACAAATAAATGTTTATTATTAATGTATGCCGTTGTTTTACGTTACATTTTAAAAATACCAAATGTGCCTGTAAGGGTATAAAAATGATTATCTCATTAATTCTTATAGAGATGGTAGGTGACCTATACAAATGAAGCAAAGAAAGTGGTAGAATATTTGGAAGGCAGTGTAAGTAGCTATGAAAAAACTTAATTCTATCGGTATACAATTACCTCTTTAAGAAGAAAAACAATGGAAGAAAGTGACAGACTATGAAAAGTATGAAACTGTTTCACATCATTATATCATTTTAAACCTGTAGAATATTCCAATATACTTATACATATATTGGCAAGTTTGAGTATAGAATATAAAAATGTAAAATGATCATTATTGTAAATTCTGCATTATACAAGAAGACAGAAATGTAAGGAATAAAAATCCCATTTAGAATTTACATTTTCTCGAAAATTATTTTTTCTAAAATAAATTTCAAGTAGATCCGATAAAATCTGTTTGAAATACGCGATCGTATTTCTAATTCGTCGGATCGTAATTCAAAATTTCGTCGTCATAATCGTTAAAAATTTATTAGAACATTGTTTTAAAAAGATTTGCAAGCACTTTCTTCAATCAAAATCTAACTTTTTAAGGTCCGGTTATCAAACGGTGAAAAACGGTGGGCTGGTTTCTTTCGCTATCGTTATTTACGCTAATCGTCGGCGCTGGCGACCGGTGCGTATCAAATCAGCGCCGACCTGTCAGCTCGAGTCGCTTCATTATCTTGCTGAACTCCGCGAAGTACTAATGCAAATAATGTCTAGCACAATGTTATTGAAAATTATAACTGCGTACTACCAAGAAAGAAAAAAACATCTGCAAAAGAAAGTATTACATGTTCATCCATCGATCGAGTAGAGATTCCAAGAATTTGTCACGTTATAAGGCCAGATGAGAGATGACGTAAACAACCTCGGCGCCGAATCCTTAGCGGAGTTGATGCGCAGTGCGTACGACCGCGTACAGTTCAGCGCTGCCGTTGCTCCTCACCGTTGACGGTCAGTGTCATTCAGGAAAACTTCATAGTGACACGTACATATTGCGCAGTGTTATTCAGGAAAACTTCATAGTGACACGTACATATTGCGCAGTGTTATTCAGGAAAACTTCATAGTGACACGTACATATTGCGCAGTGTTATTCAGGAAAACTTCATAGTAACACGTACATATTGTGCAGTGTTATTAAGAAAAGCTTCATAGTGACACGTAGATATTGCGCAGTGTTATTCAGGAAAGTTTCATAGTGACACGTACATATTGCTCACTGTTAATCAGGAAAGCTTCATGGTAACACGTACATATTGCGCAGTGTTATACAGGAAGCCTCATAGTGACACGTACATATTGCGCAGTGTTATTCAGGAAAACTTCATAGTAACACGTACATATTGAGCAGTGTCATTCAGGAAAACTTCATAGTAACACGTACATATTGCTTAGTGTTATTCAGGAAAGCTTCATAGTAATACGTACACCTGACAGCGCCGATGATCAAGGCGAGAAGGAAACCAATCGTACTTTAAAATTTAGTGACGTCTGTTTCTCGGTCTGTCCATTTTTAGGTTACAGTATCAAAACTCTGTCAGTTTAGTTCCGATCGTAATAAAACTTTACATTAACACGTAGATTAATTACCCTAATACAACTATAATACATTCTTTATTTCTTTTATGGCACAGCCTTACATCAAACTTGGAGATGCAAAATTGTTTTTCACGGTTTCTATCGATGGGACGTCATTGTAATTTTTTTTTCAAAATTCAGTCTCATAAACTGTAAGGGTTTCTTATTTAAACATGAAACTCTAAAAATGTTAAACGCACATTTTATTCACAATTCTGGTAAATTTAAAGTCTTATAAATTCACAACCAATTATTAGATTAACGTAAAGTTCAGGAATTTTCTTTCTACTGATAAAATCATTTATTGTACAACATTTTGGTCAACATTTTTAAGATGAATTAGAATTTGTGCGGAAATTTCATTGATTTCTCGTGGAATAACACCACTAGTACCGCATCTTTCAAAACTTGAAACGCAAGTTCTTTTACTTTATTTCAAGTTTTAAGAAAAATCTGAAAATATAATCTGGCTCTTTCATTACTATAGAAATCTAAAGATCCTTAATAACTCAATCGATAAATATAGATTAGGGCTTCGAAAGACTCGTGAAATGCAAATAAATTATTTCATACAACTTCAGAAAATTCTATTTTTTTTCATTTTGGAATTGAATTTAAAGAATGGGTAAATATGTGGCACAATTGATTTCATTGTAATAAAAAAGTTAAATTACTGAAATATTTAATAAAGTCGAAAATTCAACAAATATCGATTGAGTGGCATATTTACGATAAACGAAGATCAATATGTTGTAGTAACATGACTCAGTGCAATGTTTCTGCACACCGGCAGATTTCAGTGATACCGCAGACGGAATGTTAACTTTGTGTGTCGATTTTCGGTGTAGGAATTATAAACATTTCTAACAACTTCAGCGCTAATGTTAAAGGATATTTTTGTTCGAGGTATCCGACTAGCGACCAAAGCCTTCTATCCATCCGTCTATCTAATATAAACTTTCTATTTGTCCATAGCTTGCTTGCCGCAATTGTTTTTGTGTTTTAACTGTCTATCGGCAGTCGTAGATAGCTTTCTATTCGTACCCTGCTCCCGTACAAGCGAAGCGTTCCGTTAATATATGTGGCAAATTCGAAATAAAAAATATATTTACACCAAATAAATAAAAAATAAATAAACAGAAACATTTTAATTATACACAATTAGACGTAATTCAAATGTTTCGTGAATTTTTATGTGTTTTTACATATTTCAAAATGAAGAATAATATAAGTGAAGAAAAAGCAGCTTTGCATAGTTGTGGAACGCATTCAATATCTGCTTTTCTTTATATCGATTGTTGAATCGGACAAAAGCCAGCATTATCAATATAACATTTAAAATTGAAGGAAGTTATAAATTATGATAATAAATGGAAAATCGCAATTATAATTAATTATATACATAATAATATAGTTATTGTAAATGTAATAAATTATAATGACACTCATTATATTGTAATAATTCAACAGAACTCTCGTTAATCAGAAATCTAGTTCAAAATTATGCTCATTACGCTCACTCACACACATAACTTGCCCGGTCTTTAGATATACGCCGGCCATGTTACTTTCATTATCGAAATCATCCCAGTATAGAGGACGAGATGCTTGCATCTGACTTTCAATAACTTTATCACGATAAAAAAAATTGGTTAATTTTACATAAAACAGAGACTTAATAGGCGTTTATCGCTCGAAAATGACAGAAAAGTCACTTACGGTCTCTAACGTATCAAAGATAGCTGTAAAAAGTTATTGGGATGCATAAGGATAACATCTGTCATTCCTATACAATATTTATTTAGTTATCAACTTTCATGCATAGCACATATGTGGACTTATTGCTACATGAGCAATCTCTTCCAGTCACCCGTAACCCGTAAGAGATTTTACAATGAAAATTATATATAGTACATTAGAGAAAAGAAATTAAAAAATACAAAAGTATAATTAATACGAAAGGACAAGAGCACAAAGAAAAGGATTCAGGAGAGGCAGGACTTCTTCGTTCGATCTTTTAAAATAATTAGGGACGTGATTTCCTCGGTGTCAGGAGCCAGGTGGTTCCAAATTTTTGCTGCTTGGACAGTGAAGGATTTTTCGTAATAGGTAGAGGTATATTTAGGAATAAATAGGGTGAATGAACTTTCAGACCGTAGCTCAAGGCCGTGAGCAGACAAATCTTTGAATTTGCCAGTAAGATAATTTGAGCTCTGAGTATTTTAAATATATTAAACAAAAGTGCAAGTATATGAAGTTGGCATCGATCACGGATCTTCAGCCATTTGTGAAGTGACCTGGATATCCAGTGAGTGACTTTTCTACCCATTGACAGATAGCGTGCGGAGATAGTAAAGCCAATTTGTTGATATGTTTATTGATATGCAAAGCTAAAACGTCAGTTAGAATTTATACCCCTAGCATAGATAGATAGAATATTGGTTTTGGGCATTACAATTTTTAGTTAAGCATTTGGTACGCAAAATTCCAATTGATCATAATGCATTTATGCGGAATAAAATATATGTCAGAAGTGACCAAAGACAAAAGTAATTCCGAAAATATTCACAGGACCACCTAACACATGGAATGCCGTATATTATGGAGAAAGTACATTTTCCGTTTGCAGTTTAAATTTTGAAAACATTTGGAATATCGACGCTGATAAAATGAAAAAAAACGCCCTTGACCTTTCATAAAACTATTACAAATAACGAAATTATGATGTAAATCAAATTTTATCAAGAGCAATCAGAATATCACAAGATTATAAAATGTGTACAATTCAAAGGAAAAAACCTGTCATGCACGAGTAGAACTCGCCCTACGAGGAATCCGTACACATTTAGGTACTTCTTCATCTTTAAAGGTACATACTCTTCCTAATTAGACTGTTAATAAATAGTAGTCTTTCACAACGTAAATATATCGCTTGATGTATCCTTCACAGGCGTAAACATTAACTAATTATAAAAGTGTATAGTTTCACATAGAATTGGGCGCCATTGGTTTTTGGATTTTCTCTTTACTTGTGTTATAAACCTCATATCATAGCGACTTTTAAGACTGTAAGTCAACCGGAAGTACTCCGTAGGATTAGATGATCAGTGCATAAGACTACTGAATCCATAAAAACTATGCTTTAAAAGATCATATCCTGTATGGGTATCGTATACATATCCGAGTGAACCAAAGGACTTGAGATTTTTACAGTAAGTAATTTAAGGCTATAGGCCTGAGCATATTTGAGAATATTTATTTCAACTTGTTATTTCAAGCGGTATCTGAGAAAAAGAGTATGACAGGCAGACAGATGGGCGGACGGACGAACAACGAAACGATTTTATAAGGATTCAATTTTTTTTTAGTTTTGTGGGACGAATACCTAAAATTCATTAAAAACGATTATTAATAGCCATCCACTAGCTTAAATAATAAAAAAGTTAGATAAACTTTAGGAAAATGAAAAAAGGAAATGGTCTTATACGTTTATAAAGATTTTCCTTTTTATATTTGGAAGAAATAATTGACAATCTAATAACGTTTTTTATAATTTTCTATGAATTATGAGAATCACTTTTACTCGCTCTATCTCCGATTACATAAAATCTAGGTTACGTCTAATATTTGTATGATACGTGCTAATATTTATCAAAAAATTGAAGAAAACTATTTCTGTCCCACGCAAATAATTGTTCCATATAAAAAATATTAATCATTTTCTTTAATGATAATGACAACAAAATAAATCACTTAGAATAAAATAAATTAGCTGGGGCTAAATCCAGGCAGGATTTATTGTTAGTCTGACTCAATCTCGTCTTACTACTTGACCGTACGCGTATACGTAAAAGGTAAGTTACTGCCAACGCTGGCTACGGTTTCATCGCAGCACTGACTGTGAGACTGCATCCAGTTATAGCTCCATTTGCATTTTGGTGCCAGGCTGTCAACACTCAAGCAACAAGTATCGCCGTGAGATTTTATTGTCTGTGTGAGAACTCACCTGAAATTTATTGCGTCATTTGTAACGAATGGCTTTACAAATCCTGCTGTAAATACGAATTATTTGTAAGGTCATAGTAAAATTGGAGAAAGCAAGTTGTTCAAGGTTAGATACAGATCAAACTGTTGTTGTAGGAAGACTTCATATTTAATCACACTTTGCATATACAAAATTCGATAACACTTCGGATAGCGCCATCTAGTGATATCGAAAACATTTTGGAAGCATCGCCTCACGATGTTTCAAAATATTACATCATCTAATTATCGTCTAGAGAGTTCTCGATAGTTCTCAAAAACATGAAAAGATTATCTACAGAGATAATTATGCGATCAAAGTAATTAAGTAATGTCTAACATGCACTTTAATTAAATCACATTTAAATGCATTGCAATAAAAAAATAGTGCCATCTAGTGATAGCAAATAAAATTACATTATATGACGCAATGTGAAAACCTATTGAATGTAACGTATCGCAATGACGAATGGTGAGTTAAATTATTGTAATAATTTACGTGTCGAAAATATTCCCGAACTCGCCAGAAGGCGGGCGGATTTGGGAAACTGGTTAAAGCCAGGTCGACGAAACGAAATTTCTGTAAGATATAAATAAACGCTTTTTTTTAAGAAAGGAATCAGTATCAGAAAATAATATAGCAGACTTCTTAAAAAGTACCAAATTGCATTATGCTACAATTTTCTAAACCCATAGAAGACAATTCTGTACACCCAGACTTTTGTGGGACAAATTTAAAATTTAGAACAGAAATAAAAAGTTAAAAGCTATATTTTCTCTATCTATATTTTCTCACTAAAAATTCTACTTCAACGACAAGAAAAACAAAATAAGAGATTATATTTAAGTGGACACAATTGCATGCATGCATTTAGTAAACCTCAGTTGGAGTAGAGTCGGATGAGTTATATTGAAAATATATCGATGTTATTGACGGTAGCTAATCGATTATTATCGAACTCAAACATAGATGTCGATTAACGCTAATGATTTTATTGAGTAAAAAACAATAAAAATTGATCAGCGCAACTACATTTGGAATGGGAAAATACAATGAAATCAGCTATGATGTTGGGACTTGTAGACCAAGTAAAAGGTTAAAAACCGATTATTCTATAATATAGTAATAACAATGACCTTGTATTATATCAAGTAATTTTAATATAATATCATTTGTTAGTCCAATTTTATGTTAACTTTGGAAGTTTGTATATTCGTCTAAACGACATGCCTCTTATTTTATAACATAATAAAGTTCTTAAAAAATAACAAAACATATTGTAGACAAATAAACATAGCAATTGCTAATTTACTTTTAAAGTCTCTCAAGTTTCAAACTCAAAAAATAGGTTGGTTTCCACCAAGAATAAATCGGATGGGTTGTAGTTTGATTGATATGATTAATCATCATACGGAGATACCAAAATATAAAATTATTTTTTATTGAAAATAAAGATTATTTTTATTTTTAGAAAATAAGTTCGGCAAAATTATGAATTCAGTCACTTGACAATGAACACCAATTGGAAAGAGTTACATCACACTTCACCAAACACAATTGTGTTATTGACATTTTCATATACACAAGACGTTACTTGATTATTTTTTTTTTTTTTTAGCAATTTTTATCAAGTTGATACAGCTGTCCTCAATTACACCTTAAAAGACGAGTACAATTCGCAATGGAATCAGGTTTTATCAAAGCAAACGATAGTAATTTGTTCAAAATTGTCGCTTGGTAGATATTTCGCGTCAAACAGTGACTTCTGTTTAGCAGAATTTCGGAACAAGAACTGAAATAATACTATTTCAACGTATAATACAACTACACAAGTGTTAGATATGTATTATAAGCTGAAATAGTATTATTTCAGTTTCATTGTCACTATGCGTTTGTTTTTACACACATATTGTTAGGTATTTACACTGTTTTGACGTCAGATTTGCGATGAGTAAACAACTTAACCTCAACTCATACATTATTATTTTATCAATAAACGTGTAAAAATTGTTCTTCAGTATTGCTTTAAATTTTGAAATAGATTATGTATGAGTCATATTAATATGTTCGTTTGTGATCAACTTTATTAACTCAGAGCTTCGACGTTGTAATGTTTTTCTACAGAAAACACAATCGCAAGTCTTTGTTTCACAATCACTTTTGTAGTGAAAACACAGTTTATCCAATAAGTACTTAAACTGCAAATAAATGCTTACATCAAAATGTTCTCCACAAAAATATACTCTTGAATCTGTAAATAAACTACGAGTTCATTGCAAGTTGTAACAATCTTTTTCTGTATTTGTTTTGTGTTTGGAACATATATAAATAATTTAAAAGATAAATATAAGATAAATTAATTTTGAATTAAACAAAAGAAACAACTGTCATACAGACACGATTGTTTTGATTTGTTTCGCGAGTAGTGATGTTATTCACAATGTGGGAGCCCATCAATTTTCTGTCTTGAAATCTATTTTGTTACTAGGTCTGTCTTGATAATTTTGATATGCCTATGCTTACACAAATAACAATGAATATAAATAAGATTACGTTCAATTATAAAAGCTCATATATTATGAGTAGGGCTGCAACTCTATTTTAAAATAACGGTTCCTACATTACTTTATACAAACGTACTTCATATTTTACTAGCAACATAAAACGCGTTAAAATATGCACTTTACGTAAATACATTCCTTAATTTATCTACGTTGTCCGAAGTTGGTCGTACATTTTACAGGAAAACAATACATATCAACAATGAACGGACTGAAATTACACACATTTCATTGATCGGCAAAAAAATGAAACTAGACTATGTAAATTATACTCTTCTATTGGTAAATAAAGTTAAATTGAGCAATGTTTTTCGTGAGTACTTTTTATCTCGTGTACTTTTTTCTTGTCCAATATGTCATTTATAATGTTAAAATATGTAGCCAATCTATATAATAATAAATATAATAATATAGACAAAACGGTACGTTTTATTGTTTATCACGACCCATTATTTTAAAATATAATGTAACTGAGTAAATATTAACTAAATAACACGTATTTTAAGACAGAATAAAGTACTAATGTGATTATAATTGGTTGATTACGTGATTCGGATAAATATTGTATTAATATTATACTCCTAAAATTGTAAAGATATATCTCTATTATGTCAAAGGGTAAGTGATGTTAAATAACGTTAGTAGGGAGCTCTTGCTGTATGAATCCGACTCAAGCTTGACCGGTTTTAATTTTGTAACCATCACACAAAACCGCTAGTGGCCCCTGCAAAGGCGACACTGTTTTATTCTTATCTTAACCTCATGTTAATCAACAGTGCCTACCATTAACGTGAAAGCGTGTTTTCAGTTTGTCTATTGTCGATTGTAGACCTATTAGCAACTATACGACCAATCGTTATCAAATTGTTAGTTATATTTCGAATTAACATATATGTGGGTCAGTTTTTAGCTGAGAAATCGAAAAGTTCCTTGGAGTTTGACAAAATAATACTGTTTCTTAAGGGTAGATGACGCTTTAACGTCGGCTTTAACGTCTAAATGTAGTCTAGTATGTTCCGTGTAGTCTAGTATGTAATAACAGTTAGAAAGGCTTCTTTACAATTATTATTTACAAGTTTTAGTCTGTATACCAATATTGTATTCCACAAAACATTTTCTGTGTTGTTTTGCCAACAGAAAGTGTAGCGCCATCTACTTAAAGTGATAGCTACAAATCTAAACGCACACTGACGCAATGTAGCGCAACCACACGCGCGTATTGTAGAATATGAATAACGCCAGGGCCGAGAACGTTCGCGAGGCAGCCAGAACGCGGTCGGCCGGTTTAAATACTCGGCGCGCATTTCGAACGACGCATTCGAGTGACAAAACTTGTACGAGTAACAACTCGCCCTTAGTGACTTTACATAAATTGTTATAAGACAAACTTCAAGATGTCTGTTCTTCCGCTGTGCATTGAGATCGAGCGACCGAGCCCAATGTTTGCGCCTCGCCTGAGTCATCGCGACTTGTTGTCCGAGCTAGTGTTCCCAGCCATAATTGCCACACAACGGAGGAGGTGGCAGGAATTGCAGAATAGAAATGGTACATCACAAGAAAAAGTTAAGACGAACGAGAGCCAGGTGAAGCCACAGAATGATGTCTCCGCTGAAGAAAGGTTATCCCAGGAGACATACAACGAAAATGAAAAGACGCCTATTAAAAGCGACGCAGATAAGTTCGAAGTATCTTTGGACGTGCACCACTTTTCGCCGCAGCAACTTTCGGTGAAGACGGCCAACGGTTATATCGTGGTAGAGGGAACGCACAAAGAAAAACAGGACGGGCAAGGGTTCGTCTCGCGGCAGTTCGTGCGGCGATACGCGTTGCCCGAGGGCTGCCACCCCGACACTGTGAAGTCCAACCTATCTTCGAACGGAGTACTAACTGTCTCCGCTCGCGGGAAACTGCAATTGAACACAACAAATAAGCCCACGATGTCAGCCGTGCAACCTGAATCATCCAGAGACATCCCTTCGACAAGCAAGCAGCAGTAGAAAAGCTTACAAAATTATAATTAATCCCATTTTTAATCCAACACACTGAGATTTATTAATCTTTATTTATTTTTGTTTATGATGATAATAATATTAAATTTTATTACATATTTTGTCATTTTATTCACTTATATAAATGTAATCAATATTAATCAGCTTACCAGCGGAACCTACACAATATTTCAGACATACACAATTTTTTTTCAGCTGTAGCTTTGTTAAACTTGGAGATAATACAAAGATTCTAGGTATAAATTAATATTAAATGAGATTAATATCCCTTTATTTGTGATAGCTTGTTGATATTAAACGAAGACCAGATAAACGTATAGATTAAGCAATATTATTTCAAATCATAAAAGGAACAAAGCGCCTTCAATTTTTTTTAAATTTTCTAATTTAATTCAATCGATGAGGGGTATTATAAATATAGTAAAATTTCAGTAAAAGTGGTACATGTGTAACTCAGTAATACATGTGTAAACTCAAAAACGTAAAGTATTCCGATAAGTTTAAAATCGATGATTGAGAACGAGGAAATTATGTTATATGTGTACCGATCTGCCACAGTCCGTATATAATATAATGAATAAAGTTATAAACCTGAAAATTGACATAGTCGGCATATAAAAGTACCTAATTAATTTTTTTGGCGATGACGTTTAAGGATTCTTTAAACAAAAGAAATTTTCAAAACTGGGAAACTGAAAAGAAACTTGGAAATCAAATGAACTAAAATGAACTTTAATGAATTATTCACATGGTAATTTATAGAAATGTTAGGATAGGTAGAAATTTAAAAAAAAATCGAGCGATGAACAATAGCGGAATTCTCATTTTTCATGTAATTCAATTTACAGCGATCTTTCTAATACACAATGTTTTAAAATTATGAATTTTAATAAGAAGTTTCTCTGGCAGCAATGAGTCGCTAAAATGTTTTTTTTGTACATGAAAGATTTAGTAAATAAATAAACAATTGTTTAGTTATAACAACAGCATATATATGTGAATTTCGATTCGTATGAGAGATCATGTTCCAAAACGAACAGCCCCACTGTCCGGGGCAATGCGTCTGAAGAGTGTAACTATGCAAAAAGCTGAGTAATGAAATATTATTTAAAATGTTCATAAGTATTTTGGAACGTTTGTCTTAATGATTTGTTCCGTGAATTATTTTTAAAACTAAATAACTAATTTTACTAAATTTTGTGTACAACTTAAAATCACTTCAACAATATACCTTTTTAACAAAATGTTTTGAAACATGTTTTGTTTATTAAAAAAACATTATTTTATTACGATTTCATATAAAATAAACTTGAGAGAAAGTGATATTTAAGCGATTGTCACCCTACGTTTTTTTCACAATCTTATAATGAAAGATGTTTGCTGAATTGTCGGAACAAAAACCAAAATAAAAAATCGTGTATTTGTTATTTCTGTATAGCTAGATGACTGCTCCACATGAGGAAAATACATTTCACATGAAGAAAATAAAGAACAGATTGGTACAAATAAAAGGGCTCTCAGTACGACACATGACAATTCCATCGATAAAGTATATAACTATAAAATATGTTCGGATTTATTTAAATGCTTTTGTATGTGCTTAATGCAAATTTGTGAGTTCATTAGTTATATTTTCTATAATTTACCGACAAATTCAACACATTATAGAAATCTGTTACGAGTAAAATATGTGTAATATTATCTATAACTCAATATTATTTCTATATATTCATAGCATACATAATGTAACTTGAGGATTTCATTTTTCTCCGTTGATCTCGTAATTCTATGCAATCACAGACGTTTTCACATTTTGCTCAACCGAACTCATGTAGACCGCGGCAAAGGTTTAGTGTTTTACCCTGTCTTTTATTAATTCCTGAAATGAAAGTGTTATATAAAAATTGTTGATTGTATGTTTGATTTACAGACCTTTTATTTCATATGTTACTTAGAGAGGTTGACATTTTTAATTTTATATTTACCACTGAAAAGAGATTAAGTACGCGAAGACGTAACGCTACCAGAGTAATTAATTAACCATTTAGATTTTCATGGTATTTTCATTATTGCTTAAACTATTTATAAATAGTAACGTGGTAGAAAATTGTTACACTTGCATTCAGATGGATCAATATTACGCGCAGAATAATATTTTAACTGATTTGTTAATTTTTCAAGAGAACATAAGTATCTAATTGGATATGTGTTCTAAAAATTAAAACATGTAGAACGTAAGTAAGGTTTTGTGCTATAATACCGAGCTGATTTATGGGCTATAATAATGCAAGAATGTTGAAGTTGTCTTTTTAATATTTATCGAAACAAGAAAAAAAGTTTTTAACTAAAGTAATGAATTATTTTTTTGAAGTTTTTCAAAACAAACAAAAACAATCTGTATCATATTAATTTATCTAATAGATAATCAAACTCGAGATATATAAATAATCACTCAAAATAGTACTATTCTAAGGTTTACCGCACAGGAGGGGAGAGTTCGTATAATTGTGAGAAAGTTTATTAAATGAAGACCATACACAGGCCAAGGAAAAGAAGAAATAAAACATTTGAAATGAGAAAACAAAAAAAGTGGTAAGTAATACTTTAATAACCAATCGATCAGTGAGCAAGTTCTAGCTCCTGGCAATTGAGAAGCATCCGAAGACTAGTCAAAAAAAATAAAGGAATTAAAAATTTCCCGGGTCATTACGACTTAACCTCAATACGCTGAGCTGAATTTTTTTACCATGTAAATGTATTGCTTAATATACATTTCACAGACGTAAAACTATCATTAATTTCTCAAAAACAATGGGATTAAGAGTCGTTGTTATAATTGTCCTGTAAACTTTAGATTAAATTTCAGTAGATAATCCATTTTTTTAATTTTAACTTCAGTACTTTCACATAGAGAGAAAAATAATATGATTTTGTGCATATTCTCAGTAATATCTTTACCAAATAGTTCATTCGTAAAATTCCGAAAAAAATAGTCTTGGATCCCACACAATCAAAAATTGCAAAAATTGTTATATTAAATATATCTCGTCCATAATTCTCAGGTTATTTCTTAATATTGTGTAAAAAAACATTGTCAAACAAAAGCATAGAAATAGAGAAGCTAAAGGCCCACTCAAAATATTCGAATGTACGTGCAGCGATGTTTGTTGCTATCTATAGGTAGTCCATACAATTTGAAAATGGTAAACCTTTTTGTTACATTCACGTTAGTAATTTAATGTGGATTTATTTAGTATGGGTGATTAAAAAATACATTTTTTATTAGTGTGCAATGGTGTGCATATTTACACTGTATATAAATATATATATATATATATATGTATATATATATATATATATATATATATATATATATATATATATATATATATATTATATAGGTTATATTTTATATTTATGAGAAATTCAGATAAGTAAGATGAAGTGTTTCGAACAATTTAAAAGTATAACTGTTACATAAAAAAGACATATAATAAAATAATACCAAAAATCTCTATAGAAATAGTCGTTTAATTAAATGTTAAGTTATACAGAAAATTATTGCAAAGTAATCGCAAATGCTTAATTTTTGAGTAATCATTAAAATATTTTTAACTAATGTATAAAAGTACACGAAATATAATAACATTTCACAGACAAAATACACTGCATACGTATACAATTATATCACATGCATCTGGGCTTGACACGGATATCCAAAGATGGTTGTGCCTAATGCTAGTGCCTGATATCACTGAGAAATAGTATTACAGAACACATCATATTTATTATAGAACATATCAGTAGAATTTATTCATCATAAATCTATCTATTACATCGTATATAAACAGTAATTACATCGTATATTAACAATAACAATGTTCGTTCAGCCATGCCGCTGGACTTATTAAATGACACTGCTTCAAGTAGAAATCTTTTGACATCGTTTAATTTAAAAGTAGCGTTTTCTTTCGCCACATATCATTTCTTTTGTGTCCAGATTAAATTAGAACGTTCGTTTTTATGTGCCAGAATACCCTATACCTGCCAGTAACAATTACAATTAATACGAAAAAATAATTACGAAACATCGTAAACACAGATGAAGTCAATAGATGAAAAATTCACATTTTCAATGAATCTGACCGTTTTGATTCAATTAAAAAATTAACACATTATTTTATTAAATGACAATAGCAACAAATTCTTCAATTAACTATAATTACGCGATTCGTTTCACATCTTCCGATTTATTCACAGCTTGCCTTTTGATGCGCTCACTGGTTGAAGCTTTTTGTAGATATATATCTGAAGGGTGGCTTCAATTCCAAGGTTCAAGTCGACAGCCCTCGGACAGAGTATATCGACCCCACAGACCGTGCCAAGGGGCCAAGAAATCATCCGAAAGAGAAAAAAAATCGAAAATCAACTTCAGAGAGCGAAAAAAATACCAAAAACAAACGCTCAGTGTCAACAACAATTCCAGCAGAATCAAAAAGAAAAGTACAGCAAAATGAAACATCGAATCTTGCCAGGTATGATATATACAACGAGGCGAAAACAATGCGACATTAAATGAAAACTTGTTTCTTGCTATTTCACTTGTTTAGAGTTGAAAAAATAATGTAAGGACTTCGTTTCGCCCCGGCCGCACAGTTTTTTTTATGGATACTATGAAATACTCGTAAAAAACAATAAAAGGGAAATTAGAGTTTAAGAACAAGTAAAATTTACGATGGCTTGTTGATTACATTAAGAGAAAGATTATAAATTGTAATCTATTAAGGACAGAATTAAACGTATGGCTACTAAATAATTCAGTGGCAACTAATATTCTTACACTCACTAAATTATTGATCAAGAAACAGCACATACAACTTGAAAATTGAAATTTTGTTCACCGACTTATCTTATGAACGAGATGTATGTGTACACTTAACTTTTAGTGAACATTGATTTATAAGGAACTTTTCGCTGTTGTCACAATACAAAAGACATTGGTATATTGTAAAAATTGAACATTCAGAAGTGTATCTGAGCTATATATCGGGAAGAAATGATATTGTTTGGTGACAAATAAATTTGTTCCATTTTTCGTCACAAAAACTAGCCTAAAGTTTAATAATTTCCATGGTGTATAAAAATTGCTAGCAATACGTCAAAGTTGATGATTTACTTAATACAAACAAACAGACAAATATTTAACATCACTGTAAATATATGGCTAAGATTAGAATACTTATATTTTATTGCTTTTTACTTTCTGAAGATGTTCATACCAACTTTAGTCTCGCTTGGTCTACTGTGGTTGGTTGTAAGAGATTGCCCTAGTAGTAATAAATATGCCCTGTAGCTGCTATAATTCAAAATACTTTTTTATTTTTTAAGCTCTACATGGTAGTGTTCAGACTACTTCCAATCATGGAGATCCATCTGAAAGCATTTCCTTTTATTATCACGACGCGATGGCTCAATTAGATTCAAAGAAATTTGAAAAAATTTGAAAGATGCCACACGAGAAACCCTGTTAAATACCAGTAGAACTCGCGCTACGAGGGTTCTGTACAAACTTTATTACTTGTAAACATATTAATATGAATTTTCATCGTGTTAATATATATCACCACACCGTGTATAAATATCGTGATTTTATAGACAACTGAAATTTAGAGTAATTGTTATAATTTGTCGTAAACTTTATATTAAATTCTAGTAACTTTGTTTTTTTACAATGTTGACTTTAGCAGTTTCAGAGATGGAGATGGACATGTTTTTGTGGACTTTTTCAGTATTTGAAGACAGCTTTAGAGATATCTAAAGCTATCTTCAAAAAATTTCTGAAAAAAATTTAAGTATCGTACTACGTGAGTATTTAATACACACGAAACTGGATAGATATTGTAAATCCTTCCTTTGCCTCTTCAAAAATTTCAGTACAAATATTGTTGAGTTAGATTATTGAAATATCGTATGTATTAATGTGCTCTATCATAGGTTACGTAATTTCTATTCACGTTTCTACGTTAAATACTTTCCGAGAAAACCTTCTGTGACAGACAGACGGTTTTCTGATGTTTCTATTAATACAACAATTTTTTTGTTCTGTAATAAAGTCTAAATACCAAAAGTAACCTTAACTGTAATAAAAATAAGTTATATTTTAATTTGAACTTAAAGCTTAACTAATGTTTTCTACATAATTTTAATGTTTTCTTCCTGCCATCTTCTTTCCCGCGCGTTTCATTCTTAGTGTGTTAGTACCAGTACCTAAATTGTAATTTCTTCATGGAACACTCGAGCAAATCAAAATATAACCTGTTCCTCTAATATTATCTCAGTGGAAGTCATATTCAAATTGATTTAGTAATTCTTATGCGATGTTCTAACGAATAAGTATAAATATAATAATACAAATATAACAAAACACAAGCAAAGTCGTTCAAGAAATATTCTATAAGTACAAAATGTAATCTAGATTTTAATCAGAATCATAAGAACCCTCTAAAAGTCCCCCTTAAATCGGTCAGTAGCTCTTGCGCGCTGCTTTCGGAAATAGACAGCTCATCCGCCGCAATAGCATGATTATATCTATGGCAGATGTTGACCAGCTACGTTAATTTTGGAAAATGTTGGAAAATTAGAATTTTTTCCAATTTTATATGGTAATCAGAGTTTCCAGTATGTTTAATTAAACTTTGTGCTAACCTTAGATAAAATGAAATTTAATATATAACCATATTTACTGATAATAATATTTCACGGAAGACCTGAAGTTAGTATATATGTGTACTTATTTCAGCTTTATGTCCCGCGCGTACGATGTTAAATATTTATGGTTAAGACAAAGATTTCTTATTGATAAATGTCAAAATAAAATCTTCACTTTAACCACATCACCAACTCGTCAAATTAATCTCATATACCTAAAAGTAGATTTAATTTAGTAATTATTTTATTCAATAGTTATACTACGAAATATAAATAAATATCACAGTCAATATTTAAACGACGGTCGCAGTAGCTAGAACCGGGTCTCATTGTTGAGTATCTTTCTGCTGCTCTCAACTCTTAGACGGAGTGTTTCTAGTAGATATTTTGTATTTCGGCACGTTCTACAGCTAACACTTGATGCTTCTTAGGCGCTGTGACAATAAGCACCCCATCTGGAGACAAGTTAGATTCCACAGTATTAGGATGGCAGTCCTTGGGTAAAGCGTATCGTCTCACGAACTGCCGCGATAATAAACCGTGCTCATCCTGCTTTTCCTCGTGTTTACCTTCTATCACGATGTAGATAATGTCTTCACCGAGAGCCTTCACCGAGACCTTCTGATGTCTTCACCGAGAGCTCCTCCGGTGAGAAATGCGGCACGTCCAACGCTACTTTGAACTTGTCCGACGCGGACAAGTTCGAAGTATCACTGGGCATACTGCTTGGAAGCGTCGCTTCATTCCTGTTGTTCAGCTGCTGGGTTAATTCTTCTTCAACGTGGACTTGATTCTGTGGCTTTACATGGATTTCGTTAGCCATGCCTTTTTCTTCTGATGAATCGTTTGTATTCTGTAAATCCTGCCACCTCGCCCGTTGTGCAGCAAGTATAACTGGCAATACTAGACCGGACATCAGGTTATTATGGCTGACGTGGCCGCTCGACCACAATGCACATCGGTAGAATAGGCATGTTAATACAATACAGGTTACAGCGTATGTAGTATGCAGTGCAAAATTTAAATACTAAAATTCACTAAGGACGTGTCGTCGCTCGTACGAGTTGTAACTCGACTGTGTCGTTAGGAGCACGCGCCGACTATTTAAAGCGACTCGCTTCTAGCGAGCTCGCGAACATTCTCGTTCGTTCCTCGCGTCATATCGTGACGCGTAAATAGATTACTTGTTTTCCATCGCGATAGATGTCGCTTTATTAGTTCATATAATTAAAACTTGAAATAGCCTCAGGTCAATTTTATTATAGAAAGGTGAAAAGTAATTGTTCACACGTAATTTCTAAATATCACGTAATTTCTATTCTCGAAAATTTAGAAATATTATTTAAGATATATTGACTATGGCATTATTATAACTTGTTCGGACTAAAGATCTGACGATTCCGCTATTGCTAAAGATGGAATAAAATTTCGATCGAGTGGCATAACTTACAATAAAAATTATGTCTCGATTTCTTTCAATTCGGAAACATTATGATAAAATGCTACGAGTAAGGATACATTCCTTACTCGTAACTAAAACGTAGGAAATGTCGAAAAAATTGTTAGGAATTATCAATAAAAATTGAAATAATGAACAATTATCGATTCACTTTAGTTATGCGAACATATTTCATCTCGTGACGTTGCATGTTTCATGAGAAAGATTATAACTTTGGAATATAAATATATATGAATTCTTTTGAACAATAATAAAATGTTTCACCATATTTTCTTACTGTTTTTAACTTGGGACTGATATTACAGTTGCAAAAATATTTCAAAACCTTAGAAACAGGCAATATATTAACTTTATTTTTGGTTTTAAATAATTACGTTGCTTCGGGATGTTTTTTTTATTCTTTATAACAAAATAATTAAAAATATTTACAAAAATTGCAGCATTAAATTCGAAGAGATTTTGTGCTCGAGTTATCTGATTGTCACAATATAGATTGGATAAACGTTGGCATGCAAAAGTTCGAATTATCACAACACGGGGCACTGAATGGAATATATATGTCAAAGGTAATTAGCCAAAATGCGAAATAAATATACTAACGCTTTTTCACGGAACTGTCATTCGCAAAAAAAATATTTGAATTGTAAACTCGGAACGTTACGATATCTTTAAAATATGCACTATGAAATTACAAAAAATATCAATATAAAGCAGAAAGTAAGAACATTAGACAACAAACAGCATTAAATTAAAAAAGTACTATGTTTATTTCCTCTTTTCAAGAGAATTATAAAAATATAACTAATAATTTTATACAGTATTACGTGATAGAATCTTTTTGATTCAACTTTCTAGATATTTGATGTTCTTTTTATATATTACTTAATAATATTATTTTAACCTCTTCATAGTTTCATAACATCTGACCGATTTCTATCCCATAAAAATAAATAAATTATTGATTAAAACATATTTGCATTCGTGGTGATAAAAGGCCGTAAATTACACAGATTATTATAAATTAACTAAAGTTGCTAAACTTATTTCCTCTCTGATCTGTAAGTGCTTCTTGACCAATTCCCAGTAAACAACAAAAAGTAAGGCCAATAGCAGCTGCGGCTTCCCCAGCACCCTGACTGAAACCAAGGTAAAGCTGGCAACCAAGGAACAGCTCACACCGTCACACGACGAAGTGTCACAAGACGTATCCGACATTTCCTCTGATTAAAAATACTCTTTTTCTTAGTTAATCTAAAACATGCCTTCACGAAGGCAGGAGAATATAAATATTACTATTATAGAGCAAGAAGCACAAGGCCATGTGCTCCTGAAGCTGGGAATTGGGCTGTTAACGATACTCTCCTTATTTACGTTCAATAACTCTAGCATAATTTTTGCAATATTGTCATCTAAAATAGAATTATATCACAATTCGTCATTTAATGTTTAAACCACGTATGCAACAGAACTTGATTTGCTTATAATAAATGCAATTATATTTATTGAAACGTATTATTTATTTCAAATGTAAATTATCAACTTACATGCTGATTGCGGAACCTTTCTTTGCTTTTGACAAATAAATGCGTTACTGTTTGTTTAAGTATTATTCAAAGCCATCCAACAATTGCTATTCAAATCATAGAAAGCGAAATGTTTAAAATTAGGCCTAGACCGAAACTATGCAAATATTGTTTTATGGAAATGATAATGAGATTAAAACAATTGTGCTCTACCTAAGTTGCACTTTAAACCGTATTCATAAACATTGGGTAAAATAAACGAGTGCCATCTAGCGAGAGCAATGAAACTTAAATCAATATGATGCAATAATTATTATTTGGTAGCACTAGTGAGTCAATTTATTTCAACGATTTGCGCATCGAGAACATTCGCGAGTTCAACAGAAGGTGGGCGGGTTTAAATATACGGTGCGCGCCCTAAGCGGACACATTCGAGTGACACAACTTGAACGAGCGATAACTCGCGTTCATCAGTGACTTGCTATATTTACGTTTTACACATCAAGCTGCAACATGTCTGTTCTACCGCTGTGTATTGAGATCGAGCGACCGTGCCCAGTGTTCGAGCCTCGTCTGGACCATCGCGACCTGCTATCTGGTCTCGTTTTACCAGCCATACTAGCAGCAGAATGGAGGAGGTGGCACGAGCTGCATAATAGTGGCAGTGAATTACAAGAGAAGGCGGATAAGAGTCGAGGGAAACCGCAGAGTGACCTTTCGGCTGAACGAAATTTATACCAGGAGCTGAAGGATGAAAAAAACTCGACGTCAGTGAAGAGCGACGCGGACAAATTTGAAATATCGTTGGACGTACAGCACTTCTCGCAGGAGGAACTCTCTGTGAAGACAGCAGAAGGATACATCGTCGTGGAGGGCAAACATGAGGAGAAACACGATGAGCACGGTTTCATCTCGCGACATTTCGTGCGACGGTACACACTACCCGAGGCCTGCCACCCTGACACCGTGGAGTCTACGCTGTCTTCAGATGGAGTGCTCACCGTCACGGCGCTCAAGAAGCAGCCGGCTTTGACGATAGAGCGCATTGTACCCATCGCTTGCTCCGAACCGTCTGTAGACGCACCGTCGACGAGTAAACAGCAGCAGGAAGGCGATCAGCAATAGGGCCTAGTTTAGTCCCTATAATCACTTACCTTGATGACTGTGATATTTAGTTAATTTTTTAATAAAAACAAATATTTATTAGCCAAAGAGCACGTCGTTGTTTTTATATCTCTAAACGTAGCAGATGGTCGTCCTGTAATATACGATCCACATTTTTTTTATATATATTTAACCTATATAAATGAAGTAAAGAAAGTGGAGAAATATCTGGAAGATACGGTAAACAGTTACGAACAACAAAGCATCATACTGCACTTAATACAGGAACAAACTATATGTTTTGAAATTGGGTTATGTACTTATTTTCCATCAAATATAAATACGTTCAATATAGGCACCTAAGCAGTGCTTGGAAAAATTTTAATTTAGAAGACCTACAAAAAAGTAAAACGGCCATATTAAAAATTCTATATACTATAAAAAAGAAAGGAACATTGAGAGTGAATAATTCTAATTGCTACCTTCGCAACAATAATTTCATACATTTTCAAGTTGATCCGATGAAATCTATTTTGAATATACCAGTGTTTTTGAAAATTGGCTCTTCAAAATCGGTAATAAATTATATAGATATAAATTAAAACATTAGTCTTAAAATTCGCAGGCCTTATTTTCAATAAAATTCTAATGTTTAACCAAATCCGAATGTTTAAATATATTTTGTTATAACTGTCTGTCCGTATAGTCACAGGTATCACATTGTAACTCTTTCAATTTAGGTCCGATCGTGATGACGCTACGAAAACAAATAGATTAATTACCCAGATACAACTTTAGATCAAGCTTGGGGGTGAAAAATAAGTTTCGCGGGTTGCATCGAGTGGAAGGTCATAATAATGTTCTTTCTAAATGCATCTGAAAATACTACATGAATTTTCTGTTTCGATGTCCCCTTCACAAGATACGAGTCTCCGAAATGTGAAATTGTGTGTCTACCTCTCTAAACTTTTTAACTATTTGTGTGAAAACCTGGAAAAACATTTAGTAAACAATACAAGGCGACGTTGTTTTAGTTAACAAGCATCAATAAATTAAAGAGATATAGGCCAGCAAGTTATCTTTATTTCGCTTATGGAATAATTAATTATTGAAATTATTATGTACACCTGACCTAGGGAATCCTCGTATTGTGTTGTTGTCATAGATAATAGGTTTATTTAATTAGTTTTCAATGCACAGTGTTCATTCCATTTGTGAAAATGGATAATATGCTTTTTTTATAGAAATATATGGTTTTATTTTAAGCATTCACTATTTTAGTTTAAATTTTTATTATTTCTTTAAAGGAATAATTATAGACTAAACAACATGTATGGATACTGCGTGCATAACACTTGATTTTTGGTGTCCCGTTGAACAGTTGTTTTCGTTAAATGCCACAATAAGATGCAAAATATTAGTTACATAGCTAATTCCAAAATATCTAGCCCGTATTGCTTACACTTCAAAATAAACAGAAATAAAAGATATATGAAATAAAAGAAAATATGTTTATAACATTAAAAAATAATTCAAATAAATACAACTAACATCGACTATAAACACATAAATGTCGATATGAATGAAATAAAAAAAAGGACGACAGGTTAAGAGTTACGAAACGATTTAGAAGACGTGAAATGTCGCAAGCAATGAAGAAAATATAGAGAATTACTCATGTAATAAAGAATACCGTATCTAACTCGAAAGGAATTTCATGGAATGTTCGGTTAGCTAATCCATGATCCAATAATCCTTATTTGTTAAATTTGCTATGTTAAAAATTAAAGCTCCACCAATTTCTTCAAATCTTCATACATCCATGACATTGGTTCTCGAAGATTTATTATTTTCGACTTTGAGAAGTTTTAATTATATTATCGAGGTTTACAATGAAATTATGCTTTTCAAAATTTTGGGATAACCGAAATATAGGGATGTAAGCAAATCGAAATTTCTTACAAGTATTCATATGGCAAGTGTAAGATCTCATAAACCTACTCTTTGTTCAATGTAAGCCTTAATACAGAGCATTAGATAAAGAAGAGTCTTTAGGAATATTCCCTCGCTGGTTTCATTGTTTTCAGTGAAAATTTGTAAACGCAAGAAAACCTACATCTTCACATGGCTGGCGCAGTTGTCGTTTCGCTGGATGAGATGGTGTGCAAAGTTTGAGATGACAAGTCATATTTTCAGATCTCAGTTCGAATGAGCACATTTCGGATGAGCTGTGTAGGTGAACCTATAAAATAGGCCAAATTTTATTTGTAATTGTTCATGAAATGATAATATCTAGTATTTTTTATCCATGACTGATATTAGAGTTGATGGAGGAATCGCAGGTGATTTTTAAGTTTAATATTTCACAAATGGGGCTTAAAAATTAAAAATGGTAAATCGAACCTGAACTTAATATTTATAAACCACCCCACTTGATGGGCTAATAGGTAAACCACTGGCTGAGATGCAAAAATATATCGTTCATTACAATTTTATATGAATGTGTTGTTACAAAATAACTGAGATCTGTAAATAAGGTGCTTAAGTCTATAAGTGTACAAACTGTGATAGACCGACATGAAATTATAAGGGCTCCTTATGTCGCTACGTACCCCAAAAGTATAGAGTAGAGTATCAAAAAGGTGGAGGAAAAGGTTAGTCATTTTTGTGTGATGTGTTCACAAATAATGGAATAGGACATGAGGCATAGCGACAGGAAGTACCTCCCAACATCATTCCACTAAAGCTTGCTCACAGATTGGCAAGTAGCTTTTGCGTGCTGCTCAGCAACACGTTAGGGATACCTTAGGGGTAGAAAAGGGATAGTGATGGGATATAGAAGAGATTTGGATCTACCGGTAATATAAATGCAGTCGACTTTCAAACACAGACAATGGAGCGCACACTTTCTTTTTTTTTGTTCAGTAGCACATATGGTAAAGGTTTCCCGAAGAATACAGTACTATGTTGAGGGTTTATGTGAGGTATACTTGTGTTTGACCTTAATTTAATGTCGTGGATTAACAAATATTAGAATCTAGATCGAAGGTATGAATGTGTAAAGGAATTTTTGAGGATATTATATAAAAAAAAATAAAAATATTATAAGTCTTAGGTTTTAACATAAATAATGAAATAGGATGAAAGGCACACAGACAGGAAGTCCCTCCCAGCATCATTCCACTAAAGCTTCTTGACGGATTGGTCAGTAGCTTTTGCGTGCTGCTCAGCAACACGTTAGGGATACGTTATGGATAGGAAAGAGATAGTGATGGGGTGTAGAAGAGATTTCGCTCGACCGGTTATGATGCGTAATATAAATGCCGTCGACTTTCAAACAATGTAGCCCACACTTTCTTTTTTTGATCAGTAGCACATATGGTAAAGGTTTCCCGAAGAATACAATACTATGTTGAGTACAGTACTATGTTGAATACAGTTTATGTGAGGTATACTTGTTTTTGAACTTAATTCAATATCGTGGGTTGACAAATATTAGAATCTAGATCAAAGGTATGGATGTGTAAAGGAATCTTTGAGGATATTATAGAGAAAAAAACATAAAAATATCATAAGTCTTAGGTTATACCATAGTATTTGATTATGTTGGCATCACGTTAGTCAAATTCGTTAGTTTTCTTGAGAACTCACACTTTGCAATTTGTACCAGTCAGCTAGCCAACCTGTTCCTTTTTTCATGTCATATTGTATCTTTCTCGTCGATTCTCCCGTGAACATTGACTTGAAGTGTTGTCCATGGAATTTTAAAACACCGAGCTACCTCTCTGATATAAAGACTTTATGAAATATAATGCATTTTAGACCTGGCCGTGCATTTCGATTACAGATACAAATACATGGAACTATAATATTTGACGTGGCAAATACGTTTAAAATACAAATATAAATTACAGTTTTAAAAGATTTGAATAAAGTGAAATCACAAATCCCATGAAATGGATATAACCTAGGTTCGAGGACAAAACGTAGCCAGATTTGATACGTCTCTGTGGTTCTGATTTTGGGCCACAACTAACAATTCAAACGAAGACTGGTCGCCACCATAGTATGGTTAAAACTATAACATGTTGAATAAGGCACAAAAAATATTGTTACACAATTTAATTGCGGCTAATGATTGCTCAGTATGATTAAAATGGCCAGTGGGTGCCGATATAACGAGAACCCATCCTACTCCGATTGCCCAATATACAGATGAAACTGTATGAACAATTAATATATGGAAATATTTACAATATAATCTACTTTAAACACATCAACAAATTATCAAATTATGTTCATAAATCAAACTATTATGTAAAAATATTAGTTTCATTATTAATTATTTTATTCAACAAAACTAGTTGTACTAAGAAATGAAAATAAATATCACAGTTAATATTTAAATGACGGTCACAGTAAGTAGAACTGGTTCTTATTGTTGATTATCTTTCTGCTGCTCTCGAATCGTAGATGGAGTATTTCTGGTGGATTCTGTGTATTCGATGGGAACGGCGCGTTCTACCACTGACACGTGCCGCTTCTTGGTCGCCTTGACGATGAGCACGCCGTCCGAAGACAACTTCGATTCCACAGTGTCAGGATGGCAGTCCTCGGGTAACGCGTATCGCCGCACGAACTGCCGCGATATTAAACCGTGCTCATCCTGCTTCTCCTCGTGTTTACCTTCTACCACGATGTAGCCTTCTGCCGTCTTCACCAAGAGCTCTTCCGGCGAGAAATGCCGCACGTCCAACGCTACTTCGAATTTGTCCGACGCGGACAAATTCGAAATATCACTGGGCGTACTGCTCGGAAGCGTCACCTTATTCTCGTTGTTCGGTTTCTGGGTTAATTTTTCTTCAACATGGACTTGATTCTGGTGTCGCACGTCATGGATTTTGCTGGCCTTGTCTTTTTCTTGGGATGCATCGTTTTTATTCTGTAAATCTTTCCACCCGCTCCGTTGTGCAGCAAGTATGGCTGGTAACACCAGGCCGGACAATAAGTCGCGATGGTTGAGGTAAGATGCGAACACCGGGCTCGGTCGCTCGATCTCAATGCACATCGGTAGAATAGACATTTTACAGTTTAAGTAAATAAATTCACTAAGCGCGAGTTGTCGCCCGTACAAGTTGCGTTATTCGACTGTGACGTTCAGAAGCGCGCGCCGATTATTTAAAGCGAGTCGCCGTCTAGCGAGCTCGCGAACATTCTCGTCCGCTCTGTGACGTCAGATCGTGACGCAAGTTGAATCAGGTTAGTTGTTTTCCGTTGCAACAGATGTCACTCTATTGGTTCAAGTAATTTAAACTATGGAAGACTTTTAATACAGCTTCATTACGCAAACATGTAAAATAACACTTACACATAATTTCTGTGTTTTTCCCCTGACAAAACCAGCCGAAATTTAGAAAGATGTTTTAAGAAATATTGACTATCGTCTTATTATGACTTTTTCGGACTTTATTAGAACTTTAGAGATCTGACGATTTTGTTATTGCTAATGATGAAATAAAATTCTAAACAAATAATCGGAAAAGTAAAAAAGTTTCAGTAAAAAGTATACCTCAATTTTTTTTTTAATTTTGAAATGTGTTGCTAAAATTTAAGAGTGACCAATAAAAATTGACATAATAAACTATTTCCAATATTATTAAATGGCTCTGCGAATACATTTTGTCACGATACTTTGCATGACGTAATCTCATGACTGCCATTTCATGAGTTAATTACGCTTATGGTGAATGTTCCGCTTTTAGTCCACCTACTAATTAATTATGTAATTAGTGAAGTTTAAATAAAATCACTATGCCCCTGCAGGATGAGATTAAATTTACCAGCTTTCAATTGATTAGTTCTCTGTAACAATTATCTGAATGTTTGCAACTTTCAGCGGCAAACTAATTTTATTAAAAAAGCCCTTACTAAAACTGAGGTAAAGCTGGCAACCACTGTTGGTAAACTAAGCTGGCAACCAAGGAACAGTTCATACTGTACCACGACAAAGTGTCACAAGATGTATTGGAACTTCTCCAGATTCAAAATGATCTTTTTCTTAGTTTGTCTGGAATTTGCCTTGACTAAGGAGTATTGAAATGTTTCTAGTAGATATAGAGCAAGAAGCAGAAGGCCATGTGCACTTAAAGCTAGGAATTAAACTTGTAAATGAGACTCTCATACTGTTTTATTCTATGACTCCTTTAATTTTTTCATCTAAACAGAATTATATCGCTATACTCCAATTTTATATGCCATGCAACATTTAAACCATATATGCATCAGAATTTGATTTGTTTATAATAAAGGCAAATATATTTACTAAAATGTGTTATTTGTCTGAAAAGTAAATTACGGAGTCTTTCATAGTTTTTGACGAGTAACTATACTACTTTTATTAATTTGATTAAGTATAATCCAGAGCCACCAAATGATTACAACTGCAGCAATCGAAAGCGAATTGTCTATAATTAAGTCCAGACCAAATTAATTGTATTCAACATTCCCACTGTGGAACAACCCACTAAAATTCCAGACAACGCTATCTAGCTACATTAGAAGCATTCTTGATGGTTTGCCTCACGTTATTACAATACGCCATCAAATTACACATTATCTAGGGATTTCTCGAAAGTTTCAAAAACTACGCAAATATTGTCGTATGTAAATGATATTGAGGTTAAAATAACGGTGTTCCACCTAACTTGCACTTTAAACCGTATTCATAAACGTTGGGCAAATTAAACGAGTGCCATCTAGCGAGGGAAATCAAATTTACATCGCGTGACGCAATATATAGAATTTTTAAATATAGCACCCAGTGAGTCAATTTATTTAAACGATTCGCGCATGGAAAATATTCGCGAGTTCACCAGAAAGCGGGCGCGGGTTTAAATAGGCGACGCGCGCTCTATGCGGACACATTCGAGTGACACAACTTGAACGAGCGACAACTCGCACTTAGTGACTTTATAACTTTACCTAGACAACACAAAAGCTGTAAGATGTCTGTTCTACCGCTGTGTATTGAGATCGAGCGACCGTGCCCAGTGTTCGAGCCTCGCTTGAACCATCGCGACCTGCTATCTGGTCTCGTGTTACCAGCCATACTAGCAGCAGAATGGAGGAGGTGGCACGAGCTGCAGAATAGAAACTGTGCAACACAAGAGAAGGCGGATAAGAGTCGAGCGAAACCGCAGAATGAAGTCTCGACTGAACGAAATTCATCGCAGGAGGCTAAGGTTGAAAAGAACTCGATGGCAGTGAAGAGCGACGCGGACAAATTTGAAATATCGCTGGACGTACAGCACTTCTCGCCGGAGGAGCTCTCCGTGAAGACGGCAGAAGGATACATCGTGGTGGAGGGCAAGCACGAGGAGAAGCAAGACGAGCTCGGCTTCATCTCGCGAGGATTCGTGCGGCGGTACGCACTACCCGAGGCCTGCCATCCTGACACCGTGGAGTCTACGCTATCTTCAGATGGAGTTCTCACCGTTACGGCGCTCAAGAAGCAGCCGGCATTGACGACAGAGCGCATTGTGCCCATCGTGAATTCAAAACCGTCTGCAGATACACCGTCGACGAGTAAACAGCAGCAGGAAAGCGATCAGCAATAATAGGTGTCTTGTTTTGTTCCTACAATCACTTACCTTTATGACTGTGATGTTTAGTTAAGTTATACTAAAAATAAATATTTATTAGTTAAAGTATGTGGTTCTTTTATATTTTAAAAGTACCAAACTTTTCTTTTAACATAAAGAAATGATTATCTTCCTTAATTCTTACAGATATAGATAACCTACTTAAATCAAGTAAAGGAAGTGGAGGAATATAGGGTAGACATAACAAACGTCGTATTTCACTTAACGTACGTGATAAAAAGAAAAAGACTTCATGTTTTGAAACCGTAAAAATACACAGTCTGCATAAAATATGTTCCATTTCCAATTGGTGGCCAGTTTGGTGATGACCAGACATATAACTAAGAATATTAGTAACTCGCAGCCTAACAATAAGTCTTCGTAATTCATTAAGGCCTTAATTTCGTCGGTATGTAATTGCCGTTATAAAGAAAAAGAATATAAGAAATTTAGAAATACTAAAAGGTGTAAAACTGTGTCGTATTACAATATTATAAACGTCTGTAATGGAGTTGGTCTCTTCTCAAGTGTTTGGTGATTCCGGACGACCTAATCGTGGTGTTCATTCACTTTTCTTCAGCATATTGTATATTTCCTGCAGTCCTTCATATTTTTAAATTAAAATTTACGGCATTAACTGCTCATACCCTTGGCTTGCGTTCCGAAAGGCTCCTTTTACTCCTCGTCCTCAGTCATCATGCTACTTCTATGAAAGGTCATTCATAACATAGGTATCAAGTTGTGGAATAAGTTACACTTCAAGATATGAAAAGCCTTCCCTATATACACATTTAAGAATCGCCTCAAAAGTTATACCTCTAGTAATTTCCTTTCAAACCTAGTTTTCTTTTATTTACGTCGTATTTCCCTCCTTAATGCCCTATCATTTATGGATTTATGTAAATTAGTGGTCGCACAGTGATCGAAATTCGACCGTAATTCATTAAATATTTAAGTTTGAACGTTATTGAGTTTGTCTTGACAAAGAGTAAACCTTTAAAATTATTTGAAACTCCGAACTGAGATTACGAAACAGGATTTAATTTAAATAATAAAATGTACTTACCTGCTCACTTTGTTGAAAATACCAATAGAGAGTAAGTTAATTCAGATTACTGTTACAAAATTGTCCTTTTGCAACAGGTGTGTATTAAGCAAGCTGTATTTCACTTATGTACAAACCACACCTATCTATTGCACAAAATATAAAATAAAGGCTAGACATCCACTCCATATACTATTGAAAAAGGAACATTTGAACACACAAAATTGCCAGCTCGAAACTCATTCAGTCAATCTGATATCTTAAAATTCTTGGGCGACAATCTCTAATCTGTGCCACTGTTTGACCACAGACTATTATGTATTTAATATTGACAATATGAACGTAAACAATAAATATTTGAATCTAATTATAATAAATAATTTAATTTATTTATAACATATATTCAATGTAAATTTTAATTATTGGGTATTGGTCGCATAAGCCATTCTAGAAGATCTGGTCCGTATTCCTATTAATTAATAATAAACAGAAATAAAATATGAAAAGATCTGTACGCAATCCAAAACGAATTAAACTAAATGCCTATAACTTGAGTCGACAATCAAATCACACATGAGTTGAAATAGAAAAAGGAAAGCACAAAATACGCAGAATGGCTTCAGATAAAAAGAAGTAGGACCTCTTCAGATGAATTCAGAACTTATTTATCTAGCAGCTTCAGTCATACTAGACAGTCACTTTTCAGGAGGCGGCAATTTGTTTTGAATTTGAGTTAAAGGTTTCTGGAATTTTGTTAATGGTTGCGGTTAAATGAATAAATAAAACCGAATAAGTGTGAGTCGAATTCACGCACGAATGGTTCTTTAGTACCAAACAATGTTAAGCTTATTTTGTATGCAATAAATTATATTTTGACTTTTGTAGGTATAGTTTGACAGTTGAGATGTTAGGGGACAACGACTTTTGAAGCTTATATCTTATCAAACGATACATGCTTCAAAAAGAATTACATATCGTCGAAGTGCATATTTTATGACTTTAGAAGTTCACATCTTAACAAAATGATTACTGTGGTCGGTATCGAAAATATCCCATATCTAAAAACTACAAAATGTATCTTATTTCAACCAATTTTAGCTGAAAGTTTATTTTAAGTTCTACTACCTTAATTTTTTTTAGAACTTTATACAAATTAGTTGAAATATTAGTTGACTTAATAGTTAGTTAATATATTAGTTGACTTGACTGTTGACGTAAATATAAATTATGTATAAAACGATACCCCATAGGCTTATGTGCACTGTTACATATATGAAGTGCCACTCCTAATATTATTTTTTTCATAATTTCACTGTATGGTGGTTCACAGAGGAAGTTAGTTTAAAGTTTTGATTGTGAGGAGAGTTCGTTTTATTGTGGGGGTTACTGTGACATCAAAATGTGGGCAAATCAATTATTTGTTTGACGTAGTTATGGTGCAAATATACGATCTCATAAACCTACTCATGGTCTAAAACTGCTCAAAATTACGTTTAATTATACAACACCAAACAAGGAACAGTTTTCGACGAATATCCTATCGCAAGTTTGATTCTTTTTAGAGAAAATTATCTACAAATACATAACAACAACCAACTTCCTCACATGGCTGGAGCTTTATTAAAAACGTTCCCAATAACGCTGCAATATCGTTATACACAAGCATAGTCAAATTAAAGTATCCAGAGGTTACATCACGGGGACATAAGTAGCCACAAGCACGATAATATGCAGACCGACAGAGAAGCAAACGACTCTGGGACCTAGGTAAAGGCCTGAGGGAAATTGAGGTTCGGAACTAGTGGCGTTGTGAAGTAGATCGACCTGCGTGGTAACGGGTTGTAGACCAGGCTTAGGTTCTCTATGGAGCAAAATGTTATTGGACGATGCTGGCGAAATGGAGACATTGTTTTTTCAAATTGTGTCCTTAATATCATCTTTCGTGTCTTAAAATAGCTTTAGTATTTTCGAGGTTAATTATTAATTTTTCGTGATGTTTTATGCATGAAATTTAAAATTATTCGATTTTCAGTTGTTTTGACACCAAATCGTCCAGTAGCGTTTGGGTGCTGCTCTCGCAAACAGATACACAGGCAGCTCATACCCCGTAATTCCGTGATTATTCTTTATTGAAGACGCTGGTCAAGGATCTTAAGGTATAAAACCGAACTTTTTATTGTGTTTTATTTATTTATTTATACATTTACGATACTTTACAGCAAGCTTTGAAAACTAAGTACGCAGTGACGGACTAATTGCTGCAAGAACAATCTCCAACAGCCAATCAACAAGTACTGTGGTAAATGGTTAGCTAACGTTAACTAATGACACTTACACAACACATAATAATAAATTTACATAGTATAAGTATGAAAACATTTAGAATTTAACTAAAATTAAATAAAACAAAAGTAAAACAGGGAGATATCAGCGACAGGGATGGGGTATATAAGAAATTGTGATCAGCCAATATACATTCAGTTTCCAGTAGCAAATATGGTAAAGGTTCCCCAAAGAAAGCGGTTCTATGTTGAGGGATTAGAGTTACATGATTTTGGACGTAATTTAGAGTATTGGAATCTAGATCGGAGGTATGAAGGTGTAACGGGATTATTGAGAATATTGTTTAAAAATATAGAAATCGGAAGTTGCTTCAGTCACGAATCTTTGACAATTTAATTCGTGACCGAGGTATTAAAGATATTAAAAGGAAACCCCACTCCAAAAATACGTAAAAATAATATTTCATCCTCCAGTTTGTGTATTAAAAAAATTCAAAATATAAATTAAACATTACTCTTTAATTTAATAACAATTAAAATGCACGTCCACCTATTCAGTAATTTCAATAAAGTCTCCTTGTAAAAGTCCATTCCTCTACATTTATACTGACAAGCTCTGATGCTGTGACACACAGACAGGACGAAATTATAAAGCTTTCACCTTTGCCAGTCGATTATGGAATCATAACAAAGATTTTGAAGAAACAATTTTGTCACGAGACCGAAACTGGAGACAACAATTAGCGAATATAATATGCAAATAATTGTTTTGAAAGTTGACAGAGTTCTTAGAAATTAAATCACAAATGTAAAGGTGTAGACGAAGTGAAATTAACTAACGCCACTATCAAAGAATTTAATAATATTTTCCTTTACATTGTATTGTTTTTACAAAGGTTGTAAATACAATTTTCATCGCTTATCCAGTTTATTTTATTTAGAGCGTTTTAACGAGTTCATTTATATATTTAAAGTTTCTAATTTTTATATTTTTTAAAACTCATCGTCAAAACACCGAGTATCTATTTGTTTTACTTCTGATAAAAATTTAAATTTTCGTTTTAACTTTTCGCTTCAACAAACACACAGTTACAGTACAGAATACTTGCGCAAAGGTACTCAGACCACTTAGTTATGTGGTCTTTGGATTAGAGCAACAAAATTATACTGATATGAATTTTCCGAATATTTAATACATTCTGTAATGAAGAATAATTTTTTTTCAAATTGAGTTTCGTAATATAATTTCTCAATTTATGAACAATTAAATGGTCGAAATATTTATAATATAATCTTTTTTATAATCACATCACCAACTAATCAAATTAGAATCATAAATCGAACAGCTAAGTAAATTACATAAAAAATATGATCAAAAATTAGAATTTTTTCCAATTTTATTTTGTAATCAGATTTTCCAGTATCTTTAATTAAACTTTGTGCTAACCTTAGATTAAATAAAATTTAATGTACAATACTATTTACTCATAATAATATTTTACGGAAGACCTGAAGTTAGTATATATGTGTACTTATTTCAGCTTTATGTCCTGCGCGTACGATGTTAAATATATATTTATGGTTAAAACGAAGATTTCTTATTGATAAATATCAAAATAAAATCTTCACTTTAACCACATCACCAACTCGTCAAATTAATCTCATATACCTAAAAGTAGATTTAATTTAGTAATTATTTTATTCAATAGTTATACTACGAAATATAAATAAATATCACAGTCAATATTTAAACGACGGTCGCAGTAGCTAGAACCGGGTCTCATTGTTGAGTATCTTTCTGGCGCTCTCGACCCGTGGACGAAGTGTTTCTAGTAGATATTTTATGTTGGATGGGAACGGCACGTTCTACAGCTAACACTTGACGCTTCTTAGGCACTGTGACGATGACCCCATCTGGAGACAAGTTAGATTCCACAGTGTTAGGATGGCAGTCCTTGGGTAAAGCGTATCGTCTCACGAACTGCCGCGATAAAAAAACTGTGCTCATCCTGCTTTTCCTCGTGTTTACCTTTTATCACGATGTAGCCTTCTGCCGTCTTCACCGAGAGTTCCTCCGGAGAGAATGGCTGCACGTCCAACGCTACTTTGAACTTGTCCGACGCGGACAAGTTCGAAGTATCACTGGGCGTACTGCTTGGAAGCGTCGCTTCGTTCTCGTTGTTCACCTGTTGGGTTAATTCTTTTTCAACGTGGACTAGATTCTGTGGCTTCACATGGATTTCGTTAGTCATACCTCTTTCTTCCAAAAAATCGCTTCTACTCTATAAATCCTGCCGCCTCGCCCGTTGTGCATCAAGTATAGTTGGCAATACTGGACCGAACAACAGGTCATGATGGCTGAGGTAAGATGCGAACACTTGACGTGGCCGCTCGATCTCAATGCACATCGGTAGAATAGACATGTTAATACAAATACAGCTTACAGCTTATGTAGTATGGAGTGCAAAATTTATGTACTAAAATTCACTAAGGACGAGTCGTCGCTCATACGAGTTGTAACTCGACTATTAAAAGCAACTCGCTTCTAGCGAACTCGCGAACATTCTTGTTCGTTCCGCACGTTATATAGTGACGCGTAAATAGATTATATCGTGACGTTATATCGTGACGCGTAATAGACTTTTTCCATCGCGATAGATGTCGCTTTATCGGTTCATATATTTAAACTTGAAATAGCCTCAAAGTCAATTTTATTATAGAAAGGTGAAAAGTAATTGTTCACACGTAATTTCTAAATATCACGTAATTTCTATTGTCGAAAATTTAGAAATATTATTTAAGATATATTGACTATGGCATTATTATAACTTGTTCGGAATAAAGATCTGACGATTCCGCTATTGCTAAAGATGAAATAAAATTTCGATCGAGTGGCATAACTTACAATAAAAATTATGTCTCGATTTCTTTCAATTCGGAAACATTATGATAAAATGCTACGAGTAAGGATACATTCCTTACTCGTAACTAAAACGTAGGAAGTATCGAACAAATTGTTAGGAATTATCATTAAAAATAAAAATAATTAACAATTATCGATTCACTTTGGTTATGCGGGATACATTTCATCACGATATTTTGCATGACGTCATCTCGAGACGTTGCAAGTTTCATGAGATAGATGATAACTTTGGAATAACAATATATATGAATTCTTTTGAATAATAATAAAATGTTTCATAATATTTTCTTACTGTTTTTAACTTGAGACTGAAATTGCAATTGCAAAAATATTGTAAAACTTTAGAAAGAGGCAATATATCAACTTTTTTTTAGTTTTAAATAGTTACGTTGCTTCGGGATATTTTTTTTATTATTTATAATAAAATAATTAAAAATTTTTACAACAATAGCAGCATTAAACGTTGGCATGCAAAAGTTCGAATGATCTCGAGTACACTGGATGGAATATATCTATATGTCAAAGGTAAGTAGCCAAAACGCGAAATAAATTACTATATTTACTTTTCACAGTACGCTTTTTCATGGAACAGTCATTCGCAAAAAATTATTTAAATTGTAAACTCGGAACGTTACGATATCTTTAAAATATGCACTATGAAATTACAAAAAATATCAATATAAAGCAGAAAGTAAAAACATTAGACAACAAACAGCATTAAATTAAAAAAGTACTATGTTTATTTCCTATTTTCAAGAGAATTATAAAAATATAACTAATAATTTTATGCACTATTACGTGATAGAATCTTTTTGATTCAACTTTCTAGATATTTGATGTTCTTTTTATGTATTATTTAATAATATTATTTTAACCTCTTCATGGTATCGTAACATCCGATCGTTTTCTATTCCATGAAAACGAATAACTTATTGAATAAGAAATATTTGCATTCGTCGTGATAAAAAGACCATAAATTACACGGATTATAATAAATTAACTAAAGTTGCTGAACTTACTTCCACTCTGATCTGTAAGTGCTTCTTGACCAATTCCCAGTAATCAATGAAGGGTCTTCCCCAGCGCCTTGACTGAAACTATGGTAAAGCTGGCAACCAACGAACAGCTCACATCGTCGAACGGCGAAGTGTCACAAGACGTATCCGACACTTCCCCTGATTAAGAATGCTCTTTTTCTTAGTTAATCTAAAACATGCCTTCACGAAGGTAGGAGAATATGAATATTACTATTATAAAGTAAGAAGCACAAGGCCATGTGCCCTAAAGCTGGGAATTAGACTGTTAACGATACTCTCGGTATTTACGTTCAATAACTCCTTGTATTGTCGCAGCCGTTATATTTTGCAATATTGTCATCTAAAATAGAATTATATCACAATTCGTCATTTAATGTTGAAATCATGTTTGGATCAGAACTTGATTTGCTTATAATAAATACAAATATATAAAATTCTAACAATAGAAAGGGGATGGTGTAAAATTTGCCTAGACCAAAATTATTAGTGTACGATACCTTTATATTCAACACTCCAACTGTAGAACTATCCACCAAAATTCCACACAGCGCTATCTAGCGATGTCAGAAGCATTCTAACAGCTACACCTGACGGCATTTCCAAATATTTCGCCTTCTGATTACACATGATCTAGGAAATTCTCGAAAGCTTCAAAACTATGCAAATATTGTCTTATGGAAATGATAATGCGATTAAAACAATTGTGCTCTACCTAAGTTGCACTTTAAACCTTATTCACAAACATTGGGTAAAATAAACGAGCGCCATCTATCGAGAGCTATGACAGTTACATCAATATGACGCAATAATTATTATTTGGTAGCATTAATGAGTCAGTTTATTTGAATGATTTTCGCGTCGAGAATATTCGCGAGTTCAACAGAAGGCGGGTGGGTTTAAATAGGCGGCGCGCGCCCTAAGCGGACACATTCGAGTGACACAACTTGAACGAGCGACAACTCGCGTTCTTCACTGACTTGCAATAATTACGTTTTACACATCAAGCTGCAACATGTCTGTTTTACCGCTGTGTATTGAGATCGATCGACCGGGCCCAGTGTTCGAGCCCCGCCTGGACCATCGCGACCTGCTATCTGGTCTCGTGTTACCAGCCATACTAGCAGCAGAATGGAGGAGGTGGCACGAGCTGCATAATAGTGGCAGTGAATTACAAGAGAAGGCGGATAAGAGTCGAGAGAAACCGCAGAGTGACGTTTCGGCTGAACGAAATTTATACCAGGAGCTGAAGGATGAAAAAAACTCGACGTTGGTGAAGAGCGACGCAGACAAATTTGAAATATCGTTGGATGTACAGCACTTCTCGCCGGAGGAGCTCTCCGTAAAGACAGCAGAAGGATACATCGTGATGGAGGGCAAACACGAGGAGAAGCACGACGAGCTCGGCTTCATCTCGCGTCATTTCGTGCGGCGTTACGCATTACCCGAGAACTGCCACCCTGACACCGTGAAGTCTACGCTATCTTCGGATGGATTGCTCACCGTCACGGCGCTCAAGAAACAGCCGGCTTTGACGATAGAGCGCATTGTACCCATCGCGTGCTCCGAACCGTCTGTAGACGCACCTTCGACGAGTAAACAGCAGCAGGAAAGCGATCAGCAATAGGGGCCTAGTTTTGTTCCTATAATCACTTACCTTGATGACTGTGATATTTAGTTAATTTATAATAAAAACAAATATTTATTAGGAAAAGAGTACGTCGGCGTTTTTATATTTCAAAACGTAGCAAATGGTCGTCCTGTAATATATGATCCACTTAATTTTTATAGATATTTAACCTATATAAATGAAGTAAAGAAAGTGGAGAAATATCTGGAAGATACGGTAAACAGTTACAGACAACACAGCATCATACTGCACTAAATACAGAAAAAAACGATATGTTTTGAAATTGGGTTATGTACATATTTTCCATCAAATATGAATACGTCCAATATATGTACCTAAGCAGTGCTCGGAAAAATTTTAATTTAGAATACATACCAAAAAGTTAAACGGCTATATTGAAAATTCTATATACCATAAAAAGAATAGAACATTGAGAGTGAAAAATTCTGATTGCTATATTAACATTGTGTTTAAAATTACCTTTGCGAAAATAATTTCATACGTTTTCAAGTTGATCCGATAAAATCTATTTTGAATATACCAGTGTTTTTGTTTAAAATTGGCTCTCCAATATCGGTAATAAATTACATAAAGATAAATTAAAACATTAGTCTTAAAATTCGCAGGCCTTATTTTTAATAAAATTCTAATATTTTGACCGAAGCCGAATGTTGAAATACATTTTGTCATAACTGTCTGTCCGCATAGTCACAGGTATCACTAGGTATGAGTCTCCGAAATGTGAAATTGTGTGTCCCCTCTCTAAACTTTTTGTGTGAAAACCTGGAAAAACATTTAGTAAACAATACAAGGGGATGTTGATTTGGTTAACAAGCATCAATAAATTAAAAAGACATAGGCAAGCAAGTTATTTTTCTTTCGCTTATGAAATAATTAATTATTAAAATTATTATGTACCCCTAACCTAGGGAATACCCGTATTGTGTTGTTGTCATACATAATAGGTTTATTTAATTAGTTTTCAATGCATAAATTTCATTACATTTGTGAAAATGAGTAATATGTTTTTGTTTATAGAAATATATGGTTTTATTTTGAGCCTTCACTATTTTAGTTTAAATTTTTATTATTTTTTTAAAAGAATAATTATAGACTAAACAACAAGTATGTATATATATACCGACTGAGAGTGGATACTGCTTGCGTAACACTTTATTTTTGGTGTCCCGTTTAACAGTTGTTGAACACTTTTCGTTAAATGCGAGAATAAGATGAAATTGAATATTAGTTACGTAGCAAATTCCAAAATATCTAGCCCGTATTGCTTACACTTCCAAATAAAAAGAAACAAAAGATGAAAATATCTTTACAAAATTCAAAAATAAATCAAATAAATACAACCGACATCGACTATAAAAACATAAATGTCGATATGAATGAAATAAAAAAAGAAAGGTCGAAAGAATAGAAGGACGACAGGTTAAGAGCTACGAAAGGATTTAGAAGACGTGAAATGTCGCAAGAAATGAAGAAAATATAGAGAATTACTTATGTAATAAAGAATACCGCATCAAACTAGAAAGGAATTTCATGGAATGTTCGGTTAGCTAATTCATGAAGGATTATTTGTTAAATTTGCTATGTTAAAAATGAAAGCTCTACCAATTTCTTCAAATCTTCATACATCCATGACATTGGTTCTCGAAGATTTATTAGTTTCGACTTTGAGAAGTTTTAATTATATTATCGAGGTTTACAATGAAATTATGCTGGTCAAAATTTTGGGATAATATATAGGGATGTAAGCAAATCGAAATTTCTTACAAGTATTCATATTGCAAGTGTTAGATCTCATAAACCTACTATTTGTTCAATGCAAGCCTTAATACAGAGCATTAGATAAAGAAGAGTCTTTAGGAATATTCCCTCGCTGGTTTCATTGTTTTCAATGAAAATTGTCTGTAAACATAAGAAAATCCCCGTCTTCACATGGCTGGCGCAATTGTCGTTTCACTGGATGAGATCGCGTGCGAAGATTGCGATGACAAGTTGTATTTTCAGATCTCAGTTCGAACGAGCACATTTCGGACGAGCTACACAACTCGGAACCCATGAAATGCGCCAAATTTTATTTGTAAGTGTTAATGAAATGATAATATCTAATATTTTTTTCAGCTCTTTCAAATCCATGACTGATAAATTAGAGTTGATGGAGGAAACGTTGGTGAGTTTAAAGCTTAATACTCCCCATTTGAGGGACTAATAGGTAAACCACTGGCCGACATGCAAAAATATATCATTCATTACAATTTTATATGAATGTGTTGCTACAAAATAAATGAGATCTCTAAATAAGGTGCTTAAGTCTATAAGTGTGCAATCTGTGTTAGACCGACATGAAATTATAACGGTTCCTTTATTCTAAATTATAACACACCCCAAAAGTGTAGAGTAGGGTATCAAAAAGATCGGGGAAATGGTTAGTCACTTCTGTGTGATGTTTTCATAAATAATGAAATAGGACAAGAGGCAAACAAACAAGAAGGCCCTCCCAGTATCATTCCACTAAAGCTTCTTGACAGATTGGTCAGTAGCTTTTGTGTGCTGCTCAGGTTACAGCTCAGGTTAACACGTTAGGGATACGTTAGGGGTAGGAAAGAGATAGTGATGGGGTTGTAGAAGAGATTTCGATCTGCCGGTTATGATGCCTAATATAAATGCGGCCGACTTTCAAACACAGATAATCGAAAGCACACTTTGTACATTTTTTATTCAATAGCACATATGGTAAAGGTTTCCCGAAGAATACAGTACTATGTTGATGGTTTATGTGAGGTATACTTGTTTTTGAACTTAATTCAATGTCGTGGGTTGACAAATATCAGAATTTAGATTGAATGTATGAATGCGTAAAAGGATCTTTGAAGATATTACTAAGAAAAAAACATAAAAATATCATAAGTTTTAGGTTTTACGTAGTATTTCATTATGGTGTCGTCATGTTAGTCAAATCACTCCGTTATCTTGAGAACTCACACTTTGCAGTTTGTACCAGTCAGCCAGCTAGAACCTGTCCCTTTTTCATGTCATATTGTATCTTTTTCGTCGATTCTCCCGTGAACTCTGACTTGAAGTTTTGTCTATGGAATTTGAAAACACGGAGCTCCCTCTCTTATATAAAGGCTTTATGCAAAATAATGAATTCTAAACTCGGCCGTGCGTTTCAAAAATACATAGAACAATATTACATTTGACGTGATAAATACATTAGCAATACAAATATTAATTACAGCTTTAAAAGATTTGAAATTAGTGAAATCACATACCCCAAAGAGTGGGTATATCCTAGGTTCGAGGACAAAACGTAGCTAAAATTGTTACGTCGTTGTGGATCTGATTTTGGGTTACAATTAAACATTCAAACGAAGACTGATCGCCACCACATTATTGTTAATGTCCATAACATATTAAATAAGGTCCATTTATGCACAAAAATATTGTTACACAATTTAATTGCGGCTAATGATTGCTCAATATGTTTGAAATGGTCAGTGGGTGCCGATATAACGAGAACCCATCCTACTCCGATTTTCCAATATATTGATTAAACTGCATGAACAATTAATATATGGAAATATTCAAAATATAATCTACTTTTAATCACATCAACAAATTATTAAATTACATTCATAAATCAAACTACATAGATTATGTAAAAATATTGGTTTATTATTAATTATTTTATTCAACAAAACTAGTTGTACTAGGAAATGAAAATAAATATCACAGTTAATATTTAAATGACGGTCACAGTAAGTAGAACTGGTTCTTATTGTTGATTATCTTTCTGCTGCTCTCGACTCGTAGATGGAGTATTTCTAGTGGATTCTGTGTATTCGATGGGAACGGCGCGTTCTACCACTGACACGTGCCGCTTCTTGGTCGCCGTGACGATGAGCACGAACTTCGATTCTACAGTGTCAGGATGGCAGTCCTCGGGTAACGCGTATCGCCGCACGAACTGCCGCGATATTAAACCGTGCGCGTCCTGCTTCTCCTCGTGTTTACCTTCAACCACGATGTAGCCTTCTGCAGTCTTCACCGAGAGCTCTTCCGGCGAGAAATGCCTCTAGTAGATATAGAGCAAGAAGCAGAAGGCCATGTGCACTTAAAACTAGGAATTAGACTCTCGTACTCTTTTATTCTATCACTTCTTTCATTTTTTGAATACCATCATCTAAATCGAATTATATCATTGTACTCCAATTGTGTACGCCATTCAACTTTTAAACCATGTATGCATCAGAATTTGATTTGTTTATAATAAAGGCAAATATATTTATAAAATATGTTATTTATATGAAAAGTAAATTACGGAGTCTTTCATAGCTTTTGGCGAGTAACTACGCTACTTCTTTTAATTTGATTAAGTATAATCCAGAGCCACCAAATAATTACAACTGCAGCCATCGAAGGCGACTTGTCTATAATTAAGTCCGGACCAACTTAATGGTATTCAACATTCCCACTGTTGAACAACCCACTAAAATTCCACACTACGCTATCTAGCGATATTAGAAGCTTTCTTGCAGGTTCATCTCACGTCATTAAAAAATATTACGTCATCTAATTACACATGATCTAGGGTTTTCTCGAAAGTCTCAAAATTACGCAAATATTGTCTTATGGAAACAATAATGAGGTTAAAATAATGGTGTTCCACCTCAACAATGGAGTTCCGCCTAACTTGCACTTTAAACCGTATTCATAAACATTGGGCAAAATAAACGAGTGCCATCTAGCGAGGGCAATCAAATTTACATCGTATGACGCAATATATGGAATTTTTAAATATAGCACCCAGTGAGTCAATTTATTTAAAGGATTCGCGCATCGAGAATATCCGCGAGTTCACCAGAAGGCGGGCGCGGGTTTAAATAGGCAGCGCGCGCTCTATGCGGACACATTCGAGTGACACAACTTGAACGAGCGACAACTCGCACTTAGTGACTTTATAAACTTTACCTACACTACAAAAGCTGTAAGATGTGTGTTCTACCGCTGTGTATTGAGATCGAGCGACCGTGCCCAGAGTTCGAGCCTCGCCTGGACCATCGCGACTTACTATCTGGTCTCGTGTTACCAGTCATACTAGCAGCAGAACGAAAGAAGTGGCACTAGCTGCAGAATAGAAGCTATGCATCACAAGAGAAGGCGGATAAGAGTCTAGAGAAACCGCAGAATGAAGTCTCGACTGAACGAAATTCATCGCAGGAGGTTAAGGATGAAAAGAACTCGATGGCAGTGAAGAGCGACGCGAACAAATTTGAAATATCGTTGGACGTACAGCACTTCTCGCAGGAGGAACTCTCCGTGAAGACTACAGAAGGATACATCGTCGTGGAGGGCAAACATGAGGAGAAGCAAGACGAGCTCGGCTTCATCTCGCGAGGATTTGTGCGGCGGTACGCACTACCCGAGGCCTGTCATCCTGACACCGTGGAGTCAACGCTATCTTCGGACGGAGTGCTCACCGTCACGGCGCTCAAGAAACAGCCGGCTTTGACGATAGAGCGCATTGTGCCCATCGCGAGCTCAAAACCGTCTGTAGAACCACTTTCGACGAGTAAACAGCAGCAGGAAAGCAATCAGCAATAGTTCCTACAATCACTTACCTTGAAGACTGTGATATTTAGTTAAGTTCTTTTACATTTTAAAAATACCAAATTTCTCTTTAACATAAAGAAATAATTATCTTCCTTAATTCTTATAGATATAGATAACCTATTTATATCAATAAAAGGTAGTGGAGGAATATAGGAAAGACATGACAAACGTCGTATTTCACTTAACGTACGTGCTGAAAGAAACTTCATGTTTTGAAACTGTAAAAATACACAGTCTGCATTAAATGTGTTCCATTTCCAATTGGTGGGCAGTTCGGTGGTGACCAGACATATAATTTAGAATATTAGTAACTCGCAGCCTAACAATGAGTCTTCGTAATTCGTTAAGGCCACAATTTCGACGGTAAATAATTACCGTTATAAAGAAAAAGAATATAAGGGATTTAGGAATACTAAAAGGTGTAAAACTGTGTCGTATTACAAAATTATAAACGTCTGTAATGAGTTTCGTTCTCTTCTCAAGTGTTTGGTGTCTCGGGACGAAGACTAGTCTTCATGTTCATTCACTTTTCTTCAGCATATTGTATACTTCCTGTAGTCCTTCATGTTTTAAATTAAATATTACTGCATTAACTGCTCATACCCTTGGCTTGTGTTCCGAAAGGCTCCTTTTACTCCTCGTCCTCAATCATCATACTACCTTCTATGAAAGGTCATTCATAATTTAGGTATCATGTTGTGGAACAAGTTACACCTCAAGACATGAAAAGCCTTCGCTATCTACACGTTTAAAAATTGTTTCAAAAAGTTATCCCTCTCTAATTTCCTTTAAAACCTTACTTCCTTTTTTAAGTCGTATTTCTCTCCTTAATGCCCTGTCATTTATGGATTTATGTGCACTAGTGGTCGCACAGTGGTCGAAATTCGACCATAATTCATCAAATATTTAAGTTTGAATGTTATTAAGGTTGTCTTGACAAAGAGTATACCTTTGTAATTATTCGAAACTCCGAACTGAGGTTAAAAAACAGGATTTAATCTAAATAATAAAATGTACTTACCTGCTAACTTTGTTGAAAATGCTAATAGGTGGGCCAGAGTAAGTTAATTCAGATTGCTACTACAAAATTTTCTTTTCACAACAGGTGTATATTAAGCAAGCTGTATTTCATCAATATATAAACACAGATATCTATTACACAAAATATAGAATAAACGATTTTCGCCTTAAGATACACTCGACAGAATATTGAAAAAAAACATTTGAATTCATACAAAATTCATCGCTCGAAAGTCATTCAGTCAATTTTGAAAATTAATAAGGAAGTGCTTTCGACGAATATCCTATTGTTCGGTTTATTCTTTTTAGACAAACTTATCTGCAAATACATAACAATAACGGACTTCCTTACATGGCTGGAGCTTTATTTGTGGAGGTCGCAGCGCAAAGATTGCGGATTTCCAGACCCTAGTCCAATTGACTACCGTTGGGACGACCTGGTAAGCAAGCCCTTCAAACAACATTCTGCTTCACGTGGACCATTAAACGAAGGACGTAATGTGTTCATTGAAATAAGAAAATGTACCCAATAACGTTGTAATGTCGTTATACACAAGCATGTTCAAATTAAAGCATGCGAAAGTAACATTATGAGGACCCCAGGAACCACTTGGACGATAACGTGCTGACTAACCGAGAAACAAGACTCTGGGATATAGGGGAAAGCCCGAGAGAAATTGAGGTTCGGAACTAACGGCGTTGTGCGAGATATCGACCTGCCTGGAAACGTGTTGAAGACCAGGCCAAGTTCTCCATGGACGGACATTTTGTTGGACGATGCTGGCGAAATGGAAACATTGTATTTTTAAATCGTGTCCTTAATTTATCTCTTAAGTCGTAAAACACCTTTAGTCTTTTCGATGTTAATTATTAAGTTTCGTGACTTTTTACAAAAACATTAAAAAAAATAAATATATAAATTAAACATTACTCTTTAATTTAATATCAATTAAAATTAATGTCCACGTGTTCAGTAATTTCAATAAAGTCTCCCTATAAAATTCCATCCCTCTCCATCTATATCGACAAGCTCTGATGCTGTGACATACCGACAGGACGAAATTATAAAGCTGTCACCTTTGCCAGTCGATTATGGAGTCATAACAAGGATTTTGTAGAAATAATTTTGTCCGAGACAGAAACTGGATACAATAGTTTTCGAATATAACATGCAAGGACTTGTTTTTAAAATTGACAGAGTTCTTAAAAATTAAATCAAAAGTGTAAAGGTGTAGACGAAGTGAAATTCATTAACGCGACTATCAAAGAATTTCATAGCGTTTTCCTTTACATTGTATTGTTTTTACAAAGGTTGGAAATAAAATTTTCATCGCTTTTTCAGTTTATTTCCTTTAGATCGTATTAACAAGTTTATTTGTATATTTTAAGTTTTTAACTTTTACATTTTTTAAAATGTCATCGCCAAAACAACTGAATATCTATTTTTTTTAATTCTGATGAAAATTGGAAACGTAAATTTTATTTCTCCATTTAAATTTCCCTTCAACAAACACATTAAAGCACAGACTACTTGCGCAAAGGTGCTCAGACCAATTACGCCTTCTCTCAGTCGGATTTACTGACAAATAAAAACGTATTTTGTATGTATACTTTAGGAATAGGACTGTGCAATAGGGCACGGTCGGTAAGGTAGACTTGTTCCGACTCGACTGACAGTTAATCAGAAACAGAAATACGTTTTTAATTATCAGTAAGTCGGACTGATAGTCCTGACCGTGTGTAGTGCATATGGGCGTTAGTTATGTGGTCTTTGGATTAGAGCGAGAAAATTATCCTGAAATGGATATTCTGAACATTTAATACATTATGTAAATAAATGAAGAATAATTTTTTTTCCAAATTGAATTTGGTAATTTAATATAAATAATATTTAAATGATAATAGAAATATTTATAGGATAATTTTCTTTATAATCACATCACACACTTATCAAACTGGAATCATAAATCAAACACCTACGTAGATTATATATGCAATATTTGTGTGATGGTGAGCACACCGTACGAAGACAACTTCGATTCCACAGTGTCAGGTTGGCAGTCCTCGGGTAATGAGTATTGCCGCACGAACTGCCTCTATATTAAGCCGTGCTCAGCCTGGTTTTCCTCACATGGATCACATGGATCTCGTTAACCTAGCTTTTTTCTAGTACTGCGTCGCTTCTATTCTGTAAATCCTGCCCACCTGACCCATTGTGCGGCAAGTATGGCTGGCAAAACCAAACCGGATAACAGATAACGATAGCTGAGGTGAGGTGAGAACACTTGACGCGGTCGCTCGATTTCAATATACAGCGGTATAATAGACATGTTACAGCTTGTAATATAAAGTAGATTAAGTTTATTTATATCAAATTCTCTGACCGCGAATTGTCCCTAGTACAAATTGTGTTACTTGACTGTGCCGTTTCAAGTGTGCACCGAATATTTCTAGCGAGCTCGCTAACGTTCTTGGTCCATTCCATGATGTCACACAATGAGGCATTGAAGGAGAATACTTGTTAAGTCAAGAATTATCAGCAGTTGTGCAGATCATCTGCATAATAAAATTAAAATGAACATTATAAACTAATATTGAGCAACATCGATAGACGGTTAACAACCACATTTCGTCATTAAATGATGCATGACGTCATCTCGTGACGTACTTCCGTGAGTGAATTATGCTAGATATCGATAAATATCCCACCATTGATATTAATTAACACCACCTAGTAATTAATTATGTAGTGTAACATTAAACTGAATTTAAGAAGTTTAAATAAAATACTATTTCCCCTGCAAAATGAAATTAAAATTACCCGTTTTCAATTAATAATTTTCGATGTATAAGTTGCTGAGAACAATGCTGTTTATGTGGCTAATTTTGGCTTTCTTCAAGAAGACAATTAAAACATTTTCTGCACTAAAATCGGCTTCGCGAAAATTTTCTTTATTAATTTAATTAAAAAAAAAATTTCTTAATAAAAAAAAAATCTTACCTGTTTAATACAGTATATATTAAAGTCAGATAATTTAACAAGACGTAATCCAGTTAAAAAATGTTTAAAGTCAATATTATTAATGCTATATTAATTTAAAGGGGACAAAAGATAATTCATTTCAATAACTTGTTTTTGAAAACTGTCCAAGGAGTCGACGAAATATTAACATAAAATAAAGTATATAATGTTAGGTGACTCCATTAAATATTTAAGTTATTCAAAATTGTTTATGATTTCTAGGTGGAGCAGTCGAGTCGTCGTTGATCACTTGGCTTCGAAGTGGAAAGTACAAATATAAATGCTTTTGAATTAAGTATAATAAAATATTTCACCGTAAGTTTTATTTTAATTTGAGATTGTCACAGGAAATTAATAAAAAAACGGGCTATCCAAAGTTCGAATAACGAAAATGAAAAAAAATGTTTTAACACTTTATTGTAAGACAAAATATAAACTCTAGTTGTATTTTTGGATAATTGTGTTGTTTTGCGCAATTGATTTTATTATTTATAACAAAAGAAAAACAAATATTTATAACAAATGCTACACTATAATCGAAAGACATTTCGTTCTCCAGTTGTCTATTTGTAATAATTTATCTTGAATAATTTGTTTGACAATAACAGGAGTACGGAGACTGAAAACAGGTAAAAGAAAGCAGAGGTATTTAGCCAATATATGGAGTAAAGATCATTTATCTCTTTGATGGAACCATTGTTAATAAAAAAAATATTTAAACGGTAAATTTATAATCTTTAACCGTAATCAGCACGTTCCGAGATGTTTAAATGAAGAATAATTTCATTGTAAATATAGGAAATAAAAACATAACACAACAGTATTAAAATAAAAAAAAAATAATATTAGCTAATTTCAAGAGAATTATAAAAATATATTTCTTATTCTGTCGTTTTTAGTTTCGATTTTTGTTTTATTGCTTAATAATATTACGTTAATATGTTCCTACCATTGTCAAATCCGACCATTGCTAGTCCATGAAAATAAATAAGGTACTGATGATAGACAATGAGCATTCGACATTTCTCTATTCAAAATGCTGTTTTCTTGGTTTGTTTGGAACTTGCCTCAACTAAGGAGTATATAGATATTACTAGCATACAGCAAGAAGCACACGATCTTGTACCTACACTTTAAGCTGGGGACCAGACTTGTTACCGAGGCGCATAATTTCCATGAAATGAGTTCTTGCATTCGCGCTGCCATAATTTTTTGTAATTCCATCATCTAAACCGAATCACAGCACATTCTTCAATTGTCTACGTCAGTCAACGTTTAAATTGTGTTGATTTGCGTATAGTAAATGAAATAATTTTATAGAAATGTGTTATTTATCTGAAGAGTAAATTGTCAACTTAAAAGAAAATTATGCGGACTGCGGAGTCTTTCATCACTTTTGATGAGCAACTTCCTACTGCTTGCTTACGTATCATCTAGGACTACAATATAATTACAATAGCAATCGCGGAAACTTAATTGTCTAGAATTAGTTTCAGAAAATGTTAAGGCTAAGATACTTTTTCTATTCAACGCGGTACTGTCGAACAACACACTAAAATTTCATAGAGCGCCATCTAGTGATCTCAGAAGCATTCTCATAGCATCCATCATCTGGCGATGTTTCGCTATTTTGCTATCTAATTACACAATTTTACGAAATTTTCAAAAGTAAGCAAAGATTGTATTCTGAAGACGATTAATGGAATCTAAGTAATCATGTCACACTTAAGTTACACATTAATTTAATTGTGTTTAAAACGTTGAAAAACAAGTGAGTGCCATCTAATGACAGCAATAAAAATTACATCGCGTGACGCAATGTGTATACCTAGTGAGTAGTCAAATTATTTGAACTATTCGCGCGTCGAGAATATTCGCGAGTTCGCCAGAAGGCGGGCGGGTTTAAATAGTCGGCGCGCGCTCTAAGCGGGCACATTCGAGTGACACAACTTGAACGAGCTACAATTTGCGATCAGTAACTTGCAATAATTACGTTTTTACACGTCAAGCTGTAAGATGTCTGTTCTACCGCTGTGTATTGAAATCGAGCGGCCGTGCCCAATGTTCGAACCTCGTCTGATCCATCGCGACTTACTATCTGGTCTCGTGCTGCCAGCCATACTAGCAGCAGAACGGAGGAGGTGGCGCGAGCTGCAGAATAGAAACAATGCGTCACAAGAGAAGGTAGGTAAGAGTCAAGCGAAACGGCAGAGGGACGTCTTGGCTGAACAAAGTTTACCCCAGGAGGCTAAGGATGCAAAGAAAACGACGGCAGTGTCGGTGAAGAGCGACGCGGATAAGTTTGAAATACGGTTGGATGTACAGCACTTCTCACCGGAGGAGCTCTCCGTGAAGACGGCGGAAGGACACGTCGTGGTCGAGGGCAAACAGGAGGAGAAGCAAGACGAGCACGGCTTCGTCTCGCGTCATTTCGTGCAGCGATACGCTCTACCCGAGGGCTGCAATCCAGACACCGTGGAGTCTAAGCTGTCTTCAGACGGAGTGCTCACCGTTACGGCGCTCCAGAAAGAGCCGACATTGACGGAAGAGCGTATTGTGCCCATCACGTGCTCACAATCCTCTGTAAGCGCCCCGTCGATGAGTAAACAACAGCAGGAAGTTGATCCGCAATAGGGTCTGGTTTTATTCCCGCGATCACTAACTTTAAAGACTGTGATATTTATTTAAAATTATAATAAAAAATAAATATTTATTATTAATGTATTCTGTTGTTTCATGTTGTGTTTTAAGATAAATACAAAATGTGCTTGTAAGGGTATAAAAATGATTATCTCATTAATAGAGAGGTAGGTACCTTATACAAATGAAGCAAAGAAAGTGATAAAATATTTGAAAGGCAGTGTAAATAGCTATAAAAAAACGTTGCCTTGCACTGGCACAGGAAAATCTCGTATTTTGACACTGGAATAGTACATAGTTTACGAAAATGTGTCATTTGCGGTTGGTGGCCGCCAGGGCGCGTACGGCGTGGACCAGACTGGCTGTAATTCAGTGTACTAGTAATTCGCAAACTTAACATAAGAACGAGTCTACATAATTAGTTAAAGTCTTAATTCTGTCGGTATACAATTACCTCTTTAAGAAGAAAAACAATGTAAGAAAGTGACAGACTATGAAAAGTATGAAACTGTTTCACATTATAATATTTTAAACCTGTAGAATACTTCCAATATACTTATACATATATTAGCAAGTTTGAGTATAGAATATAAAAATGTAAAATGATCATTATTGTAAATTCTGCATTATATTAAAAGACAGGAATACAAGGAATAAAAATCCCATTTGGAATATTAACATTTTCTCGAAAATTATTTTCTCCAAAATAATTCCTGTAAGTTTCAAGTTGATCCAATAAAATCTGTTTGAAATACACTATTGTGTCTCTCAAAATTTAGTCTTCATAATCGTTAAACATTTGTTAGAACTTTTGTTTCCAAAGACTTGCAGGCACTTTCTTCAATAAAAATCAAAGTTTTTAGGGTTCGGTTGTCATATGGTGAAAATCGGTAGGCTGGTTTCTTTGTTATGCTGATCGTCGGCGCTGGCGACCGGTGCGTCTCAATCAGCGCCGGCCTGTCAGCACGAGTCGATTCATTGTCGTGCTGAACATCGCGAAGTACAGATGCAAGTGTTGGAAATTATAATTCTCGCTGTCTTTTATTAATAAAGAAATCTAAAGATCCATAATAACTCAATCGATAAATATAGATTAGAACTTCGAAAAACTCGGGAAATGCAAATAAATTATTTCATACAACTTCAGAAAATTCTATTTTTTTTTATTTTGGAATTAAATTTAAAGAATCGGTAAATATGTGGCACATTTGATTTCATTGTAATAAAAAATATAAATTACTTAAATACTTAATAAAGTCGAAAATTCAACAAATATCGATTGAGTGGAATATTTACGACAAATGAAGATCAATATGTTGTAGTAACGTGATTTAAGTGCAATATGTCTGCACACCAGCAGGATTGTGTGATAGCGCAGACGGAATGTTAACTTTGTGTGTCGATTTTCAGTGTAGGAATTATAAACATTTCTAACAACTTCAGCGCTAATGTCAAAGGATATTTTTGTTCGAGGTATCCGACTAGTGACCAAAGATTTCTATCCATCCGTCGATGTAGATAGATATCTAAGATAAACTTTCTATTTGTCCATAGTTTGCTTCACTCAATATTTTTTGGTGTTTGAACTGTGTATCGACAGTCGTAGATAGCTTTCTATTCGTATCCTGCTCCCGTACAAGCGAAGCGTTCCGTTAATATATGTGGCAAATTCGAAATAAAAAATATAATTACACTAAATAAATAAAAAATCAATAAACAGAAACATTTTAATTATATACAATTAGACGTAATTCAAATGTTTCGTGAATTTTTAAATTGCGGACGTATTTTTATATATTTCAAAATCAAGAATAATATAAGTGAAGAAGAAGCAGTTTTGCATAGTTGTGGAACGCATTCAATATCTGCTTTTCTTTATGTCAATTGTTGAATCGGACAAAAGCCAGCATTATTAATACAACATTTAAAATTGAAGGAAGTAATAAATTGTAATAATAAATGGAAAATCGCAATTATAATTAATTATATATACAATAACATAGTTATTGTATACGTATTTAATTATAATGACACTCATTATATTGTAGTAATTCAACGGATCTCTTATTAATCAGAAACCTATTTTTAAAATTATTATTTTATTACTATGTACACTCACGCATAATTTGCCCGGTCTTTAGATATACGCCAGGCCCTGCTACTTTCATTATCGGAATAATCATCCCAGTATGATAACGATGGCAAAATTTTTAAATTGCTGTAGCAAGAGGACAAGATGCTTGCTACTAATTTTCAATAAATTTTTTTCAATAAAACAATTTGATAATTTTACATAAAACAGACCGCTGATAGGCGTTTATCGCTCGAAAATGTCAGAACATTCGCTTACTTTTGATAACCTAACCTATCAAAGATAACTGTCAAAAAGTTATTGGGAAGCATAAGGATCACGTCAGTCATTTCTATACAATATTTATTTATTTATCTTTTAACTTTTACTTTCATGCATAGTACATATGGCGGACTTATTGCTACATGAGCAATCTCTTCCAGTCACCCGTAACAATTGATATTGAAATTTAGTTGGTAGACTGTAAGAGATTTTACAATGAAAATTATATATAGAACATTAGAGAAAAAAATTAAAAAAATACAAAAGTATAATTAATACGAAAGGACAAGGGCACTAAGAAAAGGATTCAGGAGAGGCCGGACTTCTTCGTTCGATTTTTTAAAATAATATGGGACGTGAATTTCTCGGTGCCAGGATTCAGGTGATTCCAAATTTCTGCTGCTTGGACAGCGAAGGATTTTTCGTAAGAGGTAGAGGTATATTTAGGAATAAATAGGGAGAATGAACTTTCAGTTTATAGCCCAAGGCCGTGAGCAGACAAATCTTTGAAGTTTGCCAGTAAGATAATTTGAGCTCTGAGTATTTTTAATATATTAAACAAAAGTGCAAGTATATGAAGTTGGCATCGATCACGGATCTTCAGCCATTTGTGAAGTGACCTGGATATCCAGTGAGTGACTTTTCTACCCATTGACAGATAGCGTGCGGAGATAGTAAAGCCAATTTGTTGATATGTTTATTGATATGCAAAGCTAAAACGCCAGTTAGAATTTATACCCCTAGCATAGATAGATATAATATTGGTTTTGGGCATTACAATGTTTTTATTTAAGCCAGTGGCGGATTTACCAGCTGAGTAGGCTGAAGCCTAGGGCAGCGGCGGATTTTAGGGGGCGGCAAATTCGGCGCCAACATTTTTTTTTTCTTACAGAAATATGTAAATATGTTATTAGGTTTCACTGCTTAATTTGTCAAAGTGGGGTATTGGACGTTTGTCAATCTGCTAATACTTTTTTTATACTACGTATTTGCGGTGCGGTAACGAACGACATGACCATTCGCCGAGTGTCTGGCCGAAATGACGTCGCGGGCGCACGAGCACAGGGCGCGGGCGGGTCGTCGCAGGGGGCCGAACGTAACGAAGTGTGGCGGCAATCGGCGGCATTGAGTTCGGGAGAAAGAGGGAAAGATATAGAGCGGCGATAGAAACGGGGAAGTCCCGTCTCGTATTTATTTCGAAACAAAAGTCACCTCAAATAATTGCGTCTTGCGATTTCTAAGTAAAAGTGTTAATAAAAAAGTATTAGTAAAGTATCTAAAACTATTAGTGGATTGTATGTATAATTTTTATAACAAATGAAGTGAAGACAATACAAACTTATTGTAGGTAAGTAATTCTAATGTATAAATCATCCGTAATCAGTATTTTAACAAGCTGTATTATTGTTTTAGAAGGTTTGCAAATTTAGATTTTTTTTATTAAGTATATTATTACTTGGTATATTGTTGTAGTCGAGTATATTGTAGTAGTCATTCAATAAATTTATGTTGCTTATAGGTATTATGAGCTAAAATAGTAAGCTATTAGGGGTTTGAACTAATCTTCCGATGATACTTGTTAAATACAGCCTTGCCCAAAAGTATTAAGGACCCTTACTTTTTTTATATAAAAATAAAACTTTGAAAGACGAATTTATGTATTTTATTATAGATACTTATACATCTATCGGAAAAATTAATCATATTTATTGATGTTAAGGGAAATTATATTTAAAAACGTACAATAAATCCTTTTCTTGTAAAACTCGACTTTTTATAGCTTCAGTTTTCATAGGCAAATGAGTACTTAGAAATTATTTGTACGAATGATTTTCACAAGTTCTAACAATAATTATATTATTACGTGTTATTATTGTGTATTATTTAAATTGAAAAATAATACCATATTCACAATTTTGAAAGGAAAAAGTGGGAAAAAATATTATTGTATAGCTGAATTTTTATATGATAAACCAAAGATTTTTTCTTTTCCAATAATTCGATAATGTACTAGATGTAAATACTGAAAGCGCCTGCCGTAATAATAGCTTTACGTTAAATAAAAGTAAATATTGCTCCCTCTTAATCAGCCGCAGGCGCTTCCAGCATTTAAGTGTGGTACTTTATAGTAGGAATTAAAACGTCTGGCAATTACAAATGTGTATAGATAAATGCATATGGAATATATGGAAAAGAAAAAAAACTTTCGTTTTAAATGCTTTATTTCACGACGTTGCCAGCTCTTGTACCATTATATTAGATAACTATTCAAGGATTTCAAGGTCTGAAATCTGAATAAAGGATACCTACTGATAAATACCCACACGAAATAAGACTCCTAATGTTATTTATGTAATTTTTTTCCAGTTCTTAAATAACCAATTGTAAGAATGAGTGATGGAAGGAAGCGACTCAGTGGAGCTGAATTTAAAAAAAAAGGCCAAAATGAAAAAAGAAGAACAAGAACAGATTATCAGTAAAACGATGAAAATTGACAGTTTTCTTGAAAGTGGAAGTAGAAGCGGTATTGTAAGACCAGGAAATTCAACCACATGCTTTAAGGGAGATTATGGCAAGGTACGGCTTCGATCAAAACAGGTCTTGTGACTTCTCTAAAAGTGAAAAAATATATGCGGATCAGCGTCGTTTCTTACCAGTGAGTATCTTTCAAAGGAAGATGAAAAATAATGAAGTGAAAGGCCGAAATTGGCTAGTTTATTCTGAAAGTAAAAATTCTGTATTTTGTGGACCCTGTTTGGCATTCGGTCCACTGCAGTATAAAACTCAGTTCGAGACCGAAGGATTTAATGACTGGAAAAATGCAAAACATCGAGTAGCTCAGCATGAAAACTCTGTCCGTTATAAATCGAGTATCCTTAATTTGAAAGCTAGAAGTGAGATTGATGGTCGAATTGACAATTTATCGCAGGTCCAGATCGATGAAGAAATTACTTATTGGAAAAATATTCTGAAGAGAGTTGTTGCCGTAGTGAAGCGACTGTGTTTAAGAGGCCTCGCTTTGAGAGGAAAAAATGAAAAGTTTGGTGATCCGCATAACGGAAATTATTTCACGATTTTGGAACTGCTAGCGGAATTCGATCCTTTCTTAGCTTGTCATATTGAACGATTTGGAAATCAAGGATCAGGGAATACCAGTTACTTATCAAGTACCATTTGCGATGAGTTTATCCTCTTGATGGGACATAAAGTCTTAAAACAGATTGGAAACGAGATAAGAAAGGCGAAATATTATTCCCTAATCATCGATTCAACACCGGATATATCACATGTGGATCAACTTACCCTTGTCATTAGATATGTTTTGGAAACAGGCGAACCTTGCGAAAAATTCTCAAGTTTTGTCGTCAGTGGGACATAAAGCTGAAGAAATGTTTTCTGCCATTATTTCGGAACTCAAAACACTAGACATAAATATAGAAAACTTTCGTGGACAGTCATATGATAATGCCGCGAACATGTCTGGCATATACAACGGCTGACAAGCAAAAATTAAAAACCAAGCACCTTTCGCTTTTTACGTACCTTGTTCTGCCCATTCTTTGAATTTAGTGGCAACTGCTGCTGCTGAATCTTGTACAGAAGCTTGTCGCTTTTTCATGCTGTTACAGGAAATTTAGGTTTTTTTATAAGCTCGACACAACGCTGGCAAAAATTAACCAGTGAAATCGGGAAAGGCAAAACCCTGAAGAGAGTGAATGTGACACGTTGGTCAGCCAGAGAGGACGCGTGTAAGAGTTTGAGAGATTCTTGGCACGAAGTTCTTAAAACTTTGGAATCGATCAAGGACGATTGTACCGAAAATATACTTTTTAATTTAGAAAAACTGGAAACGGCGGTAATGGTTGTTGTGTGGAATAATTTTTTGGAGAGAATAAACAAAGTGAATGTTCAAATTCAGGCTTCCACCGTAGATTTGATCACCGTTGCCGATCTTTACGAATCACTCTGTTAGTTTTTCGTAACTGAACGAGAGAACTTCAAGTATTTCGAAGAAAAAGCGATGGAATTAAGCGTATCGAAGCAATATACAACAGATATTGGAAAAAGACAACCTAAAAGAAAAAAAAAGATTTGACGAAACACCCGATGAAGAAATTAGAATGACTGCGAGTGAAACTTTCCGGGTTAACACGTTTCTCGTCCTCGTAGATCGACTCGTGTCCGAGTTAGGAACATGTCAGGAGGCTTACAACAGATTTAACGAGAAGTTTTCATTTCTAACTAAAATAGGTGAGTTGTCAACATCGACCCTAACGGAAAAAGCAAATTTCTTGGAAAAAATGTATCCTAACGATTTAGAAACTGATCTAGTTCAAGAATGCATACACCTTCAAGGCCACCTTTCTTCTCAAAGAATTTTAATAAAATCTTTAGTCTGGATCATTACAAAGTCTATCTTCGTTTCTGCGAAATCAGAATTTGGAGAATTCCAATGGAGAACATTTATCCAAACTTGGATATAGCAGTTCGCATGGCTTTGTGTACACCAGCGACAAATTGTTCGGGCGAGAGAAGCTTTTCTTGCTTAAAGCCGGTGAAAAACTATTTACGATCTACATTAAGTCAAGAAAAGCTAAATGCTTTAGCTCTTTTGTGCATAAAGTCAGAACTTATGAACAATATTTCATACGACGATTTAATTGACGATTTTGCGAATATAAAATCGTGCAAAAAGGTAATTTAAAACTTTTATATTTTAATTGATTTTATTATCATCATCAAGCGGATTCTTAATACATAATTTAGTAGGAATATTGTTTTAAACTGTAAGTCCAATAAAAATATATAACATTTTTTAGTTTTTTAATTATAAAATTTGACATTTTCTTCCACCTTATTTTCTCCGTGTAGGGTATCGAAATGCAGAGATCATAAGGGCGGCAAAATTTGAACAGCCTACTGGCGGCAAATGTGTTAATCCGCCACTGAGTTAAGCGTTTGGTACGCAAAATTCCAATTGATCGTAATGCATTTATGCCGAATAAAATACATGTCAGAAGTGACCAAAGACAAAAGTAATTCCGAAAATATTCACAGGACCACCTAACACATGGAATGCCGTATATTATGGAGAAAGTACATTTTCCGTTTGCAGTTTAAATTTAGAAAACATTTGGAATATCGACGCTGATAAAATGAAAAAAAACGCCCTTGACCTTTCATAAAACTATTACAAATAACGAAATTATGATGTAAATCAAATTTTATCAAGAGCAATCAGAATATCACAAGATTATAAAATGTGTACAATTCAAAGGAAAAAAACCTGTCATGCACGAGTAGAACTCGCCCTACGAGGAATCCGTACACATTTAGGTACTTCTTCATCTTTAAAGGTACATACTCTTCCTAATTAAACTGTTAATAAATAGTAGTCTTTCACAACGTAAATATATCGCTTGCTATATGCTTCACAGGCGTAAACATTAACTAATTATAAAAGTGTATAGTTTCACATAGAATTGGGCGCCATTGATTTTTGGATTTTTCTCTTTACTTGTGTTATAAACCTCATATCATAGCGACTTTTAAGACTGTAAGTCAACCGGAAGTACTCCATAGGATTAGATGATCAGTGCATAAGACTACTGAATCCATAAAAACTATGCTTTAAAAGATCATATCCTGTATGGGTATCGTATACATATCCGAGTGAACCAAAGGACTTGAGATTTTTACAGTAAGTAATTTAAGGCTATAGGCCTGAGCATATTTGAGAATATTTATTTCAACTTGTTATTTCAAGCGGTATCTGAGAAAAAGAGTATGACAGGCAGACAGATGGGCGGACGGACGAACAACGAAACGATTTTATAAGGATTTTATTTTTTTTTAATTTTGTAGGACGAATCCCTAAAAATCATTAAAAACGATTATTAATAGCCATTCACTAGCTTAAATAATAAAAAAGTTAGATAAACTTTACGAAAATGAAAAAAATAAATGGTCTTATACGTTTATAAAGATTTTCCTTTTTATATTTGGAAGAAATTATTGACAATCTAATAACGTTTTTTATAATTTTCCATGAATTATGAGAATCACTTTTACTCGCTCTATCTTCGATTACATAAAATCTAGGTTACGTGCTAATATTTATCAAAAAATTGAAGAAAACTATTTCTGTCCCACGCAAATAATTTTCCATATAAAAAATATTAACCATTTTGTTTAATGATAATAACAAGAAAATAAACCACCTGGAATAAAGTAAATTAGCTGAGGCTAAATCCAGGCAGGACTTACTGTTAGTCTGACTCGATCTCGTTTTACTATTTGACCGTACTCGTATACGTAAAAGGTAAGTTACTGCCAACGCTGGCTACGGTTTCCTCGCAGCCCTGACTGTGAGACTGCATCCAGTGATAGCTGCATTTGCATATTGGTGTCAGGCTGTCAACACTCAAGCAACGAATATCGTCGCAGGATGTACCGAAATTTCCTGTTGTCTGCATATGAGCTCACCTGAAATTTATTGCGTCATTGGTAATAAATGGCTTTACAAATCTTGAAGTAAATAGGAATTATTTGTGAGGCCATGGTAAAATTAGAGCTGCCTAGAAAGCAAGTTGTTCAGGGTTAGATACAGATCAAACTGTTGTTGTAGGAAGACTTCATATTTAATCACACTTTGCATATACAAAATTCGATAATACTTCGGATAGCGCCATCTAGTGATATCGAAAACGTTTTGGAAGCATCGCTTGACGATGTATCAAAATATTACATCATCTATTTTTTTTTCGTCTAGAGAGTTCTCGATAGTTCTCAAAAATATGAAAAGATTATCTATAGAGATAATTATGCGATCAGTCATTAAGTTATGTCTAACATGCACTTTAATTAAGTCACATTTAAATGCATTGCATTAAAAAAAATAGTGCCATCTAGTGATAGCAAATAAAATAACATCACATGACGCAATATGAAAACCTTTTGAATGTAACGTATCGCAAGGACGAATGGTGAGTTAAATTATTGTAATAATTTACGTGTCGAAAATATTCCCGAACTCGCCAGAAGGCGGGCGGATTTGCAAAACTTGTTAAAGCCAGCATTACGCTCCAATTTTCTAAACCAATAGAAGACAATTCTGTAGACCCAGACTTTTGGGGGACAATTTTAAAATTTAGAACAGAAATAAAAAGTTAAAAACGTCTATATTTTCTCACAAAAATTCTACTTCAACGACAAGAAAAACAAATAAGAGATTATATTTAAGTGGACACAATTTTCATGCATTTAGTAAACCTCAGTTAGAGTAGAGTCGGATGAGCTATGTTGAAAATTTATCGATGTTATTGACGGTAGCTAATCGATTATTATCGAACTCAAAACATCGATGTCAATTAACGCTAATTATTTTATTGAGTAAAAAAACAATAAAAATTGATCAGCGCAACTACATTTGGAATGGGAAAATACAATGAACTCAGCTATGATGTTGGGACTTGTAGACCAAGTAAAAGGTTAAAAACCGATATTTCTATAATATAATAATAACAATGACCTTGTATTATATCAAGTAATTTTAAAATAATATCATTTGGTAGAGCAATCTTATGTTAACGTTGCAAGTTGATGAATATACATAATCTAAACGACATGCCTCTTATTTTATAACATAATAAAGTTCTTAAAAAATAACAAAACATATTGTAGACTAACATAGCGATTGCTAATTTATTTTTAAAATCTCTCAAGTTTCAAACTCAAAAAATAAGTTGGTTTCCACCAATAAGTAGTTTGATTGATATGATTAGTCATCATATGGAGATACCAAAATATAAAATTATTTTTTATTGAAAATAAAGATTATTTTTAGTTTTAGAAAATAAGTTCGGCAAAATTATGAATTTAGTCACTTGACAATGAACAGCAATTGGAAAGCGTTACAACACAATTCACCAAAAACCACTGTGTTATTGACATTTTCGTATACACAAGAGATTACTTTATTATTTTTTTTTGTTTTTAACAATTTTTATCAAGTTGATACAGCTGTCCTCAATTACCCCTTAAAAGACGAGTACAATTCGCAATGGAATCAGGTTTTAGCAAAGCAAACCATAGTAATTTGTTCAAAATTGTCGCTTGGTAGATATTTCGCGTTAAACAGTGACTTCTGTTTAGCAGAATTTTGGAACAAGAACTGAAATAATACTATTTCAGCTTATAATACAACTACACAAGTGTTAGATATGTATTATAAGCTGAAATAGTATTATTTTAGTTTCATTATCACTATGCGTTTGTTTTTACACACATATTGTTAGGTATTTACACTGTTTTGACGTTAGATTTGCGATGTGTAAACAACTTAACCTCAACTTATACATTATTATTTTATCAATAAACTTGTAAAAATTGTTCTTCAGTATTGCTTTAGATTTTGAAATAGATTATGTATGAGTCATATTAATATGTTCGTTTGTAATCAACTTTATTAACTCAGAACTTCGACGTTGTAATGTTTTTCTACAGAAAACACAATCGCAAGTCATTGTTTAAGACAGGATCACAATCACTTTTGTAGTGAAAACACAGTTTATCCAATAAGTACTTTAACTACAAATAAATGCTTACATCAAAATGATCTTCACAAAAATATATTCTTGAATCTGTAAATAAACTACGAGGTCATTGCAAGTTGTAACAATCTTTTTCTGTATTTGTTTTGTGTTTGGAACATATATAAATAATTTAAAAGATAAATATAAGATAAATTCATTTTGAATTAAACAAAAGAAACAACTGTCATACAGACACGATTGTTTTGATTTGTTTCGCGAGTAGTGATGTTATTCACAATGTGGGAGCCCATCAATTTTCTGTCTTGAAATCTATTTTGTTACTAGGTCTGTCTTGATAATTTTGATATGCCTATGCTTACACAAATAACAATGAATATAAATAAATAAAAAATAATATATAAATAAATAAAAAGCTCATATATTATGAGCAGGGTTGTCAAAATCTATTTTAAAATAACGGTTCCTACGTTACTTTATACAAACGTACTTCATATTTTACGAGCAGCATAAAACGCGTTAAAATATGTACTTTACGTAAATACATTCCTTAATTTATCTATGTTGTCCGAAGTTGGTCGTACATTTTACAGGAAAACAATACATATCAACAATGAACGAGCTGAAATTACACACATTTCATTGATCGGCTAAAAAAATGAAACTAGACTATGTAAATTATCCTCTTCTATTGGTAAATAAAGTTAAAATTAGCAATGTTTTTCGTTAATACTTTTTATCTCGTGTACTTTTTTCCAAATATAATGTAAATGAGTAAATATTAACTAAATAACACGTATTTTAAGACAGAATAAAGTACTAACGTGATTATAATTGGTTGATTACGTGATTCGGATAAATATTGTATTAATATTATATTCCTTAAATTATAAAGATATATCTCTATTATGTTAAAGGGTAAGTGGCGATAATACGGCGCAACTACACGGGCGTATAGTCAATAACGTTAGTAGGGAGCTCTTGCTGTATGAATCCGACTCGAGCTTGACCGGTTTTAATTTTGTAACCATCACACAAAACCGCTAGTGGCCGCTGCAAAGACGATACTGTTTTATTCTTATCTTAACCTCATATTAATCAATAGTACCTACTATTAACGTGAGAGCGTGTTCCCAGTTTGTCTGTTATCGATTGTATACCTATTCGCAACTATACGACCAATGGTTATCAAATTGTTAGTTATATTTCGTTTATTATAACATATATCTAGGTCAGTTTTTAGCTGAGAAATCGAACAGTTCCTTGGAGATTGACAAAATAATATTGTTTCTTATAGTTAGATGGCGCTGTTACATGTCTAAATGTTATTTCCGTGTATTCTAGTATGTAATAACAGAAAGGCTTCTTTACAATTAGTATTTATAAGGTTTAGTCTGTATACCATTTTTTTTCCTATAAAACCGTTTCTGTTTTGTTTTGTCCACAGAAAGTGCAGCGCCATCTACTTAAAGTGAAAGTGACAAATCTAAACGCACACTGACGCAATACGGCGCAACTACAAGGGCGTATAGTGGAATATGAATAATGCCAGGGACGAAAACGTTCGCGAGTCTGCCAGAAAGCGGTCGGCCGGTTTAAATACTCGGCGCGCGCTTCGAACGACGCATTCGAGTGACAAAACTTGTACGAGTAACAACTCGCCCTTAGTGACATTACATCTATTGTTATAAGACAAACTTCAAGATGTCTGTTCTTCCGTTGTGCATTGAGATCGAGCGACCGTGCCCAATGTTTGCGTCTCGCGTCAGTCATCGCGACCTGTTGTCCGAGTTAGTGTTCCCAGCCATAGTTGCCACATAACGGAGGAGGTGGCAGGAATTGCAGAATATAAATGGTACATCACAAGAAAAAGTTAAGACGAACGAGAGCCAGGTGAAGCCACAGAATGATGTCTCTGCTGAAGAAAGGTTATCCCAGGAGACGAACAACGAAAATGAAAAGACGCCTATTAAAAGCGCCGCAGATAAGTTCGAAGTATCTTAGGACGTGCACCACTTTTCGCCAGAGGAACTTTCGGTGAAAACGGCCAACGGCTATATCGTGGTAGAGGAAAAGCACAAAGAAAAACAGGACGGTCAAGGGATTGTCTCGCGGCAGTTCGTGCGCCGATACGCGTTGCCCGAGGGCTGTCACCCCGACACTGTGAAGTCCAAACTATCTTCGGACGGAGTACTAACTGTCACCGCTCTCGGAAAACTGCAGTTGACCACAACAGATAAGCCCACTATGTCAGCCGCGCAACCTGAATCATCCAGGGACATTCCTTCGACAAGCAAGCAGTAGCAGAAAGGCCTATAAAATTATAATTAATCCCATTTTGAATCCAACAGACTGATTTATTAAACTTTATTTATTTTTGTTTACGATGATAATAAAATAAAATTTTATTACATATTTTGTCATTTTATTCACTTATATAAATGTAATCAATATTAATCAGCTTACCAGCGGAACCTACACAATATTTCAGATTTTTTTCAGCGGTAGCTTTGTTAAATTCGGAAATAATACAAAGGTGCATACCGTTCTAGGTATAAATTGATAGTGATTGCTTGTTGATATTAAACGATGACCAGATAAACGTAAAGATTAAGGAATATTACTTCAAATCATAAAAGGAACAAAGCGTCTTCAATTTTTTTTAATTTTCTAATTTAATTCAATCCATGAGGAGGATTATAAATATAGTAAAATTTCAATAAAAGTGGTTACGTACATGTGTAAACTAAAAACGTAAAGTATTCTGATAAGTTTATAATCAATGGTTGAAAACAATGAAATTATGTTATTCGTGTGCCGATCTGCCACAGTCCGTATATAAATATAAGGAATAAAGTTATAATCCTGAAAATTAATAAAAAAGTTAATTAACAGATTTTTAATTGATTTAATTAACTGATTTTTAATTAAAAAGTTAATTGATTGACGATTAAGGATTCTTTAAACAAAAGAACTTTTCAAAACTATGAAACTAAAAAGAAACTTAGGAAATCAAATGGAAGAAACTAAAATGTTATTTATTAATGTATTTTTCACATGGTAATTTACAGAGATGTCAGGTTAGGTAGAAATTTATAAAAAAATCAAGCGATGAACAATAGCAGAATTCTCATTTTTCATGAAATTCAATTCACAGCGATTTTTCTCAATACACAATGTTTTTAAATTATGACTTTTAATAAGAGATTTCTCTGGCAGCAATGAGTCGCGAAATTTATTTTTTATATATAAATAAATAAACAATTGTTTAGTTATAACATCAGCATGTATATGGTATGTATATGTATTTCGATTCGTATTCCAGTTTGTTTCGAGGGTCGAAAAGCTCGCTGTCCGGGGCAATGTATATACAAAGTGTAACACTGCAAAAAGCTGAGTAATGAAATATTATTTAAAATACTCACAAGTATTTATGAACGTTTGAATTATTTTCGAAATGAAATTAATAATTTAAATGAATTTTGTGAATGAAAATACTAATGAAAACTAATGACTAATGTTAATGATAAACTATACGCTGTGTCCGGGAATAAGTGTCGGACAAAGAAAGACGCTATTCGTTGGCTATAAAGGAATAAAGTGTCGTTGAAATAAAACGAAAAACACGTCCTTTTTCTAATTGAGTGCAAAAAAAATATTAACTCTTTTTAACTCAACCAATACTTGATTGGGGTGCGGTGCTTACCCGGGTAGCTAGATGTTTTCGTTGTTTTTGCTGGTCATTAACCTGAGCAGCGCTGAATAATGTGCACAAGTATCGTTTATATGTAAAAGATGACAAATAATTATGAATATGTTTTTCAATTTTCTGAAAAAAAATCATGTTTTAAATTTATTTTAACGCTATCAACAATTTTTCAGTCGACAAATAATGTCTTTGTTTGTCCCACATTTATTTCCGGACATCGTGTATGTATCTACATTATCTACATATATATATATATATATATATATATATATATATATATATATATATATATATATAAATGAACCTGGTGTCAAGAATTCAACAAAATTTACTTTTATTGCGATTTTATAACAAATAAACGAGACAGTGAAATTTAAGCGATTTCACCTTACGGTACTTTTCCTAACCTTGTAATGAAAGCTGTTTGCTGAATTATCAAAACAAAATCATTAAAGGTATATATATTTTTCTATAGCTAGATGACTACCCCGCCAGTTTCGTTAAAATTATGAATATTCTGCTGTTCGGGTCTCGTTTGTCACACGAGGAAAATAAAGAACAGATTGGTACAAATAAACGACACATGACGATTCCATCGACAAAGTATATAACTATAAAATATGTTCGGATTTATTAAGTGCTTTTGTATGTGCTTAATGCAAATTTGTAAGTTCATTAGTTATATTTTCTATAATTTAACACATTATAGAAATCTGTTACGAGTAAAATATGTGCAATATTATCTATAACTCAATATTATTTCTATATATTCATAGCATACATAATGTAACTTGAGGATTTCATTTTTCTCCGTTGATCTCGTAATTCTATGCAATCACAGACCTTTTCACATTTTCCTCAATCGAACTCATGTAGACCGCGGCAAAGGTTTAGTGTTTTACCCTGTCTTTTATTAATTCCTGAAATGAAATTGTTATATAAAAATTGTTGATTGTATGTTTGATTTACAGACCTTTTATTTCATATGTTACTTAGAGAGGTTGACATTTTTAATTTTATATTTAACACTGAAAAGAGATTAAGTACGCGAAGACGTAACGCTACCAGAGTAATTATTTAACCATTTAGATTTTCATGGTATTTTTTTTATTGTTTGAACTATTTATAAATATTAACGTGGTAGAAAATTGTTACACTTGCATTCAGGTGGATCAATATTACGCGCAGAATAATATTTTATCAATGAGCAAGTTCTAGCTCCTGGCAATTGAGAAGCATCCGAAGACTAGTCAAAAAAAATGAAGGAATTAAAAATTTCCCCGGTCATTACGACTTAACCTCAATACGCTGAGCTGAATTTTTTTACCATGTAAATGTATTGCTTAATATACATTTCACAGACGTAAAACTATCATTAATTTCTCAAAAACAATGGGATTAAGAGTCGTTGTTGTAGTTGTCCTGTAAACTTTAGATTAAATTTCAGTAGATAATCCATTTTTTAATTTTAACTTCAGTACTTTCAGATATAGAGAAAAATAATATGATTTTGTGCATATTCTCAGTAATATCTTTACCAGATAGTTCATTCGTAAAATTCCGAAAAAAATAGTCTTGGATCCCACACAATCAAAAATTGCAAAAATTGTTATATTAAATGTATATCGTCTATAATTCTCAGGTTATTTTTTAATATTGTGTAAAAAAAACATTGTCAAACAAAAGCATAGAAATAGAGAAGCTAAAGGCCCACTCAAAATATTCGCATGTACGTGCAGCGATGTTTGTTGCTATCTATAGGTAGTCCATACAATTTGAAAATGATAAACTTTTTGTTACATTCATGTTAGTAATTTAATGTGGATTTATTTAGTATGGGTGATTAAAAAATACATTTTTTAATAGTGTGCAATAGTGTGCATATATATATATATATATATATATATATATATATATATATATATATATATATATGCCTTTCAAGAAATATTCTATAAGGACAAAATGTAATTAAGATCTAAATCATATAATACTAAAAGTGCCCCTTAAATCGGGTAAAAGCTTCAGCGCGCTGCTTTCCCAAACAGACAGCTCATCCGCCGTAATAACTTTATTATATCTATTGCAGATGTTGGCCAGGCAACTTCAGGTATAAAATGGAATTTATTGAATTGTACATCGTTTATTTATTTATATATTTATGATACTTTACTGCAAGCTTAGAAAAAATAAGTACGCCACGACAGATTTATTGCTACAAGAGCAATTTCTTCCAAACAACCACAATGAATCAAGTGAGAAAAAAGAGTACTATGGTTAGGTTAGGTTAGGTTAGGTTAGGTTACGTTACGTTACGTTACGTTAGGTTACGTTACGTTACGTTATCTTAGGTTAGGTCAGGTCAGGTCTGGTCAGGTCAGGTCAGGTCAGGTCAGGTCAGGTCAGGTCAGGTCAGGTCAGGTCAGGTCAGGTCAGGTCAGGTCAGGTCAGGTCAGGTCAGGTCAGGTCAGGTCAGGTCAGGTCAGGTCAGGTCAGGTCAGGTCAGGTCAGGTCAGGTCAGGTCAGGTCAGGTCAGGTCAGGTCAGGTCAGGTCAGGTCAGGTCAGGTCAGGTCAGGTCAGGTCAGGTCAGGTCAGGTCAGGTCAGGTCAGGTCAGGTCAGGTCAGGTCAGGTCAGGTCAGGTCAGGTCAGGTCAGGTCAGGTCAGGTCAGGTCAGGTCAGGTCAGGTCAGGTCAGGTCAGGTCAGGTCAGGTCAGGTCAGGTCAGGTCAGGTCAGGTCAGGTCAGGTCAGGTCAGGTCAGGTCAGGTCAGGTCAGGTCAGGTCAGGTCAGGTCAGGTCAGGTCAGGTCAGGTCAGGTCAGGTCAGGTCAGGTCAGGTCAGGTCAGGTCAGGTCAGGTCAGGTCAGGTCAGGTCAGGTCAGGTCAGGTCAGGTCAGGTCAGGTCAGGTCAGGTCAGGTCAGGTCAGGTCAGGTCAGGTCAGGTCAGGTCAGGTCAGGTCAGGTCAGGTCAGGTCAGGTCAGGTCAGGTCAGGTCAGGTCAGGTCAGGTCAGGTCAGGTCAGGTCAGGTCAGGTCAGGTCAGGTCAGGTCAGGTCAGGTCAGGTCAGGTCAGGTCAGGTCAGGTCAGGTCAGGTCAGGTCAGGTCAGGTCAGGTCAGGTCAGGTCAGGTCAGGTCAGGTCAGGTCAGGTCAGGTCAGGTCAGGTCAGGTCAGGTCAGGTCAGGTCAGGTCAGGTCAGGTCAGGTCAGGTCAGGTCAGGTCAGGTCAGGTCAGGTCAGGTCAGGTCAGGTCAGGTCAGGTCAGGTCAGGTCAGGTCAGGTCAGGTCAGGTCAGGTCAGGTCAGGTCAGGTCAGGTCAGGTCAGGTCAGGTCAGGTCAGGTCAGGTCAGGTCAGGTCAGGTCAGGTCAGGTCAGGTCAGGTCAGGTCAGGTCAGGTCAGGTCAGGTCAGGTCAGGTCAGGTCAGGTCAGGTCAGGTCAGGTCAGGTCAGGTCAGGTCAGGTCAGGTCAGGTCAGGTCAGGTCAGGTCAGGTCAGGTCAGGTCAGGTCAGGTCAGGTCAGGTCAGGTCAGGTCAGGTCAGGTCAGGTCAGGTCAGGTCAGGTCAGGTCAGGTCAGGTCAGGTCAGGTCAGGTCAGGTCAGGTCAGGTCAGGTCAGGTCAGGTCAGGTCAGGTCAGGTCAGGTCAGGTCAGGTCAGGTCAGGTCAGGTCAGGTCAGGTCAGGTCAGGTCAGGTCAGGTCAGGTCAGGTCAGGTCAGGTCAGGTCAGGTCAGGTCAGGTCAGGTCAGGTCAGGTCAGGTCAGGTCAGGTCAGGTCAGGTCAGGTCAGGTCAGGTCAGGTCAGGTCAGGTCAGGTCAGGTCAGGTCAGGTCAGGTCAGGTCAGGTCAGGTCAGGTCAGGTCAGGTCAGGTCAGGTCAGGTCAGGTCAGGTCAGGTCAGGTCAGGTCAGGTCAGGTCAGGTCAGGTCAGGTCAGGTCAGGTCAGGTCAGGTCAGGTCAGGTCAGGTCAGGTCAGGTCAGGTCAGGTCAGGTCAGGTCAGGTCAGGTCAGGTCAGGTCAGGTCAGGTCAGGTCAGGTCAGGTCAGGTCAGGTCAGGTCAGGTCAGGTCAGGTCAGGTCAGGTCAGGTCAGGTCAGGTCAGGTCAGGTCAGGTCAGGTCAGGTCAGGTCAGGTCAGGTCAGGTCAGGTCAGGTCAGGTCAGGTCAGGTCAGGTCAGGTCAGGTCAGGTCAGGTCAGGTCAGGTCAGGTCAGGTCAGGTCAGGTCAGGTCAGGTCAGGTCAGGTCAGGTCAGGTCAGGTCAGGTCAGGTCAGGTCAGGTCAGGTCAGGTCAGGTCAGGTCAGGTCAGGTCAGGTCAGGTCAGGTCAGGTCAGGTCAGGTCAGGTCAGGTCAGGTCAGGTCAGGTCAGGTCAGGTCAGGTCAGGTCAGGTCAGGTCAGGTCAGGTCAGGTCAGGTCAGGTCAGGTCAGGTCAGGTCAGGTCAGGTCAGGTCAGGTCAGGTCAGGTCAGGTCAGGTCAGGTCAGGTCAGGTCAGGTCAGGTCAGGTCAGGTCAGGTCAGGTCAGGTCAGGTCAGGTCAGGTCAGGTCAGGTCAGGTCAGGTCAGGTCAGGTCAGGTCAGGTCAGGTCAGGTCAGGTCAGGTCAGGTCAGGTCAGGTCAGGTCAGGTCAGGTCAGGTCAGGTCAGGTCAGGTCAGGTCAGGTCAGGTCAGGTCAGGTCAGGTCAGGTCAGGTCAGGTCAGGTCAGGTCAGGTCAGGTCAGGTCAGGTCAGGTCAGGTCAGGTCAGGTCAGGTCAGGTCAGGTCAGGTCAGGTCAGGTCAGGTCAGGTCAGGTCAGGTCAGGTCAGGTCAGGTCAGGTCAGGTCAGGTCAGGTCAGGTCAGGTCAGGTCAGGTCAGGTCAGGTCAGGTCAGGTCAGGTCAGGTCAGGTCAGGTCAGGTCAGGTCAGGTCAGGTCAGGTCAGGTCAGGTCAGGTCAGGTCAGGTCAGGTCAGGTCAGGTCAGGTCAGGTCAGGTCAGGTCAGGTCAGGTCAGGTCAGGTCAGGTCAGGTCAGGTCAGGTCAGGTCAGGTCAGGTCAGGTCAGGTCAGGTCAGGTCAGGTCAGGTCAGGTCAGGTCAGGTCAGGTCAGGTCAGGTCAGGTCAGGTCAGGTCAGGTCAGGTCAGGTCAGGTCAGGTCAGGTCAGGTCAGGTCAGGTCAGGTCAGGTCAGGTCAGGTCAGGTCAGGTCAGGTCAGGTCAGGTCAGGTCAGGTCAGGTCAGGTCAGGTCAGGTCAGGTCAGGTCAGGTCAGGTCAGGTCAGGTCAGGTCAGGTCAGGTCAGGTCAGGTCAGGTCAGGTCAGGTCAGGTCAGGTCAGGTCAGGTCAGGTCAGGTCAGGTCAGGTCAGGTCAGGTCAGGTCAGGTCAGGTCAGGTCAGGTCAGGTCAGGTCAGGTCAGGTCAGGTCAGGTCAGGTCAGGTCAGGTCAGGTCAGGTCAGGTCAGGTCAGGTCAGGTCAGGTCAGGTCAGGTCAGGTCAGGTCAGGTCAGGTCAGGTCAGGTCAGGTCAGGTCAGGTCAGGTCAGGTCAGGTCAGGTCAGGTCAGGTCAGGTCAGGTCAGGTCAGGTCAGGTCAGGTCAGGTCAGGTCAGGTCAGGTCAGGTCAGGTCAGGTCAGGTCAGGTCAGGTCAGGTCAGGTCAGGTCAGGTCAGGTCAGGTCAGGTCAGGTCAGGTCAGGTCAGGTCAGGTCAGGTCAGGTCAGGTCAGGTCAGGTCAGGTCAGGTCAGGTCAGGTCAGGTCAGGTCAGGTCAGGTCAGGTCAGGTCAGGTCAGGTCAGGTCAGGTCAGGTCAGGTCAGGTCAGGTCAGGTCAGGTCAGGTCAGGTCAGGTCAGGTCAGGTCAGGTCAGGTCAGGTCAGGTCAGGTCAGGTCAGGTCAGGTCAGGTCAGGTCAGGTCAGGTCAGGTCAGGTCAGGTCAGGTCAGGTCAGGTCAGGTCAGGTCAGGTCAGGTCAGGTCAGGTCAGGTCAGGTCAGGTCAGGTCAGGTCAGGTCAGGTCAGGTCAGGTCAGGTCAGGTCAGGTCAGGTTAGGTTAAGTTAGATGTTAACATAAAACAACTAAAGAGTATATAGATATTACTAGCATACAGCAAGAAGTACACGATCTTGTGCACTTGACGCTGAGAACCAGACTTGTTACCGAGACTCTTATTTTCTATTAAATGACTTCTTGCATCCGCACTGCCATCATTTTTTGCTAATCCATCATTTAAACCAAATTACAGCACATTTCCTTTTTTCTACGTCTATCAACGTTTAATTCGTGTATGCATCATAATTTGATTTGCGTATAGTAAATGAAGTAATTTTATGGAAATGTGTTATTTGTCTGAAAAGCAAATTGTCAACTTAAAAGAAATGATGCGGATTGCGGAGTCTTTCATCGCTTTTGATGAGCAACTTCCTGCTAATTACTACTTTAATAGCTCGCAGAAAGTGAATTGTTTAGAATTAGCTTTAGAAAATGTTTAGTCTGAGTACTGTGGTACTGTGGAACGACACTCTAAAATTTCATAGAGCGCCACCTAGTGATCTCAGAAGCATTCTCACAGCATCATCTGACGATGTTTCAAATTATTTCGCAATTTAATTACACAATTTTCGGAAATTTTCAAAAGTAAGCAAAGATTGTGTTCTGAAGATGATTAATGGAATCTAAGTAATCATGTCACACTTAAGTTACACATTAATTTAATTGTATTTAAAACGTTGAAAATAAGTGAATGCCATCTATTGATGGCAATAAAAATTACATCGCGTGACGCAATTTACATACCTAGTGAGTCAAATTATTTGAATTATTCGCGTGTCGATAATATTCGCGAACTCGCCAGAAGGCGGGCGGGTTTAAATAGGCGACGCGCGCTCTAAGCTGGCACATTCGAGTAACACAACTTGAACGTAGCTCGTTCAATTTGCGATCAGTAACTTCCAATAATTACGTTTTTACACGTCAAGCTTCAATATGTCTGTTCTACCGCTGTGTATTGAAATCGAGCGGCCGTGCCCAATTTTCGAGCCTCGTCTGATCCATCGCGACCTGCTATCTGGTCTCATGTTACCAGCCATACTAGCAGCAGAACGGAGGAGGTGGCACGAGCTGCAGAATAGAGACAATACGTCACAAGATAAGGTAGATAAGAGTCCAGCGAAACGGCAGAGTGGCTTGGCTGAACGATCCCAGGAAGCTAAGGATGCAAAGAAAACGACGGCAGTGTCGATGAAGAGCGACGCGGATAAGTTTGAAATACGGTTGGATGTACAGCACTTCTCACCGGGGGAGCTCTCCGTGAAGACGGCGGGAGGATACGTCGTGGTCGAGGTCAAACAGAAGGAGAAGAAAGACGAGCACGGCTTCATCTCGCGGCATTTCGTGCAGCGATACGCTCTACCCGAGGGCTGCAATCCGGACACCGTGGAGTCTAAGCTATCTTCAGACGGAATGCTCACCGTTACGGCACTCCAGAAGCAGCCGGCATTGACGGGAGGGCGTGTTGTGTCGATCACGTGCTCACAATCCCCTGTAAGCGCCCCTTCGATGAGTACATAACAGCAGGAAGGCGGTCCGCAATAGGATCTAGTTTTGTTTCTACAATCGCCAACTTTTAATGACTGTGATATTTACTTAAAATTATAATAAAAAAATAAATGTTTATTATTAATGTATACCGTTGTTTTATGTTACATTTTAAAAATACCAAATGTACCTGTAAGGGTATAAAAATGATTATCTCATTAATTCTTATAGAGATGGTAGGTGACCTATACAAATGAAGCAAAGAATGTGGTAGAATATTTGAAAGGCACTGTAAGTAGCTATGAAAAAACTTAATTCTGTCGGTATACAATTACCTCTTTAAGAAGAAAAACAATGTAAGAAAGTGACAGACTATGATAAGTATGAAACTGTTTCACATCATTATAACATTTTAAACCTGTAGAATACTTCCAATATACTTATACATATATTGGCAAGTTTGAGTATAGAATATAAATATGTAAAATGATCATTATTGTAAATTCTGCAATATACAAGAAGACAGAAGTTTAAGGAATGAAAATCCCATTCAGAATTTACATTTTCTCGAAAATTATTTTTTCCAAAATAAATTTCAAGTAGATCCGATAAAATCTGTTTGAAATACACGATTGTATTTCTAATTCGTCGGATCGTAATTAAAAATTTCGTCGTCATAATCGTTAAAAATTTATTAGAACATTGTTTTAAAAAGATTTGCAAGCACTTTCTTCAATCAAAATCTAACTTTTTAAGGTCCGGTTCTTTCGCTATCGTTATTTACGCTAATCGTCGGCGCTGGCGACCGGTGCGTATCAAATCAGCGCCGACCTGTCAGCTCGAGTCGCTTCATTATCTTGCGGAACTCCGCGAAGTACTAATGCAAATAATGTCTAGCACAATGTTATTGAAAATTATAACTGCGTACTATCAAGAAAGAAAAAAACATCTGCAAAAGAAAGTATTGCATGTTCATCCATCGATCGAGCAGAGATTCGAAGAATTTGTCACATTATAAGGCCAGATGAGAGATGACGTAAACAACCACGGCGCCGAACCCTTAGCGGAGTTGATGCGCAGTGCGTACGACCGCGCACAGTTCAGCGCTGTCGTTGCTCCTCAGCGTTGACGGTCAGTGTTATTCAGGAAAACTTCATAGTGACACGTACATATTGTGCAGTGTTATTCAGGAAAACTTCATAGTGACACGTACATATTGCGCAGTGTTATTCAGGAAAACTTCATAGTAACACGTACATATTGCGCAGTGTTATTTACGAAAGCTTCATAGTGACACGTAGATATTGCGCAGTGTTATTCAGGAAAGTTTCATAGTGACACGTACATATTGCTCACTGTTAATCAGGAAAGCTTCATGGTAACACGTACATATTGCGCAGTGTTATTCAGGAAGCCTCATAGTGACACGTACATATTGCGCAGTGTTATTCAGGAAGCCTCATAGTGACACGTACATATTGCGCAGTGTTATTCAGGAAAACTTCATAGTAACACGTACATATTGAGCAGTGTCATTCAGGAAAACTTCATAGTAATACGTACACCTGATAGCGCCGATGATCAAGGCGAGAAAGAAACCAATCGTACTCTAAAATTTAGTCACGTTTGTTTCTCGGTCTGTCCGTTTTTAGGTTACAGTATCAAAACTCTGTCAGTTTAGTTCCGGTCGTAATAAAACTTTACATTAACACGTAGATTAATTACCCTAATACAACTATAATAAATTCTTTATTTCTTTTATGGCACAGCCTTACATCAAACTTGGAGATGCAAAATTGTTTTTCACGGTTTCTATCGATGGGACGTCATTGTAATTTTTTTTTCAAAATTCAGTCTCATAAACTGTAAGGGTTTCTTATTTAAACATGAAACTCTAAAAATGTTAAACGCACATTTTATTCACAATTCTGGTAAATTTAAAGTCTTATAAATTCACAACCAATTATTAGATTAACGTAAAGTTCAGGAATTTTCTTTCTACTGATAAAATCATTTATTGTACAACATTTTGGTCAACATTTTTAAGATGAATTAGAATTTGTGCGGAAATTTCATTGATTTCTCGTGGAATAACATCACTAGTACCGCATCTTTCAAAACTTGAAACGCAAGTTCTTTTACTTTATTTCAAGTTTTAAGAAAAATCTGAAAATATAATCTAGCTCTTTCATTACTATAGAAATCTAAAGATCCTTAATAACTCAATCGATAAATATAGATTAGGGCTTCGAAAGACTCGTGAAATGCAAATAAATTATTTCATACAACTTCAGAAAATTCTATTTTTTTTCAATTTGGAATTGAATTTAAAGAATCGGTAAATATGTGGTACAATTGATTTCATTGTAATAAAAAAGTTAAATTACTGAAATATTTAATAAAGTCGAAAATTCAACAAATATCGATTGAGTGGCATATTTACGATAAACGAAGATCAATATGTTGTAGTAACGTGACTCAGTGCAATGTTTCTGCACACCGGCAGATTTCTGTGATACCGCAGACGGAATGTTAACTTTGTGTGTCGATTTTCAGTGTAGGAATTATAAACATTTCTAACAACTTCAGCGCTAATGTCAAAGGATATTTTTGTTCGAGGTATCCGACTAGCGACCAAAGCCTTCTATCCATCCGTCTATCTAATATAAACTTTCTATTTGTCCATAGCTTGCTTGCCGCAATTGTTTTTGTGTTTTAACTGTCTATCGGCAGTCGTAGATAGCTTTCTATTCGTACCCTGCTCCCGTACAAGCGAAGCGTTCCGTTAATATATGTGGCAAATTCGAAATAAAAAATATATTTACACCAAATAAATAAAAAATAAATAAAGAGAAACATTTTAATTATACACAATTAGACGTAATTCAAATGTTTCGTGAATTTTTATGTGTTTTTACATATTTCAAAATGAAGAATAATATAAGTGAAGAAAAAGCAGCTTTGCATAGTTGTGGAACGCATTCAATATCTGCTTTTCTTTATATCGATTGTTGAATCGGACAAAAGCCAGCATTATCAATATAACATTTAAAATTGAAGGAAGTTATAAATTATGGTAATAAATGGAAAATCGCAATTATAATTAATTATATACATAATAATATAGTTATTGTAAATGTAATAAATTATAATGACACTCATTATATTGTAATAATTCAACAGAACTCTCGTTAATCAGAAATCTAGTTCAAAATTATGCTCATTACGCTCACTCACACACATAACTTGCCCGGTCTTTAGATATACGCCGGCCATGTTACTTTCATTATCGAAATCATCCCAGTATAGAGGACGAGATGCTTGCATCTGACTTTCAATAACTTTATCACGATAAAAAAAATTGGTTAATTTTACATAAAACAGAGACGTAATAGGCGTTTATCGCTCGAAAATGACAGAAAAGTCACTTACGGTTGATAATCTAACGTATCAAAGATAGCTGTAAAAAGTTATTGGGATGCATAAGGATAACATCTGTCATTCCTATACAATATTTATTTAGTTATCAACTTTCATGCATAGCACATATGTGGACTTATTGCTACATGAGCAATCTCTTCCAGTCACCCGTAACCCGTAAGAGATTTTACAATGAAAATTATATATAGTACATTAGAGAAAAGAAATTAAAAAATACAAAAGTATAATTAATACGAAAGGACAAGGGCACAAAGAAAAGGATTCAGGAGAGGCAGGACTTCTTCGTTCGATCTTTTAAAATAATTAGGGAAGTGATTTCCTCGGTGTCAGGAGCCAGGTGGTTCCAAATTTTTGCTGCTTGGACAGTGAAGGATTTTTCGTAATAGGTAGAGGTATATTTAGGAATAAATAGGGTGAATGAACTTTCAGATCGTAGCTCAAGGCCGTGAGCAGACAAATCTTTGAATTTGCCAGTAAGATAATTTGAGCTCTGAGTATTTTTAATATATTAAACAAAAGTGCAAGTATATGAAGTTGGCATCGATCACGGATCTTCAGCCATTTGTGAAGTGACCTGGATATCCAGTGAGTGACTTTTCTACCCATTGACAGATAGCGTGCGGAGATAGTAAAGCCAATTTGTTGATATGTTTATTGATATGCAAAGCTAAAACGTCAGTTAGAATTTATACCCCTAGCATAGATAGATAGAATATTGGTTTTGGGCATTACAATTTTTAGTTAAGCATTTGGTACGCAAAATTCCAATTGATCATAATGCATTTATGCGGAATAAAATATATGTCAGAAGTGACCAAAGACAAAAGTAATTCCGAAAATATTCACAGGACCAACTAACACATGGAATGCCGTATATTATGGAGAAAGTACATTTTCCGTTTGCAGTTTAAATTTAGAAAACATTTGGAATATCGACGCTGATAAAATGAAAAAAAACGCCCTTGACCTTTCATAAAACTATTACAAATAACGAAATTATGATGTAAATCAAATTTTATCAAGAGCAATCAGAATATCACAAGATTATAAAATGTGTACAATTCAAAGGAAAAAAACCTGTCATGCACGAGTAGAACTCGCCCTACGAGGAATCCGTACACATTTAGGTACTTCTTCATCTTTAAAGGTACATACTCTTCCTAATTAGACTGTTAATAAATAGTAGTCTTTCACAACGTAAATATATCGCTTGATGTATCCTTCACAGGCGTAAACATTAACTAATTATAAAAGTGTATAGTTTCACATAGAATTGGGCGCCATTGGTTTTTGGATTTTCTCTTTATTTGTGTTATAAACCTCATATCATAGCGACTTTTAAGACTGTAAGTCAACCGGAAGTACTCCGTAGGATTAGATGATCAGTGCATAAGACTACTGAATCCATAAAAACTATGCTTTAAAAGATCATATCCTGTATGGGTATCGTATACATATCCGAGTGAACCAAAGGACTTGAGATTTTTACAGTAAGTAATTTAAGGCTATAGGCCTGAGCATATTTGAGAATATTTATTTCAACTTGTTATTTCAAGCGGTATCTGAGAAAAAGAGTATGACAGGCAGACAGATGGGCGGACGGACGAACAACGAAACGATTTTATAAGGATTTTATTTTTTTTTAGTTTTGTGGGACGAATACCTAAAATTCATTAAAAACGATTATTAATAGCCATTCACTAACTTAAATAATAAAAAAGTTAGATAAACTTTAGGAAAATGAAAAAAGGAAATGGTCTTACACGTTTATAAAGATTTTCCTTTTTATATTTGGAAGAAATAATTGACAATCTAATAACGTTTTTTATAATTTTCTATGAATTATGAGAATCACTTTTACTCGCTCTATCTTCGATTACATAAAATCTAGGTTACGTCTAATATTTGTATGATACGTGCTAATATTTATCAAAAAATTGAAGAAAACTATTTCTGTCCCACGCAAATAATTGTTCCATATAAAAAAATATTAATCATTTTCTTTAATGATAATGACAACAAAATAAATCACTTAGAATAAAATAAATTAGCTGAGGCTAAATCCAGGCAGGATTTATTGTTAGTCTGACTCGATCTCGTCTTACTACTTGACCGTACGCGTATACGTAAAAGGTAAGTTACTGCCAACGCTGGCTACGGTTTCATCGCAGCACTGACTGTGAGACTGCATCCAGTTATAGCTCCATTTGCATTTTGGTGCCAGGCTGTCAACACTCAAGCAACAAGTATCGCCGCGAGATTTTATTGTCTGTGTGAGAACTCACCTGAAATTTATTGCGTCATTTGTAACGAATGGCTTTACAAATCCTGCTGTAAATACGAATTATTTGTAAGGTCATAGTAAAATTGGAGAAAGCAAGTTGTTCAAGGTTAGATACAGATCAAACTGTTGTTGTAGGAAGACTTCATATTTAATCACACTTTGCATATACAAAATTCGATAACACTTCGGATAGCGCCATCTAGTGATATCGAAAACATTTTGGAAGCATCGCCTCACGATGTTTCAAAATATTACATCATCTAATTATCGTCTAGAGAGTTCTCGATAGTTCTCAAAAACATGAAAAGATTATCTATAGAGATAATTATGCGATCAAAGTAATTAAGTAATGTCTAACATGCACTTTAATTAAATCACATTTAAATGCATTGCAATAAAAAAATAGTGCCATCTAGTAATAGCAAATAAAATTACATTATATGACGCAATGTGAAAACCTATTGAATGTAACGTATCGCAATGACGAATGGTGAGTTAAATTATTGTAATAATTTACGTGTCGAAAATATTCCCGAACTCGCCAGAAGGCGGGCGGATTTGGGAAACTGGTTAAAGCCAGGTCGACGAAACGAAATTTCTGTAAGATATAAATAAACGCTTTTTTTTAAGAAAGGAAAACAGTATCAGAAAATAATATAGCAGACTTCTTAAAAAGTACCAAATTGCATTATGCTACAATTTTCTAAACCCATAGAAGACAATTCTGTACACCCAGACTTTTGTGGGACAAATTTAAAATTTAGAACGGAAATAAAAAGTTAAAAGCTATATTTTCTCTATCTATATTTTCTCACTAAAAATTCTACTTCAACGACAAGAAAAACAAAATAAGAGATTATATTTAAGTGGACACAATTGCATGCATGCATTTAGTAAACCTCAGTTGGAGTAGAGTCGGATGAGTTATATTGAAAATATATCGATGTTATTGACGGTAGCTAATCGATTATTATCGAACTCAAACATAGATGTCGATTAACGCTAATGATTTTATTGAGTAAAAAACAATAAAAATTGATCAGCGCAACTACATTTGGAATGGGAAAATACAATGAACTCAGCTATGATGTTGGGACTTGTAGACCAAGTAAAAGGTTAAAAACCGATTATTCTATAATATAGTAATAACAATGACCTTGTATTATATCAAGTAATTTTAATATAATATCATTTGATAGTCCAATTTTATGTTAACTTTGGAAGTTTGTATATTCGTCTAAACGACATGCCTCTTATTTTATAACATAATAAAGTTCTTAAAAAATAACAAAACATATTGTAGACAAATAAACATAGCAATTGCTAATTTACTTTTAAAGTCTCTCAAGTTTCAAACTCAAAAAATAGGTTGGTTTCCACCAAGAATAAATCGGATGGGTTGTAGTTTGATTGATATGATTAGTCATCATATGGAGATACCAAAATATAAAATTATTTTTTATTGAAAATAAAGATTATTTTTATTTTTAGAAAATAAGTTCGGCAAAATTTGAATTCAGTCACTTGACAATGAACACCAATTGGAAAGAGTTACATCACACTTCACCAAACACAATTGTGTTATTGACATTTTCATATACACAAGAGGTTACTTGATTATTTTTTTTTGTTTTTAACAATTTTTATCAAGTTGATACAGCTGTCCTCAATTACACCTTAAAAGACGAGTACAATTCGCAATGGAATCAGGTTTTACCAAAGCAAACGATAGTAATTTGTTCAAAATTGTCGCTTGGTAGATATTTCGCGTCAAACAGTGACTTCTGTTTAGCAGAATTTCGGAACAAGAACTGAAATAATACTATTTCAGCTTATAATACAACTACACAAGTGTTAGATATGTATTATAAGCTGAAATAGTATTATTTCAGTTTCATTGTCACTATGCGTTTGTTTTTACACACATATTGTTAGGTATTTACACTGTTTTGACGTCAGATTTGCGATGAGTAAACAACTTAACCTCAACTCATACATTATTATTTTATCAATAAACGTGTAAAAATTGTTCTTCAGTATTGCTTTAAATTTTGAAATAGATTATGTATGAGTCATATTAATATGTTCGTTTGTAATCAACTTTATTAACTCAGAGCTTCGACGTTGTAATGTTTTTCTACAGAAAACACAATCGCAAGTCTTTGTTTCACAATCACTTTTGTAGTGAAAACACAGTTTATCCAATAAGTACTTAAAGTGCAAATAAATGTTTACATCAAAATGTTCTCCACAAAAATATATTCTTGAATCTGTAAATAAACTACGAGTTCATTGCAAGTTGTAACAATCTTTTTCTGTATTTGTTTTGTGTTTAGAACATATATAAATAATTTAAAAGATAAATATAAGATAAATTAATTTTGAATTAAACAAAAGAAACAACTGTCATACAGACACGATTGTTTTGATTTGTTTCGCGAGTAGTGATGTTATTCACAATGTGGGAGCCCATCAATTTTCTGTCTTGAAATCTATTTTGTTACTAGGTCTGTCTTGATAATTTTGATATGCCTATGCTTACACAAATAACAATGAATATAAATAAGATTACGTTCATTTATAAAAGCTCATATATTATGAGTAGGGCTGCAACTCTATTTTAAAATAACGGTTTCTACATTACTTTATACAAACGTACTTCATACTTTACGAGCAGCATAAAACTCGTTAAAATATGTACTTTACGTAAATACATTCCTTAATTTATCTACGTTGTCCGAAGTTGGTCGTACATTTTACAGGAAAACAATACATATCAACAATGAACGGACTGAAATTACACACATTTCATTGATCGGCAAAAAAATGAAACTAGACTATGTAAATTATACTCTTCTATTGGTAAATAAAGTTAAATTGAGCAATGTTTTTCGTGAGTACTTTTTATCTCGTGTACTTTTTTCTTGTCCAAAATGTCATTTGTAATGTAAAAATATGTAGCCAATCTATATAATAATAAATATCATAATATAGACAAAACGGTACGTTTTATTGTTTATCACGACCCATTATTTTAAAATATAATGTAACTGAGTAAATATTAACTAAATAACACGTATTTTAAGACAGAATAAAGTACTAATGTGATTATAATTGGTTGATTACGTGATTCGGATAAATATTGTATTAATATTATACTCCTTAAATTATAAAGATATATCTCTATTATGTCAAAGGGTAAGTGATGTTAAATAACGTTAGTAGGGAGCTCTTGCTGTATGAATCCGACTCAAGCTTGACCGGTTTTAATTTTGCAACCATCACACAAAACCTCTAGTGGCCCCTGCAAAGACGATACGGTTTTATTCTTATCTTAACCTCATGTTAATCAATAGTACCTACCATTAACGTGAGAGCGTGTTCCCAGTTTGTCTGTTATCGATTGTATACCTATTCGCAACTATACGACCAATGGTTATCAAATTGTTAGTTATATTTCGTTTATTATAACATATATCTAAGTCAGTTTTTAGCTGAGAAATGGTACAGTTCCTTGGAGATTGACAAAATAATACTGTTTCTTATAGTTAGATGGCGCTGTTACATGTCTAAATGTTATTTCCGTGTATTCTAGTATGTAATAACAGAAAGGCTTCTTTACAATTATTATTTATAAGGTTTAGTCTGTATACCATTTTTTTCCTATAAAACAGTTTCTGTTTTGTTTTCTCCACAGAAAGTGTAGCGCCATCTACTTAAAGTGATAGCTACAAATCTAAACGCACACTGACACAATGTAGCGCAACCACACGCGCGTATAGAAGAATATGAATAATGCCAGGATCGAGAACGTTCGCGAGTCTGCCAGAGCGCGATCGGCCGGTTTAAATACTCGGCGCGCGCTTCAAACGACGTATTCGAGTGACAAAACTTGTTCGAGTGACAACTCGCCCTTGGTGACTTTACATAAATTTTTATAAGACAAACTTCAAGATGTCTGTTCTTCCGTTGTGCATTGAGATCGAGCGACCGTGCCCAATGGTTGCGTCTCGCGTCAGTCATCGCGACCTGTTGTCCGAGCTAGTGTTCCCAGCCATAGTTGCCACGCAACGGAGGAGGTGGCAGGAATTGCAGAATAGAAATGGTACATCACAAGAAAAAGTTAAGACGAACGAGAGCCAGATGAAGCCACAGTATGATGTCTCGGCGGAACAAAGGTTATCCCAGCTGACAAAAATCGAAAATGAAAAGACGCCTATTAAAAGCGACGCAGATAAATTCGAAGTATCTTTGGACGTGCACCACTTCTCGCCGGAGGAACTTTCGGTGAAAACGGCCAACGGCTATATCGTGGTAGAGGGAAAGCACAAAGAAAAACAGGACGGGCAAGGGATTGTCTCGCGGCAGTTCGTGCGGCGATACGCGTTGCCCGAGGACTGCCACCCCGAGACTGTGAAGTCCAAACTATCTTCGGACGGAGTACTAACTGTCACCGCTCTCGGAAAACTGCAGTTGACAACAGATAAGCCCACTATATCAGCCGCGCAACCTGAATCATCCAGAGACATTCCTTCGACAAGCAAGCAGTAGTAGAACGGCTTACAAAATTATAATTAATCCCATTTTTAATCCAACACACTGTGATTTATTAAACTTTATTTATTTTTGTTTATGATGATAATAAAATAAAATTTTAGTACATATTTTGTCATTTTATTTACTTATAAATGTAATCAATATTAATCAGCTTACCAGCGGAACCTAGACAATATTTCAGATCTTTTTCAGCTGTAGCTTTTTTAAACTCGGAAATAATACAAAGGTACATATCGTTCTAGGTATAAACTAATATTTAATGAAATTAAACTAAATAACTTGTTAAAACTATGAAACTGAAAAGAATCTTAGGAAATCAATTTGAAGAAACTAAAATGTTGTTTATTAATTAATTTTTCACAGGGTAATTTATAGAAATGTTAGGTTAGGTAGAAATTTTTTAAAAAATCAAGTGATGAACAATAGCGTCATTCTCATTTTTCATGAAATTCAATTTACAGCGATCTTTCTCAATACACAATGTTTTAAAATTATGACTTTAATATGAGATTTATCTGGCAGCAATGAGTCGCTAAAAATGTTTTTTTTGTACATGACAGATTTAGTAAATAAATAAACAATTGGTTAGTTATAACAACAGCATATATATGTGAATTTCGATTCGTATAAGAGATCGTGTTCCAGAATCGAAAAGCCCACTGTCCGGGGCAATGCGTATAAAGAGTGTAACTATGCAAAAAGCTGAGTAATGAAATATTATTGAAAATTCTCACAAGTATTTAGGAACGTTTGTCTTAATGATTTGTTCCGTGAGTTATTTTTAAAACTAAATAACTAATTTTAGTAAATTTTGTGCCTAACTTAAAATCACTTCAACAATACACGTTTTTAACAAAATGTTTTGAAACATGTTTTGTTTTCTATGCTGTTTTGGTACCGATGAGTGTGAAAATCACTGTAAACAAGAAACACGTAGGTCAGAGCTCATATATATATATATATATATATATATATATATATACATATATATACATATATACATATATATATATATATATATATATATATATATATATATATATATATAAATGCTATAGAATTGCATCTGGTCTTAAGAATTAAAAAAAGATTATTTTATTACGATTTTATAAAAAATATATTTGAGAGAAAGTGATTTTGAAGCGATTTCACACCACCATTTTTTTCATAATCTTATAATGAAAGGTGTTTGCTGAATTATCGGAACAAAAACCAAAATAAAAAATCGTGTATTTGTCATTAAAGGACATTTATTTCTGCATAGCTAGATGACTGCTCCGCCAGTTTCATTAAAATTATGAATATTCTGCTGTTCAGGTCTCGTTTGTCACATGAGGAAAATAAAGAACAGATTGGTACAAATAAAAGGAATCTCAGTACGACACATGACAATTCCATCGACAAAGTATATAACTATAAAATATGTTCGGATTTATTTAAGTGCTTTTGTATGTGCTTAATGCAAATTTGTGAGTTCATTAGTTATATTTTCTTTAATTCAATGACAAATTCAACACATTGTAGAAACCTGTTACGAGTAAAATATATGTTATATTATCTATAACTCAATATTATCTCTATATATTCATAGCATACATAATGTAACTTGAAAGATTTCATTTTTCTCCGTTGATTCTATGCAATCACGGACGTTTTCCCATTTTCCTCGATAGAAACCTGATATTTTTCTCTTAACTATTTGACTTACTGGCCTATTCGGGTTAAACATTTACTTAGATACGCTTAGCACGACGGCAAAAAATTTAACAGAAAAATGAGACGTTCAGTAATACCAGAATTTTAATTTAATTTTTGACGTTATTTTAAAAATTAAGTTTACACAAAGAGGTAACATTTTTACGGTTATGGCTCCACTTTTTTCCAGAATCTATTTCAAGGCCCTTTTTATTTCATCAGCTTCTTAGCATCTGACAACAACAACAGCATTTGACAACAACAAAAATATACCACGATTCGGGGTCATCCTATTAGATTATAACGTAAATAAGGGTATTTCTATTGATTTTCGGAAGAATACGTTTATATTTTATAAAAAAAAAACGTATTTACATTTTTTTCAAATTCAATCAGCATCACAAACGTTAAAAGTCAGATGACGTCACAGACAAGTTTTTAAATCATTGATTTATGGTCTTTTTTCTTTTTTTAAATTTATAACTGTCACCTTTTGCATTTAGTATAATTTTTTTAATAATATGAATTCATTACGTATGTGTATTATATTATATAAAAACAAATACATTACAAATGATATATTTAATTAAAATTATTTCCGCTCATAACTAATGTATAAAAAAAAAATTTTATTCCCATGCAGTGGATATGCTAATGTATATATAAGCAGTATAATATTATTATAATTTTTTTTTAAATTGTGTAATAACTGCTTAACGATAAAAGATAAAGTGAACTAACTGGAGAAAAAGGTTAAAACATATTCCCTCGCAAACAAAAGTCATCAGGTATGAAATTTTTTAAATTGATTTTTCTATAATAAATCTTCGTCGTCTGCTGCAGAATTTTTTTAAACATATCGTTTTTAATGTATATTCTTTCATATCATATCAAAAACTTAGATAAATACTAACAAATGTCAAAATATCATTGGTACTAAAACGCATTCATACCAAAATTTAATATTCTTATTCTTTTGGTTTATATGCATTGATATCGATAATAATGTTTATAACATAAATATTACATCGAAATGATCTTCACACATAAAAACATTTGAGTGAGCTACAATGCTGTTTCGATCTCTTTGGGCTAATAGTAGCCATTTTTTTCGTCTTTTAGGATTCGTTGGTGCTGAAACGAACACTTTGTGTCGACTTTTTATAGCCGTATTTGTACATTGTGACACTAAACACTATTTATACACCATTTTAATATGAAAATAAATAATAATCCCCATCAGCGGGCAGGATTGTTTGTTAACATTGCGTGTGACGTCAATTTGAAATAGCGTTTTTAGCGCGAGTTCGAAAATTCAAACTTTAAAAGTGATAAAAATGGCATATGTACGGCATATATCCTGGAAATATAAATGTAGTGTGCTTATAATACAAAATAGAACAAATTAAAACAATTTAAAAAATCAAGCCAAATAGCCTATTTACAACTTTTTTGCCACTGACAAAATATAGTTATACATTATAAAAGACCAAGTCATTATGTACGTGAAGTTTAAAACAAAATGTTTGACAGAGTGAAGACTTTAAGTAAGTAGCATTTATTTTACTTTTTAATTTTAATCTTCTTTAGTTGAAACTTAATCTTTTATACTAAGCGGAAGTAAAAGAAATATTAAAAGCAATAATGTTGTAATTAAGTAGAATGCAAGCTGTTTAAATTATGATTAACAATATACAAATAAGAAACTCTGGTTTTAAAAAGGTACAAGACAATTGTCACAAGCAAACAGTGTTAGAAAATTTAAAAATTATTTCTGCATATATATGTGCAAATATTTTTTTTCGTTTTCTTTTTCCCAGTAACCAGTTTTTAAACAGAAGTTATAGTATTTCAAAAGATTCTATTGACAATTTGTAATTTGTGTACCTTGTTGTAAGATGAATTTTTACCGAGATGAACAATATAGTTTGAATTCTTGTTTCCCGAATAAGGTCTTCTTTTATTGCCGTAAGGATCGGAGGACAAATTTCATATACTCGTATTGAAATAAACTCTTTCGCTCACATACGGTCTGAAAAGTAACTTTATAACTAAACCTTTATAACAAATATATTTTATCTGTGTTTTGTTTTATTTCAATAATTTAAGAAATGTTAGGAATTTTTAATACGACGGATATATTTGTTACGTACAAGGATACAACGAGGATCAGCGTTGCCATTCAAAGTAATCCTCAACCAATCTAACAAATAATAAAATTGAATATTTTGTAATGCTGAAACGTCGCCAGCTGAAGAGGACGACGCACACTGAAGCAGGGGTATGTACCCCTACTTCATCAAGTCTCATTCATTTTATAATTCCTAGAGTTCGCAGCAAATTAAGGTCGACAAACTTTTCAATTGTCTCTTTGTTACAATTTTGTACTAAACTCGTAAAAACCGATATATTTATTTTATAAATGTCATGTTATAAATACATTTTAGCTCACGTATTACCTTTTACTTCATACTATTTTAACTGTATTTATAGATTTCATTCTGTTTTAGATTCTAGTTCATTAAAATATGTCTTCACTTTCTTAATTTTTCTAAATACTAATACATGTAAATTACAACATTCATTTCAGAAACCAAACATCGATCTGGTCTGATGTGATCTCATAAAGGCATTTGCTCAAACGTTTAAAAAATAAAGCTATAAGAGACTGTAAAGTGTATATAGCAAAAACTCTTATGGCGATTACTTTTGTCGTACATTTCTATAAATGTTCCAGAATATCTTATTTTAATGTATAAATACGCCTAAGTAATCTTAATGAATGACAGCGGCAAATGTTGAAATGCGTTACATAAAAAATAGATTTAAATTAAATAATGGTTTAAAAATAAATTTAAATTAAGTAAGGGTTCATCTACTTTATGAGATCACGCCTAAAATATTGTCAGATATTTGCACGTACGTAGGGCGATTCAACGATGCGACATCAGATGGAACCGGAAAATTTGATTGGTTCAGGAATGAGGAATATGATTTCGAAGGCGAAGTGCGTCTTGTTCGTGCGATGTCGGACTGGTGAATATCATCGATTGATTATAGTAAATTGGGTATAACTGTCAATATGTACGATTTCTTTCTCGGCATGCTAGAGATAAATTTGTACAAAATGAGAAAAATTCTAAAATACGGCATAGAGTCATGTAGATAAATGTGCTCTGTGCACATTCAAGTGTTTCAATTCAAACAGAGTATAATGGGTCGATGATTCGCTCTCTGTACATACATTGACTTATCTGATGGCAAACCATGTTTAATATTCGTCATTTTGTTAATGTAGTGTCGTGCGACAGTAAGATCGATATCCTATGCGATGAGTAAGATCCAAAAATTATTATAAATTTTTTTTTAAAAAATTAATTTTATTGGAAATTTATTTTGTTTAAACTGCTAACATAACTTAATTTTAACAGTTTGGAAAAAAAATAATTTTGGCGTTTATTAAATAAAATGAAGCGTAGTGTAATATCTAATTTTCCTGTAATGTTAATTGTACAATTTTTGACAGCGATTTTTATCAAAACTATACGGTATATATTTTATATCAAAACTACATTTTTTTTTTAAATTTTAATGTAACACCATTTTAAACAAATCGCTCGACGCGTGTTGTGAAATTACTTTTAATCCTGTAATGTTAACTGTACGATTTTTGAGAGCAATTTTTACCAAAACTAAATGGTAAATCAATTTTTTTTAAATGTTAATATAACATCATTTTACATGACTTAGTTTTTTAGACAAATGCTCAATTCGTTTCTTAAATAAAATGAAAAATGTGGTGAAATTACTAATTTTGTATGTAGCTGTAATGTTGTTTGCACAATTTTTGAGAGCGGTAATCAAAAAATTAAACGGTTAATCATTTTTTTTCAAAATGTTAAAATAACATCATTTTATATTAACGTAGTTCTTAGACCTGTTTAAAAAAAATTGAGTGTGGTGAAATAACTACTTTTCCTGCGATGTTAACTGTACAATTTTTAAGATAAATTTTTACCAAAACAAAATAGTAAATAATTTTTAAGTTTTAAAACAAACTAGATATTGATAGTTTGAATAATATATAAAAAATTCAATGAATTTCGTCGACAACGTCTTTTACAGGACCTCTACCTTAAATTTGACGGTAAAGAATTATGTTATAAATATTAAATTTTTTGATTGATGCTACCCAGCTACCCAGCTGTAAAAGGCTTGAAAAAAATCCAAGAAAAATTCCTACATTTCACAATAAAGTCCTCTACTTCGCAGTGTAGTAACTTGTAATTTAGAAGCAATTTCAATGAAAAAATAAAACGTGAATTCATTACTCTCAATTTTAAATGGAAGGGCAAGTGACTTAAAAAAAATTTGTAGTGTAATTTAATATTTGTTGTGTCACAAAAATAGTCCACTGTGGTGTAAACTAAACTGATACTTGCAATCTGTGCGCCGTCGCATCACTATGCATGCCACTTATGAGATCGCTTGCGGTTGGGGGCCTTGTCGAAGCACTAACTTCCCTTAAGTTCCCGATGAAAGTATCATGTTCACTCACAATAAAAAATCGCAGGGGCAAACTTTTATAATAGTTGGAATGAATTTGAGATCAAAATGCCTTTATCATGGGTCTATACGGAAACTCCAGAAAATGAATACATTACTCCTCCAAAATAATAAAACTATAAATATGGCGTATTGAAACGCCCGAAATAATTAAAATATTGAACATTAAAGGAAAACAAAAAGGAAACGGAAGAAAAACAAAAAATTGTATATTATAAATAAGACAATAATCTACTTCCTTTTTCTAATGTTATTAACGTGTGTTGCTTGCTTTAATTCCTTGTAATACGTTTGAAATTTCAAATTTAATGCTAGTAATTGTTGAAAAAACCTATAAACTCTAACTATGCCGAATCTCACACTCCTTCGGATGCGCAATATGCTTAAAAAAGGGTACAAAAGGGTTTTCTTTTCATGTATTAATAAAAGATTATTTCTTCAACGCTAACCCAACCTGGAATTAAAATCATACAATCCCGTTAATATTATTTAATGGCTGAGTAATGTCGTTCCGTAATTATGTGGGAAAAATAAAGAATTTTTATTTTGACGGTTTGGAAAACAATTTGACACGGGCCTGATGGGGATACATTCCCCACCTAAAGATTACTACACTTCTGCCGTCTACTTCTGCCTATCATTGATTATGGAGACGTGAGTTGTTTTTAGTCCAAACGAACATTTTCTCAATAAATTTAAACTGCTTCAAAACTTCAAATTTTTAACTTTGAAATGATCCAGCCCTAAAGTATAATCGTCTTATATGCTATCAGTATATTGCTTATTTGTATTTTCACCTCCATTTTAATTAACTAGTCTAGAATACAACATTTTATATAGCAGCCAGTCCTAAGCTTGTATAAAGTTTTAAGGAAAGTTTTCAATATCTTATATAGCATCGTTTTTTATAAACAGATACTGTTGGAAAACGACCAAAAATATTGAATATTTTGTAACAAGTGTTTATGTATTCCGTATTCCCAACCACACACTATTCGTAACAGGGTCACCTACAGATTTCAATATCGTATTTAGCAACATTTTTTATTGACAGACGCGGTAGGAAAACGAGCAAAAAATATTGAATATTTTGTAACAAGTATTTATATATTATTGTACAAAAAAACTAATATCACCTCTACTACATGCTGAAAAATATACTCGTCAAAAATGAAGTCAGTTTAGGTTTTTCCTAAAAAAGTCTACCTTTTTAACACGACATTGCGCCATCAGATCATCACTTGTTCAGAACTCTAAGCATTCATTTGAAGAATTAAAAATTCGAGAATATGAAATATTTCCAAAATTTATTAATTTTTTTTTAATTTTAGCCACCAGATTTTTAAGCCGAAAGTGTATTGTCATTGCGTATCGGATAACGAAAATTCTTTGACAAAGATAAGGCATTTACAGTCTATTTCTTTGTAACCTTTAAATTAAAAAAATATTCTTTATAAGGACAAGTCTAGATTAAAAACTTAGTCTTAAAATATTAGCCGATCCAACATTGTAATATAGCGAATATTTTTTAATGAATTAGAATAATAACGAAGCTGAAGCTTAAAAGGATAATTATTAAAAAAATATTATTTATACGGTTAATTTTACAGCTAGCAGGAAATGGATTTCGCTTATTGAAAAGTGTTATTATTCAATACAATCCTTATGGTAATTAACCGTGGATGGTTTTATTACCTTATAGAGTAGACCTTCTGGACAAGACACTTCATGGTTTAGTAATAAATCTACGTGAAAAGTATATTTTCCTATATGGACTTAATGAGGAGAATTATAAAAATTTGAATAATAAATAAAACTCCTCTCTGCGTCTTTGTATGTTTGTGTGTTCTTTACAGACATTTATAATTTTAACCCATTGCCCTCAAATTTTCCATCCTTCCTTCAAGATCGAGTAACGTCGGGCGTTTAGCTAGAACTATATTATAAACAAGGAAAGACGTAAGCGTTTACAATACGTAATCTTTTTTAATTTAATTTAGCAAGGAAAAATTATGCAACAGTTTATTGAATTGTTGTCTGTTTATTCGTGCATCATGTAAAAACTAACTTTGATGGAGATTTTTATTATTAACTGAATTTTGATGGAGATTTTTATTGCCATATTCTTTAGAATCTAAAGAACAAGATGAGTGTCATTGAGCAGATGGTTAAAAATGAAATCGGAGTTCCTTAGATATTGTTCATCATGAAATTTAATTTTAAAAATTTTACGCATCTATATAATTGCACTGAGAAATAAGAGAAGCAAACAAATGTTAAATAATTAGCAACAGTGTAATAATGTGGAACTCTGATATTGCATGATCCGAGATGCAGTGGATTAGTTTAGGCCCTTCTCTATGGGAGTATAACCTTGAAGATAAACCTCATGAAGGACGACCGGTAGAATTAGAACGCCTAATACAGCACTACACGGCAGCTTGGAAAAGAGCTTGGTTGTTCTCAAATTACGGTTGATCGACGTCTAAGACAGGTAAAACGTACAGGCACAGTCAATGGGTACCGCATGAATTAAACGAAAAGCAGCGTATGACCCGAGTCGCAACCTGCACCCAGTTCCTAACATCTCACTGCACTTTTACCTGGCTTCGTAATTTGGTCACTGGGGTTAAGAAATAGATTTTTTACGTTAATCACAACCATAAATGAAAATGGCTGAACAGGGGTCAAACAGGAATGTCAGTAGTCAAGAACACAAAGCGACTACAAAAAAGGTGATGTTGAGCGTTTGTTGCAATATAACGGGAGTTACCTACGGGGAATTGCTACCATCGGGTACTTGCATAAATGCTGAATACTATCGCACTATGCTTGATAATGTGGCAAATAAACTTAAGAAACAACAAGCCAAAATATATCTTTTTCATGACTATACCCGATCTCATATCGCTTCAACGACCTGACCTGACGAGATTGTAAAGCTAGGCTTGATCTCTTTAATACACCTGCATACTCGCCAGACCTTTCTTCTTCTGACTATCATTTGGTTTGGTCCGCTTATTGGAACAGTGGTTGCCAAACTTTCTCATCTCTCACGAATCCACATTCTACGAAGGTGGGATAATGTCACTCACCACAGCGTTGGCAAGAAATTATAGATAATGAAGGACAATACACTTGTTAATAAAATATAACTTTTCTTTTTAAAATTTAAAAATAAAATATTGAATAGTACTGTCAGGCTATTATGTTCCAACCTAATATTTTGCTACATGTTTATTGAGATGCTCACCTAAAGCATCATGAATATTGGTCTAAAATTATAGAACTACAAGACTGTGACAGACGAACAGGTATGGATTTAAATGCGGAACTCCAATATTTACAAAAATGGCATAGAAATTATATTTGAAAAGAATTATTCGATACAGTCTTCACATTTAGTCCACTATTCCTGTTGTCACCGGATCACAATGAAGTACGAATACAAATTGTCGTCTATTAAAGGTATTCACTAATAAAACGAAAACAAAATGTGAGAACTCCCATTTGATATGCAACATTAGTGTAGCAAGTTATTAAATATATATTTTTATTCACGAATTAAATCTTATGGACCCTGTTGTACAGGGCTGTAGTTCTGCCCTGTAGTCACAGGTTGTGAAAAACTTTTCGACAAACCTTAACAAACGACAAAAAGTATAAGACTGTAGACTTAAATACACACACCCCCACCCCCCCCCCCATTCCATCTCTATCGTTTAATATAGAATCTCGTAACTAATTTATATTTCGATAATTTTTTGTCTACTGGGCTTTAATTAATCCATATTTTCAAAACAATTTATAGAGAAAACAAATTCAAGAACTAAAATTATCCTAAATAGTTTTCATGAGCAAGAAAGGGAAAAATTTATTTTTCATAACTACTGCTATTTTTCATAACTACATACCTTACAAAACAAAAGTAGAAATCTAAGTGTTATGTCGTTGAATTATCGGTTTATATTATGATATTGTTCTTCAACTGTATTGTAATCGACGAGACGCATTTTGCGAGTTTATAGAAATCACACATGAGACAAAAAATTCAGTACATGAATTTGAAATTAGTTATAAATGAAAATTTAAAAAAAGGATAAACGGATAGGGACAAGAAATACAGACACACTACTAGTATAGTATAAACTATGAATAATTTCTAGAAAGAAATTGAAAAAGTAAATATTAAAATAAAGATTAAACAGAAATTGTTAAATAATGAAGAAAGAAACGTTAAAAAAAATGTAAACGTTTGGGGAGGGACAACAAACACAGACACATATTAGTATAGTGTAAACTATTAATGGTGTCTAGAAACAAATGGAAAAAGTAAATATTAAAATTAAACAGAAATTAAAATTAACAAAGTAAATATTAAAATTAAACAGAAATTAAAATTAACAGAGTAAATATTAAAATTAACAGAGTAAATATTAAAATTAAACAGAATTGAAGAAAATCTTAAACACAAATTGTTAAACATTTAAGAACAAGAGGTAAAATTTGGAGATTTTAATGCACAAGTGAAAAACGGTTAGACGATTAATTAGTTTATTGGAATAAAATCAGTCTTAAAATATATAATACAATTACTTTACTCGTACGGTAGACGTTACTTCTTTTCTTCCGTCGCGTTCTCAATCTGCTTTCTGACTGGTCCCGTTTGTGTGATGGGCACGGCGCGTTCACCGGCTAGCGCTGGCTCCGGCTTCTCGGGCGCAGTGACGACGAGCACTCCGTCCGAAGACAACTTCGATTCTACGGTTTCAGGTTGGCAGCCCTTAGGCAGCGCGTATCGTCGCACGAACTGCCGAGAAATATAACCGTGCTCGTCTTGCTTCTCCTCGTGCTTCCCCTCCACTACGATGTACCCATTTGCCGTCTTCACTGATATTTCATCCGGCGAGAAATGCTGAACGTCCAAGTTTACTTGGAATTTGTCTGCGTCACTCTTGACGGACGAACCTGTATCTCTGGCGACCGCTGCGAGATGCCTTCACGGCCTGTAGTAGTTTCGCGATGTTATCGGTGCCGCGACAGCCGTCAGTAAGTCATCCGGAGTCAGACCCAGTCCAAAATGTTGGTCTAGAATTGATCGCGGACGCTCGTACTCAACAATGAATGGTAACAGAGACATTATATTACACTTTACACTTCCTCGCTTGTGTGTTTATTGTTCACTTGGTTAATTCAATGTTACAGTATGCCGCTAAGAGCTGCGCGCTCTGCATTTATACCGTGCAGCGCCACTAACGAACGTTCTCGAAGCAATGTTACTCACTACTCCCTGGCACGTCCACGCAGCGATACGCGCCATCTAAGGTCACTTGTTGATAATACTCAAACAAAAACATGTTTCTCGAATGCTACGCGGTTAATCGCCTGGCGTAAATGGTAGCCGGTGACAAATATAAATATATATTTTAATTATCGAAACTAGGAAACAGAAATTTCACGATTAAAGTTAAAATCGTTAACGTTATCGTCGTATGTAAACAAACATACCGTCATTTGAAAAATAATACTTCTTAATTGAAAAGAAAATAACAGTACAAGTTTGAATATATCACAAAATTATTGTATTTATTAATTTTAAAATTTATTTTATTAGAGTCACGCAATGTGTTTAAACGATAATATACTGAATAAATTAATTGCAGAGGAGCATTACTTTAATTATATTCTATTTGATTTTCAGTTTAAAGAAAATAATACAAGGGCATTACCAAGAAAAAGGGTCGATATTACAATTCACGGAGAGATATTGAAGCGTACATGGAGTTTATTGAGAGACAAATATTTAGAATTTAAATATAAGAGTATATAAAATTGAAATAATAACGTCGTAAGTGAATGGCTGACGACTGAGTGATTATTAAAACGTGATTAAAACAGTTTTAAAAACATTATGATTTTTCAAGCAGTTCTTCTAGGAAACAAATGGGAATTGATAACTGTTAAAATTACAAAAATATAGTGAAATGGGTCTCAACGTTTACAGGTAATTTGAATGAGATTATGCTCTACATAAATAGTTTTAAATATTTGCCCTAAACCTATGTTAGGTATGGCGTCTGCCCTACTATTTCTCCATGCCCTAACCAAGGCTTGAAGGATATGCGAGTGAAACGAGTAGACACGAGCTGCAGTTTTATTTTGAGTGAGGAATTTATATTTTTAGACGTTTTTAACCGAAAATTAGAGCTAACATATAGCACAGAACTTTGAATTTTAATATTACGTAAACGGAAAAAATTTAAAATGGCAAATAGAATTTCTATATAATTTTATAACACCTATCTACTTTAGTATCTAAAGATCACCAAATACATATTTCTTATAATACCTAGTTTTAAAAGCCTATGGATATGTGGTAAATATAACTTTAATGTTTACAAGTGCCTAAATGTGTACAGAACCCTCGTAGTGAGAGTTTTATTCGTGCTTGACAGTTTTTTTCTTCGAGTAACGGTCATTATGCATGAACAATATTTTCAATGATCAATCTTCATGGTTATAAAGTTAATTGTAGTCTAAACGCGTTGTTTATAAATGCAGTTTATTCATTAATAGATCTATAGACCCGGGTCTTTTCTACTTTTTTAGCAATATTCAGATATTATTTTAGAACTGCAGATCATTGTAAGCACTATAATATTAGCGATATCAATATTTAAATAAAACTAAATGAACGCCATCTAACAACATCTAACACCTAGATCACATTATGCTAGTATTTTAATATATAAGAGTTTAAAAGTATCGTGCCGGTTACTGACCTGCGCAGCAAAATACATATGTATGAATACATAACGTCACGTACGACGATATGACTGTCGCGTATCGAGAATATTCGCGAAAGAGTCAGATGTAGAGATGCCGAGTTTTCCTTTGTATCGATATATCGTATCGAGGCATGTGACAACTCATTGTATCGATACAAGGTAATATATTAAAACTTTCTACTATTTTATTACGTTAGGAGTAAAAATGAAATAAAAAGATATGCGTGTTTACGATTTTTATTTATATTAGAAGAAAAACGTTACAACTGCGTATCGTTGTCAGTAACGACTACACTCATAACCCAATCTAAGAAAATCTTTTATTTTTGGTATTTTAATTTCGTAATTTGAATTTAGAAATACAATCAAAAGTTAGTGACAGTTATGTACTATTTATTTACATGTTCTAGGATTAACATAGCGATTGTATTGTTATAGTGCCGTTTCAGGTGAGTTTGTAAATTTAAAGTATTGCTTTTAGTTTTCACATTTACATGACTCAGTTTTTAGTTTCCACAGGTATGTACTTTAACCGTTTGAGTGCCGACGAGCGCCATCGCGCTCGTGCGCGTACTAACTAAATTTGCCACGAGCGCGATGGCGCTGGCGAAATTAGTTGCTGTTTAGCGCGCGGTAGGGGAGGTCGCTCGCACGCATCGCTAATTTTTTATCTTTCTACGTGTTACATAAAGTTCAAATTATAATAATATTAGTAATTACAATATGAAAAGGATCCAGGAAAAGAAAATTTGTAACCCATAATGTCGGAATAGGAAAATAATTCGAGTGAAAATGATCGTTTTTCAAGTTGCGAAGAAAGTGATAGTGGGAGTGACATTGTGGTGCGCTCACAATTTGGAGTAATGCAAATTTTGAGTGATAGTGATAATAGTGATTTCAGTTTTTGTTATAATTTTGTTCATAATATATATTTCCATAATTTTCGTTGTATATTATTATCCTTGTACAAGTTTTTATTAAGAAAACACCGAAAAAATTATTAAAATTGGATAATTTTTCGAGACAAGGGTAAATGACATCAAAAACAAAAGATTTCTTTGGCATTTTTAAGTATACATGAGTAAAAAATCATGGCACTAAAACGGTTAATAAAGAATGATTATATACTTAGCGATATCGAATGGGATCTATGATCACTTTCGACTGTATTGTTATGGTGCCGTTTTCGGTGAGTTAGTAAGTTTAAAGTATTGTTCTTAATTTTCACATTTACATGACTCAGTTTATAGTTTCCACCGGTATATATTTTAATAAAATGAATGATCACACACTTCATTTCACTAGCGGTGCCATGACAGAGAGAGGCCGAATTAATCAACGTATGAATTACTCGGGGGAAATACCACGTAACAACGAAATTAAAAAGAAACGAACTTTATTAAGAAAAACTATAATAGTGTAGTAGGATAGATATACACAGCCTAATAATATGACAAATAAATATCACTATCCACCTTCATAATATAAACAAATAGGCCATCATCGGTATAAACCAAGTTTGTTTACATTGTGTTAAATATAAGATTATTTACATTATGTTAAGCACACGAGTACAAGATTTAAGCTTAATTTGTAATAGAAATTACATAAACAAAAGTAAAATTTAAGCCTGCACAGCGTTTATAGCGTAAGAGATATTTTTTTTCAAGCAATATGGACGCGTATCGAACTACCATGTATTGATTTAACATATCGATATGTCGTAACATTCTGTTTCGAAGTTTTAAAAATTCTGTACTTATTGGACATCCTTATTCAGAAGAAAGACGAGCGGATTTAAATACGCGGCGCGCGCTTTCGTCGACGCAATCGAGTGACAACTTGTAAAAGCGACGATTTACGCTCAATAATTTTACATAAACATTATATTGTACGCATTAAACTGCATCATGACTGTTTTACCGGTGTACATTGAGATCAAACGAACGCGTCCATTGTTCGAACCACGGTTCAGTACTTGCAATTTACTATTACCAGCCATAATTGTAGCACAACGTAGAAGGTGGCACGATCTCCAGAATAAAGACAGCGTGGCACAAGAGATGGTGAAGGCTGGTGAGAACCAGGAGAAATCAGACAATAAAGTCTCAACTCAACATAAATTACCTCACGAGCAAAATGAGGAGGAGAGCTTGACGCTTGTGAGGAGCGACGTGGACAAGCTTGAAATATTGTTGGACGTGCAGCACTTCTCACCTGAAGAAATCGCGGTGAAGACGGTGAACGGTTACGTCGTAATCGAAGGCAAGCACGAGGAGAAACTGTACGAGCACGGTTACATATCGCGGCGGTTCATTCGTCGTTACGCGCTGCCTGAAGGTTGCCAAGCTGACACCGTGGAGTCTAAATTGTCTTCGGACGGAGTACTTACCGTAACTGCGCCCAAGCAGCGATCGGAGCTGACGGCAGAACGCATCGTGCCCATCGTGCATAATAAGGTTCTCAAAAGTAAGATGTAGCCTTCAGATGAAGTCCATCAGTGTCGACTGTGATATTAAATATAATTAGAAACTTAGTTATTATTTTATAATAAAATACAAGAGCGTTTATTTGAAACAAATTGGTTTTATTTAACCAGATATTTACTGGAATTATATCCAGAATTTAGTTGCCAAACATCCTAAACAATTTGTGATATTTGGAAATTTGTGTGTACTTAATGTAAAGAAGTATAAAAAAGTAGAAGCTGATGAATGCGACTTCAAGATAATCATTATCGTTACAAGTAAAATATTTCAAAATTTCAAGTTAGTAACAACAAAAAACTGGTAGTGTTTATTATGGTTTATGATCTATCTTTATATCACCATATTTTCTATGTAGATATATGATACAATACCAGAGTATTTAAATCTTTTTCATTTTCCAGAAAATGTCAACCAAATAAGTTGGCCTGACTACATAATAAAATTATTGAGATATACAAGTAGTTTCTTATCGCGATTTTTTTACATCCTTACATTAGAGGTAAATAAACAATTCAGAGTATAATTGTAGTTTAACCAATAATACTTTTTTTGTTTATATAAAAGAATGTACATAAAAATAAGTTATTTAATAAAAAAAAATCCGGTCGCTATTTTATTAAAAAAAAAGATTTGAAAAATGCTTTTAATTAATGAAATGAAATCGTTTGTTAAGTATCAAATATATAAACCTATCTTTACGCCATTCTTTTTGCTTATTCAAATTTTTAGTTTTTTTAAGTTTGTTTTGTTTACATCGATTCGTGTTTGTATTTGTATGTTCAGGGTTTAATGTTACTATTTTGTATGGGAACTATTTTTCAAATAAATTTTTTAAAATAAAATATATTTTATTTTAAAAAATTTATAATTATTGTATCGTTATATTTATTTTATAATTATCGTTCACGATCGATATTATTTTTCATCGTTTTTTGTGTATACTGTTTTATATAATAATCCATAAACTGTGAAATTTTTAATGATACTAAATACATTTGTTGCCAGTTGAGCTTTCGCGCTGCGTGCTTGGCTGAATTTGTTTAATTTTCAACGAAACCTATTGTATCGAATTGAAATTAAGTGCTGGTAATATTCAAACACATCTCTATATGTATACATACAGATCTAACATATTTTTGTATATAGTTAACAGTTTCTGTGTTTGACCCAGAAAAGGAGAATAAAAACAACCCTTTGCATAAATATTTAAATTTTCCCTTTTTAAGTTAGCTTTTTTATCAGTGTTGTATAAGTGCTCAACATCTGTTTGTGGAAATTTGTTTAAAATTGAATATTTGGAACGATTTTGCAAGTTTAGTTTCTTGCATAGACTGAAATGAATTAGTTTCTTTTAAGGTTCTAAGTCCCATGGGCTTTAATAAAATTTTGTTTGTAAATGAAAACAAAAGTTAAAATGAAAAAAAAAACAGATTTACTTTATAAAAATAAACTCATTAGCCTTAATAAATTTAATATAACAAAACCTATTTACAATTGGAAATTTCATTTTTTATCACTGGCTCCGTTCTCTATTTGTTTTTTGACTGGTCCCGTATGCGTGATCGGTACAGCGCGCTCACCCTCCAGAGCTGCCTGAGGCTTCTTGGGCGCAGTGATGACGAGCACTCCGTCCGATGACAGTTGCGACTGTACAGTTTCAGGCTGACAGCCCTCGGGCAGCGCGTAGCGCCTCACGAACTGCCGAGAAATATAGCCGTGCTCGTCCTGCTTCTCTTCGTGTTTGCCCTCCACCACGATGTATCCGTCAGCCGTCTTTACTGAAATTTCATCAGGCGAGAAATGCTGAACGTCTAAGTTCACTTGAAATTTGTCTGCGTCGCTCTTGATGGACGAACCTGTATTTCTAGCGGCCGCTGCCAGGTGTCTCCACGGCCTGAAGTAGTTCCGCGATACTAGTGGGGCTGCGACAGCTGTCAGTAAGTCATCAGGAGTCAGACCCAATCCAAAATGTTGATCCAAAGTAGATCGCGGACGTTCATACTCGAAGAAGAATGGTAACAGAGACATTTTGTTTTATTCTTCGCTCCTCGTTTCTACTACGCTCACAATAATGTCGTTTACTCGTATAATTAGATATGCTGTTCAAGGCAGCGCTGGCTGTATATATACTCGCAACGCCACCTAGGGATGCCTCGAATTATCTCGAAGAGACCCATTGTGTGACCGGTGTGTGTGTATGAGTGTGTGTGTGTGTACCTAGCTATAAATATATAAATTCGTGAATATTCTATGAACAATCCGTACCATCTAACGATATGCTTGGAAATATTGTTTACAATGAAAGTTCTCGAACAGAGTGTTTATTATCGTGAGTGGAATTAACGTTGTCGAAGTTTTTATCGTCGCGCCGATTAAAGGGCGTTTGCACATAATGAATTAAGGCTGGACTTGTAATTAATTCTATTATCTCGCAATTCATTTTGCAAAAACGTCTCGTTATTCAATTTCTTTTTTTATTTTGAAAAATAAAGAGAACATTTATACAGAGGAAAATTTATTGGACGAGCTATCTGTAAGCAATTTCTCGAAAGTTTGACCATTTAATTTTGACTAACAGGACAAACACATCGTTTGAAAATGTGGAAAAATGTTGAAATTACCCTAAAGGGTTTCGATATTCATAGTTCTCATCGAATATCGGTAGTTCATTGTAGAAAAAAATAATAATTAGGTAACTTCCACAGGTTTAATTTAATTTTAGGAAAAATCTTGAAATCCACCAAAGACGTTGTATACTGTGTTTCGTTTTTGAAATTGCATGGAACAAAAATATGTTCAAGGATTGTTCCAATTTCGAAATGTTTTGTGTTAACCAATTCTACTATCCGAAGGATATTACCGTTTATAGAAAGAGGTTTCGGTTTAACATTTACCATGGTTTTCATGAACAAATCTGTACCCATTTTTCTTGCAACTGAAATTTTCTTTTACTAGCTTTACTTTTACTTTTTTTTACTATCTTTACTTGAGCGTAGTGATATGTGCTGTGGTACAGAATAATTGCTTAAAAATAAAATTCTTTAAAAATATATTGTTTCCATATTCTGCCTATGAAAATGGTATACTTTTTATTAATAAGACTATATTTGTCGAAGTTGCAAATATTTTGTTCGACGTTTTATTCACTCTTCGGGGGTTATTGTATAAATTGCTCTTCAGAAATTGGATACTATTAGGAACCTACCTTTTCGCGTTCATTGCCATAAAACTGCAATATTCTATCAAATTGACAGCGTTTAATCTGTGTTATTGATAAAACAAATATGTAGTTACTCACCATAAGTGCTTTCTGGAAAGAGAAGAAAATTTAAAAGCTTAACTGAAAAATACAAAGTGTCTACGCAAAAATAGCACCAGCCCTTTTAATCAGAATATAAACATGAAACATGTAGAATCGACTCGATAGTTACGTTACGTTAATCAAATTGTTTCACTAATATACCATTTACTTTACTAATATTGCGCATGTTGAGTTTCCTAATGAAAATACAAAATTTCAAATTAGACTTTCGCTGTCTAATGAGATTGTAGAGGAAAATAAAGACAAAAGTCCATTATTACAGATCGAAAAATTAATGTTAGAAGAAACTTTTCCTTAAGTAGTATGTGTAAAGACCCGTGTAGACTACGATACTAATTGCGAAACAAATGTCAAGACACTAATGTCTATACGTTCACACATAAGGCGATTTCGATATCGCGACAATAAAACAAATGTTACGAATGTAAAGCGCAGACAGTGGTGGTCACACACAGATACTGGATATATACATTGAGTGTATACACTAAAGTGTCGTAGTCTAAACGTAGCTTAAATCCAAGGTTCAAAGTATTACTTCGAAGTAAATCCAAAAAATGATGTCATTTGTAAAATTCGCCTATTCTATTTATCTTTACTGAGTACAAGTGTTTTTATTTTTTTTATCTACTATTAAAGGAAAAGTTTCTTTAAACGTAAATTATTTAGTATTATTTTAATATAGTATCGTGGGAGCAATCAATAAAGCAAAATCGTTCCGTTAGAATTTTAAGAATTCCGAAGAATTCTAGGGATAAGTAGTTCTATAAAGACAGTAAAAAAATATGATCAAGCTGTTAAATTACACGTATAATTGGAGAATCCGTACCTGTAGAGTCCGAACGGAATCTGTTTTTGTGGCAACGCGCGTCGTCTTTTCGTCTGTATCTTTTGATTTCTGAAGGAAATAAGATAGGGAGTTAAAATTCACATAATATACTTTGTTTCTTTACCCAAAAACTTAAATGGTATATGGAGTGTCTTAAAAATTATATTCACAGGCCCTTAGGGGGCACAAGATAAAAAAAACGAACTAAATTTATACTTATAATATAATCGTAGAAAACTGCCTCCTAAAGACATGCTACTAAGCCTAAAATAACAGTTTTTAGAATATCTGTCTGTTCGTCTGTGCGCACTTCGTTGTGGAAGCTAATCCCAGCAACGGCGATTTGGATGCAATTTTGAGTGATGTATTTTGAGATTATCTTGGGCTAACATTTAGTCTCGGTTTCATTTCAATCGATTCACAAATAAAAAATATACGTCAATCTTTTGTTTACATTCGATGAGCATGGTGATATCTGAGCCGGCGGAACCGATATGGCTGCAGCCATTTATCAGTGTTTTTGTAATCTTTATTCTTATGGAATTCTGAAAGAAAAACAAAAAAAAATTCCTAATAATTTTTTACTCCAAATTCCACCCGAACAATATCGCGGACACAGCTAGTATACAATATAAAAGTAAAAAAAGTTATACTAATCGAACCAAAGTATTTTTTTCTTTTTTTCATCTGCGAAAGATATATAATATTTGTAAACAGTTTAGGTGTCAAATACACGTACCAATTTGTTTGCACAAGTTGGAACGAACAAATTAGATTTTGCAGTACACACTGCAACGACTGGCCCGTCTTGTCAGTGTTTTGCTTGCTTCGAGCCATGATTGATAAATCCATATAGCTACATCCCTTTTAAAATTGCAAAAGATAGGAAAAGATGTGAGCTTCTGCTCAATTAACACAAAGATAAACCTGCTGAGTATGTGCATATTATAGACTACCAGGATACCGTAAAAATACAGGCACACATAAAGATTTATGGGTAATAGTACCTATATGTGCTAGGGGGTTTACAAATATAAACATTATTTTCATCCAGTAAACGTGTTGCCTAGTATATTTTCCTTGAATGGTGAAATATTTTTGTAGACATTTTCAATAATATCTAGATATATTTTCAATTATAAAACTATTTTAAATATAATTTAGAAAATAACTTTAGGATTGTTATAATTTGTTTTTTTAATTGACACCCAACACGACACGAGGTATAAACAAAATTTCCCTACTTTATTATAAAAAGTCCCTCAAAATTTCCATATGAATATTTTTTAATATTAACTTCTATGGCGTATGTGGGGAATATGATTTATCATTATTCTATGTCAAACAATTATGTGGACCATCTTAACAATATCCCTAAAATGATCTTACGTAAAATTCTAAAATAAATAGTCTTGCAATCTTGCGCGGTTTAATTGTTATTGGAAACCCTGTTGAAAAATTATGGAAGCTTATAATTTTCCAAAAATTCCATGTATTTCTTGTTGTAAATCATCAGTTTATTCCTTGTTGTCTGTCATTTTGACTAAAAGGCACGCACGCATGCGTGCACGCGCGCAGGTCCGCCCACACTCACACATACACACACACACACACACATAAACGATAAGAAGCGTCTACTCTATGCGATCGCTCTTGAGCGAATCAAATGAATGGGCGAATGACATGACAAATGACATGGTTGGTGTTCAACCGTATTACACACGTAAACACACAGTACTTTTTGGTCGTTGATGCTACTGTAGGAGTACTAGGTCCTTTATTCCAACATACCAAAGAGTTGAATAGTAATGATAATTGTTGGACAATATTCCCAGACACGTTACAATTATGTCAGAGGCCTGATTAATTGGTTGGATGACCAAATTGGTACGTGTTTTTAGCGCTTTAATAGAAATATAGCTGCTCTTAATTGTTCACATATGTATGCAATACACATTTATATATACCAAGTATAGACCTGTTTTAGAAATAGTAATTTTCTAATGTATGCAGATGATCTAAAATTGTTTAGACTTGTGCATGATGTATCCCAAACTGTTCGAATATCCAATCTAATATGACTGCATTTAAGTTACTCGAAGTGCAATCAAATCTCTTTCACAAAGAAAAAAAGCAAATAAACTTTATATATGCGATAATGGGGAACTCACTCGAAAAAATCGATAGCATGCGTGACCTTTGTGTCATTTTTGATAGTAAACTGCATTTTGGTTTGCATATTGAGCAGATTGTATCTAAGGCACATGGGAGTGCTTGGCTTTCATATAAATACTTGGCTTTGTAATAAGAACGGCCAGTCTTTAAAAATACTGAAACAAACTTAACCGTTTACAATTCTCTTGTAAGATCACGGCTCGAATATGCTTTTGTTGTCTGCAATCCACCATACGCCACTTATTCTGATAGTATTGAGAACGAACGATAGCTCTAGACTTCCTGTTACATTTTAGCCGCGAACTTCGCTTGTATTAAATATGAAGGTTCCATAAACAAGTATTAAAGCTGCATTTCAATTACATATGAAATGTCGTTTTTGAAATTTGAGAGACACCTGGTAGTAGGGCCTAAAAGTGTTACTTAATAGTCAATTAATTTTAATAATTCAGCAACATGTTGTTATTCAATGAAAAAAAAATTTAAATGCATATCTACACTATTTAAAGAGCTTTTTTTGATAATAGAGTTTATGTTTAAGTATCGTTGACATATGTGACAGTGACTTTAAAATATCAGTGACAAATCACATGGATGAAGTCACCGACTGGTATTTACGAATATGTTTATATTTGTATCCTCACAGATTAAGTTTGTTATAAATAATCCTAGCTTTAGTGACATGTCGAATATGTAGTACTTTTAATATTTTTTATCGCGACTCGTATACATGTCATGCAACCATACTGCAACAAATGTATGATAATATACCAATAAGTTAAATTTTTATTTATGTACATAAATCTATGACTTAGCAATAAAATGTATTAACTTCCTGAAGTTTTAGTGTTGTTCTACGTACAATCGATTAGTAGTTTCTTTTTTTCGAGAAAATTGCTTCTAACGACATTGAACTTCTTAAAGCACAAAAGCTAAGTTTTTCCTTTTTCTTAATATGAAGATAGCTATAGGAAATTTTGAAGGCTCTATTTACATGTTAGAATATTATAAGTACCTATATATTTAGTTCACTAAAAATAAATAATAAGTGTCATAAACAACCTTACAAAATAGGAAAACATTTATTTTTAATGACAAATTTCTGTGACGTAACGTAACGAAAAAAATTAAACTCATTTAAATTTGACTATAGTATAATCGTCAAAAATTATTTGGCAATGTTGCTAAGATGGTTTGTTTAGTAAAATGAATCCCGAAGAGTGTTTAAGTCCTTTTAAAATAACCAATATGTAAACAATGAAAAAATATTATATTTAAAAACCAAGGATAATGTTCAGTTAGCGATGCCCGCAGCAAGAAAGCGATTATTTACATTAATTTATCATATAAATAGATTTAAAACAATTATTAATCGTATACTTATATGACGCATAATTGCAGTGCACTCGCGGAGTAAAAATCATTACGGTGATAAATCACCACTTATTTCGTTCACTGTCACTGTGACGAGAAGTCACAATGACAAAATCACTTGTCATAGACTCGGCGACTCACCTATGTATCCTACAGCGTAAGCAGAAAAACAATTTTCTTCAACTAGTTTAAAAAAACGAATTACGGAATAAAAATTATTTTCCATGTTTGAAAACTACTTTTTGAAAACTATCGGAATATTTATAGTAAGCAACCAGTTTTAAAATTAGTGTTGATCTATTTACTACTCGTTTAATTTAAAGGTGTTTTTACACTTATTGTGCAAGTTCATTACTATTCAAAAAACATTTATCAACATTTTTTTCATGCAAAACGACTGTTTGCGACTGTCCTATAGAAGATCTAAAATTGGGAGCCCCTCAAACTATATATACGTCATATGTGAATTTTAAGTCGATATATGTTATATATTATTATTTTGTGTTAAAGTTAAAAACCTCCGATAGACAGACGGATGGACAGCCAGCGTTGCCAAAGCTATTGGGTTCATGGGGACTTTTCGATTACGGAACCCTAAATAAATAACAGTTACTGCGGTTAAAGGTATGCACGCCGGTATATTGCGCATGACGAAACAAGAATTTCTCAAAATTTGTCATCTGTTTCTTAGCGTATCAAGATGCTTCGCTAGTTGTCAGCTTTGTCCCGACACACTTGTATAAAATTTATATTATTTTAAATTTATATATAGATTTATATAATATATACTGTTGAATAAATAAAACAAAAATGATTAAGGTAAGTTATACTTTTATTTTATTAAACAAATGTAATCAGTCTTCATGTAGTTATAAAACTGAACTTTTAGTTCAAGTTTCATTTCCTATCACCAGTTTCATCTTCTATCTGCTTCTTAACTGGTCCCGTGTGCGTGATGGGCACAGCTCGCTCACCTTCCAGGGCTGTCTGCGGGGTCTTGGGCGCCGTGATAGTGAGCACCCCGTCTGATGAGAGTTTGGACTCTACGGTTTCAGGTTTGCAGCCCTCGGGTAACGCGTAACGCCGCATAAACTGCCGGGATATATAACCATGTTCGTCCTGCTTCTCCTCGTGCTTGCCCTCCACCACGATACATCCGTCAGCCGTCTTCACAGAGATTTCCTCCGGCGCGAAGTGCTGAACATCCAGATTCACCTGGAACTTGTCAGTGTTACTTTTGATGGAAGCACCCAGGTCTCTAGCCGCCGCCGTCAGTTGTCTCCACGGCCTGTAGTAGTCTCGCGACAGAATCGGGCTCAAGCTGAAACTAAAATGTTGGTCCAGGATGGATCGTGGACGCTCGTACTAGAAAAAAAGGTAATAGGGACATTTTGTTATACTTATTACTCTACGTTCTTTCGTTCAGAGTAAAGTCGTTTGTTCGCTTTGTAGATTCAATAAGCGGCAATGTGACAGCGGGCGCAATATATATATTGCTCAGCGCCACCTAGTAATATCTCGAATATTCTCGAAGCAAAAAATATTTTCGATGGAGCGTGCTTCAGTTCGTAACGCTCCATCTATTGACGTTTAGAAAAAATGTTCTCGAATATTCAACATTTCTAGACGTGTTGAGAACGTTTTGGAAATTCCTATTCAGCGAAAGCGATTGCATTTGTTTACAAGCCACATATGTTAATTTTAATATAAATTTATATTGGCTTGCTAGAATTTGATTTATTTTTATTGTACGAGTTGTTCATTTTTAAGGAGAAAAATCATGGAGTATAGTAAACGTGTTCGGTATCGTTGAAGTAAAACGTACTAAAATTTTAAAAAAAACTTTTAGATAAAGGAAATCTCCACATTAGTATTTTAAATTATTTTCGGTAAAATGGGTTTAGCTGAGACGATCAATGACGTTATATTCAAATACTTGTAACTTCAGGGAAGATGGATAGTATGTCATATCGCTTTATTTTGACGTTTTGCACTCGCTTAGTTAGAATGCCGTTTCTCGCAGACGCCCTTATTCCATAGATTTCAACTGATATCATTTTTCAGTAAATCCTGGTTTGTCAATCACTTGTTGCTGGGTTTATAAATATTTGTTACATACTCATTTCGCTTTTGTATACTATTTGCAAAATAAAAGACGTGTAATATGAAGTAAAAATAATACTAAATGTTCCAAACTATATAGGTACTCAAAGTGATAAAATTATAACTTTTTTTATTTGTATGGGTTTATGAAATGCGGTTAAAAATAAATCTTTACAAAGAATTGTTGACGTGAAATTGATAAAATATTTTTCTGTGAATATAATTGTGACAGGTAATAATTAGGAATTCTTGAAATAACAATCGTAGAATATAAAGAATAATTGAGAATGTTTAATTAACAGTAATAATAATTTGTACCTTTATAATTTTCCTAACGTTTCGATGTTTGTATCAATAAAACTTTAAATAATTACACTAACGTTTCGATATCTGTATCGATAAAACTTACTAATAAATGTTCACATAACTAACTCTTATTTAAGTGATTCTTTTATTTATATGCCAGTTCTGACCGTGACTTTCTAAATATTGTTTTAATATTTCAATTTTTTTCTTTCTAAATATTGTATTAATATTTCAATTTTTTTCTTTACCGGTATTTACCCGGACAATATATTTCTCTGAACAAGAGGAAATAATAACTGACACTAGAGTTCAGTGCTTATGAATAATAAAAACAAAATCATTTTGATCGAATTGAGTAATATTCTTCTTACCTATGTTTTATTTTTTAAATGGTTTTGACGGACACCATATTTATAATTTTGTATCATTCAACCGAAACATGCGTACTTTGAAAGCAATTACATTAGTTTTACGAAATAAAACAAGTATTAAACAAGTATTTATTGTTTTATTTCGTTTTAATATAAAATATATTATTTATTTTATATTAAAACGAAATAAAACAATATTTCATAATTCAATTTATTTTATAAAAAATAAATTTTGGACATAAAACATTTAATAAAATCTTGGGCCACAAATTTCATCTCTTATTATACATACTAATATTTATGTATTTTCATCAAAGATATCTTGTCTTCTCAGTACCTACTTCTCAACTGGTCCTGTGTTCGTGACGGACGTGGCGTGCTTCCTCACCAGGACTGGCTGCGACGTTTTCGGCGTCATGACAGTACGCATTCCATCCTACGACCATCGCGACTCTATAGTTTCAGGCTGACGGCGCTATGGCAGCGCAATAGTGTCTCACGAACTATGCCGCGAGATAGAGCCCTGCTCGTATTTGCTTCTCCTCGTATCTGCTCTCCACCACGATCTATATCTCTCCATCGTCTTTACTGAGATCTCTTCTGGTTCTAAGCGCTGAACATCCAGGTTCGCCTGAACCTGACCTTGCCCATATAGCTCTTGATGGACGAGCCCACACTATAGAGGTCGATACCAGGTGCCTCCACGGTCTAAAGAAGTCACGTGATAGAATTGAGGCGGCGACGGTAGTTAGCACGTCATCCGAAGTCAAACTGTATCCAAAATGTTGGTCCAAGATGAATAGCGGACATTCGTATTAAAACAATAACAGTAACAGAGAAATTTGTTACGCTTTCCTTAGTCTCTTGCTTTGTATGCTTTGTAGAACATTTAATATCCGCAATGAAGGAAACAAACGCTGAATATCAGACAGCGCCATCTAACGATATCGAGAATGTTCTCGAAGCAATTAACAATTGTGACCGGGCAGTGGTTCAGGTATTTGATGATAGTAAGCACCATCTATTGGTATTTGGGTAAATACTGATTCTAATGAACCTACTCGAATATTCAAACGTTCGCTTCTAGACTAGGCGAGAAACTTCCGCTCAATAAGATTCTTTAAATTCTTATTGAGCGGAAGTCGGAACAAAGGCCTTTGTTCAACTTGACATTGACAAAGGTTTTCTTTAACAAAAAAAATGGAGGCTATAAAACGAAACGGATTTTGTTTCCAAGTCTCATGATATTATAATGTTAATTTTAATTATTGTAATGATTTTCTAGAACATTATGTTATGCGATATAATTGTTCACAATAACCATCACTTTCGGAGATATTTTCTAACGCGAAAAATTATATATTTTATTAAACGTGGTTGCTGTCGTTGAACGTATATCGTCCTATACATCGATGGTCTTAAAGTTTTTAAAAAGGTCTATTTACAAAACCATTGGAAATATTTTTTTAACTATACTATTAATAAAACTGTAGCGGAGTGAATTCTGTACATGGAGAATATTTTAAAAAGGGTGATTGATTTAGCATAAAGAATGATAATAGAAACCAGAAACTCGTTATTAGAATTTTTGTCTGTCTGTATGTTAATTTACGCCAATCACGCGAAATTTACTGGACGGATTTTGATGTTTGGTTAATAATTAATAGTATTCACCCAAGAGCTACATATGAGAGAGAAAATACTCTAATAACTTTTCTTAATCTGAATTTCACACGCGTGAAAGCGTGGGGCACAGCTAGTTCACAATAAAAGTCGGTTTGATAACGTTGAAACATCGTTTTATTATGAAATTTGCTTTATTAATGTGCCGGGCCTGACGGACGCATTTTGTAATTAGTTAAAAGTTTCTGATGAATCAATTAATAATAATTAAATTTTTTAATTATCGTTCTTTATTACTTAATGATAGTGGTTCAATAAAAAAACAGTGAGCCGTCACGGGACGCCTGGCAGATGTGAAACATTATGTTCGTACAAGTAATATGCATAAAAGACAAGATTATTACAGGAACTAAATACAGCATAATGAAAAAATAAGCTATTACGAATTTTTTACAGAAAATGGTGACTTTATTTAATAAACATTTATTTACAATTAATACAAAAATAATAAAGCACAGGTTATGTGTACCGTAATAAACAACAGCGTCGAACTGAGTGTGGAAGGGGTCGCGTAGTCGGTTGCGCATGGCGACACGTCGCCATACCGTACACTCTACTACATATAGACTATATATACCTTAGTATAGCGTAGGACCCGTCGCCACGCCAACGATCCGGTTTATACCTGCGCCTATAGATGTTTCACATCAAAACTTACCAAAGGAATTGTCGCTAAACCTTCTATCTCTAACAATAAATCTCTGAATATTTTATCTTCCTGGATACACTTTCACACAAATAGATGTTTTCGTAAATACAGTAGAAGCATTGGACGTACAGGAGTGCTTCACATTGTGCTATCTCAACTAAAGTTACGTTCAGACAACGACACTTTGGTGTATATACTCAGTGTATACATCGAGTGTCTGTGTATAAACACCACCATCTGCCCTTGAGACATTTAATACGACACTTGGTTTAGTGTCGCGACACCAAAACCGCCTTATGTGTGAACGGCCAGACATTGGTGTCAAACATTGGTGGTGTTTTCACTCATGTATACACTGAGTGTTTACATCAAAATGTCGTAGTCTAAACGTAACTTTAATGCAAATGAAATTATAACAGTAACATATAATTCGTTGAAATGTATGTCTTAGCTTAGATTTATGAAATGTTGTTAAAAATAAAATATCATGTGTATTTTTATGAACAGAACGATAACCCAAGGAAGAACATTGTAACTAATTTTTTTATGAATTTTGAGTTAGTATGTAGGTAAGGTTTTGAAACTTTTTTTACGCTTTCCTCTAAAATTGCAAAAAATTAGTTAATATGTTCTTTCTCAGGGTATCTATAATTGTAATTTTTTACAATAACATTCTTACCATAAATATAGCATACATAGAATTCTTGTCATAATAATCGTAGGATAATGAGAAACAATTAAGATTTTCTAATTATCAATTGGTAATAATTAGGATCCGTAATTACCGTTGTATTTATACATTAATTTCAGGAAATTAATTCATTTATCGCCTATGATGCATAGATGCTTCATTGGCTAGCGGATGTGCAAAAGTAATATTTCTTTTATCGAAAGTAAATTTTTAAGATAATACATTCACAATACACTTTTATTTTTATCGAAAATAAAGATTTTTTAAATACAAAAAGAAATAATTTTCTTAATAAATTGGTGATATTGGAAAAAACCCTCCCTTATGAGGTTAGGTTAGGTTAGATTAGGGTCACAAAATGGGCGTTTTGAAAAAGTGTCTCTCAAGGGGTTACTGAAATATGTGTTAACCGTTTGACTTATAAACTTAGCACGATTACCATTATATAATTATTTGTCAATTCCTTGGGTACTTCCTTTGGTACGGCTTTTCTGGAAAATATTTTCTAATTTTTGTTTGCAACCGAAAAAGTCTACGGATTTCTTATTTTTTAATGTGTGATAGTCTTGTCTAATCAAATGAAAATATAAACTATATCAAATGCTGAATGGAATTATTATACGAATATAATTATTAATCAATCTATTCTAAATAACACAAATATGTAATGAAAAAATATATTTGTTTATATTACAAAAATAGTAATTCCGTTTTCAAAGTAAAACGAACTAAACTTTTTATAGGAAATTTCATTTCTTGTCCTCGAAGAAAGGATTCATGTACTCGAAGAAGAATACACTTTGTTACAAATTTAAATTTATATACATGTATATGTATATATATATATATATATATATATATATATATATATATGTATATGTGTGTATATATATATATATATATATATATATATATATATATATATATATATATATATATATATATATATATATACTAACTATTGTTGATGTAAAATTGGTAAAGTTTCTAAAAATCTGGAAAATAACTAAATCTGGGCAACAAATTATAACACAAGTGGACTTTATAGAAATGAATAGAGCAATAATCTATCATATTTGCTTCCATCGTCGACATATTAGATCTCACAGACCTTTCCATTCTTAAACTTTTAAAATGATGTTTTTTATTTAGTCCATTGATCTGGCGGCACGTTTGCGAGTTTATATATTATAGGTTATCCAGACATAACTTACTTACATTTTAAAAAGTATGGAGAAATTGATAAAATATCATGAAAACTGTAATAATTTACTTCTTAACAATTTTATAATACTAGACTATAAATACTAAGCCATTTTAGTTTCCTTTAAGAAATAAACTAAAACTTAAATGACTGAATACTATATAAGTTAAAAAAAACATTATTCTGTGTACATCACGTACGCGCGTTAGAAATTATATTTCTTTGGTATAATACAAGAATAACTTTATTTAGTACGCAAATAATTAATAGAAATAAAATAATAAAAGGAGTGAAGCGTAATCATAAATACGGTTGGTGAAATCCAAATTAAATCCAATAATTCAATTTTAAAAATTTAAAATTTATTTGACAGAGGAGTTGTCCACTATTTTATTTTTCTGCTGGCTTTCCATTGTAAACCAAGCATCTGCCAGACCGTTTCCAAATTATCGCGTTTCAACTTCCTTATTTTCCCATGTAAAGTAGTAAAAAATAGTATATTATTTTAAAATTAATTAAATTACATTTAAAATTAAATTTTATTATTTTAAAAATTTAAATGAATACTCAGTTTAATTAATAATGAAATATAATTAATATGCTGAAAATTTATATTAATTTATTAATTTTGAGTTTTTAATAATTTATAATGCAAATAAATAACGAATTCGAAACGGTCTGGCAGATGATTGGCTTACAATAAAAACCAGCAGAAAAATATAATTGTGGACTACTTATCTGTCAAATAAACTATGTAAAGTTCACTCCCATCATTTATTCCTAACGCGCTCAAAGAAGTATATAACTTCAAAAACAAAACTATGTGGTATTTGACTGATATCGATATTTTTTGTAAAAAATAAAACTGCAAAATAGGTTTTAAAAACCTTATGATGAAAGAAGTAATACATATAACAAACAATTAAACGAAACTTCTAAACAGGAAAATGTGTAATTTGTTTTGTTCATGCATTGAAAAAGTTATAATGAATTTAGTTTCTACACAAAAAATGAGAAAATTATAATACGCAATATATAACTTAAACGCAATATTAAAAGAGATATTAAAAATATTTAATAAACTCTCTTATAATGAATGTTAAATAACTGGCCAGTGACGTTATGAGCCAGTTGTGTTTTGTATGGGGCGTTTTCGCACGTATCGTAGTTCGTCAGTTTTTAAGTCATTATAACTTTGTAATGAAAAATCCTAGGAACGATATATTTATTTTAATCATTTTAATATTATTACTTATACTATTTTAGTAATAAAAAATATAATCAAATACCCTATTAATAATGGGCAATATTTTTACATCAGTCGCCTCAGAAATCAGGCTCGAATTTAAAAATGCAACATCCATCGTTGGACCTGGTAACACTAGACGACCTGCGATTATATATTTTTTCTATTATAATTGTCATCAAATTTTTCGTTTCATTTCAAGAAGTTTTGAGTTTATATTTTCCACCGTTTTGCGCACACTCCGAAAATATGTTTATTGTGTTGTTTCCTTTCTTGTACTACAAATTTTAAAACAGTGAAGCAGAGATAATTGTCAATAACTAATATCAAACAATAGGTGAATCTTTTCAAATAAAAATGTGAAATTCTCACATTTTTCTAATTGTCTTGTGAAACACGTCAAATTAACGAGTTTTAGAACTGAGTAGGGAAATCGATGTTTTTGGCAAAATGTTTTTTTTATAGAAACATGGTATTAAAACTGCAAATTGATTTTCCACCCTATCACCCATCTCCCACTTACTTTTTGATTACCTGATAATGCATGATTTCAAAAACAAACGTCAAATATTATTATGTTAGGTTTATAATATTTTAATTAAAAAGAAAACTATTTGATACAAACATTTACAAATGAACTCACGCAATAATTAGGAATTGTATACAAATCATAGGATGATTTGAATATTTAAGAATGTCTAATGATCGTTATGCAATAAATCGCGATACGTTCATTTTGTTGATAGGTTTGCTATATGAACTGTTATTAAATTATTTTGAATTTTGAATGTTTTCTACTTTGCATAAAAGTTTCATGAGGACTTATGGAGAGAGATAATTAGGAGATTAATTATCTGATTTACCAGGTTAGAAAAAAAAAGTTCCTTATACGTGACTCTTTGAAGTACTCCTAGTAATAAAATATTCAATTTGCCACCTTTAAGGGTTGTCACTCAAATATTAGTTATTTGTTTTGCATCTCTAGAATGGAAGAAAAATTACCATGAGTTAATAATAAAACTTTTTAACAAACATTTTTATTAAATATAATCGTCTTATTTTTACGTATTTTTTTTCAATATTTTGTAAAGAAAACAAATATATGGAACAAATGGATTTATTTATTTTACAAACATACGTTTGATCAGCCTTAATAAACTTTAACTAAAGATTTCGACAGGAGATTCACTTCTTATCATTGGTTTTGTCTTCTATCTGCTTCTTCACGGGTCCCGTGTGCGTGATGGGTACGACGCGTTCTCCCGCGAGGGCTGGCTGCGGTTTTTTGGGCGCTGTGACGGTAAGCACTCCGTCCGGCGACAGTTTGGACTGTACGGTGTCGGGCTGACAATCCTCGGGTAGCGCATACCGCCGTACGAACTGACGCGAAATGTAACCATGTTCATCCTGCTTCTCTTCGTGCTTTCCTTCCACCACTATGTACCCGTCTGCAGTCTTTACTGAAATCTCATCCGGCGAGAAGTGTTGCACGTCCAGATTCACTTGAAATTTATCTGCGTCACTTTTGATGGACGAACCGGTGTCTCTAGCAGCCGCGGCCAGGTGTCTCCATGGCCTGTAGTAGTCCCGCGAACGAATTGGGGATGCGACGGCCATCAGCACATCATCTGGGGTCAAACCCAGTCCAAAATGTTGGTCCAGGATGGATCGCGGACGCTCGTACTCAAACAGGAACGGTAACAGAGACATTTTGTTAGACTTCTTCGTATCTCGCTTATAATAAAATCGTTTATTTGCTCGCAGATTCAATATGCCGCTTCAACGCTACGTGCGTCGTATTTATACCGTACAGCGCCATCTAGTGACGTCGCGAACATTCTCGAAATAAGAATATATTATCTAGAGTCTGTGAGTGTATGTGCGTGGGTCGTGTTTCCCGAATGTTCTACGTTTAGCCGCACCATCTACCGAGGCACGTTTAAATGTTACTTTGTAGAAAGTTCTCGAACAAAGTAACATTTAAACGTACTTCGATATGTTTTTCATTTCTTTCTAGAGTTGCGCTTTAACAACAAATGTTCTAGAAACTGTTTTCACTAATTAGAAGTGTGTAAACGACGTACAAAACAGGGACAATACTTTTATGATTGCGTTACAAATATATTTTAGAATGTAACTTATTAAAATTTATTACAATAGATGCTTACGACTGATCTCTCACAGTGTTAAGTAGGTAATTATACACCTTGTTCGTTAACATTAAATGGTTGTACAATGCGCTCGTACTTTTTTGATTTCTGAATCTTATCCGACCCTGAAGTTATTCTATACTGAACTTGAAGTTATTATTTTATATTTCGACTGGCAATTTGTTTATTTTATATTTAGTTAGTCCGTTGTCATATTAATTATTATCATATTAAATATCATTATTTCTTTTACTTTATGCCTCTGTGAAAATAGCTTCGAAAATGGAGGTACTTATATTTTTAAGAAAGTTTTGTTTACGTAACGAAAATGCAATCTTTCAGTAAGAAGCCCAAAAATATGTTAAATTGATTATTCACATAGTAAGGTGGTCTTTATAAATCACTACATCTAACAATTTCTATATAGATGAATATAAAAAAAAATAGTCGATTTTTGATACTTTGGCCAGAATTTATGAAATGGCTTCACTGCTTCAAATGATAAGAATTTTTAAGGCAAATTTCTTTACCTAAATACAATACTTTTTCACTTTAGTTAAGTATGGGAAAATCGCCTAATGTCAGCCTCACACGAAAGTCAGCCAGAGCTATACATTATTACTTATAAATAAGTAATGTATTAGTAACACATCTATCAACTGTGGCCAATCTTAAAGTTTCTGATTGGACCTTCTTATTTATTTGCGTTCCGTAAGGAAGCTTAGCTGCAATGAAGTAGTGAACTACTTTGTACGTGCAACACTTGACTACTTTCTAGCAGTAGGTGTTGGTACGTTGGTACGTGCAAAGTGTAAAGGCTTTGGTTAGGAAGGAGTCGATTTTAAATCAGGCGATATTTACTTTATTTTTATATAATAATGAAATGTAATATTTTAATTTATCAAATTTTACACTTTTTCTTCTAATAAAGAGCCTCGCGTCTGATTTTCTCTTGTATTTTGATGAAAAGTAGTAAATTGACTACTGACTCATAAAATTAATACTCGGAGCCCGATCTGGGCTGACTACTGGAAATACGTATAAAACCGGTAATTAATTCCAAGTTTGTGTAGCAGGAAGTGTAGGTATTAGGAATCGTATTAAAACAAAACAATAATCGTTACATTATATTAAAATAAATAGTGAACCACCATAAACATTGTTTGCGTTTGAACAGCTCAGTATTGGTTTTGTGAGGGTAATAGTCAGCCCCAATCTATTTTAGTTTCTTTTTGTATTATATACCCTGCCTATTTTAAATTGATTAGTTTTCAAAACATAATATTTGAATACCTAATATTTATTTTGAATATTTTTTGCTCTCCAGAATGTCCAAAAAAGCCAACTCTCAACCGCTATGTTTGTAATAAATGATGGAATGTTCAAAAAATTCGCGGGGCTAGTCTAAAATACCAAACTCAGTGAAGAATTCTACAAGACAGACTCCATAGGAGAGTACCTGAAAGGCCACGATAGATGGGTCCGGAACAATATTGAGTAAACAAGAAGAGAATGCTATAGCTGAATGGTCAAATCATGAATTTCAAATCAATTATACATTTTCAAAGAAAAACCACTTCTATGAAAATTCATGATTTACCAAATACTGTACAAAATATAATTAAAAAAGGTGATAAGAAGCTCTCAATTTAAAGATTTCGCCCTGGAAAGAAATGTCATAAGTTATTTCTTAAACAACACTCAGAAATGACCAACTCCAGCAGGTATATCCAAAAGACGAATAATAATCACGAAGGAAACTATTCGGAAATGGTTTGAAAATTTACAATTGTATCTTGAACAGCAAGTGTTGCAGATATTTTTAATAACCCTACTCGAATTTTTAACGGAGACAAAACTAGTTTCATAATGTACCCAAAAGCACTAAGAAGGTATCAAAACATTTACTGTATACTTAACGATAAAGAAAACAGTTTTAAAATTAACTGCTACTCAAGATAGTGAACGTCATCTCGATAGGAAGGCAATAGAATCACTGTATTTTCAATCCAATTGAACAAGTCTGGTCGAAGGTGAAGTATGACATAAAGGTAAGCAATTGCAATACTACAGACGCTGTATGTCAAATTATACGAGAAGTGATAAAAAATGTGACTTCAGATATGTGGCAAAGATATTATGGCGGTTAAAGAAGAAAATCGATATTTTAGTATGGATTCGGAACATGATGATGTTGGATCTCTTATTATAAATGCCTGTAATGACTCCGACACTTCGAGTGATGAAGAATAGTGTCTCATTTTACTTTACGTGTACCTACTCATATGTTTCATTAAAATTCTCGTTGCTACGTAACTTGTGTGTATTATTTATATTCGTATTTTATTAGAATAACCACAAGTGTGTGCAGGTGTACCGATAGATCTAAGCGAATGGACTTTACGTTCGCATTTTTCACCTTATGTTAAGGTACGAATTCGTGGCATTTCGCTGTAACAATGCAAATTACGAAATTGTTTAAATAATATTAATAAAACATTAACTAATTAAGTACTTGATTTTTTTTAAATCCAAAAAAAAGTAAAATTTACCTATTCATAATTATCAATGTTACACTTCATATGCACTTCAATGTTACGCTCTAATAGGATTACAAGTTAAACATATAAGTAAATAAATCCCTAACACAACTTAAATATTCCATGAACAAATACAATTCAGTTACTGATAGCTTTAAATATTTCATGACTTTATATCAACAGTTCTAATTCAGTACCCTTTTGGGCTTATTTACTCTGTCATACGTACGAGACATTTCTCGAAAAGTATAGAACACTAGCATCTAGAAATGTCAAAACTCAACCGAATGATATTTTCTTTTGTAGTACAATATACGTTCTTATTAATTCCTGTAATATTCCTGTAATATAACAGATTACCATTTTGGTACTATTATAAAATTAAATATCGATTTTTTCTAACAGTAAATAATAACGATGTGTCCAAAAAAATTATGTATAAAATGCATAGTATCAAAACACGGCTGTCAGCGCAATTTAAGACACAGCTGTGAAAGGTCGTGTACTTTATATTAATTTTAATAGGGAGTAATTTCATATGTAAATAATGTAACCCAATTTAATTTTCAATTAACTATGCAATTTTAAAATATCGAAGTAGATTATTATTAACAGAAGAGCGCTATTTTTGTTGGTGTTGTCACCTCTTAAAAAAATGTTTACCCAAATTAAAACGTCTTAATTGCTTGATTGCAGTTAAAAAATTGGGATCGGAAAATCGTTGTAAGTTCCATGAGGGTTCATACCCTAATCGATTCCCTGTTTGGAGTGGGTGGGGAAGTCGCTTCTTCGCTTTGCTGATTCAATATGCCGCTTCAACGCCGAATGTATCGTATTTATACCGCACAGCGCCATCTAGTGACATCGCGAACGTTCTCGAAATTACAATGGTAAGCACGGAGAGCATTTGTGCGTGCGTCACATTTCTCGAATGTTCGACGTGTAGTCGCACCATCTATCGAAGCACATTAAATGTTATTTGCTCGAATGTTCTCGAAAGATTTTGCTTGATAAAGTTATACTGACAATGACATTCTAGAAATTGATTTCACTTAGAAAAGAAACCGTGTGTAAACAACATATAGAAAGACAATAACTTTATTATTGCACTACAGAAAGATTTTAGATTTTGGAAATAATTAAATTTAATTTGTAATAAATTCTTTTTCTTAGCGATAGAAAGATACTTTCTTTATTTCCAAGTCTTTGGATAGACCCTGAAATTATTATGGTATTTTTCTACGAGTAACAAATATACATTTCTTTATATTTTTCAATTGACCTCAATATGAGGTTTCTTCGCATATTTGCGTCTCAGGTCACGCTTTCAATAGCTGAACGGATACGAGTGTCTCACCAGTAAAAATTTTGTTTGTCGAAATTTATTAATACTTTGGCAGGTTTTTTAAGTTTCTCTTATAGTTTCCATCGATATTTTTGACGTTTATATTTGAATTTTGGAAAATATGCAAATTGAAAAAGGAAAGACATCCCCAATTGATTTTTCTTTCAAGGTAATTAGATACCGTTAAGTCTTCCTATTTTTCGTTTATAGTAAAAAATCAGTCAAGTGCAAGCTACACTTGAACAATTGTTTTCCGTGCCATATATCCCCCGTTCTCCCTTAAATTAATCATTGATAGTAATGAACTCCGATTATGTTCGGCGCTGCTCCCGACGTTGGATAAATTAATTAAAAAAAAATATTTTAAACATATAAAAACAAAAGTTATTTCCGAGAAAATCTCCTTTGACGAACAGGCGGGCGGATGGACACCGAAATGGTTCCTCCAGTGTTCTGTTTTTGTAATTTTGTCACGGAACATTAAAAAGGTATTAATTTTTTTTTAATAGAGAGTATTATATTCCGTGGGAAAATATTTTGTCTTATATTCATGGCATTTATGTTGATTTTTATGGAGTAAACATCACGATACCTCCTAAAATCTTTATTTCTAGTTAGTAGCTTCTTATGATAACTTTCCTATTAATACTGATCCAAAATTTTCAATCATATCAGCACCATGTCTGAGAACTTTGTGTACATTTTGAAGATACTCATATAAATCTATATACACTTTTACAGCATTTCAGCAAATTCTTTAATTATTCAAGCTTCTGTTGGTTGTCATGAAGAAAGTGCTTCTAAAATAAAGGAAAATTTCTTAATCAAATTATCTCGACACCGGTAATAAAAGTCCTTGTTTTGATATCCGCGAAAAATTCTTGATAGCCTTTCCATCATTTGTTGTACCGCAGCCCTGTTTCACGATATTTATTAGTGATATATTTTCAATATTACTATAAACTTCCTGAATACATTCTTTCTTTTTTCGTTAATGTATTGGATTTAAGCTACAGGCTATACAGCACATCCAAGTATGCGAAGGTGATACAATATCTTGATATAAGTCAGTGTCGATATTTTTTTTATCAAAATTGCTTTCATCTCTTTTGGTATCGCTTTACATATATCATATAGCTGTGCAGACGTATCGTATCATAAGCTTGAATACGCTTTCAGGTCTATCATAGTTAAGCGATAATAAATGACAAATATTGAATATATTTGGCGTTAATTTTGTAGAAATTCATTATTCACAATTAAATGAAACTACGTGATGTAGTATTATTTCTACTTTCTTTAAGTTCTTTACCGCGACCTATGTTTCGTTGTATTACAACACCTTCAGGGGGGCTATTAGCAAAGATAATATATCGTGGTAAAGAAATTAAAGAAAGTAGAAATAATACTACATCACGTAGTTTCATTTAATTGTGGATAAATGACAAACCTTAAATTCCCCAATTTCCCAAATAATCTTTTCCCCAGAAACCAATTTAATAGACACTTATCTTCCTATAAATACGCTAGAATGATCTACCATGTCATGTCCCAGATTTTGTTTGTAGTTGATTTGAACCACCATCAAAATACCAACTAATGTCGATTCTTTGCAATCAACGTCTATGCTAGCAGGCTTCAGATAACGGCTTGTAGATATATCTAAGTGTGCCTGGAGATTTATCTTTGCTGTACTATTTTTTAAAACTATTTTCTACGGAAAAAGGAGAGGCGAAACTTTATATTTAGTTTTACCATTGAAGCTAACCAATTGGCAGTACAATGCTCATAATATGAAATAATGTTCAAAATAAGAGTGGACACATATTTCCCTCGTCCCATAAATATGCAATAAACACCTGTTCATCTTACATTTTACCTCTTTCTTTTCTGTATATCGAAGTATTAATAAGTGTCCGTCCGAATGAGCGCGTTTTTGAAGAGACAAGTGTTCTCAGACACAGTCAACAGGAGCTCAATGTAGTGTGCTAACAGCATCAATATTTCGAAAAGGGGAATTCAATTTTGTAGCTAATGTTTAATGGTAAAATATACATTTGTCCTACTATACTATAGTTGAAAAATTACCATTTAAGTGGATTTATTTCTTTGAAAATGAGAAAAAGTTTCGATTTGAAATTTTATCTTAAATGTAATTGTCACCATAGGGTATTAAATGAAAAAAAGAAACATCTTAGAATAATTAATACAATTTTATTTATTGTATAAAATAAATTTTATTTAATCAGTCTTATAGAATAAAGTAACTAAAATCGACCGGAAGGTTCACTTGTCATTGGTTCTGTCTTCTATCTGCTTCTTCACCGGTCCCGTTTGCGTGATGGGCACTGCGCGCTCACCTGCTAGAGCTGGCTGCGGCGTTTTCGGCGCCGTGACGGTCAGCACTCCATCCGATGACAGCTTGGATTCGACAGTTTCAGGTTTACAACCCTCGGGCAGTGCGTACCGCCGTACGAAATGCCGCGAGATATAACCATGCTGGTCCTGCTTCTCCTCGTGCTTGCCCTCCACCATGATGTAGCCATCCACAGTTTTTACTGAAATTTCCTCGGGTGAGAAATGCTGAACGTCCAAGTTAACCTGAAATTTGTCCGCGTCGCTCTTGATGGAGGAGCCGGCGTCTCTAGCGACCGCCGCTGAATGTCTCCACGGCCTGTAGTAGTCCCGCGATATAAGTGGGGCAGCCACTGCCGTCAATACGTCATCCGGAGTCAAACCCAGTCCAAAATGTTGGTCTAAGATGGATCGCGGACGCTCGAACTCAAATAGGAATGGTAACAGAGACATTTTGTTAGACTTGCCACTTCCTCGTACTTCGCTTAAAATAAAAACGCTCGCTTGTTTGCTTTGCAGATTCAATATGTTGCTCCATTGCCGCAGGCGTTGTATTTATACCGCACAGCGCCATCTAGTGACATCGCGAACATTCTCGAAATAACATAACGGTGAGTATATGTGCGTGGATTACATTTCCCGAATGTTCCACGTGCAACCGCACCATTAATCAAAGTGGCATAGCATACAGCGCCATCTAGTGATATCGCGAACGTTCTCGAAATAGTAATTTGTAGACAGTGAGTATACGTGCGTAGGTCGTTTCCCGAACGTTCTGTATGTAGTCCGCGCCGTTTATCGAAGCACGTTAATATGTTATTTCGTTGAAAGTTCTCAAAAGGTGGAGACAGCAACATTTTTTTTGATGGTAGATTTACGCTTTAACCACAAATATTACAGATATTCTTTTCATTTATTAGAAAATAAAACGTACATTAATAACATATATATAAGACAATGATTTTATTATTGTGCCGTAGAAAATTTTTAGAATGTAAATTTTTCAATTTACTTACAATAGATGCTTTTTTAAACAAAAATATATAATTTTCACATAAAGATGTGCAAGTAACAATGCGCCATATTCATTAAAGTATTAAATGGGTTCTCAAACAGACCCATTTTTTATTTCTGAATCTTTAATAGACTTTGAAATTATTATTTTATTTTTCTACCGGATTAAATTATTCTTCTTTCTCTTTTATTGAATCATTCGGTTAATCCATTATTTCATAATTGCTATAATAATTATAATTATTTCTTTAACTTCAAATTTCTATAAAAATCGCGGCGAGTTTATTCATTTGAAAATCAGAAAAATTTTCGATTCGAAATTTTATCTTAAATATAATTGTCACCATAAAGGTCATCAAATAAAACAACTTCTTAGAAAGATTAAATATAATTTTATTATTTCATAACAATAAATTTGGTTATTTAAACAGTCTTATAGAAACGAACTAACTGAAGTCGCCTGAAGGTTCATTTGTCACTGGTTCTGTCTTCAATCTGCTTCTTCACATCGATGTACGCTTCGAATATAGAGTAATCCAGAAGGGGCATCTCTTTGCGGCCGCCTGAAGCCAAAAATCTTCTCCCCCTCCCCCGCGCTCTTTCTGCTGGTGTCCCGCCTTACGCACATAATGTTTCCAGTAGAATAATTTTATCCACCATCGCCGGGAAATCGACGCATATAAATATATCTGCTATATCTGCGGCAGTCCGATACAGATTTGCATCGGTTTATACCACGTAAATCGATGCATTATTAGGTTTATATTTGTAAATTTGTTAAATTTGTAAAATTGTTATTCAAACCACAACAAATAGCCAAAGAGTTTAGGTTAAAATTACTAAAAACTTTACGTCACATTTTACCATTTTTCAATTAAAATGAGTATTACAATACATTATCATTAAATATGTGTGTGTGTGTGCGTGCGCGAGCGCGTGTGCGCGCGCGTGTGTGTGTGTGCGTGCGTGCGTAGGAGTGTGTGTGTACAAATTAATCTACAAAATTATTTTGGTCATTTTGAAAATAATTTTTTTTTAATAAAAAAGAAAATAATTAGCTTAGTGTCTTAAAATAAAAAGAGAGGTTATAAAGCTCGCTATAAAAATTTGAAAATGATCGGTCCCGTACTAAGGAAGTTCAAAAAGGAAAGAAAACATTATTTATATTAATTAGCCTTCAATGTAGTTATAAAATTTTTACTTATTTTAAACAATATCGGCTCGCATTGTCAGGAAATTAAAGACGGCGAAAATGAATGAATTTAACATTTGTTTCTTTCGCGGGTCTTCGTAATCTTACATAGAATGATTACGTATGCAATAGGTAAAATCTTTTAAAATGGAATATGACTACGGAAATTAAAAATGTTACACTAAAATCTCTAAAAAAAATAAATTTTATATTTTGCAGTAACAAGCAATTACGAAGTTTTAATTTGGGTAAACAATTTTTTAAGAGGTGCAACTCCAACGAAAATGGCGCGCTTCGATTAACAATAATCTCCTTCCATATTTTAAAATTGCGTGGTTAATTGAAAATAAAATTACGTAATAGTATTTATGTATAAAAAAGTCATGTCCATTAGTTTCTTTTGTAGTCCGTGATATTTTTGCAGGTCAGAATAGCATAAACCGGTATTTTAAGCGATGTTGTCACGTACAAACCACACGACTGTTCATTGTACTAGCGATGTGCGTAACCGATTATCAATAATCGATTATTGAGATAATCGGTTATAATCGATTATGACAATTCATAATTGATAATACGAGGTCAGCAATATAATTTAAATATGACCAACATCAAAACACCGACGGGAAGTCAAATTACAGAAACATTAATGAATGTCCTTCAACTATGTCTTGATGAAGTGGAAAGCTACAAACATGTGGCAAAAGCTTGTCTTTTGGATTCACGTTTTAAGAAGTGTGGGTTTGGCATAGATTCCAACGCCACAAATGCCCACCAAAGTTGTCTAAAAGAAGTAACATGTATTAGACAGGTTATCAGATGTATACAAATTATATGTAAAATATTTGTGTATTACGGCCACCTCTCAGAGAGAATATTTTCAAAAACTGGTCAAGTAACCAATTTGAGAAATAACCGGCTATTCCCAAAGCAATTTTTAAAGGTCCATTCTCCTGTGAAACAACCAAGCTTTGTTTCTAAAAGGTCAAAGAAGGAAATTTTGATCTCTTCATATCCTCATTCAGGGTTACAATGCAAGAGGCATTAAAATCTTAAAATAAAAAGTCTCATGCTTTCATAACAATATTTAAAGGTTATAATTATTAAATTTTTAGCCAAAAGCAAAAATAAAAAAAAAAATAATTAAATAAAAAAGTAATCAATCTCTGCTTACACGCAATCGTCAAGTGATAAATAATGAGGGTTCTTGCTGTGGTGCGTACCTAACTAAAGTTTGTTAGGATTTTTACATATCAAAACGAAATGTCGTGCAGAATAATGAGTTTAACACTTGACTGTTGCTAGATTGGAGGAATTTTTCGATGTTCATCACGTCTGCCGCTGTTAACTATAAAGTCTGGAGAGAGGTTGATGAGTTGATTATAAATTAATACTCCGCGGCAAATGTAAAACAATTTGTTTATTTGATATTTAACAAAGACTGTTCACAACGTTAGACTGTATAAAACAGTTGAATCAAACTGACGACTCGAATTGTACTAAATTTAATGGTCAGGTCTAGGTCTCACAGGTTATGCACCCGCAGCCGCCCGATCATTGCATCGGCTAAGGTCGTCCGGAACCGATGGCGGGTTTATATTTTAATAGTTGCCAACCAAACTAAAAATCAAAGTCATCTTAATTCAAACGAAAAATTTGCATTCAATTTGGAATAGTTTTCCTTTTATTGCCAAGAGTACCTGCATAATTATCTATAGAAAAATTATTAGGTCTTATTTTCTCAATGTATCGGTATGGGCGGAACATCTTCACATACCGATATATCTTATATTCTTTTTTATACATGTAACTATATCTAAGAGTCCATCGGAATGAGGTCGTCTTTGAAAGATGAAGTGTTCTCAGATACGATCAACAGGGGTTGAACAGTGTGTGCCACAAATTCAATATTTCGAAAAAGAAGTGGCTACAGCTTTGTTGCTATTGTTGCAGTGGTGATATGTCCATTCGCTATACCATAGTTTAGAAGTTACTCTATGGCCACAACAACACTACAATTGCTACTACCGACACTATAAGGTTTCTAAATGAAACAGCATCTTAATAATTAAGATATAATTTTATTTATTTTATAAAAAATGGATTGTTAATTTAATCAGTCTTATAAAAATAAAGTAACTAAAAATTTATCTGAAGGTTCAGTTGCCACTGGTATCGCCTTCTATCAGCTTCTTCACCGATCCCGTGTGCGTGATGATGGGCACAGTCCGCTCACCTGCCAGAGCTGGCCGCGGCTTCTTCGGCGCAATGACGGTAAGCACTCCGTCTGATGACAGCTTGGATTCGACAGTTTCAGGTTTACAACCTTCAGGCAGCGTGTACCGCCGCAAGAAATGCCGCGAGATATAACCGTGCTCGTCCTGTTTCTCTTCACGCTTACACTCCACCATGATAAAGCCGTCTGCAGTCTTTACTGAAATCTCATCCGGCGAGAAGTGTTGCACATCCAGGTTCACATGAAATTTATCTTCGTCACTTTTGATGGACGAACCGGCGTCTCTAGCAGCCGCCGCCAGGTGTGTCCATGGCCTGTAGTAGTCCCGCGAAAGAATTGGGGATGCGACGGCCGTCAGCACATCATCTGGGGTTAAACCCAGTCCAAAATGTTGATCCAGGATGGATCGCGGACGCTCGTACTCGAACAGGAACGGTAACAGAGACATTTTGCTAGACTTCTCACTTCTTTGTATCTCGCTTACAATAAAATTGCTTATTTGCTTGAAGATTCAATATGCCGCTTCAACGCCGCAATCGTCGAATTTATACCACACAGCGCCATCTAGTGACGTCGCGAACGTTCTCAAAATAAAAATATATTATCTAGAGACTGTGAGTATGTGCGTGGGTCGTGTTTCCCGAATGTTCTACCTTTAATCGCACCATCTACCGAGGCACGTTTAAATATTACTTTGTCGAAAGTTCTCGTAAAATGAAGCCATTAGTATTTTTTGGTAGAAATGTACTTTAACTATGACTTTAACCAAACTTTCTGTAAACAGTTCTCACTGAAAAGAATCGTGCGTAAACAATATGCACTACGATACAATAATTTTGTCCTAGCGCTATAAATAGTAACTAAGTACATAAGTTTCTATATAAGTTTCTACTATAGATAAATACTAAGTTTCAACACTTTTAAATATTATGGCTAAGTAGTGTTTTATCATTGGGTGCAAGAATACGGTAGTTGACTCATTCTAAATTTTGATATTTTTCGTACAATATTGTGAAATATAAGTTAATTAAAAACCAGTCATGAAAAAAATTCAAAAATTGATTGAAATAAGCCAGTTGTAGGCTTCTAAATTTGAAGATACGGATAGAGTTGCGTATATCCCTGTCTCTTTTCCTCTCGTAGAATATAACGTGCCATATTAAAAATGTCCTCACAACACAGTATTCCGTCCTTCTCTAAAGGTTAAATTTAAACTTATAATTCGGTCAATTTTAAAGATTATTAAAAAATTTTTTTACTCTTCATCAGCTCGTACCTTGAAATTATGAATAATGAAATAAATACACAGTTACTAAATTGAGGAGAACAACGTTTTTTTAAAATTCTGTTTATTGTTAAATTAATATTATGTAGTATTAGAAAGTGCTATTCAATAATTACAATGATGTTATATAACTATACTACAGATCCTTTTTCTCGGCTATAAGAAAAAAACTTCTCACAAAGTGAAAATGCAATATGCATAGTTAATAATTAAATAGATATTGAAACGCGTTCATTTTTTTTATTTCATATTAATTTTCCGATCACCTACTTCTCTATTCTATATTTGATTAACATAATTTACTGAAAAGGGAAGACACAAATATATTCATAGAGTCCAATCTTGCAAGTTAAATGTCAATTCGTTATGCCAAATTCGAAAAATTAAACTTTTGCCATAAAAATACACTTCTTTGGATATTAGGAAAAACTTCAATACCAAATATTTTTTTATATAGTTCTTACTTCCATCGTTTCCAAATGAAACAAATATTTTGAATAATTAAGTTATGATTTTATTTCAAGTCTCGTAAGAAATAAATAACTATTTAGTTATTTATTTCTTACGAGAAATACAAAATACTCAACTGATATTAACAAACATGTAAAATCTTTTTTTTTATCTACAAGAATGAAATTTTACCCATTTTATTCTTTTCGCCAGAGCCCTCTTCCATTTGTTTACCGGTCACATTCCCAGGTAAAATTTCATTCTTGTAGATAAAAAAATGATTTTTGAAAATAATTTTACATGTTTGTCAATATCAGTTGAGTATTTTCATCGACAGAAAATGCTATTTGTAAATCTTTTTATAAATTATTAAAATACTTTTATACCAGACTTTACACAATATTTAGACATAAATAAATTTTATTAGTAACCAAAAGTTCGTTAATTTGTCACCATATAACTTTGTTAGCGTCTTACACGGTCCTTATGTATAAATTTTTATCCCTAAGCGTGTACAGAACTCTCGTCACATGTTGTACTTGTACCTAACAGGTTTATTTAATACTTTTTACCAATTTTCTAAATAAAAAAATATGTCTACCTAAGTTTAAAGCTATCACTACGGAAGTTCCAAGGGTACTCGTTACTAGTACTCGTTTATTCATCAAAAGCTCATTGACTAAAATTTTGCCAATTAGCTAAAAATTCCCAAAGTTTTTTTACTCGACAGTATTATATTCTTAATAGTAAAAACTCGGTGAAAAGTTTAAACTTCGAAATTTTACTTATTATAAAGCAAAGATCTTTGCTAATAGCCCACCTGAAGATGTTGTCATACAACAAAACCTAGGTCGTGGTAAAGAATTAAAAAAATTAGAAATAACACTACATCACGTAGTTTCATTTGATTGTGAACCATGGGGAACATTTAAACAGACATCTGGAATCATCGCTATTGTTTTCCTAAAACCATTGCGTGGGCTTTTACAAACCCAATTTTTTTTAATAATTTTAATTTGTTTATATTTCGAAATAAGGGGACGGGGGAACATATTTTTACCCCACTACGGTAAAGGAAGGGTTATGAATTTTACAGACTATGTATGTACATATGTTTGTAAGTTTGTTCCCTCGTACATACTAAACTACTAAAGGCATTTCAACAAAAGAAGTGCTTCGATTCGTCGAGATCCAGAGAGCGTCTTAGGATATATAACGTTATGAATTTCATAGGCTCTGCTTTTCAGTCATTGTTTTCCGTAGTCGGGTTTAAATTTTTCCCCCTGTTTTCGCATATTTCTTAGTATAACTCTGAAGGTATAATACCTAAAATTATGAAAAATATTTTTGAGACCTTTATAACTAGCCCTTTCTAACGAAAGGCACTATATATGAAAGTAAATAATAACTCGAGTACTTAATATATATAATTAATATATCCCTATACTTTCCAAAAAGTATTTTTGAATTTTAGCTGTTGAGATATTTTCGCTCACTTTTCGTCTTCTATCTAATTCTTGATCTATTCCATCTACGTGATGGGCGCGGCTTGTTCGTCCGCCACTACCGGTTGAGGCTTCTTCGGGGCGGTGACGGTGAAAACTCCGTCCGAAGACAATAGCGATTCAACTGTGACAGTGTAGCAACCATCTAAGAGAGTGTAGCATAGTGCGAACTGTAGCGAGACATAATCGGGCTCGATTCGTTTCTCCTCTAGCTTGCCTTCCATTACGATATTCCTGTCAGCCATTTTCATCGCCAGAGCGAGAAGTACTATGCGGCCAGGTTGACCTGGAACTAGACCTGGAGCAAGCACTGCCCGTGAAAAGTAGTCATGCGATATTACTTAGACTGCTATGGTCGTCAATAGGCCACCCGGGATCAGACCCAGCCCAATATCTTGGTCCAAGACGGATTGCGGATGATTCTACCAGAAAAAAATGGTAAAGGAGACATTTTTTCGACGTCCCACTACTTCGTTTATTCGTTTATTTTAAAGTCGTTTGTTAATTCAATGTTTTTAACGGTCACAGGTGTCTTATTACACCGCATAACGCCCTCTAGTGACGTCACAAATTATCTCGAAACACCTGCATTTGTAGGTATTGATAGAGTACCCGTGTATAATCGTGAAAGTTCGACCGTCGTGTTGTTCACGTTTTTGTGTCGTAATATTGCTCGAACAGTCTCGAATTATGATATAGTTTTGTTGCTATGCTCAATGCTCATCGCTGCGGGTAAGGTCGTTTATTCCGATAAATAAAACAAAATTATCGGAGAGATAAAATGTATTTGTATAATATTGATTTCGTTACGGCTACAAACAATGAATCGTTTTCGTGGATTTTTGAAAACATTTCTCCCATTTTACGCTTCACGTTATCGTCTGGTCTAACTGATTACTAAATACATAAAAGTTTCAAACCATTTTTTCACAAATTCTTAGTGTCATAACCCAGATGTCTACCACGACATACCGTAAAGATCTTATGGAGATTTTTTAAATAAATTAATATACAAATAGATAAAATTTCTGAAATTGTTTTAATCGTCTAAATAATCGTTATTAATCGTTTTTGCAAAGTATTTTCAATTACGTTTTTGCAAAAGTAATTTCTGACGCGCATATTCTAATGATTTTATTATTAGTACAGAGACCCATATAGACTACGACATTAATTACTACACAAATATCTGACACTAATGTCTGGGCGTTCATACATAAGGCGGTTTCGGTACGTAGTAATAGTTAATATTCTTTGGTTTCGGTGTCACGACGATAAACCAAATGTCGCAATAAATGTCACAAGCGCAAACAGTGGTGTTCACACACAGACATTCGATGTATACACTGAGTGTACACATCAGAGTGTCGTAGTCTAAACGTAGTATAAGAACGTTCCCCTATGCAGTCCTGAAGTACTTTTAGTTGCTTCACAGACTTGTATTTCCTCGCAAAAAGACGGTCTAATATTGAATTATTTGGCACTGTCCTATATTATAGTGAGTTTTTCTTATGAAATAGTTATAAACTAAAACTACTGTTACATTGATCGGTTTGTTGTAATTTTATACGAGTAAAAGGAAAGTGATGTGTTTAGGATTTACGTCTGTGATATATATGTTTGCATGGGAGTTTTTTTATTCCATAGCAGAAATCGAACGGCAGAACGGATTTTGATAAGTTATCGTTGTAATTCTTTTTCTGTGAACGTAATTGAATGCCTATAACGGTCACGGAAAAAGCGATATGGCTGTCATAAAAGTCAATATTGTGAAATATTTAAAACGAAATTTTAATTATGTGGTGTGGATTATGAAATTAAAGGACATAAAGAATAGTTTTCGAAAATATATAAAATGCATGCATCCAAAGATAACGAATGACGCTCAAATATTTAAAAAAAAAATATTATTATATCAAATTACGAAAAATTAGAATGAAAGAAATGTGTTTTAAAAATATCTAGATTTTGTTTTAAACGGCTGCATTGTATTTATCTGTATTGAATTTCTATAACACAAACACAGACCTTCGGATGTTAAGACAACCGACATCAGTAGGGTTGCCACCCGTACTATATTATATAGTATCGTGCTATATTTCAGTCAATTGTACTATATATTATAGAAAAATAATATAGTACGAATAATACTATATTTTCATCAGTAATTCAGTTGTCGAGCTTCTTTAATTAACTGTGACTGGACGCATCCGCAACGCATCATTGGGAATTTCAGAACGAAACGCATTCACGTCGTTCGTTGCTCACACGTTACGGCAAGTAAACGTCAACTTCAAATTGACCGTTCTAATACATTTTTTACTATCTGTGCGACCGTTTTTGAGGTTAAACCGGTTACGCGTGTTTGTTTATTTTGTGCCATAAAAATAAAAGAAATGGAAAGTGATGCTGATGACGTCGACGGGGAATGGCATGAACTAAAAAGGCATGATAACAATTGATAACAATTGCTGAATTGGTTACCCATAAGGAACTATTTTGTTAGTCTACAGGATGACTGCCCATCAATCTTGCATAATATTTTTTTGCTAGATGAAATAGAAGGGCAAACTATAATTGAGATTTATTTTCATTTTGTCAGTCATATTTTGCATGTATTCAACAAAACTGTGAAGTTGCTAGAAGAAAATAATATTACCATTTTAGATGTCTACAATATTATGAAAAACTTAAAGAATGAATTAGAGCAGCACAAAACGGACCATTTCTTTTGATATGACACAAATAGAAAAATTAATAAAATAGAAGAAAAATCTCCCGAACTTTCAAGTATTGTTCATAGTAACCTTTTGTTGTTTATTGAAAAAAGTTTAATATATTTAAATAAATGGTTTGATTTTAACCCAACTAATTGGCTCGATCAATGCCAATTTCTGAATTTAAACACGAAAATTGAATTTAAACAAATCGAGGGCATATTGGATTCTTTAAATTTAGTTATTAAATTAAATATTAATGTCAACAATTTGCATTCAGAAATAATTATGGTTAATGAAATTATTTAAAAAATAAGCAACGAACAAGCGTTTAAATATAAAAATACTGCTGACAAATGGCAAATGCTTTTTAAAAACTCGGTTACAAATTTAACAAATATATTTAAAATAATTTCCTTTTTAATTTATTTTAATATGGATCTAAATTGCTCAGATTCCTATAATTATTTTAAAAATAATAAGACTTTGTTAACCAAAGCTAAGACGATTAACAAATACACGTGGAAAAATAAATAATTACTAAAATTAAATGTGTACTATTTTTTTTCCTTGAATTTCCCTATATCTTTTGCAATGTTTTAAAAAAAATACTATTTTACCTTCAAAAAAAGGTGGCAACCCTAGACATTAGGCATATAACACGGTCGAAAACCCGAATTCAATTTTACACAATAATTTCAACATGACTGATATTTTAATGTTTCATTTGCCACTAACGCTCTTCGAAAGAAAAAGAAACCATTAAATATTTTATTAACTTGAAAAAAAATATGTTTTTTGATTTTTGTTCTTATTTACAAATGTGCATGTATATTTATTGTAAAGTAAGGCATTATTTAAAACGAAGAAATATCCCAGTGTCGGCAATGCGATAAGATATTCTAGATTATTCTAGCGTTCGTTAGATGGCGGCCACGCGACTATATAAGCGACGGGCGCCAACGGCGCGCGCAGAACTAAATTTGTAACGACGTTAATCGCATCGCTAAAGTAACTTACAATCTGAGTGTAAACTTTGACAAGATGTCACTTTTGCCATTACTCCTACATCGCGAGGGAGTTCTTCGTTTATTGGATGATGATTTCGATACGAACTTGATGACTTGTCGGCCTTGGAGTACGATGAGGCGACTCGCACGGCGCCGAGCCGCCGAGGACACTGTCTCCTCGATCGCGGCGGAGACGGGAAAGTTTCAAGTGTCGCTGGACGTGCAGCACTTTGCGCCGGATGAGATCTCTGTGAAGACGGCCGACGGATACATCGTGGTTGAAGGCGTGCACGAGGAGAAGGAGGACGAGCACGGGTTTGTGTCGCGGCGATTCGTGCGTCGGTACGCGCTGCCCGAGGATTGTGACCCGGATAGCGTGCAGTCGCGGCTCTCGTCTGATGGCGTGCTGACTGTGACGGCGCCGCGCCGCACTACTCCGCGGGTGGAGGGCGAGCGCTTCGTGCCAATCGCTGGCACCGGTCCTGTCCGACTGGCCAAGCCGACTCCGAACGGATTCAGGTCTCACACGGTGAAGCGACTTGGCAAAACCGACACAGAGGAAGGGTCGACGTCAGAGGGTCGGTTACGACTCGACAGTGTGAAATTTGAAATACCTATATTTTTAAGTTCAAATTGTATATATTTAAGGCTAAATCCCTATGATTATATTAGTTATAATAATTGTACAAACTTAATGTCCTCCATTTTTCCATAATTATATTTTCTTACTGTGGAAGAAAATTATACTTAGATAAATAATTAAATAAAAAATTGTACTATATTATTAATTGGGGTTTTTATTTACTTACTATTTCATTTTGATTCTAATGTTGAATTAAATCATCACAAAACATTATAATCATCAAAAAAATCAAGTAGCGAATTTGATGAAATCCACCTAGTAAGTCTATGGTCACCGAACGATTTATCGTCTAAACTGCTGGATCGACGTCGAGGAAATTTCATATTTACGAGTATTGCTAACCTTCACATGTTTTTCTTTCTTTTAAATTTAGGGTCTTTGATTTTTGCAGAAATATATTTGTTGAGGCTGTTATAAAAAATAATTTATTACGGAGAATTTCAACTGGCGATTTTCGATTACGCAAATGGAATATAGTTGTAATACTAAATTATATTAAGCAAGGCATACACGAGGACTCTGAAAAGCCTTACTTCACAAAGAAGTTTCCCCCTCAATCGACACAATATAGCATCACTTTGAAATGTTTTTCACGGGATGTGGAAAGTAGCTCAGTCCTTTTATACTTAAATGTAATAAAATCAGAAAAAAATATGTAATGGACGGATTTTGATAAAACTAAAATTATAACATATTTTAAAGGCTTGATCATGTTTGGAATAAAAATACCCACACTTTCTTCATTGGGGTTGAGTAATTAACCAATAAATATTATTTATTGGTTAATTACTCAATAAATATTATTATCCAACCGCGACCTCTACTCCCTTTATAAGTAACCATTACACCATAATTTTTAAATTTGCCACTAGATGACAGCACTTCCTTCATGATTATTTTTAATTTAATAATGCATTTCTATTTACATATTGGTATCTGCAATATTATCACTATCGTTTTGGCTGGGTACATGACATCAGCGCCGCCTAGCGTCAGCAGCTTTATAGACTCCTCAATTTTATTAGTACGCTGCAAATTGATGGCTCTGGTAAATGTTTACGTGAATAATATAAATATAACGACAGATATCTAAATAAATTATTTTATTAATGAATAATAACAAGATTGTATTTGTCCGTAGTCAGAATATAAAATATCAATTTGTTTTAAGCTCAACAAAATGAGTAAAATAATAAATATATTACCCATATTGTTGTATAATATTGTTATCAGTCTAGTATCAATTTATAATTAAAAAAATCGTACACTAAAGATTTATCAATAAATTTTTAAAATTGGTAGAATTTAAATTAAAATGAAAAATGAATTTTAAATGTTTTTGTTAATACTAAGTGAGATAGAGATCACTTTTTTTAATTTTGCAAATTGTTATTAATCTCTTATATAACTTTTATCTTATTATCGCCATTCATATTTATATGTTTGTTAAATAAGTAACAGCTAATCATAAATTTAAAGTGAAAATAGTGAAAAAAAATTGCAATGAAAGAAATGGAGGTATTATTGTAATTTTTTTATCCAATTAATTTTTCAAAATAACATAATGACTACCGAGATCTATTTTTTCTTAAATACATCATTTTTTATGTATATTTTCTTTCATTAAGACATCAGTAAAATTTGCATTTTTGTTAACTGCTCTGGTTCCAAAATTAAACATGACAATATACGCAAGTAAATTATATTATTTATGACAATATTTAAGAGGCGCCTTCAGACATTTCCATTTCTGCTACAGCGAGCGCTGACTACGTTGCCTCCACTCTGTGGGTCGCACCCGGCCAATAAACAGAAGGGCCAGATCTGTATGCACGCCAGGAGGAAATTGAAGGTTTGGATGTTTTCCCCGCGAAGATTAGACAGGATTGCTAGTTTGTTCTTAGTAAACATAGAACCCGATACCTTCGAGATAGCCCTGCATTCGAGACAGCAGCTATAAGTTTAGAAACGTTGGTTATTTGGTAGACTGTAAAAATGTTACAATATTAATAATTAAACACACTTGAAAAAGGCAAAAAATTAGAATACAAATATTGACTTGAGTAGATGGAAGAAGGAAAAGATAAGAGCGCAGAATGACTAGCGTTTAAGAGAAGTAGGATTTTTTTAAGGATAGATCTTTGAAAATATTTATCTGATTTCAAAGTTGTATTGCTTGGAAGCATTTTCCCTAAGTAGTAGAGGTTTGTTTAGAAATAAATAGAGTGAGTAAGCTTTTAAAGCTTAACCCAGGAAACAAGTCTTCAAATCTGACAATGGGATAATTTGGAAACTCTGAGGATTTTTTAATATTTTAAAGAGAACCGTAAGTATGTGAAATTGGCGTCGATCGTGAATCTTTGGCCATTTGAAACATAACCTGTGTTCAGAAATATGATCATATTTTCTAAGGGCGAAGACGTACCGCATACATAAACTTCGAAGGCCTTTTAACTCGTTTAAAGATCAGGATAGACACATCTCCATATCCAATTAGTGGTAAAATAATTATCCGATACAGAATATTATTGTTTTAGTCGGAAGAAAATTTTGAAGAACCTTGAGGAAATGTATGGTCTGAAAACACGACGACTAACGCCGTTTACTCGAGGATGACAATTAAAATTTTGATCGATCAGTAGTTGTAAAATGTCACAGTTAAAAACCTAGGTTTTCATTTCATTACAAATCCCACTATCAAAAACTTAGCTTTTTAACAGAGACATACATTAGATTTGTGTACTATTAGTACTATTACTGTACTATTACTATTAGTATTTATGCACTATTTAGCACTTAACTAGTTGAGGTAAATTGGTTAGGTTTATTTTTGAAATGAATTTTTGACTACCATTAGTGATAGTAGATTTATACAGGATTAGACAGAGTTATACAGGATTAAATAAAAGACTCATTTCATGAGCCCGATAGAAGCAAAATACCGATTAAGAGTGTCGTAGTTTTGTTATGGATTAAAGATCTGAACATGTACAAATGTGCGGATCATCTGCATAGAGATTGTCCTAAACTTGCATATTTTATTGAATAGGGAAAAAGAAAAAAATACGTTTAACATTATTAAAAAGGTGTTGCGATGATATGGATAAATTCCGTCATTTTAATTGAAGACTTTAATGCACAGAGACATGTTGATTTAAGAAAATGTATCATTTCAAATTAACGGGATATGCTAGGTTCCTTTGTATAATGGGAGGCTATTTGGACTAAAGTACGTAAAACCGGGTATTCCGATCAAAAATCGAGTGTATTGTACTAACACGAGTGATATATTTTAAAATATTTCAAGAAGACAGATTTTAATCTTTTTATGTCGACTCCGAATAACGGCAGAGACTGCAATTCATTGGTAAGTAGAAGCTAAATATTCGTTTCAATATTAAATTTAGATGTTGACTTTAAACGACAAATCTTGCATATTTTTTTGGTCGTGGACGGGATATGAACAGTTATGTTCGAATGCTACATATACGTAGTTACTCGGGCAGCCACAAAAATGAAACAAACATTTGCTGTTTAGTATTCTAACAAATATTGGAAAAACGGAACATTTATGGAATAATTTTGTAGTCTTTCTGTCGGTGTTTTCACGGCCATTTTTATCGGACGCTATTTGACATAGGAATTCGAAATTATAAGGATTCCAAGATATTTTTTCAGAATTTTATGTAAGATATTTCTAAAGATATTGCTGAAAATATGCATAAAAAATATTTTTCCATATTCTACCATATTTGCATATCCAGGGTTTTTAAATATTAAGAGTAAATAAAAAGAAATTTAAGTTTATAAAAAAATTGTCGTCGATACGAGATGAGATTTAAGACATCAAAGATACCTATAAGTACATATGTCCCATTAATAAAAAAATTAATTTAAAAACTTAAAATGGGGCTCAGTTTTTTTATTTCTATTGTAAAATATAATAAGACAATTCACAAATTCCAGCTCTTCTCGTACCGAAATATTTTGTGACTATGATCTCGCTGATAATCGAGACCGATATCCCGACTCGATGCTTTTGACTTTATCATAGAGTATTCATAAATTTTTGAAAAAGTGATTCAAATTATTATAAATCTATCTGATAAACTGAGAAATGTTTTCCCCGAAAAACATGTAGAAAAGTTGTAATAAAAAGCGTAACGTCAACGCATTTTGATGTCATGGTATTTACCCATGAATTTTAAAAACAATATTTTTTCTGGTTTCAATGATTAAATTACATTAAAAAACATTTAATAACTAATTTATTGCAATTAAGTATCGTTAATCAGTATTCCTAACCCGAAAATTGAGATATATTAGATATTTTCTATACATGTTGCTATATATATATATTAGATATTTTCTATACATGTTGCAAATACCCTATTATAATTTTTCCTATGCACTAGTGATTGGTGAATTCTTTAAAAAATATTTAGATATTCTATGTTTAAACCAGTTTATGTGCTTATTTAACATTTAATGTATATGTTTATTTTACGAACGTATTTATCATATTCTTTGTGAATGATTTTTATGTATGTATGCCAATATGGTAAACACCCGATTTTAGATTAAAAAAAGGTTAAAAAAATGCAATACAATGTTAGGATTGCTTGCGGAACAACTGGGTAAGTTTGTTTTTATAGGAAATTTATGTGGAAAGATGAAAGGCCGCGTAGCTCCCTCATGAAGGCAATTTGAAAAATAAATAAACTTCACGGCCATATTGCACTAACTTTCTTTGCAAATTCAAGTGTTTGAGATGTTGCAGTGAAATATTATTTTTTTATTTCATTATTTGTTTTATAAAGTACTAGTTTTTTCCCGGGCTTAGTCCGCTTGATACTAAAAAAAGGTAAAAAAATTGTTTTCCCAAAAATACACGTATAGATTTGGAAAAGACTATTTACGAAGTTACGAGGTAAGTATTATTTGGAACATAATTTTCCAAACTTGATTTTTGGTCTAAAATCACTAGTTTAAAAAATTTAAGAAATAGCAACGCATTTAGTTTTTTCTGCACTGATATAATTTTTTTAACGTTTGTGTTTACTGGTATTATTGTGTAAATGGTATCTTATGTGTAATGGTAATCTTTATGTATTTATGTATAGCCTATCTTTTAATACAGAACGTATGTTATATCTATATACAAAATTTTATTAAAATCCATTAGGGGGTTTAAGCGTAAGAGAAAGACAAACAAACAAATTAATTTCATTTTTTAAATTCCATGCCCCCATGTTTTAAATACGGAACCCATATATTTTCGGCCTGTCCGTCTGTCCATATATCTCAGCCATTTTACTCGGAGGCTATTATATATAGACGAAATTTGGATCGTAGGTGTCTTCTACGAACCACTACAGAATCAAATAATGGAATTATGAAAAAAATAATATTAGGGATGGCATCCCATACATATAACTGAGGGATGAAAAAAATCCAGCGCACATAGACGTGTGGAGTTTCGTTAATTAGGTCATAATAATGATGTAGAGATTCCAAAACAACTTTTTATTTAAGTCAGTAGTCTTAAAAAGTGTGTTCCCCCACCCCTCTAACTTTTCAATTAACTTGTGCAAAATTCTGGAAAAAATTCAGGTAGTAGAACTTAAAATAAGTTTTCGAAGAAAAGTCACGTAGTATAAAGTAATGATTATCGGTTTTTTACTTTACTTGTACTATGAAAGTTTCCTTCGTGCAAGATTCAAGGCGAACGTGCTGTATTTATCCTTAGTACTTTTAATAAGTTAGTCAAAATTGCGTTGGAAGCTTAATTTTTCTATTGGAATATGGGTTCATATACCTTAATATTTGATATTCTACTTGACATCTCTGACTGTTCTTAGGAAAAAGCCTTTTGACGGACAGATGGACAACAAAGTGATCCCATAATGGTTACGTATTTTTTTAATTTCGAGGCACCGAAACCTAAAAATTAATTCACGGAAAATTAAAATTTCAAAATACCAAATTTTATCGAAATTGGTCTAGTGACACACAGGCCAGCTCAAGATACTCGTAAGTACGCGTGCGCGCAAGTGTACACATGCACGTTTGGGACTTTAATTTTTTGACGATTAGAGTACTTTTTATACTTATATTCTATTCATATATTCATTATTAATTTTTTTGTCTTATACGCGCAATGATACTATATTCAATATACAGATTATATCCATATAAAACGAATGAAAAAATACGGCCCCAAATGGCGCCACACGCGAATTACAGCGAAAGAGATAGACTTCACAAAATCACGTATGTAAAAGAGATAGTAATAATCCCGTACGGGTACGAGTCGTGGGCGATGTGAAAGAATTGAATTGAAGTTGGGGTTGAGGAGACTGCTCAGTACTCGCAGTAAGCATCTGCTCTGTTGCTTATTGAAAGAAAGTATGATTGTAAATATAATGAAAGGCCTTGACGTCATTCGAAAAACTGATAAATATGGAATTATTAAGCGACAAAAGAAAAAAAAGGTTCGTATTCAATAATAAGGGGTTTAAATGATTTATTGTTTGAATAGTTACATAGGGTGCGTCCCTAAACCATTAGGCTAATTATGATCCACCTCCCTTCCGTACCTGTAGCCTTATATAGCATTAACCAGACAAAAGAATTGATTGTGTTTTTTCCTTCCGTTTCTAGGCGGAATTTTCACTTCATTTGTATTTTCGCTGACTACAACAAAAACTACGACAGCAAAAAAGTAGAGAAAAATAAATAACTTGAATGTTAGCTATTTAAATGTATATTTATATATCTTGCCTTTTTATTCAATATATCTTAAATAGAATAAAGTATAAAACTTGATACTTAGCGTAAACACAGATATCCTCTCGCTTTTGTAAAACTACCCCTGCTCAAAACGGATCACGTAGTTTATAGAAGTCCACTTATCTCTTTCCTATTTTTTGTCCTAGCCTTTTTTATTGTAACACAAACCTCAGTTTTAAGTGGAACCGTAAGCTTTCAAACAGTGAAAATTTCATTAAAATCGATGTCTTAGTTTTTGCATGATGCTGGAACAAAAAGACAAAGAGATAAGTAAAAAAATATAAATTCTAAAAAAATATTACGAATAACCATTGTTTGTACAGGCTAAATGTCGTTATAATTCTGTAATGAGAACTTGAGTGCGGATGGTTTGTATATCATCATAAATGAGAGGGGATGATTTGTGTTTGTCGCTTTATGAGCGACGTTAAACTGTCCAGTAGATTTACTTCGTGAAGTTACGTAGTGTTTTTTTGTATCAATGATATAATAATATCAGATCATTACTTGATGAATTATGCTTAAATTTCATTAGAAATGAAATCCAATTTATGTATCTTTCCTGTTTAGTCGTTTTTTTACACGCTTCTATTAGCTTGACCTGAACTTCCTTATATTTTAATAAACGAGAAGGCTTTTCATGATTTTTATATTTTCACGTAATTTAACTACACTGAAATTTTATCAAATGCGGCCTCAAACCGAAACAATTATGATGCTGTGACTGTGACACACGTGATATATACAAGATAATTTATGTTATTGTTTATTTACTAAACATAAGCTATTTATTGTAGCTATGAAATACTAAGGTTCTGTTAAACAAGTAGATTTATTTACAAATTTAACATTTTAAGGATGCATATTGTTTTCATTAAAGTATTTCCAAATAGTAACGTTATTTTTAATTTAAATAATATCTTTCCCAAAAATATCGTGAATTTCTCAAAAATATTTTATTTTTATTACTCACAATTTTTTAATATTATATGTTTAACTCTCCTTAGCATGTATTGTTTAAATACAGTATATGAGAAATGTGATAGCCGAGTTGCAGGCATATATAATAGCCTTATATAGCTTTTATATAATGGCATTTGTAAGATAAACTTTGTTACAAAGTGGATGTTGAATGATCTGGCTTTAATGTTGCAAAATATATATATTGCAATAAATAGATGTTGCACGAAAGAGATCTTCTCATCTCCAGATGTTTATGCAAAAAAACTGTTCTATCTTTCTTTCTTTTAGAAGTTATAAGCCTCTGGTAGTTAGACAAAAGGATGGACGCGCAGATGGATAGACGGAGAGAAATTCGCCACAACAGTAATATTTATTAAGTTAAATTTTTATAACTGACATGACTTAGGTTTTTGAGGTTAGAATCTTAATACAAAAATATTAGAATAAGTAAGAAGTCACGTAATATCTTTGTATTACAAGCCTTTTAATAAGTATGATAAAAAACTAATCTACGTTTATAATCTAACATTCCGTGTGTTTTCATAAAATTTGTTCGTTTTTGGCTTTTGAAATATCTGAATTCTATTTGAAAATAGAATATAAGAAGCATTCTAGAACATGCCACCATTTGTTCCGCTTCTAACGTCATTTAATAAAAATTTAAGATGACAGTACACTCTTAAAAATAATTCCAGGTTTGAAATGATTAATTTCCATGTTTTAAATGATTGTGTCTTCAAAATATTTTGAATGTCCCATATTTTACATAACTTTACGGCTTTTTTTGTTAGAAGTTAATAATTGTGATAACGTTTCATTAGCCCGCCGTTAATTTTATTATGTATTGTCGTTACAGGTTTTTTACATGGTTTTTTCTATAATTTTTGAAGAAATTTTTGGATGAACTTTAACCTTTATGAATTTTTTTCCTTTTATATCCTATTTTGTACCACCAAATTCACGTCTATTATTGCATACATAAAACGGCGACTAAAGGAACTAAAGAAAGAAACTACGTACCCATTTAACTAAAAATTAAAAAAAAACATCTTTGATAAGCACATACATTTTATAAGAATTAAACAAACGTCTATTCATGAGCATTAAAAAGCGACGTCGGACTGTTCGAAAGCTAAACAAATGTCAAGCGTTAAGCAAATTAAAAATGGCGGTTGGCGCGAATAAACAATTTAGGCGGGAAGATCACGTCGGGTTCGCGCGCGCTATCAGTCGGCCAGTTCGCTCCGCTCCGCTCACCGCCTTGCCACGACTAATCTAAGATAACTGATAAGAAAGGGAGCGTCAATACTGATAACTTATTGTGTTCGTAATTTTTTGTAAATGACACATTGTGATAACATCGCAAGCGAGGGCCGGTATCGAAAGTTGAAATTTTTATATATAATTTTCGAGTTTTCGTGACGCCTTTACGTCGTGTACTTATTAAGTTTTTCGCCTGTGACATTTTCTTATTTGTTCTCAAATTTAAAAAAATGTGTTTAATATCGCCAGCGTTCAATAGCATAGTTATAAAGTGAATTGTAAGTTAGTGCGGTTTAATAGTCATATGTTTATCACAATCTTTTAAAAAATAGTTGAACCATCGATAAGTACTATTAAATACGAAGTGAAAATAATTATGCAGTGATAATAAAAATTAGTTTATAATAGTTAGTTTAGGAATCATAGAAAAATAAACTAAATAAAATGGCGCTGTCAAATTTATTATTTCTAATATTTTTCACGGCATTCATTTTCATAGTGCCAGTTACTCACAGTCAAACGGTCGCCCCACAGCCGTGCAATTTTACAAGTAGCGTTGATTTAAGCGATGGAATAATGCAAGAAGACGGCTCAATCATCCACAACGGCATTACTTACAACAAAGATCAGTATTTCACTCACGAGGATAACGAGACTGAGACGATAAGAGGATGCGTGTGTCTAGTGAGGCAGTGCACTAGGAAGTGCTGCGGGATCGGCGAAGCTTTCTACGGCCGTCAGTGTAACGAAACTGACAATCCAGTCGTGAATCCCTTCAGTCCTTCGATTTATCAAGGGACAGATAGAATAACGAGCTTAGTGGGTAGCGACCACTTTGGTCTGCTATTCGAGAACCCTTGCGTGAATGGGAGGTACCTAGTGAATCCGGTAACAGATCCGCGCTATCAGTTTTATTTACAGCAGGTGAGTTGAATATTCGTTCGTTATAAACACACGAAGCAGTTAAGCTTTTTTGATATTGTTTACAGTCAGGCGTACATATGTTGCCGTCGCTTGTACGCAGCGAAATTTAGTTCACCATTTCCTTTATACCATGTGAAGAGTTCGATTCACCTGTGAAAGTTGAATGAATTCTGTTATCCGTTGAAATTTGTATTTATATTTACATAACGTAAGGATATAAATACTTATATATACATCATACCGGATACTCTCATCTTATGTACACATCATACAATTATTCTCATTGTTTTTTGGCAAAATAACTTCAGTAAAAAAATTAAAAATCTGTAAATGCCATCAGAAAATATATTATCGATAGTAATTTTATATGTGTACACTTATATTCAAAATATTGGTTATACTTTCCACACCACTATTGATTGAATATATTATTAGGAAAGAGAACTTTGTTGCTTCAGACAGAATTGAGTAAATGTAAGTTTTTACGCATCTTTTGAATTTTTCCTCTTTCGTGAAAAAATAATTATTTGATTATTTCTGATACACATATAACTCCTCTCTTTAAAACGCATATTTTGATAAAATTTTCTGCTTGTATTCAATGGTGTGCTGGATAACAATAAAACTGACTGAAGGCTAATAATCAAACTTAACAATTGTGGGACATTGTTACGTGAATTAGACTTCATAAAGTGCAAATGCGGTATTTTTTACGTATTATGGATCTTATATAATTATTTATAGAAGTTATTGCCTAAGAAGTTTTTTTAATTTGGCAGAAATTAAATAAACTGTAAATTGAAGGACTTAATTTTGGAAGGAATACTTTCTTTAATTAAGTGTACTTGATGTACTGCATTCGAACTGCAAAAAATGTTAGTTTAGTTATTAACAACATGAAGCATTAAGCTCATTATTTTCTTTGATAATTCCAGGAATCCTAATATTTTGAAAAATTTGAAACCATCGATCAGGGTCATTGGTACACGACAATATTTTGCTCAGTTCTCTCTTCCTTATTCCAATTCAACGGCATCTCGCGTCGACCACAGAGATATGAGGCGAAATGTTTACTTGTGTTCAATGACAGTGTACTCATTAAGCACGTTATACGCATATAAATTTAAAAAAATGTGACCCCAAGTAGCGACATGCACAACTATGACGAAAAAGACAAAAATCGAAGAAAACAAGTATGTAAAAGAGAATGTCGTATTAAGAACGAGAAAATCATTAAATCTTTTAAGGGCCGTTTTCAGACCGCTAATGTTACGTCTATTTAATTTAACGTCATTGTTTGAAGTCATTTAATCTTCAAAAAACTCTTAAAATCAGACAACCTATACAAATTGGAGACGAATCAATTTAAAAGCAAACTCAACAAATAATAACTTTATCTGGTATAAACCATTTGATATAGTGAACATATGATATATATATATATATATATATATATATATATATATATATATATATATATATATAACGAATATTTAAATAGATTTTCAATAAGAAAACCGTTAGTTAATATCGATATGGCTCTCTTTCTCTTAGAAGTGTGGTTACTTTTGGGATATCTTCATTATTTGTTAATAAGCGGGCAAATATATATTCTATTCTCATAAATAAATTTAAAAATGAAAGTGTTTAATTAATTCCTAAGCTCTTGTAGAAAATAAAATTTCAATATACTACTCCACAACTGTGTACACATGAATAAACTCCAGTTTATTGTAATTGGTCTGTTCGAATGCTTTTAATATATGTTAATTCCTATATTTTTTACTCCGAGATGTTAAAAGTTCTTTCATGAATGCTGTTTTTTTAGAATTTTTGGTTATTCATTATAATAACAAGATGGGAAAGTAAAAAGGCTTACCTTTTTCAATATGAATCAAGTCATAAGCCATATATTCCAGTAATTTTGTGGCAAAGCCCATTCAGATAATATTTTCAAAGCAATCGTTAACAATTTTATATTGGACCAGTTATTGTTTGTTCTTTGACTTATAATAAAGTATATGCATACCATACTGATAAAGTTAAAGTAAGTGGTAAAAAATTTAAAAAACCCGCCTAGGAGAACCTCGTGTATTTGTCTATAAGGACGAACACAAGATTTATTCGGTTAAGGTGCGTTTTGCCTTATTAGTGATGGAATTTTTGAAATACGGAACTAATTTTAGCAGGATTTTGGTTATATAAGTTCTTTTTTTATTTTCCTTAATAATATAATAGTCAGAAATTTACCAACAGTGAAATTATACGAATTTCTAGAGAAAATATTCTGTTCGCCGAGGGTTTTCAATCTATGTTAATGTTATATTAGGTTCAATCCCGTCAAATATGTGGATTATGATACTACAACAATGAATAGGTTTGTAGCAATGAACCATTGGAGGTCGTTGCGCGCTAGCTATTGAAGTTTAAATAGAACAGTTCCGACGGACACTAGTTTTATTACAAGTTTTATTTCATTATCTTGTTTTATTATACGTTATGATATGCGATAAATGGGCGACTACTCGTCTATATGATTTACAAATTGTTCAGATAGCATGTTCCCGTATACTTCTCTTTGCAACGGTCTATCTAGATCACCGGCAGTATGCAATCAGAGGATAAAGTAACGATTGGGTATAACAGGCTGGTCGACTAAACTTGGGACAGTGGTTAATACTTTATCTTAATATCTGTTTAATCCAAAAAATGATATTTTTCTTAAAATAAAACTTTTACATTATGCGTATTGCGTTTTAAGATTCCAATTTAAATTTAACTAGAAAACGCTCAATACTGTCATGGCGTCTTAATACTGTCATGGCGTGACGTCACTACATGTGAAACAAATAAAAAAAAACGTGTCTGGATATGGCAGTTCCTTCTTTTGTTTAATTAAACATGTATTCGTTTTGTTACAAGTACTTTGTAGTGCCTCTGTGGAAAAGCTATTAAACTATTAAAACGCTAAACATATTAATCACGTATGTCCCAAACAATGAACAAATATAGAAAAACTGACTAAAACTTACAAGGAACTCGTAGTTTATCTACAGATCAAGAATATATTTTTGTGAAAATCATTTTGATGTAAGTATTTATTTGCGTTTATTCGGTAAACTGTGTTTTCGTTACTAAATCATTGTGATTGTGGTCCTGTATGAAATAATGACTTCAATTTATGTTTTCTATAGAAAAACATTAAAATGTCAATGCTCTAAGCTAACAGAGTTGATTATAAAGAAGCAAATTAATATGAATTACACACAATCTATTTCTAAGTCTAAAGTAAGATTCATGAATTTTGCAGATTTACTATTTTTATAAGTTTATTGATTAAATAATAATGTATGAGTTGATTTTGTTTATGTTTAGACTTCGCAAATCTAACCTTAAAAACAGTATAAATTGCCTTACAATACGTGTGTAACAACAAACGGTTACTGACAACGAAACTGTAATAATACTATTCCAGCTTATAATACATATTTTACACTTGTGTAGTTTGTAGTGTTTTGCGTTGATTCTTTAATATTCCGAATTTCTTATGAACATTCTTTGATGAATCTTTGACGTGAAAAATCTACCAAGCATCAATTTTGGATAAATGACTACCGTTTGCTTTGCTAAAAACTGATTCCATTGTGAATTGTATCCGTCTTTTAAGATGTAATTGGGAATAATTGTATCGACTTGACAAAAACTGTTAATAACAAAAAAATTATATATATATATATATATATATATATATATATATATATATATATATATATATAACCCAACAATGGTGTTTTGCGTGGTGTGACGTAACGCTTTCTGATTGGTGTTCACTGCCACGTGACTGAATTCGTAATCTTGACGAATTTATTTTCTAAAAATAAAAATAATCTTTACTTTTAATAAGAGATAATTTTGTTTTTTTGTTATCTCTATATCGTGATTAGTCATTAGAAACTGCAATCCAGTCAATTTATTCCTAGCGGAAACTAGCCTATTGTGCGTTAAATATCCATCGGCCGCTAAAAGACTTTAGTGGGATTAAATGTAAAATTATTGTAGATTATTAAATATTAAAAGGGTACATTGTAAAAGTAAATCATTTAAGTTTTTAAGAAAGTTTATGAACGTAAATTTAAATTTGAAAGCGTAGACAATACAGTATTCGGCAGGATTTGTATCGACAGGTTTCTTTAATTAAGCGTTGAAGCTGAAAATTTTCATTTGGATGAACTTGATCTTTCAAATCAATAAATAACTAACTAATAATTTAAATGAAGTATTTTTGTTTGTTTGTCATTTACTAACTGAGAATAAGCAAGGAAGAGGCTGTAACAAATTTGGTAAGCATATAGTTCATATGCTACAGCAATATATAGATGTTCCGTACCTACAGCCTTTTTGCGTGAAATACTATTTCTGCGAAAATTTGTTTGGAAGTTTGTCTTTCCCGCCAAAATCGCTAAACGGACTTTTATGAAACTTGATATAAATGGAATAGTATACTAAGTGTGTTACAATTTAAAGTACATATTAATTTTTAACCGAGAAATAGCGAAATTCCTTTAAAAGAAAACTCAGTGTTTTATGAACAATAATAATTTAGTATGCGACATATGTATTACATTTATTTCTTACATGCCTCGAGAATCCAAAACTTGCACATAATCCTGCAGTATGAATTAAAAATCCGCGCGGGCGAAAACGCGGGCAAAAGCTGTTGTCACCATCGTCTTTTTCTTAACTCTAAATAGAATCTCTTACTTCTTTTTTTTTCTTCTTAATGAAAAAAAAATTGAAAAGAATTCTGTCGGTCATGACATAAAGTACAACTTCTGGATGAAATTTATTTCATCAGAAAACTAATTATAAAATAATAACTATTAACAAAATATGGCATTTGTAATAGCTTCATGTTTTCTAGCCTCTAATTCCGGGCCACGTCATCATTCCTGAGTACTTGTTAGCCGTCATCACTTTTAATATCTTTACCTTTAATGTCGTCTGATATTGATTCGATTCGTTTTTGGATAAGTTATTGGAACTTTACTTCTCGGAAGCCCATGCATTGCTGTTATCATTTCTATAGATAAAAACCAGTCACACCGGAATGACAATGAAAACAACTGAATTGTTTGGGTATATGATAAACCATGTCTTTTTATTATTTATGATTTATCAAGTACACAGTGACTTTTTTCTCTGTCTACGAAGAAATAAGTAAACAGAAATGAAACAGTGCCTATAAGGGATAAAGAAAGTATTGAAATATAAGCAACATTGTAATTAAAACAATATTGCCTAGAAAGTTTCGAAATAAACAAAGTTATTTCCAATGAAAACACCATTAAATAACTCATCAACTAGTAACTCATTACTACAACGTATCAGAAATAAGATGTCCCATAGTTGCACGTGTTCCTAGTGAAGGAAAATAATAAGCGAAGTTGGCATTTCATTTTACCTACCCTATGCAATATCCAAAGAATGAGGAAAATACATGCGTTATCCAGTGCGTGTTAATGATAATGCTCGAAGGCTGTTAATGTTTCCATTATTCAGTTGAGATAATTAAATAATTACGTTAAAATGGGAGTGGGATTTTTTCCAGGCTTCACCATTAAAGAGTCGGTGCCCATCAATGTCTGGAAAAGCTTCTTTAGCTCGGACGATTTAAAAATTCTAAAGGGAAATAAAGAAAATGTTTCTAACAATAAATATCCGGAAGCAGAAGGGAGAAATATACTGGCGAAAACTGACAGGTGTTTAATATTAACAATTGTATATATTATAATCAGTTGTGATGGCGAACATTGTAACCAGTTCATCTGAACTTCTCTATTTACACACAAAAATTAAAATTGTTCACGTACGACACCTTGGGCCCATTTTTAAAGTGACACTGTGAAAGTTAATGTCAAATTTCTCGATCAAAAAGAATATTTTTGAAATAGGTTTTGGAAGGACGTTACGTGAATTACATTAACAATTAAGCCCAAAATCTGGTCTTTCAAATATCTCGTTTTCCTGTTAATTTTTGGCACAGTGCTAAGGTATGTGGAAGTAAATGTTTTTGTTACAGATAGGTCAGTTAGTCAACGAAATAAGAAAAAAAATCTCGTTTCTATCGCAATTATTCATGTCACAAAGAAAAAAATTGTATTCAGTCTGTGATTTTCGTGAAATACAAAAAAAAGAGTAGCCCCGAAACTAACAAAAATCGCTGAATGTACAGGACGGTGCTTTGATAATATGGCGTGTTGACACAATGCTATAGCAGTCTCAAATTGTGTAGGGAAAATGTTATCTATAAGGACTATATATCATGAGACAAATTTTCTTGAAGAAAAGCTGTAACGTTGCTCATTTTCTTTTATTTTTTTCTTTTATTATTATTTTTATGTTCATGTCATGTCAGTTGGAAACCGAACAGCCATTCCTTGAAAATATTACATATCCTTTTTAAATTTGTTGATTTCTTCTAAATTAAACTACCTTGTCGATATGCAATTTTCATGTTTTTTGTTAATAAAACTTAGAGGGCTTAAAACGCCCCTGCCGATGTCATCATAGAACGATACATACTTAGTTGCTATTTTCCTTTAGCATAAGTCAATTTTTCACCATTTTTCTCTTTATGAAACAAGTAATTCTTATAAAAAAACCAAGTATTTACTAGTTATAAAGACTACTTTTCATTAATTTATTAATATTTTTAATACCAATGTTCAAACGCATTTGAAATGCATTTTATAATACCAATCCCTTTTATAATACCAATGTTCAAACGCATTTGAAATGCATTTTTGAGCAATTCTTCTACTTTATTTACAGTGTTCAATATTAAACAAACTAATGTTTAATATTTTGCAATTTATGTTATTATTTGTACATTAAGTATTTACTGACAAAAAAATGCGAAGTAAATTGAGAAAATTGTAACAAGTACAAGCGAGGTATAGCCATACATATACACACATACAGGGCACCATTTTTTTTACGAAGATAGACCGTGGGAGGCCTTTTAACTGACCAAAACAAGGCTTTAAATATTTTGTTGCAATTAAATATTTCCTATGTAGTTTCATTTCATCGTTAAAAGTGTTAATTCTCATAGAGCTGCACATTAACATCGCTACGTTTAGTAATTTTAACAGAATCTAGTTAAAATTCCGAACTGACAATTATCAACTCTGTTGGATGTCGATAATATGCAGATAATACTAATATAAACGAAGTTTTGCAGTTTAATGTTAACATATTATGCAATATAATCGTAGGTACAGTGAATAAAACAGGTGACTAATTAACCACTTGTTTCATTTGATCGCTAACAGAGTGCCGTAGTCAGGGTTGACGCATCTTGATGGAATATTGCATAACGATAAGTGCAGATTGGTTGAAATGCCAACAACTATTCACTGTACTACGGATGTATACATTATGCTTATTATACATTATAGACATTTATATATTGGTATTCAATAATAATCAAACAATAAAAATATATTTGGAAAATTTAAAAAAAACATCACGAATTGTCTCAAAATTAAAGTAAAAATGGCTGGTTTGCTGAACCAAACTTTTCTTAAATTGTGATCTAAGTATTATCTGATATGATAAGATAAGATATTTATATCTAAATAAATGAGCAAATTCAGACTAAGATAATTTCAGAGATATCATCAGATAAATCATAGAGCTTATGACTCATGTATAACTTAAAAATTGTTTTAATATGTCAAGTTTTAAAAATTATGATAAATTTTTCAAATTCAATATGGCGGCTTGGAATTGGCCTGAAACCGATATTTTTTTGCTAAAAAGTGAAAAAATTACTGTTGAAAAAAATTATAGTTTTTTTTAACTGTAAGTGGCTATTAGAACACATTTATATACTTTATATTAAATAAGAAGTAAGTTTAAAATACACAAAATATATTTATTACAAATTACAGAAATATTTCTGTAGAAAGTTTTATTAAATTAAATATCGCTCGTTAGCAATTTGTTTTATATATTTATGTACGTTCCTTTTATATTGTATAGTAATTTTAAAAATATATCTCTCACAACACAGCTGACGCAAAAACAATTCAGCACGAGGAATATTTCTACACACACGCGTTTGTTCTACAGACGTCGGAATGAATTGGTCTAGTACCATAAAGCTTTATGATGTCTATTAAACAATACGCTTTTCACATTTCCGCGTCGAATGAACATAAAGGTCGTCTGTATTTAGCGTTACGTGCGAAAAGTAGTTAGTTACAATAGATATTTGGATTAGATTTGTGACGATACTAGGCGGAGAGAGTTAGATTCAAGTGTATAACATTCTTAAAAAAGTTTAACAGCTTTACGGTACTATTTTTTTTCTGTTAATATAGATTTCATAGGATATACTGGAGCTGGACGAAAACGTTTTTAATTATTTTTTTAAAATATTTTTCTACTTGAAATTTTGGGTTATATATAAAAACCTTTTTTTCTTCCATTAAATCTATCAACCGCTACTCGTAGTTTGGTTGACTTCTAGTTCGGGGCAAATAGGTCCAAGGACTAGTGTAAGAAAAACATAAAATATCGTAAGCAAAAAAGCACTCATTTATCTTAAAATGTATTTTACTTATATCAAATTATTGTTTATGCTATTTCACAGTTAAATATATTTTTTTTATGTTCAGAATATTTAAATTAGGCACTTTTATATTTCCATTCAACAAACATGCATATGGAAAATTAAAAAAAACTTTAATTTTCTTAAAATAAACCTATTTTACATCAAACATTAAGAAAATTCCAAATTAAAAACACAGTTATCCTACATTAGAATATCACTTTTTTCCCCTTTCCGTTTCCTTTATCTTATTCTTTATTTTTCTTTGTGTTTTCTTATACAGCTGCTTAAATCCTTCCGGTGTTATAAAAAAAGAAGTAAATTTTATGTCAGTCCTGTCCTGCAGATGTAACACATCAAGTCTCGATCTAACTTTCTTTTGAGACTTCTCAGGTCACTTCTTTTCGTGCGTCCTTTGTACGTCAGTTTATAGCGAGTGGAGATGACTCTCGTAGAGAAATAATTACTGGAGCCTGGAGCTTTTTTATGACAGAAATTGGTCTATGTTTTAAATAAGAAACACTAAACTCGGATTTTGGAAATATATTTTCATTCAAAGTCAAATTCCTGTGACATAACATATTTCCTTAATTTTAGTTACGCCTACAATCGGCGGAAGCACAAGTTTCATATTTATTTAATTCATTAGTATCACAGTCACCCTCTTTCCTGTATCGCTAGCTAACCAAATATTACATGCCGTGTTAAATTCAAAGGGCTATAAGCAGACTTGCTCATCGGATGAAACTTGGACTATAATGTGGCGGAAAATATAGAAAAGCAACAAATAATCAATAATTAAATAGTCATTAATTCCAATTGATACGTATGGGTAGTGGGTACATACGAGTGATAGTAAGAGAGTAGGTTTTTCTCTGGCAGGCTTTGTATATTTAAATGAATTTGTCCATCCTGATTTGTTTGTATCACCATTATATTCTATACGATCACCTTTCAGATGATTTTCGTAGAGGAATTTAAAAAAAATAAAAAACGGAAGAATTAAATTTTCAAGAAACTTGAAACCTCACAGTAACAAACCTGTCTAATAGCGCTGAAGTAATCTTACCTAATATTTCGTTCTACATCGTTCTGTACCTATATGGGTTTCTTATAACTCTCTCTTTTCCTCCCTCTCTCTCTCGCTCTATATATATATATATATATATATATATATATATAAAATATGGTATGTACATACTACATAAAGTCTTCGCGAGAGAGAAAGGGCAACGTTTGTATAGTTTATTTATTACATAATTGAAATATCATTTGTAATTAATGACGATGTTAATTATCAATGATAAAGGAATCTTTGCGGTAATTTTAATTGTGTTTGTAATTTTCTTCACCTATTCCTTTTGATATTCACAGCTTATCATAGCGATAGTGGTGAAAATAAAATCGCGCGAGGAAAACTTAAAATCAATGCGACGTATCTCTCGCGTTAAAGTAAACAAAATATCATAATCGTGGGTTTTACGATAAATTACTGATTTGTAGGATTCCATACCTCGATAGGAAAAAAATGATCACTGAAGTATCCATATGCTCGTCTATCAAAATCGTTTTTCTCGAAAGCCGTTTGAAGTTAAAAGTAAGTTGATTGACTCGCATATTTCGCAATAGTAAGAACCTAAATAATATTTGCCTAAATATTTTGGGAGAGGCAAGTTTTGTATAAAAAACGTTTTATATAAAAACCGTTTTGTATAAAAAACGTTTTGTATAAAACAGCACGAGTAGAGCTCGCATTTATAACCATTTAAAAGTAAATAGCATTTTTATTAAACTGTTTATAAATATTAATTTTTCTCAATGCAAGTATATTCCACACAATATCTTTCACAGGTCTTAGAATATGTTGCATATTAAACGAATGACAAGATCTAGAATTATCGCTGTATTTTTTGTGTAATTAAAAAATTATATTTTCATAACTTTAGGTTAAGTGTTTCGGAACTAAGGTGTAAACATATTTTTTTGCATATTTTTCAGTATATTTCTGAAAATATACCACATAAAATTACGAATAAAATATCTTCGAGGCTCTTATTATTAGCCCTTCAAATGAAACCACGTTATACACAGAATTAATTTTTTTTCAAGTACTTAATTTACCCTCTTTAAAATTTGTGTAAAAATATTTTTATGTGTTAGTTATTGAGAGATGTGCAGGTTAATGTATTTAATTACAGTGCTAAATTTTTAAGTTGGTACGTCTATCGCTTCTTATGAAAAACGGCTATGATAGACAGAGTTGTAACTGATCTCGTAAGGGTTCCATTTTTCCTTTTAAGTCACGGATCCATACTAACGAAGATTTCGCTTGTATTCGAGTGGTGTATCAACTGAAATTCAAATTATGGGAATTCCAAAAATATTTTTTGTCATGATTTTATGTGAGCTTATTTTAAAGATATTGCTGAAAATTTCCACAAAATATATGTTCACCGGTGAAAGACATACTAGGAAATATATTTATAAAACGAAAAATAATATTAATCTTCGTAAATAGTTTAACAGAAATACTACGTAGACTTAAATGTTTAAACTTTTATATGTAATTTTTCTTATAAAATAGGCTAAAAACGGTCAAGTAATAATTTAAACTATAAAAATAAAATTCTTAAAATGCTTCCATCTAATACTGCAATGACAAACGACAATGTTAACACGAGTGGGTTGAAATGCGGTTTTACTGAAGAATTAAAAGATTTTAATATAGCAATGGGTGTGATTTTGCCTTTATCCCACCTATTATCAACTCTGAAGGCAGTCTTTGAAGACAATTATTTAATAAATGTGTTTGCTTAGTAAATGTGGTTGGTGGTATTTCGTTTTATTAATTCTTTGTGTGATAGGAATATGCTTGACTTTTCATAAAATTAAAAAAAAATGATGAAGTTTTATTATGAATTTCTTCCAGTTCATCATGATATTTTTTTTCCTAAAAAGTAAAACAATGGAGTTATAACATAAGGGAAGACAAAATGGTTCTAAGTCTATCAGAAAAAGAAGTTATGAAATTAAGAAAGCAAAACGAAAGTATGATTTGTCTGGATAGTACAAAAAGTTATTACATAACTATGTATTACATAATTTAAAGGTTTCCTGATGATATTTTCATAAGCTGTAAGAATGAATAGTGTTTACTATAACGTAAATACCTATTTAAGTGTAACACAGTATTTTGAAAATGTAACAGAACATAAATAAAAGGGATTACATTAAACATATTACTTACATCACGGTTCAAATTTAATTCATTGAAATGAAGAAAAAAAATGAGGATAATTTTGTATGCTTGCAGAATGGCGTGATGCAAATCAGATATGCGAACATGTAATTAATTAATTATATGACACACCCTCCCTTGTATATAAATCACGCGTAAAGTACATAGCGCGATGATGAGACGGAGTATCAAAATGTTTAACTCGGAAGAGTCGTAAAAATATGATTTAATTAAGGTTTATGTAAGAAGCAAGCGATACACTAACGTAAACTTGGTTGATTAATAATATTATTAAGGTTAATGTTACTAAGACCTCGTAAAACATAATTTGAATATACTATTCATACAAACAGTTTACGTCACATTGCGTAATCCATACATTTAATAAAATTGTAACATAGGTCATTTTTGTACATGGAAAATATTTTAAAAAGTGATCCAATTAGCGTACAGATTGATAATAGAAGCCAGAATATTATATACTTATAAAATAACATACTAACAAACAGACAATCAGAATTATTGTCTGTTTGTTAGTATGTTCATTTGTGCGTCAATCACGCAAAATCTTCTGGACGGATTTTGATGAAATTTAATACGGTAATAGTTTATAACTAAGAGCAACTTATGAAAGAAAAAAAATTCTTATTCCGAATTTCACGCAAGTGGAACCGTGGGGTTTGTTTGGTCAACGCCAAACAGACCCAACCGTTTAGAGTTTTGTTTCCTTTTTTGTAAAGTAATCATTTAAATATAATTTAATATTGAACGTTTAAAGGCTTAGAACAAAAACAACGGGTATATAAAAACTGTTTAAATTTCATATTCATTAAAATCATTTTACATTCATAACGATGAGATTAATTAGCATTCTGGCAATATGTTGGAATGAAAATAAAGTCTATATTTGATTTTACAGCTTCCAGTAACAAAAATTTTATCATTAATGTTACCGTTAGGGGATTTTTAATAATCAATATGAACTCTTGAAAAATCGATAGTGAAAAACCTGAATTATTATCATAATTTATGCAAAAATAAAATAAAAAGCCTGACTTGCTCACGTGTTAAGTAAATATTTTTTGAAGAGATTTCATAAGTATAATAAATGCTGATATACTTTGGGTAGAAATAATGCGTCGATTAGTTATCGTTTTAAAGTTTAATAAGGGTAACATTTTATACGTCTAAACGTCAATAGATATTAATCTTTGTGAATTAATATTAATACAACAGATTTTAAATTTGGTAATTGACATCTATTGGAGACATTTATTGGTAGTGAAACTATTTTGTTACCAGTAATTTTCGGAGTTGGAACCTAGTTATACTGGAAATCTACACTTTCCTACAGTATTAAACTGGTCAGCTCACCTAATTTCAGTCAACAGACAAGTTGCAGCCACAAAATGTTCACGTTAATAGAACTGAAAGTTAGTCGTAAATGTATAATATTATGTTTTAAACGATAGTATAATATGTGTGTCTGTGGGTAATAAGTGTTACAATTATTTTAAAAGATTTTTCTTCAATCCACGCTGAGGATCATCATGGAATTATTCCAGTTCATCTGCAAAGATTTAATGTTTTTTTATATTTAAAGTAAAAAAGTAAGCATATGAATGATATATGATCGAAACAGTTTATAAAATCTATGGTCTTTTAGTCAAACGCACCTTGAAGAAATCTAACTTTGCCAAGCGTACTTTAAAGCCTCTTCTTAACTGCAGAGATATGTGGATTACCAAAATAATTACACTAATTAGGTTAAAAGGAAAATTAAATCTCAAATAAAACAAGTACACTACCACTAGAACTCGCACTGTGGAGGTTCCGTACCCACATATAAAAATTTAAGTTTACATGTTATTTGTATGAAACTATTTACAAATATTAATATTGTTTTCATTACGTAAATATTGCCTAGTGTATTTTTAAAAGTGTTGAAAGTATTGTGATAGAATGGGTAAAAATTGGCTTGGCGTTAAAGAAATAGGATGTCATTTTTAAAAATCTGGTATTTTTTTGATTAGAGAGAGCAAATAATTCAGCCATTGAAAGAGCAAAATATAATATACAGTTTGTAAGCATAATATAAAACAAATAAAAACTCCCTTCAAATTAGATTTTTAATATATCAAGAATTGTTAATAAGATAAAATGATAACTTTTTAGAAACTATAACAAAAAATAAAATCAATATAGATACAATTAAATGAAACTACGTGATGTAGTATTATTTCTGCTTTCTGCAAGTTCTTTACCACGACCTAGGTTTCGTTGGTATTACAGCATCTTCAGGTGACTAGAAGATGATTTGAAGATGTTGTAATACAACGAAATCTAGGACGTGGCAAAGAACTTAAAGAAAGTAGAAATAATATTACATCACGTAGTTTCATTTAATTGTGAATAATGAATATGTTGTAATACAACGAAACTTAGGTCGTGGTAAAGAACTTAAAGATAGTAGAAATAATAACTACATCACGTAGTTTCATTTAATTGTGAATAATGAATTTCTACAAAATTAACACCAAATATATTCAATGTAGATAGTTTTGTTTGAATTTGTAGCCATTGTCTAAATTAATTGAAAATAAATTGTTAACTGACATTTATTTTCGATTTTTTGTTGTCAAAATGAATGTCTTTTTCATTCTGTTCCAATTTTACCGACGACCTTGTCGAGTGTGCTAGTTTCGTGGCTTAGTATGTTACATATGTATGAAGGATACAACGAAGCATACTCTGCATTTGTTTCATCTTGCTGGTTCAAATAGTTCTGTAGAGTTAGCATTTACAAACTATTGTGAGAAATACCTGATTTTTCATTAAAAAAAACCCCAAAATTACTCCTTTTTTGACGATTAAAGTCTGGGTTAACAGAAAAGCGAATTTTTTTTCTTTTTTACAGACATTTCGCTTTTCTGTTAATCCAGACTTGTTCCTTTTCATCAAATAGTGAAACAGACAAATATAAGTAAAAAATGAAGTACTTAAAAAATTAGGGTAGCTTGCGATTATTTTATTAAAAAAGTGATTTGAAAAGTTCCCAAAAAAAGTGCACTTTGTCAAGAAAGTATAAGTTTTGCGATTTAATTCCCATTCTTAGTAATTCTAAGCATTGAATTTGCAAACATAAACAGGAATTGATAGAAAAAAACAAACCCAAAAAATTAAAAAAAAAGATAATAAGAAGAAAAAGTTAATAAAGAGGTTATCAAATTTATGTTTGACAACCAACTGACGACCATTTCTTCATAGGAGGTCATTTTTTATGTATATTCTTTCATTTAAAACCAGGACATTCGCATTCCTGTTAACCCAGACTTACACCAATGAAAAATTTAAAAGAGCTTATTTTTTAATTAATTTACTTAAGAGTGTAATCTTTATTCTTGTAACATATGGGTCCAACACTATATGGAATTTCTCCGGTCTCTTTTCTTAAAAAAAAACTGCGCCGTTTGGTACAATTTTTCGGTAAACTTTTTGACACACATTAAATATAAAAAATGATAGAATAAAACCAGTTTGAGTACTTCCTTTGTCCTTACTAAATATTCCATATAAATGTTTGTGAGCGCTGTCTATTGAGGCATGTCCTAGTAAGTATGCTAAATTTCTAGTTCGACCCAATACGGTTTCTGAAAAATTCTCCGTGACAGGTACACGGACGAAAATGTGATCTTATAAAGGTGCCATTTTTACCTTTTGATGTCTAGAACCTTAACCTCATCACAAACCTTTAAAAGTGATGCGGTATGTTTATATGATGAAAAATATAAAGTGCATTTAAAATAAATACCGCTTCAAGTCGCTTTTAAAAAAATTGTAACAAAAATACGTTACCGTTGAAATTTTATTCGGTTTTCTAAATCGCGCAACATCTTGTTACTTCTGGTCGTTCGACAACTTCAATATTTCAGTCGCAGCTATAGTGCGGTTAAGTGTATATCGTTTATTAAATTGTTTAAAGTTTACTTTTATTCCACTTGTAGCTCTAAGCGTCCTTCAATTAAACAATGTTTTGGTTTGTAACATGGGTGTTGAATTATTGAAGTAAATGGATTGCATTCCATTGAGTGTATTTTAGATTTATTACTCGAAAGAGTAATAATAGCTTTCGCTTTTTGTGTAAGCGCACAGCAATCATATGAGGTCGAATTCGAACATAGCACAGTTTCATATAATTTATGTGTTAGAAAATCATAGGGCCGGTAAGAATCAGAGCACCTGAACCAAAAAAATAAATAATAATGTGATTAGATTTAATTACATAATAATGAAAATATGAATTCGCTATATTTTTTTCTTGTGCGCATTTCTTCCTACAGTTAAAGTTGTTCTTTTATAGGCGTAGTTTTAAAAATAAGGGCAGATTCTGAGATGAGGTAAGCGGTTTTAAAATGATGTATAAAAATTAAACGTCACAAAATTTATATTTTTTCTGTCTTCAAGTCCTAATCCTTTCCTCGTAATTCACTTGATTTTGTTTCTTTCAACAAAGCGGGTATCTTCATTTTCTCTTGTTAAAAATTCGGAAAGTAATATTTCATGAAAATAATTTTTTTGACAGATACGTAAATTTTACGTTAGCTTATGACAAATTTTGTGATTTAAAATTATAACCATTGGGAAAATTAAATTTCGTTAAAATATCGTATCCAGATCACAAAGATTCCATTTTAATATTTAACGCTGGAAACCCTAAAAAGAAATATCGAAATCATAAGCCTATGTGCCATCAGGCTATACGAGTAGTTACTACTGAAGACTAGAATTACTAATGTTAGACCAAATGTGAATATATAACCTAGTACCCGAACAGTAAAGGCGAATAACTCAAGAGATGATATGTTACCCTCTCGGTATATGTCGTCGCCTCCCTAGAATAAAACCCTAAATTTCTAGTAATTGCCTTAACTTTTTTGTACAGGTCCTTAATATTTTTCTGAAGTTTTTTGTACAGGTCCTTAATATTTTTCTGAAGTTTTTATTTGCACAGTTGAAAAAGTTATACAAAAACTTTCATGTAGAAAAATAAAACGATTGTCATTCACTGGTGTCAATTTTATTAATGTTTTTAGGACACACTGTCTCACCTTTTATGATAATTTAAAATTGACCTAATTGTGCTAATGGGTTTTGTATGGTCAAAAATTTTATCAAAGCTACCGGTAATAGTTTTGTATTACAAAATAATCTTGTTATATATATATATATATATATATATATATATATATATATATATTTATAAAATTTTAAAATTGTAACCTTTGCGTTTTTGAAAATAATTTGTAGTAAGAAACTATCGAATGTAATTTAAGAGACTGTAGCCACATTCATATATTACGCCACACGATAATGTTGAATAGAATAATTAGAGAATTATATTATTTCGTTTGATATTATACATTTAACTTATATTTTCTATAGAGTATGTATAAATTTCCAAATATATTAAAAAATACTTCTTAATGAAAATTGTTTTTTAACTTCTCCTGGTTTTTCGATTATTCACCAATGTTCCTTCTTTTATTTTTAATGAAAAGTTTTTGATATTCGGTTTTATTCTGTGTCGATAGTTGTGTCGATGTATACTGTACGATATCTGCAACGATAAATCTGCAACGGTTTGCTACAAACTTATCGCCATGTCGTGTTCACCAAGGTGCTCACATTAGTGGTCCAGATATTCATTCATAAAAAGCTGAATGTCGAATCGTTATTCTAAATAAATTTACTCTTATAATATTCAAAATACATAAATTTATTTATTTATGCACAATATATTTATGTATATATAACAAATTAATGGGTAACAATAAAGAAACTAGTAGATTCACTCTTGTGTTTATGCGTGTGAGTGTGTACGCGTATAATAACTTCCATTTTCCCTAAAAAAGTTACACTTCAAAATACAGAAAAATAAAATTGAAGTGAACTTTGTGATTTTCGAGTTTTCAACTGTTCAAAAATTTCCGTTCTCACATTCCATTATTAAAACGAATATGATATTAAAAAAAATTTCTGCCTTGCTGTACGTCGACCTGTCTTTACGAATGGATTTAATTGGTAAACTACTGAAGCTTTTGACATGTATTTTATAGTATTGATAGTATATTATAGGCACTGACTCTAGAATCAATTCAGTTTGCCTCATCTTAATATCTTTAATGGTTTCGAAGTTATAGCGATGCAAATTTGCGTTGAATATTAATCAAAATTAACGCCACGGGATGGTAAGTAGTGGTGGGCCGTAGGATTAAGCGGTAACGCACAGGGGAACCCAAGTCGACTCTTGTGGGCTTTAAACTAAACTAATTATTTCTGACGCGTATAAGGGCGTAAAAGAGAAGCATTAAAGCAGACTGCACTGATTTCGGGATTTCATGCGGACGAAGTGGCAAACATTCTAACAGTCAGACAAGATTTGACGGCTTATTGTATAATAAGCTGGAAACGGATTTTCATATCTAATAATATTATAATTCGGAAAATTGGTTTGTTTTTTATCTAACAACTGCAACTAAACAACAAAATGTTATGAAATTTGGCTCCCTAACACTATGAAAAAAATACTTTAATGTTTGTTAGTCAATCATACCTATACGACGAAACAGATCTTCATGAAACATATTACAGACATGGTTCATGATTCGAGTTAACATATATGCTGCTTTTTAAATGGAGTAACAGCACATACCTACAGGAACTAGGATGAAACTCGGTGTTTTTCGCTTAGTAATAAAAATTTAATGATACAACATGTTTATAAATGTAGCAATGTATATAGCATATATCATGGATTTAAATACAGAAATGTATGGAATAAATATAATAGGTCGCTCGAGAGCCCAAAACCTCCAAATTGAGCCACCTTAATCGAAAACACACGAGACCGAAGCTGTGGACAAAGGCTAGTTTAGTTTAAAATATACCAAAGTCGTAGAAAATATATAGCGTCATCTATTGCCTATTGTATTTACGCGAGTTTAAGGATAAGTTGTTTAAACTCTCTGCAGCGTGGCCCGCATTCTGAAGACCCTAAATAATATGATGATGACTCGATCTTATTGATATTTATTCTCCATTCCATCCCAAAATATATAATGTAATATATATCCAACCAGTCGACAACTATTTATAAAACTTATTATATTTCACTTGTAATATTATTGAATTATATCCTATACTCACTATATTAACTTAATGTATTATGTAATATTATTTATTAACAAACATTTTATATAAATATCAATATTACAACATTAATTTACTAATATGAATCATAAAATGTAGATGAAACGACACTAGGATAATCCTTGCTGTCGATCACACAAAACGTATGAATATATTTTGAAAAAATATTCTATAATCCGATGTGTCTCCGTATGTGTTATTTGGCGCACATCATTTGCTTTATAACGCGCTGGAGTGAAATAATTAGAATACATCAGAAAAATACATTACAAAAGCTTAATTAGACCCATTCTTATATACTCTGCTGAGACGTGAACAATGACAGAAAGAGTTAAACATACTATTTCTGTTTTTGAAAGAAAGATTTTAAGAAGCATTTTTGGTGGTTTATTATTCGAGCCATTGAAGAAGAAGAAGTTTCAATTTGTTATCGACGATATTTGATTGTTATTCTAGATAAAATGTTTTCTGTCATATTGCATCCTTTATCTGAATTGGTACTATTTAACAAATAAACTTATATGTACAAAAGTTCTTTGGCGGAACTGTTTTTATTTATTGCTTAAAGATAGTGGAAAAAACATTGTAACGTGTTATTTTATTTTCAAAAATGAGTTTTAGTATTATGTTGTAGTGTTGAACACACGTTTTATACACTGCACATAGCAGTGTTTTTTAATGTTGGACATATTAAACAAAATAACATTGCAAAAAGTTTTATGTTAATGTTCGGAATTATTTTCACCACGTCGATATTATACAGCTATACTGGCCCATAGTGCAGTGGCTAAAACCCTTGCACTCGACCTATGGATTGTTATCCCCCGTAATAAAAAAAAGTAAAAAATACCAACAAAAATTATATTTTTTAATTACAATTACCAAATATATAATAGGTATCAAGAAGATCGACGAAAGGCTGTTTAATGACATTGCCCGCATCGCGTATAATAAATCTAAGAGAACGAACACAATATTTCAGTTAAGTGCTCATAAAACACTGGCTGCATATTAAATCTAAAAACCCAAATCCACGAGTTCCAGCAGACACGACGGCGCAACAACTCGGCGTTAATGCTGAAATTGCAGCTGATAGATTGGCAAGAACGGCTTTAAATCATCAATGAGTTTTAGTTTATGTTGAGCTGTAATACAGGTTCGCTTCACTCAATCAGGGCATTTATATTGCACTTCAGATTCCGGTGCGTCAAACGAGAGCTTCTGTTTAAGGTCATTGGTGAGCATTTTCTCGTCTCATCGATCTTACCAAGTATTCATCAGCTGTGGCTTGAGATTCGAACTCTTACTAATTTTCAATCATGTGAAGCATGGATTTGTCTGGTGGTATATTATGTTTAGACATCTTTCCGACCAATACGAAGAGAAAAAAATTTAAAACTACCCGAAAAAAACCTGCTATTAGAAGCTAATTTCGAAGCAAAAAATAGTGATCAATGTTAAGTCTCTATCATTCGAAGTTAAATCGAAGACATTTTAACATATAATATATATATAGAATAATTTTTGTATTTAATGTTCAGTGAAATATATTTCAGTGAATTGCACAATTATCATTATTACTAGCATGGAAATTCAAAAATATTTTAAACTCATTGTGCAAGTATACTAAAAGCTTTTAAAAAGAATTTTCGAAACAATTTTTATATTTTGGATATCATCTAAGATATATGTGTATATACATATGCATGTATCTGTGTATATATATACATATATATATATATATATATATATATATATATATATATATATATATATATATATATATACATTTTAACTTACATAAGGGTATAATAAACCATTTTCCGTAGATCGAGTGGAAATTAGTTTTAGTAAGATTTATCCGACAATTTCATGTTAGAGATGCATGTTTCAGTGAGGTGTCTATCTTACCTCGTTACTATTGCTCTCGGTGGAAAATTGTGACAAATGCTTTATCCAGTTTTCGTTTTAGCTGTGAAGAATGTGTGAATGTTTTAGCTGTGAAGAGTGTGTGTTCTTGTCCACTTGAAGATATTGTTATACAACGAAACCTAGGTGATGGTAAAGAATTTAAAGAAAGTAGAAATAATACTACATCACGTAGTTTAGTTGTAAATAAAAATTTAATTATACTGAATTTCTACAAAATTAACGCTAAGTATATTCAATATTTAGAAATGCCTTAGAATAACACCTTTCGGCACTATTTTCGTCTATGAACAACTTCACAGCACTGTTATGTTATTTTCACTAAAAGAAAAGGAACACATTGGAAAAATCATTTCAACATGCAAAGTTAATAGCAAACATTTGAAAGTTTAAAACATTCGGTTAAGTGAAATGAAATTCTAAGAAAATATTAAGTTAGTTATTTAAGATAACTGAAAAATATTCTAGATTTAGCTTTTCCAGTCAGTTTCGGATCGTTTGTAATTTACAGTTCAATTTAAATTTCACGACTGAAGGACAAGGCATGCTGTTCTACATATAAAGACTTTTAATATGACATTTACACAACGATTTGAATGTCCTTTGCAGGAGTAACTCTTTTTACAAATATCATATCGCTCTGTATCTTGATTTTTTAATGTAAATAACCCTAAATTATAATTTGCATTAGAGGATATGTCAGAGATTAAGAAGAAACACCCTGAATTTTTGCACGCCCAACGCTTGAATAAACGATAATGACAATTTTGCTTATTAAATTAACGAAAATAAGACAAGATTTGCTTCTGAATTTTTATTGGCCGAAATTACCGATAAAAATACGCGTGAGCACAAGGACGTATCGTTAGCCGCACTCTCAATTTACATCCCCATATGTGAACATTGGCATTACACTTTAGCATCGATCAAGGCAGATGCTGAATTCGATGCTGATGTTGAACATAATGCTGAAGTTCAACTGATTCTAATGCTGATGTTTTTTGCTTTTAAAAGAGAAAAAACAAATCCTTTTAACTTTATTATGTCCTTTCGTTCGCCCGCTTGTCCCTCTGTTACTGCCTCATAGTTTCTACAGTATTAGACGTATATGAACGCAATTCTGCAAATGGCTGGCTTAGATGAATCTCGATTAATATATTAATTTTCATGCATCCCAGGATTTACTGAGGATTTATTCAAATTAATGAATTTTTTGCCAAAGTCTGATTTACTTGCATTGGTTGTTAACTTTTCGTTCACGTAGGATTTACTTGTATTAGTTAACTTTTCGTTGACGTAAGATCTACTAACATCAGTAATTTTTCGTTCAGGTAAGATTTACTAATATTAGCGATCTTTCAATTTTTGTACGATATACTCACATTGGGGAAATTTTAATTCTTTGTTTATGTAGGTTTTACTCATATTGGTAAACTTTTCGTTCATGATGAATTGGCCTTGTAAGTGGGGGGATATTATTGGGCTGGTTGTCTAAAATAAAATTGAATTTCTATTTTTTTAATTTTTATGGCTTGTTTTGGTAATATTAAACGCCACAATATTGTGTTCCGTCCTCATGTTTTTCGATCGAGGATTTGAAATATTTGAAAACATTCTAAGTACCAGTATTTGATGGGAGGTTTCGGTTAGCTGGCATCAACAATTTCAAAACGACGGCTACTGAATCCTAGTATATACGTATTCTAATGGGCGATTGGCTGATATTTAATGTTTAACGGAGAAAAGTTATAAAGGAATAAACAGAAACATATCGTGTGAAAATATAAGTTATAACCACATATCATCTGAATATTATACGCGTCTTCTTTGTCGACTATGATAACTGGAATTTATCTCGTGTTTAACTGTCTTCAATAGATTAATCACAATTTTCAGCAGATTGTTAACGCGAGAAAAAATATCACAGGTAATGCGGATACTCCAATTCCTATTGTTATTCAAATGTACTTAGTATGGCGTATTAATCGCTGTATATAGATATCAGTTATTCAACACAAATTGCTAGCAAAGCGCACCACAAAGCGTCTGTTGAAATATGCAACAAGCTTGAAAATTTCCAGAAGCTGAAACTGTCTGAGGCGAATTATAACTATCTACAAATCAATTGTATGTACTCCAAAACAGATTTGTAAGTAGATATAAACATGATATATATAATATGCTAATACGGGTTATATAAAATATAGGTTAATGTTAGATAACAAAAAAAATGTCCGATAAATTAAAGATAAAGAGCATTGTAATATTTTATTTTTTTTTCCTTTGGTTTGCGACATTTTCAATGTAATGGGTATAATTTATATCATTTTCAAAGTAATGGATATAATTATATGTACTCCAAAAGAGATTTGTAAGTAGATATAAACAAGATATATACAATATGCTAATATGTGTTATATAAAATGTAGGTTAATGTTAAATTACACAAAAAAGTGTCTGATAAATTAAAGATAAAGAGCATTGTAATATTTTAATTTTCTTTCCTTTGTTTGATTTGCGACATTTTCAATGTAATGGATATAGTTTATAACTTGATAATACAGACAAATATACTACTGTACATTTACAGTTGTGAAATTTACATTAGAAAGTGTGAAAGAACTAGATATAGCTTGGTGTACGCAGTAACGGATTTGCAAATCTCGCTCTGATTGTAATCAAAAGTAATTAAACTATTTTAAAAATAAGAATCTGCCCGAATCCTTGTGCATATTATTTGAAATTCGACATGGGGAGTTCATGAATTCGACATGGAGAAGACGAAAATCTTTATAATATATGAATTATCTCAAATTGTCCACCACAACAGAGTTCAATGTGAAGAGTTATGGGAACTCAAATACCCGCAGTATCAATATTTATGTATACAAAACCTGGACGAAACTCAGACTAGGTCTTAGCAAGGTCGTGTTATTCAAAATGCCGCGTCCTTAAGACGACAGGTCCTCAAGATCTCGTTCTGGGACCACATCACAAAAGGCACCGTCCGATTATAACATCAATCAACCGCGGAAGAGCAGAAACGAGGTCTTACATAGTTTGGGCAAAGAATACTAACTATTACTGCGTAAAGAAGCGACACTCACCTCCCCCACCAGTTTAACGTTACCTGCAGATAACGAGTACGATCAAGAGTACGCGATCCCAGGTTGCCGTTCGCTGCGTGCGCTTGTTATTTGTTTGATTTTGCTATGTTTGGTTGAGTTTAACTTGTATAATTCAGTCTTAATTGATAACTATTTTAATAATGCAATATAACGGTCCGTTATTGCGCTGTGTGCAAGTGCTTAGAAAGCAATAAAATCAATAAGCACAGGAGATCGTTTTGACACCCTTTTTTTGTTTGTTGCAAATAATTTTGTTTTATATCATCAACTTATTTGGTTAGTACCTATAATTTTATGTCCACAAACATGTCACTGAGCAGTTTTAAAATACAAACTGTTCTTAAAGATCATTGTTTTGTTTGAACGCGATGTGGTTGGAAAACGTATCATTGTAGTGTCTGCCATAGCCTTTTTCTATGGTTTCTTAAGAGTTAAAAGTACAACGAAGACCTTATTCCAGTGTATCACATTTATAAATGTACATATACAAATTCTATCTTAATATTTTTATTATCAAATCACTTTCACTCAACTAAATGTGCAGTATAAAATATTTATTTACATAATTTCATTTTTACAATTCACTAATAATAAAGACGTGCGCCCCAATGCAAAGTAACTGCGCCAGCGTGCTATCGAGACAGTCATTCGATCGACGCTACTGATTAGAAAGAGAAACAGCATATTGCTGACGCATAGCGTCAACTTGCTCGATCGGCGCGATTGCCCGCAACGATCGAGACTGATATGTAGTAATAGTAAACATTCTTTATTTGCATGTTGCTGATAGCCCTACATTAATTTACGCACACACACATACATATACGGATAGGCGAGTACGTATGTAATAGAGTAGACAATTAAATTTGTTCGCTAGTATAGAGTGTCGGGGGTGTGGTTTAGGCATGTGTGCCGAATGGAGTAGCTCAAAATATCTCGTCAGCTCTTTGAACAATCTGGCATCGTAAATGGAAATTCTAGCGATTTATGCCAATAAAATTATGGACAAAATCAATCAAAGAAAATTTTAGAAACTAATGGCTTGGCAATACAATCAAGGGCAAGCGCCACGGATCGAAAAGTGTCGTCCCTGAAAGAGACAGTATCAACCAGATATCAGCCAGGGATTAAAGAAATCTTTTTAGAATTCGTGGGCAATGAGCAATGACGATCGAAGTAGAAATGTATTTTCGAGTCAGAATCTGAAATATTATAGTTAAATAGAATAAGATATTATAGATAAAGAATATTAACGGAAATATACACGGTTAATTATAATTAAACTTATACATTGTTTGTTAGGACCAGCAGCATATACACGGTGTCCGGGAATTAATGTCGGACAAGGAAAGACGTTATCCGTTGACTGAAAAATAGATGTGCTTTTTTTCAGAAAATTCAAAATAATATTCATAATTATTTGTCATTTTTTTCTTACACACGATACTTGCGCACGTCAATGAGCGCCGCTCGGGTTAATATAGTGGTTGCGTACGGTTAGCGTGAGCTCATGTGCGTGCGTTAGCGGTAAAAAATGGTGTGTTAAAAAGAGTTACGTATAATATTTTTTTACACTCAATTAGATCAAGGGCGTGTTTTACGTTTTATTTCAACAACAATTTATTCCTTTATAACCAACGAATATCTTTCTTTGTCCGACATTTGTTCCCGGACACCGTGTATATTGTCAGTCATAACTAAAGATTTTCTTTAATAGCCATTTTTATATGAAAAGTTGGTGCCGTATAGTTCTGTGCTGGAATAAAATCACAATAAGTAATTCAATTAAGAGTAGTTTCGGTCGTCAGTTAATGTTTAAAACATTTCCTTGTGAGACTAAACTCAAGATTAGCCTCAACGCTATCGTTAAAGTTCATATTATCCACGTGAAGCGGCTGCTAACCTAATCTAACTTTATTATGTATCTGCCATAAAACTTGGGTTTATCTAAGTCTATCTAAGTAAATATAAATATAAAATAAATAATACAAAAATGATTGATTATTTTTATTTATTTGCTGCTAATTTTTAAGGAAAACTTTAGGTTAATAGTACACCTGAATTTTTGTCTACAAGCTCTTGTCTAATTTAAATCGAAGCTAATCTTAAGATCTGTCTTTTTACCAATATTAACTGTAATATATAAATATGTATACATTCAGCGGAGAGGCAGATCGCTCTCTATATATAGTGTCTCTCAAAATATGATTATTAAATATGTATTTATGTAAGTATGAAAGCACACTTGTCTTTAAAATTCAAAATTACAAAATATTAAAATTAATGAAAAAATGAAAATTGATATGTACTTCCCGTGAACGTTTTAATGATATTTTTCTAAACATCTCAGAGGCATAGGTACTAAAAACCGTAGACAAAACAGAGAACAGATGGGTTCGAAATATGAAATTGGCGGTATATGTTCAGGATTCCTTGAATTTCAGCGTCGGCGTTTTCTTTTAATTTTCTATTTATGTCATATAATAAGTAATAGCAAATGAAACTTCCGATGGAAACGTGACTATATCCTTAAAAGCCTAAAGAAGTAAAGGCATAGAGTGAAGCCATAAAGACGTGACCGAATATTAAAAAATTTGATATATTTGTAAATAATTGATGTATAAAATACATAGAGAGTATAAAGACAGTATTTTTCGAGTATATTATTATGATTTTAAATATCGATGAGATAATTTCTCAATGGAACTTTTGTCGTATCATGTGAGAGTGAGTCACGGTGTAACAATACAACGCGACGTTTTTGTCACTCAGATATTTCCTAGTAAATACGTGGTGACGTAACCCTTTCCAACTAATTTATCAAGCTTATGACATCGTTGTTTATGGAGGGTTTTCTTTAATTTGAATCGTCATGACTAGTAAAGGTTTAAAATAATCTAATGAAAAGGTATTTTTTATGAATCAGAGCACTTCGATGTGTCTGTGATAAACCTTAAGCTTTGGTTTGATTGTGGATTAATTAATTTGCAACAGATGTGAGCGTCACCTACATGCAAATAACGATGCAAGATTTGCACAAAAATTTAACTTTTTTCGTATAAATTCCGAACACGAATTCGTCAGTATTACGTAAACAGATAATGTAGTATCAAGAATGGATTAATAGTTTTGAGAAATGAAATATAATAAAAAATCGATCAAATGCAAGCTATACTAGCTATACAAAAGAGGCCCATCTACGTCGCCACCCACCGCCGACTATACCAATGCCGTATCACATCGGGTATGCCGGTAGCTGAGTGTTTCGACTGAGCCAAATTAAAAATTGTCATATGATTTCTGTTTTAAAAATGGCTACACAATTAATATTTACCTGAATAGGAATAAATGGCACGTGGATAACGGCAAATGGATGTGGTCTAATTCGGTTATAAACTGAAGGTATTACAAAAAAGTATTGCAGTATGCACACGAGAATTTGACGACTGAGCCGAGTCACAAAAGAGTTTCATTTACCTTGTTATTATTATATTATTTATCCCTTTCCAAATTCCTAACAAAATTTGGAAGAATGCTTGAAATTAATAAAAAATAAAATTTTCAGTTATGCACGTAATTTCTGTCCCCTACTAAGCAATTACATAACAAAGTTTAAAATAATAGAGAATTGGATAGGTGGTCTAGTAAATATAGATTTCAAACAAATTACCTACGTGATATTACAAGACATTGAGGCATCGGCTTCGTTATTAAACTGTTTATTAAGAGTTTTAGTTATTATTAAAGAGTTTTACCTATTATTAAAGAGTTTTAGCTACTATAGCAACCATTTATATTATTCAGTAAATGTCATCTATATTTATTTACTACGAAAATATTAAAAAAAATATAGTTAAAAAGTACATAAACTGAACAGTTAGACGTTAACTGTATTTACAGACATGAACAACTGTAATTACAATAGCTAATTATAGCAATACGTAATATAGAAACCTTCTTTAAGTTGTTTGTAATACCACTTAACATACCCACGATATTTACAAAATACCATCTGCTTTACTCTTAATTAGATGAAAGATGGAAAACCGTTCAGAATTATATGATGCTTTTCCAATTTCATGAATGACAATACATAAATATGCATGCAAAATACGTAAATTGAGTAATTTTGGAAACTGAGACCAGTTGAATAAAAACGGATTTGTATAGTTAGTTTTTTTGTTAATTCCTGTGGTATTGAAGCCTAGTTTGCTGGTAGATAAACTCTATTAACAAATAACTTAAAATTGTCATTTAGAACATAGATTGAAATTAGAAATGATAAATTGTTTCCAAAAGCTTCTCATATCCGTGCCGCCTTAATCACTGTTAGGATGCGTACAACACTAAGCACATAGCGACTACAAATATTCTAATTAAAAATTACCGAAAAAAATGGTTCCTCCTAGTGTTTAATAGTTTCATTTCAGGTCATGTCATATATGAAATCCAGCACATTACATTTATGGTTCAAGTGCCAAAGCACAATAGTTGAGGTGGCGAACATCTGCTTGTGCTTTAATCATATTTTACTCGTATAGTATATGCGTGATGAGCAGATGTTCCCGCACGGCCTTGATCTCTCGTCTCGCTTACTTCTCGATGGTGCTTTATATATTTGCCTAATTTATTTACTTTGTTCCCGTAATATAAACAGACAGCGCTAGAACATGCCACCAGCATACAACACCGTGAATATAAATTATAACAAATTGCCATTTTCCGAGATAACTTGAATAAACCACATGTTTCTATGTAACTCGTGTTTTTTGTTTTCAGAAATATTTTTATATATTCTTCTAAACACATAACAATAAGAGCGTGGTGTCAATTTTTAACAGTAACTAGGTATGAACTTATGTAAGTTGTTCTAGATTTATCTGAGTTAATATATTCTTCGCGTTAGTTTTCTTAAAAGAGTTACGCAAAAAGGCAGCTTTTTTATTTACACAAAATAGTAAATGGAAAAATTTGAAATGTTATTTTTATATCTATTCACTTTTCTCCTTCAGCGAGCTCAGTGTAATATAGCAAGAACGAACCTACACGAACCATTAATAATTGTATATTAATTTTATTTTGGGCTTAAAAGTTTGAATGAAATGTGCTAAGTGATTTCGATTTTGAAAAACATTATTTTCTTTCCGTAAACCGTCTTGTAATGCTGGACATTGTAAGTAGCTGAAATTATGAATGTAAGTTACAGTGGTTTTTTTATCATTATTAATTTATCATAATTAAACCTGGCATTCATCTCATCTCCAAAGAATCTAAATCTTTAAAGGAAATATTGAATGAAAACGTCAAATAGAAGTCACTACCAGCGTTCCATATACACTTGAGTACATAGCATATAGATCAGTTTAATTTTTTCGTGTAAATGGGGCTTACGTAATTTTTGACATGCGTAAAATTTCGTAAATTTCTCAAAAACTACCATCGCTGTAATCTATTTATAAAGTTTGAATAAGCCTCTAGCCAGTATTGAATAAGTTCAGTATTGAAAAAAAGGGGTTTGGTGTATTTATTCTTTTCTTTTAAGGCGCATCTTTGGAAGCATGCTTCATTAAATTATAATTAACAATAAAAAAATAATTATGCTATAGGAAAATTATTAATACCATTTGATAGGATACATAGCTACTGAAATTAAAAAAAAAAAAATTGTAATACTTAATTTAAGTTTCGCTGGTCGAACGGTTTATGAAAAAACTCATGTATCTGTCACGTGGACGGATACGTGAGTGACCATATAAAGGTTCCGTATTTTCCTTTTGAAGTGTGTTACTTTGAAACAAAAAATGGGGTTTAATATAATACAATTAACATGTAAATAAATAACGACTGTGACATATGGACACTTTTAAGCGACCTCGAGGGGCGTTTCCTTTATAGTCACTTGTGGGTACGAAATAAAACTCTAAGAATTAAATTTCCCAACTATATATGAAACAAGTATCGTTACATGTTTAATGCGTGGAAGAAAACGTACCATTGGCATTTTCAAACCATTCGTATAAACACTATAATTAAGAGCCACCTTGAGCCGGATTGATCCTATACAGGCGAGCAGCTGTGCTTTGAGAATTGAAAGCTTAATCGTCCTGCTACAAAAGCGAAACTCGTCTTCGGCTAACTAATGCGCAATGAACGAAGTTTTATATTATTCCGTAACAATATTTCCAACGTCGCAATAGTGTAGTTATCTACATGATACTATTGTAAAGTAATTTTTGTTGACACGAGTACACCGTCAATTAGAAAGGGCTATGAATTTTGCAAAACGATAAGAGGGATCGTGAGGGTTATTAAAAATAATGTAAAGCAGTGTAAGAATGTGATAATTGCGCTAGTCACGAATCCATCTATCCATCTGAGTCGCAACCTAAGGTTAGAAACGTGATCAGATTTTCTAAGGCTAAAAATGTTGTGAATACATAAATGCTGAAGGCATCAAGTTTGTCAAGCAATTGTTCGGAAAGATCAGAAAAGCGCACTTTTCCGGAATCTAATAGAGGCAATCAGGTTTGACACAGGTGCATTTTAGTTTCAAGGTAAATGAAACGTTGAAGATGTCTCAGAAAGTGTGACATCATTAATCTGAGACAGCCAATTAAGAGATCGATCGATTAATAGACCCATGTCCTTTACAATAGAATAGAACGGGATAAATGCATCGTTTAGTAACAGTTGTAGTAGATAAGGTATACTAATCCTAGAATGATTTTTTTTACTACCAATAAAAATAGCCTGGGACACAGTAGGATTAACAAGTTATAAGCTCATTGACCAATCAAACTTAGATCCGCGTTCAAGGAATTAATAGCGTTAGAAATGTTACTAGGGTCAGTACATATGTATAATTGGAGATCATTTGCATATAGGTGATACCTGCAGTGGAAGTTTTCAACGACAGTCTAAATAAATATGGAAAAAAGAAATGAAGAAACACACCACTTCGGGAAACACCAGCCACAAAATTAGCCCACTCTGAACAATTTTCATCTAATCTGATGGTTTGCGTACGCTTGTATAGATAAGATTAAAACCATTCCAGCGAAGTTTGAGAAAAGGGAACTAACTTTGGGCATCTTAATATAATGTTGAAGTCCACAGAATTAAATGCACCACTGAAGTCGAGAAGTACAAGAATGGAGAGTTGAGTATTGTTCACGGTGAAGCGTATGTCATCAGTAACGGTAATTAGAGCTGTAAAGATGATGCTTATTAAAAGAACTAAGTAATTGGTCGTGAACTATACATTCGAATACTTTGAATATAAGTGGTAAAATGGAAATGGACCTAAAATCTTTAGGTTGAGATGGGTTCGCAACCTTAGGTAAAGGAACGATATGAGCTCTCTTCCATTCGGTGGAAAATGTGGCAATGGTAATTAAAGTGATGAAAATGTTACTGATAACTGGAGTAGTAATATATATGATGGGTTCAAGGGCATCGATGTTAATGCCAGCACTGCCAGAAGATTTAGACTTAATGAGAAGAATATTAGTCCTGACTGCACTATCCTATTGAAGAATATATAAAACAAGATGACGTACTCTTACAAGACAACAGAAACAGGGAGACAACAAAAAATGTGGAAAAGACTAATTTATTTTGTATATAACAAAAAATCGACAAAGTGCGTGTCGAAATATGCATAAAATAAAATACTGTGTCACTCGAATTTGTCGATGCAAGCTTACTGAAATATGATTTAATAATAATTCTAATCAAATACTAGAACCGGAATTTTTTCACATTTTTCAAAAACATACTTAAAAAATTAGAGTCGGGAATATATCTGACGCTTACTTGCGAACTCCAATTCAATATTAAAAGACCGTTTAAGTTATACTGCACTTTGTGGCATCGTGAAAAAATTGTGTTTCTTTAAATATGGTTCTTCAAAATTGTCTCTAATTTTTTATTACATATTAACAGACATCTTCTTATGAAGCATCTACTTGCAAAATGTCATATTGGTAGATCTATGATTATAGAAACCAAATTAAGAAAGGGTTTGACAGGCGGACAGACATGAGGCAATTATTAGATTCCTTATTTAATTAAGAAATCCTAAAAATAGAAATAATCTGGGATGTCCTTATTATAAAGAAATTATACGTTCAAGTCTTTGGTACTTGAAATCTTTACCAGTATTTTATACCGTCGACTATTTCAAACACTTCTAAAACTTATTAAAAGCAATCAATAAGCAAAAACCGGAATGATTCAGATTGTAAGCCAATTAAGATAAATTTTTGAAAAATTAAGATAAATTTTGGAAAAGACTGGAGAATACAATAATAAATTATATTCTATTTTCAATCATCAATTTTACTGACTTCAAGGCAAATTGCTTTGGTATTAACAATGAAAAATTATTTGATACTGAAATTTAGAATTCCAAAAAATTGGGTTTTCCCACTGACAAAAATAACATAATATCTCACTTATCAAAGAATTTTTATATCGCATTTGAAATGCCATAAAAATCTCGTTTAACAATAAGAGACACTATTTTTCAGCAATCTTTGCTAAATTTATCGTATAAAAATAATATATCTAAATACGCAGTTGTGGACTTCGAAATGCTGTTTAACAAATCGGTCTCACAGTTAACAAAGAAAATAAAACGATGAGTGCGAGGTATACTTGCATAATTAGTATTCTGTGCCATCACACTTTATATAATAATATTAATGCATATCGACAATGTGTTTAAAAGGTGCCCATCTGCGCGCTCCCCGCCCCGAACCAAAGTCGTATCTCATCGCGTATGTGTAGAGCTGATTGGTTTTCGACTAAGCCAAATCGAAAATTTTGAAAAACTTGTGAAGATGAAAATTGTTCCTTACATCGTGCGAAACATTTTTTGTCGAAAAAGTTTTTCTCTAAATTCAGTGGTTCAACAGTTACAAGGAATCGCGCTGAAATTTTTTAATTCTGATAAATTTATTTCAATCGATATGATTCTTTTCATATTTTTCGAAGTTATCTTGTTGGCGAAAGGGTGGGGACAGAAATTTTTAAGCGTTTTTCACGAAAAATGTGTTATCGATTTCTTAAAAAACGTAGGTACATCATATGTGTCGTTGAATTTGTGCTTCAATAAATTTTCATTTGACGTCCTACAAGACAACCTTGAAAGAATTTTTTTTTAATTTTCAAAATTACCACCTGAAGTTAAAACCCACAATTAAAATTGATCTTTTTATACTTCATATCTATACACGCGCTATCACACTCTATCTCCGTGCCTAATTTCAAAATTGTCTATGATAAATAGACGGACATTGAAGTGATTTCATTACTATTCCGTTTTGGAAATTTTGGCACTGAACATTAAAAATATTAATGATCTAAAAAACTACTAATCAAGTTCTATTACAGATAAATAATTATATCCTTGAAATGGAACTAATTAGTCTAATTACATAAAATAATCTCTATGAAACTCTGATAAGAGCAAATATTTCTCAAATATTGTAAATTTGCGGAGAAGATAAGTGAATGTTGGCCACTGACCAAAATGATCTGCTAGTTCTTTTAATTAAAAATGCTATGCGAAATACTTGGTGCAAGTATGAAAATGATGTTTGAAGAATTTGTTTTACACTTAGCCAACTTATTTAACATGTTTGGCGCACGGCTTGATAGCTATCGAATGTGTACAAAGTACAGTCAGGTTGATAGCTATCGAATGTGTACAAAGTACAACCTGGTAAACAGCATTATATTGCCAGGGTATTTAAATTTTAACGTATCAGGTGGCTTGAAAATTTTATAGTAATTATAAGTTGATGCAAACCAAAAGTTAACCTTTTCCAAATATAAAACAAAGCCCCGTGTGAGGTTTAATGATTACTTTGAAAAAGACTTGAAAGTATTAGGCATCAGTATCAGGTTTATTTCTTCTAATTGGACTAGATCGAGATATTTGACCGCTATAACCTTGGCTTGCGACATAAAGTAACTTTAAAGATGTAGAAATATATTAAAGTTAATTCATAATAAAGGATAGACAAGTTGGTAAAACTTCTAAAGGGATGAATGTTTACTCGGTTTGTGTGTAACGTATAACGCAACGTGAAAATCTTGGAATCAGAAAATAGCGATTGAAAAAGATGACACGTAAAACTGAGGCCCAACCTGAATATGAAACTTTAAAAATATAACATTTACATCAATGTTGGCTTTAATCGCAAAAATTAACCGAAGAAAACTTAAAATTTGTGTAATAATACCCAACTTTATATTGCGCAAATTTATGAAATACGTTAATATTTATGTGAGAACAAATACATAACAACTTGCTCCAAAATTTTTGCCATTTGGCGAATACGTCTTTGTTTTTTTCCATAGACTTAATATACTATGAATATAGATATCAAGTCTTTGATTTTGTCGCTTAATTTTAAACGTCTTATAATTTTAATTCATTTATATAAATATATAAAAAAAAATAAAAGCAGCATCATTATAGGAAAAAAAATTTCATAATTTTTAATTCGCTTTATATCCTACATATGCTCACTAAATCTATCTATGTTATAAAAACATAGTATATTGATTATAGTATGATATATTGATTGTTATCATCCCTTCGTCCGCCAGGTTAATTGAATCTTAACTACGGTTTCTGTAGGTGTGAGTTATTAGAACTAGAAACAATTTTAAAAAAAATACCACGATGATGATGACAGAATCGCATAATATATCCAGGGTTTACCCGTAAATATCAATTTGTTATCCTATGAAGATGAAATTTAAATATTTAAATGTTGTTGCTATCTGATCGGTTCAACTCTAGGCGAAGAATCTAATTTAAATAAATAACTCAAATATTCCCATACGATTAGCTTAGTTTCTAAAACGGGAACGATCTCGAATAAGTAATAATCGATTATGGCATATACATAGCTAGTTACTGGGTAATTAGATCGCGCTAATGACCACGATGGCGGACAATGGCAATGGAGCTCGAACCTTATGAAGGCGTCCGCTACTTCATAAGGCGCTGATGGCATCATTGCAGCGGCTTCTACATGCCTTTCCTTAATACATCGATGTACAGAGAAAAGACTGATAAGATACTCACTGACACAATTCTGCGTTGGTACCGTTGGTGCAGTTATAAATTATAGACACTCCCGTTTTAGAGATATACACTTTCGAAGACGAGTGCGAGACCAAGAAATGAGTCTACCAACCCATCTGTTTCCGTCTTCACTTAAAGAATTTTAGATGTACCTACATGAATATAGGTACAGGCATTTTTTTCTGTTTGCAGGCGATTTAAGTAACGTCTAAAGTTATTTGACATGTATCTTTTATTTGACTAATAGTTGCTGAGTGCAGTTGAAGAGTAGCATTGTTAGCTGCACTGCAATTTTGTTGGTAAACGATCAAAAAATTGTGTGAGTTAAGAAATTTTTTTGAGGAAATCGTGGATAATCCAATTTTCTCCAGAAGCGCAGTTTTAAGTGAAAAATTCTCTACTGTTATTATAGTTTTGAAAGGCAGTGAGGAATCGTTTATACTACGTTAAAAATATTATGTCGTTTATCTGAGAAGCATTCGTCTATCCAAATTAGACCAGTTTACCTATGCCGATATATATATTCTATTAGACCGGTTTACCGGTTATACTGCCAAAACAATCCAGAAATCCACACTCGACCAACTCCAAATTAAGATAAAATTATCGACAATCTGTTATCAACAAGTTCTCGGCTACTCTGACCGTACAGGTCGTAGATAGCCACTCAACCTCGATAAGCTGTTATTCTAAGGGAAATAGAGGGCAAAAGACATCGCAGTCAATACCCTACCTGCTGGTCTGATCAGGTTAAAATTATAACGGGTCTTCCTTTAATTACTGCTCTGAATCAAGCCGAAGTCATGATAGCATGGGAGTAGCTGGTCAGCTACTCTAATAAGGCACTTCAACATATCTGTTAAATAAAATTCACGTCTTTCAATAATGTGGCGAAGAAGAAGAGAAAAAGATTTAGCTACGAGTGCGGGACATTATAAGTTATAAATGATTATAAGGGTTAAACAGAACAGAGCCTGCAATTGCCTTATATAGAAGAAAATGTATTTACATTATATATCCTATGTGAAAATGTCTAGAATTTTCTTACATAACATTTTTAAAGTTTCGAAATCTTAATTTTTTTTACATCCCTTTTTTCAACACTTTTAATTTTTTTTTTCATAGTTAATCCCAAACGATACATGGACTTGAAAAAAACAAACAATTTATTTCCCCGAAATGAGTATTTTTTGGGCTTAATTTTTGAACACATTATGTGGATTAATTTGTTTTACCGCTATTTTAAGTTTCTACTTTTGTTTTAGAAAAACGACTATGATAAAGACGACGAACGGACATGGGAGTAATCTTATAGGGTTTCCGTTTCTTTTTCCCTTCGAGGTACGACAGAGTGAAAATTAGTGCTACATAAACAGTGAATGGTGGAAACGAATCATTTTCAAACGGAAAGTTTTTCTTTAACTCCCATATTAATTTACATTTAATAATATGTAAACTCTATGAATATTTCTATTTTTATACTACACTTTTCTTAAAATTTCCTACATAATATGGTCCATTTTTAAAGTTTTTGAAATCCTTTTTCTATGTTACTATTACGCCGTTCTATTTCCAAGATTCGAATAGTTGAGCAGATATAAATTAGAAATACTAATTCTTGAAAATAAAAAAATCTGCAAATATCGAAATAAAGGTTAAATAGATGAATTTTCAGGATGGAAATATAACATTCAAATAATTATTTTCAATCTATTTCATTGTCATCAGCGTTTACTCATTCGTTTTTACATTATAATTTAGTGTATATATTTAAGTGCTAGTGGACTCATTAACACTGCTTAGAGTAATTAGAAGCTATAATTTAATTTCCATATAGTGAGAAATGACGTGATTGAGAAAATTAATTTCATTACAAAAAGAAAATTTTAATTAAGTTAATGTTCATTTGGATATGTTTAATGACAGTTGAGAAAAGTGGCGCCTGTTTACGAAATGTATTTTTAACGAAATTATGAACTCTCTAATCAAGAACTATGTCGTTTTTCAACAGGATGGATTACTATACCAGCCGAACGAGGGCCGCTACATGTCCCGCGACGAGTACTGCATCGACTATTTCCTGCTCGATCCCAACAACGTCAACAATATCAACTGGACGCCTACCATCCTCGCCCTCTTTTGCTTCGGACAAGACACTGCAACTGCTGGCTTCGCGTTGTATGGTCTTTATGCTATTGGTGAGACTTAAATTATTTTAATGAAATTTTGTTTATTTAATATGTATTTCCACGTTACATCCAACTGACATTTTGTACGTGACTTTTGATCGTTTAAATTTTTATTTTTATTTTAATAGCTTTTCTATTACTTTCCAATTGATTTTCGTTGCTTTAAATCCTAAATTGTTATTTATATTTTAATTGCTGAAAGAAAAATCGCCTATATTAATATACTAAAATCTCAATATTAATAAACGTAATGTAATCAAAAATTTACTTCATACAAACCTGCGAATAGTTGAGTTGCAAGTCGCTCAAGCCTTCGCTAGATAAATGTTAAACGTTCAAATTTGTGTACATCCGTAAGAAGACAAACTACGAGCATACTAACCAATTAACCGCTATATTACGCATTGTGATCCAGCAACATTGCCTACGAGGATTTGGCTACGCACCGAACAGGGAATGCCTAATTCGATATGGAGCGATAACTTTGAGGATATGTGACAATATCCGTTATTATGTATGCCTGGTCATGGTATTGTTTGCCCGTCCCGAGACACATGTGCTAGAAGGACCAGCAACTGGGTGACTACGTGAGAACGCAGCGTCTGCCGATGTATTCGATTATGTACCTATATTTGCTTACGTTAAGTTGCCTCGTCCGTAAACACACTCAGGTCGTGTTTATTTATCCTTGACGAAGTAACAACGGCAGAACATTGAAGGATCTAGTTTAGTGATACTGCTGTATTAAAAGAATCATATAGTGGTGGTAACTATGGTCTGGTAATTATATTGAATGTAATTTAGTAACGCTGTATGCAGACGACATACAACGCTATCAAAATGAGAACAGGAGTATCCATACATATTATTATGTATTCATGCACACATATAAGATCACGATTTCAAACATCTTGTAATATGTATTTATATATATATATATATATATATATATATATATATATATATATATATATACACGCACATACATGACTGAATTTTATTTAACAGATATTTTTCTCCTGTATATATGTCCTAACAGAATTTAGTAAAACTATCATAAAATCACGATATTAATAAGATTTTTCCATAACATTAAAAAGTGTAATGCTATCCTAAATGTCGTTGTTAATTATTAGTTTTTTGTTTTTAAATTGTTAAATATAATTTTTAAAATCTAGTAAAATTAAAAAATATATTTTCCACACAAACACAGGAAACAGGCCATTTTTATCTCTTCCCTAACTTAAATATTAGTAATTACAGTTTAAATGGGTATTAGTAGAAAACGATTATCAAATTTTTAAGAGATTCAGAAATAAACTCTGTGTTACAACTTGCACGACCAATATAAATTCGTATATTTATTCACACAATTGAGATGAAAATTAAACGTCGTTACTATGATTCCTCATCAGAGATTAACAAGCTCTTGCGTATAAAGAGTAAGAGTTTCATTCGGTCAAATATCCCCGAGAATATTTGTCCATCAAGTCCCAGACTCCGTCGCACTTTAATGTGCGCCCTAAAGACTCTATTAAGTCTACAGATTAGTGGCTATGTTAATGTTTTTTGAGTTTTATAAAATAAAAAAAGAAAAGTAACCTGAATTACGAATATATGATGAAAAAAATATAGCTTCATTTAGCACAATTTAAACGTAAATTGTTATTCGATAATTATTTTATATATTTTTTATGCCATGGAAAAAATCAATTTTCATTATCGATTGATGACGAGAATAGCCTGTGAGGATAATTATATTACAGTTTTAGTCACTTTAATATTACATAATATAGACCTTTACCCAAAACCAACTTAAAAATTAATTGCATTAATTCTGTTGAATCACAGAACCCACCTGTCTCATTAAGAATATAATAGAAACGCCTTTTATATACACCATCATATTTTCCAATAACAGTATTTCTATCCTGAAATACTAAAATAGATAAATAAATTTGATACTGAAAGATACTATAGACTCTGCATCGATATCTTCGAAAAATATTTTAAATACCTTATAATTATCGTTTCCATTTCACTCTAGAGAAGCATCACTAGATTACACGTCACACTAAGCCCCATTATCGACTTCCACGCATTCAAAATAAAAGCAGATATCCTAACGAGGCCTAATATCCGATTTGGCAATTAGTCACACTCACCTTATCGGCATTAATCGCCGATAATGGCTCGCGAACAGGATTTGCACTTGACCGACGTAAATTGTTCCATCGTGTAAAGTGTTGTGCATACATTTTCACATAGTTAATCCTCTGTGGCTCTCGTCCTTTACCGTAGAGATTTTTGTTACCATCCTGTATTTGAAAACTTTGTGATTTATTATGTTATGTGATAATGTCATTTTTCATATGTACGTAGATTACAGACACCGTCTTCACTGCCATATTCAAGGTATGGTTGCCTATTATTACGTTTGCGATCATGTTAACGTTGTTATAATACGTTATACGATTGGCTACTTGACGGAAGATCAGGACAAGAAGGCCGAGGCATTCGATGTCCCGTACCCGATAAGGCAATGATCACAGAATACCTACAGGAGGTTAGGTCGAATAATGGCAAATGGACAAAAGTGGGTATAGCAATTGTTCAGTCGTTGCTAAAGTTGACGGTAACTAGAAAGGTAGACTATCAGAGCATCTACCATTAAATATAGGTATATAGTTATATATAGAAGATATGATTTTGGGAATTTATATGTTTTTTAATGTTTGAAAATGTATCTAAACAATAAAATCCCATTAATGAAACCAAGTAATAACGTAAGAAAATCGTCTCTTTTATATTTGGGCTAAATATGTTTTGTTGCTACCATGAATGAAACATATTTTGTTTGAAAATTTTCTTTAGCACAAATATTTTTCAGCATGGTGACGAAGAACTACAGTACAAGAGAATTAAGATGATTCGACTGAAGAGGCGTTTTCCTCGTGAAATATGAGTCTTCAAAATATTTTGCAACTCGTGATTTTAAATATTATAACGCGTGATTTTAAAGATTTGAAAATATTTTGCAACCTTGACTTTTTAATCGGCTAACTCAAACATATGAAACAAATTAAGATATTTAGTAAGTACTTCAATTCAAAATTATATCAGTTAATTTATAGTAATAGGTAATTATCATCATCCTTGAAACAATTGAAAACATCTGAAACAATTTTAAGTGAATTGTTTCAGTCCGGCTACACATCTAAGAAGACACATCACAAAAGAAAACAAAAAATGGAAAATATGACTAATTATTAGTTGTATAACCTTGTTTCAACCATCAGATACCCTTGCTATTGTATAAATATATTATTGAGAATAATATCCATTTAATTTTATTAAATACACCGAAACATTAGTATAACCTCATAGAATAGCATTTAATTTATTACCCTCACTAAAACACTTATATATTGTATAATTTTCGAAAATATAATAAAAACTACACTGCTCCCATATAATAAACTCACCAATGTAAGTAGTGGGAAAACACGCGCAAACCCAGCTTCTGCTATTGCTTTGTGTAATATATAAATGCTGTTGGAAGTTCCTAAGAGTTAATCTTTGTTAATTACTCACCAGAAGATGTTGTAATACAACGAAACTTAGGTCGTAATAAAGAATTTAAATACAGTAGAAATAATACTACATCACGTAGTTTCATTTAATTGTAATTGTAAGAAATTGGTCTCCTCAAGAAGTTTTTCCCATACCGAAAGATAATTGGTTTGCCAATTAATTTTGAAACATTTTATAATTTGAAAGTTCATCATTGTCGTTCTATCTAGGTTAAGGTTTTGGACTTTTTTCTTGGTGTATTTATAAACATTTTCTTTGTAACTCTCCTTATTATATAACCCCTGACCCATCTTAATTATTTCCACTTCATTTGACTTATTTTATATATTACGTTATATTATCCTCACTGAAATTAAAAATTGTGTCTCTTACGCCAAAAGCCAGTTTCTTGATACTTTAACAATATTTAAGACCATAAAATAATGTTTTTTTATTGGTTTATGGGTTAAGGGATTAACGTAAGGACTGCTACTCCTTTAAGACTTGTTGCTAGGTACAAAGAGTGGAAAACTATTTAGGGGTGTTAACACAAAAATTAATATCACATATTACTCTGATGATATTTATAAAACAAAATATGTTTTAAGAACGTAAACATTTACGTTTATATGTACAACAATTATCCTCGCTTCGTGTATCATGGCCATGGGGTGTGTATTGAAGTATCATATTTCACATTCGTGCTGAAACGACATCCTGTCACGAGGAACTCATTTTTCGGACATGGCTTGCCATCTCTTTGCTCTGAAATACATCCATATTCAAACAAGTCAATTCTTGTGTACTAAAAGTAATTGTATCCAAATTCATTTAGACACGAGTACGAGTTGGAAGATCTTAAAATATTCAAATATTATTTAATATCATCCTGTGATCGTGATCATTTACCAAATATTTCGCAATTAAAGCCTGTTTCGTCCATATAAATCACAAAGATTCCGTGAACCATTAAAAGCATTGGGTGCACATAAATTAAAGATTTTATGGGTCAGATTTAATTTACATATTTTCATTTAATGTCACGTTCAATGAGGGTGTCCTGTTGGAATTAGTGAATTACAATACTGAACTCGATGTTCATTTCAGTTTCATTTGTATCGGTTATTGGAAAAGAAGAAATAAGAGAAGAGAGGGCTGAAATGGGCCTATCGTTACAAAAATGGAATAAGATTTTCAGAAGAGATGGTGTCCTTTTAAATATAAAAGCAAACAATTCAGCGAATAACAATCAGAAAAGACAAAAAATAAAATACAATTCGTAATCATGGTACAAAACACAAACCCTATTTCCATAAACGTACATATATTACGTTTTAAGATATCAAAAATTGTTAACAAGAAATAACAATGACAATAAAAATCTAGCGAAGTACGTAATAATTTTTGAGAAACGCTAAAAGAAATAATCGATACCGATCACTTTTTTTAAATTGTAGCCATTGTCTAAATCGATTAAAAATAAAATATTAACTGGCGTTGACAATTGTTATGTGGTTGTCAAAATGTCTTTATCGCTCTTTTCAAGTCTTGCTTGGCGCTTCCGTGCATCCTGTAGAATCTGCGAGTTTGACGGCTTGGTATGTTACATTTGTGACCATTTTTCAAAGAAATTCATTGAAATAGTATTTACAAAGTATTAGGAAACTCTGACTTAACCTCTGTGATTTCTCATTTATCTCATTGACGATATAAATAAAATGTTTAACGAGCTTATTTTTTTCTCTATTTGTCATTTTTATTCTTGTAACACCTGGGCCTAACACTATATAGGCTTTCGCCAGTCTACTTTGCGTCTCTTAATGAAATTTCTCTTGCGATAGCCGGGGACTTGCCATAATTTCCTTTGACTTACAAAAGAAAATTTTGAACTGAATCTAATGTCCGATTTTGGTAGGAGTTTAATTGAAACTAAAAACATAGAACATTTCCTTTCAATTTAGACTGTAATTGAACTATAATTGTAAATTCAGGTAATTTATTAAAAAGGAATAGTCTATAGTCTCGTCAAAGCAATGAGCAATTTTATATTTGTACTAAGATTAGCGTGTACTAAAATATCCTTCATATAGAAAAATAGTAAAGAAATTTCTGTTTGTGAAAATTCTCGAATACACACAAAATTCTTTTATGGACTGTATCTGAAATTTTTTTTATGTTTTCTCTTTTTTCGGGTCTCCGCTGATATTATGTTATATCAGCAGAGATCGGAACAATTTTGAGTGACGCAGTTACGTAAATGTGAAAAATAGGATAAAAGTATTTAATGAAACTATAATTGACTGTAATATATAGAGATTATGCTTAATTCTAAAGTAATGATTTTATTGGTATGGCAATTTATAGATCCGAAACTTTTTCGACCGATTTTTGGAATATTAGAGAAACTTCTAGAATATTTCTTCTAGAGTACATAAAGAGTGCGGCATTCAAACTTCTGTTCAGTTTACAATTGGGTAATCGGTGAGTAAAGAATAAATTGAAAATGGAAGTATTTCAAAGGGAATTAGAGGACTCTTTCTTCATGAATATAGTTTAGGGCGAAAAACCAGCGAAGCATCACGGAATATATACACAACGATGGGTGAAGATGGCTGGTTCCAAAGATTCAAAGAAGAGAATTTTGATCTGTTCGATAAACTTCATCCAAAACGACCTCCCACGATTGATTTATAAAAAAACCTTATTGAAACAGATCCCAGATTAAGTTCGCTATACTGCAATTGAAAAACAACTTTAACTTGAACTTGAGAAAGAAATGGAAATATTCCGTTTGGCTACCACGTGAGCTAACACCCTTTCAACTTTAGAGGAGAGCTAATGTGTGTTTAGAGCTACTGAGTACCCATCGTACCAACGAGAGGCTAAAGTGTCTGGTTACAGGATATAAAAAGTGGGTGGAGAAAAAGGTGTACGTAGAACAAAATATAAAATTGGACAAAAATACTTTTGGGTGCATGGAGAGGTATAGGCGGAGTTATTAATTGGGAACTCTTTCAAGCTTATTTATTCTGAACAATTGAGCAAAGTCACCGCTTAACATCCTTCAAATCAAAGCAAACTTTATTTTTTACATGACAATGCCCGACCCCACGTAGCAAAAGTAAGGTATGAAAAACTACTTTCACTTGGACAGGACTATGCTACTTTACCCATCGTACTCTCCAGATTTGTCTGTTTTGCTCTCTATCTAATAATTTACGTGATAGAAAATTTAAACACGAAAGTCATATCCAAATCGAACTTCACCGGTTTTTCTGTCAAAAGCCCAAAGATTTTTACAAGGACCAATCTTTATCTCTGCATGCACGTTGGCGACAAGTGCTAGATACCGACGGTGCTTATATAATTAACGATTGGTTTTACTGGCTACATTTAAAAATTTGAAAAAAAATTGCACAGAGATGACGATTTACAAGTTGCCAACTTAATATTATTTATGTTTTGGATCACCCCTACAACACGGAAGCACTTTTCGGTATCCAATCCAAGGCAACCTTCCATAAGTTATGTCGGAATCCGTTAAAATGCTACAAAGAGAAAGAACTTAATGACACGAATATGATTTACATATTTCAACATTAACCATTGTGCTCTTTTATGGCACCCGCGCAACCTTGCAGGAATTGAATGTGTGTAGCCCAAGAAATTATTTAGTGGTCATATTTACCAGTCTCTTTTAAATTAAAACGGTAATGTCAAAAACTTAGTTCTTTGGAAAAATAAAAAAAATAAAATTACTGAATAATTTAAAAACGATTGAGGTGTCAATGGAAGAGTAATATTTTTATATGCGTTTAAAAATTGCATTATTTTAAAATATCTGTAAAAAAAATATAAGAAAAATATGATACCAAATAAAATTTTCGACTTAATAGCATCAATATTATCCTTAGAAGCGAGAGAGACGTTAATGGCAGAAAATTAATTACTTAATTCGTGTTCGTACTATTTCCGTCATAAAACATGATCTACGTTTCCCACAATAGCAATTTTCTCTAACGATTTTCCCGTTTCAACACTTCGAGAGTGAAAAGTAAAAACCGTTATACACTGGAGTATTTATTTACGTATTCGTTTATAAACTTTTATTAACATTCAAAATGGCACATAACGGGTTTTTTGATACAGGAATAATCATTTCCAATCAATTAGAAAAATCGGGTAGGAAAATGTAATTTTGTGGTAGGTTTTGAAAATTGTATACAGATTAGTAAATAGAAGATAAATTATAAAAGCATCTGTAAACAAATTAAAAAAGCAAACATATTTTGAATAAGACCATATCAAACTTAGGGTATAAAATTATGCACATATACGAGTATAAAGGTAGATTAACATGAATTTAGATTGGAAAAAGAAGGAAGCAAATGGACTTAAGGGTTAGAGATTACGAAAGAAAATATTTATCGAAAATGAGTTTGGTTTCTGGAATATGGTTCTTGGTTTAGTTCAATTTATTTCAAAGTTTTGTCGTTTAGACAATAAACAACTTTACATAGAAAACAGTAGTAAGTTTGGAAATATGGATAGTAAATAAATTTTCAGAAGGTAACCCAATGCCAGAAGTAAAAATTCTTTAAATGTACTAAGTTTAAGACGCAGACGGTGCGCAGAAATGTAATCGTATTTTCGAAGCTAAAGAAGAAAACACTATTTATTTGTAAGGAAATTATATAACTTTGCTTTGCAGAATATTCGCTTATAGAATTTGCTAATGTCACCTTTGGGGGAGTTATAAAATGCGTCTTAAAAATTTTGGGCGTATCCTTTGGCGTTACAACAAGTTATAAGTTTTTAGAACTGGTCATTTGTAATCATGGCAAATGAAAATAAATTATAATTTTAAAAATCGAACACTTCAGTAATATACTCAAGTACTTTGCTTGAGTTTCTGAATCGTTTTTTTTTTCAAATTGACGGCAATTTGAAAATTGTGCGTCGGCATGCATTTTTTTTCGATAATTTTTTAAGACTTGTTGTAGTCTCATTCAATCAAAAAAATTACTATCGATTAGCATTTTATGATGAAGCCTCATACTTCACTTCTGTTTACAACTAATTTAAGGAGTTCAAGCGTGATCGAACCGATGCCACCTATGATCAGCAAGAAGGATGTTCCTTAATCTGACGTTTGAAGATAACATCTGTTGTGTTGGTCATGAAGAAGCTACTGAGAGATCAGCAGATTTTAGAAAATTTAGGCATTGGCAAGGTACAGAAAATTGTACATTAAACATTTTACAATTCAACATTTAGGCGTCAGGTATCTTTGTGATAGTTGGGTAACCCATGATTGAAGGGCGCTCAAAAACACAAACTCGTTGTTTGACGTCGTGAAATGTTGGGAAAATTCAGCAGTTGTCATTCAAATCCTGTATAACGAAAGCTGAATATGTCGTCCCGAATCTGAAACTAAGAGGCAGTCTGGATGTCTACAAAGGTGAAGAAAGGACGAAATGCTGGAAAAAGATGGTTGCTCCGTTCTTAAAACGGACGAGTTATTATGCAAGGATTGTTATGTAAAATAAAAGAACTGTTACTGTTGACTGATATATCAGAAATCAGTTGCTTGTCGTTTTGGAAAAATTTCGAGAACAATGCCCTCACAATACAATCTTCCTTCATTATGGCAACGCCTTTACACATTCGGCCAGACGAAGGATCGAATATTTCATTACGTTGGATGTAAAAGTTATGGGTGATCCGTGACAGAACTTCAATCTCACACCATATGCGAGATCGATAGTCGTTCTCAAAAATAAATGATAAACAGTGAGGGGTACGATTTGAAGAGGCTGTGGATGAAACCACGGGAGGAAAATTGGGCCGACTGCTTCTCTCAGTGGTTCCATCAAAACGATACGTAGAATGTCACGAAGCTATTTTGAAAAACAATTAATTAATTGCAGACTTCCTATTTGGTTGAATTTGTCATATTCTAAAAACTGTCAATGTTACTTCAATATCTCGTACAGGTATTAAGCGTTTAATACCTGTGTGAGATATTAATATGAGGCCATGTGACTCCCCATTACTACTTAATTAATTGTCAGTGACATCTGTTAATTTTATAAGTAACCATCATACACGTTTATTTTTCTAATTCTTTACCAGATGGCGATTTTTATTTTATTTTGAACAAACGTTTTTAATTTAATAATGCCTTTACACACGATGTCCGGGAATAAGTATTGGACAAAGAAAGACGCTATTTGTTGGCTATAAAGGAATAAATTATCGTTGAAATAAAACGTAAAGACATTCTTTTTCGAATTGAATGCAAAAATATTACACAACTCTTTTTAACACACACCATACTTGCTTGGAGGGCCATGCTTACTCGGGCAGCTAGAAGTCTCCGTTCTTTTTGGCTGGTTATACCCCTGAGTGGTACTGAATAATGTGTGCAAGTATCATGTGTATGAAAAAGATGACAAATAATTATGAAATTTGTTTAATTTTCTAAAATAAGTCACTTAAATTTCGTTTTAATGACATTCAACTATTCTTCAGTCAACGGATAACGTCTTTCTTTGTCCAAAACTTATTTCCGGTCACCGTGGATTTACATATTAGTAACTCCAGTGTCGCCACTATTGCACTCTAGGGCACCATCCAGGGTTAACCCATTCTAACCATCGCCGTCCTAACATTTTACGTAATTTACATGACTGTTTTTGACTATGTTAATGTATGTTTTTTAACAAAATTTTAGTCATTACCGTGCTCGTTACATTTAGACAGAAAATACTCTATATCTTATGCTATGTTATTGTGGAATACCTAGTCTGACAATGAGGAAAAAAAATCTCAATAATTCCATTTTTTCTAATACCATGGGATTCATCTACTATAGTCATGCGGCAAAGCCTATCTTGTTAGGCCTCAACGACTATCATGAAGACTATACGGATAGACAAATATACCGAGATTTATTGCCCTATACATAATATGTAGATAGAAACCTCACCATGCAAAGCACATTTCGAATTGTCTTGGGACTAGCTTATAATCCATTAAAAACTCAAACGGACAAAACTTTATACCGGCTAGCCTAAATTTTTCCACAATTATTTTTATCGCCGCTTATGTCTGAAACTAACATAATTAAAAAATGTATAGAAAAAATAACTCTCCGACTGTTACAGACTGTAAGCTAGTATTTTAATTTTTTTGCTATTTTCGATCTCAGTATTTAAAATAAACCATAGAGTAGCTGCTTGTCGGGCATTGTTTCTGGTCGCTTAGGTATTCCTATGATTTTTTAATTTCTTTTTTTACAAATAAAATATTACAATAAATTTATCTGCCTGTCTACCAGTTGCTACAGCTACAACTGAAATGAAACGTGAAACAGATTTTACCTAATATATAAGGTAACAAAAGCTAACAATCCTGTCACGAATGTGGCACTCTCCTCAAAAGGAGGAATGATCAATGCAATATGAGGCTCCTTCATAATTTCTTATTCAGGAAATAAAGCGATAGTATAAATAAATTGACTGCAAATAAGTGTTTATTAAAATATTGAATCGCGTTAGTTAATGTAAATTAAAATTATTATTAAATAGTATTACTTTGTTTCGAAATATAAATTAATAAATAGTGTTACTTTGTTATCAATTTAAAGATTCTAAATAAGCACGGTCAGTAGATTGCGACTGAGATGAACATGTTTTGACTTCTTCGAATGAATAACTTTTTACAAGAAACTATCCATTAACGATCTTTCATTCGTTGCTGTCGCACGGAACCAATCAGAACTCCTAATGTAGATATTAAGTTGGTTAAAATTCTTGTGAACATTGTCTGTAAAGCCCCTAACACGGTATCAGTTAGCGCAACAAGCTATTCGGTCATTCAATATGTTATGCGATCCTCCATCCTCGATGATTGGCCAAAGCAAGCAGTATTGAGCAGTATTTATATAGGGGTCGGGGTGTGGCATTGTGAATTGGGTCAGCTCGGAGGCCACGTGCGAGCGGCGTGTTTGACTTGACACGTTACCGCGATCAAGATGAACGTTATGTTCACGTCATCTCATAAAATGTCACTGATCCCACTGATCACACGTCACGTTTTCTCGTAAACGCGCCCACATTTGCAGATTGGTTGGAGTCAGATTGACGTTACAGACAAGAAAACGTGCTGCGTAACACTGCTTTTAGTTGATTATAGGCGGTGAATTGATTGTGGGGAAATTTTTCTTTTTTTATTTTGGCTAATATTGATTTTGTCTACAATATAACTTTACACTGAGATTCATTGTTGATTTTACACTGAGATTCATTGTTGATTTCATTTGTTGATTTTTTAGAGTTCCATACCTCAAAACGAAAAACGGAAACTTTATAAGAGCACACGCACACGTGTCTGTTCGCCTGTCTGTCACAAGCGTTTTTCTCAGAAACAGCGTAGTAATAAAATAGAAACTCACACAATTAAAAAACAAAATAAAATACACGAAAAATACACGAAATACACCAAAGTTTTTTTTCTACTTTTTGTTTAGGTATCATTTTGGAATATCATTTGAAAGGATATTTTGACATAATTTTAGGTAGTATATCATCAAAGATATACTGACAAATATGGAAAAAAAATAGTAAAAATACCCTTTCATGTTTACCCCTACCCTCTTATTTCAGAAACTACTCAACCTAAAATTAGGAAAAACGTAGGATTTTCAGAAACCTACGTGTAGAAGTTTGTAAAAAAATTATAGCGACTGTCCTAGATATCTAGTATTTTTTCAAATATCATGCATCTGCATGCATATCATGCAATGCTTCATTTGAAATATTTAGTATATTTATGTTGTGAAAAATTAATATTTCTAAATAATTGAATAGAAATAATACGTAATTAAAACACAAAGTTAAGACTGTGCTATAGTAGAATTTAGATACACTTTGTTTGAAAACAGTTGCTATCTTTTATTCCTTTCTGGCTAGTATATACCATCAAAAAGTTTACAGTACAAAGAGTCAAGTCTTTTTTAAAAATATTAGTCGCGAAAAGTGCTCAGCTGGAAGCGGCGACAAATTCATAGAGATCTAGGCGAAGGAAGTAAAATTGATGAGTAAGTTGTGGATTTATGATCAGATTGACTTGATAAACTTTGAATTTTTCAACATTTTCTATTTTTCAACGTTCACAATTTTAGCGATGAACTATTCGAATGGAGTTAAACAATATCTTAATATGAACATCTTGTCATAATTAAAGCTATAATATAATAGCCACATTAGATTAATTCTAATCGTAAATCGTAAACTCAAACATTTTAATTCCCTAACAAAATGTTCTATAAATTTTGCCTTACCATATTATCTTACTACATTAATCTGTAACTAAACTCCGTTCTCACCATAAACAATTGAGACCTTTATAACCCTCAAAGCTGTATAACAGGGAAATCTGTGAAGTACTTTGGACTAAAGGGCCGTATTTAGTAGTAAGGGCGCGTTTCTCTTTCTTTATGGTTTTTTTTCTGATAGAATTTAAATATTCCATAGAGAGTACTGTTTCAGACCTTCCTTAAAATTTAGTAATTAAATAACTATTTTTATCAGTCAGGTCCTTGAACAGAAAATCACCATTTAATTAGGCAACAATTAATGTTGGAACAAAGTATTTCGTGACGCAAAATGACATGTCATTTATTAGGAATACGTAATTAACGCGAGGCCGTAGCTGGGACACGCAAGCCGTTTATACCTTGCTAATATAGTGAGAGAGAACCGTTGAAAGCTATTCATAAATGCTCGGAATTTATTGTTATACTTGGAATGTATGTATATTATACTTGGAACGTATTTATTGTTGTACTTAGAATGTATTTATTGTTATGCATTAGCGTAGTTCGTGTCTGTGTTATTGGGATTCCACACTTTTCTAAATTCGTCTGAAATATCACTGTAAATTAGATCTTTAAGGTGAACTTTTACTTTATTTTTAACTCAAGTTTAAATTATCTTTATATTTTTTAAATAATAAGTACATACACGGCCTCCTAACGCACATAATGTTCTGGTGTTAAGAAGTTTTTAATACTAAGTAAAGAAACGAGATTTGGAACTGGAAATTTTATTAACATTTTTTCTTAAATAAAAAGTACTTAAATAGTCTCTAACACAGTTTGTGGTCCAAGATTCGTCAATAACACAACTGCTTTAAATGAAATAAGAATATTTTAATTTAATAAATGAAGTATCCGTATTTTATTCCCGTGGCTTATATAGTTTTAAACAGAGTAACGTCAATCAACGCGCATGACGTCACCTTAATATTAACAAACAAATATTGAGTTATCGCTTAGACTTGATGTTTATGGGTATTTACTACCAGAAACCTATGTGATTAATTTTTTGATGAAGAAGAAATTGGTTTCACCAAAGCTAATAGTGCAAGTTTGCTGGAAGTGTATTGTTGTATCACTCGTTTGTTTAATGGTGTGGGCCATCTAGTTTACCAATGGGTACAAATATTTTCAAGAAGTACCATTTTTACTAGGGTTATAATATATATAGAAAAATATAAATCGCCAACGGTGCATAATAACCACATCAACTATCTCAGATTATAAATTAGTATTTGAAAGCTTTTCGGTTTCATTATTTGAACCAAGTTTACATCGTTTTGGACTCAGAGACTGTCTGATCTACGTCTGAGGTTTCGGGCTGCAGGAAACGAAGCATATACTGTATAAACGTGATGTTAGTAAAATTTTGTTAAAGAAGATACGTGAACATAATAGAGCCATTAAAATTACGTAAAAACTTTAAAACAAACACTTTAAAAAAATTACGTACTTGGACGTGGTTGATTTAGTTGTTTTCTACACAAATATGTAGAAATATTTATTTTGTAACATTATTAATTGTACTAAAATAATTATACACTTTCCAAGTTAAAAGTTGTCCAATATAACTACACCTAAGTATAATTTTTAGATCATGTTAGGTTTAGGCGTATCTACTTTTTTATTATTAGATTAAGAAAAATTTAACTTCGTCGTAATAACCGTAACCATTGCTTAGACAACTTAGGGTTTGCGTTAATAAATTCTTTACCAATATTCTTGAATAGTCGTCCATTCACATAATGTCATACGTAAGTTCTATTTATGAAAAATTACGAGTATACACTAGTAATAAATTAGCTCTGTTTATTGTGACGTCGTCATGTTGACACATTACGCAGTTGAGCGTAATATGGAAATGTTAAATAATCATAAAATTCTTTTTAATTCTTAATTTAATATTGAAATCACCATTTTCGAGCAGAATCTCAGTATTGTAAGTATAATAATATGTATATTATACTTTTTAAGGATATTTCAAAGAATTTAAAAAACAAAATCCCAATCCATAATTGAGTATACATCTGAAGATGTATAAGCGAGCGGAGAGTTTTTAAATTTCACCGCCAGAGGAAAGAACAGCAAAAAATCATGAAAGTCCTTTGTTTTTTTGAGGTTATCTGCTATATAAAAATGCTTGACTTCAACATGTCAGTAAAGTATAATTCGGCGCTGGTAGTGCCATATTCTATAGTCCGTTTTGGCAATGATGGTACAGATTCAGGTCTCCGATTAGTTTTAAGGTCGTATGAGGCACAGCTTATAAACGATGAATATTTGTGCCACGCTAAAATCGTGAATTAAATAATTGTTTTGAAATACGATCGCAACATACATAGTTGCTTACCTACGATATATTAAAGAAGTAAGCAGAACACGATATAATTTTTTCACGAAAGCTTTAAAAGTTGTTTCCCCATTTAATTAAAGCCGATATATTAAACCTTCGAGGGATATTCATTTTCTTAACTGTCTTTCTATCTATAATCATGAGGTCTCAGAAACGTAGTTGGCATCGGTGATAATCTGATAGATTGTTGCTGGTATCAGTTTTACATAAGAGTTTTTTTAAGATTTCGCACTCGACGAGTCAATGCTTTCCGTCTAACTTCGATGTGATAACGCTATTCGTTCGTTCGTACATCATAAGTTTCTACCTTCTAAAAGAAATAAGATAGAAATTTATACAAAATATGGAGTTTTTTGACTATAAACCGAAAATTAATCTATATTTAAAATTTCATACAATTTTATTTCAAGGGGGCGCCTATAAATTCTGGAAGCAGCGGGTGAGAGTATGCTTTTGAATATTTTTTAAAGTATATTTTTATTTTAATAATTCTAATACTAAGAATACTTCATTAATTTAACAAATGACCTCTATTCAAACAAAAAATACTGTGATTACGTTTAACTATAATAGTTACATATTACTCGTAACTATAATAATTTGTACTGTAAGCAACTATAATTATGGTATGTAATAATAAGTTATTTAGTTATCACCACACAGTTATCACCGTCTTCCATGATATCGCTTTAGAGTATAGTATACATAGATAAGTGAATTTGGTGTCCACATAATCCTCTTTAAATTGAGAAATATATATCTTTTGTATCGAAGTGTACGTAACTTTAAATAACGTACGTTCGTTCTTTTTGATCATTTCGATTCAATTCGTAAATTATGTTTATAAGAAATGACGAGTTGTTGAATTTACTTGAAATTATTTGTTTACTGGTATCGCCATATGGTTATTGCTCAAAGAAATTTTAGAACCTAGTTTAACTAACATCAAACTATAGTGAGATGATTCGTGATGGAACCGAACATTTTTACAACAAGGTTTACAACAATGTTCCTCAAATAAGTTTCAAGTTTCAATGACTTTTTTTCTTGGTACGCAGACATTTTAAAGCTTATGCACTTTGGGATGTGTACTCATTTAAATCCTCACACATATAGATATGAATTTAAACTGACATCGATTATATGTGAATACAATGTATTTAAATTTTAAATTTCTTGTATTATGAATGGAATGGTGAAAAGGTACGTCACCTTTTTAAATTTTATCATATCTATTTTTGATATTCTCTACTAACGTTCAAACGTGGGAGTAAATTAATTTCGAATGAAATTTAATAGTTGTTAGTTGAGCCGAAAACGAATATTTTGACATATGCCCTACCCTAAACGTCGAGGGAATGAAATACGCTCCGTTAATGAATTCCAGTAACAGCCTTCAAAGTTAACGCGCCGATACTAACGTAAAGCTCTTTGAAAAAGTTTGTTTACCATACGGTGGCGGTTTTGACAAGTTCGTAATTACAAAGGATATTGGCTAACAGGAACCATCACGTTCGTTTCGTTTGACTCTCCATTCGTTAATAGCTCCCCATCGTTTTCGAGTATCCCTTTGAACACGCTTCAGCTTTTTAAGTTATTTCTTGTGGACGGCTTTAAGGGTTCTACAAGAAAAAATAAAAGAGATAAATAATAAGATACCATTTCCCAAAAAAAAAATTCTTCAGAGCTCCAGGTTTGTGATATTATTGTCTGCACTTAATAACTTGTAACGTCATCACATTTAGAACTGAATTTAACCAAAATATAAAGTAGCTCCATATTCTATTTAAACATTACGGAGACGAAGGTTTCGACGAGACGCAGCATCATTGTGCGGGTCATATCGATTACGTAAAATGGATATGTTAATGAGTTACTCTTACAAGGTTTTTTTTTTAAATTGTAGGGTCATAATTAAAGATAAATATAATGATGGAGCTTTTCCCATCAAACAATGTTGGGCGAGGTGAGCCAAAAGAGGTTTCACTTCAAAAATTATATTTATCTTTAATTATGTCCCTAAAAATTAAAAAAATAAACCTTATAAGTAAGTATATTGTAAGTATACTTGCAATTTCGCATCACGCCAAGAGCGTGACGCGAAAATTAGATCGCCAGGCAGTTTTTGTTCGAATCCCAACCCACAATTTTTTTTTATTAAATTTCTTTTATAAAAATATTATTTATTAATAGAATTCCAATAAAACTCTTTCTCCCTCGCGTTCAGTTTTACTCAATATATAAAAAAAAACCATAACCAAAAAAAAACAATTTTGTAATGAAGACGTATATTTCTTTATAAGTAGGCAGCTCTCGAGTCTTCCGTTCTAGATCCGATCTTAACATTTGTTCCTCTTTACTGTTACCTCAGTTTTACGTCTATAAACAATGATATTTAATTTGTTATCAATAACTATAACAAGGTTATTTATCGTGTCATTAAGAACAAGTCTTAGCTCTAGTCGAGAGGTAATCCTGCTCTCCGTCGGCCGTTGCAAGGATGCGTATATTTTCTCAGTCGATACCGCTGATCGATGGACGGGGGAAACACCTGTTGCGCGCTCATGTTTATTATTCGTATGAATGATGAAAGCGCTCCAATGTTTGGCCCACGCAAATACAACGCAAATAGCAATGGCGGAGCCGATGCTAGTAAATGCTATTAGTGGCTATTAGTTAGACAAATTTCAGAACGAATAGGGAGAAGGTCATGTTACGTATTATATCATATGAACTGGGTTGGTATTGTTTTGACTCGAATTATGTGGGTTAGTTAATAAACATAAAAATTTATTTCGAATTAGTATCACAACTATCGCATAGCGGGTCTAAATATATGCGCACATTAATAAGTCTTGTCCTTTTTCCTTAATAATTTTCTTTTGATTTATCATGATGATAATCTCTACTGATGCGGGCGTAATCCATGAGGAATTTGTGTCTCACTTTATTAAAGTATAACTTCTTCTTTATGAACTATAACTTCATGACGAATTTGTATCTCACTTTATTAAAGTATAACTTCTTCTTTATGAACTATAACTTCATGACGAATTTGTATCTCACTTTATTAAACTATAACTTCTTCTTTATGAACTATAACTTCATGACGAATTTGTATCTCACTTTATTAAAGTATAACTTCTTCTTTATGAACTATAACTTCATGACGAATTTGTATCTCACTTTATTAAAGTATAACTCTTAAAGTATAATTTCTTGATACCTACGATTAGAATGGTGTAAAATAATATCCTGTGACACGTGAAGTTCATGCGGTTCGTAACAAACGTGAAGTTCGTTAATGCCTATAGAGTAAACTATTATAAATTTATATAGCTTATTATTGAGTTACAAGATCGCCGATAACATTTCTGCTTTGTGCAAGTAGATTTTACAGTTATTTATTACCTGATCTTGATTTTAAAGGGACATAAGTAAGGATGTGTAAACATCTGTACGTACAACATATGTACATAGGGACATAAGCAGGTAAAAATTATACACTGTGTGTTAGATTTTTTCGATGAAGAGTAAATCTAGGCAGTCACGAGCACGTTGAATCACTAGGAGAATGAGTGGGCAAGGAGTCTATTGCGCGATGTACATTATAAAATTGTTTAGTAATAATGTGCTAAAGCATCTAATATATTAAATAGACGTGAAGTACGGAAATTCACCTTCTTTGAAAGGCTCGTGTAACAATGTCATGAATCATTTTTGAAAGGGGAGATGACTGTAAAAGAAAAGCTATCGACGAAGACCGAACACTGGTGTTTGAATCGAATGGGGTTCCATTTGGAATTTTCATTGCGATCTTAATAATTATGATGGTGTTCATTTTATCGCTCGTGATTATGTGAGTTACTGATAAGTAACAACAAAATGATTTCATATGCAAATCATTGAGCGAATAGAACGAGAATATTGAATTGAAAATTTGTCAGACTTTTGGTTCGTGACAAAACCAGAGGAGATAACTTTTTAAACAACGTTGTCACATGTAACGAAGTTTAGAACTATCATTAAATACAGCGTGTAGTGGTAGAGGAAAGAGAGAGTAGACTGGACAAGCCGAAAAGGCGTTTGTAAACTGGAACATGCTTCTGGCACCTTTAATCGCAAAAAGATTATGAATGCCCTTTCTGTTAAATTTTCTACAAGGAAAACGAATACTCAATACTGCATATCATTGTCGAATTCTTCAAACTTCCGGTTGGGTACTATTAGTCACTGAATGAAGCTAACTCAGGGATAACGTTGAGATAAACGATGATGTCAAGCAATCTGAAATATTTTGCCCCTTCACCACATCACCTTCTCTAATTGTGTCAACGCAAGTGTTGACACAATAAGGGAAATCATCCCCTATAATTTCCGGTTTGTCATAGGACTACTGTTGTTTGGATTATTAAAAAGAAAGGTGGAAGGAATGTCTTCTGGAGAAAACGTGGAAGTAGAAAAGTGTATACGCAATTAGCTGCGGACGTTGATTATCCGTCTCCTATCTATTTAAACAGGATCAGTAAAATTCAGAAAATATATTGATTTTATGACCGAAAGAAGATCTATAAATTATTTGATAAAGAAAATTTATGAAAAAGTTGCTTACTTGAATAAAACGGCAGTATCGTTATGTAACGTGGTTTTTCTTATTCCTTAAAGGTCTATGTGTTTTTCCTGAATGAAAAAATATACATATATTAGACCATAATAGTCCTAGAAAAAGCAAGTGTGTAAAGTTTGATAATGATCGTTCCATTTATTAAAAATCTATTAAGTAAGAAATAAAAACATTTTCACTTTAATATAAGTAAGAATTGATCCTACTGTAATCTGTACCAGGGTCGCAAAAGTTGACATAAATAAAATATTACGGATATACTCAATTATTTTGGCATCGTGTTTCCGATTTTACACATGGAAAAACTACGTATATTTTCATAATGACAATATAATCTGAACTATTTTAATAATTTGAATGTCACTTTTCTTTCTAAACACATTCCACGCTGATGAACGGAAAATTTATGTCGGGATGACGAAAAAACAATGCTTTCTAGTTCGAATACCCAAAATACTACAGAAAAAGAACAAACTATTTCAAATAAAGAATCTTTTGATACTCCTATGCGTGTGTAAACGATATAAATGATTAATGTCACATTTCTTCTTAATCTTTTGATGTCCTATGACGGCTTTGAAGTTTTGTCTAAAATGGCGCTGGCGTCATAATTCTGGTACTTCTGGCAACACAACATAGGCGCTCTTACGTCGCACTTGATAACATTTGTTACAACGGCTACAACTATCGACTCTTAAATTTGCAATATCTTAGTTAGAAATTTACATTAAAATATAACACGTGTTGTATATTATACACAGCATGTATATTATATACAAAAAATTAACAAACTCCCTGTATGAGTGAAGTAAAGCCTATTATTTACAAGTTTTGATACGCGACTACACTCTCGTGCGAAAAGTCAAAAATAATGGTAAAATTAGGAAAAATATTATGAAAAACTTGGTTCTTAACATTGGAAACTAAGTAGTTTAAGATGCGTAGAATCGAAGCAATGTCGTTGAAAGAAAATTGCCTGTGCTTTGCAGTGAGGTGTTTTACATACTTTCACGATCTTTTCTCTAACGGGATGATCCTTTTAATTACCAAAACATATTTTATTTCTATTTAGATTGTTCATCTCCATAAAACATAATGGGCTATTCCATGATAAAGTATTCGATGGGATATGCGAAAGAAAATGTTGTCTCGCTCCCACTTTACATATGTGAGGTGGTAAATAAAAATTAAGATTTTACTACATTTAACTGCAATATGAATACAAAGCATCTACTTGCAAAATGTAATGTCTGTAGGGATTGCACAAGTAACATGGAGGTCGCTTGAGAACTACAAAAATAAGAACTGTTAGTTCCGAATGGTGTCGTCCGTAACGCTAGTGTTCGGCCGTCGTTGATAGCTTCCGTTTTAGCTATCAACGCTTTTCACTTAAAAATTTAACTCTTTTCCATACAAAAATTATGTCCGTCATTGTTACACAAGTCTTAAAAAAGCTGATATTTCCATACTTCACGCCTATTCAATATATCAATGTAGTACTTTATCTGCAGAAAAGCATCAACGTCATTTAATATTAACTGGTTATGTTACGAAACTGAACATGAGATCTTTACGAATAGTTATTCGAGTGCTTTTATACAACCCACTATACTGGAAATTTAGGCTTATAAATAATTTTGATTATTTATAATATATATGTTATGGGAACTTCAAACGAAAAAATCAGAGCAGAGTAATCAATAGTTTATTAATTTATCCCTGGCCTGCATCGAAAGCATCTTGCATGGCATCTATAGGTCTAAAATTTTGGAGACTGTAAAATGCGAACGGACGGACGGTCAGGACGGAATTATATTTTATTCGTATGGGATTGTTTTATTTATTTTATTTATCTACTTTAATGTATCTAATTAATTATAGCGGAATTATTTTTTACAAATATAATTTCTTACAGCCAACCATAACACCAGTCCAGCCGCGTTCGACGAACGGTCGTAAATCGAACCCGGGTCCCCGCAGTGGGAAAGCCGTATGCCTGGCGATAAACCTAACACATCACGGTTTTACTAGCGAATACAAACATTATAAATGTTCAGAAGTCCTTATCGCATATTTTGCCACCTTCACCCTAATAATGTTTCACTAATTAGTTGGCAATAATTAGTCCCAGCGGTGAAAATTCCACCAAAGAACTTAAATATGAAACAAAATTTAAAAAAAGACCAACAATCGCAACACGTAACAGTTTCCGTTATATGTATATATATATATATATATATATATATATATATATATATATATATATATATATATATATATTTATATATACCACAAAATTCTAAATATAATTATTGCAGTTCTGCTTTCCGATATGTTAGTATTCAAAAATATCTTAGTGTATTGGCCTACTAGGGACTACTCGAAAATATTTTCATATATTATCTACTGGTGACTACTAAAAATATATCCACGTATTGAACTATCGATAGTTGGACGTTGTTTCAAGACTTATAACGTAAACCTAGCTAACAAATGTAAATTAATATAAGATACTACATGCTTGGAACAGTTAAAACATTAAATGAGTGCATTAAACGAAAAGAGATCACAAAAAAAAATTTCATCCAATTTTAAACCCTTTCTCAAGGATAATTTCGATCTATTACAAAATTTTCCTGCCTGCATTGAGATTATTTTTCTTAAAAGACGATAATACGTTTGGAAATAAATAGAATAAGTGAGTATTTAGAAATTAACCCAATGAGTAGTGTTTAGAAATTAACCCAATGAGTAGTGGCAATGTAATTTCATCATAACGCTGGTAACACTGCTCTCTTCTAGTCGTTGTCTCTTCCTGTTAAAAATAGTTCGGACGGTTTTGCTTAAATTAACCTGCATACTTTATTTAATCACAAGTAATGAAATAATTTAAATATACGTATTTGGATCACATAGTGACGTAGTTCACATTAATTTTTTATTAAAAATGCCAGAGAAGCTACGTGCCATAGAATGGACGTTATATTTTGTCGTACATAGTTGAGATCAAACAGTCATACTGCCAATTATCCGATACATCTTATCTACTAGCATCGACGGTTTATATAAAAACTGGCTCTAAGACAACAATAATATTAATAGAACATCTGAGGTAGTTACATTTTGCACTTTCCTAAGTAAGTAATATTCAAGGTTAACTTGGAAAGACAAGTAGATTTACGCTTAACACTTGACAAAATAAATGATATTTCCGATGTTCAACTATTCTGGGAATCGTTTACACGTGAACAAATATTGTCCGCTCATTTGAGCATCTAGCTTGTCAGAAATACTTATAGGAGTGTGTTTACTTATCAAACAAAGGAAAGATGTAAACGAAATACAAGGCAAATTCATTTCGATTAGTTTTACCTACTCTTAATTTCTTTTATACTATGAATATTCAACAGTGATGCGAATACTAAAAGTGTAAAGAAAAAATAATTTGTAATGAAAAATGTGTCCTTCATTAAGAAAAGTTTAAATACTGAAGTCGTTTTCAATTTTTTTGATATGGCAGTAAATAATTTTTACAATCAAGGAAATGAAATCGATACTCATGTATTTAAAATATAAATATTATCGTTTCGAGTTTTTAAATCAATATGTGAACAATGTGTGACTTCGTCTGATTATTCAACTCTTCCTCTAAATATAACCTAATATTACAGTATCCAAATCGCCACTAAAACATACTCTGCTAAATACAAAAGCCACATCTAAATAGGTGTTAATTTCAAAATTATGGGAGAGCATAATTATTACAAAAGCGAACGTTTGGACATTTTGTACCTAGTCATGCCTAAACATATAGAATTTAATGAAGCTTAAATTTAGAATTAACATAAGATGACACTCTATTTTTTTAAATTGAGTTCTACAATTTTTCAACAGATGGCGCAATGTGTATTTAAATATATTGTTCACGTTTCTTCATAACTGTATAAAAATTCCACTGCCTTAAATGAAAATTTATTGAAAATACTTGTGGACCTAATTGAAATAATTTATTGAAAGTCATTTAAAATAGCTTTTCCAGAGAATTTAAACTCTTAATTTTGAGCCGGGGAAGAATGCATGAATACTTTCGCCACACCCGCTTTCCACGTCAGAAGAAACTGTTCCGATAAAAAAATAAAACTTTATTTATACATATTATGATTAGTTACATTATCAGGCACATTACAGATAAAGTGATTTAGTTACATTCGAAAATTATACCGCATCTGGAACTAGATACTGTTCTAGAATGTCCAGCTTATAGTAATATCGGAATCATAATCGATGCGATTAAGTACCACAACTAAACGTTATGGCAGGAAAAAAAAAATTAAAAAAGAAAAAGAAATATATATATATATATATATATATATATATATATATATATATATATATATATATATATATATATATATATATATAATGCAACTACTCGGCATATAATCGGAACTTGTAAGCACTTGGGCAAAGTGAATAGTGGAAATGTATCGTAATTTTCAACGCAGAGCTATAGTGATAATGAGGTCTGACGAGAATTGTGGAGAGGAGCGCATAATGCGATTTTCATTGCATATTTTTCAGGCAACTTTATTAAACGAGAGATTAGGACCGAGTGAATGAAACTTATTGCCTGTATTTATTTTTCAAAAAATTGAATTTAAATTAGCGTTTATTTAAATGGTAGTCACTATTTATTATTGGTATTCGCCATATTAAAAAAAACAGTGAGCCGTCACGGGACGCCTGGTAGATGTGAAACATCGTGTTCGTACAAGTAATATGAAAAAATAAAGTATTACAAATTTCTTACAGAAAATGGTGACTTTATTTAATAAAAATTTATTTACAATTAATACAAAAATAATAAAGCATAAGTTATGTGTACCGTAGTAAACAACAGCGTCGAACTGAGTGAGGAGGGGGTCGCGTAGTCGGTTGCGCATGGCGACACGTCGCCATAGGTACCGTACACTCTACTACATATAGACTAAATATATACCTTAGTATAGCGTGGCGACCCGTCGCCACGGTAAGCGTCGCCACGCCAACGATCCGGTTTATACCTGCGTCTATAGATATTTCACATCAAAAATATCTAGTTGCAAGGTTTACTATGTGACTGTCCGAAAATATCTTCACATATTAAGTACTACTGGCTACCTAAAAATATATTCAAATGTTGACTACTCAAAAATATTTTACATATTAACTACTAGTGACCATTCAAAAATTTATTTACGTATTGACTACTAGTGAATAATCAAATATATTTTCATGTATTGACTATGCAAAAATATGTATACCTATTATCTACTACTGAAAAATGTCTTCATGTATTGGTTACTAACGACTGCTTAAAATATGTTTAGATATTACTATTACTATTAATGGCTACTCAAAAATATCTTCACGTATTGACTACTAGTGACTATTCAAAATATGTCTACGCATTGATTACTAGTCACTTTTTTCTGATTCCAACCACGATTGCTCAAATATATGGTTACGTATTGACTACTCAAAAATATCCTCACGTACTGATTCTTAGTGACTACTCAGATATATTTTGAAGTAATGAGCGACTGTTGATCGCATTTATGAAAAATGCGACCGTTCGCATTTTTAACACAGATAAATACAATTTTACACATGTCTATAACCTTCAACTGCTTAGCAAATCAAGTATGCATTTGGTTATTACATTTGTTAATTGTATTGCAATCATATCGTTATCCTAAGTTTTGTTGATATTTGTACAAAATATTAAACAAGGTATTAGATAGTGAAGCTTGTGACATCCTTTCAGTTTTTATTATCCAGCTGATGTCGTGTTTATGAAATAAGAAAATAATCATAACTATTTCCGTATTTACTCGTGGATTGTAATGTTCACTGTACAGTTTACTTAATAAATTTTACTGAATAGTGTACCTCCAAACATTTTCAATATTTAATATATTTTCCGAATCCAGTTAAAATCTTATTCATATTTTTTTATGACGTACAATAGTCGTTTTTATACAGAGCCGGAGTTCTTAGACAAAATTAAAACAATATAAATGTAAACAATACAATTGCGCACGTACATACATAGATCGTGAGAATATAGGCTATAGAGTATACGCTAAGCCTACCTATATATAGAATATATAGCTAGGCTTAGCGTATACTATATGTGCAGCAAACGTGTGATCGTTCACTTTATTTTAAAAGTGTATTTCAATCCACTGATTTAATTTTTCACAACCTAAGAAAATATAATATTCATTAAGGAGGTTTCCATCAACCATGAGTCCTGTTGAATAACATTTTGAACTTCCATCCTCCATATAGCCTTCCGTGACTTTAATTGTGGCACTTCTATATTTCCGGTGGGGTGTATTGCTCACTGAGAAATACATCCTACCGGATAAATATAGAAGTGCCACTACTAAAGTCACGGAAGTCCCTGTACTGTATTCCTCATTGAGTATATCATTAGGCTGTAAAAACTGCTTACGGTTATAGCGCATATTCATACGACAACAAGGAAAGAAGACCGAAGAAATAAGTTGATTTTTAATATTAAAATGTGTCTTTATTTATTTTGATTATGATATATGAAGGCACAAAAGTACGCAGCACAGACACTGTCCCAATCTTCCTTCAACATAGTATCTGAAGTCACCGCCTACCTTAAACTGGCCACCGCTAGAATGTGCCTTACAGAAACGTTAGTTCTAATGAAACGCATTTAGCCATTTATTATAATATTTCTGCCGATCGACGAAATTTTATTTTTTTGTCAGAAAATTCAAAATCATGATCTGATGAACTGACAAATCGATATGTAACATCATGATGGATCCAGTTTTTAATTTGACGCAATCTATATTAAATTTGTTCGTGAAACAACCTTAACTAAATGTTAGCACAGTAAATCAAGGAAGGAACGAACGGTGAGTGTTGGCGTGATAAGAAGTAGATTTGGAACACGCTATTTCCACTTGCAGCAATCATTATATACAGCCTACACTAAAAAAAACAAGAAAATAATATATGAAAATTATTCGTAGTCAGGTTAGTCAGATTCCTAGATTCGCATACTTATATTAAATCGGTAATTATATTACTTCCACTTTACAATCGAACAAAAAACTATTCATCAGTGAATAAATCTTGTAACAAAAACTAGAAAATAAAAAGACTAGGCAAGCGCTCGTCGGACACACACAGTAAGGGTTTCGTAGACGTTCGTAGATAATTATAAAGTTTCATAGCCATGCGTAATACCCGATAAAGCCGCGTGTTATATTAATAAGCATATTACCTATCTACTTTAATAAATGTCTCTTTATACTTTGTGATGTAAAATGACGAAAATTTTATATTTGAATATCATGGACGTAATTATTAGGTCCATGTTGAATATATTTGCTACTTATCCAAGGACTAGTGATGTGACATGATCAATGTTACAAAGCCATTAGTGATATGCTGAACATGTTATTCCGAATAGCTTCAATTTAAGTGGAACATTTATAATGTTGAGTAATTCATTCCACACGGTAATTTATATAACGTAAATGAATCAAAATTAATAAAATATTATTGATTTATTAAAAATTATAATTGTTTATATAAAACGCATTTTAACAACACTCTGATGGTAACTTTGCATTGACAGAGCCATTATAAATAACGATAAAATTTAATTCATTACTCACACAGTTCAAACAAAGATTCATTTATCATTAGTGATCAAAACGGGGTGTATTCCGGAATAATTTCATATATTAGTACAGTATATGTATATTAGTAGTTATGTAACAAATCGTTAATTTTTAACTTGTTGCTATTTCCTAAATTTTCATTCCAAATCGAATGTTTTGGAAGTGTGTTGACGACCACGAGGACTTATGACTCTTAATTAACAGCTGTTGGACAAAACTGATTCAATGCAAGGGTTTTTAAGAATACAAAGAAATTTAATGTTTTATAGGTAATATAATTTAGCAAAATTTATCACAAAAAACTGTAAAATATTTTGTTAACTTGAGTTTAAAAAAATATTTATTCTGAAAGCATTAAGAACTATATTATAATCGAAATATTGGATTTAGAAAATGTATATTTATTCACTCATTCAATCACATACCATAATGCAAAATTATTAATAAATATTAATTTGGGCTAAATTCCAAGTCAAACTATTTCGGAGCTAATAGCTGTGACTGGTTGACGGAAAGATATGCAGATAGCGTATTTATTCCGCATGTGTTTTATTTTTCATTATTAGGTTATGTTAAAACAGCTTTGCTATTTAAAGACTCGATGTAATAAAGAAGCCATGGTACACGTACGAGCTAAATTTTATTTGGGCGCTCCCATCTGATAAAGGTTAGCGTACAAGTTTACTTAAACGAAAAATTGAGAAATAAATTTGCACTACCGTACCGTTTCCTTATCATTAAATATATATATTTAAACGAAACAATTTCACGTTATCTTGTTTGTCCAAGTTCACTTTACAGCGGGCGGATTACGGTGTCCGAAATTCGCTGATTTCAAGTGTCCACCTATCTGTCCTGAGCTCCGCCGGTTCAATTGTCCCCCACTGTTCTATCAGGTGCGTCAAGGAACTACTGCGTTCAACTGCTGAGACCAAGGGTCACTATCGACTTGGTTTTACAGAACCTTAGTATTCAATGGGATCCTTTTTAATAGCTATTGAGTTTTCAAGTCGAGCAGGTTGATCTATAGATTATTATGTAGTCAACTGATTAGTTCGAAAAGTCTGTCAGATTTCGTTAATCTATTACCCTCAAATTATAGTCATAGAGAAGACATCCTTTCTCCTGTGATTCGAAATATAATTGAAGACAAATTTCAAACGAAATTTTATTTTTGCTCGTACAACTATTTTGCTAAACCCATACTAATTCATTGAAAATTTAAAAAAAATGTCCATCCCTTTGGAAAAATTCTTTGAAATGACTTAATGTCTATTACATTATAAAAATAAAATAAATTAGCTATTATATAGATCAGTAGGACGGAAGGAAGTATGAAATCTATGGAAAAGGTATTATTTCATTTTTACCCGTTTAGGGTGAAATTTTGAAAACAAAACTATTATGCGTATCAATCTACGTTATAGAAAAAATATATTCACCAAATTTCATGTATTTTATGCTTAAGGGGCAACTATTGAAGCTGGTATATTTAGGTCAGTTTTAAAGAAATTATTTTCGCAAATCAAATTATAAATTAAAAAGTAAGTTTTTAATAAATGAAATGTAAAATATTTGTCAAACAGCACGAAATTAGCTTTCCGATTGAATGGCTCTTGCCATAATTTTATTATGTTTAGGCTTCCATACCGAATGGTAAAAATGAAACCTTTGTGATAAGTCTAGGCAGCTCTAACCTCATTCCTTTTTAAATTTTCGCCGTAGGAACAAGTTTGAAATCAAAACGTGTCTTCAACCATCAAACCCTAAATAGCGCTGACGATGTGAAATTTGAAAAACGTAGAAAATATTAATGTATTGAGCGTTGAGTCGCACGATTGTCTGCGAGGCGTCTGACGATCGATGCTCTGGACGCTAACGGGAGCTAAGCATCTTATTTACGGCCACGTGCCGCGTCCGGTGCCCATCTACGCGCAGATCAGCGCTGTGATGTCATTATTGTGCGCTCGGAAATTAATGCGGAAGAACGTATTTAACACAAGTTGCTAAATATATTAAACATATTTACGAATGTTATTCGTAAAAATTTTCATTTAAGTAATTAGCTGATGGAGATCGACGTTGAATAGTTGAATCGTTCGATAACTATTTACAAAATATTAAATCTATTTTAATGTAATATTAGATAAAAGAAATCTCCTCAAAATACCTCTACTAATATAGTGATTTTACCTCTCTCTAATGAACTTATTATTTATTTGGATTGTTCCAGAACACAAAGTATGCGCAGATGGCGACGATCACAGACTTCCATTCATTTAAGTTGCGCCCCGTTTTCAGAAAGATGTTATATTTTTAAGTATAAAAATTAAAAGAATGCAAAGATTTTGAAGCCTAAATCAACATAACCTGGCTATGGGGCAATACATAGATCTAATAACTAGGCAATAAGAGTGTAGTTTCAATGGCGAAAAACATTTTGAAGACGCTTGGGAAACTTGATTTTTAATACACACCGTATTCTCTCTTAAAAGCTTTGGGAAGCTTGAATTTAACACTTTAATTTTTACACACCGTATCCACCATAACATCTTCAACGTATCCTGTTGAAGATGTCGCATCCTAAGCATAATCTCAACGTCGTTTACTTGACGTTGCTTGTTAAAATTTTGATAGATCCGTGGACCCAAGTCTTTAAGCAGGTAGCGTATATAAGATGGGTGTAACGTTTAGCGTTAAATGCGGAATATAATTGAAACTTATGCATTTCAGCAATGAATACAACTATAATAATGAAATAAACTGATACTAACATTTTTCATAAATGGTGGTAATGTATTTGAACAAATTTATTTGTAATCATTATAAACAAATGAAACTCAGTAACGGCGGCCATTAACTGGTTGAGTAACTAAATATCGCGGAATTATTAAAATTATTAGGCATTAAAATTATTTTCCGATTTGTAATTATGTGTTTTATATTATTAAAAGGAATCACATTCTTCTTACGCAAGAACTTCATGGTGCCAAGTAGTTTTAACAATTGCGCAATTATTCTAGACGGCGCTATTTTTAAAAATAGTTGGCACCATAATTTCCCTTAAAAAAAGAATATAATTTTAATAAGCAAATCCGAGCAAATGTGAGCAATCGAACCGTGTATTACTTTTCAGGTCTTATCCTGTCGGTGCCGTTCCTACTGGCGACCTTCGCAGTATACGCGTTCATCCCCGAGCTGCGTAACGTGCACGGCCGGTCTCTCATGTGCTACGTGGCGGCCCTCGCACTCGCCTACATACTCCTCGCCTCGCTCCAGCTCCAGCCATACAACGTAGCCACGCCCATGGAGGGATGCCTCGCTATCGGTGAGTTACATAAACAATAATACAGCACCTTCCTACTTTCCTTTCTTGCCCTGTACCCCTTTAGTATTGTCTTTTTTCCGTTCTTCTGTAAGTGTGTTTTACCAATCATAGTAAAGGTAATGTTACCAGTAATGAACAGCATCCCAGTAACGAACATTTGTACATAAGAAAATATTAAGTAATAAATACATATGTTGTAGCAAAAATTACAGAATGTAAATATTTAGGAATCAAACTATTTAATTTGATATATGTTAGCCGTTTAGTTTGAAAATTATTATCAAAATAGTATACATTTTATCTAGTATATGGATTTCTAAACAAATGTATTAAGGAAAAATTAAAATTTAGGTGTCTTCTTATTATAAAATTGTAACACTATATTTATTATTGACTGAGTTTATTCGTTTTAGAGGCACAATTCTGAAATAGTTTCACTTAGATAGACAACAATTTACGTACCGACATTTTTCAAATTAGTATATTCATTATTAGATCTTAAAAATCAAGTCGATCCAGTAACGGATAAATATTTAATATATTTGGCGCTAATTTTACAGAAATTCATTATTTACAATTAAATGAAACTACGTGATGTAGTATTATTGCTACTTTCTTTAAGTTCTTTACCGTTATATTGTAATACAACGAAACCTAGGTCGTGCCTAGGTTTCATTGTATTACAACATCTTCAGTTGGGCTATTAGCAAAGATCTTTACTGAAGAAGTTGTAATATAACGAAACCTAGGTCGTGGTGAAGACCTTAAAGAAAGTAGAAATACTACTACATCACGTAGTTTTATTTAATTATCAATGGACAAATATTTATTATGGTCATTGTGCCGTTTGTTTTCAATTCTATTTCTTAACGTCTATCATTAATGGGGCCTTTCCATTATTGATGACCAAATGGATTCATCTCATTCATAATTTTTCGGTATACATACGTAATCATGTATTTTTTTAAACTAAATATATTTCATGGGTTTTTTTATATAACATTGACTACTACTTAACGTGTGAAAAGATGAGTGAAGGAGTTGGCACACATTTTGAACAAAAATGAACAATTAATAAATAAGATATTAAAGGTTTCAATCCCTAATGAAATGTTTAAGATACGGTATTTACTTTTCTCTTGATTGGGACTCTTCATCAAGGTTGTTACTGGTAAAAGAGAAAAGTCAGCTATAGTTACACGATGTTGAAGGTACTAAAATATTTTCACTTACTGGGTTTTTCTGTCTACTGCTTCGGACTGTTGTAAATCTCCAGTTATTTTGGGGATCTGTATCCAGATCTGTCGTTGCTGGATTGTACAATCATATTGTCAGTTGTTGTCGTGGATAGGGTCAATTCGTTCTAGGTTTCATCTACGTGAGCAAAAATCCAGTTACGAAATAATATTTTCATTAAATGAAAACACACCATTCGAAGCGAAGCCAGTTTGTCCATTTTTTATTGTAGCTGCACGTAAACAGGCTTCTTGAAATATACTCGCTGTTTGATAAAGTATCGTAATCCTGCCTGGATGATTTCCTGTCCGGATTTACTAGTCAGGTCTTAATAGCAGAACGTTGTTAGTAACCCGAAGAAGCTGTCCAATAGTTATGATCCATGTGTGCTGTATATTCGAAAGTATTGTATTACGGTATTTTGCATAAATTAAAACCTTTACGGTCTTTTGGCTAGATTGCCCATTTAAGAGTAACGTAATCTTATTTCGTGCTAGTGGTTTGGCGTGTTTTACAAAATGTTGTGTTCATGAGTGAAAATAATTCCGCACTCGTCCATACTTTTTCAAGGACAAATCCAGTCACACTTGTTGGGGCGTAATCCATGAAAATTTGTTTCATATTACTTCATGAATAAATGGAGTCTGGTGGAATAAAGGTACCCAAAATATTAACACAGCAAATCGTTATACCAGACCCTTCAGCGCAGAACCCTTTCATCACTAATAAAATGTTTCGTACCTTTTGCCATAAAAACTTTAGAATTGTTGAATGGAACTATGGTAAAACCTGAATCTTTAATATTTCACAATAGTTTCGGTTCAAAATTAAATTGATATATAAAGCCTTCAATTTTGTCGAAAAATATATGTGCCAGCGTTTTGTTAAAGGCCCGCAATCTGGCTGCAATTGTAGGTTTTTAAACACGAGAGATATTATCGGATTGTATCTTCTGAAATCTCTTAGCTAATAAACGATTCTGGGAGGTATTTATTTGAATACGCATGTTTGGTTCATATTCGGTAAGCAAACATTTTGACATGAATTTTGATGTTTTCAAATATTCAAACCTTTCCTTCTCAAAAAGTTTCGTTGAATATTGGTTCGTGTCCACGTAAATATTGCTATTTTAGGCACGACGTCGGTAGTAAATAGAACATTGTTCGTTTGAACTGCTATTAAATATCACATATTATTATTATTTAGCATAACTTAGATAGTTCTCTCTTACGGTTTTTATCCCAAAATTATCTCATTGTTTAAATAATTTTAACCTTTATCTGTAACATAATGACTTAACTAAATATGTTTGTATTACTAAAGGTTACATAGACGAACACTTAAATTATATTAATTAAATACTTGAATTTTAAGTTAACACTCAATATTTCATTATAGTGTCATATTTATAAAAGATAAATATAAAAAGTAATTATTTCATTGATTAGTTATGTTTTATCGGATGATCTTTGAGTATTCGCCACTGGAACGGTCTCCATAACAGAGTATCTATCAGTTACCGGTAACTGTTATGTGTTGAATTCATTTATAACTTACGTACCCATAGCATTGCATATTATACATTATTATATAAACCAAATCATTTAAATAAAAACTAAATTTTAAATACACATTATACATAAAACAGTACCTAACAGGTGTCCATAATTGGAGCCACTACCTTACGTTTAGCGGAACATAATTTTGCCGTTCGAGAATGCAGTACCAGCATAGTACAGTTCTGGAGCCATTTGTAAATCGCGCCACACGACTGTGGAATATATATCTTGTACCTACCATTATTCCTATAAATGATAACAATAATGTCGTAGAAAATAAGTGGTTGCAAGAAAAATATAAGTCGCATAGGTGTAAAACTAGTAGATCCCTTAATGTTTATTTACACAATCTAGACATTTTTTAATATGTAATGATACTCTGATTAGAACTTGAATAAATTATGCAGCTTTGACCTAATATTGTCATAGCACCACTCGCATTGAAGTGTTTTTTTAATTTTGAGCAATAAATCAATCACAAACAAATTTCCAAGTTACTTCACAATCCTACTTACATAAATGCTACACTTTCAAGATTACAAAACATTTTAAAGTGACTCAATCACCATTGAAACTACGAGCATGTGGAATGTATGTACTTGACCGCGAGATACGCAGTTCGACATTTGTTTACAAAGCCCAGATTTAGATAAATAACCTCACTTAGCATCTTAATAAATTTGCTGTACTGATTTCCTTGTTATTCATCAATCACTCCATTTCTAGATATCATTTTGATCTAAGTTATTTTTAGTCAAACGGAATTCACTCACAATCTTTTTTTTCTCCCATTACAACAAGATTATTAACATAAAGTATTCAGTGTAACAGGTGCATGATACTAATGTGGGTAATGCGTCGTTTTTGTAAATTAATGATTTTCTTATTTTTCACGTCTGGATATGTGTCAGTGATATTTGGATTAATGACATGTTAGACAGTTATAAAAACATACATGTACACACAGAGATATTATCATTCAAAATTAAGTAAATATTAGAGCGTTTGAAGCACAGGAAAGAGCAAAGTTTAAAAAAAGATCACTTTATCTCACAACTGGCATTGGGCGAAATGGCAGTTCAGAAGCATGTCTTTTAAACGAGAATTCATAAAAAACATAGTTTTAATGGGTTTTAGTTATATCGTATCCCTATCCAGAGCTCTTGATAAATCGAAATGTGCCAGTGAGGAACGCGTACAAATCAATTTAACCGTTCGTGAATTTATCGCCAGGCGACAAGCAGACGTTGAATTTTGAACATTCATTTATATTAAAATTGTCTTGTACGTATTGAATATACGTATATATACAACTACATGTACGTAATTAAATCGTTTACTGTTTCTAGCTTACTATTTTAACAATTTTGTTTTAATTATTTTATGTACAATTTTTGAAGTGAAAGAGTGCTTATTCATTAGTACACTTAATCGAATCGATTACAACAGTCATACATAAAAGAACGTACAAAGCCTGCCTCCAACATTTCAAAAATGTTGATTGAAAGAATTGATAAGAGTCCGAATGAGAATCGAATAGGATTATAAAAAATAAAAAGAAATTAAAGTAACTATATTATTCACGTAAGTGTATCATGTTTTTATGTGGCTTACAAAATATTGTATCCCCACTACCCCTTGTTAAACTTAAGGAGGTGGTCTTGGCGGATGCGCCTAGGAGGCGGACGAGTGATATATTCACAGCGGTTTCATGACCTTCCGCCGCGTGAACTTCTCACGAAGTCGCCCGCTCCGTTCAATATTTACACTAGACGTGCTAGTTATCATTATAGTATTGAACGAGAACAATAGTGATGCTTGACACAAGTTTATAGTTATGTTGCCGGTATTATTTTCATTATATTGAAATGTGGAAAGTATTTATTTTTTTTATTTTAACTACTTAGAGTAATTTTTAATTTATTTATATTAATTTGTTCGCTAATTCTTATATACACCTACTTAATTATCACTTACTATTATTTTTTTCCTTCATATATTTGGCAAATTGAAATAAACAGCCGACTACGGACTGCATAATATAGTGATAACTAAATAACTAAACTAATTTAACAAAAATAAACGACAGAAGTGTTGAAACTATGGTCTTTGGTCACGAGACAAATTAGTGTGAGACAAAGAGGGAATGAAGTGATAAAGAAGGTGAAATAAGGTAACCATATTTTCTATATATATATATATATATATATATATATATATATATATATATATATATATATATATATATATATGGCCTGTTTATACTATAACAAAGACTGAATTTCCATAAAGGGTTGTTTTATGTTTGGAAACAAAATGATATAAAAACAATGCGAGAATAGCATAGCATAAAAATATAAATTGTTTGGGTCTCTGTTTACAATTATAATTAATTCAGTTTACAGCAATACGTCAAGCAAGCGGATTTTATAACATGTTAATAAGAAAAATATATCGAAAAAGAGTAACACTACAATGTTGTTTTCAATGCGGATAACTCTGATGCTGATCCAGTTCAAACAAACACTACATGTGGACCGCTCCACAACCGCGACCCAAATCAGCTGGAGCTGCTGCACCGTGGGCGACCTCCATTAAATTACACAATTACACAACGTTGAATGTGTCCTTTTATTGGCGCCCGTGATTAGTATATTTATTGAGTTTCGATGCGGTTTGTATGTTTATAGAAGCAACAGGTTAGGTGCGAGCGACGCGATGTGATTGGTTCGGTGTTTTGATAAATAAAAGTGTTTTAAGGCCAGTTTATTTTTATATCAATAAATAGATTTTTTCATCATTATCTACGAATTGTATTATAAACAAACGGTTATTTATACATAATCGCTGGATTTACAAAATTATTTGTTTGTTTATATTTTTCTATTATTACCTTCTTGTTCCGTACGGGTGCACTAACCAATGCGACGATCGGGCGGCCGTTGGTTCGTAATTGGAGCGACAACCGGCGGCTGTACAAAGGGATCGCTTAGCGGCATATAAAAGGGGTCACGACGCTGCCAAATCATGGTCATCAAATAACCGGAACAATCATCAAATAGAATAGTCATCGGAATAGTCATCGATCAGTTCGAGTTCAACTTATAATTGTAGTAATAGTATACTTTATTATTAGTATATAAATATATTGGCTTGCAACGACGACAAATATTCATTATTAATCGACAGCGAGCGAGCGAGCTCCTGACTGGCATACAGTGTACACGTCAACAGTGACGTAGATCTGGTGAACGTCGAATCCTCCAATCCAGCAACAGTCAAGTGCGGGGCTCTCACTACTGCCTGTCGTCCCGCACATCGTGGTCCTTCGATCCAGATTTAAAGAAACGGCATCATGGCCATCACCAGATCTACTAGTAAGAGAGGTGCAACAGAGGAAATGACGCCGTCGTCGGTGTCGGTTACAGATTCGACTACACGTACAAACTCGTCAGAAGCAAGCACGGGCACAAACGTCAACATCAGTACCGTGTCGCCTGCGAAGAGTGTTGAGCCGCCTGCAACAGAAAATATCGGCTGAGACAAAGTATCATTGGAGCACAAAAGGAGTAAGACTGCGAAGTCACAGAAAACTCGCCGCTTTGCTTTAGCAAAGGAAGAGCTCGCGCGCCTGTAAGTAAAACTCGTCGCCGCGCATCTCGCCGTAATACAGACCGAATTAACCTATGAAGATGAAGACTCGGTGATTACAGAAGAGAATACAGCGCACCGAGTCGACATGTGACTAAACGAAAGCTAGACTCACCTACTGACTATCGAGAACGAGTCACATCAACAGCAAACAGCACTAACAGTCAACCCGACAGCAGACGAACCGTATGCACCCGGCGTCTGCAGACAGAAACTTAATCGCCAGAGCAACGGGGTCGACTATATCCAGCCGAATACAGTGCCGATACAAATCAAGTGTCCGCAGGGCGAAGAGGGCACTAAGGTGGCGTAGTTGCAACCTGCACCAGTAGAAGCCAATGCTATAGCTATGCGCCAACCACAAATCGACTTCTTCGAATAGGCGTCTGCAATCACCTCCATTAAATCCAGGAAATAGTCACACTACGTGGAACTACCTATCTTCAGCGGTGCACTTCAAGACTGGCCACAATTCAAAGCCGCTTATTGCGAGTCGCTAGCCACTCTTACTTATGTGGAAAACATGGCGAGATTACATCGCAGCCTCAGAGGGAATGCGAGAGAAGCTGTTAAGTCTCCGAATAAACAGTTCGAGTTCTCCAGACGTCATGAAGACACTCGAATGTTGCTTCGGCAGGCCAGATTCTATTGTTGTCGCCGAATTAGAACGGTTACGGTCGCTGCCGCGGCAAAACGATACGCCGAATGACACCTGCATCTTCACAAGTCGCGTCTCCAACAGCATAGCGACATTTCGAACTGTCGACAGTGTTCACTACCTATACAACCCTGAGGTTACGAAGGCGATAATTGAGAAACTGACGTCATCACTGAGGTATCACTGGTTTGACTACATCGCCGCACAACCGAAAGATGAAGGCGATTTAGTCAAGCTGTTTCGCTTCCTTGGAACCTTGCGGCCCCTTTGCAAAGTCAGAAGCAATTACACAGGAAAATAACGCCACCATTCAGCGACGAATGCAAAGAACGTTTACCACAAAAGACAGAAAGGAGATTAAATGTCCGTTGTGTTCAAAGATGGGACATGCCACAACCGAGTGCAAAAAGTTCAGGGAACCCGATTCCGACACAAGGTTCCTACTTTTAGTCTGGCGAAGACGCATCGCCTATGCTTCAGATGTCAACATTATCGTACTAGAATACACAGATGCTGCACGAAGACGTGTGATATCGACGGATGAAAACATCTCCACCATGGATTTACTACCCGTCGTATAAGGCCGGGAGAAAGAGACAGAAAATCCGAATACGTCAGCTGTACGTGGACAACTAAGAAAATTCACTCATACCTAAAAATTGTTCCAGTACGGATTTACGGACCGGCGGGAGAGGCTGACGCGCACGCGTTACTCGACGTCGAAGCAACAGTGACTCTTAATGACGCAAACTTGGCCAATCAAGTCGACGCCAACGGCCCTGTCGACCCATTACGCATAAAAGCCATTTCGGATACGAAGATCGCTGCTCGAACATCACGACGTGTCGCATTTACCCTCAAGGGCGCGACTCGACGACACAATATCCACGCAGGCACCATCCACAATCTGCAACTCTCGGCCCAAAAAGTGGTGAAAAAAGACATAGCCGGCTGTGAACACCTACTCCATATACAAGACAGCCTCCAATACAAAAATATCAACCCCAAGATTCTCATTAGTCAAGATAACTGGTAGATGTTATTCGCAACAGAAGTGCGAAAAAGAAAAGTAACACTGATCGCCTCTTTCATATCGCTCGGATGGATAATTCACGGTGCGCACACATGTTCTCAGGGTCACCGCGTAAACTTTGTGCCTCACTTGACATCGATAGAAGAAGAAAGCACAGTCAGCGAGAGGTGGTGAATACCGACCAAGCTCAACGTAGCCGATGACGTGACTAGAGATGTACCCCCAAGGGTCATCGCAAACCATAGATGGTTTAAGGGGCCCGACTTTCTACACCAGAACCCCTCTACCCGTCGCGCACATAAGCATTGAAATCACTACGCGCGAGCGGCAAAGAACAGAGAAAATTATCCCGATTGGAAGCAACGTCGTAAAAGGACTGCGCTAAAGCGTTCTTTATGTAAGAGTGAACGAGGAAAATATCGCGTAGAGAGTACGCGCCATTACAAATAAAACACCTTCACGAAGCTGAAAGGATATTGATTCGAGCCGGTCAAGAGGAGTCATTTAAGGAAGAAATGGAAGACTTGAAAAATAACAGAGCTGCATCCAGCAAAAGCCGACTGCATTCATTAACAATGACTATCGTGAACGGAATAATACGGCTGAGAAGCCGCATCGGCACAGCGAATAAAGTCATGGACACACAAAAAACCCTCCAATACTCCACGGCAACCATCATATGGCTAAACTATAGATAGAGTACACGCACAGTTACTTCATGCCGGCGTCGAAACTACGCTAACAATAGCTAGGATTATCTCCACTACTGGATTCTCCGTCTGAGACCGACCGTAGGAATGAACATACACCGATGCCTATCGCGCAGCATAAGAAGAGCGACGCCACCGCTGCCTCGCACGGGTGACCATCCCTCGTGCCGATTGCCCCCCCCCATTATGGGTCATTCAGCTATATCGGTCCATTGACAGCCACCGTTGGGCGTATCATATGTCTAACAATACCCACCATACACCTGGAACTGGTCGCCTCACTCACCAGCGATTCGTCCATCATGGCTATCCACCGTATGATAGCCAGGCGGGGTTGCTCGACAGAAATATGGTCGGATTATGGCACCAATCTACGTGGAGCAGACAAGGAACTGCGACGGGCAATCTACAAGGCAACAGAAGAGGAGGCCAGAAAGAAGGTAATCAGCTGGTGTTTCATTCCGCCTGGGGTCCCGTTCATGGCTGGCGCCTGGGAACTACTAGTGAGAACGACGAAGAAAGCATTAGATGTGGCACTGCAGGGGCGCCGCTATCCCACTGAAGAGGTTCTTACTACCCTCCTAATCGAAACTGAATACATAGTAAACAGCCGCCCGCTAACGCACTTATATGTGAATCCTGAAGATCCCGCGTTAATCACGCCGAATCATTTCTTGCTGGGCGGAATACTGGTACCTTCGACGACAAGGATGTGGTCGGTGGCATTCACTGGCTGGTTTTTCGACGCCGACCCCAAGGAATACCTTCCTGAACCACAGTACTGGCGGGAGACTCGCCGCGGCCGCGGCCCTGCCCTGAAGATCGGCGACGTGAGAACCACGTCACCATCATCGACAGCACATTACCATGAAACACTTGGCCAAATGGCGTCGTGACAAACACCTATCGAAGCGCAGACGGAATTGTTAGAACGGCTGACGTGCGCACCAAGGGAGACACTCTAAGAAGACCTGCAAAGAAGCTAATGATCCTACCTACGGATCAGGCCGTCCCCTACCCACAAATAGATGCAACGTCCCAAGAGACAATGCACGGCGGGACAGATGCTCCGGACGGGCGCACTAACCAATGCGACGTTCGGGCCGCCGTGGGTTCGTAAACACTGGAGTGACAACCAGCGGCTTCACAAAGTGATCACTTAGCGGCATATAAGAAGGGTCGTGACGCTGCCAAATCATGTGACCAAAATCATGTGTGCTATCAAAGTGATGTAGATCTGGTGAACGCCGACTTCTCCAATCCAGCAACAGTCAAGTGTTCGGCTCTGACTTCTGCCTCTCGTCCCGTACACTTCTCGATATCATCATGTTATACTCACACATAGATTAGAATTTAATTAGTAAGACGCTTAATATAGTAATACGGTTTTATGTCGCGTATAATGCGTATGATGGGAAATACTCATAAAGACAGATAATAGGCATCGGACCGCAAAGTTTTTGTTTTACTGCTTATGGTCTTATTAAACCTTACTCTGTCATGTACTTGGTAATTAGTAAGTCGATACAAGGTTACAGCCGCTAAGGTGACGGCTACCGAGTGGTCTTCAAATAGCTTATCTTGAAGTTGTTTACAAAATGATTAATGAGTTAAACAATTCCTTCCTTTACGATAACACTGAATGTAACAAATTTAACGGTTTGTGTTTCCAGTCGTATGTTACGTATACTTTTTGGTCTACAATAAAGCATGTGGCGTCAGGTTATGGTTTGTATTTCCGGCGTCAGGTTATGGTTTGTATTTTCTACAATAAAGCATGTGGCGTCAATTCCGGCGTCAGGTTATGGTTTGTATTGTCTACAATTTCCGGCGTCAGGTTATGGTTTGTATTTTCTACAATAAAGCATGTGGCGTCAGGTTATGGTTTGTATTTAACGGTTTGTATTTCCAGTCGTATGTTACGTATACTTTTTGGTCTACAATAAAGCATGTGGCGTCAGGTTATGTTAATTTTTTGACTCATATTTTTATTCATGTTTCATTATTAGTATTATTATTATATTATATGGCTTCTCTTACTGAATAAGTACTGTATAAACAACGGTTAAAAGTTTTAAAAATATCAAACAAGAAACTAAAACCTTTATGGCTTTGTGACACGTTGCTGAATTATTGGTACTTGCTGTCCCACGGTTGGTAACCGAAGAAATTAAAATTTTAAGAAGAAATTGAGTATAATTTATTTATTATTTGAGCTTATAATCCAATTAGATCTGGTTAAGTCTAATATGGCGTTGTCGCATTAAACATACAATTCAATTTGTTTTTTTTTCACTTTTTCTTCAAGAAAGGAAAAGCTAAAGTAGATGACTATCTGGCTAAGTCTAATATGAAATTATTGCATTAAACCTACAATTCAATTTGTTTTTTTAACTTTTTCTTCAAGAAAGAGAAAGCTACGGTAGATGACTATCTGGCTAAGTCTAATATGGAATTGTTGCATCAAACATACAATTCAATTTGTTTTTTTTTTCACTTTTTCTTCAAGAAAGGAAAAGCTAAGGTATATGACTATCTGGCTAAGTGTAATATGGAATTGTTGTATTAAACATACAATTCAATTTGTTTTTTTTCGCTTTTCCTTCAAGAAAGGAAAAGCTAAGGTAGATGACTATCTGGCTAAGTCTAATATGGAATTGTTGCATTAAACATACAATTCAATTTGTTTTTTTTCACTTTTTCTTCAAGAAAGGAAAAGCTAAGGTATATGACTATCTGGCTAAGTGTAATATGGAATTGTTGCATTAAACATACAATTCAATTTGTTTTTTTTCGCTTTTCCTTCAAGAAAGGAAAAGCTAAGGCAGATTATTAATTTGTTGCAAATAGAGGAAATCTGTGACATATATGACACAATATAAATATCGTTTTATTTTCCTCGGTATATAACTCGTAAAGTTCTATTCATTAATGAGTGTAGGACATATGAGTCGCTACGACGCATTGTTTTTCGTGGGCATCCTAGACTTCCGAAATTAAGCTGCATAGCGGCTGCGCAATACAAGAGGAAGTCAGAAGTATTCACGTGGATGTACGTGAATCAGTCTAAAGAGATGACGCTCGTCGGTATTTTTCTAGACAGCGAGGCAGCGCGTCGATCACAGTGGTGGCAAGCGGTCATAAAACATATAGGGAATCTTATATACACGTTGTGGCAAGCTTGAAGTATTAGTCAAAGTATATATGAAGTACAGCATTTAGTATATTTTAAAATTCTGGGGTTGATTTCTGAAAATAAATTTAATTTTGGTAATTATGACTCGTACACTTTTGAGCTCTTCATTATAATAACGATAATATATTTTAAGTTACAAACCGATTAGAGCATCTTGCAATTCATCTTGAAACATATGAAAAAAAAATAACTATTACAAAAGAAGAAAAGTTTAATTGAAAACCTGCCCGATGATTGAGTAGATCTAAGAAAAGTCATATACAGTAATTTCCTTATAACTTTGGAAGACGTATTATTAACTAGTTTTATTACCAGAAAATACGTTATTTTATTTTTTATTTCTAATATTACTATTTTATGTTCATTTTCTATTGCAGCTTTCATAGCTTACTTCTCCTTCATGGCTAGCTTCTTCTGGCTCAATGTCATGTGCATCGACATTTGGTGGACTTTCAGGTGAGTTGAAGCTAAATTTATTTGTGTCTGTTTCACTTAGACGGAAATCTAACAATTTATATACGAATACCTAGTGTGCTGTCCTATAAATCTGAATTTAAGGTTAATTGTTCTTTTATTTACTGAAAAACACCAGAATGGCATGTTACTACGTAGGTCGGTGTTTTAAGATCAAAATATACCAAGTACTTTGTTCCTATTGTAAATATCACTTTTGTGTAACAATCTCTCGAAAACGTAATAAAATACGAAATTTGATGTATGCGGTGAAAGTGCTACCACTGTTTGTTCTAACAAGAAAGCACACGTTGATGTGTTAAAGCACTGATTTCAAAATGTATAGGTCACACATCCAAACTGTAATAAGAATATTTCGATATTAGAGTTTTAATTTTTTCTAACGTTTCCAAGGTTTTTTTTTCATTTATGAAACCAATTTGATACTATATTACTATTACTATATTATTTTGATAAAAGGAGGATTTTTAATAAAATATGATTTTTTCAGAAACGGTTGAAAATGTCCATATAATTCCTTACTATTTTTTACTCAGTTTGACACTGAGAAACAATAATGAGATTATAGAAACGTTATTCGTTACATATAAAGCTCCAACACCACACAATAGTGATGAGAATAAATTGAAATTTACTCATAACATTTGTATAAACTCACACGAGAGATTCTGACAAATAAATAATACATACATTTACACCATCAAAATTAATTTATTAATTTGAAAAAACGATTGTTTGTTGCATGCAAATAATTTAAATTTGAAAAAAAAGAAAAAAGAAATATTTTTGTATATATGTTCTTCTAAATTATCATTTGAAAAACAAGACATAAATTAATTAAATATGCAATTGAGGCAAAATTAATAGAGGCGTATTTCCTAAAACGATTACACTGTTAGGTCGGAGTTGTATTACGTGGAAAGGGCCATTATGTTTAACTTTGTTTTTTCTTTTTTTTGGTAAAATAATTACAAAGGTTTCTTAAAAAAAACATTTACTATTCTTAGTCTGGGATCATTGTTAGGAACATGAACAATTTAAATATGGAAGGATGAAATTAAAAAAGCCTTAAACCTCCCATCTCATTGCGTATTTTCATCAGATTTGCTGGCCATTCAAACTATATCGGCTTTATCGATCATTAAAAAAAAATAAACTTTAATACTTTTTGTTCAAAATTATTTATAAATTTAATACATTAAAAATATTTATGAATCTAATAACAGCAATACAAGATAACTTACTTAAGCCACTCATCGCCGAACTCAATGACGCCCAGCAATGGTGGTCGGTACGAACGGCCCATGAACGGACAAAGAACCTTTTGCTTTGTGAGCCACTAAGCCATTTTTGCTAAGTTTATGGAAAATAAATTTATGTATTTTTAATGTTTCAAATTTTTTTTTTAAAATTGGTGATTTGGGGAAGTTTCTTAAGGACATTTGCGATGAATTAATAAGATTTTGTTAGAAAAAATAAGTTTCCCTCACAGAGGCAGAGTATTTTTTAAATATTTATTTTACCAAAATATGTGTAGATTACACACCATATTTTCACCATGTCTTCTCTGTCGGAACACAAATTATTAAAATATTAAAAATGTGTTTAAATCAATTGAAATCTCAAGCGCGCCGATGAATAATAAGTAATTACAGAAATAATTTCACTGAGTTTTTGGCTAAAAATATGAAAGACAAAAAACAAAAGATTTATCTTAATATTGGTTTAACATAAAAAGTTTAAAATTTCCTTTCGTTTTCATTGAAAGTTTATATTCTTTAGTTGTTGCAACAGAATTTCTCCTAATTTGTTGGGCTTCAAGGGTCTCAATATTAGACATTTTCCCCCTTATCTCATAACAAAACATAAGTACATTCTGTGACTGAATCCTTTAAAGTTTTATAGTTTTATTGGTCAATTTGTAATACCTCATATGTTCTTTCGGTTAATTTATATATATAATTATTAGTGATTTTATTTATTCCAAATTTTAGATTTGTTCTAGTTTTAAATTAATTTTACTTAATTAAGCAGAACTCGAACCACTACTAGCCAAGACTATTTTATTTTATTTACCGACCGAATTTCCACGTATAAAATCTAAATTTGCTTCATATCCAGTGATTTGTTTACATCGTCGCTCGATTCTTGGGAAACCTCAACCTTTTTATATGAGAAAACTATTTTGACATTGAAATGTTTGCACAAAGATCGATGACCGACACTATGTTTTTTGGCATTTTTTAGTCCTAAATCTGTTCGTAATATTTAAGATTGTGTAATATACTTAATTCGCTGTTTTCCCCACATTCCAAACAGGTATTTTAAAATATTGCATTGTGATTGCATACATGTACTCCTGAATCGTTACTGAAGTTTAATGTTTCACCAGTATCATTATGTTTATTCATCTTCCTTAGATGTTGTCAGGTATTTTAGTTTTCACGCCAGTTAGTTTACGTTGTGCATAGTTTTATTGCCCCATAAAATTTAGTAAATTCCGATTGATGTTTAAAATTCCAATCAGGTAATTATAACAATTTATATCTTCATCTTTTCCGTTAAATTTAATTGATAAATTAATATTTAGTTTATGAAATTACAGATACCCTATGGCTTCATACGCTGGAAGCCAAAAAAAGCGATCGTAAGTCTGGTCACCTGATCCTCATAGCGTTGGCTGATTTATTTCGTTGACTTTTATACAGCAATGTTAATGTATATACATAAAGCACAGCATGTTTGTTTTATGCACCCTTAACCGCTGTACGATGCTTGTGTATTGTGTAACTGTAAAATTATAACATTTGTGCTATTTATAATTTACACTTAAAGTCTGTTCACATGTTAAAAAATGTGAATTTTACAACAAAGATAAAGCAAAATTCTGTACAGAGACATCGATCGTGAATTTGTTTATGGATATTGAGAATAATTAATCTGTTCACGGGCACACTTTAGAGCCAATTCACGTAATTCAATTGTAGTCTTTTTACAGTCTATGTATGATAATGTATTTTGTTATATATTTAAATTTTAGTTTAATTTTAGTTTTTGTTAGTTATTTAATTAATTTTTTAATAAAACAACTTTCTGCTTTTTTTAGCTGACGAATTTCAAAAAATTTAGAAATAGGCAATTTTGTTAAATTAATTAGGTCTTTGAAAGTAGAAAGGTAAATGATCTGAGCAGAAATGTCAAGACCTTAAAATCAATAGTCGTGAAATAAACAATAAAGAGTGGAGACACGTTTATATATTTTTAGTCGTTTATACGCACTATAAACAAAACTATGTGTCAAAAAATTTACAAAATTAGCTTTTCTGTTTATGCACGTTTGACGTTATTGTGTTAGTTGTTGGTTTCGCACCGAGTGCCATACTGACACGTCTCATTTCGCTTACGGCTCCACTTTGCTTCTAAAATTGCTGTTTAATTCGTAGGTACATTATTGCTTTACAAATATTCGATTAACTATTTGGTTAATTATTGAATAACATGTGCAATCAATCTATGAAACAAAAAACTCTTCTAGGAAACATGTGCAGAAAAAATGGTCGCTTATATCCGTTTATTGCTGCGGGTAAAAAAACTTCTATTGTTGGATTCAGAAATGCGATGTTCTTAAAATATTTTTAAAACATCCTTTAATTACTTTTGAATATCGAAGGGAGAAAAGGATATAATAATTAATTTACTGTAAACATACCTCTGCACTTGCATTATATCTTAATTGGTGTTTAAATTTGAGCAATCGACTAATCACTATCCGCACTAAATTTAATATTTAAAATAACATTGTGGAGATGCAAATTTGCTGGAGTAAGTGATAAAGAAGTTCGACACTGAAAACACAAGACTGGATTTAAAAATGGCTTATTAAATTAATACGTTTTATATTTTGCAATTAAAATTAATTCATTAATATTTAAATTTAAGTGCCAATTTAAGGGGCGCAAAATATCTCAGAAGCCATTGTTTTAAAACACTTGCTATTTAAACATAAATTACCAAACAATAAATGTAAGTACTGCAGATAAAAATTTGCATCAGATAACAATTAATAAAAATGTGATTAATAAAAATTGAAAAACCTCAATAAATGAATTGAATTAAACTATTATTTGCAAACACTGATCAAGGTTAGAAAGAAATGATTTTTAAGTATTGACATACTTGTCCTTTTTTAGTATTATGGATTCACTGAAGTGGTTCCGACTCAAGCAACAATCAAATTGAATCTTCTCAGCAAGAAGGAATAAACAATTCTTCAACAAATTAGACTGGGGGATGGGGGCGTAAAAAGTAGTTAACATTTTGAATGAAAATTTTTGGGGATTGTAAGGCAGGAGACAGTATGAATGTAATAACTTAACTTAGTAACAATAAATAACTTATATTCTATTCTTCACGTTTACTGTGAAAATAAAACTAAATTAATTTTAACAGAAACTAAGTCACAGTAGATATCATGCAACTTTTACGTGACTGATGGGAGGGCAAAACTGATAAATTAATCAACGCAAATGACTTGATTTGGTATAATTAAGATAATTGTCCTCTACTTCTTCTTACTCACTATACCTATGAGATAAAAGCTAATTCATGGAAGGAAGACAGAAAGATGTATTCCGGTTCGCGCACTAAACGAAAAATTCCTGGCACAGTGGTTATGGCGGCATGCGCGTGTCGGGCGGTCCCGGTTGGCGACGTTTCTTGATCTACTCGGCGTACGCATGGGGCGGAGCCTTTATGCTCACCGGCCTCGTCGTCTTCATGCAGTTCTACCACGACCTGCCCGTGAGTGTTATCAGGCCTAACTTCGGCGTCAATCGATGTTGGTTCCAGGCTGGTAAGTGCCATACTGTTTTAGGGTTTAGAAAAATTGAATACAAAAACTGTCAAATTTACTGTAGAAAGATAATGATTTTTATTGGGGAATAGATATTTTAAAAAACTGAAAATATTTGATGTTAATGGAATATGTTGCATAAATTATCATATCTTTTAAACTAATTTACGCCTATAATTTCTAAGATTGAGTTAAAGGCTTATTGGTAACATTATCAATCAAAAAATTCTTAAAATATCAACCCAAACAATTTTCTGATTAAGACCTATATTTTAATATTCCATAAGCAGTAAATATCAAGTCTGCATGCAGTATAAAGAAAATTCGTAAAAAGACTGTTTAATTTCATATCTGGGGAAGTCGAAAAATTTCCTTTTCCAAAATTTCTCTTTGTTTACTTGGTAGACATAATTATACTTTTTTAAATTAATTTTGAAATTTCGTGCTTTGCACCATTAAACATACCTTCCGGCATATAATTCATGTTAATTGGATATACTAGAAGTGCTTAGCAATTTGAATTTCATCAAAATATTTATACCAAATGATTATTTTTCTCGGGATACTGAACTTTACATATATACTTTCAAGAAAATGTATGTTTTTCAGTGTCAGCTTTAGTGTCACTCTCTTTCTGATATGTGCACAATATAAAAACGCTCTGTCAAGCAGAGTCATTTTACCTGAACACATTTCGTGTGTGTTTAGGCTGACAAACATTCATTTGTGAATTTTATATAAATCTGAGTTAATTAATACTTTTTTTAAAAGAAATACACTTGTAATATGAATACGTTTTGCTAAAATTGCTATTATGGCTGGAATTACATATTTAATAACTTAATGATATGATGTTAATTTCTGAAGATGTTGCAATAGTATATCACTACGATTTTTTGGCTGAACTATCACCATGTCCTAGGGTAGTTTTTGAGATTACAATCAAATCTCTAGTTCTATAGATTTTACTACAGTAATTTTTTTAAACGTAATAAAGTTTCAAACATTATTAGAAGCTAAAAATAAACGCAAGGATCGTTCATTGAATGCTTGGTATGTAATTAATCTACTTCCATACCACATTTAATATGATTTAGTGGAATATCTTTCGAAGAAAAGTGATTAATATGATTGTAGTAAAGATTTTTCTAATAAAGTATGAAAAAGTCATAATGTCCAAACTATTGATTTTCGTGAAACTAATTTTTTTTTACATGACTTATCACGATCTATCTAAAAAATTTGGATTACTGTAAATGGGCCACCTTTATGTAAAATGTGGATTTTCACCGTCAGAAGATCCCTGAGAAGTAAGTCTGTGTCAGTACAGTCCCGTGTCAGTACACGGGAGTGATTCTACTGTTCTCTCTCTTTTGAAATACGGGACCATAAAACAAGCATTCTGGAAATGTTAACAACCATTTGAATAATCTCAATCTCTAGAACAGCGTTTCTTAAATCTCTTAAAAGAGAAATAGAAAGTTTTTGACTGATGCATTGACAACAAGTGGACCAATTGGCATATTTAAGTGTTATTTTCCATCACTTGAACACAGAAATGCAAGTCAAAACTGCACCGTAGTAGAAATATATGAAAAAATTACTGATTTTTAAAATAATACGAAACTTTGGCAACAAAAAATTGCAAATTGTCAATTAGCAGCTTTTGCCACAATAAACTTGTTTTTAAAAGATCTTAATGACAACCATATTTTTTTCTAGAGACCATGCCTATTTTTTAGAACATTTGAGATATCTTAAAGATGATTCCACAAAATGTCCATATCAGGAAATACAGTTGGGTAAGAAATCCATTTGAAGTAGATGAAATGGGGGTTGAAAATGATACGGCTAGATTACAAGAAGAATTGCTTGAATTACAGGGTGATGGAGTATTAAAATGAAGATTTTCCATAATGAGTCTTACAACATTTTGGGCAGAATTATCTGGGAAGCTTATTCTGAGCAATGAAACTGAAAAGGCTTTGCTACCATTTCCAGCTACTTATTTGTGTGAAGCAGGATTTTCGTGCCTTGCTATTTTAAAAAACAAGTACAGAAATAGACTGGATCCTCAGCGTGACATGCGGTGTGCGTTTTCTATAAACTTAACACCGCGTATAATCTTTCTTTGCTCAAAAATACAACATCAGGGTAGTCACTAATTACAATTAGTGGTGATAATCCTCAGGCTATATATATATATATATATATATATATATATATATATATATATATATATATATATATATATATGCGCATATATATATTAGGGTGTCCCTTATATCACCGATTTTTTTTTCTTTTAAATGTTGTAACGCATACCCTCTAATTCTTTTTATAGTACTAAAGGCTACCTTCGTGCAAAATTTCATCTTCATATGACAATGGCAACCCGTGCCGACAAGGCATCATTGTTTTTCTAAACAACGGTTTTAGAAGACTTAGTTGCATGTAAGCTATATTATGATCAAAATACATTTTTTAAAATAGAAAACAGTGGAAGATTAATATAGGTTATGTATTTATTTATAAAATTGAAAAAGATATATAATTCAGGATTCAGGATACTTTTTTTTTAAAGTATCTTTCTTGCAATCTGGGTACAACTTTCTGTGTTCTTGTACACAACGTAACAAGAACTGTTTTTGTTCTTCTGCAGCAGTTATTAATCCATGAAAATCTTGCATGAGCTTCACGCCTCTCTCTGCTGTGTCATTGACTGTCTTTAAGTGCATAACTTTTTTTTAGCTTCCTGAAAGGAAGGAATTTGTTCCCATGAAGAGACGTCTTCTTGGAGAAAAGCGTTATCTATTTTTAACCGCGATAATAAATTTGTACATTTTCTAATGATAAAATGAAAAAAAAACACTTATTCAACTCACCGTACAAAGAAGCAGATATTTCTTCCTTCGATTGAATATATCTCTTCCCAAAATCATACAAACTTTCCCTTTGTAAATTCGATACGATATCAGCTTTGGATTGTGTATCAACTTCATCATCAAATAATGAAAATAAAACTATTTCTTCTGATAAATACCACAAGTGTTGGCTGAACTTGGTCAGAGCTGCTTTAGAAATCACTTGGTCGACGGTTTCGTAGTTTTTCAATGTTTTTAAGAAACATAAATCTTGATTCGGGGCTTTTACCACCAAATTGCACTCAAGCCAGGGCTTTACATAAGCCATTGCAATAAATAAGCAAACATCTTGCAGTACTCGTTTGTCCTTAGCACTCATTTTAAACTGTGATTGCAGCAAGCATATCTTTAAAGAGTAAATAGCTCTCGCCATCCATCTTGCCTGATGCATGGCGCCAGGTGGTCTGATTTTAAATTTCTTTTCATTATCTCCCCCCAAAAACACTATACACAGTTCAATCAACTCCCGATAATCGTCACGTATAATAGTTTTCAGTAGTTCTTTTTTATAATAATTAATAAGTTCGTTAATCATCGTTTCCCAAAAATATTTCTTGTTTAGGTAGCAGCTGCATTAACGTTCTTCCAATTGTCTCTAATTTTTTTAAATAACGGGATATCGGGACACTTGATGGATGTTTGATTCAAACACACATTTCAGTACTAGTTCATACATATGGTGGCGGCAAGCAAAAAGTAACAATTACCTTTCTAATTTTTGCTCCAAGAGCACACGAGCCCCATTTAAGCGGCCCGTATTAGAAGCCGTTGTGTCGCAGCATATAACCTTGTCATTGAGATCCCAATTAGAAAGGGCATTTAAAAGAGCTTCAGCTTGTACTTTGCCAGTAGAACTATCGAGTTTTGGCACTGCTAGAAGTTTTTCTTTTTCTCCGAATGAAATGAGAATTGGCAGGCGTTCTTCTTTTGAATATTCTAGCTTTTTCCCAAAATATGATGCACTCACGAATCACAAGATTTGCACTTTCATGAACAGTCAATTTTACCTCGCGAATATTAAAAAACATTTTTGGTGATTTATCTCACCAACCAAAAAAATATTTTTCTTATTACTTCTAAGTTCCACTGACATCTTGAAAATAAATTATTATGCACGTTAATTAAGCGATACGCCGGTGAAAACTCGGAAACAAATGACTACAAGAGCGAGTACGCGCCGGTCATCCGCGTTACTTGTATGAACACGTTTCGCGCTCAACTCGGCACGGGTTGCGGTGCTTCAAATAAGATAAATATTTATTTTCGAGTGTTTTATGGCCAAATGAAAAAAATTAGAAGGTATGCGTTACAAAATAAAAACTTTGAAAAATAAGGGACACCCTAATATATATATACATATAAATATATACATATATATATATATATATATATATATATATATATATATATATATATATATATATATATATATATATATATATATGTTTTTTTATGTTTTACTTTGTTGATTAAAGAATGGAAAACGTTTTTCTACTATGAATGCTGCTGATATTGCCGATGTATGCTTGTTTAATTTAGATTTGAATTAAGAAAATGTTAATAATGTTATTTTTTTAATATTGTATAATGACATAAATTTGAGCAAATCACGGACTTTTAGTTAATCCTATTATTTTATTATTACTGAAACATAAATAAAACATCAGGGTCGCGGCCTTCAAATATATTTATATTTTGGCTCGCCAGCCAAAAAGGTTAAGAACCGCTGCTCTAGAAGTTTGTTGAAAGAATAGTCTATGGTAACGATTATCTCTTGATCGGTTATCGAAAGTGACACATTACAAGTCTTTATAATGAATAATGATTACCCATAATTTTTCTAACAAATTTTTACACCAATAGCTCGTCCATGCTTGGAAAAAATTTCCTCTCAGATTGTGAATAGACTTGTTAACAAATGGGACTGCGAAGAAATTACATTGCGTTATCGCGTAAGTCTATAATTTCCGCCTGTATTAAGGTTTGAAAAGGAGTTATTATTTAATCACAACAAAAGCTCTAGTTTGGGTAATTTACTCAAACGTCGTAACATTTATTTGATTTTTCCCTCTACTATGTGGGTGAATATTTGTGGTAGGTTAGGACACTACACAAAAACTAGTGTGCAACAAAAACTAGTGTGCAACAAAAACTAGTGTACAAAAATTAGAGGATCCACGAATACTTCACTTGACCTATAATTAATGATTAAATATTAATCGATGTACAGAATCACGCTCGGAAATGGTATACTTCTACACACCTATGCTGATCCTGGTTGCGTGCAATGTGATCCTCTTCGTTACCACCGCTACCAAGATATTAAAGATCAGGCGGGAGACATCGATCCTCAAGAACAGTGAGAGCGCAAGACACGATCAGTACAAGAAGGATAAACAGAGGTAGGTATATAGATGCATTCACCTTGGCTGCTGACCAGTGAATTTTTAGAAAATTGTAAAAGTTTTGGGATTCCGTTTTGTAATGGATATTATTTGTTTTGTTTTTCAAACAATCTCGAACTAGCTTTTATACCGCTTCCATCTGATTCTGGTAGCCTACAACGATGGAGTCATAACTCTCCAGAGTTAAGGGTCACAAGCCAATTCTAACTCAGTTAGTCCTATAATGAGGACTCTTAGATATTTTTAAAAGTGAAATCATTAATTATAGTATAGTTTTCCAATAGAAAAGGCGAACTTTAAAGCTCATGATACTAAGTTTTGTAAGTTTGGTGAATTTTCAACTTGTGCTTACAAACGTTTTGCTTGGCCGTTGAGAGATTTATCTATATAGAGATAATTACAAAGTGTTACTGTGATCAAGATGTGCCATTGTGAACTCAGTATTGAATTTAACGTAACCCGTTTATGCACATCAGACGGATCAGTAATGTTATTATCATTTTACTTTATTCATTGTTTGTCCAACTTAGCTAAATAGAGCGCCTTACATAGATAACTTGTAATGCATAATTGCAGCTTTACTTAATTTATAAGTTAATAACAAGTGTTTTCCGCATTAATTTTATGTCTTATTGTAAAAAAATATTGTTTTACTTACTTCAATTAACATTGTCACATTTATGTTTTTTTTATTTATTTTATGTTTGTTTATGTTATTTTGTTGTATTTAATTGGATATATTATAAATGTGTTTATTTTTCTTTGTTCTTTGTGGAAATGTTAGAACAAAAACTTATTTCGTATTTAGTGCTCATAGAACATTTCAAATAGTTTGTATTTGTTTTTTCCCTTTACATAAAATACAATAAAATAAAAATAAAAAAAACCCAAATTTAAAATTTTTAACAAGTGATGAACTGAAATGTTTATTGTACTTTTTTAAGACGATTATACTGTAGGCAAATTTTGAATCGTTTTGAAAGTATGTTGGCGGATGTACGTATATAGTAAAAAAGTCGTTAAGACATTCATATGTTAAGGAGAAACTGAGAAACGCTTAAAGACCGTTACGAGATAGGAAACCTCGGAAAACGAAAACTAGAGTTATCCTATAACTTTTTTTAATTTAGTAAGTATCGGTCTTGGGAATACTGTCATATAAATCATGTAATACTGACATATAAATATGTCACTTACGTAAAATTATTGAAAATTTTTATTAAATGTTTGTTGGGTTGGTCAATAAATAATTACTTACTTTGAAATATTTCAAATTTTTAAATTTATTTTTAATTTATAAAAAATAACAGTCAAAAATAAGTCATTTATCGGCCAGCGACGAGATGTTGCGTTCTAAAAATTGAGTGGGTTGACTGATGAAATAGGTGAAAGTGCTTTTAATGTTGTCGCAATGGAAGAAGTACGACCACAGAAAAAAGTTCTTGCAGGCGTGGAACAGATAATAATCAAAAGGGTGCAAGATTTTAAGAGAATGCTGGTTATAAAACCGCAGCTCACTACAGCTCCTTCTATTGCTGAGAGACGGAAGAAGCAACGTGCAGCCAAGTGTCGTAACGAAGCAAGTGCAGCTCGAAATTTAATAGCAGCAGCCAACTTGTGAAACTGATGAATAGACACGTCGATTTTTAACAGTTTCTCCTAGAAGTGTATCCTAGAAGTTTGTAATCGATCAAACCGTACGCATTCTACCAGCAGTATAGAAAAATAGTGTGTACATGAGTCTTCGCTTTGGTCTGAATTTGTATTCTTTTTTATGATAAGCAGCAGTCGATCGGCGCGTCATTTTTTTATGAAATTCAATCTGTAGTTACAATATGATTCAGAAACTTCTTGCATCTTGGTCGAAAAAAGAGTGGCTGATTGATAGAAAATCGGGTAACCCAATTTGCATAACTAATTGTGTAGTATATCCATCTTTGTGAGATTTACCCATAGCCGAGCACGCTAAACAAATTCTTGTGATCCCATGAGTGCAGTTGTAGTTTGCCAATCATATTGTCGCCGTTCAGTTCGATTGTTGAAAGCTTATCTCCCAAGCTCGTATCTTCAGAATACATAATGGAATTAACGACTCACTTCTGTATTCGCTCACATTTGGGCGGAAATTGTTAATACAGCAAGTTTTTATCATACCGTAGGTATCTAAACATGGTTCTTGCTCTTGCAGGTGTCCGACACCAGCGTAATTAAAACGAATCAGTTCACTAGCCGAACTGTTGTAAATCAATATTCTATTTATGCATGTCGGCCGCAGTTTAGTGGTCAATAAATTTCAAACATAATTGCGATTTTACTACAGTGTCCCCTTAAGCGAGCAATGCTTGGCGGTGAACCAAAATTGTTTCTGAACCTGCTCCGTGCATTTCGAAAGTACTCTTTGATTTGTAGTCGCATTCACCATTCCCGGTTTACGAACTCTATGCCAAAACATGGCGGATAATGCGTCTAATCTTATTCTGGGTCAACTCTCTTTGTTCAAATACCTTAGAAATTGTTAAATATATATATATATATATATATATATATATATACATATATATATATATATATATATATATATATATATATGTATATATATACGTATAGATAAATAAAAGTACGTATGTTATAATAAATTATTACTTTATTTATAAAATTATAAACTTTATAGTGGTATAGACAGGTAGATTTGATGAAATATTTTTTTTATTTTTACTCATAAATTTTCGATTTCGACATCATTTGAATTAAATCTCTATGGACGAGGGATAAAATCATTCACTCTTTACCACTATTTAGGTTATTAGTAATTATTTATATAACAATTTGTCACATCTTATAAATTTCGTTTTCACTACTGACTGAAAAGGATCTTTTACTTTGACGTTTGTTTGTTTTTTTCTTTTTTTTTCTTTTTTATTTTAAACAATATCAATCACTTTGATGTCAACTTACTTTCTGCAAAATTACGTACAGTTAATGAGCCTACAGCTAATATTACAGTGATCACATCAAACATAAAAGTCAATACGAAAATATTATAACATTAACCACTTTTTCGGTTAGTGATTGTTTTTCCCGTATTAACTCAAACCCTGGTCGCGGAAATCTTCTAAGAGATCAGAACCATTAATGTTAAATAACATTTGATTGTAAGGTTTGGGACTTTTTTGATCCTATAGAAAAGGAGCCTCGTTTTTAATTTTTTTCGATTCTTATCGTTTTTCTAATCGTTTCTTAAATTCGATTCAATCATCCAATTTTTTTCTTATACAGTCGATTAAAAAAAACAGGTCGCTATCTATAACAGAATATTTTGACTATACTTTGGATTTACGTAAGGTTTAAAATTTTTATTATTTTATGTTAAGCATCTTCAATGCCATTCAACTTTTGATATTTTGTTTATATATTTGATACAAATGACATAAGAATTTAATATAAAATACACTTTTGTATATTACATTCTTTCTTATGAATCGATATATAGCTGTCTATAATTGTAACAAGTTTGACATCAACTTTCCAAATAACTCAACATAATTGGTTACTAAAAAAGTCGCGTTATCAGTTAAAAAAATTAAAAAGCTGCTTTTAAAATTCTGTAGTAAAATTAGAAACACTTATAGTTTAACCGTGTCCATTCTCTTTCTCTCTATATCTACGTCACCACCATTTTATTCGCATATTATTACTGCCATAAAACTACACGTGTGATACATATTTATAACGCCTACAAAGTTATAAATGAAATATTTTAATAGCTGAATAGTTATGAAATTAAATTTTTCAATCGCTGAATAGGTCTTTCAAAATATTGGGGGTATGTCATGAACACTTTTTCGATAGAGGAAACTGTTTACGATTAAGTTTGATAGAGGGAACTGTTTTTGATTAAGTTAGATACAGGGAACTGTTTACGATTAAGTTCGATACAAGGAACTGTTTACGATTAAGTTCGATAGAAGGAACTGTTTACGATTAAGTTCGATACAGGGAACTGTTTGCGATTAAGTTCGATACAGGGAACCGTTTAAGATTAAGTTTGATAAAGGGAACGGTTTACGATTAAGTTCGATAGAGAGAACTGTTTACTATTAAGTTCGATAGAGGGAACTGTTTACGATTAAGTTTGATAGAGGGAACTGTTTACGATTAAGTTCGATAGAGAGAACTGTTTACGATTAAGTTCGATAGAGGGAATTGTTTTGCGATTAAGTTCGATAAAGGGAACTGTTAACGATTAAGTTCGATAAAGGGAACTGTTTATGATTAAGTTCGATAGAGGGAATTGGTTACGATTAAGTTCGATAGAAGGAACTGTTTACGATTAAGTTCGATGAAATAACTATTTATGATTAAGTTCGATAGAGAGAACTGTTTACTATTAAGTTTGATAGAGGGAATTGTTTACGATTAAGTTCGATAGAAGGAACTGTTTACGATTAAGTTCGATGAAATAACTATTTATGATTAAGTTCGATAAAGGGAACTGTTAACGATTAAGTTCGATAAAGGGAACTGTTTATGATTAAGTTCGATAGAGGGAATTGTTTACGATTATGTTTGATAGAAGGAACTGTTTACGGCTAAGTTTGATAGAGGGAACTGTTTACGATTAAGTTCGGTAGAGAGAACTGTTTACGATTAAGGTCGATAGAGGGAATTGTATTGCGATTAAGTTCGATAAAGGGAACTGTTAACGATTAAGTTCGATAAAGGGAACTGTTTATGATTAAGTTCGATAGAAGGAACTGTTTACGATTAAGTTCGATGAAATAACTATTTATGATTAAGTTCGATAGAGAGAACTGTTTACTATTAAGTTTGATAGAGGGAATTGTTTACGATTAAGTTCGATAGAAGGAACTGTTTACGATTAAGTTCGATGAAATAACTATTTATGATTAAGTTCGATAAAGGGAACTGTTAACGATTAAGTTCGATAAAGGAAACTGTTTATGATTAAGTTCGATAGAGGGAATTGTTTACGATTAAGTTCGATAGAAGGAACTGTTTACGATTAAGTTCGATGAGATAACTATTTATGATTAAGTTCGATAGAGGGAATTGTTTACCATTATGTTTGATAGAAGGAATTGTTTACGATTAAGTTTGATAGAGGGAACTGTTTACGATTAAGTTCGATAGAGAGAACTGTTTACGATTAAGTTCTGTAGAGAGAACTGTTTACGATTAAGGTCGATAGAGGGAATTGTTTTGCGATTAAGTTCGATAAAGGGAACTGTTAACGATTAAGTTCGATAAAGGGAACTGTTTATGATTAAGTTCGATAGAGGGAATTGTTTACGATTAAGTTCGATAGAAGGAACTGTTTACGATTAAGGTCGATGAAATAACTATTTATGATTAAGTTCGATAGAGAGAACTGTTTACTATTAAGTTTGATAGAGGGAACTGTTTTCGATTAAGTTTGATAGAGAGAACTGTTTACGATTAAGTTCGATAGAGGGAATTGTTTATGATTAAGTTCGATAGAGGGAATTGTTTACGATTAAGTTCGATAGAAGGAACTGTTTACGATTAAGTTTGATGAAATAACTATTTATGATTAAGTTCGATAAAGGGAACTGTTAACGATTATGTTTGATAGAAGGAATTGTTTACGATTAAGTTTGATAGAGGGAACTGTTTACGATTAAGTTCGATAGAGAGAACTGTTTACGATTAAGTTCGATAGAGGGAATTGTTTTGCGATTAAGTTCGATAAAGGGAACTGTTAACGATTAAGTTCGATACAGGGAACTGTTTGCGATTAAGTTCGATACAGGGAACCGTTTAAGATTAAGTTTGATAAAGGGAACTGTTTACGATTAAGTTCGATAGAGAGAACTGTTTACTATTAAGTTCGATAGAGGGAACTGTATACGATTAAGTTTGATAGAGGGAACTGTTTACGATTAAGTTCGATAGAGATAACTGTTTACGATTAATTTCGATAGAGGGAATTGTTTTGCGATTAAGTTCGATAAAGGGAACTGTTAACAATTAAGTTCGATAAAGGGAACTGTTTATGATTAAGTTCGATAGAGGGAATTGTTTGCGATTAAGTTCGATAGAAGGAACTATTTACGATTAAGTTCGATGAGATAACTATTTATGATTAAGTTCGATAGAGGGAACTGTTTACGATTACGTTTGATAGAGGGAACTGTTTACGATTAAGTTCGATAGAGAGAACTGTTTACGATTAAGTGCGATAGAGGGAATTGTTTACGATTAAGTTCGATAGAGATAACTCTTTACGATTAAGTTTGATAGAGAGAATTGTTTACGATTAAGATAATATTCAGCTTTAAAGTGGTCGTTTTTGTTAGTTACGTATCCCCACTCTTCTACTTGTTAAACGGATGTTATTGAATATCGGGAAAGTATTGTGTACGTATAACGAAATTAAAAAGAAAATTATCACAGTTAAGTAGATAGGCGCTACTATATTACTAATAATAATCGATTAAATTATGACATGTAGTTGAGTCTGTAAAAAGTTCATGGAAATTTTATGAAAGTAACTTAAATCTCATTTGCAAAGTGATATTATTCGCCTTTATTTGATGCTCTGCATAAACTTATCTTTACTCGTGTATTGTTTACGTGTATTCCTTTATTGTTTACGTGTAATCCGTTATTATGTGTACGTGTATTCCTATACACGGTGTCCGGGAATCAACGTCGAACATAGAAAGACGTTGTTCATTGACTGAAAAATAATTGATTGTCGTCAAAATAAAATTTAAAAGATGACTTTCTTTCAGGAAATTCAAAATAATATTCATAATTGTCATACACACAATACTTGCGCACGTCAGCACCGCTCGGGGTAATATAGTAGTTGCGTACGGATAGCATGAGCTTGATGCGTGAATTAGGAGTATTAGGTGAGTTAAAAAGAGTTATGTGAAATATTTTTTGCATTCAATTAGAAAATGGACGTGTTTCACGTTTTATTTCAATGACAATTTACTCCTTTAAAGCCAACGAATAGCGTCTTTCTTTGTCCGACCTCTATTCCCGGACACCGTGTATATGTGAGCAACTGTAGCGTACACTGTTTCAATACCGAATAGTGAGCAGGGCTTTCATGTCTCTCTCCAGTCCGTAATATTTGTTATTGCACGTCTTTATGAGTTCTCGTAATTGAAAAGCATTTCGGCAAAACATAATCAAGGTTTCGACGAAGTAAAGATCTTTGAAGGTTCGTTCTGTTTCAGTTTGGAAGATGTGATCAGATTATTTTGTGAATAACGACAGGGAAATGAAAAATGTTTTAATGAAAGTGCTGAAAACATCAGATATTTTTCTGTAAGTCTTAAACATGTATACAACGGCAAGTGTTATTTCAGGTTTATTCTCTATCTGAAGCTGTTCATCGTAATGGGGGTTAACTGGACGGCGGAACTAATCAGCTTCTTCGTCGGCGGCAACTACTACTTCTGGATCGTTACGGACATCACCAATCTTATGTTAGGTGTCTGCATCTTCATAATCTTCGTCTGCAAGCGAAAAGTCAAGAATTTGTTGATCAAGAGGTGAGTTCGTCTTAATTATTTTGTCCACTGGATGATTACAAAGCCTTTTAATCGATCAACTACCTATATCACCAGTGTGCGGCCGAGAAGTATGGCGTATAATAAGCCATACTTCTCGACCTCACGCTGTGCGATTTTTATTTATTCCTAAGAATAAAAGATAAACTAAAAAGCATATGATTTCCGAGCGCCGAAAGCTATCGAAAAGGCCATGGAGACACGTTCGAGGTTGAGTGGGTCGACTGCTTCTCTGAGTTGTTCCATCGAATGAATCAATGTATAGAGACAATTTTGAATTTACTATTTGGTTTTATTATAAGTCATAACTTAACATTCGATTTTCACTTTTATATCAATTAATACAGAGACATCTCGAGTAAGTTGATCGTCACCGAAGAAATGAAGGCAGTCGTTCCGTTCCAGTCGCTGTGACTTCCAGGTTTTAGTTGTTTTTGCGACTTTGACTGAAGTTTTTTTTTATTTCTCACTTGATTACCGGGACACGTCAGTGCACAATTCTGGATTTAATGCATGGTGTTAAAAAACCACTTCATTCGTGTAGCAAGTTGCATTTGAACGGAATCCACTGTGTTTGTAGTGGTAGAGCTTTCTGTATCCTAATGTTACACCCAGTGCTTGCAGTAACAAATGCACACAAGTTTGTTAATTTCTGATAAGTTGATAGAAGATTAAGAGTTCTGATTGATTGAAATGATTTTTGCTTTTCACTAAAAACTTTCTCTCGTAAAACATTTTTTTTAAATTAATTAGATTGATTATGACACAATATGATGACTTTTTAAAGAGTTCTTCATATGTTTACTAATATTATAAAATAGGGTGTGAGTTTGTTTTGTTAAATATTTATATTTAAAGGATGATCATAAATATTGCTGGACGAACTTTAAAATTTGTTTCACTGCTAGACAAGTGATTTAATATAGATGAACATAAACTATATTATATTTTTTATTTGGAAATAATAATATTTTACAAAGGAATACTTGATATTTGTAATACAATTACGAGAAAAATCAAAACCTCAAAATGACTACGAAAAAGTACATGATAATATATTATTATTCCATACATTATCTAATATATATATATATATATATATATATATATATATATATATATATATTTACGATACTGTCTGTACTGTACGATACTGTGAAGCCACTTTGGTATGCTAATTAAGTGCGTACTTTAAAATTATCTTAAAATAATCTGTAATTTTCCTCAAACCATGATTTAAAATACATTGCGATGTTTGTATCAATATATACAAATATTGTCTTGTTATTTATGTTTTTTACTATAAACATATAGCCTTGAATGCAAATTAAATATTTCACATTCAGTAGGATACGGTTTCCAAATTCTGCAATAACGGTTATTTACTATAAACTTCTTTTTCATCTAAATTGTTTTTCATTAATTTTTTTCATAAAATAAATTGACTATGAGAAATAAAATTCGAATATACTCTAAAGAGAAGATGTGACGGAGATCGCCTCATGGAAATTTATGCCTTCATCAACAATATGGATGTATTATTATAAAATAGAGCTAATTTGCAAGAATTTAACAGTGAAACTAATTTTAAAGAAAAAGTTCACCAAAGATACAATTGGTATTACACTATGTTCCAGGAAAATGTGTTTAGTAATACTAGACTAAAACCAGGACTGGACAAAATGGCGATCAATAATTTTGTATAACATTTTATCATATGGATTTATTTTCCACCATACAACATGGAACCTATATAATATCATTACTATTAATAAACTTGATAGTTATTGGTATTTTAATTAATGCAAAAAAAATTAAATCACTTTTCGTTTTGAAAATCCTCATAGCATGACAGCAAAATAACAAAACAGTGTATACTCTTTACAATAATTTATAATATTATTATATTTAATCACCAAATCTTCGAGAATTTGAGCAACAGGTGTTATAATAATTTGGTATCATACTAAAACTAAATACCATTTTAGGGACAGTTATTGTATGGACGTGGCACCCCACGGTTCCTCGCCCAAAAACAACTAGTCCTTAATCAAGCCGGTTTTTATTATTTAAAAAAAAATAGTGAACTTCGTAATGCTTTAATTGTAGATAATAATTTATCTATTTTAATGATATAAATTACCTCGATTACAAAAAAATTGTCAATCGCAACTTAACCAGGCCATACCTTATTTTAAGTCAAGAACATTAAGAGAGGGGAACTCGACCACACCTACTTAGCATCATTTATTTTTTTAAATTTACTATCATTGTTTAGTTCTTAAAACTGTTATCATATAGGCTGTCTTAAAAAATATGTTCTGTTTGAACTAATTATCATTTTGTTCTAAAATGTATTTATAGAAGGCCTTGAAAGAATGACTAAGCGTCGAAGAACAGCCTTTTAGAGTATTGTACTCCATTTTTAGAGTATTGTACCATAGCTCATCCCTTGGTATGACAAACTATAAAAGGCAAAATATGTCCAGGTTCAACAGCCTTTGTTACGGATCGACGGAACGCGGCGGCACGTCGAGTCGCTCACGCTGGGCCTACCGCTCGAGCGAGACCCCGACGGAGGACACGCGCCTCACCACCGCCAGCGACGAGAACTCCATGCGGCTGCGCGAGGTCACGCCCGCCGCCGCCAGGATCTAGTCGTATTTGTCTGCATCTACCAGCTGTCTACAACTCCAAAGTAGGATTTAAAAACGTATTAAAAAATAATGGGGTAAAAGATCGTAAGTCTCAAAAAGGTTAAGTCACAAAAATTGTAATGTTAGTCATAATTAATATTTTGGACCGTTATAATACAATGCGTAATTAGAATATTATTATTTAAATGTTTCCTGTATTTACGTAGATATAGTGTCCAGTGAAATTTTTTTTAATCTAATGAATCAACACCTTAATATTAATGATATAGGATCTAGTGTTCCTGAATAGCTTCTGGCGCTTTCCATTATATCTTTTTCAATTTCAACCACAATCAAACCAAATTAAAATTATTGGCAAATTGTTTACTATATTCTTCATAAATTCACTTGTCTGTTGCATCTTTGCAACATATACTTGTTGTATACATGTGTATTGCACAATAAACTCGTAATCTAAAAGAACACCAACGATATAGAGTGAAGACAGGAATCTGTTTTCACATTATATTTATTTAATTTTTCATAAATACTATATAGAGTTGTGATGTTGAATTAGTATGGCTAGTCAAGAAAATAAGACATTATAATCAATTATAATGTTTCCATTCATTCACGAGATATACTATTTCATCGTTAACGCAAGGGTTCAATATTGTGCTGTGTACCACATAATGAATATCATGTGACACCATCAAAGGTACAATGCGATACAGCTCGTTAAGAATAAACCTCTTATTTGTTATCAATATCCTGCCTTAGCCCACTGGCAGACATAGACCATTTCAGTGCAGTTATCATTGAAGGCAATACTCATATTTATTGACACCACAGGCTGGTGATCGCAGTGCATAGCTTCTCGTACCAGTTGGGTTATTACACGCCCCCCACTCCAGCCCCGTTGAATGAGTGGCCGGGAAAGACCATGAGTCTTCTTTTCAACGCAACTCACCACGGCGGTAATTGTTGCTGAACAGTGAACACCTATTAATTGGACTATTCTACAATATGGGTATTATTTATTGAAAAGAAATGTCCATATACAAATAAATTCGTTATTAATCCGAAGCTTTTTTCGTGGAAGCTCTGTTCATGTAAATAAAATGTTTGTGTAATTTTCGTTAAGAAAATTTTTTAAAAACATTTTTTTTATAAACTAAATTATTTCTCTGTACTAAATCAAAAACCAAACAGATTATTTTCATCTTATATTTTGGAGAGTACTCTTGGTATACGAGTTAACGTGTTATATGTAATTAGAGTAACTAAACGATTTATGATAAATGTTATGGCCTATGAATCAACAATATATTCATAAGTGAATATAGAAGCATGTTTCAACCTTTTAGAACTGTCTACCTCTTACACGAGAAACTTGTGTCTTGTAACTTTATAATTGTTGGAGAAAAAGTTTTTTATGGAAGATTTTAATCCTTTTGAATTCATCGTATTAGAGTATACAGAGTTATAAAAAAATCCAAATTCTCCGAGTTATAAAAAAATAGACTTGTTGAAAAGTGTCATTATGCTTGCAATAAATGCCAAAGGAATAGTTTATGTATTGTTACCAGTACATTTCTTTAGTGATGTGAGTAACATTAATTTATTTTATGGTTAGCAAATACTTATCTCTAGTTAAGCCAAATTATTTCCAAAGGGTAGATAGGTATTTATACAGACTAACTTTGACGAAAGTTGTATAAACTGTAGAATCTTTGAAATTTTCTTTACAAAATGGCTGAATTTGAATATTGTTACTCTAAATATTAGCCAGCCAGTACTGACGTTTAGAGTACCACAACTTTGTTTGTATGCTCAAGCTAATCTTCTTCATTCATAAAATAGGTTTAAAGCCTTGAATAGATGCTACTTAAAGTAATTTAGCTTTTTCTATATATCACTCTTACATTATCGACGCTACGTATTGTATTTGTATTCGCTAGTAGTTAACTTTACGCTCTCAATATAAACGCACCCTCCGAATAGTTAATAATATAATCTACTTTTGCTTTTACAGCTCGCTAAGTAATTTGCTTCAATCTTATAAATTAGAACAAGTTTAGCAGTTTGACTGTCTTGTGTACCATTTTTGGCGCCAACACACCTGTCCCCGTGGGCGGTTCGATTACTTGTGATGTAAGTTTGGTGAGAGACTGTGTATCATCCTCGAGTTTGTTTCTATGAATTATATTAAATTTCAAAAACCATTTATCATCAATTAATTTAAAATAATAATTTATTACGTGTCTAGAATATTGGTAGTGTTAAAAAAAATTGTTTGCGGCCTGGGGTAAGTCTGGAGACTGAACATCAGCTGAAGGTCTGGCAGTCAAACTATTAACGTCATTGCTAATAGTAATACTCCCAAACTTGCATTCATTCATAAATTCATATATTTAGACCATTCGTTCTAGGGGAACAGATCTGTTCCAATTAGGTTAATTACTATTGTACACTTGTTAATGTTTTATAAACATACAGAGCATTGTTTTATTTCTTTATACCAGATGTTGAATTGATAATTATGTTAACAAATATAGAGAGTTTAAGTGAAAAAAGAAACAAGATTTAAAACATATAACATTTCAGAATATAACAGTGTTTAATGAATCACTTTACCGATAATGGTAAATATTTGAAAGTTAAAAAATGCCAAGACTACATCAAAATATTTGGATAAAGGCTGCGTGGTCGGTCTTGCTAACTGTTTAAAAAAAACCTCTCGAAATGTGTAACTGCAATATAATATGCGCAGTAATTGTGCTTATATTTCTAGCAATGATTACAGAATGTGTACATATTTCGCACAATTTTTTTAACCAAACATTTCAATACTAGTCATTTGATTGAAAACTGAGTGAAACACGTATATTATCACAGCGTTAAATATAATTAAATTTATGTGTTGCTTGCGCTGTTTATTTATGAGTGTTTGTGTATTGTAGACTTTGTTAAAATACGGTATATACATATATTTAAGTACATAAATCATTAAAGGTACAAAAAAAATCTAATTTAAACAAGTTTTTGATAGCTTTAATATATTAGAGTGTAGTGTTTTTATATTGCCTAAGCACAGTTATGTTTTTGTAGAATAAAGGTAAAATGATTGCAGTTGTTACAGAAGCTCTTGTATTCGAATTGGCAACTCAAAGTTTTGCTATTATAAATAAATAAATGCTTATGAAAGTATACAAAATGTAGTTTCTTTAATAAAATAATGGAAAAATTCCAATTCCATATGGATCATAGACCTAATAACCACTGGACTTACAGTTCATCATTATTATATAAATTATACTTAAGCATTTAAATTTTAATATTAATTTTACTCAACTTAAAATTATAAAAAAAATGGGTTTTTACAAACCCAGACAAAGATAGGAAAACTACAGCGATGGTTCTAGATGTCATAATTATAGAAATATTGAATTATAGAATATGATTGAATGAATTGATGCCTGCACTAAATAGAGTAGGTGGTACATTTACATTTATCTATTTTCAAAGCCAATTTTCTACCATGACCAACCACGTGACGTAGAAACTTTAAACTTAGTGTAGTAATATATCTTATTAACCCACTTATTTTACATCACCAATTTTTTTATTTATTAATATTACAATTAACGAGGAGATAAAAACGGTCTTAATTTTTTTTCTTTTACATAGTATTTGAAGTATCTATTCATTTAAAAAGGCTTATGAGAAATACAATAATATTTTTTCACAAATTTAAATTGTATATTTAATAACATATTTTAAAAAATATGCAAAAATATAGCTAGCATACCCTCCCTTATTTCCGAAAATACCAAGCCAAAAAGTATAAAAAACAGGTTTGGTAAAATGTGACCAAAAGATTATGGGAAAATTATGGTGATTATTCAAGATTTTATAATTTTTTTAAATATACACCACATTGTTACGCCTTTGAATAATATAGAATACAATACGTTGCCATATATTACGATACGTTGTGAAAAAATACTATCTAATCAAATGTTTATGAGTGCCGAAATGTGTATAGAATCCTTGTAGTGTCAGTTCTACTCATGTTTAACAGGGTTGTTATTTAGTTTATTTCAGAATATGTGTAAATATATGTGTAGTTATTAAATAATGATAAAAAATTTTGAAGAGAAAGTGTAAATATTAATTAATGAATGTAACTGTGATTAGAATTAACTAATGGAAACTGCGTAAAAATATAATCGTCTCGTATGCCATCAGTGTGTTGCTTATTTATGTTTTCACCTCCAGAGAAGGGGAAATATTCCCTCCATAGGGGAAGATATTTTCTATAGCAGAGTCTCAAGCTTGTGTAAAGTATGACAGAAAGTTTTCAATATCAAATTGCATAGATAGATTTTCAATATCAATTCACATTGTATAGATCGATCTTGCTGGGTATTCTATGTAACAAGCAAAAAAATAATGAATATTTTAGGTCGAATGTCTGCTATGTAATTTCAAATGTACATCCAAACCAAACGTACTGGCCGCATACGGCCCAGTGTTTTGTAACCCATATACATACCTATAATTTTACATACACGTATAGGGTCACCAAGTAGGAAAAAATAATGATATCCCACTTTAACCTGAAATCCGTTTGAGTACCGATAAGCGCCATCGCGCTCGTACTAACTATATTTGCCACGAGCGCAATGGCACTCGTGAAATCAGTTTCTGTTTAGCGAGTGGTAGGCGGTCACTAATTTTAAAAAATAGCATGCATCGCTATTTAATAATTAAACTAAAAAATAATAATAAAATAATTACCTTTCTACGTGTTACATAAAGTTCAAATTATATTATTAGTAATTAGAATATAAAAGGAATCCAGGAAAAGAAAATTTGTAACCCATAATGTCGGAATAAGAAAATAATTCGAATGAAAATGACGGACTGCGAAAATGACGATGTGACCTTGATTTCAGTTTTGTTATAATTTTTGTTCACAATATATATTTCCATAATTTTCTTTGTATTTTATTATCCTTGTACAAATTTTTATCAAGAAAACACCGAAAAAATTATTAAAATTGGATAATTTTTGGAAGAGATACAGTTTTTTTTCGGGACAAGGGTAAATGACATCAAAAACAAAAGATTTCTTTGGCAGTTTTAAGTATATATGAGTAAAAAACTATGGCACTAAAACGGTTAAATGAAGGAGCAAAGCTCATAATTTTCACTAAATTTTTATAGCTATTTCACTACTTCTTTTTAATTAACCTATATTTTCATGAAATTTTATTAAAAACAGTAAATCTAAGAGTCGACTATCCTATTATTTAAGTTATCAAAAACACTGGGACTGAAACAGAAAGGACTGCTTTCTAAAAATTTTATTTCAATATATTTATAATCATAGTTTGCTATAAAACAAGTAATTACCATATTTAAATGATATGATTATAGAGATACGAGGTGTAGGTCACACTTTATAGTGTTTTTATCATTATAAATTGTATATTTTGAAAATACATTAATATATACAAATTTAATGTATCAAAATTCCATTTTTTTTGTCCACACCAGTTTACGAAATTGTTTATACTATTAATAATGTATTATGAGATTTATTTAAAAATTCTAGGCTCATTTTTCATACTTATTTTGTTTGGGAAAACAAGCTGAATTAAAATTTCCACATATTGCACTTACAGTGATTGGTCTCTCATAAACATAAGGTAATTTTACAGTTAATCTAAGAAGTAGTCAAATAAAACAACCATATATAGCATATGTACTTTATATAAATTTATTTACAAAATAAATTTGTTACACCTAAAACACAGCTCAAGTTAAAAGTATAATTATCTTAATAATAAAATTAAAAACAGCTTTAAAACCCAACTATGCAAAGTAGTCTTCCCTGTCAGCTGGCTGGCCGCTTGCACCTTCCTCCATGCTGGCGAAGTGCATAAAGTGAGCGGGCCGGTGCACTTCGTGGTAGAATTCACGAGGATTGCCTAGTTGCACCGAGTACTTCATATTAGGGTCATGGCGGACGCCTGGAAACAATATAAAATTTATTATATGATGTTTAAACATAAAAACGTTACTTAAATCATATAATTTCTTCAGCATTTATTTCATATAAAATTTTGAAATCACTTGACAAAAGAGTTTTCATGGCACAATTAAAAATAAGGATTTGTGGAAAGTATGCTATTGAAAATATAAAAGAAAAGACATCGAGATGATTCAAAAAGGAAAGCATGAAAAACTATTATGGAAATAAGTGGATTAAATTGAATAAGATCAAAAGAAAGTAAGTTATAAAATAGAAAAACATGGATGAGGAAAGCAAGAACATAAGGTTACAGTATCTCTTAAAAATATAAGAACCTTTTTTATAGAGGATTAAATTCTCTAAAACTTTTGTTTAAAACATTTATGTAACATTATTTACTTTACATTAAAAGGAAGATGGCAATATAAGGTGAGAAACATTATTTACATCAATTCATGAGAATTCATTGTTACGGAAAACTTTGAGGTCCTATAACTTAAGAACTGTTGGTTTTTGTGCAACTTTTTCTCATAATCTAATGAAATAAGCATAAATAAATTTATACAATAATTTTTGGTATAATTTTTCATAAATACTTCTTAATAGAATTTATTTGTATTAGTTGAATATTTTTTGTACTTTGAATTTTTAAAAACCTTATGACAATTAAACAATATCCATCTATGAGCCCAATTTAATTTTTCTATATTATATAAGAGAAACAGGCTTGAAATATATGAAACTATACCTGAAACACAATAGGGTCCCATAATACTCTCTTAGGTGTAGAATCTTAATGAAAGAGGCAAATTAAAGAAAACTCGCCGACTTACCCATAAAGTTATAATTCCAACTGCCCTGCGCCGGCACCATAAAGTATCCTAGGAAGCGATCCGACAGTAGCATTTGGACCTTCTCATAGTGAGAAGGCATGTAACCCTTGGGATTATTGCCCCGATCGGTGTTACGTGCGCCCCACTCATAACCCGCCGGTGTCAACTTATATGCCGTCAGCGAGCACGATCCGGGGGTGAAGGAACATGTTATGATAATAGTTTTCTCTCCGTCCCAAGAAGGATTCTCCGACATTATTTTGGCGTGGGTTGTTATGTCCTGAAAGAAAAAAAATATTCATTAATTTTTTTTAACAGTATCCAAAAGAAATTCTCATTTTAGATTTGTCATTGTCCATATTTACAAACAAATACAAGTAGTCTGGTTTCAATTTCACTAATTTAATGCAATGAACTCAGTATTTTTTTAAACAAGTTTGTAATGGTCTGCTGCATTTGTAAGGTACATTATTGTCGTGTAGGTGTAAAGAAACTAATGAAATTTTTTTTTGGGAGATTGTTCTAGAAAAAGTGAAAATAATAGGCCAAGAGCAAATACTCCATTCCTTTATTATCATTATCGTAATAATTGTTATGAACTCAATCAATTAAAAAGAGTTAAAATATGTTTATAGAACATTTATCATACCATTAAAATGATATTTGACAAATAGAATAAATGCATGATGTGAGAAATAAAGAGTTAAGAAAACCAGTGAAGCTCACTTATTTCATATGAATGAAAATCTAAGTGATGGGAGAAAATGAAAAAGACAAACAAAGGTGATAAATAGACTTGTACTAGATAGACAAACAAAGGTGATAAATAGACTTGTTGTACTAGGTATACAAATAAAGGTGATAAATAGACTTGTTTTATTAGGTAGACAAACAAAGGTGATAAATAGACTTGTTGCACTAGATAGACAAATAAAGGTGATAAATAGACTTGTTGTATTAGGTAGACAAACAAAGGTGATAAATAGACTTGTTGTACTAGATAGACAAACAAAGGTGATAAATAGACTTGTTTTATTAGGTAGACAAACAAAGGTGATAAATAGACTTGTTGCACTAGATAGACAAATAAAGGTGATAAATAGACTTGTTGTATTAGGTAGACAAACAAAGGTGATAAATAGACTTGTTGTACTAGATAGACAAATAAAGGTGATAAATAGACTTGTTGTATTAGGTAGACAAACAAAGGTGATAAATAGACTTGTACTAGATAGACAAACAAAGGTGATAAATAGACTTGTTGTATTAGGTAGACAAATAATATTGATAAATAGACTTGTTGTATTAGGTAGACAAACAAAGGTGATAAATAGACTTGTACTAGATAGACAAACAAAGGTGATAAATAGACTTGTTGTACTAGGTAGACAAATAATATTGATAAATAGACTTGTTGTATTAGGTAGACAAACAAAGGTGATAAATAGACTTGTACTAGATAGACAATCAACGGTGATAAATAGACTTGTTGTACTAGATAGACAAATAAAGGTGATAATTAGACTTGTTGTATTAGGTAGACAAACAAAGGTGATAAATAGACTTGTACTACATAGACAAATAAAGGTGATAAATAGACATGTTGTATTAGGTAGACAAACAAAGGTGATAAATAGACTTGTACTAGATAGACAAACAAAGGTGATAAATAGACTTGTTGTACTAGATAGACAAATAAAGGTGATAAATAGACTTGTTGTATTAGGTAGACAAACAAAGGTGATAAATAGACTTGTACTAGGTAGACAAATAATATTGATAAATAGACTTGTTGTATTAGGTAGACAAACAAAGGTGATAAATAGACTTGTACTAGATAGACAAACAACGGTGATAAATAGACTTGTTGTACTAGATAGACAAATAAAGGTGATAATTAGACTTGTTGTATTAGGTAGACAAACAAAGGTGATAAATAGACTTGTTGTATTAGATAGACAAATAAATGTGATAAATAGACTAGTTGTATTAGGTAGACAAACAAAGGTGATAAATAGACTTGTACTAGATAGACAAATAAAGGTGATAAATAGACTTGTTGTATTAGGTAGACAAACAAAAGTGATAAATAGACTTGTTGTACTAGATAGACAAACAAAGGTGATAAATAGACTTGTTGTACTAGATAGACTAATAAAGGTGATAAACAGACTTGTTGTATTAGGTAGACAAACAAAGGTGATAAATAGACTTGTACTAGATAGACAAATAAAGGTGATAAATAGACTTGTTGTATTAGGTAGACAAACAAAGGTGATAAATAGACTTGTACTAGATAGACAAATAAAGGTGATAAATAGACTTGTTGTAATAGGTAGACAAACAAAGGTGATAAATAGACAAACAAAGGTGATAAATAGACAAACAAAGGTGATAAATAGACTTGTTGTACTAGATAGGCAAATAAAGGTGATAAATAGACTTGTTGTATTAGGTAGACAAACAAAGGTGATAAATAGACAAAGGTGATAAATAGACTTGTTGTACTAGATAGACAAAAAAGGTGATAAATAGACTTGTTGTATTAGGTAGACAAACAAAGGTGATAAATAGACTTGTACTAGATAGACAAACAAAGGTGATAAATAGACTTGTTTTATTAGGTAGACAAACAAAGGTGATAAATAGACTTGTTGCACTAGATAGACAAATAAAGGTGATAAATAGACTTGTTGTATTAGGTAGACAAACAAAGGTGATAAATAGACTTGTTGTACTAGATAGACAAATAAAGGTGATAAATAGACTTGTTGTATTAGGTAGACAAACAAAGGTGATAAATAGACTTGTACTAGATAGACAAACAAAGGTGATAAATAGACTTGTTGTATTAGGTAGACAAATAATATTGATAAATAGACTTGTTGTATTAGGTAGACAAACAAAGGTGATAAATAGACTTGTACTAGATAGACAAACAAAGGTGATAAATAGACTTGTTGTACTAGGTAGACAAATAATATTGATAAATAGACTTGTTGTATTAGGTAGACAAACAAAGGTGATAAATAGACTTGTACTAGATAGACAATCAACGGTGATAAATAGACTTGTTGTACTAGATAGACAAATAAAGGTGATAATTAGACTTGTTGTATTAGGTAGACAAACAAAGGTGATAAATAGACTTGTACTACATAGACAAATAAAGGTGATAAATAGACATGTTGTATTAGGTAGACAAACAAAGGTGATAAATAGACTTGTACTAGATAGACAAACAAAGGTGATAAATAGACTTGTTGTACTAGATAGACAAATAAAGGTGATAAATAGACTTGTTGTATTAGGTAGACAAACAAAGGTGATAAATAGACTTGTACTAGGTAGACAAATAATATTGATAAATAGACTTGTTGTATTAGGTAGACAAACAAAGGTGATAAATAGACTTGTACTAGATAGACAAACAACGGTGATAAATAGACTTGTTGTACTAGATAGACAAACAAAGGTGATAAATAGACTTGTTGTATTAGATAGACAAATAAATGTGATAAATAGACTAGTTGTATTAGGTAGACAAACAAAGGTGATAAATAGACTTGTACTAGATAGACAAATAAAGGTGATAAATAGACTTGTTGTATTAGGTAGACAAACAAAAGTGATAAATAGACTTGTTGTACTAGATAGACAAACAAAGGTGATAAATAGACTTGTTGTACTAGATAGACTAATAAAGGTGATAAACAGACTTGTTGTATTAGGTAGACAAACAAAGGTGATAAATAGACTTGTACTAGATAGACAAATAAAGGTGATAAATAGACTTGTTGTATTAGGTAGACAAACAAAGGTGATAAATAGACTTGTACTAGATAGACAAATAAAGGTGATAAATAGACTTGTTGTAATAGGTAGACAAACAAAGGTGATAAATAGACAAACAAAGGTGATAAATAGACAAACAAAGGTGATAAATAGACTTGTTGTACTAGATAGGCAAATAAAGGTGATAAATAGACTTGTTGTATTAGGTAGACAAACAAAGGTGATAAATAGACAAAGGTGATAAATAGACTTGTTGTACTAGATAGACAAAAAAGGTGATAAATAGACTTGTTGTATTAGGTAGACAAACAAAGGTGATAAATAGACTTGTACTAGATAGACAAACAAAGGTAATAAATAGACTTGTTGTACTAGATAGACAAATAAAGGTGATAAATAGACTTGTTGTATTAGGTAGACAAACAAAGGTGATAAATAGACTTGTACTAGATAGATAAGTAAAGGTGATAAATAGATTTGTTGTATTAGGTAGACAAACAAAAGTGATAAATAGACTTGTTGTACTAGATAGACAAACAAAGGTGATAAATAGACTTGTTGTACTAGATAGACAAAGGTGATAAATAGACTTGTTGTATTAGGTAGACAAACAAAGGTGATAAATAGACTTGTACTAGATAGACAAACAACGGTGATAAATAGACTTGTTGTACTAGATAGACAAATAAAGGTGATAATTAGACCTGTTGTATTAGGTAGACAAACAAAAGTGATAAATAGACTTGTACTAGATAGACAAATAAAGGTGATAAATAGACATGTTGTATTAGGTAGACAAACAAAGGTGATAAATAGACTTGTACTAGATAGACAAACAAAGGTAATAAATAGACTTGTACTAGATAGACAAATAAAGGTGATAAATAGACTTGTTGTATTAGGTAGACAAACAAAGGTGATAAATAGACTTGTTGTATTAGGTAGACAAACAAAGGTGATAAATAGACTTGTACTAGATAGACAAACAAAGGTGATAAATAGACTTGTTGTACTAGATAGACTAATAAAGGTGATAAACAGACTTGTTGTATTAGGTAGACAAACAAAGGTGATAAATAGACTTGTACTAGATAGACAAATAAAGGTGATAAATAGACTTGTTGTATTAGGTAGACAAACAAAGGTGATAAATAGACTTGTACTAGATAGACAAATAAAGGTGATAAATAGACTTGTTGTATTAGGTAGACAAACAAAGGTGATAAATAGACAAACAAAGGTGATAAATAGACTTGTTGTACTAGATAGACAAATAAAGATGATAAATAGACTTGTTGTATTAGGTAGACAAACAAAGGTGATAAATAGACAAAGGTGATAAATAGACTTGTTGTACTAGATAGACAAAAAAGGTGATAAATAGACTTGTTGTATTAGGTAGACAAACAAAGGTGATAAATAGACTTGTACTAGATAGACAAACAAAGGTAATAAATAGACTTGTTGTACTAGATAGACAAATAAAGGTGATAAATAGACTTGTTGTATTAGGTAGACAAACAAAGGTGATAAATAGACTTGTACTAGATAGATAAGTAAAGGTGATAAATAGATTTGTTGTATTAGGTAGACAAACAAAAGTGATAAATAGACTTGTTGTACTAGATAGACAAACAAAGGTGATAAATAGACTTGTTGTACTAGATAGACAAAGGTGATAAATAGACTTGTTGTATTAGGTAGACAAACAAAGGTGATAAATAGACTTGTACTAGATAGACAAACAACGGTGATAAATAGACTTGTTGTACTAGATAGACAAATAAAGGTGATAATTAGACCTGTTGTATTAGGTAGACAAACAAAGGTGATAAATAGACTTGTACTAGATAGACAAACAAAGGTAATAAATAGACTTGTACTAGATAGACAAATAAAGGTGATAAATAGACTTGTTGTATTAGGTAGACAAACAAAGGTGATAAATAGACTTGTACTAGATAGACAAATAAAGGTGATAAATAGACTTGTTGTATTAGGTAGACAAACAAAGGTGATAAATAGACTTGTACTAGATAGCCAAACAAAGGTGATAAATAGACTTGTTGTACTAGATAGACAAATAAAGGTGATAAATAGACTTGTTGTATTAGGTAGACAAACAAAGGTGTTAAATAGACTTGTATTAGATAGACAAATAAAGGTGATAAATAGACTTGTTGTATTAGGTAGACAAACAAAGGTGATAAATAGACTTGTACTAGATAGACAAACAAAGGTGATAAATAGACTTGTTGTACTAGATAGACAAATAAAGGTGATAAATAGACTTGTTTTATTAGGTAGACAAACAAAGGTGATAAATAGACTTGTTGTATTAGATAGACAAATAAAGGTGATAAATAGACTTGTTGTATTAGGTAGACAAACAAAGGTGATAAATAGACTTGTACTAGATAGACAAATAAAGGTGATAAATAGACTTGTTGTATTAGGTAGACAAACAAAAGTGATAAATAGACTTGTTGTACTAGATAGACAAACTAAGGTGATAAATACAGTTGTTGTATTAGGTAGACAAACAAAGGTGATAAATAGACTTGTTGTACTAGATAGACTAATAAAGGTGATAAATAGACTTGTTGTATTAGGTAGACAAACAAAGGTGGTAAATAGACTTGTACTAGATAGACAAACAAAGGTGATAAATAGACTTGTTGTACTAGATAGACAAATAAAGGTGATAAATAGACTTGTTGTATTAGGTAGACAAACAAAGGTGATAAATAGACTTGTACTAGATAGACAAATAAAGGTGATAAATAGACTTGTTGTATTAGGTAGACAAACAAAGGTGATAAATAGACAAACAAAGGTGATAAATATACTTGTTGTACTAGATAGACAAAAAAGGTGATAAATAGACTTGTTGTATTAGGTAGACAAACAAAGGTGATAAATAGACTTGTACTAGATAGACAAACAAAGGTGATAAATAGACTTGTTGTACTAGATAGACAAATAAAGGTGATAAATAGACTTATTGTATTAGGTAGACAAACAAAGGTGATAAATAGACTTGTACTAGATAGATAAATAAAGGTGATAAATAGGCTTGTTGTATTAGGTAGACAAACAAAAGTGATAAATAGACTTGTTGTACTAGATAGACAAACAAAGGTGATAAATAGACTTGTTGTACTAGATAGACAAAGGTGATAAATAGACTTGTTGTATTAGGTAGACAAACAAAGGTGATAAATAGACTTGTTGTACTAGATAGACAAACAAAGGTGGGAGAGTGTGTGATGATGTATAATAGCGATGTTATGTAGCAGAGAAAGGGATAGCAAAAGAAAAACCATACTGTTTTTTGCAATGCAGGAATGCAGGATCATGTGGAAAATAGCATTCTCTGTTTTTGGGTGATTGTGAACATGAACGTGAATTGTGTGCACTACACATAGAAATAATCTAGATAAACGCATATTTCACAGATAATTTGTAAAGACTTAACACTATACTTTTTGCGCCTTTTTTTTAAAACCCCCAAATAGAAATGAGTACATATGATGAATGGTCATAAATGACAATTTACAGAATAATATACCTAATTACACATAAAATAAAGGTGTATGTTAAAATATCATAATTTACTGAGTTTTTGTGTATATATATTTATTTCATGTCTACAATAGTGTTCAATCTTGTTATCGATAATTTTGTTGATAAAACATTATTTATTGTTGAAAGCAATTACATACCAAGAGAAATTTAGGCAATGCTTTTTTCAGACTTCCATAGTAAACTATGAACCTTATAATTTCATCATGTCTCTCCGTCTGTCTTCTGTTCATATATCAAAGCACAGTAGTTATGTAATTTTTAAATATATTGCAATTATACTTATTTTGAAGTTTTATGTGTTTAGCCAATTCAAAGAAACTTGAGACTGATTTTTTCTCCCAACCCATGAAATGGGGTATAAGTGAATATATTTAATTGTCTTTCAAAATACAATTAATAATGTCATGAATTATATTTTAAATTAGATTAATTTTTCTTAAATATTTTAAATAAAATTGTAATAATATACATTAACCATTAATCAAAACATTTTATAGGGTAAATACAATATTAAATAAATAACTTAATTAATGATTTATAAAACGAAAAATGAAAATTTTTTTTAAAGGTTATTTCATAAAATTTTTATAATTTATTTTAAATTATGAAATAATTTATAATGCAATAAATAATTATAAAAATTTAATTTCTAATTAATTATTTTTGATAATTATCCTCAATGACTAAATTAATTATTAACTCAGTTATTTATGCCATCTACTAAAATGCTGTAGAATAAATAAATATTGTGAAAAAAATATATTATGCATGAAAGTAACCAAGAATATCAAGCATATTAAATGCTGTTAAAGAATTTAGGAGATTTAGTGGGTTAAGTGAGGTTGAAATTTATATTGCGTATATAATTTAAGGTTTTCCATCAAAAGATAGGAAATAGAAAATATGATAGAAAATGTATTTTCGAACCATAGTAATCTGTACCAAGAGTTGATAACATTTTATGCACCTGAGGCGAGAGCTGCGGCAGCTCATTAGGCTGCGTGTGCATCCAGCCGAGGGGTTGCAACGCGGCGAGGTGCGGATGACGAGGCAGGGCATTGGGCAGATGCACAGCTTGGTGAGTGCCCCACTGTGGTGGCAAGACTGCTGCACGTACTTCTTTCACTTGTGGGTTGTCAGCTGGACTGCAGCCGTAGAGGTAGCACGCAATCTAATGACAAAAGTTTAAATATCTTCATCCGTATTTGTACAGCTATACAATCTCCTGTTCAGTTACAAGGGGCACAAATGGAAAATCAGCATATTAGATTTATATTCAAATGTATCTACATTATCTTGAAGGCTTGTTTTTTATTTCTACCATTTTACATGAAATGTACCACTAGAGTAATAGGTACACTGCACTAGCGGTGAGTGGACATATTTGTATTCGAGTTAAAGTTCCAAAATACATAATTCCAAATTGCACTCCAATAAGACATATAAGTGAGATATCACTTTTTCACATGTATGAACCTTTTCTTGCCGTACCATTCTACATGTGACTGTATGACAAAGAATGGTTCTTTAATTTTTTTTTTTAATTTAAAATTTATTATTAGACAACAAATATTTATGGAACCATTTATGGAGCTGTTGTGTAAGTAAATTGCTTATTGTTTTTTTAAACCCCAGTCAAAGACTGTGTCAATAGCAGTGATGTAGGATATATATCTTACAGGAGCCCATGTTACCATGTTTAATCCTTATAAATTATTCTGACAATTGAGTTACTTAAATCATAATGTCGTGTAAAGGTTTTAGTTAAAAGTAATTTTAATCTTTGAGTAAAAAGTAATTTTAATCTACCAAAAACACATACTATAATCTCTAATATTGCTCACTGGAACCACTGCATAACATTAAAAATACTGAGACACATAACACACTAGGCCACAGTCACCTACCTTAATTCCACATGTATTCCACCCAACAATGACCTTACGGCATAACTATGTAGACACGTGGTTCAGCACAGCCTTTTTTACGAATATATACTTACAATCCTTCTAATTTCATTTCGTAAGTTATGTTAAAAAGTGTTTTTACCAGCCATAAAAAAGACGATAAGTAGAAGGTGTAATCCTACAAACAAAATCAGGGTTTTTTTCAAAACAAAATCAAGTCAAAATACGCCTGTATAAATAAAGCAATCCTCCTTGACACGTTATGCCACAGTTTGTTAGGAAGAATTTTCTAGTGATGGGCATAGCGTAAGGCAATGGGCACAGGTATACAAAGATAAAAAAGACATTGAGTGTGGGAATTCAAATATAAGTACTTCAGCTTGCAACTGCTTGAATTGTAGTTATCTAGCTCATGCAATAATTATATGTTATCATCATACGATAATAATTTCACACATACATTTGGTAATCTGTTAATGCTTTGCTTAGGTTAGGAAATAAGTGGAATTTGCCATCGGGTGTAGTCCAGTAAAACTGTGTCTATGCACTTTGTAACCATGCAAGGTATCATCAGACGATTTAAGTTAGTTATTGGCAAATGATAAGCGATTAGATAAGGAATGTTTATTTTATTTATATTATTGGTAAATATTTAATATTATTGATGTGAAATGTGGCTCTTAAGTACAATTATTTTATATTTCATTATTACAGACATTTCCAAGCAAAATATTAAAATTCCAACTTATCTAAAATCAATTAGTTAACACAACTCAATTAACAGCATTTATTTGACAACAATAAATTTTAAGCAAACAATTTGTCAAAACAATATGCCAGGAATGCTTTGTAAATATCAGAAACCTTCTAGACAAAGAATTCTTAAAATGTGCACAAGAAACACCTGAAATAGAAGGCGGTCTAGCAGAATAAAGTTTCTCATATCAAGCTAAAATTCTGAAAGACTGTGGTAAAATGATATGTGTGGTATAGTGGTAATATGTCAGTATAAAGACAAAAAGTTCATACCTGAAAAGAAAATAAATCGTAAGAAATAAAATACAGAATACTTTAATAAAGTGGCTACAAAATGTTATCTTTTAATTGATGAAGGATATTTTAAGTAATTATGCTCTGTTTTCTCTTAGAATACAACTATAGTCCATTCAAATTGAAGATGGAATGTTTGTAAACAATCGAATTTGACAGTTAAAATATGGTTGGCACAAATATAATATTCGATCAGCTGACAACTATTTCTAAAATTCATTGCATTATTCCCGGAGTATTATTAAAGTATATATATAATCAAAATATTCACTTCAGAAAGTCTCACTATAAAAAATGTTATAAATACAAGTATTATACCATTATTTTATTGATACAAATTCTAAAATTTTACACGGAAAAATTGGCAACCCTACATTTTTTTTGCGAAATAGTCAAGCGTTTTAAACATTTTGTGAAAATAATCAAAATCTCGACGCTAAAAAAATCTAGACCATATATGCTATTCATTAATTTTATAAGGCGTTAGAGTGAGATAGCTACAATGTGTCAGCTTACGCTGCTATATTTCTACATTTGATTACCTTATATGCAGATATAGTTATGGTATATTTGGCATATAGATAATTAAACAAACATTGTGACAAGTTATTTTCTTTTAAATAAATGTTGGTACTAAAATATTTTTCAATATAGTCTACAAATTATATATGCAATTTAGGATAATGTCTTTTTAAAAGCTTTAATGTTAAAATCCGTTAGAAATTTGCGGCTAATTTAAGGATAAGATGGCCATATAATTTCTGACTCATTTTTCCTCTCCCTTTGCCTTTTCCGTTACTTTTTGCTTTTTTCTCGTGCAAGTTTTTCTTTTCAGTTTCTCGTTTCTTCATTTTCTTGCCACAAGAATTGCAATAATTGTTGAATAGAGTGCACTTACATGCGCCCATAATTTACAAACAATTCATAGCAGCTAATCTTTTATTTTTTCAGTTTCATAGTAATTTTCATCGCATTCCACGCATAATATATATTATTTTCAGAACCGCAATTTTCACCGGCTAATTCTATCGTTTATTCTTCCTCAGAACCTGAATGTAATTTCATTTTTTGCTTTTCAATATTAAGATTTTTCTTCATAATATTTTTATTTTTACTTTCTCTTTTTTTTCTCTAATGTGATCTTGGGATTCGAGTACCTTTGCTACTTACTTGCACATGTTTCCGAATGCTATTCAGCAAGTTCTACAACTGGGTACAAATCAGTCAGATACTCTGAAGACGGGTATTTTTGTGAGCATCCTTAGATCTTTATGTTAAAGGCCCTGTTGGTGGTAGTTCTATTTGAACCCGTTCAGACGTAGGATCCTCAAGTATTATTGAAATCTCTTCAATATCTCTCTCATTTTTAAGATTATCAGATATGTAAGCATAATCTGGAAAGATTAATCCGGAATCTAAATTTAGCACCATTTATGAATTTGTTATTCAATTTGAAGTTATGTTATCGACAGGTTATTATATTCAACGAAAAAACAGTAAAAACATAATAAATTTTAAAAATATTAACATTGCAACATCAAATATCAACATACTAAAAAAATCTCAGGTAAATAGAAACTTTGAAGTTTAAAAACACTTTTCAATTTTTTTTTTTCAATAAAAAAATGTGTACACGTTCGAGAAGCAATCGCTCACCAATCTTAGCTCACGACATATAAAGCAGCAGTAAAATTTGTTGGTTGGTCGTTTCATCGAACAGGCCATATAATATTGAATTACCTTACGCTAATACCCGGAAACTCAGCCTTGATTGTATTTATATATATTATAGTGCATTCGCAGTGATTCCTTATGACGCATTTTAATAGTCGTACAAAGAGAAAACGCATTATGAGCGGCATAGTGAACTAAGCGGAAAATAATATAATAATTGAAATATTATTCTGAAAAGAAAACATGTATCTACGTTTGTGTTTCGTACCAGTAGTTTAAAAAATAATATATTTATGTTAATGGCTGCGGAAAATGTAATGCTTACCTCATTTCAAAATCTTCGATAAAAAATTAAATATTTATTTCATACTGACATACCTATATTCATTTTTATACTACTCGAATAATCTGAAAAACATTTGAATATATATTAGAAAGAGAAGAAATACCCATTTTTATGGTCAATACACCTTGAGACTTAGTTAATAATATTATTTTGACACCGTACTTTCGTTCGACTGTCAAAAAATCATCAGTGTATCAGATAAAAATGCCGATTTGTGCTTATGAATTTTGCCGGACAATAAACTTTATATGTACATCTGGTAACTCTTTGGTTTGAGGACAACCAATGCGGGTTCGTATAATTATCTATCTGTCCATCTGTTGCACAAACACGAAAACTAACAATTGTATTGCAGTGGCCATATATAAATTTACGTAGCACCAAACAATCTTAATTAAACCGAGCGCAAAGCTAGTATAATTATTTGCGACATTCATTATTTATATGTTCACAAATGACACACTTCTTGTCCAAAGGCATATAGATTGAAGAGATCAATTATATTTTTTTGTTTACTGTATGCCCACGTATGGCAACTTATTTATACAACGTATATTCAATGCTTGCTTGCAACACTTATCAACGTAATGGCGGGAGATCTCCGTACTCTCGTTTTCCAATATTGCTCTCTAAATTTTTGGTGTTTCAAAAAAATATTTTGTATTATTAAGTTTAATATATTATTATGTGTTTAATAATGTTAAATTCGTTGTGTGATATTTTTAAGTGTGTGATATTTGTTTTTTTAAGTGTGTGTACATGTTGTGTGATATTTTTAAGTACGAGTGTAATTAAAATGGTGAATGTTCTTCTAAGGACCGTACCTGTACAGCTGTCATATCATGATGGCAAAAAAACACTACTTTTAAATTAAACGATGTCGAAAGATTTCTATTTGGAGCAATGTCATTTAATTAAGCCCCGCGGCACGGCTGAACGAACATTGTTATCGTTGATATACGATGTAATTACTGTTGATATATGATTTAATAGATAGATTTATGATGAATAAATTCTGCTAATATGTTGTATAATAGATACGATATGTTCTGTAATACTATTTCTCAGTGATATCGGCAAAAGGCCGGCCTCGCCGGCACTAGCATTAGGCACAACCATCTTTGGATATCGGTGTGAAGCCCAGATGCATTGTGATGTAATTGTATACGTATGCAGTGTATTTTGGCTGTAAAATGTTATTGTATTTCGTGTATTTTTATACATTAGTTCATTTTAAAAAAATATTTTAATGATTACTCAAAAATTAAGTATTTGCGGTTACTTTGTAATAATGTTCTGTATAACTTAACATTTAATTAAACAACTATTTCTATCGAAATGTTTGGTATTATTTTATTATATGTTTTTTTTATGTAATACTTTTAACAATTAAATGAAACTACGTGATGTAATATTATTTCTACTTTCTTTAATTTCTTTACCACGACCTAGGTTTCGTTGTATTAAAACATCTTCAGGTGGGTTATTAGCAAAGATGCTAATATCCCACCTGAAGCTGTTGTAATACAACGAAACCTAGGTCGTGGTAAAGAAATTAAAGAAAGTAGAAATAATACTACATCACATAGTTTCATTTAATTGTGAATAATGAATTTCTACAAAATTAACGCCAAATATATTCAATAATACTTTTAAATTGTTCGAAACACATCACCTTACTTATCTGAATTTCTCATAAATATAAAATATAATCTATATAATATAAGCTACGTGCACATCACATGTAAGTTACATGCACAGCCGTCTATGTACACAGTGTAAATATGCACACTAATTAAAAAAATATTTTTCAATCACAAATAGCAAATAAATCCACAGTAAATTACTAACGTGAATGTAAGAAAAAGGTTTGCAATACCTGAACTGTCAAAAGTTATTGTTTACAAACATTCCATCTTCAATTTGAATGGACTATAAGTTTTATTCAATCACATTGAAACAGGAGATCTCAGAAAAGAACTACATACAGCGATTTGATATGTGCCTAGTAATTGTATACTTTAATAAAGAAGGCCATGACAAAGGCTGTATAAATTTTCCTCGGCATGTTAGGTATATCTGAAGGAACAATGTGGTGGACGAAAGAAACCTTTAAACAAAAGCTAAAAAAGTAAATGTTGCTACTGAAGGGCATAAGCAACATTTCTGAAAAAGAAATAAGAAAATTACATTAAATTCGAAGACGGAGGAAGGAGTATATATTCTGAGCTTAAAAAATGAGCAATACAATTCTGACTGTTGTGTTTGAAAAGCAAGAGAGGAATATCAGAAATATAAATGACTTGTCACTTTGTGCAGGTGAATTATCACCGTGATAAAAACTAATGAGAATAAGCTCTTTAAAATATGATTAATTTTGTTTTCTTTATCTACTACCTTTTTTGCAATTACTGAGTTTTTCTTTTCTGCTGTTGATAATAAATACCTATATTTTTTGAAAACAAGATATTTACGATCTGTTAAAAATTTAGTATTATTTAAAAATTTTTAATACAGTATGTAAATCAACTGCAACTGAAGTTCTCCACTTCAATCCGTAATAGTGCATCATGGGTAGATTGCAATATATCTATTTTTTTTAAAAATCATACCACTTTTTTCCGAAATTTAAAAATTGATATAAGTCATTAACTTGTAAATACATCAACCTTTATTTTTTATTTCGATAAACGTAAGAAATTTGGCAGTATTGCTTTCACACAGTTGCAAATTAATCTTGCAATTATATGTCATACTGTAAAAAGTACTGAAACTGGTCACATTACTTCTTGAGACAAGGGACAATATGTTTGCAAACAATGAATTTTTTTCTAATTAAACAACACTTCTAATAATCATTAGAGAATTTTCTGTACGATCCACCATTTTCTCTCAGTCCATGTTCTTTCTGCTGTCTTGCCAAAAAATTTACATTAAAATGAGTGTTACTAAAAATATTTCCAAATCTGCAAATAGGTGTGAGAATTTAGGTTTTAAACTAAGAGAGAAATCTTAAAAAAATTACATTAAACACTAAATAATTAAAATTTTTTTGCTAATAAAAAAACCAATCTCCGTCTTTATCAACAAAAAAAATTGTTTCGATATATACCTGAGCGCGCAGATCCGATATGGTGACAAACTTCTTGAGCAGGTTCTTGGGCAGGATATAAGTGTAGCCAGTTTCTTTGATATCTTCGGAGCTCACGTAGATGTGATTGGTACGCAGGTGCAGATTAGTGGCTGAGATGGCACGAACGCGCCACTCCGTTTTTGAACTGTATATTGAGGAATTTATTTTGCATTGTTATTTAAAACATTTTCATTAGATTTTTAATTAAAATAGCTTGAATACATTTGTTTCTAATATATAAGCGATGCTACCCTAGTACAAATTAATTTTGAACTATTTTGCATAATGCCGTAGTAATAGAGAATAGCTGAATTTTAAGATTTGATGCCACACTTCAAATTCTCCATAATTGACTCATAATAAATTCATTCTGCTTTGGTTTGTACTAATAAAATATTTTTTAGAATAGTTTTTACAAATTATTAATTATTTATAAAATAAGCTCATAAATATAAACGTATATAGTGTCATCTATCATCATAAAGTCATCTATCTATTGAGATTTGAGTCAAATAAAGTAATGATATATAATAATTTAGTTTTACTATTAATAATTAAGATTACATTGTCAACCGCCATTACTGTATAGGGGCGATCAAAATATAGAATGTGGTCCCAAAAATTTTAAAAAATTGTGATCGTTTATACCCTCAACCTGGAAAAGGGAGCCACTATTACAGGCTCTTACTGTGTATACCAAATCAGAAGATTACGGGAGGTGTCAAGGAAAAGAGGCAGGGAAAACTTCGAGCTGGAGTGCTATACCACCAAGCAACGCACCAGCACACAAAGCCAAACTTGCGATGGCTGCCATTCGAGAAACAGATTTCGAATTGCTCGGACATCCACATAATGTTGAAATATAAATAAAATTTAGACTGACAAACATGTTTTATATTAATTACCATTACTTTTTGATCACCCCTCATTTTTGATCATCAGCTTGGAGTATGGCGTTCTTTACTACATATGATCCACATAAACTAAAAAATCTAAATTATTAGTATTTTTTTCTCGAAATCTAGTTAGACTATATTACATAAAAAATGTTTTTGATAGCATCTGACCAAATTTGAATGGAATGCAAATTTATCTTTGTATTTGTAGATTATATGCGCATTTCTCCATATTTGAACGTACAAGTTTTAATCTATTGTCACTAGTCCACTAAGAAATAAAACGTTCAAATCTAGATGGGGATAAAATCTCACTTGTAACGGCACATTGACAAAATGTAAATATTTATTGATTTATTGTTTGTATTTAATAATCCTCATTCCAATGCAAGTCTCAAGACAACAAAAATATAACCCAATACCGAAATACTTTTCGAATTAGTTGGGATGTCAAGATGTTGTGACTGAATGTCTTAGGTAATTGTATAAAAGTATATACAAAGTCTCCACTATAGAATTGGAAAAACTGAGAGAACCCTTCTTTCTTTTCTGTCTCAAGCATTTAATTATAATTAAACTTGTACATTTGAATATGTTAAAACATATAGATATAATTGAAGCTTTTTTATTGTTTCTTCATTATTTATATTTTTAGTTAAAGACTTAGAAGCGTATGCATGACTTCATTCATTTCATCGTTTCCTCATTTTATTTCAACAGTTTACCAAATAGCAAGAGGCTTAACAAATAAAATAATATGGGTTCAACAAATATTAGAAGATTAACAAAATAGTTATATAAATATACCTCTTCCATATGATTGTGGCTGACATTAACTATTCTCGAAATCGTGGGATTGAAAAATAACGTTAATAAATTTTCATTTTGATAAGACTTGAAATTACTGTTTTAGAGGGTTAAATAAGTAGATATACTTATATACTTATATACAGGATGAAAAGTTGAATACAACAAACAAAGCCACAAAGAGGAAATTTTCTTAAATATCCATGTGGAATGCTTTTCTAATTTTGTGGCGGTTCCAGAGTTATTCAAGTTCAATGTTGAAATTTTGTGGCAAAATAATTACCATATTTTCCACATTTTCTATTCATATACAAAGCGTTCAATTATTCAATATAGTTAATAAAAAAATTTAGATTTTTTCTATAAAACCAAAAATATTTCAAGGTTTAAAACACAATGTATGTTTGGTTTATTTCATACATCAGTTGCTGATTGATTACTTAGTTAACCCTCAAGCTGACAACTGATTTTTGTTTTATTTTCAAATGATCATAATTTTTCTTTAGGTAGAATTTAAAACAACAATTTCCACTATTCTCTTTAGATTTGAATAGGGGTCTATGTGGCTTTATCATATTTAACTTTGCATTCAATATTACAAGAGAAAATACCAGAACTATGTCAAAATCAACTGATAAAAACTTTCATTTCTGTTACATCATCCTGATGCAACCGACAATGTGTTAGTATAGATAAATACAGAGACCGACATTTACAATAAGTGCAGGTCATGATAATGAACAAGAAATACCTGAACGTCTGCGACTCATAATTGCTAGTGGTACTAGTGATGATTTCGTCTCCGTGCTTGTTGACTGTGCGAGTAGTGGTGGCAGTCAGCTGGCTTTGCTCCTTGCTCTGCTTCTCAATCTCTGCAATTTGCTGCCGTTGAGCTGACGGTGCTGATATCTCCATGCCCAAGATGATGTCGCGAATCTCTGACTGTGTGAGCGATGCCACATTGACACTGTTGATATGCAATTCTATTAGTTCGTTTAGACAAGTAATGACAGGAAGAATGTTTACAAAATTCACGATGAAATAAATTTATTTACTTTACGCTAATGTGATAAAATTACAACTGTCCATAATTCTATAATGCCTATAAATCAAGTACAAAATAATACCTACATTTGTATGATATTATATGTGGTATAATATCTAGTATCCTTTAATATCAGTAAAGGCTAGTTGGATTTTACACGTTTTTGCTACTTTAATGACTGAGAAAACAGAGATAGCACACAAATGATTTAGTCAGCTTATTTATACATTCATAGAATGAATACTTTGATTCATTCTGTGAATTTGTTCAGTACAAGAATTCTTAATGGTTGCATCTTATATCAAATCACAACATCTTTGACATTTTTAAGGATCAGTATCTTAAAAAGATAAACTGAACCCTTATACGATAACTCATGTGTCGATCTGTACGTCCATCACAGCTTTTTCTCAGAATCCACTTGACGTCGAAACTTGAAATTTGGCACAGTAATAAAACATATTTACACATACAGCTATTGTAGCTAAACCAAAAAGCTTCATTTGGAAATGTTGGGGAGTGCAAATTAAATACTGGAAAAAAATTATTTTTTCTCATTTTATATATCACGTGGAGTATTATTTGAAAAGGCTAATTACAAGTACAAAAAAATTTTTTCTCAATTTTAAATTGCATATTTAAAGATATTTGAAAAAATATGCTAAAATACAGCCCCTTATTCCCGAAACAACTAAGTCAAAAATCATCATAGATCTTACAATGTTTGAAATAGGCACAATACTTTTACACCTGTAAATGGTAAATAATTAGTATAGATACGATGTATGCTTAAATGTTTATACATGCCGAATTATGTACTTGTGCTTGACAGGTTTTTTTGAATAAGTAAAGGGTCTTCATTATTTAAAACAATTTAAAACAACTTTCATTTATAATTCGTGGATCGCAAAAAAATGTTTTTCCTCACTTATTTTTCTTGCCGTAGTCAGCGAGTATGAGGTCTTTGAGCTGGACTTCAACCTTGATCCACTCCTCATCTGAAAGAGACGGCCAGATGTGGTGGGGCTCCGTGACAGTCGTCTTATCAGGCTTTAGTAGCACCTTAGTGCGCTCGGTATTCACATGAAGTGCACGCAAGATCAGAATGAGACGTGAGAATGCCTGTTGATGAACAAATGTTTAAAAGTTTTAATATGGAAAAAATTATTTCACATTGCATAATTTTTTATACTTAATATGTCATTGTACAACAGGAGTTATAGAATCAGTTTAGTGGACAGCGGGAAACTAGACATTCCGATGAATAAAGAATACAATTAGTTACATAACTGTTTCGTTGTGTCAATAAATATAAAGTAATGACAAATCAGAATCAAAACATTACATAGAAAGCGGATTATTATGGAATATTTACACGAGTTATTGAAGATATACTATGACAATAAGATGTTGAATACAGTATAATTAAGAAGGTACGTTGTTTTAGTCTAGCCATACAAAATCACAGAAGTTTGAAAAGCTATAAAATATTATATTTATCTACTTAAAGACGTTTTAAACAATTTTTAAATACTGTACCTTTATGAAGAAGAATCTATGACCTAATTTGTTCAAAATATCGAAAACAGTAACATAACTCTTAACACTGAAAAAAAAACTGAAGCACCTGTCAAACATTATTTCCCCAAAAGGCCACTGATGAAATTGACTCTTGCAAAATTTCCTATTTTGTAAAATTCCATTTTACACTTTGACTCAGGAAGAGATTCTGTCCCTAAAGAATATTTTATATTGAAATGTATATTTAAATACTTACAGTGTAAGAAGATATAGTCTTCAGCCAGTCGTCATAGAGATTAAATAGTACCATCTGTGGCTCTGTAGCCTTTAAAATCAAGTCACCAAACTTCTCAACCTTTAGACAGGCCTGGAATGGCAGCTGTAACTCTGAACCCTTGATCACAATATTCGGGAAGTCCAGCAAGTGTACCTGTCATCAATACATATATAATGTAGTTCATGAGTATGAACTAAAATATAGCAGTATGGATAAGTCACTGGAGTACCACAAAGTAGTGCGCTTTTTCTACTTTTTTCAATTTCCATTGATAATTTAGTCAAAAATTTTCACTGCAATTATCACCTTTATGCAATGATTCATTAAGTTACACACATACTGGTTTTAATAATATTCATACTGCACTTAATTCTCGAAATTCAAGTATTAAGTTTCAGGTTGACGCTTCTACTACCAATCTTAAATAATAAGCTATTTGACTTATTTTTTTAAACTGTTTTAAATAGAACTGTGTTGCATTATAAGCACACTACATTTATATTTCCAGGATATATGCCGTATTTTTCATATAAATCACTTTTAAAGTTGAAATTATCAAACTCGCGCTAAAAATGCAATTTCTGTAATGACGAATAGTGTGACGTCACACACGTGTAAACATAAACAGTCCTGCCCGCTGAAGGGGGATATAATGTACTTCTATATTAAAATGGTGTGTAGTGACAAAAAATTCTGCCGCAGGCAATTGTATTTATTATAAAAAAAAATTTCATACCTGATGATTTTGTTTGCGAGGAAGTACGTTTTAACCTTTTTTTTCTAATTAATTCACCTTTTCTTTTATCACTAAGCACTTATTATACAATTCAAAATATTTTTATAAATTATAAGTATTTATAATAGGAATATAAGTAATTTTAATTATCCATTTACTCAACCTGCCAATTCCAACAATTACATCTTATTTATATGATACCAACAACATTCAGGAAACAATAAAGTCTATTTGTCTATGGTTTAAGTTTCGAATAATATAGTGCAGATATATACATTAATGAGTACATGTTTGTTTGCATGCGTTGTGCGGTGTGTTATGTTACTTAAATATTAAATAGTTTTTACCTTTTTTTGTTTATTTTTTCATCAACCTTAATTTTGTTTTCTATCACAAATTATTATTGATTTTTACTATTTTATGCATGTATATACATGGTGTCCCGGAATAAGTGTTGGACAAAGAAAGACACTATTCGTTGATTGAAAAATAGTTAAAATAAAATTTCAAAAATGACTTTTTTCAGTAATTGAAAATAATATTTATAATTATTAATTCCTATGCAGTGTATTTAGTTCAGCATTATACACACACGCATGCACAAACACACAATATATATATATATATATATATATATATATATATATATATATATATATATATATATCATATACACCATATATATATATATATATATGTTTAATAATTTGAAGCCAAATCTTGAACAATTATCAGAATTTTATATAAGAACTTCCTAAATCAAAATATTTTCTTGTATTTTGAGTCTTTTTAACAAAGCTTTCAATCAAAATTATATATATTTTTATTTTTTACAACTGTTTCTTCCAAAAACCATATTGTAATGAAAAAATAACACTATGTCAACTGTCATGAACACATTTGATTTTAATATATTCAGGAAAATTGAATATTACGCAGGCAAGGGTACCATGGAAAAAACAAATGGGCAAGTAGGCTACGGAGCAAAAAAGCTTTGCAACCTCTAGTCTAGTATCGCTGTCAGATATGCTTCATTAATATATTCTTTCAAGTCATCTCGAAAAATCATGCTTAACTTTGCTTACTCTATTATCCCTCTGTTTACATGATATACTTTGTTCATATTGTATACTCCCTCCCTACAGTTTAATTACCTCCAAGGGATCCAACATTCCTTTCCTCGTGACAATAATCTGTTTAGGCTGCTCTTCAACTGGCAACGATCGAATGAGTGCAGCAACTTCCTCAGCTGTTTTCCACTTGGCCAACTACAAAATAAATATAATTTAATAAGCTGATGATGGTGACAAAAGCGTGCAATATTTTAAAATCGAAAATGGAATACCTGTAAATTTACATCTCCAATAATTCAAAAATATTATCATAACAGAATAGTATAAAATTTAGCTTATTGTGTAAAATAGTTTCTAAATTTGTGGGATCAAGATACAGATGGTACTGACCTGTCCCAAACGTTTCTGTCCAGCCCACACGCTGGTGTGGATGATTTTGAGGAAGAGCTGGCCAGTTCGCGGATTGAAAATGAAAATGGCTCCATTGATTGGTTTAGTTGTGAGATTGCCCTCAAACGTCTTGTGGATTGTAACTCGGTAGACATTTGTGTCATCTACGAACCTGTAGTAGAATATATATATTTTTTGCAATGAATTATATACAAGCTATATATATATACATATATATATATATATATATATATATATATATATATATATATATATATATATATATATATATATATATATATATATATATATATATACCATATCTTAGGCAATATAATCAGCATAAGAAACAAAAGCTACAAACCAAGTAACACCTTAGAACCACAAGATACAGGTAATAACTCAGGTTTTATATTTCATAGCATTAAATTTTAAAACAAAAAAATATTTCAAGTTGAGCTCAAAGCAAAACTTGTTTCAAAGCTTCTATTTGATACCGATTCCAAAAGATTTAATAAAGTTCCAAAAACAATGTTTTTTCCCAGTTAAAACTCTAAAAAAAAAAATTTGCACTACTTTTTATATACTTCACATTTAGAAATTTCATATTATTGTTAAAGTGCTAAAATGAATTTTATTTTCTTGAAAAATAAATTACTTTAAATTAAGATGTGCAATAGTCAAACGGTGACAATTAGTAATGTAACCAGAAATAATCATTATGTAAAAAAAAGTGAAACAAAATGGAGTCTGGGTTCTTTTTGTTTGGGCAGAGTAGAGGCGGACAGTATATAGTACATATTTATTACAAGCCCAAATTTTAACAAACCTTTCCTAATTTTCTAAACAATCTATATTTAACTGAAACGATCAGTTTAAAAACCTTGTTACAATACAACTCACCAAATAATTTGATTCGAGAACAGCTCTCCATAATTCTGTGATGACAAATAAGGTTCAGTTGGCTCCGAAGAGTAGAGTTGTAGAGCTTTCCGGATGCGCTCGCGCAGCACGTACAAAGCTGGATTCGCCTTCATGATTTTAGCCATCGCCTGCTGAATTAGTGGCTTGCAGCCAGGGAACCAGTTGCCGTATGCACTGTGTTAGTGAAGTTTGATTTTAATACAGTAGGTAACAGAGTTTTACCAGATATTATATTTCATTAACAATTGTACTTTTAGATTTCAGTGCTGGAATCAAATTACAATGGCAGTTACCTTACCATACAATGGTATACACCATATTGATAATACACATGACAACGAAAAATAAAATATTTTGCACAATTAAATTTAATATTTACAGAATTTTTAGCACTTTTTACAAAACATTGCTATTTTTTAAAGTAATGTTGAATTATATTGCAAGACAGTTGAATTAAGATACATTAGATTGTAAGGATATTTTATGTTCTACAAAGCAGCTAGACAAAGAAATCATCATTTTAGAATACCAATAAAAAAATTTATTATAGAATTTAGTTTCTATTTATGCTGCGCATGGCTCTGTGTGACCAAACCAACAATCAAGGTAGCACGCAGCGAAAGTGTTCTGGTACAAATAGCAATTTACAATTATAATTTTAGTGCAAGTTGTAATTCTAGTTTTAATAAATGGATTATACCAATCTGATTGACTTCAATGTAGATGACGATTCCATAACTGATGTCACATAGAATTTTTTAAGTTGTTAATTAAGATGTTTGTTTTATTTCATTTATAACTGATACAGTTGAATTAATGAAACACTGTATTTTTATTAATTTCGTAATAGTTACACAAGTTATAAATAATACCACTTCAATGCAATGCATTTACAACATGGCAAATGTAACTTAACCTCATCACAAAACGGTAATATTATGTAGAACAACTTTATAAATGAGCAGATTACGAAATTCGGATGCAACAAATAAATAATTTTATAATGTTGACAAACAAAGTTGTGTAAAGTCCACATAACATAATTTTTAATTTCATTTTGTAGCCTGTAAAATTACACACATACTAACAGTTCTGCTCTGTAATTTTGTCATCTGCCATTTGTCACGATTGACATTATTTTGGAGACCATTCACCATTTGTTATAAAAATAAATACACTTTACCATGCAATAAAACTGGAAAATATCTTGTAGTAACATTTAATGATATATGGAACATAAGTTACAAAACACAATACGGCAACTTTATTGAGCACACTGATAAGAGACCCACCATGTTTTTATTCTTTCCAATTTAAACAAAATATAATTTTTTTGTTGCCAATATTCACAATTTGAAGACATGATAGCATCTTCCGTCACACTTTCAAATGACAAATATCGGTAGGAGGGAAGATATATCAAATGACATTAATTAAAAAAAATGCAAATATTAGAACAAAATGATTTTAAATGGGTTAAAGTGTAATTTTATGCATTTTATGAAAATAACAGCTAATGTAATTATAAGTAATTGCAAAATACTTCTGATAACCATAAATTAATCAAAAGACCTAGTTAAAAGTTTCCACAAACAAACAATATTCCCACCTGTGCAGATTATAAGCTAGGTCAATAGCAATTAGTAGCCCCGTGGGCGAAGGGTAGATGGACATGTTGTCAGTGGTGTAGTCCAGGAACTTGGCACGTGCATATCGCTCCACGTCATGTGAGTCATAATCGCCCCATCGCAACTGAATGTCCAGCCAGTACTTCTGCGTTGTTGTGTTGTCCATAGTGTCTCTGCATTGTAATAAGTTGTTTAATATTGGCAATAAAACATATTTGTCACTATTTAGATGGTGGCTGTTGGCTGCAATTAGTGATTTTTCAATTTGCCCGAATGTCATTATAAATTTTCTATACAAAAAAATCAATATGGAATTTTGATTTTCATATGTCCGATTAAGGTTCTTAATATTATATTTTCAATAAATTGTAGGGTTAATCATAATAATGTTAATAGAATTTTTTCCCCTAACATAATAATGTTAGGGGAAAAAATTCTATTTTTACGGTTTGACAAAAAAATTAAAACATAAAATTTCATCACAAAATCATCAATACTTACTATGGAGATTACCGTCCCTGGCCAAATTATTGGACGCACGCAAAATTTTTCAGAATATTTATATAATTACGCGTTTTGTACTCAACTTGGTGTTATTATACTTTATAAATAGTAGTTATTAGTTAGGAAAATTATTATATTATCCCTTTTCAAACCTATTTTTGTTTTATTATATTATGATATGTAAGGAGTCAACATTTGCAAAGGCAGCAGATTGTAAAATCATGCATTAACATGCCGTGAAGGATAGAAACATTAACAGCCGCAAAAGTTGACTAAACGAAATATCAATGCAAAAATACACTTGGGAGTATTAATATTGTTCCTGTAATGAAAATTAATAAATATTCAATCAAAATTTTATTTTAATAACAACACATACGTGTAGCTGACCCACAAATTTGATTTATTCCAGTAAAATATCCCAACCCATTTTTTTACAGCTTTTAATTAAGATTTTGGCCAGGCACTGTAATATCTATTTCGAATGTGAGGATGTGGGGACGAGCATGTGATTTATGTGAATGGAATATAAGTGTATAAAGATGCATTTTTGAATTGACGTTTAAAAGAATTGTACAGAGCAATGAGAATACTGGTAATTAAGTAGCTACATATAATTATTACATAAAAAGCAAAAGGAGTGAGGGTTCCTTCGTTGCCTGGACAAAGCGAAGATGGGTAGTTATGACGTTCTTATGTAGTACGTATTTATGATATGCCAAAATTTTAACAAACCTTTCCTTTAATTTTTTAAACAAACTATATTCAACTGAAAATGCCTGTCACATGATCAACTTTTGAGACCCCTTTTACAATATTTTTAGAACACAGTTGACTCCCAATAAAATGTCTAAACTCACTTGGTATCAGCTAGTAAGGAAGGCCTGGATACATTCCACTTGTACGCAGAAAACAGCAATATATCAGCACACGATGAGTTCATCTTGTACGATTTACGCGGATGAATTGTCTCCTTCTGTACCGTTTCTATTTCCAGCGCGTCCAATTCTTGATCAAATACCTTAAAACATATATTAATGACTTCTATATTCCTCCAGTTTATCTAAATTAATCATAATACTTTAACCGGTAGTTACATTTAAGTATGAGTTTCAAAGCTCTCAGACAGACTGACTATTTTGAGATCCCCGGTAACGCATAACCATTAGGTGTAGCAGCTGCAGTATGATGACATAGAAATACACAAACTGTTGCTCACAATTTGTTAAGACAGTGTCAGTCCATTCTTAGAATATTGTATCGAACTGGAGCCTGTCGGAATTCAAGAGAATTGTCAGGTCACTGACGTTCAAAAGAAAAAAAAATTAAAAACACAAACTATTACATTATCTCATATCAATTTACAGCAATTCACAACTTTTTATTGCGTTAAGTCTATTTTCAGTATTAATATTTGGTACAAGAAAATTTCCACTTATTTTTTGCTTTTAAACATTGTTTCTGAATTTCTTGCAATTCTTTCAGAATTAACACACTACCAGTTATTATATAATTTTTACATTTCTATGCTATACAATTCGAAATTTTGAAGTTGCTTCTTTTTCTTCCACATATTTAGGTGAAATTTCCTGGATAACCTGTTCATCTGAGGTAGTAATTTTCCTCGTCATTTCAGCGATATAAATGATTGAACTCGCAGAGCCAATCGCAGGACGTTTACATTGGAGATGTGGAAATTTCATCTGGAGTGGCAGATTTCTGGATGTAATGGACTTGCGAAGTATAAGATTGCAAAAACGTAAATGTATCGGAATAAGAAATTTTAAATCTACTCACCGTTTGACTGGTGTTTACTATTATTAAAAATTGACTAACATTATGGACATCTGCAATCCTTCTTTAGAGAATAGTAACATCAAAAATCTAGTATAAAGTTCCAACCCTCAAAAAGGAGTATATATGAGTAAAGTTCTATGATCCTGACTATGAAATTGTAATTTGAAGGTTTCATTGTCATAGCATATTAGTTAGTGTTATTATACATAAATCAGTTCCGGCACCCTAACAACAATTTAAGTGTATAGAAAATTTCAACAAATGAACAAAAAATTGTAAAATAAATGGCTGAAAACATTTGTCACATGTTTTCATGCATTTTTTATATGCTTCTTTACGTACCTTTTCAATGAAAAGTTGATTTAATTACGGTTTTATTAGTAATTTTATTGTGAAAAAAGGTAAGGTATTTAAAATCATTAAAGACAATAGAATTACCTGACACAAGTCCATGACAATAGACTCGTGCACCTTCTGCCACAAGTGAGCGCGGAATATCTGGATGAGCGAAATCTTGAGCGTGGGGATCTTGCCATGCATGAATATTCCAGTCAGGTCCAGTTGTACCTAGTTAATATTGTGTCACGTTAGTTATTTTGGTATAGTTGAGTTTAAATAATTCTATTCACCTAATATTTTGGGTACTCAGAATTGGAAAAATTAAAGAAAAATTAACATCAATATGTAAAATTTCAAAATTGGATAGTGGTGAGTTTTTGAATTAAGTAGTTTTAAAAAAATTTATTCAAAGTAAGCAAATTATGTACTTCTAAATTTAATGCTTGGGATACCTCCCTGATTCATTTATCCTTGTAGATTACATTTAAAATTATTGCAAATAAAGTTACAATTTAATATTGCCAACCTAGTCTAAACATTCAAGTTTAAACCTTTTAACATGTTAATTTTTTGTAAGATTTATCAATATTTTCACTCCTTGACAGCATGTATCTTGAAAATACAATTTAAAAAATTTTAAAAAATTAGTGAAATAACTAATTGTAACCAAATCATTTAAATTGTTATAAAATCGATAGCATTTTTAATGGTTTCATAAATTTACAAAAACACCGCAGAGTGGAGACTGATTATAATTTGGGCACTTAAATTTGTAGGTTTCTGAAATTTTAACCACTTATTCTTCAAGACAATATAAGCATTTTGTGTAAAACTCACATTTTTTTGAAATGGAAACATTATTTCGACTCAAAATTATAAGATACACAAGATATGTAAATTTTTAATTTTTTATATAACTAAGTCATTTTAGTTGAGTCAATTGAGTAATTGACGCTATTAACCTAAAACCAATAAAATTTATTCCAAATGTTAATATTACCACACTAACATATATTAGCTCAAAAACTAGTGTCACTAGTAGGAATAAATAAGACAGCCTTTATTTCAAACATTTTCATTCCTTATTTTCTCAACAATTCTGATGAAATGTAGACAATCGTAATTAGTAATTTTTTTTCCGTACATTATGAGAAGTTCACGTCACTACAAAATTTGATACTAATTTTCATACATTTTTTTCTAGTAATTATAAATTAATTTAAATTTTATTAAATTTTACCAAAATAATATTAGGAATATTGGTTAGACAATAAATTAAACCATACATAAAAACTGTAAATCATAATACATTTTAAAAGGCATATATCTGCCTTACATCACTTTTTAAACACAGTAATACAATCTATAAAAAAGTGCTGTATAGACGTAATCAGCGAAAGTGGTAAACATTTTATTTTTTAATGTGATCATATTTGGCTTACTAAAAATTGAAATTTCTCAAACTTGTTATATAGACTTTTTGCCCCCTATCAAAATTTGAAAAATCAGGAGACTTAGGGAATCACTTTGGTGTCTGTCTGTCACAAACTTTTTTATTTTAAAATTAAATAAAATATTAAATGCTACATTGTAATTCAAAGAGAATTGAAAAAGAGAACATTTTTACTATCAGCACTCAAGGATTAATATCTCATAAAATTCAATTATTATTTCCCATATGTTAATTGTTTGCACTTTTATATAGTTGGGCAATGTTTAAAAAATGAATTACACTATTTAGTAATATATTCACGTCAAAAGAAATAAATCACTTCGTACCTGGAAACCGACATACACATTAGCCCTATTGATGGTCGGTGACCACCATAAGGTGAATCTTCTGTTAGGTATTTGATTCAAACCAGAACGTTGTGCATTGGTGAGCTTCTTATACTTCATCGACTCTTCAAATCCTGATGCCTTCTCCCTATAACAGAAATAAATGTAAAAATGTTAAAATTTGTAAAAGAAAGAAGGTGCCACTTTTCAGTTTTAATAATATTCAGTAAGCGTTGGATCAGGTCAAAATAGTTAGAAGACTCTGCGATCAGCAGGTATCTAATCTAGATTAACCCCTGGAGCACATCTTCCCCCAGTTTCAGGACCCCTACGCATTTCATCATAATTTAATTTAAATCTTCGTTAAATATTTAAAATGTTATTTTAATTTTTTTAAAAGAATATGTAACACATAAGTGAATTAAATGAATTGAAACAATTTCACAGATAATGTAATTGCTTTCCTTTTATTCCTTACGTACTCTAAGTTTTAACTATACCTATAAATTCTCTTTTTTATGTTCCATAGAATATTCATTAGTATCTGTGACAGAATATAAAGCTGAATAACAAATATATTTTAATTATTTTCATTTTATCTTTTCCTTACAAAATGTAATGCAAATTACAGACCAAAACAATCCCTCCCAGGTGGGGAAGTAGGTGCCCTTAAAGAGTGTGTGCTCGAGAATGCCCTCGACACCTCCTAACGCCTGGATCATGTCTGTGCGGTAGTTGTTCAGATTCCACAACTTGCCATCGTGCCGTTGGTGTGTCCACCAGAACGGATTTTGCTTCAGTACCTGCGTATGGACAAACATAGCTATGTTATTAAATTTATATCGTCAAAATGACTGCCTTGTATTCGAAATTTGATATTTTTACAGCATTTGAAAATCGAACAACTATTGTATAATAATACACAAAAAGTAAAATCTACAACTTGAACCTCATTTTCTGAAATTATTTCTATTTCTTTCTACATAAAGTAAAGTTAGACAGAAAAAATTATTGAAATTCCTTAAGAAATTTGTACCCCATTTACTTTTTCGAAATGATTACCTTTACAAAAATTTAAGTAGTTATAATTTGACTTGATAAATATAGCCGATAACTGGCTATTGTTAACATTACATCTGTATTGACAAAGCACATTTATGTAGCGATTTTACTTAACAAGAGAAAAAAATAACATTAAACTCATTCTCGAAACAACCTTAAGACAAACTATTTAAAAATATAAAAAATATTTTAATTTATCGAAAATTTGTCTTCATTATTTAATAAGAGAAAATAAAAAAAAACTTTTAATTATAAACTATATAGGAAAGAATATAATTTATTATTTCATTCTAATGTTACCGGACAGTAATCACAACAGGTTAACCGTATAGAATTGTTGACTACTGTCATATACTGACCTGGTACTGTTTAAATTCAGTTCTTATTCTCCAACCCTTATCATAGGCAAGGGTGTGTCTGTCTTTCTGGAAGAGTGTGTTTATCCTTGGTATACCCCTATCCCAGGAATCTTCTAAATCTTCCAGAGTCAGGCGTCTGTATGGAAGGAATAGAAATTATTAAAATTGTGGAGATTTCATAAGAATGAAGCAACCTTCTTAAATAAATAGAATATTCAGTAAGCGTTAGATCAGACCGAATGAGACCAGGACGACCCATGATCAACAGGTGCCTGTTCCCATACTGCCCCTGGAGCACATGTATTCTCCAGTTTCAGGACCCCTACGCAGTTCATCATTGGTTATGGGTTACTATAAAATTGTTTAGCTTTTCAAAGATTTCATTTCTTTCAATTTTACAAAAAATTAATAAAACAAAAAAAATTCAATGTTAAACAAAATTAAACTTTTTGTTTCTTTTTTTAATTATTTATAACTTATTTTGAAGTCATGCTGAAATACTAGCTGATATTCTCTAAGGGGATTGAATTTTATTTAGCTTATTTCAGTTGTATAATTTAAAAGGAGTATATTATATAAGACAATAGTACTGAAGTCACAATAAGTAAAATTGTGTAAATTGCTATATGGCATTGTGCCTAAGCACTGGTAAATCATACAGTTGTAGTCCAGATCTTGCTAGCACCAAAAATTATCAAAGTGCTATATAATTTTTGTGCAAATGGGGCGACTCCTACTGTAAGATATGGGACACGATTCATATGAATTATATACAATTTGTATCATCACTAAATAGCGCCGCATCAATCCGTAACAGTGAATCATGGGTAGTTTCCAATACACCTATTTTTTTTTTAAATTATACTACATTTTTTTCTGAAATTTAAAAATTGTCAAAGTTATTAACATGGAAATGCATCAACCTATCTTTCTTATTCCGATAAACATAAGAAATGTGGAAATATTGCATAAATACCCTTCTTAGTTATTGAAGGTGAATTTGACTTCAAAAAAAGGTATGGCCATCAAGTAATAAAATAACAAAAAACAAACCAACCTATTTTGCGCATTGGCCTCCTGTCTTTTCAATGCATACTCGGCCCAGACGCGCTGCGAATCCACAAATTCTGATTCCCATGGTTGAATGTAGCGATACAAATTCGGAATTAGCTGATCCTCGTCGTGTGACATACCCGAACGGAAATGTGTGATACCCACGTCCGTTTGTTTTGACCAACGTAAATCAGACTGCAAAAATTTAAATCAACTGTGACTGTGAACCTATATAACAGCGTATTCATATATCGATGGGTAACAAAATGAAACTATTAATATAGTAAAAATAATAGACTAATGTGAAAAACAAATTAGATTGTTAAACTAATTTCTTCAAAAAGCAAAATTAGAAATTCAACACAAAATAAGCTAAAAAGTGTCAATTTCAATAAAGATTTTTAAAAGGAATCGTCCAATGATGTCAAGAGATTCATAGAGATTTTTAGAAATGTCAAAAGACGAATGTAATCTCACCTATACAAGGTGTAAAATGCTTACCATGTAAATCATGTTAACAATTATTAATATCATATTTATTCTTTATGGTATTAGTATTATCTTACTAATATCATAAAGTGAAAACGTTTCTTTGTTGTTTAGGATTTAACACAAAATTTGTAATGTTTGCCACAAAAACTGCTTATAAGATTGATATAAAATTTTGCCTAGCGTGTAGTGACCAAGTGGTCATAGGGTATATAATATTATTTTGTGAGGTATGGATGAAAAATAATGATTTAAGTGAAGGGAATCAGTGTGTTGGTGATATCAAATTTAACTGGACAATGTCGATCAGTATATTGTCCAGTTAAATTTTCAAATTGTTAGAGCCAGTAGTATGCAGTGCTTTATAAGCAATTACACCTAGATTACTCTGTACATCTGACCTATATATGTCATATATTTATGGATATTTAAACATGTTTACGATATTCAAGCGAAGTATATATAGCCTGAATACACAAACCAAATGCTACCAGTGTGTGTAGTAGATGAAAGTACAACTTATAATCATGTCTATGAAATTACACGGAATATTGCATTTAAAAAGTTTTCTATAAACCGATTATAGGGAAGAAATAAGCTGTAATTTGCTAGCTAATTTGTGGCTATATTTAGAATGAATACCCCGTATTTTGTTATATTCAGATTTTCAGTTATAACAGACACTCACGCACACACCCAGAATTACTGTGGAAAGGTCTGCCAACTGTCAAATTCCAGTCAAAGTAAACAAACTTTAATAAAATAACTTTTTGTAAAAATATCTAATTTTCCAATTTTATAAATACACCTATTATATTTTGTCAGTGAATTTAATTCATTAAATTAGTTACTGTGAGGCCCGACTCCTGTTTGTATTCATTTATTAGTTTATGTTTGTGTACTTTCATCATAACAGTTTAAAACGGCGTAATGTATATCATCATGTAGGTGAGATTGTTCAATTTATCTTTTATTGAAAAATAATATAATTCTGAATGGCAGATCGAAATAAATTTTAAAATTATATGTCCTTAATACATGTATTGTAGGCCACTTCCATATGCGAGCAATATTAGCAGTTAACTAGGGGTTTAATTTTGAATAAAATGTCAGACTGGCCTTGATAACTTTTTTCTTTCTATAAATGAAGGTATATTGATAGAAAACAATGTAATTAATAAAAAAAAATTATGCTAGTGATTTTAATGAAAAAAATCGATTTGAAAAGTACTTTTACTGTGATGAAAAATTTGTTCAACATTAAAATTTATCTCCTCTCGTTTCGCAAACATCCTTGCTTACTTGAATTTTTGAATGTCTTTCTTTTTTATGTAAATTTGTGTTTGTATTTGCATATTCAGTGCTTAATGTCATTAAGAATGGCATTGAACAAATTTTAACAAGCAATTTGCAATAACGGAGTGTATACAATAAATATTTTTCAAATCAATTTTTTGTTATGAAATGATCACGAGTGAAAATTATTTTTGTTAAGTATATCGTTTTTAATGTATGTTCTTTCATTTGATAACGAATAAACAATGAAATATTCACTGGTGTTGAATTGCATTTTTATCGATCCAAGTTGCGTACTTGACAAATTCTGATAAAAAGCATGATAGCAGAATATATAGGGATATAATTCATAACAAATTAATGCAAAGCATTGATGTAGTGATCTTCAATGTATTTGTTTGGTTCACAATGTAACACCACTTGCATTAATACATGTGTTTATGCGGTATACTTTTTGGCTTTTGGTTATCAAAAATGTTGAATTAGTAAGAACTTCATAAGAAGTGTCTTCCTTAGTAGTTCGCCCTATACAAAAAGCAATGTACACCATTGATTAGAGCACATTCAGATACTGTACAAAGACATTGTACACAACATGAAAATGTATGAAAATAAACTTAAAACACAATATATTGCTAATTACTATAGACTGTCACAATTTTCTGTTATAAAATCGGGCATAGAAATATTTTCCAGTTAATTAAATGAAATGAACCATTAAAGCTATGTCAAAATAATATTTTAAAGAATTTTACACAACAATAGGATCTATTAAAAAGTTTCAGGTTATGGCTAATATTGTAGTTTGTTTGTTACAACAATGGTTGTGCCACCTGTAAATAAGTGTTTTATAAGAAAGCAATACGGTAGTTGACTCATTCTAAATTTTGATATTTTTCGTACTATATTATGAAATATAAGTTAATTAAAAACCAGTCTTGAAAAAAATTCATAAATTAATTGAAAAATTGTAGGCAGGCTTCTAAATTTGAAGATACAGATAGATTTAGGTATATCCCTGTCTCTAACTCTCGTAGAATATAATGTGCAATATTAAAAATGACCTCACAACACAGTATTGCCGTCCTTGTCTAAAGGTTAAATTTAAACTTTTATAACTCGGTCAATTTTTAAGATTATTTAAAAAAAATTTTCACTCTTCATCAGCTTGTACCTTGAAATTATGTTTTATGAAATAAAAATCTCTTTTTTGCCCAGACAAAATCAGGATGGGCAGCTAGTATACAATAATTACAGTCACACTATCAAACATTTATGCTGTGAAAGCTGTAAAGATAATATGTCACACATCTTTACTTGGGCATGCTTGTTTTACCTGTTACAGTCTTTCACGAGCTGTGACCCTGCCTTTATTTTATATTTATCCTGGTAATTCCTTTTATTAATTTTAGAATGTAAGATTAAATTGAAGCTGTGGAGACGTACCTGCGGTATAAGGACATGACCCATTGACAGCATACCAAGTCCGCCCAATTCCTTTGGTGTGTAGAAAACAACTGGTGGGAATCTCGAAGGCATTTTAGAATTCAAGCCAATCTTAATACGTGTTTGAATTTTGTTCTCACATTTCACCAACAAATCGAGCAGCTCTTGGGTGTTGACAACAGCCTCACGGAAATATGTCATCAGACCTATAATTTAAAATAAATCTGATGATTTAAAATCAGTAATAACAATTTCATATGAATATTATTACTTAATGGTATGAAATCTAGTTTTTTTCTAAAGGCAAATTCTGCATTTAAATATACAGAGTAAATTTAAAAAAAAACCATGAATATCTTAAACTGAAAAAAACCTGTCCAGAAGAACCATAAACAATAGTGTTTATAAACATTATAAACATATATTGAAATGGAAGTAAAAAAATCAAACACATTGTAAATAATTGGCATGGACAAATAAATAGAAAAAATATAGAACAACCTATTAAATACCTTTTTGGTTATTAAGAATTATATAATGTTACAGTAAAATTTTAATATGGTCAATATTGTTGTTTAAGTCATTTTTGTGATTTTTTGCATGGTAGATATCCAAAATTTTGAAGAGAAAAATTAAAAAATAAACATCTGGAGATATTTTTTGAAATTCTCCTATATAACAAATTTCACTCAAATAGACTATATTTGGGGAAGTGGTTAATATTTTATCTTAATATCTATTTAATCCAAAAATTTATATTTTTCCAAAAATCAAACATTTGCACTATGAATTTTGGGTTTTAAAAAACAATTTAAAGTTACCTTGACATCACTACTCGTGAAACAAATCAAAACAATTGTGTCTGTATGACAGTTGATTCTTTTGTTTTATTAGAAATGAATTCGTCTTATTACAAGTACTGTGTAGTGTCCCAGTGTAAAAGCACAACTATTAAGAGGCCAAATAAATTATTTATATATATTCCAAACAATAAATAAATATGGAAAGTGGCTTTAACTTGCATTGAGCTTGTAGTTTATGTATTGGTCCAAGAACATATTTTTGTGAAGATCGTTTTGATGGATTTATTAGCAGTTTAAGAACCTATTCGATACATGCTGTCTTAAACAATGACTTGGATTGTGTTTTCTATAGAAAAACATAACATATCGAAGCTCTAAACTAATACGGTTGATTACAAATGATGAAATTAATATGACACACAAAATCTATTCTAAATCTAAAGCAATACTGGTGAATTTTGCAGTCACTAATTTTACAAGTTTATTGATAAAATAATAATGTATAAGTTGGGGTTAAGTTGTTCATACTTCACAAATCTAACGTCGAAAACAGTATAAATTACTTACAATATGTATGTAACAAACGGTTACTGATTACGAAACTGAAATTACACTATTATTATAAAAACAAACCACTGCAAAAATTTTTTATTTTATTCCGTACATTACTAATTACCAATGCAATACTTTATGCTTTAGAGCAAAATTACCTCTCGTGGTGCAATTACTATTTGTTTTTCATGTAGGTAACACAGAAATTATGTCTTATTTTACACTCAGGAGCCCATAGAAATAATTTTTCTATACTAACTTTACACTTGTAATCATAATGAGACTAATGACATCTGATTACATATATGCTGTTAAAAGTAATTTGTACAATAAATAACAATGATTAAGAACTTTACATTGTATCCACAAGAATTTGGCTCTTTAAAACATTATCAAAATATTATTTATTACTTAAAACTCACCTATAAGTGCAGTGTTCCACTTATTGACAATCTTTGTGAATGTAGTCGAACCCGAGGCCATGAGTATTTGACGCACACGATTGTGGAACCGGCCGAGGCTGTCATCGTCAACTCTTAGGAAACATTGCGCAGTGCGTTCCTTCGTGACCTCATTCTGCAGATTCCACACGCCGTCACGGTGCGTGAACTCCTCATGTTGTGTGCGAGACTAAAAGTTTAACCAAGAAAAGTGTTAATTATTTTTGTAATAAGTTATTATGTTCAATACAGAATGAAGCAACCAAGCATCAAAAAGTTGTTTCATCATTAGGAATATTAATGTATCAAAGTGGCTGGATTTACATATCAACCAAAAGATCTTTTTTAATAATAGTTCATTTTAACCTTTTCTGTGCCGATCACCAATCAAAATATTGCAATTTAAATAAATCTAAATCTAAACTAATTACAAACGTGAAGTATTTTCAATTAAAGGGAGCCGTATTTTCACAGTTTTTACTAGATGGTTTTAATAGTAATTGACGTTTCAAATAACATAATAATAGTTTTTTTTTAATTTCCTTTATTCATTTATAATTCCTAGAAGCTTTGTTTTTCTACCCTTACAACATAATTAGATAGCAAAACTGGCGATAATTTATATAATGCATTTGGTATATACAGCAAGACAGCGTATATATGTATATAATACTTAATGTACAAAGTACCATATTAATAAATATATTATCTAATCATTCCTTAATAAATTAGATACATTAGAAGATTGTCAAAAAGTTTATGCGACTACATCACACGAGATATATACGACTTTGTTTCACAAAGATTGTCAATAAGTGAAACACTGTGCTTATAGGTGAGATTCATGTAATGTAATTTATGCAATGCAAAAAACCGAATTGGTTTAAATAATAGGAATTTTCAAAATTGGAAAGAATAATTTACAAAATATTTATAAATACTTTTAAAGAAAAGAATGATAAAATTGACCCACAAAATATGAAATTATATGCATGAGTCAGTTAATATGGTCAGCGCATTTGCCTTTATCTGATAATTTAGGTAAAAAACAAGATTTATCATTTGAAACAAATAAATCTTAAAGCAATGACATGAATACAACACTTTTCCCTATCCCATGTCCAATGTATATTATATATCGCACAACTTATTATGGATGCCCAATTACTTATTAATTATTGCATTATATTATGAACATAATATATTATTCATATGAACATAATACATATATCACACTTAATTACATATAACACACGAAACAGACTCATTTAACACAAACCTATTAGAATAGCTGCAAGATATATTTAAACTATTAAAGATTTTTTGGTCACATATTACATTCAACTTCAATAAATAAACTGCTATGAAAATATACTGAAAAACCATAAATAAAGACTAATTTTAATGAAGTAAATTGTTTGCAATTACATAAATATCATATCAGGAATAAAATTGTTTATTAAAATCTTTTGTTATTAGTGCAAGAAAAAAAACAGAAAAGAATGGCTATCTTATTGGAGTTTACCTTCGGCAGAATTCTACATTCAAAGCCAGCCATATTGAAGAGCAAATTGGGATTGTCCTTGGAGTATACACTGACGAAGCTACTCTCCCATTGGATGGTCGTTGTGGAACGTGGCAAACGATTTTTGATGTCCCAGAAAACTGCACGGCCCCTGTGATAACGTTGTGTAAATAAGTTTTGATTTGTCTCACTTTATATCACAACGACTGTTTTGGTACTGCTTTCAATTGAGAACTTAATAATTAGTGACAATTAGAGCAACAAATTATAAAATAAAGAAGCAAAGCTAAATGGATTTTTTATGTGAATATATCTTTAAATTTGCTTCCATAGCCGGCAGAAATTCATTAAACTTGATAACAAAATCGGTGGATACAGTTTGGTATTGCAGCTACGTAAATGTCACCTACATCTAAACTTTAATTACACTACTCGATAGTTGTGAGATTACAGAATTCATTACATTGAGTAGGTACTGTGATGTATTGTGTTTGTGAAGAGGGACGGCCGCCATTTTGAGGTCGTTCGCTGCTTCACATAATTTCCGTTTAGTATAAATTATGACTCAGAAAAGCTATGACGCTACTTGAATCGACAGCTCTTGTCAAGATTTATTAATTGCGTATAAACGTGTTAAGCGTGATAAACGCACGGCCCTGTATTCGGCACAACTATACTTTGATTTTTCAAGAGTTCATTTCTTGAGTCTACATTATTATACCATATGACTTGGGTGATTGAATGGTTTACTTTTGTTACAGTCTTTTACTATGTATAACCCATCCATTTCAGGGTTCTACTCATTTTGTTATTTCGATAAAACAAAATATAAAGAATTGCTCAACAATAGAACAATTAATGTTTATTTACAGTGCCTCTGTCATAAATATCTTTAAATTATCTTGTTGAAAAAGGACTAAAATGTCAACTGGTTCAATTTGATGCTACAAAATGCAGTCAGGGTTCACCTTTATAGTATTTATAATATTTATTATTTATATGAAAAATTCAAGCATCTTTATCAACTTTATATATATATACATGTATGTATGTGTGTGTATGTGTGCGCGTCTATATATATATATATATATATATATATATATATATAATCGTTACAGTATTCGTCGATTATGTGATGGACCATCGATCAACCTCATTCAGTCATGGGTAGCAAGGTTCAGAGCTACAGGATCAACATTAAATAGGCCCATGCCAGGACCTACACCATTGGTAGCCACAGTTTAAAATGTCGAGCGTGTTATGGTTTTTGTCGTTGAAAATCCCCGTTTATCACTGCGTACACGTTCATCTATATTGGGAATTCCGAAATCAACTTTACAGGTAATAATGCAAAAAAAGTTCAAGTTCCATCCATATAAAATTCAAATTGTTCAAGATTTACAAGATTCTGACTTTGAATTAAGAAAAACTTACGCGGAGGTGATGTTGTTGAGATTTCGTACTGCTACCCAGATGGGCAACATATTCTTTAGTGACGAAACTCACTTTCACATTGGAGGATATGTGAATAAACAGAACTTTCATTACTGGGATGTCCACAACCCAAGACAAATGCATCAAGAGCCTTTACATAAGCCTAAAGTAACAGTCTGGTGTGCCATGTCTGCATCTGCAATCATAGGGCCTTATTTCTTTGAAAATCAACATGGCCAAACTTTAACTGTGAATTCGGAGATATGCCCAGATGTTAAATTACTTTTTCAGGGTAGAACTACAGAATAGTCCATCCTTCAACCAAAACACATGGTTTCAGCAGGACGGGGCCACAGCTCACACTGCTAATGTGTCTATGAATGCAGTGCGGCAGTTATTTCCAGAAAAAAACATATCCTGAAACGGTACCGTACCGTGGCCACCTAGGTCACCCGATTTAAGCCCATGTGACTTTTTCTTATGGGGATACTTAAAATCCGTTGTTTACAAAACAAATCCGAGCACTGTGACACAACTTAAAGAAAATATTCGAGCCGAAGTCAGTAGGATACCCCAGTCGCTCTGCAAACGCGTTTTTGAAAACATGCGTGCTAGACTCGAAGAGAGTGTAGACTCGATGGCCGCCATTTGGAAACCGTGGTTTTTAAAAAATGAAATCCGCATTTGTTTTTATAAAGTTAAAATAAACCTACTTTGTATTAGAGGTGTAGTTTTTTTTTACAATTTTTCAAACATTGAAATCTGCCACTGGACACCTGTATATCACTTATTAACCACTCTCGCACAAAAAATGCAAGTGTCAAATTCAGCCAACGTGTTACAATTAAAACAACGGTTAAAATCCACTCACAGATTAACATCATGCTTCATAAGTCGCATGCGGGCATCACGCGGCCAGCACTTTTTGTTGTTGTATCCCACGATGTTCTCATTGTTGGGATCAGGGTGTTCCGTGAGGTAACGTTGGATTAGATCCCGTGCCTCTTCTGCTGTGAACCTGCATATATAAATTGTGTAATATTTATTTTCCTTGTGTTTTGTTCAGAAAAAACAATGTGTGTTAAATTTAAAATTGATTTTAAATGGAACTCCTTATGTGCAAAATAATAATTTCCCAAACATGATACACAGGCATGAAAATTGACAATGTTATCTAACAAAAGATCCACCACATACCTGAAGAAAATATGAACCTTGTCCCCATATCGAGAGTACAGCCTGATGGGATGTGCTACCTCTGTCCCCGCATCCTGGTAAGACAGAAAATCATTGGGCAACTGGGGTGGCCCAGCCATCTCACTGGCACGCTGCAAGCCTAACACCAGAAGATCCAGAACTAGACCATAGTACTGCACTACAAATGATGCAAACTGCAGGCCACGGATTATGCCATACGAGTTTGTGTGATTCATGTCCTGGAATAACAATTTATATAATGACAAGGTAATTTAATAATTATTTTCTAGTCTAAGTTACAAAAATAAACTATTTTTAATTTACTACCCAAAGGTTACAGAAGACAATGAAAATGATTCCAATATCTAATTAAATCTTTTTTTTAAGTGGAAGTTCTAGAATGAACTACACATTTCGCTGAGTAGTCCTCTCAGACTGACCTATTTAAGCGTAAGAAAATCTAATCTGAAACCAACACGCAATAAAGTGAATACACTAAGTTTAAAAGACATGCATTTCTTTGAACTAACAATCACTATGCCCTATAAATAACCTGGTAAATTGATATAAGTACCGCTCACAAAAAATTAAACTATGGTGAAAGATATTGCAAATATTTTAATAAATTAAATACACATTATTATGATGCTTAAATTTTCCACAGGCATTTTGAACACATATTGGCGTATCACTTGTGATCGGGTAAGAAACAGAGATAACGCCAAAAATATTAACAGTGCCAAAAGTGTTAGAAATGAGAACTTTTGGTTATTGTGTATCAATCAATATTGAACATGATAATAGATTTTTGCAAATCTAGAAGCTATATTCCTTTGGATTTCTTGAGTTTCTATAGGTGTTTGGATCCTTTTAAATAACATACTACACCATGTTGAGGCATATTTAATCATTTTAATTGATTAAAATATGCATATAAATGCTATGGGGACAAAATAAGTTACAGTCATGTAAGTGTTATAATAAAAAGATCAAGAGTGTAAAACTAGGCTATAAACTCTAATCATGTATGCCCAGAATAGTTACAAGATCTATATGCACATTTTTAAGGGTTAGATGTGTTAGTGCATTTATTACATACTATATTGATTAAATAGTAATGTTGAATTATCAAATTAGAATTAATTTTATTTTATATTCATATAGCTTATAATTAACTCTCTTTTAACTGGCTTTAATTTATAAATAACATATTGCTTCATTTTTTAATGTGAATGACTTCTATACAAAAAATTCCAAAAAAGAATATTCAGATACAATATCATTAAATATAATGCACGTTTGAATTATGGAGTTGCAATAAGAAGTATTATACTATAAATCCGGAGAACAAATATTCTCTGTGAAGGTTTGCAGGATCTGAATCGAGTATTGAAGTTGAGTAGTCAGGAAGGAGGTTCAATTAATATGTGAACATATGATTTTGTATAAATATAACATATCAGCGCTTTTTCTCCATGTAGCTAGAAATTATAATTTTGGAAGTCTACTTGTATAGGATCTAGGACCAAGAAAAGTTTATAGCAAAGAATAGTCAAAAACCTCTTTTGTACGAGTTTAATTCTCTCACTGTGTTGTTTGTAGTATGGAGACCAAATACATTACAGTAACCGAGTGTTGATTAATCACCACGGTTCCTATATCTCCATGCAACAATTCAAAAATATAAACCACTTTAAGCCCCGTTGTGTTTTCTCCAATAAAGAAATAGTTAAGTATTTCAGAACTCTTCAATTGTCATCAATTAGTCTCTTAAAAAGTTGATATTTATTCCTAGCATATAAAAATTCCTTTATCTGTGCATATTACTGCGTTGCAAAACCTATGTGATAAAATTTCAATTGGTTAATTGCAAGAGGACTTACCTTGTAATTAATGACTACGTTATTCTTTGCGGTCATGTAGTCAGCAATGTTGTGATCAACAATCAGTCTGAGCAGTCTGTTAAGAAGAGTGAGATCGATCTTCTCATACAGTTTCTCAAAACGTGACTCCAATAGCACGTTGCACTCTCCCTCGCCAACCTCCCACACGTCCTGCATATTGTTGATACCTGCAAGTGTACAGAATATGTATGTACTGTATTGTAGTATTACTATACATAAAAAAATTACGTAATATTATATGGCTCATATGTAAGTATAAATCAAAGGTGGGTCATACCAAATATCGTAGCTTTTAAAGGAGACTGGTAAAAATGGGCCCAATATTACAGAGATGAAACATAATTTTTAAAAAGTTTGAAATTTTGTAGAATATAAAAAACCAAACAATTCAATAATGACAATCAGTAAAAAGCGAAAAATACAATACAATTTGCAACCATGATAGCAAATAAAAGAACAATGTCATCATAAATGTGCAAATATCATATTTTTAAAATATCAAGAATTATTAATTGGAAATAGAAATAACAAAAAATGTAATGGAATACATAATAACTTTTTGGAAACCATTACAAAAATAATCAACGCCTCTTTCTTTAATGTGTAGCCATTGCCTAAATTAATTAAAAATAAACTGTTAACAAACGTTGACATTGGTCACAATTAAATGAAACTACGTGATGTAGTATTATTTCTACTTTCTTTAAGGTGTTTACCACAACCTAGGTTTCGTTGTATTACAACATCTTCAGGTGGGCTATTAGCAAAAATAACTCCTAGGAATGAAAATATTACCATAAAAATGGTAATATTTTAATTCCTAGGTCGTGGTAAAGAACTTAAAGAAAGTAGAAATAATAATACATCATGTAGTTTCATTTAATTGTGAATAATGAATTTCTACAAAATTAAATTTTTTCTACATAACAGTGTTATTTTTATTCTTGTAACATCTGGGCCCAACACTATATGGACTTTTGCCGGTCTCTTTTGCAAGTTTAACTTCTTCAATAACAATTCTAACATGACATTTGAATTAAATATTACCTCCATACAGGGAAAAATGGGCTGTTAACAATTTAAACAAAACATACATTATTAAAATTATATTTGAGAGTTTAGCTTTAAAATTTTAAGAGACTTCTAGAGTGTTATTTTGAGGGAAAATGGTAAAATATGACTTTTTGCATTTATTGAAAAAAAATTTAATATTTTCCATAAAACCAGCAGTTCCTAATCTATTATAACTATTTTATTTACGTAAAACTATAAAAATGGTTATATTTTCATCATATTTGGAATATTGAACATAAACTGGTTAGGCGGTTCTTTATGCCTGCAAGAGTATAAATTTATGAGATTGTTTACCCACATCTAATAGCTAAATAATCAAATAAAAATTTTGTTGGCCAATGAAAGCAAATTGTTAGTAATGTTAAATATAATGGCCGCTCATAATGGCATCTATCTTTTTTAAATTAATTAATAAATTACAATTTCGGTATTTGAATCAGTTGGCCCATTTAAATACTGTTACAACATAGTGGCCGTTATTTGTTAAAATTGTGTATTTGTACAGATGTTTACAGACAGCATAAAAGTAGTATAATATAAGTAAAGCTATAGACATCAGAATGTTCTAAAACTCATGTGCTAATAATAAGAGATCACACTGTCAGAGATAACACTTTTTTGATTCAAAATATGGTATTTGTGACTAAATTAAAACAACTTAATTTAGGAAAGAGCTTATAAAAATGAGTTGATTAATTATACTTTAAAAAGTTAATTTAACCCCACTATGGTCCAAGCGGCTGCATACGACCAAAATGAAAATTTACACCGATAATCCCAATGGCCGTATACACCCAAATTACGGCCATGGTGCACACCGAAATTTCAAACGCTCTTTATGAAACAAATATATTGGAACAAGTCTCGCTATCTATGTTATTCGATTCTTCAATAAAAATTAACTCAGATTAAACAGCATGGCACTCTTATTGTTAAACTATATGCATCTATAAATATTTCAAATCAGTTGAAATGAAAGTGTACAATTTGAATTATAAATACTTTTTGACCCAATTATAGAGAGCACGGTAGTGTATGAAGAAAAACAAATTTCCACACTTTTTCTTGAATCATTTATAATTTTATTTTTACAAAATTTACAAAACTTTTTCTTTTAATTTTATACCAAATTCATCAAAGAAAATTGTAAAATAAAAAGATAATTAGTTTTACAGAAGCAATTTCTTTTCCGCTCGCAGCAGAAACTTGCACGTTACTTTTTTAATGTTTATGCATTTTTTGGAACATTTCTTTTGTAAATTTGAATTTTTTTTACAAAAAAAAGTAAATTTTTGATCTGTCGAAATTCGCAAAATATGAAATAATTCAAATTCGGGTGAGAAAATGGTCTTTTTCAAATTTGATTATTTTTAAAATATTTTTTTATACACTTAAAAATAAAGAAGTTATTTCATCATTTACAAAATTTCATAACCTTTTCGAAAATGTGTGGTATAATTAAATTTTGGCAGTGCAGATATCGCGAATTTCATTTGTTCAGGACCATCTGCGTTGATTAGGGGTTAAACCTTAAAGACTCATCTATTAGGTGAATAACTAATTTCTGAAATATGTATGTAATCTTTTTATACAGAAATTAAAAATTGGGAACAAACATTATTAACAGTGTTATTTATTGAATTTTACCAAATGTTAAGTATGTTTATTTTAAAATTGTTCCTGAAACATTTATACTAACATCAACATAACATCGGTTCCATCAATTTAATTACTTGAACTTCAAGTTGATTCCGGCTGAGGTCACTCCAAAATGTTGAATTTGTGCAAACAACCCGAGTGAGGTTTGTAACAAGGGGATGGGAATATAGTAACACTGATCTCCTTTGCCACAACGCACACTTGGGGCATTTGCAGTTTTTGAGATATGGCGCTCCACGATCACTGCTTACATTTTTGGTTTTGATGAAAGTTTCTATAATATATGTATGCATATAACAACATACTTTTTGTACAGATACAAAAGCATCAAAATTACACCAACCTTGACACCATTTGTAAACCAATAATGGAGGTGGTTCCGTATCGGCAGGCTTGACCCATGGTGGCAGCAGCCGGCGCTTGTCAGCTTCGTACCACAGATATTGATCCAGGTACGCATCTGTGATTTTCTCCAATGGTTCCACATCATACACAGGTACCAGGTGCGAATACAAGTCCATGAATTCTATGCCCACCTATGATGGAGTATATCCACAATTGTATTATTTACATATATTAACACTTTAACATCATTTATTTCTACACGCGAAATCATTATTCATTGTTTATTTTGGAGGAGGATGGAGGATTATGGAGGAGTGCATGGGGAATGATAATTGTTCATAAGAACAAGAGAAAAATTAACGATCATCTAATTAACCTATAATTTTAGCTCTCAAGATGTAGAATCAAAATTTTGATAAAAGAGAAATTCGTCAAGTGTATGCTGGAAAACATATATACCAAAATAATTTTAAATGAAAATTCTAATTAAATGACCTCTATGAAATGATTCTAAATAAATTAACCACCTTTTAATTTTTCAATCGAATTTGAGAGTGTGTTGAAAAAATATGTACACCCACACTTTACATTTAAGGGGAATGGATTACATTTATTTAAACATCTTGCTACATAATAATGATCTCTGTGTGAAGCTTGCAAACTTTCATGTACTAAAAAACTAAAGTTTTCCTCGCAATTAAATGAAACTACGTGATGTAGTATTATTTCTACTTCTTTCTTAAGAAAGTAGAAATAATACTACATCACGTAGTTTCATTTAATTGTGAATAATGCATTTCTACAAAATTAACGCCAAATATATACAATATACAATAGTTTTCCTGTTAAGAAAAATTCTTCCATACATTGGGTTTTCCTCTACTCGGTTGACTAATATAGTGCCAAGATTATTTACAGCATCCACCTCAGTAGACTTATTATTCTTCAGGCATTTTATAACTTTCTTTATTTCTTTCTCATTAATCTTACTTATTGAGTCTCATTGACAATTGAAAAATGTACTCTTTCATATTTACATTTTCTGTACTTTCCAGCATCAATTTTTATTTATCAGCGACTATAAATAAAAATTGATACAGTAATAATGTAAGAGCGAGATATAAATACAAACAGTAATAACGTAAGAGCCCTAAATTTTCATGTGAAAATTTCCATTCGCTTGTTAATTATAGTGATATCTAGTCGAACTTTTATGTTACAAAATACTGTAGATTTCAATCGCTAATAACCAAGAGACTAATAATGCGTTAACAATGGTTGAGCTCACTATAGAGAGAACATGTCTGTACATGTTTGTCGTGCAGTATTTGTTTTGCCTGTGACCTCATCAGACTGATGTAGCTGAATGCACACAGATTGTTGCAATTAGCATTGTGTAAAGTTATAAATTAATGTAGCATGAAAACGCATTTGCCTAAAATGGTGATTTGGCTGTCATTTTGAAGAACTTGTAGAGCACTATGAGGACCCAAAGTGAGACAATAAAAATATTCAACGGAATGTAAGTAAAAATCGGTATTAAATGGAAAATTATAAAAAAATTAAAGATGTCGTCTCATATGAGTCGTAAATATGCTAGGGCTTATAGAAAATGCAAATCAGTCAAAAATATGAATAAAGATAGAAATTATCACGTACCTCTTTAAAAGTTCTCTGCATAAGCAAATGTCTCTTAATTCTCGACAGAGCCTCGTGAGGATTGTCATATGCCTGTTCAATAAGTCCCAACTCCTCCCGCTGGCTCTGGTTGAGCCGAGATTTCACACTGTAGGCTTCCTTCAGTCGCTCCAGTGCTAGGATGAGTAGCTTAGTGTCGTGCTTGTAGGAAAGTGGCGGGAAAGGAATGGGGGCAAACCGTCTGGACTCTAGCCAATGCACGGTGGTTGTGTATATGGCGACTGCTTCTTCAGGTGAAATATACGGACCATCCTACAAAAATATAATTTTAATCTTGAGTATCTTCCCAATGAATAATCAAACACTTTATTGAAAATTCTTTTCCTGTTACAAATAAATCATTTTTACTACACATTCATTTAGCAAACCTCATATTCGAAGTTCAATCAAAATATCAAAACCATTCTCTAAGCTAAAATAATACTTAGTTTTACAGAGCAAACTATGAACAATTAACTATTTGTTTTAAAATTAATAATTAGTTATGACTATATAGCAATTAAGTATAATGAGAACATACTTAATTGCTCTATTTAAAATATTGTCCAATGTGGCAAATACTCGACTGTAACACACTACGGCACTGAAACGCTAACAGTTGGGTTTGGTCTGATCCGCAAATTTAAAGCCACTCAGCGAACAATGGAAAAATCTATGCTCAGAGCATATCTAAACGGCAAAATCTGAGAAACATGTCTTCAACTACTCGAATACAGCTTTAGTAATATTTTCTACAACTACCATTATATATTTTGTAATAATAAAATTAATTATAATTTTCTTCTAAGATGCAATCAGGTACTGGACTTCAACTGCGGACTTTATAAAAATATATTCCCCCTTTTAATTTTTTTCATTGTTACTATAAAAAATATACATCATTTTCAAGATATTTATTTCTTAATTACAAGCATAATCAAAGAAATTAAGACTGGAGTTCATTCTTAAAAATAATTAAGTATCATATAATTGTATTAATGTGATGTTTGAGCCTGCATGCAAAAGAATGAATTATTGAATGGATTTAAGAATTCAAATGTTTTTTCCTTTAGAATGGCCAAACACACTGGACCCCCTTATGATCTCTTTACGCCCCCCCTAGGAAGGCACCCTCCACTGGTTAGGAAGTCCTGGTTTAGAGTAAGCACCATTCATATTCATATATTTTCCCAATGGGTAATTAAAAATATCTCACCTTCAAGTAATTATGTTGTCTCTCCTGTTCGGCCTTCAGGTACAACCTGGTCAGTCGACCCAGGTTCTTTTTGCAGACTGTCTTGTCGACAGTTGCGCCACGTCGGATGCGTTCCCGATTGTAATGTGCTGTGTTTGTCCACCAGTCTGCCTTCATCTTAACGTAGCGCAGAATCATATTTTCAATTGGGGTTGGCAGTCCTGGCACCTAGTTTTATATTTATTAAAGAAAATTATTTAAAAAAACACTGTAGTTACTTAAATTAAGGGCATAAATGCTTAAAAAATATTTAAGAAACTATGACTCAAATTATATTCAAATTATCCATCTTAAAAAACCAGGAATTGTAATCTACCTACCCTTAAACTATAATAATGATCACTGGCTATAAGCCAGTCCAAAGCCTTAAATATTTTACATTTCACTTATGGCAGGGAATTAAATACTTTTCATAAAGGTAACCACAAACCTTCCAAGGTATATTGGCCTTCCAGCATCGCCATGCTTCAGACAAGTGCTGCAATATGGTTCGAGCCTTGTTTTGTTTGATGCCCTCAGGCATCATGTCCACAATATCGTGCATCACTGATGCACGCAGTTCCAGGTCAAAGTGTGACTCAACACGCTGCTTCGTTACTGTCTTTGCTACACCTGTACTTTGCAATCGAAATGAGTTTTAGAAATATGTTATAATGTTAAAAAATAAAATGTTTTTCTCAAAGAGTCATCATTTATTATTAATATTCCCAATGCAGCAGCAGTATTGCAGAACACACTTATGCTGTAATTCCTAATGTCCTATGAATAAAAAAACTGTTAAAAATTCATTTTCTGTTAAACATTGGTTGAACAAGATCCCGACCAATTTTTTATTTAAAAAATTCTAGGATATAACCTACAATTCAGGGTTTCTGAAATTATTATAAAGTACATTTCAGACATGAAATACGGAAATTCAATTTTAATTCACCAAAATACAATTGAATTGATAAAATAATTTAATACATAACAAGAAATTTCGCAGTCTGAACTAGTTATGATCTCTGTCTGCATAACAACTATCATGTTTTTTTTTTTAAATTACAAGTAATTGAAATATTAATGAAATTAGAAAAATGGTTCCTAAATTTGCTTTAATTTTCAAGAGGCTGTCCATGAAAAATGATGTTATTTCTTCAGAAAAAAGTTCATTCTGTACATGGAAAAGAGCTCACTCGCTTACTTAATTGCAGGACCAGGTGGTCTCTTACCATAATTTAATGTTTAGTTTCTTTTTTTTAAAAGCATCAAAGCTCCCATAGATTTCCACCTCAGTCAAACAGTAGGGTTGAAAGATTCCTATTTGCTACTAATGAATGAGATAATTACTCCTATTAAACTGATAGTCACAACGCTTTGCCATACTGTTACAAATTTGTTCACTGTGAAGTTGAAATTTCTTTCCACACAATTAGATGCTGAAAAGTGTATTATAGCTAATGAAATGAAAGCATATTTGCTTCAGAGATTATGAGCACGAAAAATTGGGCTTTTAAATACGGATAGGAACCTCAAGTTGAAAATTAAGATCAAACATCTGATACAAAAAATTTCTTTTTTTCTCCCAACAACATAAATATCCAAAAGGAAATAATAGCAATGACTGAAAGTAATTTCATAAGTAATGAGGTAAAGCAAGAAGATGAAGCAGCACAACATGTTACATAAAAAATCCATTTGAAAGAAAACCTTAGGAAAACGCTAGGACAAAAAACTGTATGAAACCCCTAAGCTTCAACAGAAAAAAAGAGAGTGAACGTTAGGGACATTCTTAAAAAGAAGATGAATTGCAAGAAAGCAGTAGCAGAATATACAGGTCCCATTTACAGCACGCTTACCAACATTAATGACAATCCGTGACCGACCGACCACCTATATCAAACTTGAATGAGTGTTTTTTGCCACTTCATATTTAGGAAATAAACTGAAGACCAGGCTTAGAGATAGCATACTGCTTTCCTAATTCCAAAACTTGAAATGATTATTTTTTTATTGTGGAAAGAAGAGAAAGAAGTTTGATTTTAATTGTTTAAAGAAGAAAAATTTAAACTTGTTTGTTGAAAAAACCAAAATTTTTTTACATACTTTTATGATTACATGTTTTAATAACTAACTAACAAAGCTATATAACTTGATGCAATCTTTTTTATAACCTTGAAAATTTATTTATTCAAAATGCATTTAATTAATTTAATACGCTTTTCTAAATAATTCCTTCAATCCTGTTATTATACCGGGATCTAATATGATAATCTCAAAGTCCCGGAATTTTTAAGTAGGACTGGAATTGTGTTCTCTACTTTTACCATATCCACCTAATAATACATATTGGAATGTCACCTTAATTAAACAATTACATTTTCAGACTTGAAAACAAATAGTGTTGCTATTTCTCTATCTCAAATTTATATATTGTTTTCACATTCCGTTAAATAAATATATTCTATTAAATAAGAGTTTCCTAATAAAACTTCTCAATAAAGGACCCATCAATTGACATGTCTCTTGAGTAAATTAACTTTAGCCAAAGTGAATTTTTGTGTTTTTTATTTAATAGTAACAACAGTCTCATGACTAATTTAATAAAAAAATTATTTTTAGAAAGTGCTTTTTTACTGCTCTTAAATGTCTTTTTTTATTACATATTTTTACTCCTTTCGCATTAATATGTTTTCTTAATTCAGGTATATTCAATACTTCACCATTTTTTAAATTTCTTTATTGTGATTAGAGACAAAAGTAAAACTGAATAAAAAAAAATACAAGAATTTATTTATTGTGGAAATATCATTTGAAAAGTTTTATGTAATTTTTGAAATAGTTTCACCTTTGGAATGTCTGCCTTCAAACTGTCTAGATAGAAGATTGCCGAGCCAGCGCTCCAGTAAGGGTGTGATTCCTCGCATGAAGAATAACCACACTCGCCAGCCTGGCGCCCAGAAACCACACCCTGGACCCTTAGATACTGGACCCTGTTAATAAAAAAGATTGCAAGTTTTAAATTACAAAATTAACAACATTGACAGAACATTTCAATCACATGGGTGTCTTATAAATATAGAGAAGTCTCTAAAAAGATGTATAAATTACAGCCATTTTACTGAAACCAATAAAATAAAAAAGTGCTGAACCATTCTGAACTGAAAAGACGTAATTAAAATGGAAAATGCTCAAAACGGGCCCACCAACGGGCCAAAACGGGTGTTTTGCCATGGCAAAACAAAAAAAAATTGTACATATTCTTATATAAAACAAAATAATAGAATTTTTTAATATATTTGGTTCAATAAGTGAAACAAATATATTCAAAAATTCTATTATTTTGATCTACTTTTCATTATTAATACGAGGTGGATTTAAATTCTACAGTTAATTAAAAAGTTTTATGACTAGATCTCAAAACTGACTTTTTGGGATCCATTACAAAATATTAAAACCTGGTTTTCACTAGCACCACTATACCACACGGGCTATCATTTTACTTTCATTCATGACGTTTTGCTACTGTCAATTTTGTCACATACGTAGTACTAGTAGAAATAAAATAATTTCACTATATTCAATATATATATATATATATATATATATATATATATATATATATATATATATATATATACATATATATATATATACATATATATATATATACATATACATTTATATATATATATATATATATATACATACACATTTATATATATATATATATATATACATATATATATATATATATATATATATACATATATATACATACATATATATATATATATATATATATATATATATACATATATATATATATATATATATACATATACGTATATATATATATATATATATATAATAAAAATTACTCTAAAGTGAATCAACTGTATATTGTTGTAACAGAGAGGTGGAAAAGGACTAATGTGTGTATACAACAACATTTATTGTATATCATTTGTGAGCACAGTACCAATCTAGTCTTGTAACACTTTTGGCGTAGGTTTTAGTGCATAGTGGATAACATTAATAAATATTTTGATACAAGTATTGTAATGTTAAAACTGAAATATATTGATTACAAGAATTGAGTGGTTTCATTATGTTGTCTCTTTATAAGTGTCATTTATGCTTTATGTACGTGTATGTAAAGGAGGGTTAAGATAAGTAAAATGATTGTAAATGAAAAATGAAATAAATGTATATGAATGATAGAATATGTTGTAAAAATAAATAGACCACTCGAAAACTAAACGGTATTAGGTTGCGCTAAATAAAATTTTGTGGCGCTAAATCTATCCAATCACAATATGTGTTTGCAACCATTTGAAAAAATCTAGAAATTATTAACGAAATATTTATTATATATAATTACAATAATTTTAAGCTTTTAAATAACGTAGAGTTTCATTAGTGCTCATTTATTTTTATTCGTGGGCCTAAGATCTTTGTAAGAGGAGCATTATCCTTGTATCAAATTTATATATCAAATATATAATATGCCCTATTTTATTATATTATCATTGTGAAGTGACAAATATATATCTGGTGGAACTAATTAACACATAGTTTTAAGAGAAAAATGTTTATTCAAGGAATAAGATATTACAAAATTAAGAAATATTAATTTAAAAGGGAAGAAATAACAAATGTATATTATTCATAGATTTTATCGATTACACTTGTTTACTCTTTAAATTAAATACACGTCTAGAACAGATATTTATTATTTTGTCAAGAAAACACTTTCAACTAATAATATATTGAAAATGCATTTAATAAAATGACACAATATAAAATCTAATAATAATGGTTTAAGAAAAAACAAACATTTTAGAATACTAAATTGCTTCCATAATTTGTTACGGAAATTAATTTAATATTTTGAGTGCCACGGTGAAATCAGTTTTTCCAGTGGTGGAGTGAGAAAATTTATTTTTTGCGACATTCACAATTAAAGCACAAGAAAAATAACACCATGTTCATTTGCCAATTTGATTTTTCATAATTTTCAAATGATTGTGTTTATCATATATATAGCTAACAAGACAAGCGAAAAAAACAATTTACATTTTGTGTATTTCCATTGAATCACAAGCATTTTGCACTTGAGTTTAGCCAAGTACCGTACCCTTGAAAGTTAGTGTTAAATACAGGTATATCAATCATGTCTGACTGACGTTGACCTCAAAAAAGTTTTAAAATCTGGCTGGGGCTCCTCCTATAAGGATAACATGGCCTCTTCAGAAACTACGATGTCAGTCATATAAGACTGACATTGCAGACAAAGTTTAAAACGTTTGCAATTAATAAATTTACAATTTTTAAAATAGGATCTTTCCTCAAGTAAAAAAAATGATGAGCAACAAAATGGAATACTTACAGTATTAAATCGATAATAAATCAGATGCTTCAAATCCTTGCACATACGAATCTGTCGCATAAGTTTGTACTTGTAGCGATACATGCCAGTGAGCTGACCCACATGTGCAAAGATATATTGCAGCCCATCTGCCAGCTGGAACGAGTCCACATTGTTGAGACGGTATTGCACATGCGAATCCACGATCAGCTTCGTCAGCCGCAGGATCTCACGGCAGAGGTGAAATGCTGATAATGGGAGTAAGTGATTAAACAAAGACGAGGCTAATAGAGTTTTACATAAGGTATGTAAATACCAAAACCTTGTCGACTACTAATGATTTTATAACTATTCATCAAAATTTTAATAAGAACTCGTTCAAATTGAAATAATTTTTCATTTTATGCTGATTTTTTTACAATTATAAATATTACTTTCTTATTAACGTCACATTTATTGAGAAAGGGTGTGCCTTTTGTAAAATAATACAAAAACCTCTCAAAAATAATGTGTCAATACACAATAAATATTCATTCATTTTATTAAATAAAAATATGGAAAATATCAAGTTTGGCTGCCAAAGTCACATTTTAAAAACTAGACTTCATCTTTTCACATAGGTGTCGTGCATAAACTACCAAGCAAATATCGATAACATCACATAGTAATAAACAATTTTACACTTTTATATAATTTGAAAATTTGGTAAAAATGCAGACAGGATTAAAAATTACTGAACTTTTCATGTTAAATTAAAATGTTTTATAATCTCTCGACAAAATTGTTATATGAAAATGACCAAAAACAAGAATCTTGGTCACGCATCTGGACGTCAAATATTGTTAATAAAAACATAACTTACAAGTCGCTCACTTATTAAGCTATTTTTTTCCTTTTAGGGTTCCATACCTCAAACTAAAAACAGAATCCTTATAAGATCACTCAAGTGTCTGTCCGTTTCTCGGAGTCGATTTTCTCAGAAACCATGCAATGTAGAAACTTGAAATTTGGCATAGTAATACATCATATTAACCCATCTAAATAATACATCATATTAACATATCTTACATTAGGTAACTTTTTTAAATATTCACATAAGAATTAAAGAGGGTACCTAAACACTTTTTTAACTTTTATATATCCTATGGGGGGGGTATCATTTTAAAGGCCAGTTATGTAGAATATAAAATTAAAATTTTTAAATTGCATATTTAAAAGGATAATCTATTATAAAAAACATGCAAAAATAGAGAAGGAGAACCCTGTCTTTATTTCCAAACTACTAAACCAAAAACAATGAAAAAAACATGTGAAGCTTCCAGGAAAACTATAGTGATTATCCTAGCCTTATAATTTTTTAAATATACACCATGTTTTTACAGTTATGAAAGATATAGTTCAATAGAATAAGTATGTACCTCTAAATGTTTTTAAATGTGTACAGAACTCTCATAGTGTAAAAAGATTTACGCAAATGTGACAAATAATAAAAATATAATTGCACAAAATCACGAAGACCAAAAAATAGGGTAAATTTCAATTTCCGAAAACACCTTTCAAAATATGATCAGTTTTTTTTACGTTCATATTGATATTATTTATTTTTTCCTTTAATTGTGAATTCAATATCAACTATCTATTACTGATTAATGGTAATGTAGTTTGATGAAAAAGTATGACGCAAGTCTGAATAACAGGTGTTATCTACATTTTGAGTGTTAAATGTTTTTAACACAATGCCTCTAAAACAAATCCACACATAAAAATTTCCACTGCAAACTATCAAATATCAATGAACCTAACTCTATATACCATCCATTATCATTTCATGCTAAACATTTTTTGAGATAAATATACAGCAATTTTCAGCCAGACAATTTGACCACTCAATGTGTCTATTTTTTCTATTCAAATGATGTAATGTTGCATTTCTTCCACATTTTCAGTCATTTATTTTTATAATAGTTTTGTTCAATACCCTTTTGCCATGGATCATCAGCGAGCTTCACATTTCCTCATGCATGGATTCTTTATCAGTGAAAAACTGAACAAAGCGCTGATTTATGGTATCATCAGAATTGAGTGTTACATCATACAAAGAGTTTTAAAGAACATGAAACAAGTGAAAGTCTGAGGGCACAAGATCAGGTGAGTGTAATTGATGTGACAACACATCCCATCCAAACTTAAACAATTTTTGACGGTCAATGAAATTTATGTGCGAGTGGTCTCACATTGTTATGATGAGACACCACTTCCTTACACGAGATCTGGACGTTTCTGGATGGTGGATTAATATAAACAGTCAAATTGCCGACAGTATACATTCAAACTGACTGTTCTTGTCTTGAAAAACACAACACCTTTTAAACCCCACCACCCTGAGAGCTTTCAATGTTGTTTGACGTCAATCACTACATGGAGGATACTAGGAACCAAGACTGTGCACACCACACTGTTGTAAATAATCCGTTTCTCATTACTAGTCATTAGTCTCTTCGAAAAAGGATTGTTTCCTTCACATTTAATGAGCATTTCACAGATGCTTATATGTGCCGTTAAATCATCTTTGAGGACATGAGTAAACCAAATATCAAGGTTGCATTCGTTCATTTAACATAAGTTTGACTCTATTAATGCCTTGATTTTGTGATTTTCAACCTTGACATCCTGACCTAATTGGACCTCCCTGACTGATAAGCTTAGTTGAGATTACCTGTCTTTGTCAATTTCAATACGTTTATTATTAAATGATGAAGTTGAGGAGTCAAAGAAATCTACAGTTGAAGGAAGATCATTCAGGGTACGACTTTTTCTATTTATGGGAACAAAAAATTCTAAATTTGTGCAACACTTTGATACAAAGAAGGGACCATATATATGCTGTCTATTGTTATTGCATGAAATGTTAAACTGAAAGTGCTGAAGGAGTGGACTGCTATCAATTGTACTGTGGATAAGCTTATGGAGGAATATGCGCAGTCAGTACATTATCGTCTTGGAGCTAAAGTGTTTAATTTAAAACATAAAGATAAAAAGTTTATTCATTTATCTCACTTCTATTCAAATAATTTTCATAAAATTTTGCGTACATATAGCCTGTACCGTGGACATTAAACCAACCAACCAATAATTTGCCACCCCATCAAAAAAATTTGCATATAAATATTTTTGAGTGTTAGCTATAGAGTATGTGCAGGTTTATATGTTTTGTTACTATGCCAAATTTCAAATTTCTACGTAAAGTTGTTTCTAAAAAAATGCAGTGACAGAAAGGCGCATGAGTGAGCTGTTGAGGATTTTGTTTTTCCTTTTGAGGTACAGAACCCCAATATTAAACAATATCAAGTGAAATACATTTTCCTATATAATAAAATATCCTTACACTAACAATTATATTTCGGATATTGTTAAAAATACATGTTTCTAGATTGGTTACATAATGGTTTTAACCCCTAGGGTGTCCCTGACACTCATTGGTGTCGGTGACAACCAGCGCCACTCAAACGTAAATAAGTCAGATTAAAACGAGATAAACATATAAACAATAATATACCATAGGAAAAAGGATGAAACAACAAATTGAATGTTAATAAAGATATCTGTAGCGTTAAATTTTTGTCACTATGATTTTCTAAAAATTGTTTGTGATTGTGTTCTGTTTTGAAAATTTTGTGTTTGTGATTATGATATGAATATAAGTGTATAGCTATTATTTGACTCGAAATTAATATCGTTGTGATGTTTTGTAATTATTGTACGTTTGTAATAAAAAATGTTCTTTTTTCTAAACCTAATCTAAAACAACACTTTTTATGACAGGTATTAATAATATTACTAAATCATGCACATTTAAAAAAAAGTGCATTACGAACGTAGAAAATTTATTTATTATTTGAGACAGAAATTCTCTATTTTTTTGTATATTCATTTGAGATATGCACAATTTTCAATGGAATTTTACTCATTTTAGATTTGTTGTTTATTTATATTTATGCTTAATTATTGTATATACTTTTTATGGTAATAACAAAAATTGCATTTCATAAAAACATTTCCTTACAAAAATAAGGAAATTGTTTTTTTTTGTTTTTCAATATTTTTTAACTTACACATGTATGATACAAATGTTTCGACAATTTTATGACCACATTTCTTTTCTAAACATGGAAAAAACTTCATTTCAATTGAATAATAAATTTCGCAATTATGCATTATTTCATTGCAAGTGGTGATATGATCGATACTGCATTTTGAACCCAGGTATTCTAAGGGATAACAATTAAGATAGAAAGAAGGAATTTGAGATGGTTTGGCTATTTAGAACAAATTAATATAGTTAAACACTTACCGTTTCCAAACCTTGACTTCTTTCTTTCTTTAGTAGTCAATGTTTTGACAGGCTTCAGGTTAAAGTTATAGTCCAGATGCAAGTAGTTCAAATTCTTACGATGGATGAGTAGATTCAACATATTATAACCCTGTCGGCAGACCTGTAAACCAGCCTCCACCCAATCTAGTGTCGTAGTTTGGAAAAACTTGGTTGACTTGAATGAACGAAACAGGTATCTGTAGACAAACTTTGTAAATTAATAGAAATAAGCAAAGAGTATACTATACCAGAATTACATCACAAGTGGCTATCAAGTATATAAGTGACTATCACTGGTGAGCGGGTCACCAGTCCAAATACTATGAATTCATAAACATTGGTTCCCATAAAACAGCAGAATAAATTCATCGATTTGAAATAGAGATGACCACTGTTACATGTTTATCAACCTTATAGGAGAACATTTGACAATAGATAGATTTACTAACAATTATATTTAGGGGTTAATTAAGGGTACTGCATAAAAATTATAGTAAGAATTGTATTAAACCTTGAACTTGAATCATAAAAACGATTGATGGTACATTCGGTTAATCAATATTCAATGGTTGATGAAACTAAAGACATTCAAAAAAAGATAAATGGAGAATAATAATAAAGTCTCTATTCTTTTATTCTGTTTCGTAAGAGTCTGTCCCTTTCCTATACTTTTTAGTATAGCTCCTTTTCATTCGTCTTCAAGATGTACTAATAAATACATGTATACATTATAACCATGTAATGAAAGTCAATGCGTAATTTATTAATAAATGAAAATAAAAATCTGTATGTATATCACCACCCAAAATATATCAAACCACTGCTGAAATAAAGAGAGGTGGTTAAATTGTATTTTCAGCAAATTTATTGGTGGAGTTTTTATTACGCTGAGCTTGTAAAAAAGTGTGCTTCTAATAGAATTCAGCATTTTGGTAGTATTAAATGCTAAAATACTCAAGGATCTTATGTATGACGATGACAATGGAAGCATGGTTTCCTGATTTACAAGTTCAATTAAGTCATCTTTCATTAGACATAAGTAAAGCTATTTTCTTTCATATATTAGTAAAAACAAATTAACACAGAATACATAGATATCCGTTTGAACACAGTAAAAAATATTAGGTATATATTAAAAGGGCGAATATACGGAATCTATTGAAACGAGCAATTTGAGCCCACAGTCATTATAATTAATTAATTCCTATTTAGTTTTAATGGTATTTTACATATATACTTTATTATTTACCATATAAAATTTTCAATTATCGACACTTATTATCGACGTTTTATTAGATTAAAATTTGTAAATAAATCTTCAAGAACTTAATAGGCTACATATAATATTAATCTGTCGAAATTCTTATCTATTTATTTTGTCACATTGCCCACCTCTAATATTAGTTGCATGGATGCTCATTGCTTTGGACATAGAGTATCAGTGCCAAAATCAAATGCATATCTTCATAGGAAACTAGAAAAAACTTCAGTTTATATTTAAATTTTAGGGGTGGGTATACTTTATATGTGGAAGTCTCTTACATATTTTAACAGAAGAATTGAAAATATTCAATTGAATATACCGACTTCGCTCTCCCCATTGTAATTAATATATTTCACTTCACGTTAAGATCTCATTTTTCTATACATGAACACACTGTACTATGACAAGAAAATATTAATTTCAAATAATATCAATTAAATCTATAAAAATAACTTCATAAATTTACGCTTTTTGAATTTAATTGTACACTCACATACTTAAATGGAAATAAAAAGTACATCAAAACTCGAATTCATTACACGAACATAGCAAACTAAATTAATAATACCCATTTTTCAATCAAGTCAATCTTACCTCTTTTTTTGAGGTTTAGGCGCACGATGTTTAAGAGAATTGAGGACATAATACTTGAGCAATTTTTGATAGGACACTCGCACTTTTACCGGCTGACCAGGTGGGCAGTGTTCCTTGTACCATGTTTTGACGAGAGGGACGTCAATAGCACGGCGGCATCTCCCTGTAATACATATTATACATATTAAATTTTTGAAAAGGGTAATATTGTATATAGAAAACATTTAGTTCGTTTAAGATAAACAAAACTTGCATCCAATGTAAAGTTTTCATACAATTTTTTTTAAACAAACTACAAAATCTATAAAATTATATAGATATTGTTTATTTAATACTGCCAATGTCTACAATGATAATTACTGCATGGTCTGTCGTCAGTTGCCTGTAAACCCAAAAATAGTGAAACCCAGCTTTGTAGACTAATAATCTGAGATCTGAGATGCCTCGAATGGCAATCTGTGAAGGTGGTTACCATTTTATAAAAGTACACATGTCATTTTACACAGACGTTTAATAGTAAAGGACCTTTTTTACAGTTTTCAACATCAATATTACATTTAAACTGGTATTACATAAGAGAACAAATATTTTTCTAATTCGGTATCATGTGAGAAACAGTGATTTTGATTCTGATTGGTTTTCAATGGTAAGTGATTAATTTTTACATTCAAAACAAAATGAAGATACAGTATATTAATATTAAAAAAAAAGCTTCAATAACCTACAGAATAACAAAAGTTATGAAACTTTTGTAGATGCAATTTAATTACGTGGACTATAAACCTATACAAACTTAAAGTTTTCATAGATTTCATAAATTACTGATAAAGTGTGGAAGAATTAGGCAAAACTCACCAGAACGCATGTTGAACGGCCTAGGTGCCCACAGAAGTGATATACCATTTGCAGTATTATCAGTATATAAGGCTGTTTCCTGCAGGAAAGGTACAACTTCTTCTGGAAGGACAAACTCATCTTCTTCTGGTACCGGCTCAACAGATTTCACAGAGTGGCGGTGTGATATTGGATTGATTAGAGGGTCAAAATAGAATGCAGGCAAATCAGGATCTTCCGTCTTGATGAAGACTACATTGGGCGTGTGGTACCTATGGATAACAGGATAAATTGAATATTGGCTTCCATTTACATTTTCTGTATTTAAATACATATCAACAAAAATAATCTGAAGCTTACATTAGTGTCCACAAAAATTTCAAAATATTAAAAAGAGGATAATCTTAAATAAATCCATGGGTATTTATAAACTACTTTCTCTAAATACTATTATCTATAGTGATTATTCTAAATCTTGTAATTTTTTAAATATGAACCATGTTTCTACACATGTGAAAGATATAACGAGGAACACATTTACTTTATGAAAAATTAATGTTTGTAATTATTTTAATAGAAATAGTATATTGGATACATAGTATTTCATAAATGTATGTATACAGAGCCTTTATAGTGTGAGATCCACTTATGCCGATAGGTTTAATATAAATTTTAGTTTTATAGAATTTGCAGTATAAAAAATACCAAATTATATTTTCACTTTTCCCATTGAACGTTAAATGTCAACATCAAATTTTAATAGTTAATTTTTAAGCATATATTATTTTCTTTCTCAGAACTAACAGTCAATACTGTCTATTTTGTATTATAGATATTTCTAATACATAAACATATTTAATTTCATTAATCATTAGTATAACATTATATGTAACCAAAATTCTATTACTAATTAAGTTAGCACTAAAAGTTGTATTATTTCACCACTTATAAAGTGCATCTTTGGATAACTTAAATATAAAAGATTTCTTCCTTGTGCACTGTTCCTCATTGTTTTTTTTTCTTTATAGTATAAATAGTGAAGAAATTTTCTTTATAGAAAAATTCTTCACTATCCGAGCAGCAAAAATTTGGAATCACCTGGATCCTGGCATCAGGAAAATCACGTCCCTAAATATTTTCAAAGATTGAGTGAAAAAGTCCTGCCTCTCCTGAAACCTTTTCCTTTGTGCCCCTTGTTCTTTCCTGTCTTTCCCATCCCAAATCACGTCAATAGTTTGTACTACTTATACTTTTGTATTTTCTTATTTTTTTCTTGTCTAATGTACTATAAAGAATATTCGTTGTAAAATCTCTTACAGTCTACTGACTAAATTTCTATACCAATTGTTAACATTGATTATCATGTAAGCTGTTATTTTGTTCTATATTAATAACTTGTAACCTATAATGTGCGATGTTTAACTTATATTTCTTAGTATAAATTTGGTGAGCGAGCATTAAACAAAAACTTAAAATTATGACACTTTGCATACTAGTAAATGTGACTGAAAATATTCCGAATGACTCAAATTATAATCTCCTAAAATTCTTATACCTCACTTCTAAACACCCATAAATTCAATAGAATAACAAGTTTATACATTACAATTAGGAATAGAACATTATAAAGCCAATTATATATAAATAAAGAAGGAAACCAAACATGTGATGCTGAATTAGCTAGGTGTACGGTCGAATAGATTATGTTGATTATTTGGAATAATTATTTCCGTTTACTCAGTGGTTTTTTATAAATTAAAGTTATGTGTTTCGATTAATAGGTAATTTTTATTCTTTAGCTTAAATGTCTAAATAAAAGTACAACAATAATAGTGAATAACATTGCTGGAATTTATTTTGGGAGAAAATAATTATTTAAATATTTTTCATTAAAAGATAATTTTGTTACGAAGACAAAACATTTATTCTGATTATCTAAATTATATTGTCATTCTATTTGTTTTAGTTATTTATAGTGAACATACTGAATTATAAATCTTTTAGGTTTATGCTGCTGAAGAACTACGAAGTGGCTTCAATCAAGTATGCAAATTTGAAGAAAATCAACGAATATATAAACTAACTGAAATCATAACTTCAGTAATATTTAGTTAATTGAAATAAAACTATAGCAATTTGTACAGTAATACAATTCAATAAATTGATCTAATTAAAAAGATGATCTTTATGATCATTTAAGACAAAAAAATGGTTTTATTTATTACAACTCAAGTAATCGCACCACCAATACATTTCAAATGTATGAAGAAAATCATACAGACATGGGAAAAAACTCACTTTACTAAAGCAAGCATGGCATTCAATTGTAAGTCTACCTACCGTACATAGACCTATTGAGAGACAATTATCTTTTTACAAAATATTTTTGTCTCGTACACTTTTTCATTAGTGTTTTTCCTTTATAGCATAAAATCAGTATAGATTATCAAAAACTACTAAATCTACCTCTCCGACTGGCTTCTACCTTCGGTTTTATTATATTATCTAAAAATTACAACAAATTTGTGGGGGAAATAAATTCCAGTATTGTGATCTGCATAAAACAAAGGATTCGATGAAATAAAAAGGTTAAATGTACACCAATTTTTAAAATAGGTAAGAGGTCCATACATAGGCTTATATTGTCCTTTGAAGCTCATAAAAGGATGCAGTAATTCTTTTGGATGAACGTAAATTAACAATGCATAGTTTTGGGCTATGATCATTGGTTTTTCAAATTATTTTAATGAATTGTTCTTAATTAGTTGTGGAACAAATAGCTTCTAAAAGTCTATACTTTTCTCTCTTTTATAACTCCTCTCCTTTCCTAACATCCTCTTTAAATAAGCAGATAAATATTTTTTTTATAAAATGTGTTTTCACTTTCATAATTATTCAAAATAAAACTTGTAATATTTGTTCGACATTACAAGTAAAACTTGTAATATTTGTTCGACATTACAATTAATTTTTCCGCAGTTAACTTTCACCTGATTTTGACTCAGTTTTCCTGATAAATATTTATCAGTACATCTTTTCACCTTTCATAATTATTCAAAATGAAACTTGTAATATTTCTTCGAAATAGAGAAAGAGATATATTTCTCTTAATTTTTCACAGATAACTTTTCACCTATTTTTACAGATAACTTGTCACTAATTTTTCACAGATAACTTTTCACCTAGATTTTGGCTCAGTTTTCCTGATAAATATTTATCAGTTCCTACATCCTTTCACCGGTGAGGTAGACAAGGTTTTTACCTTTGTTTGACCTTATAATTATAAATTTTTGTTTGCAAAATTCAGCATCTCCAGTTTATTACTTGAACACTAGAAATTATATCGCTTTGCACCCATATTGCTGTTCCAGTCAATAAACTACGTGTATAGGATTTCATAACACGAGTTTCAGAGACTGGATATATAATTACGTTTTAAATAAAATTATTATCAAAGAAACATACTTACCAAGATAATTGTACGTAATGTGGCAGGTTATTGTACAAATATGGAAAAGCAATTCTGTATTCCGTCCGAATTGGTTGCCTTATAATAATCTTATTAATATCATTAAACTCGTTCCAATCTTCATCACCAGCTGAATTATCCTTGACCAAAGGCTCAAATTTGGGTCCACCAGGTATTGCCATATTAAGAGCCTTTGCAGTAAAGAAACTTTTTGAGTCAAACAAATAGAAATAATTGTCATCAACTAAGTCTGTCAAAAGTTGATTTGCCAACCGATATAACGTAGCCATCTGTGGCAATGTTAAATACCATCTCCTGTAAGTAGAACCATTCACATATTTAGTACCAATCAATGGTTTGTGGTCATAAAACCAAGATGCAACTGCCCCATCTTCTTCAGAATCAAGTTCTATTTGGATTGGCTCTAGGGGTTCAACATCTAAAACGTTATCGGCATAATCTAACGGAGGTTCCTCATCATCAAATGGTGGGAATCTCATTCTTTTGAAATGCCGACGATCACGCTTTTCCCTTCTCATCATAATCCACATGGTACCCCATTGGGCAATATAGACTGGTTCAATAACCCACGGTATTTCATTCACAAAAGTAATAGCACCAGTAATGTGGTATAAAACCTTTACATCTCTGATCTGTTCCCATGGCATAGGCATATTTTCGAGAAGTTTCATTACAGCATGTGGCATATATTTAAGAGCACCGAGATACACACGTTTATCATGTCTGTACTTCCGACTAGTCATGTCTCCATGATCACGGATAATCTTACGGATGTGTTCTGGGGGCATATCTTCCTTTTGGGCATCCACGAACCCAAACTTGCGTTTTTCAGCAAAACGCTTTGACTGTAGCTGTTGCCATTTTTGAGCTATGAAAAATAAAAAAAGTGCTTATCAATCTATGCAAAACAGAAGGGAGACAAAACTGACCAAGCATTACGTGTTACTATTCTCCAAGTCAACTAGCTTCATAGTAATACGCTAACTATATAATGGCATAGCAAGTAGGATTCAAATTCCACCATTACCTGCAATTAATTTTTTGTTTTGTTTCTTTTCATTTTCCTATATTTTATTGTTTTAACCAAAATATTAATCATAGCAATCCTTTTATTAAATTATATCAGAATGTATAATGAAACACCAAGATTAAATTTGAAACAATTTTGTTGTGTGTCTCATAAATTAGTTAAAGTAACTTAACACTGTTAATTTATTGAATATACATGCTAAAAGCTATCATCTCTATTATTTTAACATTTTTTGAATAGTAGGCTGGAAAATTAGAGGCGGAGGCACATGGAACGTAAGTTTGAAGACTTATTTCTGACGAATAGAGTGATTAAATAAAAAATTGATTGCATTTTTAAAGATTTATTAAAGGGACATACCATTCAATGTAATCTTAAAAAAATTTTCCTTCTTTTTTGCAACTTTACATCTCTCTTTGGATCAACTTAAAGTACATATTGCGCAAATTTAATTGCAAAAGATTGAGAAATTACAAAGTCATATATAAGCCTATGACATACAGATGAGATGAAATTATAAGTGTTCCTAAGTACTATGGATCCCTCTAAATATTTTATCATTTTTAATCACAAGTCAATTTATTAAAATAATTCAAAACCTTAATCATTGTTTTGATGAATATTGCTCTTTAGTCAGGTAAGTCTTTTATCGAAACAGTTATAACATGCAAGTAAAATATTCAAAGAACATTTATTCAGGGTTGACATACTGCCATTCTTCGTGATAGTGTACATACTATAATTAAATTCAAATGACTTATAGTGTATAAATACAATGCAGTATGTTGAATAGTGAGCTTCCAAAATGTCATGATAAAATAAACATTCCACTATAGCAATGTAATTTTTTGTGTAAAGTTCCCACAGGGTACATATTGTAATCAATCAAAATTATTTAAAATGGCTTAATATGTACAATTTAAAAGTGTATAATAGAAGAGAATCTAAATAAAACAATACAATGTTTAATTTTTAAAAACCTACGCTCATGTTCACTCGTAACAACCATTTTATAACATATGTACATACAAGTAATGTATTTTAACACCTATATTCTGTATTGTTAAGCCTATGCTCATGTTCACTCGTAACAACCATTTTATAACATACGTACATATAAGTAATGTATTTCAACACCTATATTCTGTGTTGTTGTCTGTATTAGAATGTAAATAATACTGTTCTCCTTAGAATAATAGCCCTTTGTGATACTTTACATTATAGACATTTATTTTGGAACTTTCATAATGTATAATGGCTTCGTTTCGTCATTTGGTTTAACATGGCGAAAAAAAATTTTAAGCCATTGTTTGATAAGAAATATTAATTTCTGTTTAAAAAACATTTATCAGATTAATGACATGACTGGCTTTAAGTACTTTCATCATTTGATTTCATTTTTTTCCATATATCACAATAAATTACTAAAAATGAAATTTTATCTATGTTTTAAAAACAAAATATTGCATTCACATTAGCAGACAGTAACTAAAAGTTGTTGTTTCTAACACTTATGACGCTGTAAGTTTTTAGCAACACCTATATTCCTTGCACGGTCCTAAATAGGTAAATATTTTCAAGAGAAATGTATGACTTATTTCTTTCTGTATAACTTAATTCCATCCAGATTCTGTTAGCTGGCCAACCATATGGCTCATTAGTTAAAAGTATTAACTGAAATTGATATATTAAAATAAAACAAATACTACAAACCATAATGTCAGACCATAACGAAATTTTGGTAGGCTCAAACAGCAATACATTTATGCCTATAACTTTTTAATTGATTAATGAAGTTTAAGAAAAATAAATTTGTATTAAAGTACTTACTAAATGCTGTTATCCTAATTTTTATATACATTCTTATATATATACAATAGTGCCGAAAATATTTACTCATCTTATTTTTGCAACGAAAATTTTTTGACGGCTAGTGTATATTGATTTTTGCCATTTAAACTTACACATATGACTTTCCAACGACATTAAAACTACAAACAAGTCATCATCTGCAGTTTAGTATGGAAACCTGTCGTCGAAACCGACATCAGTGTGTCATCCATACACGTTTCCATACTAATTTGCATTTGATAATTGTTTTGTGGTTTAAATGTCATTAGACACTCGTACGAGTGAGTTGTGTCTAAAGAAACACTGCAAGACTGGAGATTTTATCTTGCAAATCTCTCTAAGGAAATGTGGTATTACAAAAAATTAAATTAATTTTGCAATTGCATTTTAAAGACCACTTCAATATAATTCCACTAAATGGATTTCATGTGACTGAAACTATTAATGAACTTTTCTTCCTCAAGTTTGAGGTAGGGTGTACTATATCTTCTTGTAAAATCACAATTGATTTTAAATTGAAAGAGCTCTAATGCTATGATATAGATGGACAGGTAGGCAGTCAAGACGAAATGATAAAGATTCAATTTTTGACACTTGGCTACAGAACTCTAAGAACCTTTAAAATATTTGCCCAAAACTTCACCATTTGGTGAAGGTTAGGCAAATATTACAATTTTAATAACACAATTTTACTGAAAAAAAACCGGTCTGAAATAACAGTAACTCACATTTCTCTCTAAGCTTCTCCTCGCTAATATGATCACTTTTGCTTGGCGCGTGCGGCAGTGGCGGCTGCAGTTGCTGTTGCTGCTGCTGTTGTTGCTGTTGCTGCAAGTGAGCAATGGCCGCCTGCTGTGCTGCCGCCAGCTGCTGTTGAGCCATCATACTGGCCCAGGGGTTGGGCCCCAGTATGTAGGGCGGTAGCGACATCGCTACGTGCGATTCTGAAGGAAAAATGGATGTGATTATACTTACAATTTCTTTTTCTTTAAATATCAGTTTCGGAAGATGTAATTTTTGTGGACTGCAATCCAATAAAAATGGAATAAGTACGTACTTATTTTACTTTAATTGGAATTGACGTGGCTACTTAACCAACCAAAAAGTAAGTTTGCTCAAAAATGAGATGCAAAAAGAATTATAGTTTTTAAAGAGAAATACTCTATATTAATTTATTAATGTCCAATTGTTTTTATTTTGTAAATTATTTATTTCCATTAAAAAGTACAAGTTTACAGCACTAAATAAAAGTTTGTAATAACAATGATCTTTTGGGTCATCTACGACTAACTACTTCACTACTTGGTTATATATCATAAACGGATCTGTTGATATTACATTTGCCAAAGTTCCTACATCCACGAATTTATAATAATTTCACATTCACACATACAATTTTCACATTCATATTTGGCCATATAAAAGTAGTAATAGTGACATTTAACACAATATAGATACATAAATGCAATTACAAAAGTTAAGTTAGTATAATTGTGATTTCCCAGGTTTCTTGCCATTTGAGAAGCTAAGAACTTTAATAAAATTGAGTAGAAGCTAAATAGGTGAATAAAAATCATTTGATAATGAAGAACCATTGGGTTGTTGAATATGCCCACTTACTAAGAATAGACAGAAATTCCATATTTTAGAGAATATTTCATTATATACATGAAATACTGTCTAGATATTAAAGTATTCTCTATACTTCAATATCAGAGAAAAACATCACAACTGAAATCCTCGATAAAACTGTGATAATATATTAACTACTGAAATTTAAAAAAACGACTAATTGTGTAGTTTCCCTTTCAAGCACTAATCTCAAAAAGACATTCCCAGATCTGAACCGGAATAAATAAAATTGATTAACTTAATTTATTTTAAAATTTTATAAGGATATGTGAAAGAAAGGTCTTATACCTAAATAGCCTAGTTTTATCATAACCATTCTAAAGTACATACACAATGCTACCTATGTTTTCAGATTCACCTACTTCCATGAGATGTACCTACTACTATGAGTATGCTTATGAAATGAGATGTTGTCCTACTTTGACAGCAATTATATATATTTTTTTAGGTTACGTATGATATTTATGAAAAATTTGTAAGGCCCTTACTCTGTTTAACTCTTACAAAATGATGTGAAAATAATGACATATCCAATATAATCTGTGCAAGATGTTATTAATGTCAGCTGGTAACAACTAATAAATTTTTGGTTACACTGCTTTACATATTCAAATCCAACAAAATTATTTTTAGTGCCTAAATATATTGTTTAGTTTTCAAAAACTTAATACTATTTTAACTCTTAACACAACCTCTTTACATTTAAAAACCTTTACAATTGTCTGCCAGTAAAATACTGTATTGATATTGGCACACATGTAACCAAAAGTTCTTACTTCTGTAGTTCTCAAGCAACTCCTATGTTTCTTTCATGAACCCTATACAATTGAATGCGACAGTAATAATGATTAGATATTAATGTTTATAAAACAAACTATACAAAATGTTTTAGACATGTGTACCTATGTCTTAAACCAAGTTCTTTTCATCGATTTTGAACACACATTTTAAATATTTTCAAAAACATTTTCATATAAGATAATTCCAATTTTATTGGGGATTTCCCTAATTAATTACAAATTGAACAGCTTTAAATAGGGGAATAACCTCTTAAGAAAACCTTGCTAAATTGATTCAGGTGATTATGTGTCGACTGCTTTTAGAACTAAAAATAAAGATTTAGCCATTTACTTAAGAAAATGTTTTAATTTAAAAATTCCTCTAATGGAAAGCCTTCTTATCAATATAGTAAGCAAAATTGTAAACACACTTTTCTCAATCACAAACACCTCAATAATAATTCAAAATATCATACAAAATCATGAAGAACTTGTAATAAACAACTAGAACAATGAAATCATTGTTAGTCGCAATAACTTTAATTTATAAAAAAATGACTCCTTTTTCAACTAGCAGATATTCATGTATCAATATATTATGTGAGCGGTATAAGTAGTGCTGATGTTCTAAGAATCAATATCATCGTTTGGCTGTACAGGCTAAAACTATTGCAAGCGTCGAGATGAGAGAAGGATTGAAGAGCAATAACCTGGGTGTTTAGTGTTTTGACAAATTTCACATTTGAATTTCATAATGAGAAGTATTAATGAAGGAAAAAGTCAACTTCATGGAGGAAGAAAAATCAATATATATATATATATATCAGTGCCAGACTCTGATCCATCATTTAATGGCACCTTATATTCTTTTAAAATGTCAGTACAAGAAATACAGTCACTGTCAGTGGTACCTCTGACATATCAGTTATATCTCTGCTAATTATTATTGTAATATTTGTTGTATATATACCTCCAACGAATTGGAATGCATATGGGCTACAGGTTATTCTTATTAAAAGGTTTTATTTATCTTCAAAATTTTTTTATATAAATAATAATTTGATGAATAACTGTAGTACTGAATTTTATGTTAGAAATTTAAAGATTGATTGGCCGTTGGGCAAAAGTAGGCTATTTATTTACAAGCTAAATAAGTTTTTGAACTGAATGATTGTAATGAAATCTCTACTCTATTTGTTTTCCTTTACTTTGCAGGCAGTTATATTTTTCTGAAGTGTTTTTGTTCATTATGTTAACTAAAGTTTGTCATGTTTTCAGCTGCAATGGTTCAAAAAGAAACATCTCAGTGCTGACCAAACCAAATGACAAAAAGAAATTTGTTCTATAATTAGAACAGTACACATATACCACAAAGACGCCGTTTTAATCATGTATGACCTAGACTTCTTACACTAGATAGATGAACAAATGTGAGAGAGAGCACGATGATGCATGACAGCAATGTTATGTGTTAGAAAGCGATAGCAAAATAAAATCATGTGTCACGTGGAAAATTGCGTTTTCAGTTTTTTGGCAATTTTTAATTTATCCTTTATTATATTGTTAAAATATGAGCATTTAGAACAATAGTGATGTGTTGTTTCTTGATTGTAGCAATTCACCTAGAAATAATCCAAATAAATGCACATTTCACAGGTAATTTATAAAGTATTGATACCATACCCTTTTTATTTATTTTCAAAAACACACATAGATTACTATTTCATATATGACAAATTATAGAACAATATACATAATCACTCTTAAAATAAAAGTATATGTTAAAATATCACGACCTTTACTAGTGTTAACTCCTTATTGGTGAAATTAAATGTTTAGTATTGCTGAATGCAATTTTATACCGATAGAAATTTAGGCTTCAATCTTTTTAGACTTCCGTAACAAACTAGGAACATTATAATTCCATCATTTCTGTCCGTCCGTCTTTTGTACATATATCATACCACAACAGTTATGTCATTTAAATATTTTGCGATTATACATAATTTACAGGTTTATGTGTTTAGTCAATAAAAAGACAGTATAATTTTTTTGTTGTACTCTATACATGGAAAATTGAGATAAATTTTTTTCACTTATGTAAATATTTTATATTTATACTTTATCAATGAATACTTTTAATTGTCTTTCAAAATAAAATTAGATATGTTTTTAGTTAGAATCATTATTCCCCTAGATACCTGTTTTAAAAATTTTAATATAATAACACGGTAACAATATCACTACACATATTATATGGGATAATCTTTGAAATAAAATATTAAATAAATCATTCAATTTAAATTAAATTTATAATAATATTCATAATTCTTTTTTGAAACTGAACAATTTTTTCATGAATATTTTCTAAGTTATATTCTAAATTACAATAGAAAATTTGAAAAGCAAGACAAGACCCAAAAACCTGAAAATACATTGAAACCTATCACAAAATTGCAATGCCTGCTATCATAAAATACAGGGCTATGATAGACCCATTCCACATTTTTTCTTCAAGGACCATGTAATAAATGCGTCAATTACATTCAGTTTCTGTTTCAGGTGCAGGAATCGAATGATTGTTTTCGACATTTGGTTTCAACCATTCCGATGTGCACACCAGACTGGGTACTATAAAATTGGAAAATAAGTCGATATTTTCCAAAATTTGAACAGGAATAAATGTAAATTTATTAATTTGGTTTGTTTCAAAATTTTATTTTGATTTTATTATGATAAATTTTTGATGGTAACCTAATGATAATTTTTAAAATAACTTAAATCATAAAATTATTTTATGAAAAAAGATATTAAAAAATTGATTTGTATTCTAGGATGTATATGGAGAAAACAAGAAAACATTTTGCATTTCGGTGCATTTAATATATGTTTGTGTAAAATAAAAAATTACCGTCTACTAAAATAGCTTCAAAATTTTAATAAGTAATGGACAGCAGTAAGTGACATTTATTAATTTTCTTAAGTTAGGATATTAAGAAGGGGACACACTGCACAATTGCTTCATTTTTCGCAAACAGGAATTCAAATGAAAAATAGTAAATAAAATTTCAATTTCATTTTAAGATACCCATACATAGATTCGCTTTACGTGTATGAGGTGACACACATGAAATATTTTGCTACATATTAATTGAGACCTCTATATAAAATACTTACTTTCAAAATTTCATTTACATAGATATAAGTCTAAAAATTCTCAATTGGATAGATAAGAAAATATCAAGAGTACTATGAATAGAGTATAGAATAATTATTACTATCCCGGGTTTGACCCGGAGTTTCTTTTGAAGAATGCATGCAAGAGTTATAAGTACTTACTTATAATCGCAAAAAAAATAAACAAAATTGATCATAAAGATAAAGAAAAACATGTAAAATACATATTTTGTAAAAAATATATAAAAAAATATATATATAAATGGCATTTTAAGTTAATTTTACAATTAATGGTGAGAAACTTTTATCAACATATCTACACTGTGAAACTCGTAAGAAAATTATAAGAATTAGCATTTATTAAAAAAAACACATTTAATGTACTAGACGTGCCAATATTTGAAATTACATCTATATTATCATGTAGTTAACAATGTTTATAGTTATCTCGTTCAATACAGACTGGCTTTCAATTATAAATCTAATACTGCAATGTCCCAGAAAATTCATTGGGGTCGAACTAGTGTTGCCCAGAATTGATAGTATTAACTTTACGAGAAATAGCACAAAACGACGGTGTTTACTACTCAATAGTAAATTGTGCTTATAATAAGGATTCCTGTAAAATATGGTCTATTATCGTCAAGATATTTTAAGTAATAAAAATGTAACCAAAATAAATAGATGGATTTTTTTTAGGGCCAGGAAGAAACTTCAACAAGTTTTGTAGAAATAAAATTTGGATCTAACTTAAATGCTTTTGTATTTTAGACTAACTGAAGCAATAATTTCTTGAAAAAATTTGCAATTTCGGTTAAGTTGCATCCAATAATTGAAAGTCAGTTGCATGAGGAGAAAAAATGGAAAGAATAAAAAATTTGGAGATTTTTGATCAAAATACGTTTTAAAAAAACCTAATTGTAATATGAGATTATTGATTATTTGGATAAAAATGTTGATTTCAATGTTTCCATTTTAAAAACATTTTTGATGTTTGATATTTAGAGTTTATACATATGAAGTTGTTAAGATGCCGGGGAATTATTTGGATTGAAAAATATACGCGAGATAAAAAGTTGCAGGCACTTCATTTGGTACTGATTTTTTGTCTGGTTTGCTGTGGGTAAAGTTCTATAAAGTCACAAACTACCCAGATTTGCACTTTTGTATTAATTTTGTGACCTACAGATTTAGTTTCCAAAGGTGCCCTACGCATAAGAGACTTAAAAACAAAATTCTGCCGTTAACAGGTTAACCTGAACAAAAAACTGAAGATTGTTAATTAATTCAGAATACAATTTACACTAAAGTAAGCCGGTTTCAATATTTTTATTTGAGAATTATTCAGGATAATATATCTGTATATGTTGAAAATATGCATTGCCACAATTAAAAATATATTTTAGCGTATTCCAATCAAGATCAAGCATGGATTAAAATTTCAATTTTACGTGAAGAAATTGTATAATTAGAATTGAAATAGGAACTTCAGTACTTACTTTGAATTCAATCAGTAATTATTTTATTTTCTCTTAACTTGCAAAAACAAAATATTTATAAACATTAATTACATATAATACGTCGTTTACGCTTTATTTTGCTTACGGCATTCGGCGACATTTTAGCGAATAGACAACCACGTACTTTAATCTATTCTATGGTCTCGTCTCTATTCTGTGATCTATGGACACATACCTAAGGACAACAATAATTTTATTTTATTAAAATATAGTTAAGAGCCAATATAATATTATTTATTTTAACCCTTTTGTTTATTAAAAGCAGTGAATTAAATAATTTCAGGGTAAAAATTTACAAATGAATTTATTTGCACAACTTCAGTATATATATATATATATTTATATTTGATTCTAAAAAACATATTCTCATTATGAATTAAAACGTACTTAAGTACTAAGTATAAAAAGTAATCTCATTATTATATAAAATCTTGGCTAATAATATTATATAATAATATTTATATCTAAGCATTTAACTTTATATGGGCATCTAGAATAAATTTATAAAAACTATTAACTTTTCTTTTATTCTTATATAAGATATTATTTTTTAATTGAGGTTCTAAAATTAATATAATAATATTTGTTTATTTTATAACAGTATATTTATAAAAGTGTTATATATATTATAACTAAAAGAGTAATTTGAATATGAAGCGTTCGTTAAAATTAATATTTACATTTTATAAACTATTTATAGTTAAAATATATAACACTGGCCATCTTATCCAACAGTACTAGTAACATGGCTATATATTAAAATCTGGTTTTACCAATATGTGATTCCTTTTGTGGTTAGGTTTTATTAAATTTATCGAAAGAATATGAAAAATATCACAATTTCTGAAACTAAAAACAATAGAGTCTGATTATTAAAAATATGTAAAAAATCTGAGATTAGATTCAATTTTTTTATTTTTTTAAACAACATTTACATTAATTGGGTTGCACTACTAAGTTGTTGTTTATTAGTGTTAGAGAGAGACATGCCCTGAAAAAACCAAAGGAAAAACAGAAATATTTTATTTGGATATATTATTACAAATGTGAATTATTTTATATTAAAGGCACTTTTATGTTTCTATAAAATTATTAATCAATTTGCTATTAATATATTTAAAATAAATTAGTATTTTAACATGAAACGTTTAGAGAAAAGATAAAAATATAATTTATAAAGCAAGCATACAATTTCAACGAACATCGGGCATGACACAGACCAGAGACAAGGTGCATAGTTTTCAAAATTACGAAGGCGGGAATTTACTTGTTATTTCATGTGTCTAAACGTGAACTAAACACAACTGAAGTGAAAAGTAGCAAAGGTATAGAATTATATATTAAAATTTCTGCTCTTTTGGTGCTCAATATTTAAAATTGTAATAAGTGTACGGGTTTCACACTATGGCTGACAATGATCTAGGCGACGCGCAATATCCAGATAACGATGAATACATTCCTTACGTTACTGGCGGTAGTCTCGCTCAGAACAGTGGATCGAAAGTAATGTGTTGGGGTTTGGTTACCAAAGTCACTGGAACCGATGGTTTCTTCATAAAGACCGTTGATGACCAGGAAGTACAAATTAAATTACGTAACCCAATGAGCGAGGCATTAGAGGGCTGGTATGAAATACACGGTGTATCTAAAGGCAAGACGATACTCTGTGATGAATACACCGCTTTTCCATCGGAACTCACTATGGATGTGGATAAAGAAGGCCATCGAGGTTTGGTTCGCTTGTTGGCAGCATTAGATGATCCCTGGAATTTGGGTGATCCTGGTGCAAGTGGAAATGAAGGAGTTGTACCCATGGAATAATTTTAAAAAATTTGTTAATTTTTTATACTGTATTTACGAAAGTTATTGTAAAATTTATTCCATTATTTTTTCGAGCAATAAACATTTTTCAGGTGAAAATGTTTATTGTGCATAATTATTTTTCTAATTATCAATGTAATGGACATTCATTTTCTTTACATAAAGCTATTAGTTTATAATAAGTGCCCCGAAAGAAGAGCTCTGGCGAGCAGCATTTCTGGAGCGCTCGTGCATACACTCCGTAGACGTTTCTTACTTTTTTACTCTTATTTTTCTTACTATTTTCTATTACTTCACGTACATTTCATAGAAATTTACACTTACATTTATTAACGCTAAACACTTCCTAGTTTGTCATTTTAGTGTTCTATCTTGAGGCATATTTTAAAATTACCAAATGATCACAAACAGAAACACAATTGCACTCATCAGTACTTCAGGTCCGAAAGGGACGTACTTGGGGTGCGGAGAGTGGGAAGCAACTAACATGCATACGATAGTACTGTTCTGCGCTCCCTCCCCTCATTCCTCACACTGCACACCCACAGAATCGTCTACTGCACAAGTTTGTGCCGTAGTGGGGCAGGGCTCTTCTTTCATGGCATGCACTATAGGTAATATTTATTTCAATGAAACTTCAAGTGAAACAATATTTTATACGGTAAGAAATTGGAAATAGATTAAAACAATTTCTTTTACGTCAGTATTTTTATTACAACTCATTTTACAATTAGGTCATTCACTGCCTATATATTTTTACATAACTGCAAATTGTGGTCCTTTTAAAAATTTATTTAATTCTTAAAATGGGAATTACCTTAGGAAACCATGAATATACTGTGTGAATACTAGTACCCATATAGACACATACAATGTCATGTTCATAAAGACAGCATGTTTGTAATAGTCGTTATGTTGCTATTCATTTGTTTCTTAATTACTTTACATCATGAATCTCAGGATTATATTGGCATGTTGACTGCTAACTATAAGTTATCTCTACTACGAGATAACGCATAGTTTGTTTACTTGCCATATTTATGCGGCTACGAATGAATGCGTAATATATCAGGGTAAATATGAGGGAAGATATATCCCTTAAGGGAGAGGAAAAATGTAAGGTTGGCTTACATGGACAGAAAATTAAAAAGTACAGTGGCAGTCATTGTGTTAATTCTCATTCTAAATGTTTATGGAAAATTTCTGCTATGGCCTTTTGTAGGTAGAAAAACTTTATTTTTATTTATTTACAAATTTTATTGTACAAAATTGATACAGAATCAGGCTAACCAGAACACAGTCTAGCCCCACTCGTCGAGCAGCTGGGAATCGAACCCGGGTTTCTATAGTGTATTGCACCCTCTGAAGTCAAGTCATAATATGTCTATTATAAATATTAATGTATTATTTGTACTATTGTTTGCAACATCTTCCAAGTGAGATTCAAAATATGCCTGAAAATCAAAATTTTAAAATATTTATTATTTGCATTTAACAACAAAGTGATAATGTGTGTTTATGGATACAAATTCTAAAATAGAAGATGAAAGAGTAAAATTTATAGAAAAAAGAAGAATTAAATATAACACCCAAGTCAGTTTCCAAGGGGTCCAGGTTTTCAAAACAAGTTAAGGTTAGTATTGACCGAAATAATTTTAGATTAATTGGTCACAATGGGATATATCGATAAAATATTTTGGAAAATTTTTAACTTATTGCCTGGAAAATTATATATATATATACTATATATGAAATAGCTGACATTTTTTAATTCAGTATTGTGATGTTTTATTAATTAAAATAAACAAATAATCAAAATATTTTTATGGATATAAAATAATTTACAGCCTTGAAAATTTTTTTTCCCTTTTTGAACTTGGGACTTGAATTCTAGTTTAACCGTTTGAGCGCTGACGAGCGCCATTGCGCTCGTTATATATATATATATATATATATATATAAAGTTCAAATTATAATATTATTAGTAATTACAATATAAAAAGAGTCCAGGAAAAGATAATTTTTACCCCTAAATTTAGGAATACGAAAATAATTCGAGTGCAAAATGATCGGTTTACAAGTTGTGAAGAAAGTGATAGTGGGAGTGACATTGTGGTGCGCTCATAATTTGGCGTAATGTAAATTTTGAGTGATAGTGATAATTCTAGCGATAACAATTATTTTGCTGATACGGAGGATGTACCAGACTGTGAAAATACGATGTGACCTTGATTTCAGTTTTTGTTATAATTTTTGTTCACAATATATATTTCCATAATTTTCTTTGTATTTCATTATCCTTGTACAAGGTTTTATTAAGAAAACACCTAAAACATTATTAATACTGGATAATTTTTGGAAGAGATACAGTTTTTTTTCGAGACAAAGGTAAATGACATCAAAAACAAAAGATTTCTTTGGCATTTTTAAGTATATATGAGTAAAAAATCAGAGCCGCTTTAACTTTTGCTAGGTAGTCACCACTTGAATCAATTCTTAGGTCTATTTGGCCTTGTAGCTGTTTACCATTCTACTCGCTGCAAAGGCCTATTGCCATTTCATCAATGACATGAGTGGCTAAAATTTGGTAATGTTGTGGGCTACAAATTGGAAGTGCTTTTAGATGTAAATATCTACTGCCAGACTAATTCATCGACATTGTACTCTAAAACGTGTGCTGACCGAACTGCGCCTAGGAAACCAGATCTTCCATCCAGCGGCTTCAATCCGTTTCTCCTTTATAGACAAACTTTTCAGTTCAGGCTTAAAATCGATGCAAGGGCCAAAATCTTAAACATTCAAAAGTAAAAATTTAACCCTTTATCATACTGCCATGAGTCGTAAAACATAACTTGTTCACACATATGTACAATTGATTACTTCCTGCTCAAACAGAACTTTTTTCATTAGTCGTATATACTATTCGATCAAAGTTTTAGTTACAAATTTATCATTAATTCACCATCACTGTGTGCACTATGGAAACCCGAGTTCGATTCCTGGCCGCTCATCAAACGGGACTAAACTGGTGTTCTGATTGGCTGTAAGAGATTGCTCTCATAGCAATAAGTCCGCCTTGTGTATCAATTAGATACATTAAAGTACAGAAATAAATGAAATAGAAATAATTTTTTTTTAATTTGTCAAATTAATGAAAAACAGTAGTTTATTTGTAATCATTATTCTCTTCTAGAATTATTATGCATATTCCACTGCTTTAAAGTGCAATAATGTCACCAATAATGTTTTTATTTGAAATCCAACAAAATATATTCAAATTAACTTATCTATGATAGGAAATCCCAAAATTCATTACATTCTTTTGATGGCTTTTATTTTTGGATATCAGTAGGGGACAAAAGTGCATTTTTGGGTGCCAATGAGCGATGAACATAGAAGCACTACTACTTATCCCATTTGGTGTGATACTAACCTATATGTCATTGTGCATAAGACATGGTACAGGAATCAAGCTGCTGCGCATACACCACCCCTACATACCATTAGTAATATTTTATGCTCTGTGAAGCTGGGTCTTGATGTCACTTAGTCGCATTTAATATATATGGTCATATTAAAAATGAAAATGTCTTTAGATAATTTTAATAAAGTAACTAAAACTTAATAAAGAATTGCCTGCAATGGTAAAAGATGGTTGCCTTTTTCTTTAAATGGATAGGTTATTATGCATTAATTGTTCTGAAAAATAAAATAAGTTATCTAGACTGACACAGCAGCAATTGTTTCCATGTACTTTTGGAAAAAGATCAAGAACAAATACTCTAGCAGTAGAGACTACCTTTATTACGACAATGCTGTTTACACTCATCCAGATAAACAACTATATATACCATACAAACCTGACCACGTAATATGCAATTATTATTTATTCCCGAAAATAGAATATAAACTGTGAGGAATACAAATCTCCAGATGCCAATGCAGCAGTGACTGTCTTGAAAAAGTTCGAGGAAGAGTGACCCATCAACTTCTCTCAGGACTTCCATTGAATGAAATGATGCACAGAGTCTATTTTAAGAAACAATAAATAAATTACAAACTTGCTAATTGGTTCCATTTTTGGTATTTTAAAAACTTTCAGTGTTACGTCTTGTGCGTGGCTAACTCTTGCATTTGTGATTTTTGTTTAACTTATAAATAAAACCATTCTAGTTCTCAAACATTAATTAATCAAAGACTAATTTTCCTGAAAGAAATTTTGTTGTTTACGTCATTGTGTGTAGCTGAAAAGAATTTCTTTTTAAGTGCTAGATCTAGATTTATACTATATATTCAATGTTTGTTCATTGAATTTTTAAGTTTTACGTGGAGTTATGATATACTTGAGCAGGCTGGAATTTTATAGCCGGATGGCTACCGGATTAGGACATTTAGCTTTACAAATAGAAATTTAAATCATACTTGGCTCTCAAATTATTCCATATAAGCAAATAAGTGCATTAAGTTGTGTAGAGTGGTATATAGCAATGTACCGTAATGACAAATCACTCTAATTTGTAAAGTGACATTTTGTAACCAAGTAATGAACGTGAAAGACTATTTGAATTCAACATGCTTCACTGATTAAAGTTACAACCAATATTATTATAATAATTAAGGATCTGTTATCTATGCGATAATATTACATTTCCTTTGGTTTTGACCCCTCATTTGAACATCTTAACTAATGTAGTATATGTAAAAATGACTATTTGTTCCACTATCATAGCTCAATTATTCAGAGCAACAACTGGTAGTAGCTTGATGTGAATCTAAAAACGCCTAGCATTTAGCACCTTAAAAAAATGCGTTTCAACTCTTCCTTTATGACATTTTGTTTAAAAATAGTAAAGTGATTAATGAACCCACTATGCTATTTATCATATACTAAAGGGTTTTAAGTGTCATATCAAGTCACATAGTTTTTCTTCTTTGCTTGCTTTATGTAAATCACAATCTACAGTAGACGGTCCCCTCACTTCTTCCAAATACTATGAATCCAAATGTATTTGAAACTAAACAGTTCATCTGCTAAATAAAAAAAAGCATAGATCCTTTCAGTGGTGTTTTGTTGCAACAAAATTAAAAAATAATGCAGAATAATACATAATTTATTAGGAAATTATAGCATTGTTTTATAAAAAGAGAAGATATCTATACATTTACATTTTACACCTTCAATACAAAAATGAAAGTTTGGAGATGAAAACTCATTTTTTTATATTTTTGTGATAAAACCATAGCCTGAAAACATTTAAATTAAAATGGGACCTTAGCCTAGATTGTAAGTCAGTATCTGGTGTAGACTTTAATTTCCCTTGATTGTTTCTCCCTAAGGTTCCAAACTTTCATGCGCTTTTCATGCATGACAACGTTGGATGTTGCAGCTTCAATGCACGTCACTGGTCGATTGTTCCTAGAATGAGAAAAAATTATAACTTACTAAAAAACACATAATTAGGGTTCTGTAACCAAATGACAAAAACAGAACTCGTATAATCTCATCCTGTTCATCCATCTGTATGTCACAGCCATTTCACTCAGAGACTTGGCACTATATAGATGAAATTTGGATGGTAGGGGTCTTCTACATACCGCTATACAATGAAATAGTAGAATTAAGAAAAAAAACTATATTAGGGGTGGCACTCCATACATGTAACTGAAAGATGAGGAAAAAATTCAATGCATATAGGCGTGTGCATTAGCTAGGTATTAAAAATGATAAGGAACCTCTACAAAGTTCCAGAATCACTTTTTTACTTCAGTCAGTAGTCGGTGAGATGTGCGATTCCAAAATCTTGGTGCCCTCCCCCCTCTAACAATTCAACTAACTTGTGTAAAATTCTAAAAAAAATTAAGATATTACTTAAAATAAACTTTCAACAAAAATTGGTTTAAATAAGATGTGTTGTGTAGTTTTTGAGATATGGAATATTTTCAGTACCGACTGCAGCAATAACTTTGCTTTTCAAAATGACTTGGAAAGATACAAACTTATAAATTTAATACTGTTTGGTGTTACGGAACCCTTTGTGCGTGAGTTCAACTCGCACTTGGCCTGTTTTATTTTTACTTAATGCTGCTTACTGAGGGTTTTAATAAAACGAAGTTAAAAATATTGGATAGATAATTTGTATCAAATTACTTTTGTGAGGTGCTGAATAGCGACCAAATGTAATTAGTATGTGATTAATGAATATGTGCACACACATACACATGTATGCAATATAGCACAATGTATTTCATTTAGTCATAATGAGGAATAATTGTTTATATTCATTTGAAAATGGAAAACCCCTCAATAAACAAGTATTTAATGTTCTTGTAGCAAATAGAATAAAAATGAATAAATAATTTATTCCCAGAACTCAATGTGTCTCACTGTAACAAGATGTTGGTCACCTATTGTTTATCATATAACATATAAACATGATGATGAAACGCTTTATTTATATGTGACAACATTATCACTGTTATCGCATTTCGATGTGTAGTAAAATGAATGTTATTTTTAATAGTTCAATATCTGTAATTAATAAAAAAGTATGTTTTACCAAACGTCACGCAATCCATCACTTTCGGCTTTCTGCCCTTCACTCTGGAATAGTTGCATACTAGTTGGCCTATTAACTGGTTGGTAACCTGTTTTGTCTCGTATGGCCAACTCTGTCAAATATTTTTTCATATAGTTCTTGAGTTGTTCATTTTCTCTGACTAGGCTAGCTTTTTCAGCTTTAATTGCAGCTGTATGTATTTTAACCCTGTTGAACTTGATCCAAAATATATCCAATTGTTCCAAAGTTTTGTAATCTTCCTAGAGAAAAATTTTTTTATTAATAGGATTCTCATAACATAACTGTGAATATAATTCGGTGTTCCTACTTTTATATAGGATGTCAGAACTTTAATGAGAGCAAAATGTTTATGAATTGTTCGTAATATTTAGTCAGTAATATTTATCAACAGGTTATATATCAATATATAAAAAACAAGTAATAATTGAATAAAAAAAACATGTATATAGTTCTATACATACATACATGTACATACATACCTATATATATATAAATATATATATATATATATATAAATATATATATATGTGTGTATATATATGTATATATAAATGTATGTATGAACACAGTCCAATAAATCTGAAAGGATGACAGTTGAGTAAGATAATTTTACATGGGTTACTCTCATATATATGAATTTGGAATAAAGGTACTTTTTATTGTTGAGTTCTTATCAATTTTTATGGTATAAAAAAGGATATTTTCAATCATTTTTTTTCATGCAATGGTCCAAAAAAGAGAAAACGTAATGTTATATTTCTTCGAAACAATTATAACAAGGATAATGAACTAAAGAAGAAAACAATTATATATCTTAAATATGCAAAAGTAGTTAAATTAAGGTCAACAAACATTTTGTATTCATATCTTTAATTACCATTTATTGTTACTGGATTATATGAGCTTTATTCAAGTACTGTTTTAACTTATTATTTAGTTAAAAGTTTACGAGTATAATGTTGAAAATCTGATCTCGGAAGTTACCTTCATTGCTTCACTGAAGTACTCGGAGTCATTTAAATCGATAGTTTTACTAATTTTGTTTTCTTCCTGGTCTTTTTCACCACCTTGCCAAGTATAATAATCTTCTTCAATTTCGTATTTTTGACAAACTTTTACCATTTGTAGTATTTTTTCTATTTTCTTCTTATAATTTTCCAATCTCTGGAATTTGAAAATATTTGCATTTACATACAGTACAGATCATTTTATATATAAATATATATATATATATATATATATATATATATATGTATGTGTGTGTATATTTTTTATACATTTTTACAACTTTTAATTCCTACAGTTCTCAAGTTTACTTTTTGCCCCTTTGCAAGAAATCTCAAGGAGTATGTAAAATTTCATCGTAAAATTGTATAAAATGGCAGTTACAAGACTGTGACAAACGGAAAAGACTAACGTCATATGATATACTCCTTTAGCTAAGAAAACTTGAAAGGAGTTTACAAACAGAATTTTCTAAAACAACTCACCTCTATTGCAGCTTCACTTGTATTAACCATTGATGTTAAATCTTCATTATTGGTATGCGACTGATCTTTAGCAAATTTTTTCAATTTCCAATAGTTTTTAGTCAATTCATCTTTTTCTTCTTGTATAGTTTTCAGTTTCAATGCTATGCAATCGTTGCTTGTAGTCCATTCTTTTTGTAACGAAATCAACAAATCCTGGTAATAAAATATTCTTAATGAAACAAAAACTTACTCTAATTATGACCTATCGACTGAGTAATTTAAGTATTACAATCCAATATCAGTGTAAGTTGAGTAAGTTACATGATGAGAATTGATCTTCTTTTAAAAATAAAATTTTTATTGTTCATATATACAAACTTCTTTGCTACTTTTGTTGAAATGATAAAGTTTTGAACAAAAGAAAAACAAAATTTTTTAATCAAACTTCTTTAGAGGCAATGCCTTTATTTTAAATAGCCATGTGATTAGCGGTTCTCAAAATTGAAGAAATTTGTTTCATCTTATTTATGTATTTATTTATGTACTTTCTTGGACTATCTATCTCTTACATTATAGCTTTTTGTGGAGCCCTATTTGCAGCCATATTTTTAATTGTTTTATAAGGGTATAATGTTATTACTTAGTATAATGTAATTGTGTTATTGTGGGAACTAGTTCAGTCAGTATTATAAAAATATGTGGTGTGATTGCGAGGGGTGGGAGTTGCTTACTCACATCGTCGCTAATAAGAGACTTATTATGATTATGTATACCAAGTTTTAGTTAATTGTGTCACGGTTCTCTGAACTATCATCGGTCAAGCTACTCATTCTGGAAGATGTCATTAACTATGGAGAAAATAGAATTTTGAGCTGTCATTAATTTCCTGAGAAAGCAAGGAAGCCAAACATCACGAGTTATATTGAATGAGATGTCATCGGTTCACAAGGATTATATACATATTTTCGATTAAAACCATAAATCATGGTCCCATCTACTCAAACAAGGCAGAGATTTGATCAAAGACATCCTGCGCTCAGGATGGCCAATCGAGGCTATGAAGGATATTGTTGAAAAAGTTGAGAAATGTGGAATATGCCCGTTTATAGAAGAAGCAGTTGGGAGAATATAGAAATAGTTGGAAGCATGTGAAAAGTCAGCAGCGGGTGCCAAGAATACTCCACTGCAAAAGAAATAATATGTCAAGTGTTCACGAGACTTTTTGTATTTCTGTAAAGATGATTAAGATGAAAGTTTCAACTGAAATTTTACAGGTGACGAAACTTGCGTTTATCATTATGAGCCTGAATCTAAGCAGGAGTCCATTCAAAAAGTTTCTCACTCTCTAAGAAGTTCAAGGTGTCGCAATCAGCCGAAAAAGTCCTGGTGACGGTTTTCTGGGATGCAAAGGATATCTTGTTCATCGACTTTAAAGATGAGGGTGTTTCTATAACGGGAAAGTACTTCACTGGTCTACTGGAGCAACTTAAAGAAGTATTGAAGGAGAAAAGGCGAGGTGAAATAAACGAAAGTGTGCTGCTTTTGCAAAGCAATGCATCTGTACACAAGGGCCGTGTTGCGACGGCTGCGCTCCACAAGTACGGCTTTCAAATATTGCAACACTTGTACAACCCATATTTAGCCTCCCTGCAACTCAAAAATGAAAAAGGGGCTTCGTGGAAAAAACAATTCTGTGATAATGAAGAAATTTAGCGATGGTCAAATCTGGAATTTCAGCTTATTTTCAAGATAAAAAGAAAACATTTTTTTTGTAGATATAAAAAAGGAAGAATATATTGAAAAGAAAAAATAGTACCACACTTTTAATCTCCCTTCAATTCCATTCCGTGTACTGCTTGACCTCCCCTCGTAAGTGAACAGAGTGCGTAAAATGTTAAGTAATATCTTTAGTGACGTACAAAAATTAAAATTAAATGAAATTTACACAATAAGTGTCCTATACAATTAAAATTCATTGAATATACATTCTGTTGATAATTTTCCTTCGATGTAGATGTTATGTTAATCAAATTTGTCTTACTATTGCTTTGAAATAGATAGGTGGAACAATGAGAGATAGAGGAAGTGGGGCAATGATTTTTACTGCCTTTTTGAAAATTTTGTTCAAAAAATTTTTTTGTTATAAGAAAGAATGTCATATTTACAATGGGACCAAAAAATTGGAGTTTTGTATGATCCACCCGAAAAAGTGCCTCAAAACTTGTAGTTATAGATTTTTGTAATTTATGTTTTTAAGCCATTTCTAAGTATAACATGTTCAGCTATCGATGTTGCATGTAATCTGAGAAGAAAGGCTACATCGGTCAGATACATGGGCAGCATGACGTCGACTTGATTCCATAAGTATTATGTTTTTCTAGGTTTGTTATTGTACACTAATTATCCGCATACCTAATTGCAGACACATAATACATAGATACATTTCATAAAGTGTTATCAGTTCATCAAAGTATTTTCTTTCATATTATCACTGTTATGTGTGATAAAAGTACAAAAGCTTAAAAATGAAAGAGAAACATGTAATTTTTTTTTAAAGTAGGAGAATTATATAAAATCCTATTGTGAACTGTATAAAATGAATGAAATAATCATATGTATAATTTTAGATATAACAACAAAATATTAGAATATGTCGGAAAAAAAATATTTTTTCATACTTCATTCATTTCAATAAAAATAGTCATTTTTTTATAAGTGATCCATTCTTGGCAATTCATTCAATCTGGAAATTCTGCCTGTAACTTTAAAAGATCACACCATTTCCCATCAGTTCAGGAGTGATATTTTTAACACAACCGATTTCTTTGACTGCCTTATATAAATTTAGTAAATATAAAAACTTCTGACTTTATCGCCTAAATTATCACATATTGTAATTTATTCGTATCTAAGAAAAATAGGTACAACTGCGTTAGTGAGTAGCTATTCTCTATTAAATACTTGTTTATACATAAATGTTCAGTCTAATTGTTCTATACAGCATCCTGTACGCTCAAATGTGATTTGCCTGTCTAAAACAATTCTTTCTAAGTTTTAAAGTGATACCATCATCCGCACATATTTTTACTGCATTTATTCTGCTTTCATCATTTGGCTATATATATAACGCACAATCTTATGATAATGAATTCACTTATCTTATAACTTTATTCCTCTCTCACATTTTTGGAACATCAAAATATTGTGCTGTTAAATAACTCTTCAATTTAATTCTTTAATTTCAATTGAATTCAAGTATGTCCTGTGCGTGGCAATACATAAAACTTTATTTTGAATCTTCTAATAATTTTTAAAGTAACTGATTAAAGAAATTTAATAAAACATCAATATAAATATCAATAATAACACAAAATACAAATCTCATTAACATTTGTAGATGTTAGTTTGTCAACGTGTCTTGTGATATCTCTCTTGTAGAAGTCATCTTTCTCCCTGAGAACGTTATAATGGTTGATTATGGGGTTATGTCGCTCCACATATTCTAAATATATTGATCTTAGGGTATTCCAATAACTCTCTAATTCCAGTTCTTTTGGTCGCTTCATATCGAGGAAATGTTGTTCTTGCTGCAAACAAAGAAAAATTATTTCAACCTATCATTTTAAGCTATATTGTAGCAAAGTAGTGATAATAAAGTGTTATCAGATTTTAATGCTTGTATGACACCTGGTTAACGTTTTTTCAAATATGCTAGGACAAATAATTTATTTTAAATATGTTATATAAATAACAAAGCGGAAGCTCTTATCTGGGGGTAAATAGATTACAGTAGTCACTTGCCAACTTCGGAGTTAAGGTCTTAGAAAAATCACAATCGAATTATTACTATGAACAGTTTTACATGTATACTATGTTTCTGTAAAAAAAACTGTAATTTTATTGATAGGGGATTACTTTATACTACTGGAAAGTTGAAAAGCGGTTGAATGAAATCCATTCACATTATTACACAAAAGATATTTATATAAATTATAAAATATTTTTACATTACATTCTTGCAGTAATTATTCAAATCTTAGAAATCTATAAAATATTTGCTTACTATTTAGAATGGAAATCAATAAAGAACTTTAATTTTACTTTAAACACAGGACTAATCAGGTGTCAAATCTAAACACAAAGACGTGTTTAGAATCCAGATATTCTATTGCAAGCAATTAATTTTAATTGAATCAACCTACAACGAAGACCAAATACATTTTGACGAAGTCCCCAAAAGTGACACAAATCACAATTAAAACGACATTCATTGTTCAATATGACATTTTAATGCTATAACAATGCCTATTATGTCCATATCCTGTTTTCAACCTTTGGAAACAGTTTTGTATTATTTGTAATTTGAACCCACCGCCGATTACCATTTCAATTTGACTGCAAACCAAGTACATTTCATTATAAAACTGTCAGGTTGACCATTTGACAAATTATCAATGAGGTATTGTTCCTGGATATGATTCAGGCTATAAAAGAGAATTTTGTTTCGTTTTATAATTCATTCACAAATCAACCACTATGCTTCTGCATACTTTAATATTTTTTATGTTTATATTTTCGACCAGAGTAAGTGTTTTTGTTTTAATAAAATGTTTTGATTAATCGAGACATTCATAACATTTTTATTATGTAGATATTCTTGAACCTAAAATTTGTATATAACTTAAAAAAGATAGTCTTTAAAATTGTTTAATTCTTTTGTTCATTTGGTTTTGTGTAATTGAAAAGAAAACAATTAACCCAATTCAAATGGAAGTTCAACTGTGACACAAAAATTAAAAGAAAGAATATAAGGATATGTTGACTATGTTCTATATTTTCATTCACAATGTAAATAATAAGCGTAAAAGTAATTGATGTGCAGTTGATTATTGGTATTTTTTTCCTGAAATACTGAGCGTTGGATAATTTTTATTTAGATAAATAATTAAAATATCTAATAATTTTTTCTATATTCATGTGAAGGAATTGTTTACATTCATTTGTTTCTTTCTAGAAATTCACACTGTTGCTTACAAATCAAATTTACAAAATTGCAGGCTTTGAAATGCAACACAGATGAAGGGCCAAAAGAGGAAGAGATGAAAAGTGTAATGATGAATTGCATGAGGAAACTTGGACTTCCTGTACCCGGACACCAGGACACGCTAGGAGATGGCAATTTGTCTATGGAATATGAAAAAGAAACATCTAATGATGAAATATCAAATAACAAAGTAAAAAAATAGTTATTCCAATAAAAATCCTTTTAACAAAGCTGTATGAAGGTTTTTAAAAAGGTTTTAGAAAACCTATTTATGAAATGATCATTTAATATGTATATTTTGATATAAAATTTGTTGCGTTGCAGGATCACACATTAAATTACAGAAGAACCTTTGTACCTTCTCGTAGACGATATACTCGTGGAACAAGTCATGGGACTATGAGCACAAATACTGGACAGAGAAGCCAATATAATCCAAATATAGCGACTAGGTTTGATCATGACAGCTCGGGTAGCCGTGAGGATGATTACAGTTTCAATAATCAACATTTAAACAATAGTAATAATACCGAATCAACAAGTGATGATTCGGATGATGTACAAAAGAAGAAAGCCTGTGCCACACATTGCTTTCTTGAGGACTTTCAGATGGTAAGGACAAAAGTTAAGTTATTGTGAAAATTTACTAATTTATCCTAATTTTTGGAACTTTGTTTAACTCAAGTTTACTAAAAGTAAACTATATAATTTATCATGTAGTTTACTTACATGTAGTTTACTTAATAAATAATTAAATTAGATTGAAAAGATGGTTTCAGTATATTGTATAGGCAGGAAGTGTAGAAGCTAAAATTTATTTAGTGATTGAAAATATTAAAATACATTGCAAATTTTGCAAATTAAATTTTGAATTTGCAAATATATTAATAACAAATAAAACATAAGTTTTACAAATCTATAAATCATTACGAAGTATGTCACACGAAACATCTATTCATTTAGTTTTGCTGTAGGAGGGAATATCCACAAATTTTTCTAGTACTTTGTTATTGTCAAACCTTTTCGTTCCCAATATCTCTTGGAGAAGATTAAAACCGTTTGTAGCTATGGCAATGTTGTCAATAATATACAGTATGGCAATAATATACAGTATTGTTTTTCACTTTTGGATTTTTCTGTCGTCAGTTGATTACAATACATTACAAAATAGAAAATACTTCAAGAATGCTTTCCACAAATTAAATTGTTACAAAAGTCATTACGCCTAAACTTTTCCGAACTTACTTCATTCCATATGATGGATCATAATAATATATTACCACGTTCAAAGTTTATCTCTATTATTAATAGGAAAAATTACATACTTAAACAGAGAAGGTGGGATAAATTTTGCCTATCACTTTGTCCATCAACTAAGAATCTAATAATGTAGAGCCATTAATAACACCTCAAAATAAAGTGCATACATAATTTTCTCATGTAATTCTACCATTCACCATTTTTTTTCTTTTAAACTTGATAATAACGAGCACTGTATGCTATCTCATCACAATAGCTATTATTGAGATAATCCTGCATTGGTGTAGACATATCGTACATAGAAAATTTTAACATTACCATTTCATGCAATTTTAGCTGTGCGCATTCTCTTGTTGAGCAGTAAACGAGTTTGCTTTTTGAACTGATTTTTCTAGAAGATTATATTTCAGGGATTCTAGTCATAAATTTTAGCCCGATGACTCAAACCGATTTAGAATTATGAAATTAAACACTTTATTTAAAAAGTGAAAATACTCATTTCAGACTGGCGAAAATGGAATGCCTGATAGGCATCTTATGGCTAGTATAATGACTCGAGACATCACTAACAAGGAATATAAAAATTTTGTAAATGAATCTATTGAAGATTGTTTTAAACTTATACAAATAGGTATGTTTGATTATCATTTATATATGTAATAAATTGATCATATCTGCCCAAATATATTACTAGTATACCGTTAAACCATTTGGAAACCTTAAAAGAAAAAAGAGATGTCTTGTAAATTTCCTTTATATTCCTCTATTACTTTAACCATTCAGTTTAATTTTGTTTTTCAGAAAATATTACTGACAAGTGTGAATTCTCCAAGAATCTCTTCAAATGCATTTCAGAGAAAGGGCGTGCTAATTGCGATGATTGGAGCGAACATACTTCCTTTTTTTAATGGCTCCAGAACTTTCGGACTAGTGTTTCTGAACAATTTATTTCTCGTGTAATTATATTCATAATGTATTAGTTGAAAATTTAAAAAAATATAAAAAAATTTGTTTGAAATAAAGTTTCATGTTTATATTTATATGAAACAATATTCTTTCTATTAATTGAAATGGAAGAACTTAAATTAAGTGGGTATACTGTAAATCTCGAGATTAATGTTAGTTCATGCAAGATTTAGAGAAACTAATGTTTTTTATTTTAGTATGGACAGCAATTATTCTTTATAACTCACCTTGACCTGAGTGGTAATTGATGGAAAGATGTTAATGAAGATTTTTGAGATAAAAGAATTTTATAAATAATTTTCTTTCACTTATTTCTCAAGATGAAACTTAATAGTACATGATTGATTTCTTACTTGATTTGCATATATCTTCTTTAATATTATCTTGTATTATAGTACACTGACATTCTTAATAAATTGATTGTGTTATTACATTGAAACATACTATTATTCAGATATAAACAGTATTATAATGGGTCGAATAAATAACGTTGAATTTATTTAAAAGCACGTCAAATTCTATTTTGTGATAGTACAAAACGAGCTTTCCATCCTTAATAGAGGTCATCTTTTCTGTTAGCAAACGAGTACGTTAGTATGTTATTAGCCCAATCACAAAAAAAGACACAAATTGTTTATTACTTGAATGTAAACATTACCTCACTAAATCAAATTTAATCAACATTTCCCAAGTTGTGCCAACAAAAAGAAACTTAAATTCTGTTTTTTTGCCAACAGAGTTTTGTTTCTACTAGCAGCTTGATCAATTAATAGTACAGATCAATAAAATCTACTTACTAAAATATTTTCCTCATTCATTAGCATCGCTAGTGAATATTCCTTTTCTGTCATATATTTCTTTATATCTTGTCGTTGCTGAAATATGACTAACTGCAGTTGAAATTCTGATTTCTCTTCTTTCTTACTTGTTTGTTGGTATTCCCTATCCCAATCATCCAGCAAAATACTTTTTTGCAGTTCATACTCATCTTGTAAAGCTTGCAAGCGATCGGATCCTGTTTCTAAAATATCAAGTTGGAATTAAAGTACGGAAAATATCATATTCTACTTCTACATTTCTAAATAGTTAATAGTTTCAAAAAAATTGATTATATAGTATGTTTTTACTTTAATAAACAATAAAAGCTAATAAAATCATTTTGGTTTTTGTAAATTTTTAAAAGTTTGAGAATAAAATATTTTATACATTTCGTGGCAAACAGAGAAAATATAGTTAAATGAAACCTAAGTTATTCTTCATTGTTTTTCGAAACTGCATAACTTAATGGTAAGTATTTTAAGAATAAGAAAACGCATACCTAAAAACTCGTTAATAGTCTCCATATGAGCTTGTAGCATTCTGTTATGTTGATCCTCGGCTTCGTCAATGGCTTTTGAGAGAGCTTTTAAGATATTATTCTTTCTCTCAACCATGAATTCAAACAATGTTGACATGCCCTATAAATTGTTTTTTTATAAATTGTTATTTAAAGACATATACCAAATTGGTAAATAAGTATTTTTATGATACATAACTGAAACAACTTTCACATTGCAATTGCTGAGCAATCTTCTTTGAACAGTTTTACATATATTATACAATTACCTGATTGATATTGTGCTAGATTTTGATTTAATTATCTTCATCATGCAGGTTGTACATTTTTAAATTATTTATTTTTGATAAACGTCACTGTTTAATAGCTTTACAATTACTTAAAAGTACACATTCCTCTCTGTTAATTTTCTGTATGTGAATAAGTAAAAAAAGAAATAATTTATTTGTTTTTGCTGTAACAACTTCAAAAATTTTTGTAATATGCAAAATTAATGTCCATAAAGTGCTAAACAATGAAATATTTTCGAAAGTATTTAATTTTTATCACTTTTAAATTTATGAGGATTATTGCAAATACGGCAAGAAAGTGATGACTAACTTTATTAGATTAAAAATGTTTTAACTGAAATTTAACAAAATGTAAGTTTTAACAAAAAGTAAGATTTTGAATTATTAGATGATGTCATCAGTATTTCTTCGATAGTTTTTATGTGACTTCAATGTAGTGGTAAAGGCATTTATTCGATACTTTCATGTGACACCATCGTGGTAGCACGTAACGACTTAGCATTACATAAGAACTTACTTTTATATCACTTTCCATTTGACGGCATTTAATTTTCCGTAATATGAATCTCCAAGCCTGGTTTAGTTTTGCTGCATTTATCTTGTTATACTGTTCCTCTCTTTGCAATTTATTCTGTAATATTATTATTTAAAGATCATTAAATATTTTTCAAGGCAGGAATCCTATAAATCTGTGACCAGAAATACCAGATAACTGACAAAATTAATTAACCATTACACAAAATTAATTAATCCTATGAATATTTTAAGTTTGCATATAAGTTAGCATACCGTAAGGGTGTTTTTATTTATAAAATATAAATGGGAAATAAAATTGAAATGACATGAATGTAAAATTGAAATGTGTCCTCCCAAAAACATAATTTATTTTTATTAACTTAAAAATGTTCAGTATGAAACTAAGTTTAAAAAGGTTAATTCTTTTTTAATGAATAGGCTAATAGGGTAAGTAGTGGTACAAATTGGGTTCAATCAAACACCAATTACCAGAAACACAACTAGAGTTTGGCAGTATAGATCTTCGTTCCCTAAATAACCATTTATTAACCAAAAGTGTAATGTTACTAATAATGGCTTTAAGGGAACTAAAGAGAAATATCTCTCCATGAGCTGAACTCGTATAACTTAAACTCTTACACTCAGTCTACTTACTTACCTCTTATCTATATTTTATTCAGCTCGCTTCTTCCATATGATTAATAATATGTTTAATGAAAAGTGAAAAGTATTTAGATCCCTAGAAAAGAAGTCTGTAGTGAATTGTTAGAAAGTTTGTGACACCTTCATGGTTTCTTCTATCGTTCCGAGTCAAATTTACAATCAAGTTACAGAATAGTCTGTATTGTTTTGATTTTGTACTGAGAAGTATGTTACAGTGCCTATTTTTGTCTATATACTTAGATCAGATGTAATGGCAATTTGTCTCAATAATAGTAATTACTTTAAAAGCATTATATCTTTGAATAGATTTGATTAGAAATTGTGAATTATTTATATCACAATGTGACTAATAGATGATTTTTAAGAAAAGTAATATAATAAACTCAACATATTTACATATTAATAGTACTTTTATGGATGTTTTGCCCCATGGAGCAAAATAATTATAAATTTGAATTTCTAATTATTACATCAAAGAAAGAATAAGGTATACATTAGCAGAGTAATTTTGTCTTCTTTCGTACCACCTCACTGACTGACTCTTCTTAAATCTCCAGAATTATTAAGCCTATAAACTTGCAATTAGGCACCTATGTTTCCCTTGCCTTCTAGGTGTTCACGAAGAAAGTATTTTTCCAAATCCAAGGGTGCAAAATGGGGATGGAAGATTGTATGGAAATTTTGGAATAATATTAGAGACATGAAAACTTGCTTTTGGACTATATATAAAAAAATCAATTTATTTATACGTTTTTGGAAAATCAGAAAAAGTGAATAAAACAAAATTCAGTCAGGATCCCTTTTTGACCAAACAAAACCTGGAAATAAGTAGTAATAATATAATTACATTAATTAAATTTATCATATGCAATTTATGTATTTTTTAATTATCATATTTCATTGTACCTTTAGATATTTTGAAATTAGCTCTTGTTTTCTCCGCCTAGCTTCCTCTTCAATATCAGCTCTATGCTGCAAATATCTTGCACGTTCATCATCCGACATTTTGGCTAACTTGTTTCCTTTACTCTTCTTTTTGGGTGCCATGTTTGTTATTTAAAATATGTAGTTTTTAATAAAAATTATGAAATAAAATAGTAGCTTATAAAAAAATAATCAAATTTAAAGTCTATGCTAAGTAGATGCTTCTAATTTTACTGTAGTGCAGTACAATATGAATGTTTCACCATTGCCATGGCAACCATGATTTTCTTGAATGAAGTGTTTATCAATGAAGATTAGATATAATTATTGTCATGGTGAATTTGTATACTTGTTAAACAGATTTTGCGCAGAGTTGGGAAAATAAACCTTTTTATTGTTATGAAATGGCTTAATGCGTTGATCTACAAATACTTTATGTTTTCCAAATATATTGTAAAGCTCTTTTATATAATAATTTTATAATGCCAGCTTTACAGTCATTAATTATTTACGAGAAAGAGAAATTTCATAGATTGTAGCAATTATTCTCAATTATAGCTATTTTATAATGAAACAAGTGTAATTTATTCCTGTTAGGTGTAGGGATATCTGAATGTTGTATAATAGTAATAATAGTCTGTAAACTCTCAGTATTTGAGTTAGTAATATTTCTTGCTCAAATTTATGACGAGAGTGTATACCTTGCCCTTATCAAGTCCAAGTATATACCTATTATTCTCGATTGTTAATATGTTAATCACTTGTCTAGACCTGGCTTAATTTTGTCTTTGGCTGTCTGTTGGATTAATAAATTAAGAAAGAGGATTGTGGCAAAATTTGACAATTCATGTGATATTTTAACCATACAGTAGTTAATGTTTATTTTCTTCATTTTATTTTTTATATTTACAGTCTTTATTTAATAATTTACAATTAACTCATTGCTTTGGCCTATTGGAGTTTCTAAAAACTGAAAAATCATGTATGAATAACTTTAAAATAATTGATATCATTATCCGTCCACTTTTACTATGTATTTTAATGACAATATGATTTTTGAAAAAAGTAAACAAGGTACAGGAAAAATAATTGTCACGGTAACCAATCAACTTTCAAACAATAAGTATTGTCAGCTAATGTATGCTGCAGTTTGGATTATATCTCTAATATGCTGAATGATTATCAAAGCTATTACTTACTTTGACATTAAAAGGTTGTTACATAAAACAACTGATTCAGTATGGATGCTGGATCGAGTGTAACAATTTCATCAGGTCATTCTAATCCATCTGAAGTGAGTTATGGATTCAGTACTACTAGTAAGGAAACAATTCCAGGCAAAGGTTCAGGATCAGGTGTGTTACAAACTCAATTGAGATTTTCATAAATTTTATTGCATTTATTTCAAATACAATTAAGTAAAATTAAAATGTGGGTGGAATTAAATAAATAGAATACTCACTATCTTTAAATATTTACATGGATTCTACGTCTACATCATTTTTGTGCGACACAACATTAACCTTTTATTTTAATCATCTCTCTTAGGTTCTTCACCAATAGACCTTGAATGCCGAATCCAGTCTGAACGAATAGCAATAATTCTAGACGAAGCTATATTTAAAGCAAAATTGGCTTGCTGCATTCCCGATCTGGTCAAGGAAAAGAAATTTCTTGAAAGTTTATTGACATCTGCACAACTGGAAGATCTGGATTTAATTCTTGATCAATATGACACGTCATCTATATCCACTTCAAACAGTTATAATTTGATATCGGCATCCGCATTTCAAAATTATAAAATAGTTAGTAATTTTGTTGTTTTATATATCAATATTAGCTTTTACCCACGGTTTCATTTGTGTGGTTATAGTTACAAACTTATAGGGGGAAACCGAAACTTGCAATGTCATTTAAAATGCTTAATGGAAATTAAATACTAAGTCTTTATTTTCCTGACTGTAATACAAGTGAAGTTCAAAAATATTTCCCTTATATTAGGGATTAAAGGGATTGATTCTGTTGCTCCTGTATATTGGATATGTTTTTTTTTGTTATGACTGCTATGTGGCAATTGGTCTAGGGACAATATGCCATTAGCTTATTTGATTTGTATCTGGAGTAAATGTTTCTTTATAGAGAGCTTCTATTAGTTTGGAGTATTCCATCAGAGAGTTCTCTTCAGCATGTAGGAAATCTGGTACTTGATATTGGAATGTCTTTTCTTTCAATCTTTCATGAAGTAGTCCTCCCTCTTCATTTAATGCTTGTGTAAGCTCATTTGTATGGTTTAAAAGTTTGCTGTGATATTTCATCCTGAAGTGGGATGTTTCTTGTTTAATGATCTATATATATATATGTATATATATATATATATATATGTATATATATATATATATATATATATATATATATATATATATATATATATATATATATATATGTTATTTTATTGAGAGTGGCGTCCTATTAACCAATGAAAATTATGCAGTTTAGTATCAAATTGTTTTCGCTTGGCCCAAATGTGCGTTGTCTGTCAAAGTACATTCTGAAATACTTTGCGTGGTCTTCTTGAGAAATTTCTTCTTCATTGAGTTTGACTGGAGGGCAAGTCTCTTTTCTGATTATAAAAGTAACCTGTATTCCCTCATTTTCGTTAGTTTTGTTCTCCATTGTTTCAGCCGCTTCTCCAACTTGTCTTAAATATTTTTATAGGTTTACTGATGCTGCTTCCAGGTTAATGTGGGTAGATAATAATGTCTCATCTGCAAAAGTCACAGTCATTGTGGTTCAGATGTTGGGAGGTCTGCGGTTTATATTATGTACAGTGTTAGACCCAGAATATTGCCTTGTGGAACACCTGATTTTATTTCTTGAAAAGCTGAGCAGTTATTATTTAGTTTGACTTGAGAACTTCATTTGTCGAGGTAGGGTTTGAGGATATTAATGAATGAGTGCGGAAGCCGCTTCTTCAGTTTGTATACAAGGCCCTTATGCCAAACAATGCTATGCCGATAATGTAGACAATGCGATGAATTTGTTCAATAATTCTCTGTTTCTCTCTGGCACCAAATTAGTGGTTTGGCAGTATGTCTTTTAAATGCTGCATCATTCTATTGAGCAGAATTTTTTTGACACGCTTACCAATGATAGGCAGCAAACTTATGGGTCTGTATGATGTCATTTCTTGTGGTGGCTTACCGCGTTTAGGGACCATCACCATTTGGGCTATCTTCTATTGGCTAGAGAAATGCTCTAGCTTTAAGCAGGTGTTGAATATTTTTACCAAACTCATTATTCCTTTATGCGGTAGTTTATCAACAGAGTTGCATCTACTAGTTCGTATCCAGATTTGCCTTCCGGAAGATTTTTAATTTCTCATCTGACTTCATTTGGACTTGTACTTTTAGGAAGTGGACACATCTGTGTTGCTGATTCAAGAAAATCTATTATTTCAGATGGGTTGCTGATTCAAGAAAATCTATTATCTAGCCCAGCCCCCAAAGTATTTTTAGTAGGTCGAATATGAGTTCTGGGGTGTTTAAGATTTTTAGAGTGAATAGTTTGTGTCCATTGTCGGGCTTAGACTTGACAGATAAGATTGTAGGTTGCTGTGTATAAATGTTATTATGAGTGTTGATAGTTCAGCCGAGTACTTCTTAAATAGTGTTTTATCATTAGGATATCTTCTTGCCAGATCTTAGCCGATCTTTCTCAGGCTGTGTCGTTCTTATATCTTTGGACATATGTTATATTTGATGGGTAATCCTTTTTGTTTGATTGTTGGCAGCTTTGCGGAGGGTCGCTTTAAGTTTTTCGACAGCACCTTCAAGGATTCCCAAAATTGATAATTAAGACGAACAATTTTAAGTTACAGGTTTATTTGGGAAGCAATTTCGGTTTGGTATAGTGCCCAGTTTGTCTTTTTTAAGTTATACACTCTGTTAGAAGGTTCATCTAGGGCAGATTGTCGTGTTAATATTTAGGATAGCTAGTATGTGGTCTGAAGGTCTATGCGTGACTCGATACTGAAAAAATTACTAACAACATTTCTTGTGATGTAGAAGTCCAGTAAGTCTGGAGTTTTGTTTCTGTCCGTGGGCCAGTAGGTAGGTTCTCTAATAGAGGTACATACAAGCTTAGTCTTTTCAATAACTCTAAGTCGTTGCCTTCCTCTTGGGTTAATCAGTCTGACCCCCTAATGTTTAGAGTTCACAGATGAATCTTGGTCCTAGTGTGTGGAAGTATGTTTCAAGTCATCCACAGTTATTGTATGTTTGACAGCTGAAAATGCAGCTTCTACCTTTTTATCTATAATCTTTATTGTTGGATATTGGTTCTTTGGTATTGGATTTTATCTGTTCAATATTGTTCAGTTGGTTAATGTTTGATACATATTTTTGATGATCACTGCCGTTCCACCATGGCTATTACCAGATAGAGGATTAGTTGCATACACTGAGTAGTTTTTGAATGCGACATGTGTTTTGACACGTGCATTGCAATATGTAAGAAAGTTTCATATTTTTGACGTGTTTTCGTCAAACAATTGGCATTCCAAGTTAGAACTCAGAGTTTGTAAGTCATTTCTTTGTAAGGCTGTTGAACATCTGGATCGTGTGATCTAGCATTTTGTCCATTATTTTATCCATCGTTTTCATCATTATCTAATGTACTTTGTGTAGCATAGTTTTTATCACTTCAATGATTTCCTTGTGGTTATCTCGTTTTTCTATTTGTGGTGCTGGTCTCTGCTGCGCAGCTGCTTTTGCGTATGTTTTAGATCTGTAATCTTGGGGTATTTGGTGTAGTAAGAGTAGAGGAATATCATTTTTGTGTTCTTCATGGAGAGCCGACTGTTTTTCTTTTGTTTTCGGTGATATCTTAAGTATTCTTTCTTTATATTCTTTGTAGACATGGCAACCTTTATAGTTAGCTGGATGTTTCTCAGGATAGTATACACAGGTAGCTTCAGTGTTGGTTATCTTTTTGCAGATGGCTTGGGTTATCGTTACTAGCAGATCGTTACTACATTATACATTGCTGTGTTGGGATGTGAAATAAAGACAAAGAAATACACTTTCGAATTTGTAATATTAGTTAGAATTAGAATAGATAAATATTTCTTAAATAACTATATCTGCAACTAACAAATTTATTTCAGGAACAGGCAATATTTTATAGAATTTAAAACAAAAGTTGCTGTACTGAAGTGGAGGGACTAGAAAGATTTGTGAATTTTGATATATGCATTTTTTGGGTAATAAGTAAATATAAAATTTTAAACTTGAGATTGATGTGGAATAAATATATGTAATTTAAAGTTGAGAAAATAAAAAAGGAGAAATTGTAAGCTATAATAAAAAGTGATGATATAGACAAGAAATAAATTTCGACTCGGATTTTGAACCACTAGTTATTCACAAAAGGATGGTTTGAGATAAAAAATGTAATATATCAATCTATTAAGTTTAAAACATGTGTGCCTATAATAAAAATTCTCAATATAGTTCCTATTTACATAGTGTAAATTTTTTATAACAATAAAAAATTTATGCCACAATTTTTTTCAATTTACAATAAATAATTTTATAAACTTTTTTATCACTTGTAACAACAGTAATAATATTCCTTCTTATAATCGTCATATATTAGAGTATAATGAAATGGTTTGTTTAATTGAAATTGTAAATCTGTTGGTTTCTACTAAACATTTAAAGCCAAAAAATAGTCCTACGTAATATCATAGTATATCTGTGGGATAATGAAGGAGTATTTTTATTAAAAATATACATTTATTATGAAAATTAAAACTTTTCGATGGTATATATATATATATATATATATATATATATATATATATATATATATATGTATATTAATATTAGCTTATATACTTTCTAACAAAAATTACAGGGAGCCAATCCTTCAAAGATATGCCCAGAGCTCACACATTTGTTTAATATTTTATCAAGTTTCCCTGAAATGAAGTTGAAAATCGATCAATTTATGAAAGATGTAAGTGAATATTACTTACTTATTGCAAGGTATATTCATGTAAAATATAATATGTGGATTTGATTGTTCGACATTAAATAAAAATTCAGTCAGTACAAGTTGTCATAAATACTTTATAGTAGTGTAATAAACAATAAACAAATTAAATAATGTAATATAAACAAAATGTAAACACCATTTGCAATGTTTATTTTACTTGACAATGACGACAGTGTGCAGTTGTTGTTTCAGCACTTCAGCAAGGTACCAAAGCAGTGCGGCTTGTTTGTAATCACCATACATCGTGTTTGAATTAATCACTTAAAACGATTCCTGCTACCTACTGTATTTTATAAGTTGATTTTTGGTGTATGACTGAGGAACACATATGGTATATGAGGATTAATTTAATGTCGTATGGTCAAATCCGTATTGTATGTTCACAAAAGTCTAGTCAATTTCTGGATGGATTCTTGGATTAAGGAAATTTCTTTCTATAAAGTCTGGCTCGTGAACTTAACAGTCTTGCATAAGTTTTATAGTCTTAATTGCCCAAATAAAAAAAAAAAGTTTACAGAAATTACTCTAATATTTTTTGGATATGGTTTTATATTGTCTATTACCTACCTCGTTACAACTGGCAAGTGATCATTTATGTGCTTACTTGTATGATTAAGACAGAAAAAAGAATTGAAAAAAATTAAGGTTGGTTATTTAGAGTACAACACATAAAGAAAGACTAACGGCAATGTTTTATCCGGTACATTTTCTACAGAAACCTAATATTTTAGTTCACGTTTTAATATTTTAGTTCACCTTCTCCTATTTTACTAATAAAATGTTATATGTAATATAAAATGTTATATTTTAGCGATATTAGCGCTTCAACTCACATTCAGTTAGTTAGCCTGTTGGGTCTTTTTGGACGAAAATAATAATCTACAAAATCTAAAGTTCTGTAGGATTGTAGATTATTTGAGATTATAAGAAGATTTCGATCCCGGATCTCAGAGCTGACTTCTTTGTGTCTCGACACATAACTGCAGGGATGTTTACTAATATAATGAAAAACAAATATACACTTGTGCGAAATAAGGAAGTAACTACTAAGAAAGTGACTAGCGTTGATTAAAATAGTTGTAACTCAACTTCTTATTTTTCACCAAGTTCAATAATCTTGTGTCGAAGATCGAAAAATTGACTTTGAGTTGACTGATTTTGTCCATGAAAGAGTCAAAATATATTAAGGCAAACAGATTTGTACATTTTGTAAACAAGTTAATCGGCTCCACTGTCTTATGTCAGTTAATGGCTCCAAGAAGTGACCCACTTTGGTCTATCTGTGGTTTATCCAAAGAGTAAACCAGATTGGTCAACCTGAACTGAATGCTCGACAATACAATATATACGATAAAAATAATTCTAGAAACCAAAAAGAAATAAATACTGCTAAACTATCCTGTGGCAAACAAAATATCCTATAATCGCTACACTCTGTTGTAAATTTTGCAATTATTTATCACGAGAATTATAACTATACAGTTTTGACATAATACTTAGTGTATCAAAAGAAAAACTTAGAACCAAAATACAAATATATTGTTTTTATACATTTCCTAGTCTTTACAAAATATCAAGCGTGTTGGAACTGACCATGCTAAAGTTGTATGCAAAAGTAAATTTGAATATGTAGATGTGGCTTAGTTATTGGGATACAAGTTATTTGGTAATGTTCGTACATATATTATTTTTCACTATATCATTGCACAAATACTAATTTAATCATATTTGTTCCTTTACAAAAAATTGTTTTTTAAAATACTTGTTTTGCTAGTAACATTTCTATGAATGTATGAAAAAAAGCTAAAAACCCGATTAATAATCCTTCATAAATAAGCATTTTCTAGAAAAGTACTTGTTCAAATTATACAGTAATGTTACTAGTAAGATCTAAATGATTTCACGTTTTAATTGTAAAAGGTAATTTTTAAAAGTTTTGATCAATTCTCAAGTTACTTACCTATTTATTAAAAAAATTAACTGTAATAAACATCTTATTTTATTTCATGTTTCTCCTCAACAAACAAGTTGAAGAAATCTTACATTTGGGTAAGTATTAATTAGCAAGTTTGGAAAAAAAATTTACTAAGATAATTAAATGGACTTTAATTTATGCAACATACGAGACTATAATTTTGGAAACACATTTGATACATATTCTAAAATGATAACACTATATTTTTATTTCTTTACTATATATTTCATTATTGCTATGTTTTTTATTTTAATATTTGAATGGCTTAATGAAATTTTCAAAATGTTCACAGCCTGGAAATATGTGCCCACCTAAAATATTATTTGTGACTTTTTTGGAGTCATTGAAAGAGAAAATGTTACAACAAATGAGTTTCACTGCTGCTGAACAACTAATGGAGCAGAAGCAACTCAGGCGATGGCAGAAATACAATGAAAAATTGAAGGAAAAAATATTAGGTAATGCTCATCGATTTCAGATTTAGCTTCTTCGCAAAAAATTTGATTAGGCAGTACATAAATTATGGTTTAAAATAAACTTATTATAGTTACACATCATTGATTTATTTATTAACAAACTCGATTTTCATTAATGCTGTATTTGTACTTGTATATGTATTTTTTTTTAGAATAATTTACGAAATTAAAATACTTGTACAACACAAATGAAAGGTTAGTATGAAAGATGTCAATATATTAAATCTTTTTCTAGACAAAGCCCTAATTATTAAACCGACGTTAGGTATCATCCTTTCATGAACTTGTTAATTGGACTTTTAGTTGCGAAATTGTTTCTCAAAACTTAACTAACCGTAAATTTATTCTTATGAACGCTAGCATACAAAGATAAGGATGCCATTTTGTATTAATTACATTTTTTTTTGTTAACATCTTAATATTATTCTGTTTTTAGAATCTGTTACACTAAGTATGTTCAAAATTCTTACATTATTGCAATTGTATTTTTATTGTACATGCCCCAATTATAGCCTAGTTTCACTCTAATTATCATTTGCCAATAACCTTAACTTTATTCTTTAATAGATTAAATTTAAATCTCGTATTCAAATTCATTCAATACAATAAATTGCACAAAATTGGAAGGGAGAATAGGGGAAGATTATATTTTGATTACGCCTGACACAACATTATTTGATAAAGTTTCATTTTGTACATGGACATCAAGAAAACAGAATTGGTTTTCGGATTACAGTGTGAAGATGCTAGGGTCGTTTCTCTATCAGAAATTTTGATTTTTTCTTCATCTCTATTGTCTCTCTTCTTCATCTCTATTTTCTTATTCTCAATACAGAATATAGATTAAAAATCTAACAAAAAGTATTATTAATATTGCCACAGAAATGACAGTGAATCCAAACTTCATACTTAATAGGTTTGCATCGCATTTAAATAACTATTGAGTCATGAAGATAAAATTCAGAGAGGAACATGTATTCATTCTGAAGTTATCATCATATTTTGAATATTTGAAAATTATTTTCAGCTCATGCTGGAACATGATAATTGAATGTTATATTAATTAAGAGGCATTCTATTATATTCATTTGGTTTTTTAAATTATAAAGACAATTCCAGCTTATATACGAAGGCTACCAATAAATGTAATATTCAACAAATATTGAAAATGTACGATAAACACAATGAGCCGTATAGACTGAGGTTCCATTAATCAATAGATTCTCACATAATATAAATGTTATTTATAGTAGACACCCAGTTTTTTCTTAATTATCAGACAATTTATTGAAAAAGCTACTTTTGTACCAAGGAAAAATAATAATACTGTTTTACTTTTGTCTTTTTGTTACTGATATTTCAGTGATTCTATAAAAGTTTGGCAGCAGGTTGTATCAAACAAATATGCACAACAGTATTGACCAATAATTTTTTTCTTTGTAGGGGTACGAGAAACACTCAAATCTGAACATTACCAATATAACAAAAAAATTAAAGAAAAGCAAGAAAACATAAAAAAGTTACAGGATGAGCTTAATGTTTTGACAAACCAGTGTAAGATGTTGATCAAGAAAAAAGTGTAAGTAGTGCATGCTGTTTATTTTTTCCGGACCGAGAAGCAAAAATCAATGTTTTTTTTACTTTTTCTTGTCATTTTAAGAAAGCATAAATTTCGCTTTGGATGACTTTGAAAAATACTATAGACACAGCCTAAGCATCCACGCTTAAAAAATGTTATAAGTAGACATCGGATTATATGCATTTGCATATGCAAAAATGTAACTTTATATTTATGCAATTCTATACAATATTGTAATTTTATAGCATTTTATAAGCTGTATATTTATAGCGTTATTACATAATTTAGTTCCTTCTCGCTGATCATGCACAATTCAGCGGATAGCAAGGCACGCAGGAGCGTGTCTTTTAGTGGTAACAGTTTACTTCGCCGCCACCACACGGCGTAATAAGACGCGAGACGAGTGGGAGGTGTGGGTGGGTTGCGGAGCAGTAGTATCTGCTCTCTACTTCTCTTCTCTTTTTAGTCAGTTATCCACAGTATTTGTTTATACCCGCAAAAACATTTTGTTTTCATTTTAACAATGCTGCCGATGACGGTTCCAAGTCCATATGAAAAAAGAGGTGGGTTGGCTGAGTCAAAACCCAATCTGCCATAAAAATTCAACACTGAGCCTTGGGCGGCGAATTAATTAACCCAACTACAATTCAGAATGATGAAGATAGGAAATGATCTTCTCAACCTGCTGCTCTGTGGTCTCAATTCATAGAATTGGGGCATTGGCTTTATCGCCTGTGCTGCGAGGTAGAAAGGTCTTCAATCCTACGGTGGAGACCGTGCCAAGAGGATGCATGGCTGAGGGTTTCAGTCTCTAGCGTCAACTTCGGTGAACATGGCGAACACCATTGTATATAGCCTTCTCACAGGAAAGGCATTACCCTAGTGAGCGACCACCCTATGTCCATACTCTAGAGAATTAAAAGATGAGGAAAAATAATCTGATATTTTTCCATTTTGGTATTGCATATAATTTAATATCTAGTGATAAGTAATATTTTATAAAATTAAAATATACGTACAAATATTTATATATATATATATATATATATATATATATATATATATTATATTATATTATATTATATACATATATTATATATAATATAATATATATATTATAACAATGATATAGTGTATCTTCGACGAGATATGAGAAAAAATATTATATAATATATGTATTATATAATATTTTTTCTCATATCTCGTCGAAGATACACTATATCATTGTTAACTGAAAAGTTAAATGTTTTCTACCGCATGCGCACGGTATGTCACTAAGCATTATCAAACTAATATAATACGACAAGTGGTTTAAAATCCTTGCTTGGATATGTATATTAAGTGAGGTGATTAAGTACCATTACTCCATAAGTTATTTCCAATGAAATAAATATTTGTAATACAGTTATAATTCAGTGTTTTTTTTAATTCTTTTATAGGGGTTCCATTTTTTGTAGTGGAACTTTTAAATCTAATTGACGGAGAAAATATTGTAAGGATTATTTTTATTAAAAATAAAATTATTTCTTTGTTGTAAAACCTAGATGAAAAAAAAAATAAATTGATTTTATCTTTTATTGTCGAGAGTTGCCTTAGTTGTGTTTGTCATATACTATTGGTTTTTAAATTATTTAATAACATTGCTTTTAGTTTAGACTCTGAGAGGCAAATGGTTATGGCAAGAAGAGCTCATGAAGTGAAACTTGAGATACTCAAAGAAGAAGATATGGATTCGAAAGAAAATTATGAAAATATTTTGAGGTTGCATTTGGAAAGTGAGAAGGCATTGAGATCTAAGAGGTACAGTCTTAATAAAAATATTGTATTATCAATAAATTCTGAAATTTATAGGAATTTTTTAACGTTCTGATAAAATTGATCCAGGTTTAAGGTTGAGACTCAGTTGCTAAGCTGGTTACAGAAATATGATACTGAAATGGGTGACAAGCAAACAGAGCTGGATGAGATCACAGAAAATTATGAAACAGAACTTACACTCATAAAAGAATTAAAAGTATGTATCATATCATATTCACCTTTTTTTGCACATACCATTCATTAAAATGTTATTGCTAGGTCTTCCTAAATGAATTTGAGGTTCCATTTACCATTTTGCATTTTTAAGTGACCTTTGTGAAATATTAAAAATTGAAAAATCTTTAAAATTTGAAAATCAATCAAATGTGATTGATACGTGCACAGTTAATGTTCCGTGTTATCAGCTCCCACTTATATTATCAATAGTGATGCACTCCGATTAGTGGTGCTCTTGACTCTAGATGCCACCAAAAGTAAAAATTGGCACCCAAAAACGACAGCAGTATTGCACATGGTTGGAATGTGTACTAATTCAAAAAAAATTGAAAAATTGTAATATGCTTTTATTAACATTTTTCTTTAGAAATATATTTGTCGAAAATGTTTTTTGCTAAAACATTAAATCCTGATAATTTTGGTTTACCTTATTCTTAATGTTGATGATTTCTATTTACATTTTTCTGAGCAATCCTTTGCTGATAATAAAATTCATAGAAAACTCATATTATGTATTATTGAATTTGTGCTTCAATAAAGTTTTCATTTGATGCACTACACATCCCTCTTGACAAAAAATGTTTTTTATTTCCCTATTTGAAATTAATCCCCAGAATCAAAGTGAACTTTTTTATACTTTATGTCTATAATTAGGCCACCATCTCTATCCCTGTGCTCAATTTAAAATTTTTACATCAAATAGTTTCTGAGAAATTTAGAGACAAATGGAAGAACAACACAGAAGTGATTCCACAAGTGTTCCGCTTTGGCAATTTTGCCACGAAATACTAAAACGACAGAATTTTAGAATAGGACCAGCTATTCACTAGTAATAAATGAAAAAAACAATAAAGTTATCAGGTGTAAAAATCTACTTAAATAAGTCCTTAATGTTGAATCATAGAAATATGAAAAAACTAAATACAAAAAGAATATGAAATAAAAAATCAAAAGTAATCTTTATATTCTGGCACATCAGAATGTCTTCTTTTGGCCCTATTACTCACTAGTTCTTTTGTATGTCAAATTTAACCCTTTTTCTGGCCACTTCAGAATTTATTTCCATTGACCATTGTGCTTAACAAGAATATATTTTCAATAGCATCCATTATTTTTGTGTTAAAATATTTGTCAATATCTTTTTCAATCAAGATTTCATCTTTTGTAATCCTCAAAAAATATCTTCTTCACAATAGCTTTGGTGGTAGAGAATTCATAAAATTAAATATTCCTTAAAAATTCACCTACAAAGTACCTTTCATCATTTCATTAAATTTGGATTCATTAGGCAAGTTAACAACTACATAGCTAATTGTTACTAAGGGGATAATTTTTGATGAAAATTTAAATAAATTTATAAATTTATAGAAACACTTTCTTTAATGGTTCTTAGCATAAAACTTAACACATCAAATAATATAGCAGTCATAAAGTAGTCGCGTGCTACATTATCAAAAAATATTTTGGAAGTCACAATTGTGAAATATTGACTTCTTTGGTCATTTATTTGTAAAGGGGGTAGAATTCACACTAGAAGGGTTTCTGTACACATTTAAGCCATACATACAATTTATAGACATAAATATTATATATCTTTAAAAATTTAAATTAAACTATTTATAAATATGCATATTTTTACAGTTGGTAAATATGTTCTCTAGTATATCTTTAACTTTTTTTTAGTTCTTCATAAACTTTAGGTAAACTTCCAGTAATGCTTTTTTCTATCTGACTGTAGCAGTTTGGGAGATTGGGGTAGAAACATGCTATTTTTTGTGGACATTTTCAATGGTGTCTTTAGAATATCTTATATGTAATTTTATAAAAATAGTTTTGAAATCCTTGTAACTTTCCTTCTTTTATCTAACCTAGTTTTCCTCCCTCTAAAATTTCTTAATAAACAGATACTAATCAATAATATTAACTTTGGAAATGTATGCGGATTAATATGCTTTATCACTGTTAAGTTTAAGTTTCTAAAACAAACAGTGTCTGAGACAAACAGCGTTGACATTTTCATTCATATCTTGAATTATCTTAAATAAAATTCTAAAAAGGACAAGTTGTCGAATTCTTATAACTTTCTATTTTGCATTAATACAATATAAAATTATTTTTCTTTGCGTGCTCCCTTCAAAATGTTATACAAATAGTTTTGATTGTTATTTATGATGAAAATTTAAATAAATTTCAAAATTTAAAAGGTAATTGTAAGTAAATTGAAATAAAAAAAATTATTGGCCAAAGAACAAATTTTAAAATGATAAAAATTAATAGAACAAATTACATATTTGCTGCTTACATTTTGCATGAATTTTAAAATTATCTTAAAACACTTTTATTAAAAAATGTCTGCATGAAGGTAACAAAATTAAGTTAGGTAAGTGCACTATTTCATGATGTATGTTAATGTGGGAGTTTCTTAATTCAGTTGCAAAATAATAAACCGATAAATAAATACTTAATTTTGTGTAATGGCACATAAAAAAACTTAACATACTACCAAAGTAGCATGATTTCAAATATTTATTGAATTTAGTAGAAACCATTACGGGCTTCTGAACACATCAGTTACAGACACACCAACGTTCAGTATGTTTGTATTGCCATGAGCATAAGGTCGAAGAGCAGTGTACATAAGCATGTTAAAAGAAAAAGGTAAGTTTTTTTAGTAATTCGATAAAAATGATAAATAAGAATAAGAGAAGAAGACAGAAGGAAGATAAACAAAATTTATGCAAAAGGCTAATAACATTGAGAGATTACGTGGTTGTAAATTATGAAGGTGAAAATACTGAATAAATCCGAGACTGAACATCCAAAGTATTCAGTCAAAACCGTGGCTATGAGCGATTTTGTTAATGATTATGTCAACTGGCATTGGCTTGATGAGGACGATATTTTCGATTATAATGCCAAAGACATATTAAAGAATATTAATCCACTGATTTCAATGTACAAGAGAGGGATCTTCTCTTTTCTGTACTTTCTTTAGGCTGATTTAAATAAATTATTATTACTTTTGTTTCTCTAAAAATTCTTAGATTTTTTGTTAACTTTGAAATTATTATTTTTAAAAATATTTGACTTAAAAATGCTTTAAAACCCAATTATTTATGTATTTATACCAATTTATGACTGTTATTAATATTTACATGGAAAAAGGTTTAATAAACACTTATGATTATATAAAAAAGCATAACTTTTTAATTCACTTGAATGTACTCACGCATATACATTTTTTTATTTTCTACATACAAAAAATCTTTCATTCCCCCTGCACTCATTACAGATGTGTAACTCATAAGTGAGAGATATAAAAGATATAGCTCATATGTTATGATCATATCTATCACTCGCTCACACGAAATCAGAATACATTAAAGAAAATAATAACAATTAAACTAAGCTGTTACAACCATAAAAAATTATTATAAAAGTTAAAAAGGGTTGATTTTGAGGAAATTATAAAAACTGACAAAAAATTAATGTCTCCATAACCTCGCCTATTTCGAGTCTAATGACTCGAAATAGGCTAAAAAAATTCCGAATGGGCCTACCTACCCACCCTTTCCATTTGGCTAACCATCCGCCTAACATCTGTATATTCTGTAATAAGATTGACATCAGTACTTTTGTCTATCACAAGAGATGGGAATAACCAACAATATGCCATATATTTTCATCATTTCACATCAATGAAGAACAAATTCATCATCAATGAAGATTTTCTATCATATGGCGATTTCTAATGCAAAAGTAAAGCTTGATTGTAATGCTCCGTCATTTTCAATTCTAGCTTTTGTAAACATTGACTGCTGGCCATGAAGTTTTTATTTTAAAGTTGTCAATTCGTTCTCTCTTTTCCGATCAGTGCAACAGTCGTATACTGCCATGGCGACCTTTGCGTAGGGAACGTGGTGGTGAATTTATGCAATCAATTCCCTTCTTACCTCCTGCTCCTCTCATCTACGGGGTCGGCATGGAAACAGAGCTAGATTGGCCAAGCTATTTCATTGCTGTGACTTCACAATTTGTACTTAGATTAATGCTTATTTTCAGTGGAGATCCCGGGTCACTACATGAAGCTCTAGGGGCTCTATGTTTGATATGACTTCTCTAGCTTATTACTCCCTAAAGAACATATTTTATATAACATTAAGTGTTTGATCTCTTTATATATAAATAAATGTCTTTAATAAATATTGTAGAAATGTTTATTTTAACCAACGTAACTAATTGCAACAAAACAGACATTAAAATGTCCAATGTAAATCTTAAACAAGTATACAGAGTATTTCTACTCTTTCATAAGACCATAACCCCAATTCAGGATTTTGTATAAATTTCCTGCTTAAAAATTTATATTTTTCTACTCCTAACACAAATAACCGATTAAAAAATGTTTAGGAAAAACTTGAAATTCAACGTGTAGACTACGAGCCGTTAATGGAAGAAAGAGAGAAGGAATATCATGAAGAGATGATGGCAAAAATGAATAAATTCCTGATGGAACATGCAGCCAGAGTTCTGCAATCAGCTTGGAGATCTGTGCTACACAGTCGCGCTGAGAAGAAAAGAGTAAGTTGGAGGCTTGACCTAATTTATATGCCCAAATACTTCCACTTTAATTTCAATCTTTTATAGATTTTAATTATTTAATATCCAAAAATAATTATATTTTGTATAAAATTGTTCATAATTGTTTATAAAACTAATGACATTATAAGAAATTAAAACCTATTTGACTATCTTATAAATATCTTAAATGGAACAATATTTATTACCGCATAAAAAGTGCACCTGGAAATTATGTGATGGTTTTAAAATATATGTGTATGTAATCTGCCTACATTATTTTTGTGAAATTTTTCAGCAAAAACGCGGTGGTAAAAAGGGTGATAAGAAAAAGAAGTAAACGTTTTACAATGATCAGCCAACATTCATCATAAGATCTTACCTAATGGAAATAAGTTTAATATATTATGTGTAGGAATTAAATTAGAATATTGTATGTTTGAGTTGAAGTACAATAAATCTTTATTTAGTAATCCAAATATTACATTTTTCATTTTTAGTTTTTCCTTTCATACATAATTTATGAACATTTTCAGACTATCAGTACTAAGTATTCGATAAGCTTACCCACAATGAATTTTACTTCAGTCTATTAATTTGTGTCACAATTTCAGCTCAGAAAAATGGCTGCAAGAGCTGAAAGAACTGCTCAAGGTGCAATAAGAAAATGAAGGTTTTAGTAACACTTGACATGTGACTATTTGTTTGTTATAAATATTGTTCAATTATTATTAATCAATAAAGTTACTCTTGAAATATTACTAGCTTTAATATAATTCAATCTAAAAAAATGTAATATTCTTTAACAATCTCACGTTTAAAGTCTAGCGTCAAGTTTAGCGTCTTGCAGTACACACACAATGGGTGCCGGACAACATCACCAAAGCAACGAGAACACCGCAGTAAACTCCTTATTTAATTTTGAATATTAAGTTAATCACTCAATTACTTTAAAGAAAGAAAAATTAATTATACTGGTAATTGAGAGCTTTCTTAATTTTTTTTCATGGATGTTCTCTCCATGATAATGAAACATTTAAATAATTGAGAAAATATTGAAAATCAAATATTTTTTTTATTGAAAGTTATAAAAATTCTGTGTAATAAAAAGACAAATAAAAAAAATGTTAAGATTATTTTCAACTTACAGTTTCAAGAGGAATCTGAAAAAATCTTCACTATACCAATGAAAAACTGCTTGTATTTAAAGTTTCTAAAACAAAGTATAAATTTAAACCAATAATTTTCCCATATAATAAGATTTTGTTATTTATATATAACAGGATTTTCTTATTTTCAAAAATCAATTCAAATAATATGTTTCATTTTTCACTTTTGTTAATAAAAAAAGGCTTTTTTTATTTCAAGTCTCTAGGTTAGATAATTCATGACTATTATGACCCCCAGTCTAGTTAATGTCTGATCTCTATCTTTGACTAATTTATATACCAGTCGTTTTTGTTTTCTAGATTTCTAAGTGCACAACATGATCATTTAAAAGAAAATGGGTTTAAAAAACAAAAAATTGTTTCTATTTAAAATTCATACATATTTTTCCTAAATGATATAACCGTAATGGCCATTCGAAATTGCATACATAGATATAAATTGTACAAAATTTATTTTTATAGAAGTATAGAAGCCATTCATGTTGATATTGTAAGACAATCATTTTGGTTAATACATTCTCTCTGATATGGCAATGTTGATGAATATAATCTGATGGGTTGAATATTTACACATTACGTCATGTTGATTACAGGGTTTACATAATATAAATGCATAGAATAAACTGAAAAAAAAGACTATATTTTTAAAACACTATGCGTTCCTTGATGTTTATTAAATTTTATTTTTATCTAAGGGGAATTAACAAAAATAATAATACTTTTATAAGATATATCATTTTATTTTATGTGATACATTATAAAAATTATTAATTAATTGATATGACTAAATTTTAAAAATTACAGTTTTAACATAACTGGGAAATTAGAAGTCTATAAACGTTTCTCTACGAAACCGTTGTTATTGAGTTCAGCATTCCTCCTCATCGATGATGCTCTGAGTTGAAGATGTGTGTCCGACGAACTCTTGGATGTAGGAACAAATGAAAGAGCTTTTCTCATGCGATCCCCATGTCGCGTATTGTGATTCATATCCTGCAATTAGATTGTGTTGGTTGAATTTTATCAATCAAATAAAGTGTAAAATAATTTTAGTGATTTTGGGAATTTTTCAGAAATGTTGTTGAAGGTTCCAGAATATTTTATCATAAACTATAAGTAGACCGAAGTTTGCTTGGTTAATAATAGTTACCATTAAGCTAAAATGCTTAATGGTAACTATTGTTAAGCTCAAATGTACTACATCAAAGAAAATGAATAATTGGTATTTAAATAAGACTGAGCAAGACAGTTACATGTAACAAAATTCTACTAGTATAAATATTATCAATATGATGAAATTCATCATTATGATAAACCTTCAAATGAATACCTATATACATATATATATATAAGGCTAAAATTACTAGAGCAGTGAGTGGCTTTTTAAACATTTCATATAAATTATAAATGATGTAACAGGAGAAGCTGGCTATCCCACTGCTGTTCGCAAAGGCTATCACAAAAGTTTGTACACTGTAGTTTATATCGTTTTATATAGTTTGTACACTGTACTTTTTATCACTATACCTTAAGACATACGAGTATGTTTAAGGTATAGTGAAAAAAAGTAATAGTGCCATAAAAAAAGGATGTAACAGCAGCATTTAATAAACAAGGCCTTTATTTATTCCTTACACAATTTCGCTTTGTGATGACAATCAGTACCATATTCTCTGTAAAATTAATAGTTTCAGAAAAAAACTGGCCGCCCATACAAATCCTTCGGCTCCTAAATTGCTTCACACTCTGAAATTAGTCAATAAGCTCAAGAGAGGTCAAGTGCTCTGATTGGGTAGAAGTGATATAGAAATGTGTTTGGGTGGAAGTGGCTCTCTAAATGTTAAATTTTACACCCAATTTTTTGACGAACTTTCACTTGCTTTTTAATATCTTTGAATTATAGGGGATATTTTTATTTTTAAATAAATATTAGTTCAAGGCTAGTTCATAGTATTAGTAATAATTTGTCCAACCTACGATCGTCTTCTATTTCATGTTTTCAATAAAAAAAATTAAAATATAAAGTATTTTTGCTACCAAAGTAACTAGCACCTTAAATATTTGTTTAATAAACGAAGTCATATATACTAAGAACTGTGAAATCATAAAAAATGTTATTGGGATTGACTAAGTAAATTTAAAAGAAATGCATCTCACAGCACACAATTTCTGTTTTCCAAAATCATCCTTGCATTGGTTATAAGATGATTTGTTCAAGAGTTTAAGTTGTCGAAATTAAAAATTAATTTTTATACTTGACTGCCAATAACTCTATTATAAATGCTTTTAGAAATTAAAGAGAAGTACTTGCACTTGAATACACAGCTAACGGATTTTATGAAAAAAATTATAAAACTCCGTGCAACAGTTTGACATTAAAAACTTAAGCATTTTTTTAAATCATTTTTTCATCTGTAATTAATTGGAAATAAATAAAAAAATATTTAAAAAAGAAATTTAAAACTATAACTTTAAAAATTTAATAAAAATATATTTAAATTGGATGATTTTTCACAAAATTATATTACAGTTAACTATTTAAAAATAATCAAACATTTTTGAAAACATTCGAACTTTTATATTTCGTGAATAGTGTATTTGAACCACTCTTGTATGTATTCTATTCTATGATTCCATATTCCATGTTTATAGCCTTGAAAAAAGAGTAGCTTTTTTTATTTGGCTACATTGATCTAATCCTCAGTGAAGATTCCTATTCTACAAATAAACATTTACTGTATAACAAGTACCCCACAAAACTATGAAATCAACTAAATATAAATATACAAAGTGCAACTTTAATGTCTATTCAAAAGTCATACGAATTGAAATCCCTTTTAAACCACATCACTAATTATCTCTTTTCTGTCCCTGATGTGTCTCTTTTACATACCTATTCACAAATATCCTAAATTTTTTTGTTTATATCTATTTGTTTATTGTTATCTGTATCAATCATTACTGTTACCACTAAATTAATATTTTATTTTTATTTGTCGCAGTATGATTAAGATTAAGATAATAAGATTGCCAAACGAGCAATTTCTTAAGCTAGTCATACTGCGACAAGTGTCCTTTTTAAATTTTCAATAAAGATTATTAAATAAAAAATAAATAACAAGAAAAAATAATTTTACGCCAGTTTTGCTGCACTTTTAGATAGAACTGTATTACATGACAACACAACACTTTTTTTTATTTTTAATTACTAGACTGATACCGATAATGTTGTTTATTACCTGTAACCTTGTTTCGATACTTTCTGCATTTCGTTCAGCGAGACGTATTTTGTTTTGCGCAAGTTTGAGTTCCTCGTCTAGCGCCTGTCGTTCCAGCTCCAGTTGTTTGAGACGCTCTTCCGCTTCTGAAATTGGTATAATTCAATAATATATTTATCTTGAATTTCCTTTGAAATATTTAAGTTTCAAAACAATTCAGATAATTTCACTGGATCTATGAAAAGATTAGTCAATTATCAAAATATAATACAGCCACTGGCAACATTTTATTCATTACTCTGTCTTTTATTCATTAATGGTTGTTAAATGGGGAATATTACAGAAGATTATTCTCAATAAAAAATTATGCAGTTATTACAATTTTAGGTAACAAAAACTATTTTGCATAACAGTGGCAATTAGTTTTGTTATCACTTGATTCTCATAGATAAATTACAAAATAATAAAAAAGTGTAACCAGTAGGATTGAATTTATGGTTTATTTTGTCTTGTGACCTCATCTGCTTACTGAATGAGATTGATAAAATAATATTTAATTTTAAATTATTAATAAACATAAAACCTCAAAAAATTTTAAATCAACTTTGATTTTTTTAAAGATAATAAAGGATACCTTATATAAAATACCTATAATAAACCTAACATTAAGTTACCTTGTTTTTATTAAAATTTAAACGCACCTCTGTATTGTATTTCTTTCTCAGCCTGCATTTGTTCATAATGTCGTCTTTTCGACCTTTCTTCCTCTAACATCTTCAGTTGTTGCTCTTGTAACTTTTCTAACTCTTCCCGTTTTTCCCATTCCTCTGCTAACACTCTTTAAACAAAAAAAAAAACAAAAAATAAAAAAATAAAAATTAAAGACAAATATGTTCAATTATCTTGAAATTTATATAAAGAAGAACAAAAAAGGGTTTGGGTAATTTCCTTCCAACCGGTTGAATAATAGGAAAATAATATTAATTTGCTTACAAATTAAAAAAAAAGTTTATATGATGAATTCTTAAAACTACAAATATTTCCATTAAACAAGTACCTGGCTTGTAAAGCACGTACAATTTCCTCGTCTTTCTTTGCCTGTGTCTCTTCTTCCAACAATTTTTCTAGTGCTAGTTGGGCATTCTGAAGTTCCACTAGCTTTCTACCACCCTCTTCTGCCATTACAGCTAATTCCTAAAGTTTACAACAAATGTAATTAAATATTGTTTTACCTTAAGAGTATTTTATTTAAATTTCTTTAATTTCAGAATTGTATGCAAATTGTAAAATTTACACTCGAACGTTTCGCAGAGGTATACTGTTTATTTTTTCGTTAACATTGACACTAAATGTGTTCTAGAAACTCTTTTGCGTATATGATCCATGAGAGACATTCTGTCCCATTTTTTTTACTTTAATGCTAATTCATGTTTTGTGCCAATGTTAAGTAAGTTAGTAACGCAACAAAAGTCTTTGTAATAATTCAGTAACCACAGGACAGACCTGAGCCTGTGTCTCCGCAGCGATCCTAGCTCGCCGCTCCTCCTGCAAACGTGCTCGTGCCGCGTCACGGGCTCGGCCCTCGCCGCGTCTCCCGTCGCCACCGGACGCCGCCACCGCGCGACGCAGTGCTGCCATCCACTGCAAGCGACTCCTGTAAATCAGTTGTATATACATATTTTAATGACGCGTCTTTTTAGTGTCTCTTTCCAAATAGGGGAGATTTTTTGCTCAGTTTGTAGAGATTGCAAGAATACACGTGGAATCAACTCAGTGTCCAACCGTCTATTCATACTCATACATTTATATTCAATTAATTTCATCTATCATATGGTTAACTTAAGCATTGCACACACATACGCATTACGTAACCAAAGCGCGAGCGACTCCCATGTGAGGTTATAGCTATGTTGCTGCATAGATTTTTTCGCTTGCACGATCATTAATGCCGATTGTTTTTGGACTATCACAGAAACTTCTTGAATATCTATGATTAAAGTATATGAAAATCACTTCGCTCGATTTTCTGTTTAATTAGTAAGGAATTTTAGCGAGTAAAAAAAACAAAATATGAAAAATTTCAGAAGAGAACTTGGAGTACTCTTGCTTCATGAATTTTGTTTAGGACGAAAAGCATAAAGCATAATATATCGTGTCTGAAATTGTACTCTCATATGATTACAGCGAATCATTGGTTCCATTGGAAATTTTGATCTCTTCTGTAATCTTTATTCAGGGCGACAAACGAAAAATTAAAGATCCATGTTGAAAGAGATTCCAGATTAATTCATTTTTCTTTTTTCATTCCAGGTATTTGACAGAGTTTGAAATGAAACAAATCCATGCTTTGGGGATTAACTGAGATGGTTAGGTTATTAATTGTCATCCTATATTATATATAGACTCTGTCGTCGTGTATACCTACATTAGGTTATTTATTATAAAACAGTCCGTAATAAAATAATGCTCATCCACATGATGCATATAGAACCTGTTTACTTTGTACGACATATGGCGCTTGACTTGGACCTGAACCTTGTACCTCTTTTGGATACTTCTAAGGATGTTAAAAATTTTAAATATTGAAAAAGGCGGAATTCCAGGTCAGGACTCTGCCACAATTATCTTCGTGACAACCTCAATTGGTACATCTACAAAGTATGGGTGTGGTTGGTCAAACTCAAATACCATCTGTCCAAGCGTGCTTAACTGCTTACGTTGCCTATATTCCCGTCAGTTGGTTTTCAGTTCGGGCTTGACGTAAAATTTTCGATGTCATTCTCTTTGAAATTTTGTGTTCTATGTATTTGTGCGCGATTTTTGTAATTATGGCTATATTTTACCCAAATATACAGGGTCTATACCAAAAGTAGTAGGTCTGATTTTCTGTAGCGCGAGCAGAGCTATGTAGGGGGGTTTGGCTGGCTGGGCTAGGTGGAGCAACAGAGAAACACCAGCCGCAGTCGCCTGCGGACTTTGATTGAGTGAGGACACCGTTTATCGTGAAGCGTGTTTTTTGTCGTTGTCGATGCTCAAAATGAGTCAAAATCTCGAGCAGCGATTTTCGATAGAGTTTTGTGTCAAACTCCGGAAATCGGGAATCGAGGCCCTAGAATGGTTAAGCAAACTTACGGTAATACTGCAATGAGCATCTCCAGTGTTTTTGGATGGCACAAACTGTTTAAAGAAGGTAGGCAGCACGTAGAAGACGATCATCGCACCGGACGGCCGTCGACGGCAAGGACCGACGACTATATGGCCAAAGTGAGAGAACTGCTGAACACTGACCGATTTGAGCAATTGAAGCAATTGGTGACGAGTTGAATATTACTCACACAAGCGTTTAACGCATCGTTCACGAGGATTTGGACATGCTTGAGGATTTGGCCATGGGCCAAAATGGCGTCGAAAATTCTCAGTGACGACCAAAAAGAAACGCGTGTGCGCTTTTCCCAAGAAGTTTTGAAAATTTTGCACACAGGCGAAAACTTTTTGGATAATGTGGTAACAGACGATGAAACTTGGGTTTCCCAGTATGACCCGGAAACTAAAAGACAATCTGCGGAATGGCACACTTCCACGTCCCCACGTCCAAAAAATGCTTGCATGAACAAATCGAAGATCAAAACAATGCTGATCGTGTTTCTTGACCGTCGCGGGTTGATTTATAAGGAATTCATTCCCCCTGGGGAAACTGTCAATTCGAACTTTTACGTGCAAGTCCTAACCCGCCTGAGAAACCGAGTGAATCGCGTGCGACCAGCCATCTCCGACAAATGGACGCTGCATCACGACAATGCGCCATGCCATAGCGCGCTCGTCGTGAGGCAACTGTTGGCCCGGTTCGGCGTCGCCACGTTGCCGCATCCCGCCTAGAGTCCCGATCTGGCTCCACCTGACTTTTTTATTCCCACGGGTGAAACGACAGCTGAAGGGACATCGGTTTGACTCGATTCAGGACGTTCAAGCGGCATCGACGAGGGCTCTCAACAGCATCCCCGAAGCTGACTTCCAGAAGGCGTACGGCGAATGGCAGCAGCGTTATTCTAAGTTTGTAGCTACCCAAGGGTGATATTTCGAAGAATATTAAGGAATTGTATATATATATATATATATATATATATATATATATATATATATATATATATATATATATATATATATATATATATATTCAATAATATAGTAACCACAAAGGTGGATGTTAGAAATGTATCCAGATATATTCGCGATATAATAGATTCCAGAAAACATTTGTATTAGCTACTTATATCATTATTTAAGTATATTCATGGAGAAAGTTTAGAAGACCAATCGACTTTGAATGGAAGTGCGGTGACCAGTTTGCAAATAATATCTCAGATAATAATTAACAAATGGAAAGAACTAAACTTGTATCCTTTCGAAATTTGAGGAATTTTTAATTATAGATAGGTATTAAGGACTAAACAAGTAGCAAAAAGAAACTAGTAACTCTCTTCGGTATAAATGTAAAAAGTTTTGTTGATCTCTTTCAAGCACGACAAAATATATTGAAAGAAGAGACAGCAAGATGACATTGTAAAAATCATTGTCGTATAACATCAGCACTGATTGTTGTTGTTGTGGTGTGGCTAAATAAATGCAATCGCGAGCTTTGAAACTAAAATTCGACTGTGTAAGTTATTCACAATTAAATGAAACTACGTGATATAGTATTATTTCTACTTTCTTTAAGTTCTTTACCACGACCTAGGTTTCGTTGTATTACAACATCTTCAGGTGGGATATTAGCAAAGATATTTGCTATTAGCCCACCTGAAGATGTAATACAACGAGACCTAGGTCGTGGTAAAGAACTTAAAGAAAGTAGAAATAATACTACATCACGTAGTTTCATTTAATTGTGAATAATGAATTTCTACAAAATTAACGCCAAATATATTTAATATTCAATGTAAGTTATTCTTAAATTGGTGCTGAGTTTAGGGTCAAAACATGGATTTTGGTTCAGAATAAGTAGAATAAACTTCAAATCTGAAACATGAAAATCCTATAGAAATATTATTGGTTCAATAAACAATGATAGTGTTTGGAGAGTCAGAAATAACAAATAAGTTATGGAAAGGTCTAAAGATTTGAATATCAGTACCAAAATAAAGAATAGAATTATGAAAAATTGGGGAATGCTTTTTCTGATAAATAACGCACATTAAAATTATAACTAATAATAAAACAGTAGAACCTGCTTTATATGATTTTCACGGGAGCGTATGGAGAAAGTTTATCAAACCGAAAAAAGTCTTATACGGAAATTCGAAATATTTTGAAGAATGAGAGATAATAATATATTAGTAATAGTATATTACATAGCTTCTACCCCTGAAACCAAAACTTGACAAAATGTACTCACTTGAGAGTATGTATTCAGTAATCCTTTTTGCGACCGAACAAATTAATTTCTTTCTGATAATTTAGTTTCTTTTAGATCCAAATGATCTGATTGAAAAACTTCTGTCCATTGCAAAAAAAATCATTAGGTATAATGCCTAATGAATATGGAATTGTCGTTTTCGCAACCACACAATTTAATTTATTTTCATCTAATAATACCTCACGAAGTCTTATTAAGATAAGAGCCGTAATTTATTAAGATAATGAGCCGTAAGCGGCTCGTTAGTTCTTTTTAGAGCTAACTGACCTGGTTTAATCATTTTTTGTCCATTGCAATAAAACTCCTTCATTGTTCCGTATAACCGCAGCAACCGGGCGGTGATTGGGCGGCCGTGGGTCCGTAACTACTGGCACGACAACCGACTGTCGCATAAAGGTATCAATCACATGACGGTATATTTGAGAGGTCACAACACTGCAAAACTAGTTTAATTTCGAGTTCAATTCGACAGTTGACTACAATTTAAGTCTAAGCAATCTGTAGTTTAAGTAATAGTCAACTTTATAAGGATACTTTAATTAATAAATCAATGGTGTCATGCCGACGAGGAATATTAATTAATAATCGGACCTAGCGAGCTCTCTAGACTTCATAGTCAACAATGATAAAGATCTGGTGAAAGTAGGGTCGCAACATCACTCTCAAAAACATCGACGTTGAGAACATCGATGTACACACGAAAAAGCGTCGAAGTTAAAAACATCACTTTATGAACGATACATCGACATTTAGCCGATGATTTTTAAATATTTTAGAAATAGTAGGAAAATCATACCAAAATGATCTTAATTTAACTAAGTAGAATGGTACTAGAATGTAATTAGTGTGGTCAGACATATTTAAAAACACAAAGCAACTAGAAATACTCAAATATTTCATAACAAACCTACTTATGTCTACATACCTACTTTCGTAACGTTACGTTACATTAGGCGCAATGATCCTGACTGATACTATGATTACTTATCTTCTTATTAACCAGATTACGAAACTAAATAAAATAGAATTGTTTTTAATTGAACTATTTATTTGAATTTAAAAATTTTGGAATAGAATTTAGAAAAAAAGCTTAGATAATCTAGTCCCTAGAAGTCTATTTCTTTTTTTTGGCTGAAGATTATCTCGGCCTTTGAGAACAAGCGCTCGTTTTCTACAGACGTGGCGACGATGGAAAGGTATACCATTAAAATTTTTGCGAGTTTCGAGAAAAGAGACTGCATGACCTCCCAGATTTCAATAGAATCTTTTTTATTGATGAACAGGAGAAGACAGGTACTTCTGAATTTCTGTTTCGCCGATGGGTGGAAGTTTCAATTTTTGAGCGTCCACGAGCCATAAACGAAATTAATGATCAATTGATGAATGATGTCGATGTTCCTTAGACTTTTTTCATCGATGCATCGGCGATTGATCACTCTTTAAAACATCGATGCTAACGCCAATGTTTATGAAATATACTCGTACCTCGATATTTTGAAAACATCGATATGTCGTTCGCTTCTCTAGGTGAAGGTCGAATTCTTCATTCCAGCAGCAATCAAGTGCGGGGTTCTGACTACTGTCTGTCGTCTCACATAATTATATATAATCCATTATATTTTCCAATGGGTTATCTTCTTCACAACTGAACAACTTAATTTCTTTTCATCTAATAAAAACTTACCAAGACCTTTTCGCTGCTTTTCGTTTGCTCTTTTCAGAACCAAGTGGTCTGATCTAAAACGTTTATCCATTAGATACATACGATCTATTATATTATAAAAATTAAAAATCGGTCTGGACGAATGATGTTAATCCTTGATACAATATTTTTAATTGTAAACTATTCGACCTTTTGACAATCAAGCCAGAGATCGAACCACTTTTATCGATAAAAACATAAAGTAGTCCTTACTTGTGATCCTGCGCTGCAAACTCAAATGTTCTCTCTCCCGTTACGAGATGGAAGCGAGCGTTGTCGACGGTAGCAGGCGCGCGCTGCACGCGGCAGTGCGCGTCGAGCGGCACACGGCCTGCGGGTGCGCGCCCTACCGCAGCAGCCGTCGCCGAGCGGTAATATGCCAGCGAGCAGGGCCGTGCCACGCACCAGTACTCGCGTAGTGCCCCTAATAAGTAGCCGCGTTTCATCAGGTAGCCCTGTGGATTTAATTAAATAATAAGCAAAGTGTTGCTGTCTTATTATCGGTGTGCAGAAAAAAGAAGTTCGAGACTTAAATAAAACAGTTTTCCTACAATTAAATGAAACTACGTGATGTAGTATTATTTTTACTTTCTTTAATTTCTGATTGCTGAGGCCTTGCAATGGGCTCCCCCCTCAGTCCCCTTTTAGCCGAGTTATTTATGAACAATCTAGAAACCAGCCTCTTAAACAGTAAATTAGCGACCAATATATTATACTATTATAGATAGGTTGACGACATCCTTATCTGCTGGAAAGGTACACAGCGACAGTTAGACCAGTTTGTTAACTTTGCTAACTCCCTACACAATAATATCAAATTCACTTTAGAAGTAGAATCCGATAATAAACTTAACTTTTTAGATATAACAATAGAACGCAAAAATAATAAACATAAATTTAGTATATTTAGAAAAGACACATTTACAGACTCCATAATTATTGGACAATCTCAACACCCTTGGTCCCATAAGTTAGCAGCCTTCCATTCCATGATTCACAGAGCTTTAACCATCCCTCTAGAAAACCCTAATCTACGTAAAGAAATTAAAAAACTATAAAACAAATCGCAATAAATAATAATTATGACCCATCAATTGTCACAAAACTGTACCATAATAAATTAAGAAAATACTAATACAAGAAATATACCCGGTCGTACCAAATAATAATAATATTTACTATAAATCTATCCCATACATAGGTAATGTATCACTCAAATTAGGAAAACTCTTAACTAATAATAAAAATATAAATAATATAACATGTACGTATAGTACTTTAAATAACTTGGGTAAAACCCTTATTAATAATAAAGAAAAAATAGATAAACATAAAAAGAGTGGTATCTATAAACTTAAATGTAACGACTGTAATAGTGTATACATAGGTCAAACAGGAAGAAATTTTAATACAGGATATAAAGAACACATCGCCAGCTGGCGAAATAATAAACCAGACACATCTCACTTTGCTAAACATCTCATTGAAAATAACCATCACCCCCATACTGATAATGCCCCCTATATATTACACATAAATACAAAAGGTAATAAACTTAATATCTTAGAAACATTAGAAATAAACAGACATAAAAAAGATACCAAGGTTAATATATTAAATGAACCACTAAATATAATATCATCAACCATTCTTAATATCTTCTAGATATAATATAAATATACAACATTTATACTACAGTACCGTGGAAATTGTCTCAGCACTAATACACATATAAGTATAAGTATATATAATAAAAACAAAAAATTAAAAGAAATAAATATACGAATACACAAAACCGGAGATATGTAGAATTAGTGTATTACCTTGTCCTTACTTTCAAATACCCTTGCTTTTCTATAAATATATTACCGATAATAACTTCCATTTAATTTTGTTACATACACCGTAAAGTTTGCATTGTATAAGCTCACATAATAACAACGATTGAATTTATTACCCTCACTAAAATACTGGTATATTGTATAACTCTCGGTAATATAATAAAACCTACACTCATTAACATAAGCAATGGAAAAATCCGCACAAACCAGGCTTCCGCTGTTGTGTTTGAAACATATAAATGCTGTTGGTTGTTCCTAAGAGTTAATCTTTGCTAATATCTTACCTGAAGATGTTGTAATACAACGAAACCTAGGTCGTGGTAAAGAAATTAAAGAAAGTAGAAACAATACTACATCACGTAGTTTCATTTAATTGTGAATAATGAATTTCTACAAAATTAACGCCAAATATATTCAACAGTTTTCCTAATTAAGAAATTCTTCTAGGAGATTATTAGGAAGTGTTATGAATAAACATCTCGTCCTCTCACAAGTATCACGATCAACTCCATTAAAAGACACCCTAAAAATTATTGTTCTTATAATTTTAATTCATTCCTTTTTTTGTCTTTTTACCAAAATTAAAGTTTTATATCTATTCGATTAAAATTAATAGTGTATTATAGAAAAAAAAATAATAGTTAAAACTTTAAGTGTAAAAGTAATAGTTTATTACAGCGAGACGATGCTGTTTATTATTTCCATAGGTAGGATACAAAGCCCAACTGTTGGTTTGTATTAAGGATGACTGCGTACATTACGCCGAAGACCGCCATAAACAAAACGATAAACGAGCGATTGTGAAATCACTTTCTTGACGCCGGAGGTCGCCACAACCAAAATATTATTCGTGAGTCCATTAATCCAAATCCCTTACGCTGATAGTTAACAATCGATGCAAGAATCGAGCGGCCGCTATGCACGCCCACAACAAATAAGGGGCCACGAGTTCATATCCCCTGGCGCGAGAGCCGCTACCGCACCGAATAATCAAATCGTGTACATGAGATGGTGCAAACTCTGTACAATTTGTGTCAGTCTCAATTCTAGTTCCCGGTACAGTTCCAGTTCCAGCTCAGCGTCTTTAAGCATTACCTTTAAGCAGCAATCGTTCAAGACAACAACCGGTAGTGTTAATATTGCACAGATCGAACGTTGTATGTATATTTAGTCCACAAGAGTTTGTACGATTAGTACTCACTCACGTTACAACAACCGAACAGATTTGAATGAAATTAGGTACAGAAATTTACTATGCTTTAAATTAACACAAACCTGGGCACGGTTGTGCTACACAAAGTTCCTAGCCGTACTACCGGACACTAACTTCGCTTTTTGATACCGCTGTAACTCAGCTCCAGCTAATGCGGAAGATCTGACTTTTAGCAGTTGAAGTTTGTCGTTATAATCCTTTCTCAGGTGAAAAAATATGTCAATTTCTCGACTCGCTCATTAACAGATCATCGGTCCTTTCTAGAAGAGCCTACAGCTTTGACATTTGATACATATGGAGTTTTTAGGACACTTATAAAAGAAAAACTGAAATCTGAAAATTATCAGCAAGAAATTAGAGAAACTTATCTCAAATTACATATACGCATGTGTTTACAGTTGTGACGAATACGGTCAACTTATCTAAAGAAAGTTAAATACTATGTACGGGTAACGCAACCGATTATTTCTAAAATTAAAGTCCCTTAAGAAACCGAGAAAAGAGAAGAGATAACCGTATAACAAAAGGAAAATTTAAATAAAAAGTTAGCATCAATAAAATCTGTGTCAGTCGCCAGCCCTTAAAAACTTGACAGAAAGGTGAAATCCCGTTAAAACCTTATGTAAAAAGAACCTCAAGTTCCTCTTTAAAAAATTACTCTTAAAAAGTAATGAGATAAAAGCAGCGAGGTTTTACAGAGTTTGCTAGAGGAATGTGGATTATTGAGTGTTATATCTATCACATCATTAAGCTTGGCCGCAATTAATTTTTATGTCTTATCACTTCACTCCATGACAGGATTTATAAAACCTATAGAATTTTCTCTTAGCGTGACTCCGGTTGTTAAAACGATAAAATCTGAAATTTGTCCACTACTGTAATAAATAGGTACAATATTCATTAAATCTAGAACTAAATCTAGAACCAAAGCTATAATCAATAAACGATTTAAACGTTTGTAAGAGCCTTTCTGTGGGTTTGTGTCCGCTTGTGATTTTTTGAGTCTCCGTTTTATTTTGTTCTTCCCCTGGAAACTCATTCTTGATTTTATTTTAAAAGTATTTTAAAGAGTTGAGTTTATTCTAGTTTACTTTTATAATAAAACTATAACATATATACACCGGAAGGTCGCAGAAAAATACGTGAAACTAAATTTCATTGGAATACTTATATCCGCAATTTGGGGTAGATGTTGGAGAGTGTTTAAAATATCATAGACTGAAAGAATATGAAGTTAAATAATTTTATTATGTTATTATTTTGAAGATATATCCACGAATTTTCACTAAGAAATAAATATTTTTTATTGTTTACTTGATATAAAAATGTTTACCATTACTCTCGTAGGAAAAATAGCTTGTATCCAGCGGTAAGAAACCTTTAAACATTTCGGTACAATTAAGGATTAATTAACTAGCAACCTCAAGTCAAAGTGAAGTTCGTTGTCTAAATTTCAATTAAAATTTAGGGCCAATATTACGCTTAATCAAGTTTCTCCAAGCTGTGATGCCAACGGATGATATATATTTTAATGTAGCCAGTATAAGAAACTCCATTTTAAATTTAGTCATTATTTAATTAAGATAAAATCAATTGAATTTATTTGGCGTTCATTTTGTAGAAATTCATTAATCACATAGTTTCATTTCATTGTGAATAAAATCATATATTTTTCGATTGTTTAACAGGTAGTGGGCACCTCATAACTACGGATATCCTTCTGTTTGAGATCTCTCTGCTTCAAAAAAAATACATCATAACATGAAACCAAAACTTCACCTTCATAACCACATCCTCAACGTAAACCTCGTACATTTCCGCAACCGCTTCAGCGAGTGCTGGCGGGTCCACAGCGGCATGGTGACAGTACTTGCGTTCGAGCAGCGCCAGCAACGAGCCCCAAGCGAGGGGTGCGGCCCCGCAAAGCGCATCCCACTCGGCGCCGTCCCACGGTTGGCCAACCGCCCGCACTAGCTGCTCGGAGAGTGAGCACGCTTCTGAAGTCTGTATTAGAACCTACAAATTGATAACGAGGTAGAGATGAAGAGAGTATTGGACATAAATTTGAAAGAAGCAACAGAAAAATGTTATTTAGTTATGACTGCTTATATTTTTTGTTAAAATTTTTTGTAGCACGCCAAAAATATGGATGTTTGGTGATGTTATTCTATAGACATACGACTAGACACGTAGACTGGATTTCGTGATCCATCTCTCTCTAGATTCAAAAATGAGAGAGAAACAGATATGAGATTCAATAGTCATGTCTATGAAGATCGTTATCTCTTTCTTCTCACTGCTAACGAAAGAGCTATCGATATAAGTCGACAATTTCTATCATTCTTCCATTTTTGAGCCTACAGAATGGTACAATTCGCGCAGACTAGTATGTCTATGTTTTTTGAATTACGATACCATTAGACACGATGGCATTAAGTATCCCATTTTTATAATAATTAATTATTTTATTTATTTTTTATTTATCTACTTTAATGTATCTAATTGACACATATGGCGGACTTATTGCTACGTGAGCAATCTCTTACAGCCAACCATAACACCTGTCTAGCCTCGCTCGACGAACGGCCGGGTATCGAGCCCGGGTTTCCGCGGTGCGGCCGCGTCGTCAAAGGCCGTATGCCTTGTAATCAATCCAACACGCCGCGGTGACTACTATTTGACTTACTTTACGAATTACTTTTCTTTTCAAGATATCATGCTGTGATGATGGACAATTAATCACGACTCGAGCTACAATAAAGCCGTAATTCTGGGGAAACCTAAAGCATTTGTCAATGACGATGACATACGAACGAAGTTATTGAATAGTATGCAGGAATAAATTTTTCATATTTTTTGTTCGGGTAGAGGCATGGATAAGTTGACCACATCCATGGGTGGAGGTCATTAAGTATGGGATTCAATAGTCATGTGTAGGCATTATTTACTTATAATTGAGTAATTTTCGCAAGTTGTTATATTTCAAGGCAAAGAAAAACGTAATTTTATGGAACAACGAAATGTTTTAAGTTTTGTACAATTTTCAGTACTTTGCGAAATAAAAAGACTTGGAAAGTTTTTTCATCTATTCCATCGCAACTTTGATAATACAACTTCAATTTCGACAAAGTTTTCAGTTTACAGTGGATCAAAAATATATTAAAAATGATCCATAACTTGTTGATTTTATTGACTCCACAATTTATACTTTTCATACATTTCTTAGTTCTCCACTTTTTTGGTAGGTTTCGAGTAAAAACATGGCCAAAATCTATATTCGGTTTTTATTTCGAATTCTATATAAAACATATCTATAAATTATTACGTACATATGTACGTTCATGCCTATTGCGCGCACATTTGCCAAAATGTGGAGATATTCTACTTAAACAATTATCAACGCTTATCAGATATCTAATTGGTACATAAATCCTGTTTAATGATAACCTCCACAAGTCGTCATTGAACAATATTTATTCGTATCATTTGTTTACATGGGCTTACAAGATTTACCTGATAGCACTCAGTTTTATCATCGTCTCGAACTAGGTCGGAGAGCACGCAAAATATTCTGAAGAGCTGAAAGACGGATCCATCTGTGAAGACGGCCCTATTGCGCTTCAGATATTTCTTTCTGCAAATCAACCAGCAAACCTGCAAATATTATAAATTGATGCAATAAATATTTACATCAAGTTCCGAAACTTCTGTATAATATTCTTCTGTGTCGGAGTCTTCTGTATAATATTCATATTTAGTGTTTTGTGCTAAAATTAGTAAAACGGAACACTTCCCGAATAACATCGGTGTTTATTTGTCTGTTATAGACGGTTTGAAAAAGAAAGTTGAAATTTGTCACAGTTGTAAAAAGTAATTGAATTAATTTATAGATGAGCAAGGAACTTGCCCGGTTTTTATAAATAAAAATGTATTCCTTTCGACCTAATGACCACTAAATCCATGAATCTGGTAAACATTCCAAATTTTAAACAAGAAATAATATGAACATTTTTTATCGATTTCTTGTAGTCTTCGTGTGTCATTAACAAATTTGACGACTGCACAGTTTTGAAAATGAAAAACGTTAGAAAGGTACTTAGTTTTTAAGCTTCGTATAAACGTATAGAGCTAACATGTACATATAGAGCAAACACATAAAATATGTCAGTTTAAAATTAGCGTGGGACCTGTTTTGATTTTATTAATAGATTCTGAATATAAAACCTGTGCCTCCTTTTAACTTTCTGCAATACACTGACCTTAAAATCGAATACCGCACTGATTTTTATTTTTCCAATTGTACGCCAAATTTTTCAAAAGGGAAATTGACCCTAAAAATGTTCCATTTTGGCCTTTAGATTTCTAAAAATGATAGTAATGGGAGAGCTGCCAGAAATCCAGAAATGTGTTTAAAAAGTTAGTGGTAGCATTATAATAGCAAATTGCGAAATCTTTTCTAGAACTAGTTATGGATTTCTGTGTAAAACGTGATACTCGCTAAAAATCTATTTAAATTTTAAATTTAGGTTTATAAATAATATTTTTCTTAGTTTTAAAGGCACAGTCATTCAAAGGTTTAAAAAACATCTCAAAATTGCATATTTATATATATAAATATATATATATATATATATATATATATATATATATATATATATATATATTTATATATATATATATATATATATTTATATATATATAATAAGTAAATAGCTACAAAGTAGTAATTGGAAACGTTCCGCAAATTTGAATGAACTACTGACGCCACTTATAAAAACGACTGTAACTCGCGTTAACGTTTCATAGATTCTAATTGCAATTCAATTTAGCTTAATTTAACTCTATATTTAATTTGTACATCTGTACACACTAATTTCTTAATTCAAACCCACACACAACGTGCCATGTACATAGCTAATAATGAAAACGTGCGTGCACTTTTCAGTACACTCAAAAAGATAAAATTTAAGTTATTGCTAAAGGTAATTGAAGTTACTACAATACTTAAAATGAAGAATTGTATATTACAGCGAGTGTTAACCTTTCGGATTTTTTGTTGGCATATTAATATAAGTATACATTAAGGAATACCATAGACTTGACATACATCGAGAAATACCATAGTACATGTACCTTAGTACTTGAGTATATATTGAGGAATACCATAGTACATGTATTTCTAACCATTTTTATCAATCACACACACACATTTGCATATTAAATGAAAATACATACCTACAGAAAGAATGTATATGATCTCGTAGATGTATTTCTAACCATTAACAAAGTAAGAAAATGGACTGATCTTATTAAACGAGGCATTTAAAGATTTGTATCAATCGCACAGATGTTTGCTATTAAAATGAAAATACTTTAAAAAATGGTGTAGATATATTTTCAACCATCTATAAAGTAAAAAAATGGACTGATTTTATTAAATGAGGTATTGAAAAGTTTATATCAATCGCACCGATGTTTGTATAATAAAACGAGAACACATTAAGGAACGTATGTATGTACTTATATTTCCAACATCTACAAAGTAATAAAATAGACTGATTTCAATAAATAAGGCATTTAAAGTGTTATACTAATTGCAAACATCTTTGCTTATTAAAATGAGAATACGTTAAGGTATGTATGTACCACAGACTTAATATATTCATGGTATATTGAGTCTATGGTATGTGCATGTATTTCCAATCATTGATAAAATGAAAATATTGACTGAATTTATTAAACGCGGTGTTGAATGATTGTATCAATATCACTAGCGTTACTAGTTGTGTGAAAGTAAGTGAATGTAATTAGAACAGTGAAGAAAATGACGAGTTCTTATAAATCAATCAAATATTTAAATATCGATTATAGAAATGATTGGTTTTCAATTAAATTTTATGGAATTCCGAATATTCTTATCTCTATAGGAATGTATGTACATGTATTTCCAACCATCGATAAAGTGCGAAAATTTACTGAATCTGTTTAATGGGGCATTGAAAGGTTTGTATCGATAGCACAAACGTTACTAGTTGTATGAATGTAAGTGAATGTAATTAGAACAGTGAAAAAAAAAGAGTTCTAATAAATAAATCGAATATTTAAATATCCATTATAGAAAATTATTGATATTCAATTAAATTTTATGCACTTTCGAATATTCATTAATATTAATATAATTTTTTTGTTCAATTTTTAAATTTTAAAACAATTTTTTTAAGCACGGTACAAACTGAACGACACCTTCGTTAGTATTGCCAACTGACGAATTTAATTTAATTAAAATACTGTGTAAGCTTACATACGACAAAAATTCTATTAAGAAAAGAAAAGATTAAAACACTAGAGTGTATTACAAACAACTTGTTGGCAGAAAGACCATTAAGTCCTGATATCAAACATATTTCATAAATAATTAAGCAATCGTGATATAAATGTGATAAAGAATTTATAAAGATTATTGTGACTGACAATCGATTGACGACCTAACAAACGAGGTACGTGCATTACGCAATGTTAATATTCTAGAGCAACGGTTTATTAGTTGAACTTAGGAAATGCAAAAAAATCATGTAATCTTTGTGACTGGTTGGTAGAAAATCAAATCAAATTATATGAAATGCATTAATTTCTAGTGTAAGTTTATTTAATTAATGTCTACTTAATTTTTACACGAATGCGTAAAGCGATGTTTTTCGAAAGTATGTCTGATGTCTGAACTTTTACTCCCGTAACCTGAACTGATTGACAGATTATCATAAGTGAAACCTTGTTGGATTCGTCTTCAACGAAGGTCGTTGATCTTATTATGAAGTTAATTGCAGTCCAATATGGCGACTCTGCGGAGATGCGAATGGCGTTGTCTAAAATGCAGGCGTACAGCAGCAGGGTGACGCGCACATACAAGCCTTGTTACTTAAATGCGTATCCTAATAATATACTAAAGTATATGAAGAAATTATTTAAAAAAATTTTAAATTGAATCGAAATGTTATTAAAAATAATTTCAGAAAAAATTTAAAAGTTTTAAAAAAGAAATTGAATCGAAATGTTATCAAAAAGAATTTAAAATAAAGTGATGCTTAAGACAAAACTCTGGAAGTAAAATTTTTGGCGACCAATATAATTGTACTGTGAGTTTGAGAAATGTTGAATACAAAAAATACAAAAATAATTCACATCAAGAGTGAGAGAACAAGGGAACTGATCCAATTTTGTCCACTTAAACAGCAAATAACATCATAATAAATATGATATATTAATGCATACAAATACGCTCAATTTACTTATAAAAGTTTTGCAATTGCGTACAAAATACACCATATGATAAATAAATACATTTGTCTCGCTAGAAAATATACGTCTTCATGATAATCGTGGTCTATATATATAGAGCACACCCCGAGCGCAGGAGAGAGGGAATTCACTCTCTTAATATTTGATTTCCATTAATAAATAAAAATAATACTTTAAAATAATATATTTAAAAAAAAAAGAAACTTCACCAGCCGCATTCGAATAAATCCTCCGACAAGTGTAATTTTGTTATTTTAAAGTATGGTTTAAACCATACTATTCTCCATTCAAATGAATTTGACAGTTACAATATGGTTGGCATATATAAAATATGGTTGCAAATATATTAACGATCAGCTGACTACTATTTATAAAATTCATTATGTTATACTCAAAGTATTATTGAACTATTTACATAATCAAAACTTCACAAAGTTTGACCATAAATGATGTTATAAATATAAGTATTACACCATTATTTTACTCATACGAATTGTCGAATTTCTATGGTAAACATGGACAACCATATTATTTATTTACTTTAATGTATCCAATTGGTACATATGGTGGACTTATTGTTACGAGAGCAATCTCTTACAGCCAACCATAACAGCAGTCTAGCCCCGCTCGACGAACGGCCGGGAATCGAAGCCGGGTCTCTCGGGAACCCGGGTCTCCACGGGAATCGAACCAGTCGTTAAAGGCCGTATGCCTTGTGATCAATCCAGTCAGATCAGATCAGATCAGTCGTTTTAAACATTTCGTGAAAATAATTGAAATTTCTTGCTGAAAAAGCCTAGAGCATATATGCTATTCATTAATTTTATAAGACGTTAGAGTGAGATAACTACAATATGTCAGCTTATACTGCTTTATTTCTAGATTTGATTGCACCATATATAAATACACTTATGTAATATTTGGCGTATAGATAATTAAACAAACATTGTGACATGTCATTTTCTTTTCAAATAAATGTAGGTACTACAATATTTTCCAGTGTAGCGTACAAATTGTATACGTACTTTAGAATAATGTTTTTATAATAACTGAGCTTTTACTCTTGTTTCGATGTATATTTTCGATGATTATTCATAATGTTAGACATATTTATTTCAAAAACATTGGAAAAAGCTTTAATGTTAATATCCGACACTATTTGTACACGCTTCGCATTTTATATATAATGACCAGAAGCGCAGTGGTTAAAACTCTAGCGCCGGTCTAAAAGGCAAAGTGTTCGATCCCCGGTCGGATGTTTCAACATTCATACGTTATTTATCTAACTGTCAATTATTTATTATATGTTGAGTTTGGCCGAGGTGTGCTAGGGGTGCGGTCGTCTATTTAGCTAAATAGATGGTCGCCAACCATCATGAAAAATGCACTAGTGAGAACAATTTCTTTTATAGAAGGAATTGTATACGCTGGTTACCCCGGATACCGAGAGGTGGCCCGGGGCCAAAACGCAGCCGTAATTGCATTTATATATTTTATGGTGCATTCGCAGTGATTCATTATGACGCATTTTAAGTCTTGCAAAAATGATGAGCGGCATAATGTACTAAGCGGGAAATAATATAATAATTGAAATATTATTCTGAAAAAAATATATATATCTACGTTTGTAATTTCGTACAAGTAGTTTAAAAAGTAATATATTTGTGGCAATGGCTGCGGAAAATGTAATGTTTACCTCGTCTCAAAATTTTCGACAAATGATTCAATATTTGTTTCAAATTGACATACCTATATTAATTTTTATACTACTCGAATAATCTGGAAAACAATTCAATAGATATTAGAAAGAAAAGAAATGCGATGCCCACTTTTATGGTCAATACACGTTGAAACTTAGTTAATAATATTATTTTAAAACCGTACTTTGGTCCGACTTTCATAAATCATCAGTATATCACATAAAGATTCCGATTTGTGATTATGAATTTTACGGGACAATAAATTTTTATGTAGGTATTCGGGTATGTAGGTTTGGTAAGCTAAATTATTAGTTTTTGTTTTGAGGACAACCAATGCGGATCCATATGATTATCTATCTGTCTACCTGTTGCACAAACAAGAAACCTAACAAAAGTGTATTTGACTGATGTCGATATTTTTTTGTAAAAATGGTTTAAAACTATAGAGTAGGTTAAAAAAACCTTACGATGAAGAAAAATAATGTGAATAAGAGAGTATTAATCGAAACTTCTAAATAGGAAAAAATGTTTATTTTTGTTCATTAACTTTAAAAAGTTACTATAAATTTAGTTTCCACACAAAAAAATGAGAAAATTATAATACGCAATATATAACTTAAACACAACATTTAACGAGATACTAAAAATATTTAATAAGCTCCCTTAAAATGAATGCTAAACAACTGGCCAGTGACGTCATAAGCCTGTTGTGTTTTGTATGGGGCGTTTTCACGTGAATCGTAGTTCTTCAGTTTTTAAGTCGTTATAACTTTGTAATTAAAAACCATTTTTAATGTTATCACTTATTCTATTTTAGTAATAAAAATATAGTCAAATACACTATTGTATAGAAGTGGCCATATATAAGTGTACTGGCATAAAATTAAGTAAATTTTTAAAAAATCTATGAAAAAGAGTGTTTTTTCCGTCGTATTTTGTGCGTAATCTAGCGCCAGAACTAAAAATACATTTCCCTAACTATATATAGGTAACTATGTATACCCAAATAACACCGAAATGTTTAGCCGTACTTGCCCTGGAGTCGCGTACACCCGAAGCGCGTCGGATCGCAAATATTCACCCATCAAGAAAAATTGAAAAAGGTAAACCAAAGAAGTTCTTACTTCAAAATATAGACTCCGATGACGTAAAAACTGAAAAGGAATAAGCGAGTACAATATCATATAATATCGATTTATATCAATAATCAATTGATATAAATCGATGTTTGTTACTGAATCCTGTCTTTATATAATTATTTAACGATTAGTTATTATAACTTGTAGCCTTTCAATTGTTACGCAGTCTGGTTTATTATTTTTTAAAAGTAATTCTTTTTAATAAATTAATAATGGTTTTCTGATGTTCTATGATCGTGTTGAGAGTTAGGTTATATTAAGTATTACTAAAATAGCCGAGGCAACGCAGACATGCAATACTCAATTTATTAGATAAAAGTATTGTCAAAAAAGGGTGTATTAAAATCTTTACATATGAAAATTTTATTTTATGCAGGTTGTAGCCATGGAGGTGGGAATACGTAACAAAATCGTATCTATTATTCTTACATAAGATATAACATGCTATTTATCAGATTCTGTTTATCAAACTGAATAGAAAATATTAAAGAATCATATAAAATTCTCAACCGTAACTGAAAAAATAACTAGTCAAATTTGTGATACCATAGAAAAAAAATTAAATTTATTTATAAAAAACACGCTCCAAACAAAACAAACACTTTCTTCGTTACACGCTGTATATTTAAAATAATTAAAAGCAACATTTTGTATCAAAAATATTGTATTGGATCATGTTCCCCATGCATTCTTGCTTTATTAATGGCAGTTGGTATGAAACTCCCATAAAATTATACTGAACTCATTGAAGGCAATTTCCTCTGCTTTCTTTTGTTTGGTTGGAAATCAGTTGAAGCAAATTTCAGCAATTACAGCGAGTAACAAAATATTCCTAGCTGTAACTGAAAGGAAGGCCCTTTATTTGCCCTTATAGACCTTATCGGGAAAAGATAGTAGAAAATAGCTATTTATCAGCATCTGTTGTATGATTAAAAGCTTCTTCTTATCGTTTGCGATTTTGGACAGACGTATCTACCATAACTGTCGTTATCTTTGTAAATGAGTAAATAATGCCCGTATGGGACTGCATGTCCCCAACGTACGCTTTTTTGCCTGATCTTTTTTGGATACTGTTCTGCTCGGACATTTGCGACGAACTTCCAGGGTTATTATTTAGAATTAATTTTTTTTTATTAAAGGTAACAATTCGATTCAACTCTTCTTTTACTGGCCTTCGTTCAGCTCGCTAGGTACCCATTTTTGAACCCTATTGTTTTATCAATCTCATAATAACGTCAGTTCCTGCTTCTGGTTCAGTCATAGTTTGAGAGGAATCTGATCGTACTCGCATCATAAATTGAATGTAATCAATTTTAAAATAGAGGCACTTACGGATCTTGTCATTGAGACTGAAATTGGTATTAACACCACAATGCAATTACATGCCGTCTATCCTGCGTTACTTAACACTATGGAACTCATATACCCAAAAACAACGGAAAACGTAAAGAAATAAATGCACATACACAGACAAACAAATGAAATAAAGACTTTGGAAAGAGAAAAAGGTAAAGAAACGTGACCTACAGAAAAAAAACAAAAAAGTTGTAAAGGTATTATTAAAAATTAAGAGGAGTGGTTAAATCTTTTCATAAATCGTCGAAAAAATTCACTTTAGGAGAATACGCTAAAAACCTGGATCTGATATTAGACTATAAAACGAGATCGAGTAGTTCATCAGATATTTTTAGCTGATTTCTTAAATTAAAACGATTATTATGGTGGCGTTACTAGATTTGAAATTCAACGTAAAATTTACAGATAAAGAAACTAAAGACCTTTCTAACATTCGTGGTAATTTAGACGTAATAAAAACAATAGTGATATCTTTATGTCACGGTGATTCAAGTTTATTAAAAGCGGATGCTGTATTAGGGTTTATGCTTAATAAAGTAACAAATCAAATTAATTCAGTGAACAACTTACTTCAACTCTCAGAAAGGGAATAAAAGAAAGATGAACCATTTTATATAGTGTTTTAAAACATTCGAAAAAACTGTCGTCAGTTGAAATTAGAATATTTATTGTACAATTTTTAGAAAGGGTGCAATTTAAGCAAATACAAGAGAGTCCACGATGACGTCTGCAATAACCTCAAATGAAAGCTATAACTATAAGTAATGATGATGGGGACGAAGAGTTAATCATCACACAACGATTGTAAATACCCAAAGCTACAACAGGAAACAAAGATGCCTCTAGAGAAAACACAGATCAAGAATCGATTATTCGAACCGAAATGTACATTTACGATAATGCTGCTGGCGGTTGACAAGAAGTCTACCTAAGAGCTGCGTATAATTATTTATGGTCTATACCGCCTATAAATGGTGAAGCTAGGGGAGCTTTTTCTTCCACCGGCTATTTTACAACAAACTGAAAAGCTCCAAAGCTGATAAAAGATTCAACGTCTTATTTATACGATTACATTTTTAGAAGCAAAAAAATAGAAATAATTTATTTTTTATTTCTTTTTTTTATTATGATTTATTCTTCTAGATTTCATACTTGTTTTTTAAATAAAAATTCAAATATACCAATATTATAATCTCACTTTTATTAATTTGCTTCTTAAAACGACGAATATTTTATATTAATACGCTAAGGTTAAGATGTTACTCTCCCATTTTAGAAAAAACCTCACAACTAATCCACATAAATTATATATCATTTTATAGATAATTGATTGCTCTACCGGCATCCACAACTAAAAAATTTATTATTGCTATTGTTTTTGCAAATTAATTAATTATTAAAATTATATACACAAAACAGCAATGCTGCCATCTAACGGCTCAACGTCAATATGATTGACGGTCGGTAAAATTTTTGTTTAATTTCAAATCCACTCACGTATAAATAAAGTGGCGCTTTAGCTCAATGCTTTTGATACTTGCGCCTCTATATGTCAATTTTAGTAAAATATTTGTTTGATCTGTCATCTGAGCTTCATAATGGAATAAATAATGCGAAGACTTCGCACGGGTCACGCTAGTATTTTATTAATAATACCATGTCAATTACGTAATTAAGTCATTTACACCCATAAATTAGTTACTAGTTCCGCAACTGATATATCCTTATATTTGAAAGCCCTAACTGAAATAAAATAAATACAAATTGACTTGTATAAATTATGAGATGAATCTAATAATAAGTGAACCAGTTGTTATGGCTAGTATTGCACACAATATTAATATATAATATAATATATTTCTTAAATATTTTAGATTTAATGAAATTTTGTAAAATTTTTTCTTTAGCCTATACTCATCTCGATAATTCTCTACATACGATATGTACATAATATGGACGGTAGATTAGGTATTTACAATGTTTTTGGATCTTGGAAAGTGTTTTCTCTTTAATCGATAATATTCTGTTGATCTGTACTAAAGAGAGTTAAAAATCTATAAACGGATTTTGGTATATATTTTCTCATTTTACTTCAAAATGTTGACTTTTATCTGAAATCTTAAGAATGTAATAAAAATATAGAAGCACAAGACTAACTGGGTTTAGATAATTATCATTCTCATTTTGCCAAAAAATGTTGACAATTTTCTGAAATATTAAGATTGCAGTCGATACTCAAGAGTGCAGTAAAGAATATAAGACAAAATTACGGTAAGTTATATTTAAAACGTTTCTAAGAAACATAATATAAACAGTTTTATTCAACTTCCCAAATCATGACCTAGAAGCAAAGATCAACTACCTAGAGACAGTTCTTTACGTAATACATTATATTGTCTATGGCCAATCTATTTTACCATAGAGTGCTAATTAAGGAGCTGTCAGCTTGACGTTTCGATTGATTAATGACATTATTATTTTAAATATGTAATACGGCAATCGAATAAGCCTGCATTATGATTCGACTTACATATCCGTAAACTTTGACTAATGAGATCGTTACTTACAAAGATTTTAAGCCTTCCATGTTATGTTTATGCTAAAAGGATACCATAATACAAATCATTCTTTATATCATATACAATCGTATAATATTTATATACATTTGGCGCGAAAAACATTTTGCAACTTGACATTGGCTGGTACAAGAACATTAATTATGCCTTTTGCAGCGCAATATTATAAAACGTGTACGAATATCGAGTCGATTCTACGCCCACCTCGCTGATCTTGGCCTCGTACTCCCGCAGCTCCGGCAAGGGCATCGCATCGGGCAGAGAGGCGAACACTTCATTCTGGAGGTAGTAGGTGAAGTGTTCAAAGTTCAGCTCGGTAGTCGACCTGTAGTGGTCTAGACCTTTCTCCACCCCGTACAGGTCCAGCAGCGTACCTATGTTGGCTGTCAGCACCTGAGGACATATTTTTGATAGTAACATTTACTATAAGGTTTTATAAACTCAATTTATAGTAAGAAGTCAATATTATGGGACATAAAATAATTGTACTTTTAACTTAATAGATAATATAATCTGATAGTAATTATGCACTATAATATATTACATAGTAATGTCTTCAAGATTCATAGAGTTCAGTTTGCATAATAATATTTTATCTTCACATAATAATAACTATATAAATCAACAATTATTATAAATAACAAACAATCATTATATGTAGAAATAATAAAGTTTTAGTAGTGTGTACATAGGTTAGATTTGAACATTTTAACAAGCTAATATACAGATGAGATTTAACTCAAAATTTGCTAAAAGTGTTCAGAATACATCCAACTCAAAAATCGCCCTAGTGCCATTAGGAAGGGCATTATATTTACATATATGCTAGGAAACTCAACAGGCGAGAGGAAAGTTATTTTTTGTAAATAACTGAGACAATGATAGAAAAGTGATAATGAATTGCACAACTGTTTGATTGATGAAATAAATATATTCATCTTGATTTATAAAAGGGGATTGTTAAGAGAAATGTGAACCAAGGAAATTTTCATATATTAGTCCCGCTACGAATAAGCATATTACTTGGGAATGATGATGCAGATAGCAGTGCTAGCTGATCGTATCCCTTTAACTAAATAATACATATTTTTCTGGATTGTTAAAAAGTCAGATAAACAGCGACACACCCACATAGAAGTGATGGCTTGAAGGTAAATTACTATGTCGAATTTTATAGATATGTTTTCAACATTATACTTAGTTGGATTTTAGCAAGAAGTGGTATGGGCAGCCTTCCCCAAAACTTGAGTGCGCCGTCAAAAAGAATTTCAGGAATCAATTAAAAGCACGCTTCTTCAATCAGTGTGTACTATCAGTCCTCACTTACGGAGCCGAAACTGGGTAAGAATATAAGCCGTCCTACAAAATATTATTGTTGCTCAAAATAGCGATGGAAAGGAAGTTAATAGGAATCTCCTTAAAGGGCCGCAAAACAAATAAGTAGCTTCGGAGACAAAGAAAAGTAGCTGATATTGTCAAGAAAGTGGCTAAGTTTAAGAGGCAGTAGGCTGGCCACAACGCGGACTCTTGGTGTAAATTTCTCTTGGGGTGGAGACTCTGGGAGTGCATAATACAAGTTAGCGCAAATGCGATGAAAAAGATGACATAAAAAGAATGGAGGACACAAACTGGATCCAGATAGCCTAGAACAAAATTGAACGATGCAGATTGAAAGAGCCCTACACCAAAATTAATGAGGATAGCTTATGACACTAATGACGACGATTTAAACATTATGTTTAAATGGCAAGTCCATAATTGTTGCATGTATTTAAAAAAGTTGTAGGGAAACGTATCAAAGTTCCATTAAAAGTGCTTTTTATATAATTTTTAACTTTTTATATAATTACTGATCCTTCCTTTGATTTTCCTAATCTTTGTAAAATATTACCGTGGCCAAATTTTAGTAAGTAGTGTTCAACTAGTGTATCCTCCTACGTAAATATGCTTCATTCCGAGATTTTACCCATTTAAAATATGTACTAATATAATTACAAAGTCATTTAAACCTATTTAAATGTGTACTAACTTGTACCATACCACATCTACATGTACTAGGGTAGTAGATAACCAGCCGTGGATGGCTACGCCAGTACGGCTATCGAATAAGCATGCATTTGTACCAGGGATTTATGTAAGTAGTACTACTGTTATAACATTCATAATAAGATACCTAATATACTAGGATGGGCAGACTTACGTAAATATATGGTTTCCACTGATATACTTCTGAATTCTTAGAATAATTAATCACCTCAGCTATTTATAAACCTCCACGTAATATTTATTTTTAGACTTGACAATATTCACCTTAACGTACTAATAGATTTCTTCCATTTTGATCTCAACATATATGACCAATCTTATATTATTCCCTGCATTCTAATGTATAATATACATACTGTAAAAAAACAGAAATTAGTTGATTTGTCTAATGATTCATTTCGATGATTAATCCAGTGTTGTGTCACTAATTGTCTTAAATAAAAAAATACGTCGTCGATAAAACCAAAGTATTTCAAAACATCACCAGCAAACGATATTGGGAAACGATATTGTCTTATCGACAATAAAGAAAGAACTAAGTTTATACGTCATTCTTTGTTCAGAACGCATTTATTTTATCTTACAAAACGAGGACAATACGTAGAAATAAACTAAATTTTCTTTTGAATAAATAAAGGCTGACTAAGAAATACGTAGATCCATAAATGGTACGTTGACATTTAACTATTGTGGATATCTGATAATAATAGGAAACTTAGTCATGGTCGTAAAACAAAACCTTCAAAACACCATCAAGGTTGTGCAACACCAAATGAATTTTAACGTTCGACTTGGAAAAACATGGCGTTTAAATTTACATTTTGTAGCTATGTTCGTTTGCAACATGTGAAAATTGTATCCATATGGAACGGTGATCATTAAAAAACAGTTGTTATTTTAACATAGAGGATTCACACCCCAGGATAGGTACCCTGGGGTTTGAATCCTCTATTTTTACTCGTAATATTTTTTTTCTTTCTATAAATGGATCAAATGACTTTTTAATATTTCTTGGAGAATATTTATGAAATTTTTGTCTTATCCGACGAGTCCGTCTTATAGAATTAAGTGAAGAATAAACGCATTACAGATTTTTATTTCGGTCCGCCTGTATGTTTATCTATTTGTGTATGCTCCCAATTCTTGAAAACTACTGAACAATTTTTCACAATTGTATTTACAAGAGTCTAGGAAAGAAACCAGTGTCCCAGAAAGAAAACGTCAAAAATTTGAGAAACAGATAAAAATAATTTATTTGACGCTTGTATGATAGTAACTAACAACTAAGTAAATTAAGTAGCCCCCGCGCGCGAAATGTTCAGACCGTAATCAAAAGGTTTAAATCCCATTACTTTTAGTAGAATACTATTCCCATCATTCGACTAGTATTTATACTATCATCCAGAATCGGTATAAAACTTTAACTCCTTTAAATTTAAAATAATAAGTCTCTTTAAACATAATTTATGCCACGGACCGACCACCATTACAATTCATTTGCTGTCAACTCACGACGTCGATAACGAGTGCGGATATGTTACAGCCTATTGTAAGTTACAGACCAATTAATACATATTATGTGAACCGGTGACAGTTACCGGTCGAGTGACAATGATAAATAAAAAGACGGGCTGAATGCAAAAAATTTGTCGAAATATATTTTTAATCGAATAATTCTATTGGGAACTTCTAACCAAATTCATCCATTTTCAAATTTTTCAGGTTTCTCGAACCTATGATTCAAGAATTAGAAGGAAGGAATATATAGGTCACTTTATATATATATATATATATATATATATATATATATATATATATATATATATATATATATATATATATATATATATATATCCCTTATTATCACCTTATTGTATTCAGGTCACTGTAGATTAATATTTCGAAAACGGAATTTTAATTTTGCTGCTTATTAATTGAGATCTTCATATGAAGCATCAACTTGTAACATTTCTGAAATTATGAGACTATGACAGATGAACAGACCTGATGAAATTGTAAGGGTTCCTTATATCATTATAAAGACATAGTAAATAAAAAGGACAAAAATTATAATTTACTACGGAAGACAAAAGTACATACGACCTCAGTACTGATGGAATTTTAGTACTAAGAACCAAACCGAATTCTATTTTACTGATTGCATCGAATCCCGTCCATATGGGAATCCTACCAGTTTGTGTAAGAAATATTAAATATTTTTCATATTTACAGATAGATTGCATAAAAAAGTTATTCATAGTGGACAAAATAATTTCAAAAAGACAAAGAGGCCATTTTCGGGTTAGACGGTCAGACCAGATTAGCTTCAACCACGCCATACGGCATGCCCAAAACCGGGACCGGTGGAAAGAAGAGACTTACAGAGATAGAAGCAAATAAAATATATTCTAAAATGTTTGCATTTTTTTTTGATATAGGGATAAAAGTTATTACAATCATTCGTCACATGTCCACAGACATGTTTTCTTAATTTATGTAATTGTGTCCACGTACATAAAGCTTCGAAGTGGTGACCGTGGTCGTGTCCTCTGATTGTCATATAAAGTTTCATCCAAATCAAATCGAGTTATTAACTGATACAATTAAGAATTATTACCTTTTTTACAATATTCTTATTGTATCTCCCATACCGAAGCTTTGGACAAGCAGCGAACGCGTGATTACTCACACGATGCCCGCTTGTGATTGTCGGACAAGTGGCAGTGACATCAAATAATAATTTTATGATGTATTCTTCATCGATTCTCATTTTCTAATTCTACATTTGGATTTATTTATATTATTTCATGAAAATGGGTGACATAATAAAAAAACAACTGAGATTTTACTCATGTTTTATTTCTACTACTAGGTTTTACCCGCGGTTTCACTCACGTGGTTATAATTACAGGAAAAATTAAAACATATATATATATATATATATATATATATATATATAGAAAATTAAGTGTAATTAAATCTTTATTTTCATGACTTTATAATATAAATAAAAATGAATACAAGAATATTTCCTTCTAAATTACGGATTAAAGGGTGTGATTCTATTGCTCCTTTATATCGCGTAGATGGCGTGTCAAAAAATTATTTTAATTTGATGATCCGTTGCGATGTTGCTTCGTTATTCCGTTTGTGTACTTTTTTAATTACCAATATAATAAAGACTTCCCGGGATAACAAATATCCACCAACTATCTCTGTACAAAAAAATTACACAAATCCTACCGGCGACAAAAAAAAGAAACTCGGTCTAACGTGGCACGTCAAAATGTTATATAAGCATAGGGGGAGGCGAATCAAAAGAAAAAAAACAAGTCTACATTAGGAGTCGGGCCCAAAACAAATTGAGTGAGGTCAACGTACGCACAGTTTGGGATCGCAGACGATTATACAAATGTTGAACATGAGATATGCATCTCCTCCAAATATAGCAATCGGAAACAAAAAAAATACTATCTGTTTCAAAACAGATGGTGATACAATCCGCGATAAATCTAAGATAACTGCATATTTCAAAAAGTCTAGCATTACGGTATTTTCCGGTGATATTAAATGCACACAAAATGTTGAACCAACTCATTGCCGATTGTGTGTTATCTTAATTAAATATTGTTTAATTGATGTTAAGAACATAATGAGTATCGTTAAATTTTATGAAAATAATAACAGCAATATTATCTGTTGACAAGAATGTCATACATACCACGTAATTAGAGGAGCAACAACGATATAAGGTCATAAAACTTCCTCACCATAAATCGAGAAGATGTACTATTTCTGGAATTATTCTTCGTTCGAATTATTAACCGTGTTTCTAGGTTACCGACTTTGAATCTACCGACCCATTTGTAATATTCACCCGGGGGAGGTAGGTATAATGACGATCCAACATCTACGAGCGGAGAAATAAGCGAAGAGCTGAATAGAAAACAAACATTTAAAAGAAATATTGGCTCTCGGGCGAGCGTAGCTGCGTCAGTGATGGCGCCGTTTGTGCCTTTTTATTCGACTACGTCGGGGCTAAAAGAGGCTAAATGTGTTGTATGCGAGTCTACATATGTAAGAGACTGTACTTGTATATCGAGTATGGTAACAAATTGAAGATAATGAAGTAAGAGTACAGTTTTCAAACAAAAATTCGACAAATCAATTTAAGTAATACGTTTACTTTCCAGCCAATATTAGTTTCTCGTTTTTGAACATTATTTTATTTAATGAATTTTTTTTTCATAATCCTAGTGTTTATTTATTACCTATAACAACTTTTGGAATCCTGCTTCTGTTAGTAGTAAATATATTTTCCCAACATGTATCGAATAATCTAAATTTCACTATAAAGAAGATATCAGCAGTGGTACTGTTTTTCAATAACTCACAAATTTAACAAATATATTGGATTTTAAATTCGATATATTTAATGTTACAACAAAAATTAGACTCAGTCTGAGTATGACCCTTTGCCGACCGTTAAAAAATTGTTACGTTACTATTAAGCATATAGCAATGGGTTTTATATTCCTTATATATCTTTCGGCTATAGCACTTAATTTGAAGTTAGCCAAACGGAACTTTGACATGGACAAAGATGTTGTTAAAATTTGTTTACTATGAAGATTATTTACATCATAACTTCCGTAAATAAAGGTTTTAACTTACATCCGTTTTAAAATTTTAGGTCATGACGTACATATTTAAAACTTTCTTTGATTATATTGGAAAAGACATTAAAAGTTATAGTAATATTAAAATTGAACATAATAACGCAACTAGAAAGCAATATGTAAATCAAAGTTTTAACGATTACATGACAAAGTTTTAGCGCATGTAGATACGAAAACGGTGAACACAAAGAACAAGAGGCGGAATTGTGATCTGTAATTTTGATTTATGGTTTTTCGGATTTCCTTACTCAAATTTTACCTTTTTCATATTACTTTCAGTTCCGATAAAAAATATTATTAACAAAGAGAATGGGTATGGTGAAATGAGTTTTCTTGAACCCACTTCTTATTTAACTGGAACTACCTGGCTGCTAGGCTGAATCATCCGAGATAATATTTATCTGATATCTGTAGTAATGAAACCTGGGGAGATTAGATGAAGCATTTGGCATTTTAAAAGTTGAATATAATTTATTTTATTTGCGCAATTTAAGTATTATAGAATGTTTTATCAGTCTAGTAAACTCTGGTAAATATAAAATTAGATTTGTCCCGTATTATCCACCGATATAACGATACAAATAAAGGAGTTAAAAGTGTACACCGTATTTCCATAAGGCATAAACACTTAACGAAGAATTTAATGTGTTTTGTAATTATATGGCGAGTATTTTATTCTTGTAGGTGATAAACATTTTATTTATTACTAGCTATCCGTGCCGGCTTTTGTCAAAAACAAAAAGGAATCATTAATGCTTTTTATTTTATTCGCTTTTTTATACTGATTATTTACGGTTAATTCTATCGAAGAGTTTAGAGTCTTAGATAGAAATAATCGTATACAAACTTTCATGTGACTACTTTCATACAATTTTTCATCCCAATTTTCCCACGTCGGGAGGCTGAATTTTTAGAAAATCATTTCTCAGGGGGCAACTAGAAATCAAGAGAAATACATGCCAAATATTTGCTAAGTTTATAAGCTTTGTATTTAGGAAAATTTCATGCTTGATATGAGTTGTAATTTTTTTTATCGCTAACTATTTGCAAAGGTAGAGTCATTATGCAAATGTAAGACTAGAGAACCTCATGATTATCTTTTTCTTCTTTCTATAGTGCCTTCTTCTAAATGAGGTTGCAATCATTACGGCTATTCGAAATTTGGATGCATCTGCTCGAACGAGCAGACGGGTACATTTATTGTGCTATTGTCGTAGGTTTTTAGCCAAGATATCTTCCTCCTGCCAGATCTCTTTCTGCCCAGTATCTTGTCTTGCGTAATGCGTTGAATAAGTTGGTTTTTCTATGGAGCATAATATTCCCCAGGTTTTGGAGCGTGTTTATTTTTATGTTTTTTTTTAAGATCTCTGGCGACAATGATGAGACAACCAGTCAGCGGTAATTAACTTCAGTTTATATAGATTTATTGCAGCTTTAATGTAGATGTACTTATGACAAATTTATTGCAACGAGGAAAGTATTTCCTAGTCAAGCAGTCTAAATAAATTTAAATTGTCAATTACACAATAAATTTTTAAAAAAATTGTCGAATACAAAAATACCAAAATATAGCATATAAATAAAATTATTTAGAAAACTTCAATCTAAACTTTACGTGCCATGAAAATATTTAATGAAAGATTAAGGAAGTGTGATATGAAAGAAGAAAGAACAATGTAAATTAAGATCGGCCAGTTACTAGTCACAATTTCCAATATTTTCCATAATTTTCCAGCGTAGACAGAGGACGAATGGTCGAAGTACTATATTTGTAAACGACGAATACTCGTTAAAGGAAGTACTAAGTTTTTAAACGACGAGAATGATAAGGTTTCTACAATGCAGACCCAAGCATTGGATATCCTAAAGTGTAAATGTGGAAACGAGATAAGAGTTAGTCAGGATTTTTGACTCAGTTGAGTCGCATTACGATCAGATAATATTGACTAAAATCAACCACCACGCAAGTGTCTAACAAATCTTAAGTTAGCATAATTAATCTCATTACGGTTATTTTTCTACTGTTTCTGAAAACCAAATTTTATAATTGTAAATTTATGCTTAATAACCCTTTGACCTACGATCTAGGTTCCAATACTTTCAACGCAATGCCCTAAATTATTTCTAAAGAAAACAACATCCTCTTAATCCATTAGCATAAAATGTATTCTATGAAGAATGCAACAATATTAAAAATCAAATAAATAAAAATATAAAAAGTGCGGTTTCAACAAGAGTTTTCACAAGTCGTCTGAAATCTTATTAACTAATATAACATCTTTTGTGCATAAAGCCAGCCGTTACTATATCCCTATTCGATCGCTTGTTTTGTCAATTTAACTTTAAATAAAATTATATCTGTTATGCACGTGTATAAATATATTTCTTTTTTCTTCATTTTCTTTAAGTAATCTGCATCATCCACCACGGTGCTTGTATTTCAAACATTATGGTCGGTTCCAAGAAATTACAGGTTTATCCACCGTAATCATCTATCAATAACCCCGTTGTAGATATACATAAGTAGCTTCGTAAGGTAAAGTTTTATAGATAAATCTATAATTAAATGTTTATTGAAACATTATTGGATAGAAATAACTTATTGCCTTAAAGTAATAATAATCCGTGAAATGCAGATATTCAAATAATATTTTTCTCACTGTGACGTGTTATTTCCAGAATGCCTTATATCATAGACGGAAAAGAGAACCCTTATAGAAACATTCAAGCGTCAGTTTGTTCGTCTGTTACAATAGTTTTTTTCCAGAAACCGTTTGATTTAAGAAGTAACAGAGCTTATACTTCGTAATATTAAGAATCTAAAAAATAGTTGTGCGAGAAAAAATTTAAATTTGGAAAATGTTATTGCCTTTTTCAGTCAAAACTCCACATGAGAGAATCGTATGAAGATTCTACTAACCAAAAGCGGATAACAGTTTAAAAATTTTATGTAGTTCTAGAGATGTGGTTGTAAATGTCCATAAACAATAAACGTAGAACCACATCTCCGAAAATGGTAAAGCTAGAAAGTTTACTCGAAGTTGATTTAATTTTTACCAAAAAACTGTAGCGATGCTTCTAATTTTAGTACGCCTGTGAAATATATAAGATTAATATATAGTTATAAATTGTTTAATAGAAATACCAGGTAGGTACCTGTAAATGTTTAAAAGTTTTAAATGTACCCAAGTGTGTTTGAAACCTTTCAAGCACATTCTACTGGTGCTTAATAATGTTATAAATTTTTTTTATTACATAGACATAATTATCATTGCTCTCAAGTGGTCCTGGAAGTTGAGATAATCTATATCAACTTTATTTAGTATTTGTTGCGACTCATAGTGTGTAGTTGTTTGTTGTCACTTTTTTACTTTATGGAAAAAGATATCAAAATGAAAAACAACATTTCTTTCAGAAGTATATACAAATATTATTTAACTTTAATTATTGGGAATATTTATTTTTGATTTATATCGAATTCTTCGGAAGGCAAAGTGAGATGGGTAAAAATAGTGGGATAGCAGTATTTAGTGTTGCTGATAAAGCGCTGACAATTGTGACAATTTTTCACAAGACCAATCTGAATTCCGTCGTTTTATTGTGGACTGTGATCCGATTTGCCATACTGCAATGATAGTCCATTCGCACTTATGTCATACTCGCTCTTTTGTAACATAAACATAGCAAATGATGTAACTATCTCTTCCCTATATGTGCTTTTTATGACTCCACGTCTTATTTTTCTGTTCGCAGTATTCAATATTTGCAGTGATTGTAAAATTACACAGTTTTGTGTAGTCATTTTCGGGAACCGTATCTTTCGTCCGTTTCATAAGGAAGAGGATGACATGTCTGTTCAGTCAGGACATAATTTTTTATTAATACTACCCTGAACGTGGAGTCTCTCAGTCACCTATATTCACATGCAACTTTTTTCTGGTAAATAATTCTGAATTGCTTCAAATCTATCTCCATATCAAATAATAGCTTTCTATTAATGAAAAAAACATGTTTATATAATCAACTTTATTATTAAAAGTAGATAAAAATGAAAAAAATCAACAATTATGGCACTTTTCAACCTATATCATCTTAGCCTATATTTTTAGTACTTAAGTGAATTTAAACAATTTATAGAACAAAATAAAGTTTTTATTTTAAATTGTAATATATAAGGAAAAAAAACATAATATCCACTCCTAACAAAAAATGAATTCTAGCAACACTCTTAATAAAATAAATTATTGGCGGTCATTGCACAAAGGACTAGAACATTGCAGGCACGTAGACTTGCTGCACTCAATAAAATTTCTTCTTCAAGACCCTGATAGTCATCTAGGTCTTCATCCTCATCACTTTCATAATGCTGTATAAGTTTCGATTTAGATATCAAAAACTGACTTATCCGAAGCTAACAATAAGGAATTAAATTCATGGATCATGATGGATCATCTACTATTAATATTTTTCTTGCAGGCCGCTGAAGTGAACTTTGTGACTTTTTTTATATTGAAACGACTCAATTTACTGTTTTCTGCCATCTTGCGTAAAATAATCAAAAACTAACAAACACTTTACAAAAATATTTTATGTCACAACAATGGACGTATAATCTGTCAGACTCCAGCCAATATTTTGATCGATATTACTCAGTGACATGGATCGAGTGACGCAATCTCCTCTCTCGGTGGTCGTTTCGCTTCTAATACGGCTGAAGCTACTGAGCAGCTCAGTCACCGGGAGCGGGCGCAAGTGTGCGAAAATAAGAAACCGAAATTGTCGAGGACCCTGTGACGTCACGTCCATATTTAATGGTTAATTTAACATTATTGGTACTTAACAGGTTTTATATCCATTTTTTTCTTGCAATCAGCAAAAGTAATTATCAAAAGTAGTATCTTGGAAAATAGACTGACTTCGAATGGTGAAAATGGAGTTCTTCAAAGATATGAAGAATCACAGTCTTATTTAAAAAGTCTTACAGATTTGTACTTCATCCAGTTTTCGATATCGTTTTACGTTTGTATAGGTATTAGTAGCTTTGTATAGGTATCATTTCTATGAGTAATAATGAGAATTACATTGAAACGATCCTCACGACATATGATTGTGAAAAAAGCACCAGTGTTTCTTTTTGCGGCTTTGATTGGTTGCGCAATCGTATGACGTCACATGATGTGACCACAAATTTTAAAAACATATTTTAGCGTTTAAAAAACAAATGATTAATTTTATTGGTTTTTGTTTTTGTTTTGATAAACTAAGAAAATTTTACAACGCTAATTCTCTATTCTATACTAAAGGCGATAAATTCAAATTTCTAATTTTGAACATTAGTTCGGTTACAAAATATATTTCATTAATTTGAAATAGGTTTGAATATGTGCCCTATATTGTGCGATCAGGCAGGAGGGGGACGTACAGATAAATCGAATGAAAAATATCAAATTCATAATAGAAATTTCCATAAGTCTATATGTTTTGGCATATTAATTGAATTATAAAGCATTAGGAATATGGTAAGTTCGGAAAAAAATCGATCGAGCCATTTTGATAAACAACATTTTATTTTTTATTAGAAGCTGCCATCTGAATTGTTAAAGTTAAAGAAAGACCCACAAAACGTGAATTTGAAACTCATCCTAAATTTTATTTACATTTTTTACGATAAAACAAAATTAAAATAATATTGAAATAAATATTTATTACAGAAATTAAGCTTTTTTATTCCTAATTTTTAGCTCCCATTTCAAAAATATACAAAGAGATTGGAAAAAAATTATTAGCGGAAAATTGCAGCTTAAATACGTAATAATATAAAATACGAATTGTTTTATTTAATAATATATTTCCGGCTAAGCGTCTCTAATAACCCTAAATCAACTCTTTGTGTCAAATGGTATCTGACAAAAGAATTAAGGCAGAAAAATGGACGGACGTACCGACGCCAAATGCGTTGCATAACTGTCCCATTTCTCAGTAAAGTATAACAAAAAGACAAGTGAAGCTAAGTGCAAGTAGTGCTTGTAACAAATTCCTTCATACACTCGTATGCTGAGACAACATTTGCAGCTCTAACACGTTGCGCGCTGCAAAACTGCCATGCTGATAAAGTTTACCGTGTCGTGTTTCTTGCCACGTTCCATATTGTTACATTAGCCGCATGTATGTACGTACTCGTACGTGCGTGCAAGTTGTCAATACGAAGTACAAAGAGATTCACATACCTATGCAAAGTTTAATTGGGTGATAGGTATTTGCTTTATGTACTTCTAAATACGTAAACGACTACTTATCTAACCTAAACCATTATCACTGAGATGATATTTATGTAATAAATGTTATTAAGCTACGTTTAGACTAAGACATTTTGGTGTATACACTCAATGTACACATCGAGTGTCTGTGTGTGAACACCACTGTTTGCGCTTGCGACATTTATTGCGACACTTGGATTAGTGTCGCGACACCAAAACCACCTTATGTGTGAATGGCAAGATATTAGCGTCAGACACTTGTGTCGTAGTCTATACGGGTCTCAGGACTCCAACATAGTAAGCGAGACCAATCGTTCTGCTTTCATCAGAACAGTCCCGCTTTCGAACTAAATGTTTTGTTGTCTTCAGACATTACAGGAGCCAGCAATATATTCACCTTAAAATATTCTCTGTTTGCATCTGTTTGCACATCCCGCACTCACTACACACTGTATAGATATAAATTTATAGATAAAGAAGTCAATGAAATGGAAGTTTCTTATGAGTATTCTTTAATAATGAACTTTGTGGCCGAACATGTAGATAACTGAAATAAACATTTGGACAAACGAAATAATAACCACATTTTAAAAATAAAAAAAAAATCTATAACTGTCAGGGGGTAACGCAAGGTTAGCCAAATTTTCTAAGGAGTGAATTAAGTGTGGGCATCAAAATTCTTTATAAATTTAATTATCAATTCCAATAATTAAAAAAAATATATAAAAATTATTGAAACAAATATGTCCCGGCGACAGGTACGATCAACATGATAACTTTATATACATATAAACTTTCTATAAAGAGTACAAAATAAAATATTTCTATATTATTATTACCACAATTACCTAACTGTGTATATTCGTTAAGTGTACCGCTTAGAATTTGAAAAAACGTCCCCATGTCATGCACATATGTGTTTCAACGCATCTCGTATCCCAACTGTGTATTGTAATAGATATGTTCAGTTACTGTATGTGAAAACATTTTGTTTTGCCTATCATTGAAAGATCTTGCTGTATCATTGGAAAGGGCTTTCTGAAAAAAAGTATAAATTTACTGCACTAAATATTTCAGTGTCATTTTGATATCCCCCTAATTCAAGACCTATTTCATGTACCAGTTTAAAACTTTACGTAAGAAGATGATAAACACCACATTACACACACACACGCACGCACGCACACACACACACACACACACGCACACGCACATGCACATGCACACGCTCACGCACACACACACATATATATATCAGCTGGCTACCAACGGTTTTCAAGAAACCTATGCAAAAATAAAGCACCAATTATGAAAAAAATGCACAAAATAGAAGCAAGACATGTTAATAGAAGCAAGAAATGTAAATAGAAGCAAGAAATGTTAATAGAAGCAAGAAATGTTAATAGAAGCAAGAAATGTTAATAGAAGCAAGAAATGTAAATAGAAGCAAGAAATGTTAATAGAAGCAAGAAATGTTAATAGAAGCAAGAAATGTAAATAGAAGCAAGAAATGTTAATAGAAGCAAGAAATGTTAATAGAAGCAAGAAATGTTAATAGAAGCAAGAAATGTAAATAGAAGCAACGGCAGATTGCTTCTGCTAAAGTTAATTGGATAGAGTCCCGCCAGTTCGTTTTTTCTTAATTTATACACTATTTTATTTTCTCAGAAAAGAAAAGAAGAAATGGTCTTCTGTTCTTTTTTTATATTGAAATTCTACTCATAGCTTATTGTAGACTTCTACAATACACAAAATACACATGGTGTTTTGGTTAAATGGAAGCTATTACTACTGTAGCAATATGACATTAAATAAATCAATATATAAATTCCTTGAATTGCAAATTTCCACATTACACTCCGCTAGTCTTCAATTAAAAAAATGTTCTTTGTTCCTTGTTAAAAGTGTAAAAATTTTAAATTTATTTTTTTATTTTGATTCGTTATTGATATGTAATATATACTGACATAATTACAGTTCACAGTAACTATGACGAATTTCAGCATCAGGTACAAACTTTCATTAACAAGACAATTTTAAATGATTTCATAAATTTATCGTTTTTAGAATTTCTTACACAAATGAATTTCTTACACTAAGATATTGTGTCAGAAGTCCCTATTATTGTGTCAGAAGCTTCTAAATGAAATAATACAAGGACTCGAAATTTATATACGACATGTAGTACTAAAGGTCGAACACTATAAATTGTATTTCTAACAACTTAAAGTTATGTTATTTTAAAGGGGAGGGGGGCACCAAATATTTAAAGGAAGACTGCATTTTTTTGCATGACATGGCATGTATATCGTTTAAAAGAGTGTTTGAGCAGAGTACAAACATTTTTTTAAATTTTTTTGTAACTGAAAAATAACAATTTTGTTTGTACCTAAAATTTGCCATGTCTACTTTCATTTTCTTACCAAGTCCATCTCAAAAACAGCATAACATAACAAGCTGTAATTCAACTATAGTATTACTCATATCCTGTGTTTAAACAAGAAATACGACAAAAAGAGGTAAGTATGTATAAAATAGTAAAAAAAGTTACGAATAATAAAATAAAAGTATTGTTGATAACTTCACGTTATTTTATGCCTTTAAAAGACATATTAGCCACTATATTAACATTATGAAAATATTAGAATTTACATTTGGAAATAAATAGCAACACTGTGTAAATTTTTATGTATACTTAAGTGTGCATGGAATTTCGCAGCGTGAGTTCTATTCGTTTTTAACACTTTTATTATTATTTAGTACGAATAACAAAAAAAAACATTGCTTTTTTGTTTTATAATTTACAAAGTTGATTTAAAAGCAACATAATATTCATAAAAAAATTTGGGAAAATCCTTGGTTTAATTATAATTATAAATGTTGAATTAACCTTCGCATTATATAATTCTGAAGTTACTGAAGTTATTGCCGTTAAAAAATACTTACATATTAATAAAAGAAACCGGTTAAATACTAAATAAATACACTTTGCAACGGTGTCGGCCCTTAAAATGATACAATGAAAACGCACGATTTGCATTCGCATGCTCTATCATGTAGCTCTTCGTCCTACTTCCGACCTCGCACCTTCGCGTGCTGCACATGCGCCGGACCAGTCCCGATTGCCTTGCACCAGCGGAATGCAGTCGCGCGCTCGCCCTGAACTTTTCATTGGATATCGAGCACACACGACAATGCTGACCTGTATTATTTCGCAAAGTGCGCACGCAAGTACGGATTGTACCACTGAATTTAGGAAATTGAATGATATGCTGCAAACTATTCATGATGAGCGCAAGGTTTGAATTAATAAAATTGTAGCATTTTAATTTTTAGAACTCTTAGTCAAAATTTACAATAAAACAGCAAGGCTAGAAGAAGTTACATTAAAAAAGGCGACGAACAATCACCAATACAACAAATCATTGCTTAAAAATTATTAAAATATTGAATAATGTAACTAAACCAAACATTACTGTTTGTGTTGAACATGTGATTAGACTTATTTAACGTTAGTCAATGCATGGATTCAAAGTCATTTTGTCTATGTATTAAAATATCCCTACTTTTAATACAATCAAATATTTAAATAACATTAACCAAAATTTTGTTTAATAAAACTTTAATTTAGATGAGGCAATCCTAGTATATTCCCATTATCTTAAACTTTGAACGTAGAATCAGCTTGAATCGATTGAATAGCACAAAGAGTATAACGCATAGAGCTTTTTATAAAAAAAATTATTACTATAAAAACCTCAGTACGTCATTTATTGTCAGTACTTAGCTTTACCGACAAAACACAAGCTTTATCAATTAAGTTTACTTAAGTTACATCTTTGAATGAGCATTAAATTGCAAATTCGATTATAAAAAGTTATGGCATTCCACTTTCATAACCATGGCATTCCACTTTCATAATTTGTATTTCTCTGTTTGAAGTCATTACATTTACGCTAAAAATTGGCGTTGTTTTAAATAAATGTCCCATTGTGATAGTTAAGATAACAACAATCACAACTAACATGTACAGATTGCTCCGAATAATGTCAATCACGATAGAATATGTACGAAGTGTTCCGAATAATAACAATAATGACGAAATTTGTACCGATTATTCTGAATAATAACAAGCATTACAGAATACGCATTGTTCCGAATTATATCAATCACGAGAGAACATGTACAAATTGTTCCGAACAATACTCGTAACAATAACGGCAGAACATTATGGATTATTCCGATTGATAGCAATCGACGAGTTGTTTCGAATAATAATAATCACAACGGCATACATACAGATTGTTCCAAATAATAACGATCATGACAAAACAGATTTAATATCATAGTATGCAAATGTCACGTAATATCAATGAGGTGTACGGATCAAATATTACATACAAATTATATACGAATATAAGGTTCTTTATTGGTTTAATCACACATGTTCTAAAAATTTCGATTTTAAGAGTGTGTGCTGTGGCAATTTGAAGTAAAACGCACTCTTAACGTTACTTATTAACTTCTTTACGCACGCTTGACTTGGGGAGTAAGCTGGTGAATGCGTGACGAGAGCGTTACGAAGAGTGTGATCGGGCGAGGCGAACGGAAGTTGAGAGAGATATATAAGTTAGTGAAGACAGAAAGAGGGAGAGTTACGTTTCTTATATTACTGTAGGGACAAGAGAGAGAGGTGCGAGCACACATTTTCTCTCTCTCTTCCTCCCATAGCCAGTGCATGAAATATATATATATATATATATATATATATATATATATATATATATATGCGAGTTTGCTAGCGTTACGCGAACGGTGTGTTTTTGATTATTTTGTAATTTCATTTCGTTCTTGAACAATTTTATAAATTATTATTTTGTTCAATACATTAAATATTCTACGTTTAAAGTGAATAAAATTGAAAATTCATTTTAAAGTTCATATTTTTTGAATTTGAAGTTTTACTTCAGTCGTGTGGTTAGACACACAGCACACTCGTTTTTTTTTTAATTAAAATTTCAACAAGCCGTTATAATGTCGACAATCTAATACCATCATTAGGTAGAAAGGGCAATGTGTTATTTTGTGTAATTATTGTATTATATCAGATTCTACTGACAAGTGTTCAATTTTATCATAAATTTTCGATATGAAAATTCTAGTATGAAGAAAAACAATTATAAAACTGCTCATAACAGAAAAGTTTAGGAAAATTCAGTTGTCCAAATGGTCATTAAAAAAGTACGATACAAAAGATATTTCTTTTTGACCGGACTATGCTCGAAAGTGAAAGTTCATTTCTTCCTTTTTAAATTAAATTATTGAATTCATAACGATTAGTATACCCAAATGATAGGATAATGAACAAGAAACATTATCATAAGACGAAGCAATGTCTTCGTAATAATATTTAAAATAAAATAATTCTAAAGTCTTTGTGTCTATTCTGGAAAGCGAACACTTCCAGAAAAAAGAAAGATATACTTTTTTCATTTTTGGCCAAACACGAGACCATTCCACAACCTGCTCACTTGCCAGACCATGCGTTGACAGACTCTTTTTCATGATTGGTACCATAACGAAATCAAATTTGCTAACGGTTTATGTATTCCAAAACGAACTTTCGATAAATATTTCAAGTATCGAAAAAATATTAGCAACAATAGAAATCTTATCAACTTTGTTTCAACGGCGAAAAAACCTGAATAACTTTTATATAAGGGAAGTAAAAGCGTATTTAAAATGTTAAGAACTTTTATAAACAATTACTCGTGCAATTCTGAAGTAATTGTTAGAAAATCGTTTTGATTATTTTTAGAAAGTTAAGTACAAGTGTTTAAAAAACGGATAGTAGAAAGTTAATTCAATGTACGAGGTACATAGATATATTTAAGGAACTAACAATTGTATATTCATGAGCATAGTGGCATGCTCTGGAGGCTAGTAACTCACTGTTGCACAGTTCGTGTAGGAAAGTTACATTGTCAAACATTAAATTGTAGTCATAGAGTGCAGTTCTAAACGAGAGTGTCTAATATTATAACCAAATCGCATATTAGATAAAATTTGGTGGTAAAGATATTCTAGCCCCTACTCATGCAAAAACGCCTGCATTTTATTTTACGCAATAATTATTTAATATTTATTTATTAATTCGTCTATTAATGGCATTGCTAAAGGTTCAGTCATTTACTCTGTGCCTGTATCCTTTAGGAATTCATTTATTAATGGCATTCCTAAAGGTTCAGTCATTTACTCTGTGCCTTTATCGAGTATGAAACTTTACGGTCGAATGTTATATCATCATGTTATATGTATGTGCACTTAAGAATGTTTTGTTGATTCTCACTGTTTAAAATAATTGTATCATTACTTTTATATATCTATTACGGTTAATTTGTTTAACTCAAAAATACTTTTACTGTCAGATTTTGCAATAGAAAACTAGTCATCTTGGACATGTTATAATTTACCAATATAGTTAATTTTTTTTTGAAATGTTAACGTTGTCTATAAAATCTTCACACGTAATTTTAATGTAGCTACAATGATTTAAAATTTGAAGAGAAAAATGTGCCCATAGACTTCGATTTTTCACTTGAAACGTTATTACTCATTATCCAAACGTTATGTCCATCTGGATACTATACGATTCAAGCTATATAATACTGAAAGTTTCATGTCAAACAAATGTGTCGTTTATGTGCCAAATCCTAAAAACAAACAAAACGTTGCTCTTTATGAAACTAGTATGATGTTACTAACATGATGTTTTTTGTTTTAGTAGCAAAACTTATTGCCCAAATTGCTACACATTTATAGGCAGTGCTTACGTTCGTACATATGCAACGGTGCTTTCTGAAAATTTAAACTCTCCTAAGGTAACGAGTTATGAAATTATGAATCATACCAAATCGATGTACTAATTTTATTAAATTCTGTACACTCATACGTGCGACTGACATTTCTATGCTTTCTTTTATATTTAGATTGACATTTCTCTTACAATAAATATAAATGTTATTGTCTATATTTAATTTTTTGTTTTTATGTCATAAAGAGTCTTTCGTTTTTATGTCATATACATTGCTTTAATAATATAATCTTATTCGATCAAATCAAGTTAAATTTAAACATTTTCTTTTTACTTCGTAAATTTTATTAGTATCTCCCAGTGAAACTGGTTTTTCCCCTGCAAAATATGAGACCCTCTGTTTATTCCATCGATTGGAAGAAACACTCACAAATAGGTAGAACGCGGTGGCGTGCTCGACGCCAATAAGTAGGCGCCGCCTCGCGTGACCTGGGCGCACCCTGCCCTTTGACCGGTGCGCCGCTCCTAGAACTGAAATAACCCAGTTCTATCCGTATTGTTTTATCGTGCTCTTTTGTGGTAAATTATGGTCAAATGCCATTGTCTTAAACACGACGACTTTACACATTTCTGACTGTACAAAGGTCGATAGATGGTCGGAGTACTAATTGCAAAAGGCGTTTTCTTATTGTGCTTTGTAAAGTTTACTCGATAGAGCGCGTTATTACAGTAGGGCAGGTAATTGTATTTTTTTCTCACACATTAGTGGCATCTTTAAGTAACTAACTTTTTTTATAACCCAAATTAGTTTAGAAGATAATTGATGGAAACGATATATTTATTAGGTGCGGGACAAAAGATTTAAATGTACCCTCATCCAATTTACTTTTCTACTATTAAAATAAAATGTTTTACATTTCAGTTTTATACTTTTCGTGATTTAAAAAATAAAAAAAATATTTGTAAACGTTTATTACGTTTAAAAACCATTAAATATAAAATTTGATCCATTAAATATAAAACACAATGATTTCTTTCTTTGAAGGTCTGAACCTGATTGCGCTTTTCTCACATGTCATCTTCAAAAGTAAAACACTGTTTAAAACAAATTTTTATCGCTTTTTTACACTTTGTGTATAATAATTTTCTCATAACTGTCATATCACAACTTATTTCTTTGTATATTGATTTCATCCATTTTTGACTATATTTATAACAATATACTGCCCGTTCATGACTATATTTATAAGAATATACTGCCCATTGTTTAACCATTCCATATATAAATTACGAAACGTTCTCGTGGTTTCGTATATTCAGTTTGTTATTTTAAATGGGCGAACTTTACGTAATATTTAGCCAGATCGAAAGATTAGCAGTCGTGACATCGATAGGTCAAAATGTCAGCAAACAATATTTAGGCAATAACGTCCGCACCGTACCGTTTGAAATGTTATAAGCTTGTTAGGTCGTTCAACGACAGTCTTCGACATCATCGCTTATCACCCAGTGGCTTCACGATGATCTATAAATAACATATAATGAGTCATCGGCTTCGTCAGACTCCCGCAGGGAAAGGGCTGAGTTTTGTGCGAGCGGACCGGTTTTTTAATCACCTCGTGAATTTTATCAGCGTTTGAGCAAATGCGTTACTATTTTATACAATATTTCGTAATGCTTGAAACCTAGCGGGGTCTTCTGGACTAGAGGTGAAGTACCATTAATAAAATTATAATATGAAAATATTTTCAGATATATAAGAGCTTATATTAAGTTTTAAAATAAAACTGAACTTAGTCACGGGTTGTTGTTCGTAGTTTCTACGGTATGTAGATAATACGCCAGTTGACTTAATTTGGGAAGTGGTTAATATTTTACCTTAATATCTATTTAATCAGAAAAAATTATATTTTTCTAAAAATCAAAGATTTACATTATGCATTTTACGTTTAAAAACAATTTTACCTGGAAAACGCTCAATACTGTCATAGCATCTTGAATGACGTCACTACACGCGAAATAAATCAAAACAACTGTGTTGTTTAGGGCAGTTGCTTCTTTTGTTTAATTAAAAATGAATTCGTCATGTTACAAGTACTGTATACTGTTCCAGTGTAAAAGCAAAACTATTAAAACGCTTAACAAATTATTTATATATGTCCCAAACAATGAACAAATACGGAAAAAGTGACTAAAACAAGCAAGGAGCTCGTAGTTTATTTAAAGATTAAAGAATATATTTTTTATGAAGATCAGTTGAATGTAAATATTTATTTGCGGTTTACCTTTTCGATAAACTGTGTTTTTACTACAAAATCATTGTATTTGTGGTCCTGTCTTAGATTTGTGTTTTCTATAGAAAAATATTAAAATGTCGAAGCTCTAAATTAATACAGTTGATTATAAACAACCAAATAATATATATATATATATATATATATATATATATATATATATATATATATATATATATATATATATATGTATGTATGTGTGTATATATATATATATATATATATATATATATATATATATATATATATAACATATAAATGCTTTGAAATATTTACTTAAAAACTAGAAAATTAATTAATAGCGGCATTCAATAAGCAACAATCGTTATTCATTCACACGAAGTTTTATAATTTTTCACTAGATTGTAGTTTTTATTTAGTTTTAACAATATCCTTAATTGTTATAAACTTTAATCGAATTTATTTATTATTTCGCTGTAAATGAAACTTTTTTTTAGAAATCCGTTATAAATGACTAGGAGTAACAACAGTTACTTCGTAGTTATCTGACCGACATATTGTAATCTACGTAGGTCGCGCAACAAAAATGCATAGCACCATCTATGCCGCGACCTGCTAATAGGAAGCCTTTGCAAAATTGATAAATGTCGTATTACCACGTAAATGTAACCTGACACCCACGCTGTCTACCCCGCTTTGGCGCCGAGTAACTGACTGAAGACTGCTAAGTGAAGATGTTAAAATATCTACTAGTGTAGTTCCAGGAACATTTAGATACGTCAAAGAACATAAGGAAATCATGGCAATAAGAACGAATCCATGTTTTCGATTGTTCTTTCTTATTTTTGTTAGATAGTAAGGCGGTAGAAATTATAAATAAAGCCGGATGTCAACTGCCACTTGGAAAGGTGAATTTCGTGGGGTTTTTATTTCCCTATATTGTTTATGTTATTAAGAAAAAGTAATAACGGGAAAAGGTATGTCAAGGTATGTCAAATATTTTACAATACACAAAAACAAAAATACACTTCGCTTTGCGAAAAAAAATCGTAAAAGAGACTAGTTTTCTTTTAATGAAATGTAAATTAAATCCTTTTATACAAATATCAGGCGCCTAAAAATATTTATGAAAATAAAATGACGTTTTATGAAGATGCCCTAAGCATCACAGACGCATAAAATGGAATACAGGCGACTTGCTTGTTTTTTACGATAAGTGATGGAAAAAGCAATTTTCTAAACAAGGATTGCAGTATTTTAAAAGTTCTTTTTAACGATATATAATTTGTGTACTTTTGTTGAAAGATGTTTTTTTGCGAATTGGTTACCTTTTTAATTGTTACCATTCCGAAAGTCTTAGGCCAATGTTGTCATCTATGAACTCAACTTAAATTTTTATCCACCATATGTTTTTGCAACGTTTCATTCGTCATATGAGTGGCGCGTCAGTTCCGATTATTTGCAAAACCTCATCGTAGTGTAGTATGGGTCTTACGTTTCTCCGGTGACCAGGTAAATGACCCTCCGATAATGCTTAGTGGACATTCACGAACATTCGATGATCCGGATAACGTTTTGCATTCAGGTATCTCTCACAATATAATCTGCTTGTTGCACTACCATTAAATCTACATCATCTATAGATCAAGTGTATGTTAGAGTATTCTAAAGCGGTGAATGGAGACAGCATAGAAAAAACGTCGAACTCCTATTACACAACACAAAACGAAACTCTAGAAAAACCCTAGGTCAGTTCAGTTTCCAAATCACAGGGTAATCAAATCCAAAGTCGTCAGTAGGAAAGCAAGGTGAATAATAATGATACTGAGTATGGTATGATGTTGACTCTGTTACCTATACCTATATTTTCTGTACAGACTTAACAAGCCAATATAAACAATAGAAATCGCCGTCACTATCTCTCCCACTCTTACTCTCAGTAACGTCACTATCTATCTCGCTCTTTCTCAAATTAAACAGCTTCGCTGTCATGTGTTTAAACTATAACAAATCCGATTTATATTTAGGATCGTTTTCAATAGCAGTGTTATGTAGGCAACCATTACAAAAATAAGAATGATAAAATTTGCAAATTTGTTATGATAGGATCTAAAAATGTTATACAGGGGTGGATTTTCAACAATTTGATAGCAGTGCTTTTCTACCCCTATAATTTGTGTGTTGGTAAGTTAATTTTGGTGGAAGTTTTGTGTGGTGAGCTCTCCACTATACCGTTCGTTTCATTTAGTGAACAATGCTAGTAAGTTGCAAACGCGGAGATAACACTCTAATTCGATCGTTATATTAATATTATTTCGTAGCAGTATTTAATGTACATAATCAAGTAGACTTTTTGGGACAATCCGGTTGCGACTTCTTCGGTTGAAACTTCTTACCTCGCGTCACGAAAACTTGTAACAGAATGCAGCTCAGCGCGGCAGGAGTGTTTATATGTAAGCTTAATCAGTGTCAAGGTTTTTGTATGTATATATTATTTAAATATAAATTTTATTGAAAGTTCACAACGAAAGAAACGATATCGTGGAAGATTGGTGTTAAGTGATCAATACTCACGTATATAACATTTTACGTAATACAACGTTTACGTATTAATTAAAAAAAATATTTTTTTTGTGAAGCATTCTCCATTAATTCGGGTGTGCCCATAGCACATCAAAACACTTTGAACATTTTCAGTCGCGTCCTCTTCTCTAAATGTCCTCATATCTATTAAGGCTTTCAAGATTTCGGGAAATTGGAAACGTGCATTGATTTCAAATTATACCTGCATGAAAAAAGCCAAAAGTTAAAAAATAAGATAAATAAACTATAAGATAGTTTACGTGCCATACAACAAAACGGAGCATATCGAATGGTATTATTTTCAAACATACATTCATTTGTCTAGGAGCTTATTTATTTACTTTAATGTATCTAATTGATACATATGGCGTACTTAGGCTATAAGGACAATATCTTACAGTTAACCAGAACAACAGTTCAGCTCCGCTCGACGAACGGCCCGGAATCGAACCAGGATCCCCGCGGTGCGCCACGCCGCTATAGCCCCTATGCCTTGTGATAAACCCACCACAGTAACGTCATTGTTTCTTTATAAACCATTGAAATTGACGAGTTTGTTTCTTTATAAATCAAAAAAATTGTCTTCATACTGTATCTTGCTTAGTGGCATTTAGTTCATAGGTTATTTTTACACGAAGGTTACAACTATTACACTATATCATCAGCGAATTGAAGGTGGGCTGCAGGCAAAATCTGCATGTTAAGTGTAACAAGGTACAATTCGTAAGAAGAGACAAAGTGCTAATGACACTTTGTCTCTAGTTGGGGCAAAATGACGTCAATATAACAATATAACGAAACAGTCTTAAGTAAATATGTCAAGAGACTTCTCCGTACAGCACGAATCACGTCATCACACTTCTTTGTCCTGGCACCAAGCTGTAGCTATTAGAATTCCGATCAAACGCGATGCCCTTACTTGCAAACACAATGCTTTATAATAAAATCCTGCGGATAAGAATGAAAAGGCTGATGCATAAACGCGAACGTGTTACACGCAAGTTCCGGTTGGCAGTTCTTTGATTTGAAAGTAGTTGTGTGTTAGAAAGTCTGTCTATCTGCCTACACCATCACGTCGCCTTCTATCGGGATAAAGATGGCAGAACCAAATCATATTTAGACATTGAAATAATTTTCAGTCTTATGAAACACATATTTTATAATGGAATTCACCATGAATTGTGTCATACTATCATCGAAAAAGGAACTATTTAGATGAATACGTACAAATGCTAAGGATAAACTGGTAACAAAATTGAAGTCAGAAAAAATTGTCAGTCGATTAAATTATTTTTATTTAGGTAACAAAATAGCAGGAAGATAGAAAATTTTATTGTCAGAAAAGAAGTCAAGTCCAAATATAGCTACCCTCGTTTGGTTACCATAATAATATAAATATATATTCGTAGATAAATAACATTGGAGGATTTGGGAAAAACAATATTTTAAAATAGAGATGTATTGTGAGCTATTGATGCTGTTTCAAAATTGTAGCTGGAAATCGCCTGGCGTAATTGTAAAATAAAAATAATTATGGTTGGACTATACAAAAAATACGGAATACAAGCAATCCATAGGGCCTATTACATCTAGAAAATGTCTAGAAAGTGATGCCGATTTAAAAAAATGAAGAAAATCTTTTACAAAATTGATATCTTTTACAAAATTGATATATATGTGTTAATTTTGGTTATCTAATCAAACTGAATTAAAAGTCAATTTTTTCCCCTAAATCTTTCCTATTGATTTGTGACGTGGGAGTTTACAATGTAATGTATCGTACAGACGTATCTTTTATCGAAAAATTAGCATGTAGTCGATATTTTGGTACAGCCTTATATCGATAGAAATCGATATAAGGGCGTGTTGGCAAATTTGCCGATAGCTGGGAGCGCCAATCGATGGAAGCGTAGGAAACCTTAACTCGCATATACATGTCTGTGAGTTTGTGGATAAATGGCGGTGGTGAACTTAATAGGTACCAATGTACACTTTGTCGAAATGTAAATTACGTGTGTTTTTGGTACCAACATATTCTCTTACGAAAATAGTTACATAATGGAGGAGCAATGAAGTTTGTTCGCAAAAATTTACCGATTGGAAGTGTAAATAAGTAACATGTAATGAAAATGGCGAAAAATATATGGCGGTAACAATTAAAGTGACAATATGCAAGTATGCTTCCAATATTTTCATTCAAGTACAGTGGATAGTCAAGCAGTGTTACAAAGAGGAATCGATTCACGTCACAAAAGAAAGAACCTATGTATCTTCTACTGTATTCTCGTGTGTTCTTAGATATATGTTATTTCTATTGTGAAATAAATGGATTCGTCTCGGTAACTCTGGATGTTTCATATATATGCTTCTTCTTCTCCTTCTTCTTCTTCAATGGCTTGACAGCCCAGGATGGGCCCCTGCCTTCCACAGAATCAACTCTCAAGCTCTCCTGTTGTTGGCCAGAGACTTCTAGTTCGTTACACTTAGGATTTTAAAGTCTTTTTCCAGACAGTCAAGCCACCTAAGTTTAGGTCTTCTTATTTTGAGCCCAATGGTCTGGCTGAGAAGATCTTTTTTGTTCCTCGACTATCATCCATTCTGTTCAATATATATAGTTTCGGTAAATTAATACGGAGATTGTTAAACAAATTTCAAGTAAGATCAAAACATTTTTTTGAAGTTATACTTCTTTAGGCGCGTTATTATAAAATGATGAGAGTGAAATTTTAAGATTCGTCACACAAAAGTTACAGTATGAAGTTGCAGCGGTTGCAGTCTCGAAACAAAAGCTATTGGCACCATCGTCGCCTCTGTTCACTGTTTTCATATTCATAGTATTTATCCACATGTTTCTAGTGTCTATATTCACACACGTGTTTTAGTTTCATATAAGTGCGATTAATATATGTGCTGATAAATTATATTCAGTAGTGATTTAAATTCAATATTTTGATTAATATATTTACTATTCGTAAATATTAGTGAAAAAATTGTGTTTATAGAATTTTTCAAGTGCTCCAATATAATTGAGGTTATCTATCCGTATTTATTATTTAATGATGCCAAAGAAGTATACCTTCTCACGCGCGTACATAAGTACACGAACCCTTTTTTTTCGAAATATGCTGAATACCTTTAGTTTAAATTGTGAAACACGACTTTTCGTATTATCCTCTCAGGTCAGCAGGCCACATGCAGCGTTCGTGTAAACTTCCAATTAACGTAGCCTCTTTTCCCGTCAACGTAGGTATTTGTTAGCATAACTCATAATTAGGGTATAAAAATTAGGAGGAAAAACATGGTGATTTTAAAAATATTAACGCGTCAACATTTTCATTTCTACAAAAATACAAGGTAATAAGTAAAAAGAGAAAATAAACATCAAGATAGTAAAAAAACTTCGGAAAAATTATGTGTAAAAAGTAAAACGTTGTTTTTTTATGATATTATGAATTAATTTTGTAAAAAGCGTGCCAACGTTTATGCGAGACGGTACATAGAGTGTTTGTGAAAATTTAATTTAAGGATTTTCATATAACTCAATATTTTCAAATGGAATAATCTCCAATTTAAATTCAAAAAAATATTCTGTCTAAAATTAAGTTCTTCATTCTGTTAAAATAACTTCCTTTAGATGATATCTTTAGGTGGTTACCAGTTAACAAATGTACATAAGATACGATGTAGTCATTTACATGATGACACATGTTTATTCACAAATAAATGAGTTTTTAGGACGTTATACCTTTAGTTTAAATTGTGAAACACGACTTTTCGTATTATCCTCTCAGGTCAGCAGGCCACATGCAGCGTTCGTGTAAACTTCCAATTAACGTAGCCTCTTTTCCCGTCAACGTAGGTATTTGTTAGCATAACTCATAATTAGGGTAAATAAGCAACTTTCATAGAATTCATGACAATCTGCTTATAAATATTTATACAGTACATTGACACTTGAGGCACTAGTAATACCGTTTTTTTAGAACAGTTTATCTGTATAAAACATTCTAAAAAACGGTCACAGAAGATATAACCACTTTAAGTTAAACTAATTTTAACTTTGGAAACGTTTATGGCGACGTTTTGCGCCATTATGTAATTGATAATTTTAAACTTGGCACTTTGATAATATATACATTGCCAGGTTTTACCTAATTAAAAAAAATTATAAAAAATAAAACAATTAACAATACGGAAGAAACTATATCGTTATCTCTTGCTTCTCGAATAAAGTCAATATGAGGGCGTTATTTAAATTAATGAAATAGGAATAAGTGTGTAACCACAATAGCGACTGACCTAGAAATGGTTTCTGAGCCCTTAAATATTAAAAGAAAAACGGACTCCGCAAAGCGATCCGATATTCATTTCATTTACCGTGAAAAATATTACGAAAAGTATTCATTTACCGTGCACAATTTCCGTACATTGATCTATAGAAATTGCGCACGGCAAATGAATATTTTTTTTTGAAAAAAAGGAACGCGGTTTATAAGTTTTCGTTGTTTATATTATTTATTACCTTAAAAACTTCTAGAATATCTAGACACTTTCAAAATAATACATCCATAAAAGGCTTGAATTCCCAGAACCCTAAGGCATTTTTGAGCATTTTCTGTTATATTTTCGTATAGATTTCTCGATTAATTTAAAAAAAAAATATGAAAAAACTTCCTTTGTTTTGTACCTTATATATTTTCCTAATTATGTCTATTTTTCTTTTTCTTAAATTTACTACAATTTGAGTTTGTTAGCCCAGATGCCAAGTGATGTTTTGGCCGTATTCTGAATGCCTGTCGTTAAGTGCACAACATCAAAAGACCAAATCTCCACAATGTGACCGATTCCACCAAAAATTTCGCTTCTCGCAATAGATAGACATCTTTGTAGAGTAATTAGTCCTCTTATTCAACTGTAGCGCGACATATTAGCTACAGATTTATAGTTGCTGTTTAACAATAAAAATAATTGACATGAAAATAAAAAAAAATAAAATTGTTGACACTTTGTTTAAATAATGAAAAAATAATATTTTCCAATCGTAAATAAAAAAATATTTTAATTTTATACATAAAATAATCTAATAAGCACAGACGGCACGACCGGTTTTCATTATGTAAGATAGTTTTAGAAATAACAATTGATTGTCAACAATTTCAACGATATCCATCAAACAGTTGTATCTTCTCTTTTTCTTTATATGTATGTACACTTCTCACATACGGAAAAGTCCATTTTCAAACTGAAGTCTACTCGGAACTAAGGTTTCTATCGGGTAACTTAACATTTTGGTGGGCATTATGTTCTAAGTAGATAAAATAATTGATAATCTAATCAACTGCAAGTTAAACTATGTTGAATGTAATAATGTTTATTTCAGTAATAGCAAAGCCTAAAAAAATTTGAAAGTTTACGTTACTTGGAACTAATTAGATTAGCGTTCTTAAAGCGAATATTTCTATATATATTCTGCTCGCCCATTTCAATATTCTGCCCACTAGCATTCAAAAACAAAAGGTAACAGATGTCTAATAGTATTATACAAGAATTCATGCACGCTACAATACAACTAAATAAAAACAAGCTTTGGCTAAATTAAAATAAAACAAATATTGACAAAGTTGGACTTAACCACAGAGCGTTTAATTCTAATATCCAGATGTTTTGTTACAACGTCTACTTAATGCGATTTATTGTTTTTGAATAAAATAAAGTAGAAGTTGTAGATTAACTCAAATAATCTGTTTGTATCCACTAAACATGTCAAGGTATCAATTGTTTCCTTCATCTTACGCACTACGTATTAAGATATCGCGTCACGACTCACTCTGGCAGGCGCTTTAATCGTGTCTACTCATCAGTTCTTGCGCAAGTATATTGCGGACACTTTGAAATCGTTTGGCCATATTAGGCAGTAATGATCACAACATTCGAACCGGAATCTTGTGAACATTGCAACCAAAACGGGACATTCGACCTTATTTTGAAGAAATATTGGCGATATTGTTTGCGGAAGTATTTCGATTATAAATGGCGAACGTGGCCTTCGAGAGCTCCTTTTGCCTTTTTCTTCAAGAAAGATATACAGTGTAAACTGTTAATAATGACAGTCAAGGGACCAAGTATTTTCTTTCGTTATAGAGAGTTTTCGCTTTATGGAGTGTATAAATAAAATACAAATTGTTTTTAAGGTTTCAAAGTGTTTCTTCGGTTTTGTTTGTTAAGATATTTAATCAGTTCCCTATTCTCATAACTTACATTCGTTTCTTACATTTTAAAATGATCCATCAACTTTGATTAAATATGTTTACTATTCCAATAGCTATTTTGTATTTTCTTATGTACGAAATCGTCAGCCTTACCCAGTTAACACGTGTGCTTAACTAAAACAGCAGTAATGACTGTACACAATAACAGCAATAAAACTGTCTATTAATTCTTAGAATAGTAGATATTTGTAAAGATAATTTCGGAGTCTATGTAAGCCTATTGTTAATAAACATGAACTAAGTGATACAAAACAACTTTTGCCGCCTAAACAATGTCTTTTAGTTCGTAATACAGAGTGGTGGGTTCCTTCCAAAGTGATTTAGTGTATGGGTTAGAAAGCAAATCAAACAAGATCAAGGAAGGTTTACGTTATAGAGAGTGTTCCATTTTATTGTCATTATAAAGAGTACATTGCATTCGATTCCTCCATTTGTTTTTCGTTGGTTTTAAACGACTATTATCACGGTGTTAGGATTTCTGAAATACTTTTCGTGATTGAAAAGGAAACTTTATGAAATTCAAATTTCGGTATTATAGGAAATTAAATTTCAGTAACGAACCAACAACAGCAGGTAGACATGTTCTAATGTGATTTAAGAAAACCTTTTGGCTGTGTTAACAATGATGTCCTAATAAAGTTACTGGGGTCAGGATTCTTCTTCAATTTGGTCCAGTTTTTCGCCAACTACTTTCTTTCTCGGAAGCAGCTTGTCCAGTAAGAAAGTATCTGATTAAAACCTGCGTATTATGTTATTAACTCTGACATTAGTCGGTATAGTAATTTAGATCTACTTTTATTTATCTTAACGATAAATGACCGGCCATTATTAGTCAAGATTGCAAAATGTCTACTTTTGCCGACGATTTAAAGTTGATTTTGGTAATAAATAATCGTTAGCTGTTTCGAGAAGGCGCCTCACTTTTGTGACAGGTTGTTAATCACATTAGCACCAAGCTGGTAGTTGAGCAAGAATTTTAATAAGAAAAAATGAATTGAAAAAACAATTTACCAAACAATATATATATATATATATATATATATATATATATATATATATATATATATATATATATATATATATATGTTTCCTTCTTTTTTCTAGATTTATGTTATGCTATAATTTCTAAGAAATGTTAAAAATATTGCAATTTTCTAGCTATTCTTAATTTTTCAAGATTCCGTGCTAACATTCTTATTTTAGGAAATATTTAATCACAATAGGTGATGATTAAACCTCTCTGGCTACAGAAGTCTAGATTATGTTGAGTGCACAGGTGACTTAGACATAGAAAATTTCGTTTGTCTATCTATACAAAGTGTTTCTCATTGTTTCTTTTTTCTTAGAGTGACGTTTAATTTTGAAAAATGCCCAATTTTTTATTCACCTTCTGCCATTTCATTTAATAATATTTACTAAATACACAATTAAATGAAACTACGTGATGTAGTATTATTTCTACTTTTTTTAATTTCTTTACCACGACCTAGGTTTCGTTGTATTACAACATCTTCAGGTGGGATATTAGCAAAGATCCTGAAGATGATGTAATACAACGAAACCTAGGTCGTGTTAAAGAAATTAAAGAAAGTAGAAATAATACTACATCACGTAGTTTCATTTAATTGTGAATAATGAATTTCTACAAAATTAACGCGAAATATATTCAATATTTACTAAATAATAAATCTCAAAACTTAAACTGATGCTATAAACTTCAAGTTGATTTTTCAGTAACAAAATTTCGCAAATGTGGGGTGTTTCAAGTTTATCTTTGATAACTTTGTAATATTTATGTAGGTCCTTTTAGTATTATTTTTGGGCATTTTTTTTATTCCATATGTCAACATTTCAAACAGATGAGAAGTGTATATTGTTCTGAAAAATCTTAAAAATTGATTCAGTTATAAACGTTTAAACTTAGTATTTAGACAAAAACGACATTGCTGAAATGTAACGTCATTTTAGGGGATCAGTTGATTAGTTGATGCATAAAAGCGAGACTAGTTAAACAGAAAAAGAAAGGCATTTTGATAGATATTATCTACTATGAAATCACGTAAGCAATGTGGCCTGTGTCAAACAGACTTATATAGTCATCTTGACGTCAAGGAAAATGATAAAAGACAGATAAAATGGTAAACTGCCAGCCCAAGTTCGCTTCAAATTGCGTCAAGATCCCGCATTTGCATTTGCATATCTCGTAACAAGTATCATGTTCGTAGGCGACGGCCTCAATTGCGCGGGTCGTCGCCGGAAGTGCGATATCGTCGCGCCGCTGATGATAAAGGTCGCTTACTCCACTGCCTACTCCGCTTCGCTCTCGTTTAATACTAGCCTTTTGACCCGACTACGCTAACCCGCGCTCCGCCACGTTCGAATTCCTTTCTTCGTAGTCATCCGCGTGAGGAGCCACTCATACGGTGACCAAGGACTAGTCACGGAGCCAGTGCGGCCAGCGCTTGTTTATACTTTATTTATTCATTACTTGCGCATGTATTTGAAGTAATATAACCATAAACAGAGATGTTAAGTTGACAGCTACCTTACAAGATACATTCGTACTTTTGTTTATAATTTGTTCTTCTATCTGTACCGATATTTTTTTCATATGAGTCTATTTCTTTATTTTTATTAAATCCTGTAAAAACAATGAACTTAGCGGATTCAGATGAAAGATAAATACTGCACAAGTCTGACTCGCACTTGACCGGTTTTATCATAATTACTTCGTACGACACTTTTACCGAATTTCCTCTAAGGAGAGGGCGCTATTATTGAGGCCGCTCTCATTGGAAATTTTTGAAACTTTTCACCGACGAAAAAGGCTACAATTTTAAATGAATCGTGTTCAAATTTGGCCAAAAACAACTACTTGGTTAGTTGTATATCCCTATTTGAAATAAAAAAAATCGGGCAAAGCAAGTGTGACTACATTGCAAAGGGGACCGGTAAAAATGGGCCCAGATACTAATATGGTACCGTTGCCGGTCTCCTTTGCGCTACGGAACCGCAGTGCTACCGAACCGCAGTATTTTTATGTGTTTCAATTTAAAAGAAACTTCAATAGCACAGGCCAAGCGTGAGTCGAGTTCGCTCTACGAGTGTTCCGCACCAACATTATTGAAAGTCACGTAAACTTTGATGTAACTAAGTTATATTTTCCTGTAATTTAATGAGTATATTAAAGCTTTAAAATTTATTTATTTACGCTATATTCTATAGTGAGATCATAGAGAATCTTAATAAATAAAAAAATTGTCTTTATATTACTCATAATTTATTACATATTATAGTTTATGAGGTAAGTTTTAGGGTTCTGTACCTCAAAAAATGGAACCCTGTAAGATCACTCGTGTATCTATCTCTTCGTCTGTCACAGCCAATTTTCTCAGAAATTAAGTGACGTAAAAACTTGGAATTTGGCATAATAATACACCTTATAATTTTGTAATAACATTTCAAAAATATTTATTTAAGAATTGAAGAGGGTGTAAACAAAGTTATTTTTAATTCATATATCATTTGAAAGGGCTTGATAAGAGAAATAAAAAATATTTTTTCATAAGGTAAAATAGGGTATTTCTCGTCCTTATATCCGAACATTTTGAACAAAAATCATGAGGAAAATGGGGTTGTTAAAATATGACTAGAGATTACATGAAAACTGTGGCGATTATCCTAGATATTACAAGTCTTGTAATATTCATCATGTTTTTACACAAGTGAAATATATAATAGGTAATATATTTAGGTTGTGGAAAATTTAAAATTATTTAGCACAAACTACTATGTACTCTTATGAAAATTATTTAGCACAAAATACTATATACAATTAAATATTTATGTGTCTAAATGTGAACGGAATCATAGTAGTGCGAATTCTACACGTAGTTGACAAGTTTCCATTTAATTAAAACCGAAATTTTGCAATGTTAATTAAGCATTCTAGATGTCTATATGACAATATTATCAGGATATGACTAAAAAGTGCATCTTCGACATTCTCCTACATTGTCATTTTTTAACGAAAAAAATGTTTAAAAAGCTAAACTTGTGCTCTTCCTATATAGCTCTTTTTTGACGATACATTACAAATATTGGTAACAATTTCTTTGGCCCAATTTGTATATATAGTTTCCCACATGGAATAAAAATTGTATATCCTTCTAAGTATGAAACTCTAACTTATTTCTTTTACAAGTTGGTAACCTCTTACATAAGTTACGTTGCTGCGACAACGCTATTTACCATAGCGTCGCAGCAACAGAATTCTATACAAATATCGAATGTCACATTACATTCCCCGTTGTAAGTAGGTAAGTTCGCCGTTCCTGATACCTAAGTATACACTGATCGGGAAGTCCAAATTAAGCAGTCCTCCCGACAACGCTCTTTAATCCTTTCGATTCATTGGCGTGGACTTCCCTTGCAAAGTAGCCGTAAGTAAACCGGATTTATCGGATAAGCGCCAGTGAAGCCAATTAGCGGCGCAGTAGTGGCGTTTTATTGTCTCGTGCGTTTCGCTTAGCTGCTTTGTCGTTCGCCTTATTTGCAAAGAAACAGAGACATATCAGCCAGTACTTTCAATGATAAGCACTTTAAAGGCACTCCGCACTGAAAAGTAAAATTGTTCATAGATATTTTAACTTTCTTTTTTAAGAGGCCAATATTAAAAAAAAGTTCCTGGTATAAAAATATTGCATTTGAGTGTTTTAAAATTGTTGTAAAATATAACATTAAACTTATGTAGAAATGTCATTAGTGTTCTAAAAGAAATCCTCAAAAGTTGAGACAATCTATCACAACTTTTTTAGCTATCATAAATACGAATTACAACTCATTGCGCGACAATGTTTTTTGTCTGACGTCTGTCTATCGTCGATGTGTTATTTTATAGAAATACGGATATTTACCAAAATGCCTTCCTGAGTTATGAATATGTTTCCATTACACAACTTCTCGTAGTTGCGCAATATTAACTTTATTGGTAAGCACATGAAATAATATTTAATTTGCATTTTTACGATATTTATTTTTGGTTTATTTCAATCTGTCTAAAAGGCAAGAATCAGATTAAAATAATGAGTATTTCTTTGAATATTTATTTCTTCTCGTCACACTTCGACACTTACACACTTCCAAACTAAAAACTTTCATAATATTAATATCTCTAATTTTTCTGTCCGCATTATTAATATATGTATGTGTTTGTAAAGTTTAATAGTATTTTGAATATATTTGGCGTTAATTTTGTAGAAATTCATTATTCACAATTAAATGAAACTACGTGATGTAGTTTCAGGTGGGCTATTAGCAAAGGTCTTTGCTAATAGCCCACTTGCAGATGTTGTAATACAACGAAACCTAGGTCGTGGTAAAGAACTTAACGAAAGTAGAAATAATACTACATCACGTAGTTTCATTTAATTGTGTTCATAGTATTTGTATATTCGACAGCTGGGATCATATCTTTCGTTCTTATTATAAGTGGGCAACGTGTGTATTTAATATAATATTATTGATGAAACGTAAAATCGTAGTAAACTTTCCAATCTAGGTTTTTATATGTCTACTTATATATTTACTTTTTCAATCGCCGCTTTAATTTCGCAACTAATTTAAGATTTTTTACCACTTTTCACAAAGAAGTAATGCCGAGCGATTGAAGCTACCGTTTAGATTAGGCCGCATGGATTTATATGATTCAATAAAATAATGAGTTTCAAATTAAATGTCCGATAAGCTTTCAGTTAGAATTCTTAGACTATTACTTACACCCAAAAATGATCGATCGATTAACTTCTTTAGATGCATGTCAATAGTTTCGTAGAGAAAATATGCAAATTCCCTTGACACGCGTGGTCACATTTGTAACTATAAATTATTCGAAATGTCAGGTTGCCAATTAATACAGTAAAAATTGCACTGTCATAGATGCCTAGGAACGAATGTACTCAAAAATACAATCTAAATTAAGTCTTTTCAGTTTCGAAGAACATATTAAGTGACGTTTTAAGTCTGTACTTTTTCAAATTTTCACATTATTTTGTTTATATCGAAGTGTTTCTAAATCTTCTGCGCAGTTGCCACTTTGAATTCTATTTTAAACGCTTTGCCATATTTTGACGTACACATTCTTCGACAGATACCCTCGAAAATTCAATACAGTTCTTGACCACCCCAAAATTTACTATTTTTAGTAAAATAATATTTAAAATATGTTAATTAAAAACCAGTAGTGAAAAAAAATAATTAAGTTATGAGTTTCTAAATATAATACGAGTTTCATTCGCTCTCGTTAATTATAAATTGAACATTTCTAAAAAGTAACCACAATTGAATATCGCTGTCCTTGTCTAAATGTTAAATTTAAGTTTTACAATTGTGTGCATTTTTGAGAATATTTTTCGAAAATTGTTACTTAGAATGCATGAATTATTACATCAGGTTCATAATAAATTATAATGGCTTTATTAGTAATTTTTACCTGTTTTTAGGTTTTTTTTACTTGTTCAGTATTTTAATATCTGTTTAATATTTATGCAATAAGTTTCCTAAAATGTTTAATTGAACGAATGTGGTTATTTAATTAAATAGTAGAGAGAACGTTCTCTCTCTACGGTCCAATTAAACAATTTTTATCGATTTTCGAGGCCTCTACTAAGCAGTACAGGAGCTTTCCCTCATTACAGAAAATTTTAAAATTTTTAATATTTGGTACACATACTGAAAATATTTAGGCTTGATAAGTTACAGAAAGTGAGAGTAGTCTCTCCCTTTCAACAAGAGAAATTCCAGTATGGATATATATCCAAAAATAAAGTTTCATAAATTATACAAAACAGTATTGACATATTTAAAGGCGACTGTTCTTTTGACAGTGTCGAAAATATACTAATTTAGTGTATTCCTTAATAACTCACATAATATATCCAATATTAAAAAATGATTTTTTTTATTTATCTGAAACTTCGCGTCTTCATCTAATTCAAAATGATACAAACTGCACTATTGCATATTCATTCCAATAGGGTACAACACTACTTCGCAAGGGCTTTTCTTTCTTGGGACAGGATAGGATAATCAACTTTCCTTTTACTGACAAGAATCTTTTTCTTTTACTTTATTCTTTTAATTTATTGTTTTACTTTAGTTGTATATTTACGTATTATTTGTTAATTCAGTAGTAATTGTAATATAACAAAAAGTAGAAGCATGACTTTGAAGTGCTTCTGTCACTTTATTTTTTTGTAACAAACATTCATGTTACTGCCTAGAATGTACTAGCTCTGGCGAAATTCGTTTTTTTTATATAATATTTTATTTAATGTCGTTAGAGTGTATGTTGTCAGACATGAGTGCAGATCCCTGGCCGCAGAAAATGACTATACGCACGTATTGTACATAGAGCGATAAACTGATGACATTCAAACACATACAATGATGTGGAATGAAGCGCAATGTACGGAAGGAAGTGTTTATCTAACTTTGATTTGGTCCTCCGCTCCCAACCAAGAATCATAATAGTTTGTTCGCTGGCTTTCATTAGCTTACTGGATTAACCTTGTTGAGAGAGGGTAAAGGTAAATAATATTTAATAAAAATATTACAATAGATAATTAAAAATATTACAAGAAATAATATTAATAGATAATTAAAAATATTACAAGAACTAATATTAATAGATAATTAAAATTATTACAAGAACTATCGGTAGCGGTTTTTCCAAGGCAAAAAAGTCCATGTCATGAACAGACGTGACAGAACATGACTGTTAGGGTTCTGTACCTCTAAAAGAAAAACGTAACTCTTATAAGATTAATCAAGTGTCCGTCTGTCCGTATGTCACAGATATTTTACTCAAAAACTGTTAGACGTTAATATTTGTCGTTTAGAATTAAAATAAAACGTATTAACTCGCACGTATCCTAATGCGCTAATGCCGCCAATGCAGCTAAAACCAAACATACTTATATCTATAACAATTTTAATGAGAAGAAATTAAGAACATAATTAATTTTGTTTAATTCGATGAATAGTGTATGGTATGTATAACAGTTTAAAAGGGTCAATATGTAAAAAAGGGAAAATATGTAAAAAATATATCCACCCCCTTAATTTCCGAAAGTATTGAAGCTAAAATCTTGTAAAAACAGGGTTTTTAGAAGCCTAGACGAAAGTCGTAGAGAAACTATAACAACGATTCTATAATATATATATATGTGTATATATATATATATATATATATATATATATATATATACACAATAATATGTACTAAATTATTTTATGTATTGTTAAATATTTATTACACTACGAAACCCATGATGACTTATGATAATAAATCAATTTGACATCAAATGAGGTACGGAACCATCGATGGCTGAGTTATACTCGCACTTTTTAATGTTTTTTCGCTGCTTTTTAATGTTTTTTTTACATAATAATGATTTACACTTTATTAACGGTATTCTCAATTGCTTAATTATTTTTTCTGTATTTAGTGGAGTACAAAACTATACTGCTCAATCTTGTAACGTAAAAAAGCTCATAACAACCAATTTATAAAAATTAGTGTTCCGGACAACCGCAGTAACCAACGTGACGATCGGGCAGCCGCGGGTTCATACCCCTGGCGTGGCAAACGAGGACCCTACAAAGGGATCACGTGGCGGCATATAAAAGACGTTACGAAAGTGCAAAAATTTGTTCAGTTCCAGTTCAGTCAGCTTACTTTGCACTCAACACAGTTTAAGCAATCGGTATTTTAATAATGATACTTTGTGAATGGTATTTTAAGTAATAAAAAATTGTCTTACATTCGACGAAGACTATTCATTCATAATCGACCCAATGAGCTCTCTTCAGACGCCACAGTCAACAGAGGCAGAGATCTGGTGAACACGAATAAATTCCTCCATTCCAGCAACAGTCAAGTGCAGGCCTCTGACTACTGCTTCTCGTACCGGACAATTAGTCGTATACATACTAAAGTCTACAAAGACTTCATTGTTGTGTACAGACCTTTCGAAAATTATTTTATTATAGTTATAACCTTAATTTATCGATTACTTTAATTTATTTACATGATAAATACCCCGTTCCATTTAGAAAACAGAAAATGATTAAAATTTTGTAGATTTTGTTATTGCCTTTAATATATTCGTACGTTGTTTTAATGTAGCTATAATGATTTAAAAGTTTAACTCAAAAAAGGCACACTGCACACTTCGATACCATTTTTATTTGTTTTTTTTTTAATAATTAACAAAAACGGCTTCTTATAGTGGAATCGTTGCTTGTAGTGTGTAGTACTTAGATGGACATAATATATTTACAACATGTTGGCAATGAACTTCTCTTTATAAAAATGAGTATAATAAAAGGTGTGTTAATTTTCATCAAGATGCAGTACTAACTTTCGCTGAGAGGTCATTTTGTGTTTCGTTTGGATCAAGTAAATACGTAATTTTATCACTAATATAGCGTCAAAAATGATATAACCTGTGCTCACCTGAATGCTATAAGCTACGATAGTAAGCGTTTTTTACCAACAGATTATCTGTGATATTATAAAATTATCTAATTTTTACAACACATTTAGATAAACAAGTAAGTATCTCCATATTACCAGAAGATGTGTGGAAAAGGAGAGAAAAGAACAGTATAGTAACAGGGCAATAATGTTTTCAACTTAATTTTGAGGTCATAATTCGACCATACAATAGTTTGGTAGCATATACATTGTGAATACCAAACACGAGTACCACACTCGTAGTAGGTGCTACTACGTTTAAGAAGACGATTGTGGACAAATTCGGAACGTAATCCAAGATCACAAACCCCACAGCTGTGAATTAAATTAAGACTGATTAGAACTCAGATACCATCATGAAAAATCTTCGTAGTCTGTGCTGTGAAGATTCTTTAAATTATAACAAATTAATGTATGACACAATTAATTTGTTATAATTTAAAGAATTCTTACATAACAGACTACAAAAATGTTTCATGATATGCTATCACGAATTAGAAACAATTTAATTCAGAATTATAATGCGTAACTGGAACAATAGGCTAATTTCCGCTAAGAATAAATCGGATGGATTGTAGTTTTTAATGATTAATCACGATATGGAGATATCAAAAAACAAAATTATTTACTATTGAAAACAAAGGGTAATTTTTATTTTTAGAAAATAAATTCGGCAATATTACGAATTCAGTCACGTGACAGTGAACACTAATTAGAAAGCTTTATATCACACCTCACAAAAAATATTGCTTTTGTCTTTTTCGTATCCGGAACAGGTTTTTTTGTGAATTTTTCGTTTTTAACAATATTTGTAAAGTTGATAGTTATCCTCAATTACACCTTAAAAGACGAGTACAATTCGCAATGAAATCACGTTTTATCAAAGCAAACAGTCTCAATTTGTCCAAAATTGATGCTTGGTAGATTTTTCACGTCAAAGAGTGACTAATGTTCATCAGAATTTCGGAATGTTAAGAATCAATATAAATATACACAACTGTAAAATATGTATCATAAGCTGGAGTAGTATTATTACAGTTTCATTGTCGGTAAGCGTTTGTTTTTCCACACGCATTATAAGGTAATTTATACTATTTTTGACATTAGATTTGCGAAGTATAAAAAGCTTAAATCTCAATTCATACATTATTATTTTATCAATAAACCTGTAAAAATAGTGACGTGAAATTCTTCAGTATTTCTTTAGATTTAGAAATAGATAGTGTGTGTGTCATATTAGTTTGTTCGTTTGTAATTACTTGCCTTAACTGAGGGCTTTAACATTTTAATGTTTTTCTATAGAAAAGACAATCGCTAACCATAGTTTAAGACCCCTATCACAATGATTTTGTACTGAAAACAAGGTTAAACTTCAAATAAATGCTACATCAAAATGATCTTCACAAAAATAGATTCTTGAATCTGTAAATAAACTGCGAGTTCATTGCAAGTTTTAGCCACTTTTTCCGTATTTATTTATTGTTTGGAACATATATAAATAATTAGTTTGGCCTCTCAATAGTTGTGCTTTTACAATGTGGCACCAGACAGTGCTTCTAAAAAGACGAATTAATTTTTAATTAAACAAAAGAAGCAACAGTCATACAAAGAACAATTCTTTTAACGTATTTCATGAGTAGTGATGTCATTTAAAACGCCGTAAGAGTTTTTAGCGTTTTTGAAGTAAATTTAAATCGTTTTTTTAAAATCGCAAAATACATAATTAAAATGTTTGATTTTTGGAAAAATGTTTTTTTTGGGTTAAATAGATATTAAGGTAAAGTATTAACCAATTTCCTAAATTTAGTCAACTAGCCTATTGTGACACTGTTTTGATTTTTATAATTTTCCGTAGGATATTCTTGTATATGTACGTACAAGGCCTAATTTGCTAACATCCCTTTTCCTAAATCCCATACTTTAATAGTAATTCTAATTATCCCCTGATTTCAATTAAACTTCAGCTTTCAAAAATACTATCAATAAGTGTATACAATAAAGCATATTAAATTTTAAGATAAAGGAATTGAAAGCATCTACAAAATATAATTTATCCATATAATTCAATTTTCCAATTTATTAATACATACTGAAAAGTGTTATTGTTACACAGTGAATTTGTACTTATGCTATTAAGTAATTAGTCTAATAAGTAAGTAGAAGGATCTGGCCTTCATCATCGACACTCCTACTTCCAGCACGCCATTTGTGAACTTGTTTACAGTCGGACACTAAGTTATTAAAGTAATTAATCGAATACATTAAACAATTTTAATCGACGTCAAAAAGGAAGAAGTGTTTAGTTTAATGTGTATCTATTTGTTTATCGATATGAATCGATTATGATATGAATAATGAATCGATCAGAACCAATGATTACTGAACTGAATCGAATAGAACATTGTTGTCACCCGAAGATAGAATCTAGACCTCGCACTACGTTGATTCCGTGTATAATAAGGCACGTATATAAGGTTATACATATTCAAAGATAAAGCGTATTTTATTAAACTATTTAAAAATATTTATATAATTTTTACCTCAATAAGTATATTACCTAATATATCTTTAACCGGTTTCAAAATATCGGACATATTTCAAAATCTAAAAAACTTAGTAAATTTGGATTAATTTGTAATAATTTTGTGTTTTATTCATTATTTTAGATTCAGTAATTTGTAAAATATGTCTGAAGGCGGATATATTTTTTACATGTTTTACGACACCAAAAATTTCTACCAAAAATTACAAAAAAATAGTTTTGATATTCATATAACTAACATTTTCAAACAATACTCCTATATCACAACAACCACACTACAATGTAACCACACTAGAACCGCTTATAATTTTGCCATGTTTGTCTGTCCGTCTGTATATCACAGCCGTTTTACCCGCAAGCTATTAGTGACATACAAAGTTATGGAATAAAATACTTTAAAAACATTTTTGTAAACAATATTCACCCTTACGTGTAAAGTGGCGTAAATGTTCTCATATCTTATTATGTGAATAATACGTTTAAAAACTAATTTTAAGGGCCTAGTCTAATATAAATAGTAAAATGGAGTGTTATTAAAAGGTAACGAATATTGTTTTTGAATTGTTTTGAAATTTAAACCTTACTTGGGATAATTATAAAAAATCCATATATAATCTCTTAGTTAACATACATAGTCTTTTAGTTTAGCATACATAATCTCTTAGCTTATTCTTCCACACATATTCTCTCACTTTAAGGAATAAATAGCAAGTTTATATTTTTTTTGTGATTTTCACTACAACGAAACCGTCTCAAGAAATATTAATGGGAAACTTATAATATCACTTTCAATATCTGTGTTTTAATAAAACATCTCTACATTCCTTGATGTATTTCCTAATACAACACGTTTAGCTCATGTGTCTAGTATACACTGTTAATGAGAAAAATGTGTTCAAAGAATTCCTTCAAAATAGAAAGAGCGGGAATCGAAATATCACCAAAATCCCCTAAGACCATGCTCGTAGGAACCCTTGTTTTCCTCATATTTTTGTATGCTTCAGAGACCTGATCTTTGCGAGAAATCGAGAGTAAGAAAACAGATGCTCTAGAGATGTGGTGCTGGAGGAGAATGCTTGAAGTATCATGGACCGGATTCCGAACAAATGTTTCCATACTCCACGAACTTGGCATCAGACAGCGGCTGCCACATTAGTAAAAACTCACATCCTCAAGTTCTTTGGACACATACCGAAGAGTGACCATGACTCCATCGCGGGTCTTGTCGTGCAGGGCAGAATGGAGGACATACGATTACGCGGAAGCCACCCAAACGATGGATCGACCAGATCAAATCTGCTGTGGGCTGTCCCCGGCACGAGTGTATCAGAGAAACCTGAGGCCAGTGATATATACCCACTTAACTTAACGACCACGACCGCTCTGTCAAGAGCGTACCGACAAAAAAGAAGAAAGCTAAAAAAACTGTGTGTACTACCTTCTTATCTGTGTGTATTAGCCCTCGTAACTACAAACAATATTTTGAAAATATCTCTCGGGGGCTGTTTCACTATGTTTATTACGCTAGATCCTTTAGTATGCTTTTATATGATATATTCTCGTACAGAAAAAAACACACAGAGTCCCAAGATACTAACACCATCAATTCGATATTGTTGGCATTATATAAAAAAATATTCTTAAGGCATTAACGCCAACGCCAATTTGATAAACTTTATTAGATGGGATGCAATTGCGTCTTAACTCTACGTTGGAAGCTACCGTGCCCCTTTTTTATTCTTGCAATGCTTTAGTAATGCTCATTGGAACCTATAGAGTTCATACCCTGTTTGCCGCGTTTGAAGCGTGCGACGATTAATAAAAAAGGCATGTGTCATAAAATTTTTTCCTACATCTATACAAGGAAACTCCGTAAACTATATGAAATCGAAAGGAGATAGGCAGCTATTAATCAATGTCACACGGCACTAATTTACCCTATGATATCGGGAGAACTCCACTTTTGTAGGTAGGGAAGATTTGATTCTGTCATAGTCGTATATTTTCATAGGTTATACATTGATATACCTACTTGAATAAAAGTACCTATATACTTGCCTTGAAGCTGTTGTTAAAATTTTTGACAGTTTTAAAATTCTTACAGAATTTATTTTCGGTATAGAAAAGTGATTCGGGAGTTCCTGTAGTTTTAGTCAAAATATTGGATTAAGCGTTCAAAGTGAAATCTTTGTGTCACAAATAAATGTTTGTATTTAGGTAGCGATATCCAATAACTTGAAAAAATACCAATTTAAAAAATTTTAAACGCTACATGATTTAACCTTATAACATGATTGCTAGACGACTTCAAGTCAGTTTCTTCAGCTAGGCGACTCTTCCAAACGTAGTGGCCATTTTTATTTGTAATCAACTGTGATATAAGAGAGGAAACATGAATAAAATCTTTTTGTTATAATTTTCTCTTTGGCGATCGAAACAGGTAGAAGAATAAAGCGACAGCAAATGTAAAAAATATGCATTCAGTGGATAATTACTCGTAGTACAATACAATGGGAATTAACTGCGTCCATAAACAGTACGAGTATATGTATATTTTATGTCGGTTAAATAAATAACTTGCATCAAGTACGTTCGGCCCTCATTGCACAATGGTAGTAACTGTAATGTTATGCGTTGCCGTCTGCAGAAAGGGAAGGAGTTGTCCCTCCTTTATTATATACGGTGTCCGGAAATAGATGTCGGACAAAAAAAGAGGCTATTCATTGGCTATGAAGGAGTAAATTGTCACTGAAATATAACGTAAAATACGCCCTTTTTCTAATTGAGTACAAAAAAAATATTACACAAACTCTTTTTAACACGTCCAATACTTACCCGGAGCGCGGTGTTTACCCGCAGTGTCGATGTATTCGCAGCTGTTCGCGGGTTATTCCCCCGAGTGGCACTGAACAATGTGCTCAAGTATCGTGTGAACGAAAAAGATAACAAATAATTATGAATATTATTTTCAATTTTCTTAAAATAAAAGTCAAATTTTATTTTAACGACAATCAACTATTTTTCAGTCAAGGCATAACGTCTTTCTTTGTCTGACACTTATTCCCGGACACCGTGTAGATGCAATTTTTATACTGAGAAGAGGTTTAGGAACGCAATCGTACCTGTAGTTACCATCTGACCGGATACATCCGGTCTACATCGGATTTTAAAAGCTATTACCAGAATTAGCTCGGATTTTATTGGAGACCGAACTTTTCCTAATAATTAAATTTTTAATAAACGAACGCAACATAACTTGCAAGCCCTACGCTGTATGAAAACGCAGCTTGTGTATCTATGGAGAACCGAGGTGAAGTGGGGCAATATTATTAACGCAATACAATCTAAGAAATTTATCACATGATATGTTTTATAAAGAATGTTTAGGTATAAAGGATTTTCTGAAAACTACCAAGTGGCTTAAAGTATAAAAATTTATGGTTATCAAAATGAAAAATATATTTATACATCTAGTATATTTTTTGAAAAGCTATGGACCGGACACTTTTTGTAAAATTATGATTTTTAAACATTCGCGATCGGGATTCTAATATTTGCTTCTGGTAACTCTAAAGCTACGTTCAGACTATGATATTTCGGTGTATACACTCGTTTACCGTATCTGTTCTGTGCTCAGTGTATACATCGAGTGTCTGTGTGTGAACACCACTGTCAGCGCTTGCGACACTTGGTTTAGTATCGCGACACCGTAACCACCTTATGTTTGACGGCACAACCATTAGTGTCAGACATTTGTGTTTCAATTAGTGTCGCAGTCTATACGGATCTTAACTATATTATATCGTGCAAATACATTTGTTTGGGAAGGTGGCTATTGAATGCGATTATGCCCACACGAGCTCATAATTTATAATTGTACATATTTAAAATGTAAAAAAATTATGTTATTTTAATTTGGCAGTTATATTTCCAATGAGATAAATTAATTCTTCACTAACACCTTTAAATAAAGAAGTTAGTTACATTACATGTTTATTTGATTTTTAAGGTTCAGTAGCTAAAACATGAACCGAATTAGGAACACTTATAGTTTCGCCATGTCCGTCTGTATGTCACTGCCATTTTACTATTATTAGTGTTATAACGTTGAAATATACTTTCGGCATAGTTATAACTATTTACAATACCCACAAAATTTTGAAATATAATCGTCCAAATTTTATTAGAGTGTCTCTACATGTAAAATGGGAGAGGATTTTTTTATTCGCATACACCTTTTTGCTCAAAAATATCAGAGGTGTGTCATGAACATTTTTTTTGATAGGGGAATTCGTTTACAAAATATTAAGCTTTACAGTGGTCATTTTTGTTAGAGTTACTGTCTCCACCCCTACCAGCTAAATCACTATTTATGAATATCTTAAATTTGTTCTCAATTGTAATATGTACACCGAAATTAAAAAGTTAATTATAACAGCTAAGTAGTCTCTACTTGTTTACGAGTAATAGTCGATTAACGTATGACATATAATTGGGCCTGTAAAAAATTCATGGAAATTCTACATAAATCATTTAAATAACAACGATAACTATGTATTTTGAACTGTACGTTTATTGTATATGAAATATGTACTAGGCGTATTTACATGGTGAGAAATAATATTAATATTTGTAAATAGTTTAATATAAATATGCTATGTACGTAAGATCTTTATGGTTAAAAAGTTTAAATATGCTTAAATTTGTAGAACCCTTGTAGTGCAAGTTATGTCTTACTTAATTTGTTGCGATAAAATGAAAAAAAAATATGTCGATATTCCTACATTGACAGTACCTATAAAGTTGCTCACGATACGCACGCACGATGCAACAAAAATCTACAGGATGAAGTTGCTCACTAAACATATATTTACATGCGTTTAGTGACAGATACTATGTTCATGATAGTCATTAAGTTATTTTTAAATAAATAACACGTGTTTTATGTTCATACAAATCTAAGTTTTGTGCTTTTAAATAATATTTTTTAATAATTGAAATTTAATAGTGGTCCATATAATAAAACAAAACATTTATTTATTGTGAATATTTGAGACATAAATATTACGTATATGTTTTTTTTTATTTATTTTAAGTGTATTTCTCTAAGTGAGCATAAGTTCCGGTACGTATTTATTTGCATTATAAATTAGAAATTATTTTAAAATTTAATTATTTGATTGAATTTAGTTTTTACCAACCGTATTTATTTATCACCATTTGATTTTATTTCCATTAATTATTTGCGTGCTAAATAAAATTATTCTTGCATTATGCCATAGAAGTATAACTTTTATCGCGCATATGTAAGTATCTGCACCATTTTTTTCATAACACCAAAGATATGTTAAAAATTAGACACATCTTGACTTCAGACATGATTCACATACGGTTTACGTGCCACATGTTAAGTCATACAAATTATGTCATATGAATTCGTTAACTTGTACTAATTGAGGCGTGCATTACGACAGTAGAGGAGAGTCATTATTACTATGTCATCTCCAAATAAATATGACTTAATAGCGACTATAAAAAGTTGTGTCAAACGTGAACTACAAAGAGCCACAGGAAGTGACGAGATAAGAGGAGCGGCGTCATGCGGGCGACGACTAACGTGACAAAAACAATCAAATGTTTACGAATGGTGAACTCAATGTTTGAACATAAATTAATTGATGTAAATTAAATGTAGAATACATTATTCATTATGCGTAAGCATTTGATATTAACGTTTTTGTATTTATTTTCATTGTAAATGTAATAAACATTAACTTTTATCTATCTATATAAATACACATGTCTAAAGCTGACTTATTTTCAAAGACAATTTTTTAGAGTTATTACCGATCTAAAGATATTTGCGATATTATCTAATTGCCAATATCAACACTTAATATTTTTTTTACATTTTTGGAGTTTACTCCTTAAGAATTGATTTTCATATATAGCACCCAGTGTGAAGTTTTATGAGGAGTAAAATTAGAAGTTCAGAGCGTACGAAGTTCAGAGTGTTAAAAAAGTGTAACCGTTAGGTCGCCTGTCTGATCTTAATATCAATCTGTTTATTTGGCATTTTCTTATGGCGTAATCGCATTGATGGAGCGTGACACACGTAGTTTACTATTTTTCGCTTATATCAAGACGTAAACGTTAAATGTCTTCTATCCTAAAAAATTAAAAAGTATATTTTAGTTTTAACTTTTTAGTCTGACGTTACTACATTTTTTAAATTTTGTTGTATAAATTTGAACTTGTTCATTTGTGTTTTACTTGAAAATAAATACATTGTCAGCATTTTTTATTAAAGAATTTTCCATATACATTTAATGATATTTATATTTATATACAGTATTACCTATTTTATACACTCCAAGACAATCGTACTTAAAGACTAACTCCAGTCGCGCGTCGGAACGGACATGCATAATTTCTTTTATTCCATATTTTCAAAACACTGCGTAAAGGAGAAAAAAAAAGGTTGATGTAAATTTTTAAAAAAACTTGAAATCAAAACGATTGTTTGTAAGATTAAAGGGATATTATACACTTATTATGTAAATATTCATACGGATTTATGCCCAAGCTCTTATCCCTAATGGATAGACTTTTCAATTACTAAAAAAAATTAACAATAAAAAGTTGATCTTGAACAAGTGCATAAAATATCACGGACTTTAAATGAGTAGCTCAAGCATGAAAGAAAGACAAGTAAACAAACTCACTACAGCATTTAGAATATTAGTTAGTGTGTATGTTAGGTTACTAGCATACAAAATATAAAAAACTGTAAAGCAAGAGTAGAACTCGCACTAAGAGGCTTCAGTACGCATTTAGGCACCTATAAACATTTAAAGGTGCAATAATGGATAAAATATTAAAAATATTAATTTTTCGCAACGTAAATATATTGCCTAATATACCTTTCACAGGTTTAAATGCATGGTGGCAATTAAAAAGTTATAACATTATCGCTATAGTTTTCCTACAACCTTTGCGTAGACTTCTAAAAATGCTATTTTTTCATAATTTTAGGTTAAGTAGTTTCGCAAACTTGGAAAAGATATTTTTTTGCATATTTTTCAGTACATCATCTACAAATATGAAAATAGGTACATTTTTGGGGCTCTTATAACTAGCCTTTCCAAATTATACCCACATTATTACTACGCCAAATTTCAATTTTCTACCTTAAGCGGTTTCCAAGAAAAACTGCTGTGACAGATAGACAGAACTTTTAAGGGTTCCATTTTTCCTTTTCATGTATGGAACTCTAAAAGTAAAGTCAGTGACATCGCTCTGAGACCCAAGTCTCAGGATTGTTTTACGTACGTATCTGTTCTGTGATTTTACATTTTTCAGCAACAATATCAGTTGAATAGTAAATAACAGTTCAGTCAGAACTTGCTCAGGAGTAGACTCACAATAAAAAAATAATTGAAATGTTCGATTATTGTTTTGTGTTATATGTTTACATAAACAAATAAATAAAATAAAACATACATAATTGCTGCTAATTAATCTATTTTTATCCTTTCGTCGGAGTTTTTTGTAAAAAATAAAAAAAATATATATATGTATATATATATATATATATATATATATATATATATATATATATATATATATATATATATATATATTATTTTTACTCTTTAAATCTGAATTAAAATTACCCAAATGCTATAATTTGTTAACATTAGATTTCCGTCGACTTCTAGTTAATTCATAAATTTAAATACGAACCCAACAAAGAGGAGTTCTTATCGCTTATCTAAATGACAGATAAAACAGAAATTCACGTTCGAAGAATAAATAAACAACAAAAGAATTTTAAGGACATAAAGACTGCGATCTTTGTACAGTTTTAACAAATTTAAAATAAAAAAAACTAAAATGCCATATGCAAATACAAACCTTTAATTTTGATTTATTCACTTTAAATTCAGCATTCTGAAGCGAGGCGAAGGCATGCCAAATGCTATTAGTCACATTTTGCAACAACACTGACATTGTCACCGTCGTATTATGTTACGAACAAATAAAAATCCTATTAATCGAACCACAATAAAGAACACTGACTAATTGTTTTGATTTTCCCGCGCTATTTTATTATTTGTTTTTATTTTATCATTTTATGCGCGCGACACTCGCTGCGAGCCAGCCAGCCAGCCACTTGCCGATTTGCCTTTTCGTTACTATCACATTTTGCCGCGAAGGAAACGCAAAACGCTCGTCCCGCCTACGTCTTGCATTAAACTAAATAAGGAGATACGTGTTGAATCATTCGGTCGCTAACAATCTCCCGCACTTTAAGTGACCAACGCTACTTACAACGATAATCATTGTAATAATTATAGCGTTCACTGGAACGAAACCTCGATTATAAGCGCGACGTTGTAATGGAATTTTTCTGTCAACAAATATTACAAATTAATTTTTTTTTAAATTGGGTAAAAGGTTATTAGGCTTTTGATAAGTTGTTATCATACAAATTGTAAAAAGAGGAAAGTTTTGTTTTCTTTTAAGGTTTTGCACAAAAATGGTTTATTCATTTTATTGTGAAAAGTTTAACAATTTCTAGGATCCGAATGATCATGTAATATAAATTATCTATTTAGAAAGTGTGGGTAGTAATAAACAATAATGAATCAAGTAAACTTTTAAACCATTAATACTGCATCAAAATAACGTTTGAAACAATTGTATATAGTATTAACATCTAAAGTTATATAACTTATTATAATGGACTTTTTGTTATAAGCGTTTATGTGTTACGATATTCGGCTGCACAATCTGTACCTGTTCAACTAAAACACAAAATACATAACTAAACAATAGATAACAAATGAAATAAACATGATGTTAATGAAATAAACTTAAATAATCATTATATAAAAAAACGACTAAAAGAAAATATAGTCATGGCCAATTTTTTCGCCCCAGCAAAGCCGGGACAGTCAGCTAGTATTCGAATATATTAAAGAACAACCTTGAAGTGTTTATATTAATTTGAATTCATTTCAAACGTGACATTTTAATTCCGATTTTAATCCAAAATTTTCAATTAACCCACAAGAAATTTTAGGAGCATTAGTTATTTAATTCAATAGTTATAATAAAACCATTAAGTTTAACTAAGGAATTTATCAAGTCGTAATTGATTGACCAATTAAAAATAGGACGAGTGCGTGTTATAACACGCAGAAGGTAGAGTTCTTTAATCGTCAATGAAAATAGAAATTAAAATTAACAAAAATAATTTTATTTAAAAATTCATATCAAGAACCAAGAATTTTTAAAAATTGTTTAAACGCACCGTTGTAAAATTAAAAGGGGAAAGGCATTGCACATAAATTTAAAACTCAATGTTTCTCAGATGGGTTCTAAAAAAATGTTGAGTGGAATCTTGACATCATTTTGAAAGATCTTCTCAATGCCACATTTGAGTGAATGTGCGAAAAATATTTCTTCTCCACTTTACATGTAAATTGATGAGAAATTGAATGTAACTTGTTTTTAAGTGACAGTAATCATGCTACTGTGAAAATACCCAAATTACGGAGATTATGTATTTGAATAATCTATTAACAAGACAAAAGAATACATTTGAATAGTTTTTTATTAATATTTCAATAGAGATTATTTCAAAAGTTCTGAAAAAATATAAAAATCTGAATTTTCTGACGTCATTAGTTATCCAGAATGCATGTGTCGTGTTTACTATGGAATAGGTAAATATTTTTAATATTTTTAAGACGTATAAATAACGAGTTATATAACGGTTAATATATTGCTATTTTGCAATGTAATTTTTTTTAAAAGACAGTAAATTAAAGTACAAAAAATTTCGTTTGAAACTTAGGAATAGAGGTAATAAAAATTGTAATGAATAATAATATTTACGGCGACTTTAATCTTATGGAAAAAAATTACTATCTAACAGTTCTGTAATATTTAGTGAGGCTGAGTTTATTATGTTAGTTCAAGTACGTGTTAGTCCAATGAAAAGAGAATGACATTTTTTCAGACAATTGAAAATAATATTCAAAATTATTTGCCATATTTTTCGTACACGGGATACTTGCGCATATTGTTTAGCGTCACTCGGGGAATAACTCGCGAGCAGCTACGAAGACATCGCGAATGCTGGTAAACACCGCACTCCGGGCAAGTATTGGATGTGTTAAAAAGAGTTTTGTGTAATATTTTTTTGCACTTAATTAGAAAAAGAGCGTGTTTTACGTTTTAATTCAACGAAAATTTATTTCTTTATAACCAACGAATGGCGTCTTTCTTTGTCCAACATTTATTTCCGGACATCGTGTGTATATATATATATATATATATATATATATATATATATATATATAGACACACACACACACACACACACACACGCACAGGTACACGCACACACACGCACACACACACACACACACACATATATAGTTTGGTTTTTTCCGAAATTCTTCGCTGCTTCAAGGGTCTAAAATTAGTTATTTTCGGAATAAAAAAGAAAATCTTTGCGTTTAATTTTAAATCGGATCATTGTTGAAAAGAAATTGTTTTGAGAAAACTACTATTAAAATTCAAGTTCACATTTAGGTAATAAAAAATCAAAAGTTGGTAACTTACTAAAATATGTTAATTGTCGGGTCCGTAAAACGTCTCTATCATCTTTATCGTCTTTCTTGTTCGTTGTTAATTTTTTCTACTGTCATATTCTTTTGTTCTGTTGATGGTGAAATTTAACCATAATTTAGAAATATTGAATATATTTGGTGTTAATTTTGTAGAAATGCATTATTCACAATTAAATGAAGCTACGTGATGTAGTATTATTTCTACTTTCTTTAAGTTCTTTATCTCAACAGCTTCAGGTGGGCAATTAGCAAAGATTGTTCTTTGCTAATTGCTGAAGAATCCTTGCTAATTGCCCACCCGAAATGTTGTAATACAACGAAACCAAGGTCGTGGTAAAGAATTTTAATAAAGTAGAAATAATACTACATCACGTAGTTTCTAATTGTGAATAATTTAGAAAACTTAACTTTAAACAAAAAATCGCCAAGCGTGAGTCCAGTTGGTTAAGGAAGCGTTCATAGTTGCCTTTATCTCTAAGTTGTTAGTGAAAGTTAATCTAATAATCCTAAAATTCTATTCAAATGCAATTTTTTCAGCTTTTCCAATCAATGGTAGAAGCTACTTCTTTACTTGGAAGCTTAATATTCCACAAACGGGGCTTAAAATGAAAAAAAAACTTGTTAATTACGAATATAACTCGCACTGCGAGAGACACTTGGACGCATACAAACATTTAAGCGTACACATCGTACATACGTAGTATTTATATTAAACTATTTAATTGTAGATATATACATTGTCTAGCATATGTTTCACAGAGATAATAAATATACATTTTAAAATACAAAGTTACTTTTGCATTTATCACTACATGTCATTAGTTGGTCGACTATTACTCGTAAACTAGTAGAGCCAAGTTAGCTGTGATAATTTTGCTTTTAATTTCGTTATACATATATTATTCTTGTGAATCTTGTGAAACTCTAACAAAAATGAACGTTTTAAAGTTTAATATTTCGTAGACGGATGTCGAAAAAGGTTTCATGATATACCCCCAACATTTTTAAAAGATCTATTAACACCCATATACACATACATAGACCTATGTATGTACAACGATACCCTATACGACGGGGCATCCGAATAAAAAAAGTCATCCCCACTTCACGTGTAATGGAGTCACACTCATTTTATTTTATTACTTTCTAGGCGTTACAGATATGTTTAATCATGCCAATTTCAGGTTTATAACACTAATAGTTTGCGAGTGGGTGTGACATACAGACGGACATGACGAAATATTCTTAAGCTTCCAAATTTGGCTACGGAACCCTAAAAATGGTGAAACCTTAATTTTATTATCCTTTCCATAACATCTCACTCGACGGCGTCCGCGAAATAAAATCGCACCCATTTTACAAGGTGTGTACATTAAATTTGTTTTTAAATTTTTTTGTTTTTAAATTAATTGAGATCACAGTTTAAATCATCTACTTGAAAAATGTCAATTGTTTAAACTATAGAAGCTGTGTGGTTGTTACAGATAGACGGACGGATAAACATGACGTAACTATAAAGGTTCCTTGTTTGACTATGTAATTCTAAAATATATTAGTTGTTATAATATGAACAGAAACAGTTTAATTATACAGACAAAAATAGACAAAAGATTTTTTTTCTAATGGCAACTGAACATAAACGTATATTTATTGCTCACTATACAACCGTGCCGTTCCAAGATATTCTTCGCTTGTTTAATAAAACATCTTTGTATGTATAACGTCAAAGATATGTTATTATATACATCTTTGCAAATAATAAAACGCCTTTGTATGTGCCTGTTTAATAAAATATCCTTGTGCAGGATTAGAAGTTCCTGAGGTGTGAACAGAACATATGCAAATGTGCCGTATTTACATAGGCTGTGGCTGGCGCTTAGCGTTACCAGCAAGTAGGTTATTATAAAATAATATATCTCATTAATGTTAGTGATTCTGCGATTCTGGTCGGTCAGAGCTTTAATACCATAGAAATATAAAAGGACAAGTTTGTGCAAATCAAAACAATTCGGACTAGGCTTTTCTTTTGTAGTTAAATGCTGACGACTTACCCGTAGCTATAAAAAGGTGAAATATAAAGAACTGTGAAATATAAAGATATCTATCAAATAACTACCACAATACGAAAGAAATAGTCCCAACATACATACTTTTGTTTATGGTTAATTGTAGATATAACCTATCATGACGTCATTTTAAATAATCACATTACGCTGCCATAAAACAAAAAAAGGAGTTCGATAAGCAGATCATAAATTAAAGATAAGGAGTGTTTAAGAAAGCACATATATCAAAGGACAGTTGTATCGAAATCAAGGTTATTACTTTATCTTTCGGGGACCACATTTAGAACGCTTATAAGATTTATATTTAATATAAAGTCGTTGTCACCAAGACAGTCATTTGCTCCGCCTTCAAAGTAATTAATTGATGGAAAAGTTATCACTCACACTTTGATGTTATTCGTTGAGAAGATATGGAAAAAAAACATAATTAATTTTTTCAAGACTACTGATCAAATTTTGATATTTATTAAGATTAGATTGTCAATAAATAGACACCCTTGTGGGATCCATTTGGTATATGTTCATCAGCTGGTCATTCTCTAATATATTCGATTTAGTGAGCTGGTTATAAAGAAATGTTTACCAAAATACGAAAAAAAAACACTGAACGCGCAATTAACTTTCTATATCTCGTAGGAAAACAAAGCTGTTTCGAAATAAAGATAAAAAAACAATAATAAATGACGATTCAGTATCATTTTGTTAATTTCAAGAATGTATATATCTTAATCATATTTTTTCTAAAATATATTCGTCAGGTGGGTAATGCATATGCAAAATATAAAAAAACTTTGTTTTTTAAATGTATTTCTCTATTCACGTAAAATGGGCGAATAATTTTTTTTTCGCGCACCTCATGAAGTAGTATGGCATTACCAGCCAGACATTCCTGTCAAAATGAAATTAAAATGTAACAATTCTTTATTTTTAAGCCTCATTTGCGAAATATTAAGCTTAAAAATAATGTGCAAGAGCGGGGCCATTTCTTCTTTTTTTAATCATAGATTTGAAAAATTAGAAAAATCCTTGATACTAGCATTTATTTTCAATTATAAATTAAAATTATTTTTGTTTACTTGCCCGTTCAATTGAAAGAGATTCAACTATTTAAAGTGACATAGACAACTACGAAATTTTACTTTGCGCGCGTTCCGACACGGACATGCTTTTTTTTAAATAATATTATATTTTTTTAAGACGAAGTTAAGGGATCTTGGTAAATGTTATAGGTACTATAGCATAAACAAAATGAGAAAATTTAGAGATTTAAAAACTTGGTTTTTGTTTTTGTAACCATCGACTCCTAGTAACCAACGACACATTGAGACAAATCGAACGAGCCCAAACTCGATTGTACTACTGTTAGACATTGAGAAGTTCCCATGGCTACCCTTCTTCTTCCTCAAATCCTCCCGGTTACAATATGTTATCAAAAGACTCATTGGAACATGTCAGACCGGTTCACACTCGATGAATTTGCTTTTAATCTTTATGAAGTCTCCATTACTACCTACTTAGTTTCTTCATTCTCATATCGGCTCGATAGTACCATACTTTTATGTTGTCATCAGAGTTTCATGAATTTACAAGGTTTCAAATCGATACGACAATTAAAAGTGGTTGAGAAGTGAGTCGTAATATTTACTTATAATGTTAAGAAGTTACAGGTCAATCTAAAAGAAGCATGCTAAAATCCACGCAGACTTCTCTTGTTAGAAACATTGACGACGATTTCATTTCGCGATAATGAAGATAAATAATGGAAGATGACCTTTTCAATTTTACCAGACGTTATCAGTAATAAAACGCACCACACTTAATAAACAATATAAAAGGAATGAGGCTTTAGATAATCTGCTTATTATTTATATAAAAATAAAACTGCATGTAGGAATTAAAGACATAAAAAATTAATACGATAGTTAATTATTACCAAATCAGCTTTCATTTTATAGCGTTTTACCGCGAAAGTTTTCTTTATACGCTGTCTTCAAGGCGTTCTCGAGGAGGTCGATTTCAGAAGGACTAATCGTGTAATATCATTTATCAGTTCATCATCAGTATAATTAAGACAAGGCTCATGGAATGGAGTGATGCCAGACAGAGCGTATAACACCCGTCTAAAAGGACACGGGCGAAAAATGTATGCACGGAAACTCGAAGAAACCAATTACAAAGGTGGCTGTCTTTAATGGTGTTTTTACTGACTGATGTGTAGGTAAATACTATCTCGCTCCTAGAAAATTTTACAAAAGTAGTGTAAAAGATAATATTTTTATTTGACTATTTACATTTGCTATTTTTAAAGTGTTGTCTCAGTACAATATTGCGTATTATTATGAAAATATCTGTTTGCTTTTATTGCTCGCGAGCCAATGTCAACCTCTAAAAAGATAATTTTGGAATTAAATAACAGATAGCAATACTAGACAAAATGGTAAATAAACGTGAGTTGCTATAACGGTCCGCATGCCCAACATGTGCAAGAGTGTTTATTGTTTTACTAAAAATAGTGTTTTCTATTACTTTCAGGATATAGACACAACGTACGTATTTCATTACTCTACCAAATTGCGTCAATATTTACTCATACCGTCGTATCACAAGACTGATAATGTAGCTAATGCTTTAAGGTAACCAGTCTTTGACCTATAAATAATCCTGATTTATTCTTAAATTAGAACTTCCTTTCAAGCGTTGTCGCAGAATGGCCACAAGTTGGCTGCCCTGGAAACCCACTTAGATCAGAAAATCCATCTACTTTATTTGGGTGTACATCGGCATTCGAAAATCCACCGATTACGTCCAGAGAACCATCGGTACCGACTACACCTAAGAACTATTGGCACGAACTATGCTTCTGTAACCATTAGCATGACAACTCTGTTAACTAGGTCTGTCGAACTATTGGGATCTGAAAGTCCATTGACATCTGGAGAAATAATTTCATATAATATCTTTGTCACTTGCTAAATTATTGAGCTGATTGATTTTTGGATTAAAAAATAATTACAAGAAAAGACGATAAAGAAGTAATAAAAAAACTACTTTGCAAAGAAAAACACAATGGGATAAAAATGTCCACTATGTTAAGAAATGTATGAAGAAACGATTACAAAACACTAAATAAAGTGTTCTAGGTAATAAATCTGGTGGCATTAAAAATGGAAGAGGTTTTTTAATATAGATAATTTCTTCTGCGAATTGTGCCTTGGTCAATAAATATTTGATAGCGCTTTCTCTTAAAACTCCCCGCATAAACTTAAATCCGTAATTTTATAAATTTATGGCCAAAATATAATGATTAGAGATAAACATCCTTTGATATAAAAGTTGTTTTGATTGGAGAAACCCAATAGTATTCTTCATTTATTACACTTCATAATTTAAGAGCGTAGGGGAGACCAAGGGGTTTTCAAAAACAGGTGATTTGAAACAGCACTGATTTTGCAGAACTTAAAATTTAGCGTGCTGGCAACATCGAAAATCGGCCGCTTCCCGCCACCCGCGGGCACTTTAGTTCGCGTCCGTATCTCAATATACGTGGTTGTGTCGTTCTGATTCCTACACTTTGGTTTGGGTATATGTTTTGAATGAATGAAACTAACGATTAACACCATAACGCTTGTGCAGCTAATTCGTTGTGTTTTAATTCTTAGTTTTTAATTGTATTAAAATTGGAAGGATTGTTCTCACTAAGGAAATTTCAAACACAGTTTCAACTCACCTCGTTTGAGATTTGTATGGCTGATTTACTTATGTGGTGAGGTTTATGTTTTCCTTGGTTATTTTATTTAAATATGCCTGCTGCTTATAAAAGAAAGACTGATAGAGATTTGGCGAGTCGTAAAATGTAGGAGCTCGCCGCAGAAGGAGTAACATTGCATCGGAAAAGTCTCCGTGATGTGACTTGGAATTACAACCTCAACCATACTTTTCTCTACAGGTATATTAAAAAAAATCAGCTTACGAAGCGGCGATTCCTCCGTTTGTTGGTTATCTCGAAAAGACTATTTTTATTTTCAGAGGAGAACGTACTTTCCGACTATATCTTAAGCTGCGCTGCTGCTAACTTCGGCCTAAATACTAAGGAAGCTTAAAAAAATTGTGTATAAGTTGGCTGTCCAACAAAAAATGTCCTTCTTGGGTTGACCAGAAAAGGGCAGGTGAAGTTTATCTTTGGTCTTTTATGAAACGTTATCATGTTCTTTTTCTGAGACTACCTCAACCAACAGGCATCCCTCGAGCTACAAGTTTAATCGCATAAATGTGGAACGCTTTTTTTAAAGTTACACCACTGTACTTGACATATAAAGCTGCAAGAAAAGGATATATGAAACGGTGACGAATTGGACATCATTACCTATTGTTCAAAAATCTGACCATATCATTGTTAGACGAGTAAAGAAACAAGTAAGTGCCATGACTTTGGCAGAGAGGGGAACATTGGTTATAACAGCTTTATCTCTAAACGCCCTTAGGAATCATATGCCACCAATGCTCAGCTTTCCACGGAAACGATTTAACGACCATTTTATACGCGATGGATCCTCTGGCTTTCATACTGTTCTTGAATGCTTCAGAGACTAACTTCGGCCATCAAAAGAAAATGAAATTTTATTACTGTTAGGGAACGACACATCTCACGCAGTAGTTAAAATATTGAACCCCACAAAAAATGGGCTAATTTTACTAACATTTCCTCCTCACTGTGACCATAAATTGTAGCCTATGGATAGACCCATTTTTGGGCACGTAAAAAAAGCAGTTAACTCTACTTGCGGTAACTGGCTGCGATCTAATCCATAAAAATTCATAACTATTTACATTATTTCTGTGATAGTAAAAACGTTGTTTGAAATCGCAGTCACACCTCACAATATATCTTCCGGATTTAGCGCGACCAGAATTTGGCCAGTTAACACCGAAATATTCCAAGACGCTGATTACCTTCCGAGCAACATTACTGATCGGCCTTTAGCAACTTCCGAGAGTTCTGCTGCCAAGAGCCCTGATTTGTCCAGTTTCAACTTAGTAGGAAATTTAAGAAGCGAAGAACGCAGGCATGTCTTATACACTAGTGATGAACTACCGCTAACCCCTGAGAACAGAGACAAATTGTTAAACAACTCTCATACACTAAGTTCATCTTTCCATTTCCACGCTGTCCTCAACCACTGAAACAGTTATTCCGTCCACAGATTTGACATCTAATACAGTACTTGTAGCATCTACATCGCGCGATACTTTAGTCATGGTGACGGCAACTCTTTTCTCACCTGAAACTCTCAGACCCTTGCCAAAGGCAAGGAAAGGAAATCAAACGAATCGAGGAAAGTCGAAATCTGCTGTCTTAACTGACACTCCTGTAAAGGATGAATTAGCTGTAATCAAAGCAGCTAGGATGGCTAAGAAAAAAATTAACAAACCTAATTTCGAAGAATAGAAAATACGTAGATCCAAGGCAGAAACGTAAAAACAAAAAGGACCAAAATTGTCAAGAGAAAAAAGACAGTGAAAATGAAGGAATGCTTTTGCATTTGTCGTTTTAAACCCTATTCAATTAGTAAGGCCAAAAAAATAGGTCCAAGTCTTAAATGTAAAGCTTGGATTCATGATGCTTGCACTGGTGGCGACTTTGTTATCTTACAATTAACATTTTTAATTTTCATATTCTTTGTATCATTTTTTTTTCTAATAATAGACATTTGTCAGATTATAATTACCAACTTAGACTTCTGAAAAAGAAAAATTAAAACTAATTGCAACACTTATAAACGACTTAAAGTTGATAATTATAAAGTCTACAACATTTAGTTTTATAAGAATGTGCTTTTTGTTCCTCAACTTATTGCTTTAATTAATGTTATATTTGTTAATTATGCTGGCATACTTCAATTCTTAAGAGTTCATGTATAGAATTAATAAGAAGATATGATTATTTGTTTAACATTTATAATAACTATTAATATCTGCTCAGTTCAGTAAAAAATATTGTAAAAATGTTTGAATGTTTTGAATCTTTGAATGTTTTATTTTAACAAATGCCTTTAAATTATATCGTTGCTTCTACTTCACGTCCCCTTATTCTACTAAAATATCAACTATTTCACCTCGATCCTGTTTCAACTTACCTCGTTATGAAGGGAGTTGAAATAAAATAACTTGTTATTTTCAAGTCGATTTTTCGCCACAAAATTCACACTTAAGCATTCTTTGTGTCAGTTATTTGAAAGTGTAAGAAAAGAACTATGGATTGGCACTAAACGATTTGTGTTTATAGAATTTTGTGTATGAAGCAAAATGTTAAAATTTTTTCAACTCTCCTCGGCCTCCGCTACTTATATACTTTCTCTACCTACAAACATAAGAATTGTATTATGAATATTCAATAAAACCTATAGATATTTTAGAAAGTGAAATAATGCCAGATTAGTGGATTTGTAGGAATTTTTATATAAATGTAGCGTAGATTGACAATAAACATTCTTTATTATTTTGTCTGTTGTTTTCTTACAATGAACATTTTCCAATGTTCTGCTTGAACAATTTATAACATATAACAAGGAAAAAAATACAATGTCAGTGGTTACACCACATGTGAATGAAACAACGTAAATTATTTTTAATGACAAATATTTTAACTCCATATACGGTGAGCGATTATAAATGGCCATGAATGTTGGCATTGAATATTATATGATATCGTAATTTAAGGCATTTACTTATAAATTTAGCGGAACTGTCTTTTGAAACGTTCAAAAGGTAATAAAATAACTACAACATTTCTAAGTATTTCATATTTTTAAATGTTATGTTGCACTAAATCCCAACTATTATTTATTGTTAAGCCTCTTTGAAATATAGAGCAATAATTTACGTACATTTAAATGGATAAATAATTGATAAAATCTGAAAGAAAACCTCAACTAGGATTCCGCTTTATTTAAAAATTATTAAATGGAACGAAAGACGCGACATAGAGACGTCAAATGACTTGCTTCTTCTTTTACTGAATGACGTTCGATATCACAGAATAGATACAATATCTTTTACTAAAGTAATAATATTAAGTAGATACTACTGTATCTATTCTGTGGTAGATACATTGTTTTGAAGTTTATTACATTTGGGGCACAGAACAGATACGGTAACTTGGGGCAGATAACATTTTGGAAACTAAAAACGTCGAAAAAACATGTGTATATGGCATTTAAAAAGCAAGACTGAATTCAATCAGTTTAAGAACGAAAGCATATAAAGAAAGTTAACAATTATTATATAGCAATCCTGAAAAAAAATATTTCCTTTTTATTAATTTGTTGCCCTAATAATAACCTCGTTACTATATTAATAATTTGGTTGCCACATGGATAACGTATACTTATGAACCTAGCCAGATATAATTTGACTCAACGCAAATTTAATTTAACGTAACCAAATCCCAAAGCGTTGGAGATGGCTAATTTCGATTTATAGAAACAATTTTTCTAAATTATTATTGCTACCACAAAATAGCGGAAGCCATGACAGAAATAATGTGATTGGATCAAATGTAGATGAACATTTTAGCTATGCAATTTAGATCAGATAAATTCACAGAGACGGCGTAGTATGAAAAAATATTCCAACAGCCGATTTTTCTATGTTCATTTAAAATAAAGAAATTAAAAAATAATTGCAGGTTTTTATTAATTTATTGTATCGAATACTACATATTTGTCAGGGTGCGATTTTATTTACAATTATTTTTGTGTTGCTAGGGAAAATTAAAAAGGGGTATTTGGAATTATTTTAATAACAAAAAATTCTCTGGTACAAAAACAAATTTATACAGAAAGCTGGCTTTTAAATTTTTTTAACAGTAATTTTAACAATTTCTACAGTCTGGATAGATATAATTCATTTTTAATTTTGAGTGTGTTTTCCTTTGCTCAAATAGTCTTATAGCCTTGTTTCCTTTTTCTGTCATCCTTGTTTCGAATTAATCCCATATGTGTTCAATGGGATATATATCCAAACTGTATGCTGCAGGTCACTGCGACAGTGATTTCTAGATACACAAAAGCATCTGTGGTTGCACGGGCAATATTCAGAGGGGTATTGTCTCCATGACAATATTGTATTAACCCCACATGTTAAGAAAATGGTACAATATGAGGTTTGAAGGCACATTCGATATAATGGATGTACTCACAATTGCCCTTGCTTAATGAGCTCAGTTTTCCCATGAGACTTACCGCACCCCATACTATAACACTAGGACTGTCACCGACAAGATTGTTTCCATCTATTAAATATTCTTAATGTTTCGCTGTGCCCTTACACTTCGGTCATGACTATAAAAAATTATCTTTATATTTATTGTAGAAGAATGCAATCTGAATTTAAAACAAGTTTCTTGATGAGTCTCGGTTCATTTTAAACCAACAGCACAACTTGAAATTACTCATACAGCTAATTTTTGTGTAGTCTGTTTCTAATCACCTGAATGCTTGCGCGAGTACAAATAGCTTCATGAAGCTTTTGTAAAGTATACAATTCCCATCCCCTAATGGCATAAATTTGCCACATCATAACAACCTTCTTGTGCTGCAGTCACCTATATCCGCCCCAAGCTACATCTCCTGGTTACCCTACTAGTATTTTTATAATAATGTCACATTTTTTAAATGGCTCAATATGACAAGAGTTCCTTTCTTCTATAATACAATTTTAATTTCGAAACCCACAGAAGAAAAAATCATTGATATAAAACACTCAGGGAAAATTCTAAAATGATAATAAGCCATAAGTGTTATAAAAAATCCATAAGTTTTATAAAAAATCCTTTTGGTGTGTCTGTATCTCATTAGAAAACAAACTTGGTATCCTTCTTCTATCTTCAAGGGTATTCAAAATAATAGAAAAATAAGAAAACAGATTGAGAATATAACATGTTTAATTTATCTTCTATTGTAAACCTAATATTAAACTTGACATATTAACCATCGACCACGCTCAACTATAATATGAAGCCCATTAATGGGGAGATATAACAGGTTTCCTAACCCTTTTAAATCTATCCAAATGACTCGGTTCTGGTTTCTTGAATATAGTGGCTTCATCGAAATAAGTGTTGAATTTTTTCCAATTACTTCTTTTAGTAGGATCCTTTTTGCTATTTGCAGGAGTTAAATTAATCATCAAACCTGAAAACATCAATATTGTTAATGCTACTGGCAATACAATCGCCTCATACAATGTTTAAATTACATGATTATTTCTAAAGTAGTCAGTTAAAGTATAAGTTTTAATTTGATATATAATTTTAAATAACACGATTTTAAAGTGATTATTATTAATAAATTTAACTGATACGGAATATAGTCATACTATAAGGCCTGGACTATAGCAAGCTTTGCAGGTGCACATCGTAAATGTAAGTAATGAGGATGCAGTTTAGTGTAGCTATTGTTATCAAAAGATGTGTATAAAAAGATTTAAATGTTACAATGTTGTGATTAAAACATTTACCAGCTTTTTGTGCCATAGTGACCATTGTTCCAATTTTCTTTTGCTGTCTTTTGCACAGACCTGTGATTCGCCTAGGCAACATACAACCATCTGACCGAACAAACTGGCTAAGAATAAGGACGTCTGTATGTTTAACATCCAAGCCCAGAGCGCACATGTAACATGTCTTACTATTTTCCTTTTCTAAACTGGGCTTCACTAAGATATCTTTACGATCTGATGGTACATTTACGCCTTCTATAGTTATATTTGAACCAGCTTGGGTCAACCGAACTGAAACATTAATATTATATTATGAATGGCAAATAGGAACCTGATTGTACAATACACGTATTATATAAATCAGCCATATATTGCAATATAAAAACATTTACGTAAATATTGAAATAAACCTACATCACATATGTTATTACTATGCGTAACAAAAAGATAACTTCAGTAAAGTATTCTCGATTACTCTGTTTAGTTATACTTACTTTCTTTTAAAGGTAGACATTGTGTTATTGAAAAATATCGTGTTGGATTTTGTAATGCAATTTTTTTAGTAAATTGGAAACCTAACCTAAAAAGGTTCGCCATTTTGACGTTTATTAATCAACATAAGAATAACGTCATAGAAAATGATGTGAATTTTTTTATAAATTATAATTTATGGCTAACAGCTACAAGAAAATGTAGATAATCTATGATTTTTCATCTCACGAATGCAATTCGGACCAAATATTCATGCATATTGTACATGTGTAGCGTGGTTTTCTTGTCAAACATATAAAAATAAATGTACCAAGTAATGAAAATATACATATTTTTATATGGACCGCGAGAACACCACATATCTTTGTCTATGACCACATACACAGTAATTTAATTTAGGGTTATGAGGGATATAATATACTTTTTCATTTTAAAGTCCAGAATAGCTTCCTAACAAAACATAGCCGTGCTACGCTGAATTATTTAATTTTGACTTCAATGTTCAAAATTTTAGCCACTAACCTTATAAACTTTTGAAATATTAATTATTCTCATATTGTGGACGCCCACTGTGAATAGCTCTCCTAAAATGTCGCTCTTATGTTTTTAATAGATTTAATAGTTCTATCCATCCTATTGGTCTGTAAAAAAAAAATTTAATTGGAGGATATTTTCTTTTAATAAAAGTTCGAGGCTCAAATATTAACCAGATATACTATAGAGAGTATAATTATTCGGCCGAAAATTAAAAAACCGGTCGCAAATGATTGAATTCTGATTTTATAAAAATAATAACATCCACAGTATTTAAAAAAATACACAATTAAGTATGTATGTTTCAATAACAAAGAACGTGTCTATTGTTCATACTACTACTTAAAATAAATAATACTCAACCCTTTCCGAAAAAAATATTGTCAAAAATACGAAAAAATTTGCATCTTTCTTGTTGCAGACCCAAGTGTAATAAACAACATGTGTTTTTTATTCATAGAGGTGATTCTGTCCACATCAAACCGAATAGAAAAGTTAATGCAAGTAGTATGTACACTTTCCGATTCATTGTCCACAAAAACTAACAATAGTCAAAGGATCCGATTGTATTTTTCGGATGAAATTGATGAATGTTTAGAGGTATTGCCCTAAAAAAGTTATTATTTCCAAATCAGAAGACTAAAAGACTTCTACTGTCCTTCATCCTCAATATGCTCTTAAATCGAACAGCGCATTGAACGTTTTGGAACTTCGAGTGACAACACGTCATCACTTGCTCTTACGCACGTATCGCATACGATTGTCATTTTGTTTTCTCGCGCTTTCATTCCATCAATGTAATCGGACGAAAAAGATGACTAATAGAGACGGGCGTTTTAGATCACTTTTGTGACCTAGTTCAATCTAAGTCATTGGAAGTCGAAAATCAGTTCTTTTAGTTCGCTCTTTGTACTTAAAAAAACATCAAATTTCCTTTCATACTTTACAGACTTTGAGACTGGCAGTCTTATATCAAATAGATTGGCGTATCATCAGTCACTCAACACTGTGACTATTACTACTACTATTTATCTACAACTAGTCAACCATTTTAATACTCTAGACAAACGTAACGAAAAATAAGGTGTAAATCTGGTTTAGCAAAAATATGAATTTGTCAGGCTTTTTTGGCTCAAATGAAAGAATATACATAGAAAACGACATATTTAAAGCATCAAGGCTCGGACTCGATTATTTCATTAGAAAATTGTTATGAAATGTGCGCTTACTACGAAGAAATGCCAGTTAGTTGGTTGGTTATATTTTGTAACCGCGCTATCTTTTTTGCTTATTTTAATATTTTTATTAAAATAAGCAATAAAGATATCGCGGTTAATAAATTAAAAAACGCGGTTGAAAATAGGAATTAATAAAAAAAAACAAATTCTGTGAGTTTGTTTTTTTTTTATTAATTCCTATTTTTATTTCCAAATTCAGTCTTGCTAAGAAGTAATTCGGTCGGACAACTTATAAATTATACTTCCTTAGAAAAGCGCACTATTGTAAGTGAATTTTTCAAAGCACTTGTTTTTAGATAATCGCGACCAAGCCCCGGTTTTTGTAAACACTTCCTTTTTTACTTATACTATTTCTGATGTTCAAGGTAGCATTCCGTCATATAGGAATCACGGCTACCATATACTGATACTCATCCTCGATTTTTTTGAAAAAATACCGGTTTTCATACAGAATGTTGTTATATGATCTCCGCAGGGTCCATGCACCATATTTTTGTTCACAATATCGAATAACACTGGATTGTTAACTTTATCCGGTAATTCGGCAACTGTTACACTATCAATTTTTCTTTCCAATCAAAACAGCATATCACAGTGTGGTAATTCCCGTTTTTTCTACTCAACACTTTGTATATGATCTGTGCTCAACACTGAGCATATTGCATTTGACTTTACCGAATATCTCATTTTTTGCGAATAAATTTTTAATTTTTTCCCCTTTACATGGAATATCCTTGAAATTATGTCATAACGGCCAGATGGCCAGGTATTAGTTCTTCCTTAATCTCAGCCTATTTCGGATTGCAAGTAAATGTCATAAATAAATCGGGTCTCCTGTAATTTCGGACGTTCTGAGTTCTTCATTCCATATAATGCGGGGATCCCGTGAAAGTTAAGGCAAGATGACGTATTGTCCATATTTGCAGGGTTCGCATTAGCATCCGGATTTAAAGCAGTTTGTTGATATATACAGTCGTCAACTCTTAGTTGTTGTTGATTTTTACATATGTAATTTTGTCTTCCTGATATGCGCATAAAACTGCATACATGAAATAGTTTTATTCCTCGCTGAATTATGTTGAGGGATTGTCAAATAATAACCGTCTGCGCCTTTTACAAACATTAAAGGGTATCGGATCGTAGGGCAAAGGATCGTAAACACGGTGTAATTTGGATACTCTTTTTAGGTGTCCATCTTTACAATGAATCACTCTATCTCTAGGTCCTTTGTATTGGTCGACTAATAAGACTGTAAGTTCGTTTACTGTAGGTGAATTGTATCTTTGTTGATGTTGTGGGGTAAGGTCGGCGTGAATTATAAATTTTAAGTTGTCCGATGAAAAGTTACGTTTTAAGTTGTATTTGAAACTGCGAATGTATATATTATGACGACTCAATGCATACTACAGCTCATTGATTAAATCTACTTTTAGGTTGGGAGAAATATTAGGTCGCAACGATAATTGATCGGCATCAGAAATGAAATTAGTCTGTTGAATGACGTTATGTGAAACAGTGTATACCTGCGTATGTTAATTAAAAATTGCGCAGATAATGGACGACTTCCTGACAAAAAATCTTTTATTGGTTGTGGTGGTTCCTGCATATTAAGGAAAACTACTTTGCCTTCAATATAACACATATCGTTTGCCTCTTCACTCAATTTTTTGGCAAAGCACTTGGGGAAAATTTTCTTTATTAATCCAAGTTTTACAGTGTTTTGCTGAGCATAACTTATACTTGAATCATAATTGAAAGCTGATCTATTCCCGTGAGCAACATTTCGATGGTGTGCTCTTGTCGTAGATATCCGTTGTCTTTGCTGTGGCTAGACGCTTGGTAGCGTTCGGTGCTAGATTCCCTATCACGTGCATTTGAGACATGCTGTCTAAGGCTAGCAAACCACTACGAGCGTTCAATACTGGACTCCCTAGCATGCGCTTTTGATATATACTGCCTATGACTCGCGACACGCTGCGTAGTTTAAGTGGAGGACTCTTCCGCACGGCGTATTTTAGCTGCTCTTGTCTGAAATGTTTGCCATGAAAGTTGTGATTTTCTTTTAGGCGTGGTTATTATTGGAACGAAGTTCCTTATGGCATGTTACACGTTTGGCGAATGAGAGCTAGCCAGAAAAAAAAACTGAAATTTCGAACATTACTTTTGCTACAGTATAAAACGACACTTTGCCAAGCACAATTATATGTCAATTTTTTTTCTACTGGCTTTCTATTATAATCCGCCAAACCGTTTCCGATTCGATATGTATTTATTTGGATTAAAAATTATAAATTATTAGTTTATCATTTATTAAATACTTAAAATTAATAAATTACAAGAAATTTCCAGCATATTAATTTATCTCCATTACTGTTATTTAGATTGTTTTAGTAAATTTAACAATTCATTATGTTCATTTAAATGTTTAAAATAATATTTCTTTTTAAATTAATTTAAATTTTATTTTTATTTTTAAAAAATTTAATTTTATTTTAAAATTTATTTACAAATCTTCCACGCGTCGTGTTTCCTTTCCTAAAGGAATGAACGCACGCACAATTTTGCACGCACGATATCTCTCCATCTGTTCCGGTCCTTAACAGTGTGCAGTGTCTCATGCAAGTTAGTGCCCAACACCGAACGTATTTAGTCAACCTATCTAGCTGGGTTCCGCCCCTTGGTCGTTTACCATCCACCTTGCCGGTAATCATCAGCTGCTCCAGATAATGTCCGTCCTTCAGTATGATGTGTCCAAAGAATTCCAGGATCCTTTGCGAGCAGATAATGGAAATCAGATAATAGTCTTGATGTTAAGCTCACGAAGAATAGACTTGTTTGTACGGAACGTAGTCCATGGAATCTGAAGCATCTTCCTCCAGCGCCACATCTCGAAAGCGTCAATGCAGCCATGTTCGGCCTTTTTTATCGTCCATGCTTCCAAGCATAACTAAAGATGGAGAACACCAAAGAACTCACGAGTGAAATCTTCGTCTTCCGTGGTATGTTCCGATCCTTCCAAATTCTGTTTAGCTGGGACATCGCATTTTTGGCCATATACTTTTCGCAAGAGCCCGCGTTGCTGATGCTGGTGCTCAAGTAAATGAAATCATTCACTGCCTCGAGGGATAAGGCACCTGTCATGTGGGGTGAGTTGGCGCGGTCTACTACTATGAGTTTGGTTTTGAAGTGATTGATCACGAACGATCACGTGAAGTGATCACGACGAAACCAGCCTTCAGCTTCTGTGGTATTTGCCAGTTCAAGAAGTTATTAATGATCTGTAACAAAACTTTATTGGCATGTGATATTAAGGCTAGTGTTCGGTAATTGTCATACCCCGAAGTTGAGCCTTTTTTATGAAGTGGAAGTATGATTGATCTTGCCCAGTCGTAGGGCCGATCACCAGTGCGTCAAATAGTGTCACATATCTTATGTATTACGCTAGCGCCGGCAGTTTCCATTGCCTTAATGAGTTTAGCTTTTATTGGGCCTGGTTCGGGTACTTTCCTATCTTTGAATGCGGCTACCGCTGTCATGACTTCAAGTAGTAGTAGGGAGGTTCTGGAGCTATACCACTCTTCCATGACGTTGCGGTATGCGGTACTAGATTATCTTGGGGGTTTTTGTAGAGCTCCTTACAGTATTTCCGCCACCTTTCTGTCACCGCATCCAAATATTCAAGCTGGATTCCTTTCTCGTCTTTCATTACCCATGTTTTGGGTTTGGTTTGTTTCGAGAGTAGTTTCACTTTCTTAAAAAGATCTGCAGTTTGTATTTTCAGCGCATGGTCTTCAATTTGCTAATATATGTTCCCAATAAGGTTGTTTTTATCACGATGGCGTAGAAGTTGTATCATTCTACCCAATTCCAAATAAGCGTCACACTCTTCCCGACTAGTCAGTCCCAACATTCTCAGTTCTTTCCGTTCTTGAATTCTAATCTAAGTGTCATCAGAGAGTCTTGATTGTCTACGATTATGTCTCGACCATTGCTTGAAGATTTTGTCCACAGTCTTGTGCATTAGTTCTTTTAGGTGGTTCCATTGGTAATTTGCACTTGCACTTGCAGGTGGTGGTTGTTCCGCTAATGCAATGTTAATTTCATCACTGAACGCTACCTTCTCTCTTGGTTCCAGTCTTCGCCGTTTTGCTGGGGGGCTTTTCTCCACTGCCTTTATTCCCAGAGTAAATATGGCCACAAGAAAGCGATGATCACTTTCACAATCTGCACCAGGGAACGTTCTCACACTGGAAATTGAGCTTCTCCAGCGGGTATTGATCATAATGCAATCAATTTGATTGCGGTATCGGCCTCCAAGGGATTTCCTCGTATAAAGACGTCTTGGATGGTGCTGAAAGCTGTTGTTCATAATGAACAACTTCCTTTCGATGCAAAATTCCAGTAGCCTTGCTCCCCTCTAATTTCTCTAACCAAGTTCCTGTTTCCCAACCGTGCTTCTAATGTGATCGTCCATAGAGGCGTTGCCTACCTTTGCATTCCAATCCCCAATCATTATCGTTATTTCACGACCAGGTATTTTAGATAGGGTTGATTCCAGTGATTTGTGACATCATCTTCTGCAGTTACTGTTGGCGCATATACCATGACGATGTTTAGAGTGCAGGGGCGTGTGTTCAGCCTGTCATTAACTGGGTACCCCAGTACATGATTGCTCAGGTGTTATGGTACCCACAGCGCTACACCGTTTATACTGAATTCTACAGATCCTGAAAAATACAGGTTGTTTCCGTTGGCGGCTTTTTTGGTGGACTTGACCTCTCATATGTGTCTCTGTTATTTCCAGAAAGGTCAGTTTGTGTGTTTCTGCTTTTTTTCCACAATGACCAGCTCCCTCAGTGCCAGTAGGCCACGGATATTCCAAGTAGCAATCCGTCGGTGTTTTTGGATTGAGGTTTTCCTTTTAGATTCACTAGTAGCATGACCACTAACCGAGGCCTGGTGGTCCGTCTCCGCAGCTGCTTCGGTATCCAATTTCACACCTTCCGGCCCGGTAACTAAAAGGCGCAGATTGTTAGACGGATCGCCCAACGAACTAGCTTTGTATAATGCACTTTCCATAGGGGAGTTTTTCTTGGGTAAATACATTGTGGTGGGTACCCGAATCCTTCCACGGCAAAATTTTTAGAGGAGATTTAAATTCTCTCGGCCGCCGCCCGACATTCGGCGTTGAGAATTTTACGATTGGATGATTCTCCTCCATACCGACCCTTCTTTCTCATCCGGGCTTGAGACCGGCAACGGCTACTCCGCCGTTGCCGGTCTCAAGCCATTTTCATATATAATTTAACAAAAAAATTTAAAATAAAAATATTAAAATTTTTATTTTTTTTAATTTATTACCTTAATTTAATTTTTTAAAATAATTATCCTACTTTTAAAATTAATTTTAAATTAACTAAATTAAAAATGTTAAACTACAATCTACGTCCACCATGAAGGTCTATTCTAAATATAGGTGAAAGAATTTTTGAAATTGGATGAGTAGTTTTGGAGATTACCTCTCCAAACTTATAAATTTTACCTCTTTATAATATTAGTGTAGATTGGCAAGTAACTGCCATGCTTCAGGTCCTTGTTTAATTGCGGTGTGTTTCACTAGCTGTGCGAAAAGATAAAAAGATATGTCTCATGCCATTCTATTTTAGTCAGTCTTCTTTTTATGTCATCTTGCCGCTTAAAATGATGAATCAGATATATTTTCAGTATCTCATCCCTTATGCGCTATAAAGATATTTCTTATTATTTCTTGATAAATAATTGTATAAAGTACAGATAGCGATAACATTACTGTCAACAATATTTAAGTGTAGGTACAGAAATAACACATCAAAAAATTCAAAATCTTGACATTAAAATACCAAAAATATTTTCCACAAGTGTCCTAGATTTTGATAATCTGAAATTAAAAATCTGCTTATTTACAGATATGTTCTTAAAAGGGAAGTTATCGATGGCAAAAGCACTATTTTCTACAAAAACGTAAGGGACAATAATGTTTATATTTGTCAATGGTGAAGGATTCGGTAAATTTAATCTAATATCCATTAATTTTTTGTAAAACTGGGTATTTTTAAGTATTAATAATACATATCTGAAATTGGTACCTATGTGAAAATAGATAAATTCATAATTGGCCTGTATTATTGAGCAAAAGGGACAAAAAAATTTCAATACCAGAGGTCAAAATAAGGAAATAATGTGAAAAGTTATTAAAAACAGAGTAAAATTTTAGAACAAGCCCAAAAAATTGTGGCAAGCGATGATGACAATCATTAGGAAGTCATAGGAACATCTATTGGCCTTCAACTTAAAATAATTAACTAAAGAAATGTCAGTAAGCACACAGAAAGTAATATCTGATACCCTTTTTTATGGTGAAATGAATAAACTATCCATAAATGCACATATTACTTTGCAACTTACACTATTCACTGTTGTCTCATTTCACCGTTACTACATCACTCTTTCCGGCTCTATCTCAACATCTCATCTATTCATCACCTCACAATCAAACTGCCGCTCCATAACCCTCTCCATCTCTACAGCTAATCTATCTATCAATCATCGCACAATTTAACTGTATCTAAATAACACTTTTCATCTGCAAACCACACCATTTATCTCCTCACAATTTGACCCTGACCCCCGCTCTATCTCCATCCCTACTGTTTTAATCAACCTTATATCACAGTGATATCATTGTCTCCAATTATGTGATATTCATCATCTCAAAATTTCACTTTTGCTGACAATTATTCATACAATTCAAATAATTATGCACTAATAACTCAATTATTTCTACCAACGAAAACATCTATTCATCAGAATTCCCAGATATTCACATACTATCACCATTTAGTAGACTAACACTATCTTTCAATGATATGAAAGAGTGTTAATTGAAGACTTTATTATTTTCAAAAATAAGAAATAGTTGCTGTAAATACATTTTACAAAAGGCCAATTATCATTTTAAAAGTAGATATTTAAGTAAAATAATTTTACATGGAAACTCCTTTTCCTAATTTACCTTTATGTAATCCTTTAGGCAGTTATAAATTGTCTTACAAATCTAGGGAATTTTATGCTATAGTAAGTGCGAAGATACCTATAATCACCGAGCATGTAACTATAATAGTGTTGAATATTATGTCTTCATAGTTACAATCTCAAAGTCGCTAATATTCTCTCTGCGTCACATACTACGCCTCGCAAAACTGTATTTTTTATTTCAATAAGTGGATACTCAATAATCTTGGAAAACATTCATGGTTCTTTCTTAGTAACATTTGAAAATCTTAGAGTTCAACACTTCAATTATTTTCAAAGTATTAAATTTTTTCTTCTGTTTTGCACTGGAGTCATTACTGAAACTTGAATACTGCTTAACACATTAACACATTTGTACTGCATCGCCACCAAATTTAGTGTAATAAATCTGACTGGAAAGTGCCAAAAGGAGAAAGTTTGTTTTCTTGGAGATTCTGCTTATAATAATAATTTGATTACGATTTAGAAAATGTGGGAAATAAAAAATATTTTAATATCAATCCTTTTTCCTCTGTAATATCAATTCTTTCTCCGTAATAAAGGCCCAAAGCTATGGATATAGTTATATAAGTTATAAATTATGTTCGTTTTATAAATTCCGGCCAGGACCAGTTTTATCCAGTCGAATGGAACCCTTAATGAGGAGTCATTGTTCATACCATGGTCAATAACATACTCTCCACACTGGCTGATTTCTCCTGCATGTTCAAAAGATATAGTTTGCTCTCAAGATCTGCTTTGCAATCACACGCAAGTCTCAACAATGGAAATTAATGTTAACCTATGAAAGATCCTCGCATAACAAAATACAAGCTTCATATGAATGGTCAGTGGGGCAGGAATAGACTGTGCTATCCCAGAACCCTGGTCCCGAAAAAATTGTTCCTATATAATGGTCTGCATTAAAATTTCACCCATGAGAATTTTAATTTAAGTCCGAATTAATAATTCTTCATTATTAATACTGACATTACTGTGTGATTAAAGCAAATAAATTCATATTTTTACATGTATAACAATCATATATGTTGATTATTCTGTAAATTTTATTAAAGATGTTGTGAGGAGAACTACTTTTTTGATTGGTCAATCAGCAGCTAGACCCTCTCCCCCCAAGAAAAAATGCTACTTACATCTATGCCTCATGAAGTTATTGGTTAATTCCTGTCTGGTATCCTGAATAGAGACTAAGAATTTACATTTGATTGATGTTGTAATTGCAAAACCTTGATCTCCGTCTCAAACACCTACGTGCATTAACAGATCATTTCAATGACACAACACAGTGGACACATCCTCTTATTTGTTTTATTATCTAATATTGCTTCAATTAACTTACTAATGCCATCATAGAGAGGAGGCTATTCAGACAACGTAGTTTCTAATTGTTTATAGGATATGATACAGCATATCACGGTTTTTAAATGTGAAATACATCTAATCACATAAAATAATGAGACTTCCAGCATATTGTGAATAGAACACAATTATGCCAATTTATTTTTTGAAAATGGTATTTTACATTCAATTTCTTGTTGGTTTTTGAGTGAACAGTGCTTGTATGGACAGCATGTCCGTAATAATCACTCTTGGGTGAAAGTGGTATATACAGATTGTCATTTTCCACGATGATGTATACTTTAGTCGCAGACCGGACGCAATAGGTGGTAAGAGTTCTGTCGTTCATTGTTCATAAAGGCATAAAAACACTTTTGTGACATAATTACATACAAAAATAAAAGCCAGCAAAAGGATGTAACCAGTTGCAAAATTTTCTGTAATCTATAAGTTAATTTGAATACATTTTTTCGGACTTTAAACAAAAACGGTATTGGCTATGTTACTGCACCAGTATGCGTCACAAGTGTAGGGCATTTGATGTAATTATCGCATAAGTATAGATAATGTGAAAACGTTTGGAGTCAGTCTTCTTAAAAAGATAAAAGTTTCACACAAAGCAGTTGAATTTACATAATAATCCTACAGTATAATAATAATATGAAAATAAAAGACTAATATGTTTTTCATTCATTCCATAACATAGATTAAAGAAATAAATAAATTTCAAAGTATATGTTGTTTGAATAATATGTACAGTTAAAGAAAATGTTCTGTTTAAAAAAAGTAAAAGATTGTACACACCTGTACACTAAGAGAACATTTAACCTTTATTTCTGAACTCATGGAAATTTGAGAGAGGACTAAATTTTTCACAATCATTTTTTGGCTCTTACATCAATTTCAAATCCAAACAAAATGGGTTGCCTGATTGAAATACATACTGTTGGGATACCCTAAAAACCTCTCTATAAAGGAGAAATGGATTAAAGCTGCCGGATGGAAGAATGAGTTTCCTACAAAGATAGGAACAGTTTGCTCAGCACACTTTTCAAAACTGGTAGAAGGTAAAGAGGCTCTTGCATTTCCAGTTACAGCCATTAACTCAATCTGAACTTTAAGTTCGACAAGAAGAAAATTATAATAAAGGCTTTAAATCATGTTATTCACGAAGATATTTGATTGTATTGATTTTTATCAGTATGGAGATTTTCCTTCAAAAAATTTTGTAACCAATTTAATGAAAGTGGTAGTGAAGAAGTACGCCAGTGTTCGTTTATTCTATTTATCAAAACAATACTAAATTAACAAAATGTTCACTTCCTATATTTCCTGAAATATTTTGTCAATATATCTCATTTATTAAAAATATTTCGGGAAATGCGAACCTCAAACTTGTTTGAAATTCTGGCATGCTTGGAAACTAAAAATCGTTGAGCGTCATACATAATTAAATCCTGTTTTTTATATAAACTTAATTCTTTCATTTTCGATTATTTATTTCTATTTTAGGACCTGTAACCATGTGTACGTATTATCACTTTGTTGTATAAAATGCAGATAATAAATATTTTTATACTCGTAAATATTACAATTTACAATTTAAAATTAAGCTGCTAAGAGTGGTCGATAAAAGTTTGAATAACACTAAAATTTTAGAAGATTTATTTTGAGCAGAATAAGTACATGTGACTCAAGCACGCAGAAATACAAAAGCATTAAACACCTCCATAATGATTTTGAGCAGAGGTGAGCAGGGGCATGAGCCACAATGTAACTGGAGCGTTTAAAATTGTGACAACAGGTGTTTTGCAAGCAGTACTCAGTAAAACATAAGTCACATTGTAAGAGTTGGATGGCACATTATCAGTTTCATAAAATAATATTTAATAAGGCAGTCAAAAGAAATTTATTTTGAAATTGACATGTACAAATTAAATATAAACCATTTATATAACCTAATATAAATGAAGATTTACAATATATTCATATTTTATTTTTGTACACCATAACAAAAAGTAAATTTCCCACAATACGTTGTTTATTCACAATAAAACATAAAACTTTTCAAAGTATATATAACATTTTTTAAGATCCAAACAATAAAATTTACGAGTATGCCACTAATTTAAATTGTGCTTTAAATCTAAGTTAACTTTTATATACATAAGGCTCTATTATCAAGTTGCAATATACAATGAAAATTTTACTCCATTTTAAACTACTAATTGTATCACAAGTGAATCAGGTCAAATAGCATAGCGTTGCGATTATGTATAAGGGAGGTGTACAAGATTAAACATTAATTCCAAAAATATAGCAAGCAATTTGTAAAGAATAGTTTACATTTGATGCGAGATATACATTTATATAGGCCTGAAATTTTTATCTTGCCTTAATAAAACGTTTCTATCCTTATTTTCTCATAGTTTATACCCTCGTAGTCCTATTTTCAATCTGTAGTATTTTTTGACAGGAAAACTGTCACATTCAATGTCCTGTTTAACTGTAAAAAAAATTATGAAATTGATAGTTTCACCATTTACAACAGTTTGACAACGCATTGGATGAGAGAGTGCTACAAAACATATAAATGAAAATATGTTTCAATAACTTTTCGTAGGCCCTATTCAATCAGACAAAATTATTAACCCTAGTGATACAAGAAATTGACCTTTCATTATTTTCAAAAATGAAGTCTAATATCACCGGCATATCTTCTAAATATAATCATATTTGTTTATCAAAACTCAAAAATTACATCCCAGATCTATAATTAAATGGCCATTTTATTGAGCACCGTAACTCTACTTATATATCATAAACATCACTCAATCTGTTAAAACTTTATATGCAACTCAATAACAGCATTTACATAACATTTTGTCATGTTCGTTACTCAACATATATAGCAAGGACGGCAGTTACAGACCATAATGTTCATCAAATGCACGTCTGATCATAATGTTCATAGAATGAAATAAACTAATTTATTTATATAAATTCTCTTAAAATTATTTCAAAATCATAGACAAAATTAACAACTAACATGTAAAGCACATTGAAGTGAGTATATAAATCTAATATTCGTTTTTAATTCATTGAAATATACACATGAGTAGTACAATAGTCATATAGTAACATATTTTCAAATTTGTGTTAATCTATTGAAGTTCTGCAAAAGAAATCAGAAATTCTGGGTTTTTATAATTTGCTATTGTCATAATTATCATTGTAAACGAGTTTTATTAATCTTCTTAACCGATGAACTTATAAATTAACTTAATAAAATATACTTCCAATCTACAATATTTTACATACAAACAATGCTTCTTGTATATTTCTTTACTTAGTTTATATGAATCAAACAACTTCCACGTTAACTTAACACCTAGTTAACAACAAGAAATATGGATCCTACATTGAATATATGCAAAATATGGTAGATTTAAATGAAAAATACACATAAAAATAATAAATAAGATTATATTATATATTGTTACAAAATAAAACAATATAATTAAGAGATTCTTAAAAAGTTATATTTATTGGGTGATTCAAGGCTTGAAAGCAGGAATGAGACCACCGGCTTTACCAAGCAAGTTATGAGCGCCTTCAGCTCCATCATGTGCTGCTTGTTGGGCGAAAGATGAGACTCCTGTTAAAACCTGTAATCATTTCCGAAAATGTAATGTCATATGGATAAAAAAATATACATTTTTTTAGGGGTTTTTTGTTTATACTTACAGATTTTTGCTTAAAATGAAACAAGGCAACCATGAAATTGAATTAGTTTACACACCTGCTCACGTGTATCATCCATAAACTTGTCAGCCTGTTTAAGTTTATTATCCACAACTTGACCAGCAGATTTGAGGCCATCATCAGCAGCATTCTCTACTCGCTTGAGTTGTTGGTCAACGGCACCCGATACGGCGTTGCTTGCATCTTCTGCAGCCTTTGCCGCTGCTCTCTTTGTTTCTTCAATCGCCGCATCTGAAATGGGAAATTTAATTGTTACTTCAGTGCATAAAATAAATTCCAGTCTTTTATATACCACCTGCTATCATAAATGATAACCATTGTCAAGTTATGTCCATATTTTTAAGTGGTAACGAGCCAAGAAAAGAAATATTTTTCTTCAACATGGTATATATTGATTTCACAGTATAGGTTTTACCCCTTTTTTGGAGTTGCGATTTCCATCCTCTTTCCTCCATCCGTCACTGCCTAAGATTATAGATTCAGGTGTGGTCATGAAATTTTGCAAATAGATGCTTCATATAGACAGGTCTATGAATATGTAAGAAACTATTAAAAAAATATACCTAGCTACTTGTATTAAGCTAGCTACTTGTATACTTTGTGCTTAATTTTGAGACAAGACTCACGAAATTCTATTTTTAACTTTTTCTTTAGAAAATAAGATTAAATTTCTAATGTTTTCATTTTTATGCACCATTTGCAAAATATTAAGCTTCAAAGTGATGTGCAATGCGTCCTCCTTAACTTTTAAATATGGGGTTAAATAATGATTGGAACTTCCAAATGAAATGATATCTTTTAACTTGCCTATATAATTTTGAGATATATAGATAACTATGGAACACTACTTTGTGCGTGTTCCGAAACTCAGTTTTCCGATTTTTTAATATCATTTATAATACAAACTAGTTTCAGCAGTATAACAGTTTAACTTTCACCAATGCCAAATTTTAATTCAACAATTCTTTTTAATTAACAGTACAGAAGGAATTCTGGTATACGAAGTAATGCCAGTATTACAATATTACTGTATAGAAATCAATACAAAATGTTTTAAAGACAATGATTCCACAAGAAACAAACTTACTGGCAGCTCTCTTAGCTTCCTCTTTCGCAGCTTCAGCAGCTGCAGCGGCCTTCCTCGCTTCTTCCTTAGCAGCCTCGGCAGTCTTCCTAGCCTCTTCCTTGGCTGCTTCGGCAGCCTTCCTCGCCTCTTCCTTAGCGGCCTCAGCAACCCGAGCTGCCTCTTGTCGTGCTTCTTCTGCGGCTTTCAACGCACTAGCTTTTGCTGCTTCTGCTGCCTGTTTAGCGTCTTCTGCAGCCTTCTTTGTTGAGTCAACAGTCTGGTTTACCGTATCTAGCATAAAATTTACTGTTATAATGACTAATAATACAGACAAAAGTGTATTGTAAAAGTAAGCAAATATAATTAGAGAAAATGGCAATATTCGCTAATCCAAATGGTTACAAGATTATTGTCCTGTTTAATTCACTTATGTAATTCCCATTTCCTTTCATTTTTATCACTATAAATCTATGTTTATAATATGTTGAACATATGTTTAACTCATTTGTTATTCCAGTTAAAAACTACTCCTAACCTCATGCTTGTATTATTAAACTTTCGCATATAAATCATATACTTAGAATGCATACTTTTTTGCAGTACTCCATGGAGCAGTGAATATACTAATCAAGATACTCATATATCGTAGATTATTTTCGGAAGTGAAATATCCTCACCAGAAATTATGTTAAAGAAATCCTCAAATCATATAGCACTCAACTTAATAAAGAAGAATGACAGTAGAACATGAAAGTGTATTATCATGAATAAAGTTTAAAAAAACATTTGAATTTGTTTTAAATGAGAAGGTCCTATCATAGAAAGAAGCTTGAAATTGCAATCAGAAATCGATAATACATTTGTACTGCATAAAAAAATTTCCAATTTTCCTGTTGAGCAAAATAATTGCAATAATTTTATTTACTTTATAATGTATATTGAGGAAGTGAATTTAGAGTTTTAATTTTTTATTTCATGTTTCTTATTAAAATTCAATGTACTGATTATTACAGTAAACTTTTTTTAGACTTTACCCTCCAAAAACATATGATATCTGTAATTGACCCAGTTTTTAATTGTCTTCTATTTTATTAGGAATATTTCTTCAATGGAAACCATTTTAATTTTTGAAGTTTTCTCCGGAAACTGGAATGCAGGGGGATTTTTATACTCATTCATCATTTAACTAAAGGTATTATTATTGTATAGTGCTTTCAAAATAAAGAAATCCTTTAGAAGGCAAATCCATACTATTATATATAGCAGAAAAGTTTGTTTTTATATTTGTTTATTTTCACTAATGTCCCAAACTGCACATCCGATTTCAAAAGTTCTTTTTTTGTTAGAAATCTCTTACTTTGAGGTCCTGTAAATTATAGTGTGATATATATTATATTCTATATATCACACTATAATATATAGGACTAGAACAATGATAAAAAATATAACAGAAGAGTGAGAACACTGCTTAAAATATTCCGCCAAATTACACAGTGTAAGATAAAGTTAAATATTTATTGTAGTATTTCTGCCAAGGAATTTTTTATATTGTAATATTTCTTCCTGGAGGGGGGGGGGGGTAGATCAGCATAATTAGCATAATTCTACATAGGTGAAATTGCTGAGTAAAACTAGCAACTGATGAACAATAAAACAGAAACACATTTTGTAAAAAGCAATATGTGAAATATAGTTGCAACGAGATTTCTAAAAACTAGACACATAGTGATAACAAGTTAGTAAAAAAGTACTATGAAGTGTAAAGGGTTTCCCAGAAATAAATCAAAGGAGGTGGCTTAAGATATCAAATAGGATTGTTAAGAAGGGAATAGATAAAAAAAACTATTGAATCAAAATGATTGGAGCAGAATTATTAAAGTATATTTGGAAATTTTTGTACTCTAAAGCATTTCACCTGCGTTGGCGGGATAAACATTAAATACAGATATATATATTTGTGAAACAATGATGAGATCATCCCTATTTTTAGATGCTTATTCGTCATGTGATTCATATAATAAGAGTCAGTACTATTTGCGCAGGATGACTGTTCAGAGATGACATTTCAAGAGAAATATTATTTCATCTTCTTTAGGATTATATCAAAAACGATAATTCATAGTAACAATAATTTTCTGCCCATAAATTCAATAATGTGCAGTAATTGTATTTCAAAACTTATTTTGTTTGGATAGCATTTAAGCAAACACTGTACATTTTGCTGTGGTATTTTATGGAATTTATTGTTATCTTGGATAAAAGAATACCTTTAGTAGAATTATACGCGTTCATTCCATCGTTAATAGCGGATGCAGCTGCCTTCCTGGTGTCATCTAAAGCGCCCATTGCCTGGCCAGCTACATTCTTGGCATCACCTGCTGCTACTGACATTTTGGCTAATTCTTTATCTAAGGAATCAATGGCTGAATTCCTTACATCAGTAGCTAGATAATTAAAAAAAATACACAATGCTGTAACATTTATTTTAACAGAGTATACAATATATATTGAGTTTTATAAAATAGAATTCTGTAAATATTGCATTAATCTGTTTACTAATTAATATTCAATATTATTTAAAATCATTAAAACAATTTTAATTTAAGGGATAATTTATAAAAGTGAAATTAAGAAATTGATTAAATATGATAAATACACACCTGTTCCAGCAGCTACCTTCTCTGCATCAGTGGCCGAGGACTGCACAAACTCTCCAGTTTTCTTAGCCTGCTCTTCAACGAGATGGGATGCTTCTTGTACCTTCTCATTTGCCAAGTCGACTGCATCTTTCTTCTTACGATCAAATAGGGACGCAGTCTTTTCCCCAAAGCTCTTGAACGCTCCTTTAATTATGACATAATATTGATTATTTTAAATAATGCACCATTTAACAAACAAAAGCAAAGAATTTCAATAACAGGCGATAAAATTCTATAATTGTGAGAAGTTACCTATCAGAATATAAACTATTAGCTAAAGCACCATGTAATCTTGCAGGATATTGATCTTTTTTGGTTATACAAAATTGTGGTAATTTTGTATAACCAAAAAAAACAAAAAAGTTGTCCAATTTGTTTATATACGTAAAAAACATTGATGTCTCTAAAAAAACGTTCACAGCGCCATATCACAAGAAATTTTAGTTACTTGTATGTCAGTCAGTACATTTCAGTTCTTACGAAATGAATAGAATTATAAAACACGGCTTTCAACGCAATACGAAAAAGTACGACTGACAAAGAGGAGAAGGCCATGTTATAAACGTGAGAGAATATAATTCTCAAACAGAGATTAAAATTACAGGTATTTGTGCAACTACTTAGTTGCACAAAAAAGAATCGTCCCCAAATACGATCTTTTATTAGGGTATTTGACTTGAATTTTTAAATTGTTTTAAATTGTTCTATTTTGCATTATAAGCACACTACATTTATATTTCCAGGATATTTTTCGCACTCGCGCTAAAAACGCAATTTCTGTAATGGCGGCTAATGTGACGTCACACACAATGTAAACAAACAGTCCTGCCTGCTGAAGGGGATTATTATTTATTTTCATATTAAAATGGTGTATAAATGGTGTTTAGTGTCACATGTACAAATATGCCTATAAAAAGTCAACACAAAGTGTACGTTTCAGTGCCAACAAATCTTAAAAGACGAAAAACGTAACTGCGATTAGCCCAAAGATATCCAAGCAGCATTGTAGCTCACTCAAATATTTTTATGTGTGAAAATCATTTCGATATAAGTAATATTTGAGTTTTAAACATCTTGTTTATCCAACATTCAGGAAAAGTTGATTTGTCTATGATTTATGTTTGGAATAAAGTGCTGATATACATATTATACATTAGCATATATATTTAACCAATAACAGGGCGTTTGCGTCGCTGATTAAATTTCAAAAAATATTGTGATTTCTTTACGAAAATTAAAAGCAACACGCTTATTTACGTTATAATCTAATAGGATGACCCCGAATTATGGTATATTTTCGATATTGTCAAATAGTTTTCCGTTTTCCTTTATTTTAAAAGAAACTTGTACATAAATGTTGTTTTATCTACTAACAAATGACAGTGGCGTACCCAAAAGTTCCTTAATTTATCACCAGATGGCACTGATGTTATTTTATACAGTCCTATACAAAGGTCTTTTCAAATTTTATGTTGGTACTTAATAAACCCACCATCTTAGTTCGTCAGTGTTGCCAAACATAATATTTCTCCAAAGTTTAAACCTTCACCATCCTTATGCAAAACATCGCGTTTTACTTCGCTCGCTTTTCGATCTAAACGGCATTCATGTAGCAAGAGCATACTAAGCTCTCATCATGAAATTTCCATATTTTGTTTGTTATTTTTTTCGCCAAAATTTACTTGCTAACTGAATTGAAAATTGAATGCCACACTCTATACAGATATCCTACCAGAGACGTTTGAATAGTTTCTTGTAGAGACATCCCACAAATCGCTGGAAAATAGTGGCGTGTTTATTATTAACCAACCTAATTTTTATTATTGTTTGAAAATGTAAAAATCTTGAATAACATTTCACGATCCTAAATTTCGACGAAAAATTGTTTATAAACATTTTGGCGTACAGAATGTCATTCTTTGAAAATATTTTCATAAAATCGGAAAACCTACTGCAATATACGTATATAAGTATATTGCAACAACTCTTAAAAGACAAAAACGATTTAATTCTAGCACAATTGAACACAGTATTTCCGTATGTTACAATCTTGACTACTGTAAGTTGCCAGTACTTCGACAATTTTATCTTCAGCACGTGAGACTGAGACATAATCGTTTAGGACGCGCTGTCTGTGTATTAAATCTTAATTGACCCAGTTCCTATATTAGGCAGCCATTTTCGCATTAATAGGTACAGGCGGTTTCACAAATATACATACAAGTGCACTGCTGGCTCGTGACTGCGCGACAAGTTTGGCCCGACGGTCATGAACTCGGAACGATCGCCAAACCCACGTAGTTTGATGCCATGCAACGAATTCGAAAGCTAATTTCTTTTCCGAATGCCACACTTCCGTTCACATACTTGACAGACAAAATCGAAAGCATAAACCGGTTTCCTGATCCCACGTACCTACACGAAGTCTGTCTTCGTTTGTAACCAAAATATGCTAAGAAATCTTCCAAATAGGCAGGTGCATACCTCTTAACAGGTTGAGACTTATGTAAAATACCTTGCTTGATATAGGTGAGATAAAAATTCAAAATAACGTCAGTTAAACTCCAAATACAATATAACAATATTTAAATTATTCAAAATACTTTTAAAGATTATTAATAACTTGTTAAAATTAACGCATAAATTAAGTTTTTCGGCGCTTATAAACTAATATCACTTATGTAAAAAGATGGAAATTATTACATTACAATGTTAGTGGAGAAAGAACCGAAAAATAATATTGTCACACATAATGGACACTGCTGAATACCGCATTCCACTATGCGAATTCGTATAACGCGACGAAAAAATGCAATTAGTACAATCCCGTTAAGGGCAAACATTTTGATATAGTTTTTTTTATTAATTAGGAGAAAAGCATACATTTGCACTTACATACTGTTTTTGTATGAACAATGAAGCTGACAGTTTAAAATAAATTATTTTTTATAAAAACTGTAAGTAACTGATGCGAAGATGTGTGCATGCACACATTCCATTATGGTCGTTTTTTGTGAGATACATGGATTATGGTTACAACTTATCTTGAACATAACTACATCTGATAATGCATAAATATACCGTATAATGCGGTTTTGCTAAAACGCGTATGACAGGCCATTATTGCATTAAAAGCGATCCCCAAAATGCGAGGTAATTGTTTCATCTTCAATATGACGGTCTCTTTTTTATTATGCTTTCTTTGATTCTATCTCTTACGCCATAATTAGGTAATAGCGTTACCTCGAGCTACACATTTTGTTCATTTTATATGAGTGTAAAGTGTCCATTGGGAAATACTCAATGGACACTACACTTTTTTACTTTTTTTACAGTCAACAAAAAACGCTTCGTTTAACATAAAATTATGTTAATTGCCTTAAAATGAAAATAGAGAAATAAAATAATGCATATAACAATATGTGATAGTAACAAAACATTTTTGTTTATTTTATTACAACTGTATGATATATACAGTATCAACAGCTGTATTTATGCATAAACTAAGCATTGTACCTTTACTGAATAAATAATGTTCGAATTACTAATAAAATAAAATAAAAGACACAAATATATTCAACATAGACATTTTTCAATCACTCTTAAAATAACTGAAAGAGTGTCTTTATATTGTCTATGCCTATGAAGCAATCAGGATACATCAAGTGTGGGCTCTAATGAGTTTTAAAAAAACACAACAAATAAACTATTATTAGATAGTTTTTACATTTTTACACTTTACATAGCTAACATACATATGTATTGATTTATAATGAGAATTACTATGTAGTAATTCTCATTTATTATACAAAAGTGGATTGAATAGATTAAATTACACAGATTCCTTCTTGAATATCAATCTCTCTCAAACCATTTTTTAATCATTTTACTCTCACAACCCTTCAAATTAAAAAGAAAAAAATAGCATTGCGACGGCCCACCAAAAAATATTTTGATAATGGCGTGCATGTGGTCGTACAAATATTTTATTATGCTCAACCTATACTGCCCATCCTACTTGTTAAAGGACAGATATATTTACTTAGTGTCAGAAGATGATATCTCCACTTATGTAATCAATCATTTAAATAAATTAATAAGGAAATTCGAGTATTAATCACAGAAATTTCATAATTACTTCTTCCAATTAATTTACTAAATTATTGTAAATATTTCCTTCAATTCATCAAATAACATTACATAATATAAAATTGTCAACGTTACTGTAAGCTCTGTATGTAACAAATAAGTAACTGGGAACATCCATTCGTTGGAAAGCAAAACGAAAAAAACAGATCGAGTTCACGTTCGAGGATCGTTTCAGATTCCTCGCTACGGAATCTTGAGACAACCTGTTCCCGCAAATGCAAAATGTGGCTCTTCAGACAGCACAATCCGGTTAAATGGACATAAACTCTCACTTGGTATATTTGTTCTTATGAAATCTCAGTTCGTATTAAATCTTAGCGAAAGAATGAAATTTTTTCCCGACTGATATAGTAAACTATTAACTTGTTGAAGCAGGTTATATATAGGTGTTTTATTGGTGAGTATCGAATACTTTTACCGACCGAATAGACGTATAAAATCTACATATGAGTGGTGGAGCTACCGCTGAAAACTAGTCGCACACAATTGTTTATTATAATATTCAAACATTAAAAATAATATTTATGATTGTTATTTGTTATACTGTTATATTTTTTCTTGACGATTGATATTATAAATGTGTAACAATATATACAATAACTATTACAAATAGCAAATAAGTACTCTTGCTTGACTTGAAGAATATTATTACTAGAGTCTAGAACAATGATTCCCAAAGTATACTATAAGGACCTCCCGGTTTCGATTTTGACTTATTGGGGGCATACATCAATGGGAAAAATATATGGGGATCCACGTGAGTGGTTTCCATTTAGGCATGTCGTCATCAACATTCAGGCATTCCGTAAATAATATAATACACATAAGACGGATTGTGTTAGGAGTTCAGAGGTATAATTAAATTAAAACTTTATTGATGTTCAGAGGTATAATTAAATTAAAACTTGATTGATATTTCATAGAATTTATTAAGTATCTGCTTTGTGGTGTGCTATGTTCATGTGCAGGTTTTTACAATTATACATATCAGCAGCAACGTGTCGCGCAAATTATGAATGTTTTTTTAAATTTTTCACTCTACGAAAAAATCCTATCATAATGAGCAGCACTGCGTCCTCTCTGACAAACAAATGTTACGTCATAAGTTTAGAAAATTCAATATTAGACAGGCATTACACTACACACAGAAAAAAAGAAATGGGCAAGTAGTCTATGGGGCAAAAAAGTTTTGGTAATATATAGTTTAGAATATCATAAACAAAACGAAGCTAAAGAAGAGAATATAATATATATAAAAAAACTTCTTCTTTAAGTGGTAGTTGCTTTTTTACCTCATTTAGTTTAACATTGCTAATACGGAATTTACACCAGATTTTTGCCGAAATAAAAAAATGAGGCTCGATTTGTTTTTGCTTTCTTAATCATTTCACTGAATAAGGTTTATATAGCTTCAGCTTCAGCTAAAAAAACTTGCTAGTATTGTAAAAACTATGGGGGTTCCATAAATATTAAAATATTATTGTTCCAGGAATACATAATTTATTGTTGAATTTCTGAAATTTATTATACAATAGACAAAAGAAAGAACGTAGGTATTCCGGAAGCACAAGTTAAAGACAGATAAGTGTGAGATAATAAAGCAGTTATTACGAATTGTTATTTACTGTTATCAGTCGTTAGCGCATCTATTCGTAATCATTAACGCATCTATTCGTAATCATTAACGCATCTATTCGTTTAATTTGGACTTCAAATTTTCTTTATAATTTTCTTAATGTAATTACTTCATTCTTTACTTTGCAACGTTCCAAACTGTTTGGACTGAATTGTAGATTACCAATAACGTTTTATATTGTCAAAAAACCTTCTTTAAGGTAACGTAATTACTTGAAAACGCATATTCTTAACGGAATACGAAATGGAAACGGTACACAAATTAATGAACGCTACCACCGTGACCGTAATTATTTCTCTGGCCGTTAAATAATCTTTCAATGCCGGATGCTAGGGGGTGCAAGTCAGGTGGAACATCCGCGCGTAACTGAAGACAATGAAACGCTATGGATAAGGTGAACAGACTCGCCTACAAGCAAAATACGGCGAATATCGACATGGTGTGCCGAGATCTACAGTCGGGACATCTAAAAGCATTTTGGTGTACAAATTCAAACATTTGTCTCAGGGCTAGGAAAAACAATTGGATTTCATCATTTTTTTAAAATATCAGAACCGATTCAAACGTTTCAAATAACACGTTTTTATGTAATAAGTTCAAATTGGGAGTTTTAAATCCATCACTTACACTGCTGTGCGCAAAAAATCTCATTAAACACAGCGGGACTATTTCTAGCATCATTTTAAGGTAAATGTAGAAATATTTACTTGCAAACTTACAACAAAGAAAAACACCTGCCTTCCCACGACCTCCTTACAAAACAGATCCTTCGTGACCCCCAAACCCTCTCCCAGACTCCCCCCCAGAGAAAGAACCCCCAGACCCACTTCCTCTAATGGCTGTCAAGAAAATGACATACGATGTTGTAAGCTGCATAACAGCAGATAGTTATTTTGTGTATTTTATAAAAATAGATATTTTGATAAACATTTATTTTTTCCAGTCTTTTACAGATATATTTTCTCGCCTTAATTAGAATTAAAAAAACATGCGATATCGAAATTAAGTAGTAGTTATTCCTCTACCATTTATATATTTCATCACCTTTCATTACCCCTATAGAAATAACACATTTTTAAAAATAAGAATCTTTAATAAGAACAATTAAATAAGAACATTTTTATATAACTTTTAAACAAAATTTAATTGACCACTTATAAAAGCGTGATTATCCTGCGAAGAATTTAATAAACATCTTTTTTAAATAAATGAAAATAGGCAGATACATTCACTTTATAGGCATTAATATAATTGCCAAAAAAGATAAATTTTCTTTTGACGATAGCCGAACTAATTTTACAAACTAATGTAATTGAGTACTTTGTTCATATAAGGTAAAAATTGAAAACCACAGACCTAATTAAACTCAGTATTTATTACTGTAAAAACAAAGAAAGGAATTCCATTACTTCATGTAAGTGGACAAAGACAAACAAACCTCAAAACGTAAACATTTTATATGAGACATATTACGTAACTATGTTTAAAATATAACTCAGCAGGCTATTAAGCAGAAATTCCAAGACATCAAGGTCTTTACGAGTTTATTATCGTATTCAAAACACGATCATTAGTGAACACGGCACACATATATGATCTCCATACTGGCTGTGGCGCCTGCAAGAAAATTATACCTTAGTAGAGAACGGAACTACGCGAATTTTTCTCGTATTGCGATTCCCCGAATATAACGAGTTGAATATTGGACATAATTGGTTAAATGAGCTATAGAATTTTATACAGCTGCATCTTGAGTTTATTTTGGCAGAAAACTGCTAAAAATCTAAAAATGCAATAGCATATATAATGCTGTGCAATTATTTAAAAGATAACGTCTTTCCGACGATAATAGGTAACCTTTAAATAAGTTCAAGACTCTGACAAAAAACTTCTTATCACCGTTAAACCAATCATTAAGACATCGCCTAGCCAAGACATTACTTAAATCTATTTAATCACATACTCGTATATTCAAATCAAATTAAAACAACTTATTAGAATCTTCGAAATAAAACGTTAAACTTGTTTAGTCTATCTCGTGTCCAACTGTACGTTGTTACTACTTATCAGAAGATATTTTATAACAAATATTTATACGTATTAAGTGAATTATTATTACGTATATATAAACTATATAAAAAGTATATAGCTATCAAAACTCTAAAAGCCACCAGCTCGGTATAAATAGCGACACGTCCATGGGTGTGATTCAATTATTTTATGACATCCGAGCAGTTACTCTGAGTCTACCAAGATGTTATTATCTACTCTAGTTGACTTAATCTCACGTTCGAGGATCGTTTCAGATTCATTTGGCGATCTGCTTGATCTCTCTTCGTTCATCTACATATAGTTCTATCCAAATATCTGAACCTATCATCGAACTATTATCGTATAACATCGAGGGACTATTATCGTATAACATCAGCATGAGCAAACCCATCAGCGCACCCACGGAACAGCAAAATATAGGTCTATTTGCTTTCCGGAGGATATCTCATGCAACTATTAACCGCAAAACGACAACTGATATCTCTCGAGTACGAGTTCAGGGAAAATTCTCCGTTTGCGCACTAACTGGGAGCGTTTCGACGCTAACCATTGAGATCTATTCACCTATCGAACGAACTCAAGCCGCTGAACAATGAAGTCACTCCTTACTTTAAACAGAATGTTCACAAAATATGCCTCAGGGCGTTTCTAAATCCTCAAGAAGAAACAATTCGAGTCCCTTCAGTCAGCGAAGCCTCCAAACGGTACGTCAGTCTTTTCTCAGCAACTAGTCTTCGGCAAGTCTATCTTCGGGTACCATCGTTGGACACTTAAATCGATCGACCCACCTATTTTTAGTGGAGACTACAATGTCTGATACAACTCCCAGGATCTCTTTGCCTTAATAGTAGGAACAAGTAACCATTTGTCGCCAATTAAGAATCTCTAGTACTTAAAATTCGCAGTGAATCGTATCTAGTCTGTACCTGTTACTAAAGAAAATTTCCATAAGGGATAGCTTAGTGGGACACTACGCAGTTACTTGTTTTCAGCGCACTGGAATATCGAACCGGAAAATGTTTAAATGGCATTCGCTGCCACCACTGTTATTAAAATTATTATTAAAATTGTGAGTATCGGCAATAAGGTAATGTTATAAAGATACATCATTAACATTCTGAAAGTAGTCCTCAGAAAACAAAATAATTTATTCATCTTCAATAACACTATTACTTTTATATATTGTCTTTCTTTGACACTTATTACTTTCATCACATTTCGCGCTAGGTGGAACCATATTTTTTATTCGTTTTAAATAGATATAACGTGTATATTTGAGTATCACGTTGTTGTTATATATAATATCGACTATATTTTCGTATCCGCAAAAGTAATCAGTATTAAAACAAAAGTATTTATAGAAACGGAGTGTAATATAAGAAGTTTATTTTTCGTCGGTAGAGTCGTTTCTTCTTTGTATTTATACGATGATATTTTTATCACCGTTTGTGACCTACCTTACGCACGGTTCCCTTACGATATGAGGAAATCACAAAACACTTCACACATCACAAAACACTTCGTTAAAATGTTGTGTTTTAACAAAAACTTTTGAAACAGACAACTTTTACTTATGGTAGCTTTGAACTTTGAAATAATTGTGATAAAATATAGACGTCGTTACGGGTATAGGAAAAATATTCCTACTATTATAATGTTACTACGTATCTATATATTAATATGTGAAGAGAAGACTTTGTACCTTTTTTTAAGCTTATTGTGTACACGGAGGAGTGTGGGATTTGGCATAGTTTACATGGATAAGTTTATACAGAGAAGGAGTGCAGAAAGCTAACATTTAAGCATAATATATGTTGAAATATATTAAAAGAATCATTGTTTACGTTCAACAATAAAAGATTCATCGTTTACTTTCATGCTATCAATGTTAAACACTAAGTATATGGTCAAACAGTCGCACAGAGTAAAGATTGTCGCCAAAGAATTTTGCCAAAGAAGAAGTCAGATGGACAGAATGAGTAAATGAATTTTGTATTATTTCAAATGTTCTTTTTTCAATAATCTTTGGAGTGTATGTTAAGGCAAAAAACCGTTTGTTTTATATTTTGTGTAATAGACATCTGTTTTATATATTAGTGAAATACAGCTTACTTAATATATTCGTATACCTGTTGCAAAAGGGAAATTTTGTAGCAGCAATCTGAAGTGACTTACTCTCGCCTACATATTACCTGTACATTACTTCTACGGTAGGAAACTTTACCGAAGCAAGCACGGATAGTTCAGACAGTTCCTTTTCAGACTTCTCTTATATCTATCATTATCGTTAATTCCCTTTAGATATAGCATGATGGCGTAGAGTTCCTATAAATCTACCTTTTTATTAATAAAATAATTCTTTTAATAGATTATTTTTACGGTGGAACATTTACCAAAGCAAGCAAAGACAATTCATTTTCTTCTATCATCGCAGTTCCGTTCAATTTTGACATAGTATGATGATATAGTTTCTATGGATGAACTTTTTTTATAATAAAATAGTTCTTTCATACGTGATTTTGATATAAATCATTCTTTCATACATTAGTTTTACGGCAGGAATTTTCACCGAAGCAAGCAAAGGAAGTTTAGGCGGTTCCTTTCCAGACTTTTGTTACATCTATCACCATCAAGGCAACCACCCTTTAAATACAATATGATATATAATGATGATGTATATATCATAGCCAATATATGATAATGTATACATCATATAACTACCTTTTAAATACAATATAATGATGTATATATTATAGCCTGTAACTATATTCTCAGGAACCAAGGTATACATCAGTAAGATGGATATACGTCAAGCTTCAGTAAACGTTAGTCCAGTACTCTAGTAGATTAACGTCTACATACGAGCAGACAATTTTCCCTCATTAAACAGGGTCGCAAGAGGAGTGGACCAACGAAATGTCGGTGGCAGAGGAGGTTTTTAAACATACGAAACAATATTTTTTTTATCATACGCCTAATAGTTTTATTAGGTATTATTCTGTTTTTTTATTGTCCAAGATCTTTCAGAAAACATTTCGTCTTCGTAATTAAAATGATGTTCATTCGCTATTATTGGCAACATAAAAATTAAACGCTGCTTTGCATTTTGCATTGCATTTTTTACATTATTTTACATTGCATTTTTTTACACTAACATCGTTCAAAAATCATTTTTCATGTTTTGTTATTTAAAAAATTCCAATAATAATGAATGAATAACATTTTAATTAGGAAAACGAATGTTCTATTAAACGACGATATTACGAATGTTCTATCTTGGATAATAAAAAAGCAGAAATAGTAATAATACCTAATAAAAAAAATCGTTTTATGGGCAGTAATAAAAATAAAAAAAATATAAAACATCATATCTCTAAAACTATTAGGTCTAGAATAATAAAATTTATTGTTTCGTATCTGTCGCCCCCTCTATCACAGACATTTCGTTGGTCCACTCCTTACGGAACCCTTGTATAATAGTATTGATACCTATTCACAATAATTATTAGTCCGTTTTTGGAAAGTAGTGCGTTATCAAAACTGAAAAAAGCTAACTCTTAGACCATACTCGATAACAAGTTTCAAGGTTAGGTTTGTTTTCACATGAACTGCATATATACATAATAAACATATATTTCTTAATTCTTCTAACGCTTCTGTGTTTTGGCTCAGCATTAAATTCCACAATGTATGAAAAATGTTTGTTGCATTAGCGAGAGAAATTATTTACAGCCTTAAAAACATAACTGCAACGGTTGCTTAAGACGATGCTACGACGCAACGCACTTTTTTAAAGCATTTGAGTACAACAAAAACAACCGGCGGCTGGTTCGTGTTGAAATTATTTATGTTATCATCCTCCTAGTGGACGGCTATATTTGTAACGGGCGTAGGAGCTTCACATAATCCACGAGGTAAAAACCGGTATGTATTGGCTCAATACGTACATTTTTATGTTTTGCGGCTATAATTATATAAAAAAACGGACGCCGTATACGACTATTTGTTGAGCTTATTAAATCCCAAGTTACCTGGTCTTTTAGTGATATGTATATTCAGCGTTACAAAGTTTTTAAGATTTTAAGGCGTTACATACAGGTCTTCATTAATTTGTTTTTTTTTCGATTCCCCTCTAAAATATAAGAGAAAATATATAACATTATTTTTCTATTACTGAGAAAACATTTATTTTTCAGGAAAAAAATATTTGTAATTTTCAACATTTTCTCAATTATAATTACATTTACACATTTCATTAACATAAAAAGAAACTCCACTCTGAATTACCAATATAATATATTTTTTTTTCTGTGAAGTAATGTATCACTTTTATCGTGCAGCGTGGCGTGTACTGCATGACGTTTAACCCTTGCGTTAACGATGAAAATACGTAAAACGGGATATAATACAACATTTAATTGATTATACTTATTTTACATTCAGAAACCCACAGAAGCCAGCTTGCTGTACTAAGTTAATACGTATAAGCCAAACTTGAGGTATAGCTGAATTACATCTAGAACTTGCTACTAAAGTGCCGTGTCAGTATCATAAATGGTGAACGAATCGTCGTCAGAAATTAGGAAGCACGCGCTTCGTAAAAGGAGCGCCTAATTGGTAAATCTGGCATTCCTTTATTGCTGTTTATCCTTCTTCGTTGATTTTGTGGACAGATAAACAAAAATAAAGGTCTTTAGTTTTATTAGGTGTTACCACTTTCATTCATTACATAAATTCTCTTAACTAACTTGTGTTACTTAATTTCTAAGGAGGATGTTCCCCGTTTGAATCCAAGAAAACAGTAACACGAAAGGAAAACAGTAGCACGAAAGGAGATGTATACAAAGTAATTGAATATGTAAAACATTTTGTTCTTAAGACATAAGAACGAAATGTCCGAATTTTAACATGATAAAGGAAAAAGAACGTGTAATTCAAATAATTAAATTCCCGACGTAGTTTTCATTACCTCAAGTAACTCCTGCCGCAAATTTATATATAGAATTAATATTTTGTAGATTCTCTTAATGTATTCGACCAAAAAATTTGTAGCAGGGCCAATCGCCGCGGTACCTTGCTATGTAGTAAAAGATAGACGATATAAGATTATTGTCAATGGTTATGTTATAGAACACAGATATAAGATTATTGTCAATGGTTTTGTTATAGATTATTGTCAATGGTTTTGTTCTATGCCCCAGTCCATAAAAAGCTATTAGATCAAGTTTTTTTAAATATTGAACAGGTACTACCAAACCATTATTTTACAAGGTACAATACAACGTTCAATGTTCCCTAAATCCAGATCAGTTTAAGACTTTGCTGTCTTTCTGTCTGTCTAGCACGTATTTTGAACAGTGTGCTGTAGTTATTATAAATGTCGACATAATGTAGTAGTAATGTAAGCAGAGAGGAGTAATAGTTTCCATACTATAGTTCTAGTTGTATTTATATAACACAATATTTGTCCGTTACACAAAATATTCACCTGATAAATATGAAATAATTAATACTAGTGGTTGAAATTCTACCATAATTCATTAAATTTTTAAGTTTGGACGTTATTCGGTTACTTGAAATTCATTTAGTCAATCTGACATTTTAAAACTCTTTAGGGACAATCTTTACTCTGTGCGATTGTTGACCACAGATTATGTGTTTGACATTGACAATATGAGCAATGAATCTTTTATTTTTGAAAATAAACAATTAATGTTTTAATGTACTTGCAATATATAATTTAAGGCATTTGTATCACAAATTATATATAAATTTTAGCTTTCTGCAATTCTTCTCCGTATAAATTTTAACTATACAAAACCTCACACTCCCCCGTGCGCGCAAAATGCTTACAAAGGGCTACAAAATTAACTACAGGAAAAATATTTTATTTTATGTCATACTTTACTTTTAAATTTTATGTCATACTTGGCATATTTCCATTTTTTTATTTCTCTAAGTATAGTCATTTAACTGATGTTAAGGCCGCCAATAGGCACTCGCGTGACCGAGATGAATCTTTCGCTATCAGATTTATTAAACTATTCTCTATGGTAATACTCCTAATTAGATATAGTTACATGTATATATTCACATTTACTTACGTGCATACATACACCCGTAAAAGTATTACGATGCCCTCCTTTTAGCTTTGCCGTTGTCGTATAAAAAAGTGGAGTCTTGACTCACCTATTTCCCGTGGTACCAACAGCACGCGAGCCGGTTCTATTTAGTACTACATTAATAACGTACTACACAATATTAATTTATTTATGTGGAAGAAAATTATCACCTAAGCGACGTCAACGTGCTCTACGTTGACGTCATTGGTTCTCCGACTAGTGACAGATGTTCCCGAAAATATTGGGCTATTTTAAGATATATAATCTAAGAATAAATTAATACTTTAAAAACTAAAAAAGACACGCTTTCATAAATACTACACTAAAAAGCAAAAAAATACTTAAAAAATAGGATTCTAGAGTAAGCCATGTTTGTTATTGGGTATAATTGTTGAATGTAAAAGCATGAGGCGTTTTTCGATATCTAACTGAAATGTTAAGAATTTTTATTAACATAATATTAATTTAAAAAGCAAAATAACTTACTTTTGAGACAAATTGCCCGAGCGATTTACACTCAAATATTATACTCATTAACAAACGTAGCTTACACTAAAGTCCTTACAGTATAGACAAAGGAAACAGGTTCTATAATTATTTTTTCCTTTTTGTGCAGTATTTATAAAAGCATGTTTTAATTGGTTTATTAAACTATTAGTTTATTTTTACTTTTTTAGTTTTATATTAAAGGAGAGAATGTTGTTTCGAACTTGTTTTTATATTGTATTTAAAAATACTTTTACAAATATTAACACTTTATTTACTAATACTTTTACAGAATCCAAGTTAGCAGAGTAGCATAGTTGGTTAGGCTGAGGTGTCTTCTTGAATCTGTGTCTGTGTGCGACTGAACGCGCATCTTCTCCAACTCTACCAATTCATCAATATTGCAAAGCGTCGTTTCAGCTTAGAGCAATCAAATTCTTCGATCTGACTTCCGGTTCTATTTCTTTGAGAAAGTTCGGTGGTACCATTTTATGTTGTCATCAGAGTTACACACAAATGCTAAGTTTCATGATGATACGACAGTTAGAAGCCCAAACACGGTTAGGATACGTTATTCCGTTATCAAGTTATGTGTCCAACTTCCTGCTCTGTTTCATGGAATCAGTCCATTTTATTATGTTGTCAATTAAACTATACACAACTGCCCAATTTTATGATGATAGAACAATTAGAAGTGCACGAAATTTAGTTTCGTAAATACCATTACATAATTAGTTAGTTACAGGTCGACCTAATAAAAGCCTGTTAATAACATGAATTTAATTCACAAATGTACTACCAGGGTCAGCTCATAATGGACATCTCTTGCGCGGAAACCGACGTACGCAAAATGAAACTTCTCTACATCGTCTTTTACGTCACTTTTACTAATTTTCCAACAAAGTTCTAATATTGATACATAATAATGCTATATAATTAAATGTGAAGCTTATTACATAACACATGTAAATTACCAGATACCTTAGTTTTATTATTTCATAATTTAATTTTTTACATAATTTGTAAATATCCACGTAACGAAGAATGATATAGTGTTGCCTAATTTTTCTCATGGTGGGCATTAATGTTGATTGAAACGCATTATTGACGGACGCGCCATTCGAACGTATCCCTTCGGCGGGACTCCAAATGGATGATATCGACTGCTCTCACGATTGGTCCACCGCGCTGCGCTATACCTTTTGTCATCCGATTCAACTGTGTGTAATTATTTATAACCGTGTTTAAAACCTAAAATATGTAGTCTATTAAAAGGCTCCGCTCCCGCGTCAACTTCATTAGCTCAAAGAATAGGGAATGTAGAAAAATATAAAAAAAAATGCAATCCATCTATCTCGCTCGAAAAATAATATGAATTTACCCGTTTGGTAATTGATCTGCGGCGCAAATGATATCCTCACCGTACACGTCGACCGCGCCGTTTGGCGCGGAGCGGAAGAATTTAAACGGTTTAGAAATCCATCGTGCCGCATCACTCGAACGAAATTGCAGGTGATTTTGGCATTTCGCCGGGTAATTGCGTCATTTGGAACGTTGGGCTGCTCGTCAGTGGCCACCTTTAGTCACACTGGCGTTTTGTTTCGCAAGGGGTGAGAACGTTTATATTCGCCTCTATCTCATGTCACTGATGCACTTAGTGCAGAGTATGGGTGATCCAGTTTCCATTGTAGTTTTTCCTATCGCAGATTTCCCATATGCTGTATTTAATACATGCTAATATATACATGAACAATATGTTGATATACAAGTACAGTTTCACTTTTCGTTACGCTGTCATTTCTTGTTGTAAAATGTTTCACTTCAATAGAACTAATTTTTTCGTAGATTTTAAGATTTAATAATTGACAAAATACACATTACTATAAAAGAAGATACAGGAAGTGAACGGTCCATTAAAAAAAGGTTAAATATGTATAGACTCTCGCACTTAAACAGTAATTACTACACTTAGGCAAGTGTAGTAATTACTGTTTAAGTGCGAGAGTCTATACATGTTTAAACTTTTTTTTAAATATTTAAGGGTACATACGTAGTATTTCTAATAAATTGTTTGCAAATATTAATATGTACTATTTTTCACAGCGGAAATATAGCCTAGTATATACACAGACGTAAAATTATCACGAAGATTTCCAAAACGACGAATTCAGTTTTCAAATAAACTTTAAATAAACTTCTATTACCTCAATTTTCTCTAATATTGGCTTCAGCAATTTCGGTGATGATAGGAAGGCGAGGAGGGGTGACTTGTGTTTGTGGACACTTTCAGTAACATCAAGAACTACCCCACATAAAGTTGTGAAAAAAAAAATTCAAAAACCTTACTACTCTCGCTTCATTTGTACTCATTTAATTTTTCATATATTCTTGAGTGTTAACCAAATTTTTTTTAATGGCAATTTTTAAAATTTGGAATGTATGGTGATAATATGCTTTGTCACTATAGGAAACTTCAAATTGATAAATAAAATTTCTCAACCAGACAGGCAGACAGATACGTGAAAAATCTTATAAAAGTGCGTTGCTGCCACGCCCGTATGAGGAATAAAATAACCTTATATATGTTACTAGCGGTGCCTACGACTTCGTCCGCGTGTAATTAGGAAGAAAAATTGTTTTTTTTTCTTATATGTTACTCTTGGTAAGGGTAATGGGTAATAATTACCATACCACATTTCATCAAAATCCGTCCGGTATATTTTGCGTGATACCTGCTCAAATTAACATAGAGAAAAATTCTAAAAAAGTTTTTTCTGGCTCCTATTATCATTCTATACGCTAAATCAATCACTTTTTTTTAAATATTTTCAATGCACAAAATGCATGCTGTTACAATTTTATTATATGTATGGGTAGTTATTATTCTGAAAGGGATCGCAACCCCTAAGAAAGGTTGCGTCTGTGGAAAAATAGGGGAAATCGGTTGAAAATTGTAAGAGCTTGTAAAAATAAACCCACATTAAAAATAGTTTAAAACCTGTTTTTATTAATGAATAAAAATTTAATTACGATAGTGCATTAAAAAGCTGTGACCGACAAACGGGCCATCGGACGAACAAATTTATAAGAATTCCTTCTAGAAACTATGAAAATCGAACAAAAAACGATTATCAACATTATATATGCGACGACACTAAAATCATGTACTAAGGACGTATGCTGCGACCTGTAAAGTCAGGTTTATATATAAAATGTAATATCAGACACAGCGGTGACCAATAAACGAGTGAATGGCGTCAGCTGGCCGAGTGTGACTCACTTTTATAAGTATCGATTTTCACGACCGCACGCCGAGCTGAACTCGTACGAATGGACACACTAGCGTAGACACGCAATAGAAGGTCGTTTTACTTACAGCCGCGGCCTATGAGTTGATCCGCGATTTTCACTTTTCCTCTTACAGATTGACATTTAATTTTTTTCTATTCCTTTATCCAGCATAACAACGTATGTTAAAATAAAAATGAAGAAGTGTATGTATTTAAGCAACGCAAAGGACCTTTCGTTACCCTTAGAAAATTTTAATTTTTTTAACCAGATATTGGTAGCTTCAACGTAATCAATTTATGATTTTAATTTTATGCACAGCCAAAGCGCTAGTAAAAAACAACCGCTTCTTTTTCTCATTCTGAATAAACAATACTTTAACAATCGCCTTAATAAAACACGGTTCTAAATACCTATGTACTTAAAACTTTAAACAAAACTGTTCACGAAGTCATATATTAGTCAAATTAATAGTCAATTAAGTTTACCTCGTTTATAGTAGCAATGTAACGAATTTAAAATATCAATATAATAAATTTAGATACATAAATTTTATACCTTACTCTAATAGACACATGAACAACCTGTCAAGCATGAGTGGAACTCGCACTACGAGGGTTCCGTTCATATTTAGACATCCATAAATATTTAATGGTAGATAAAATCCCTATTGAATTACTTTCAATATTTTAATTTTTTAAAACGAAGGTACATTACCTATTATATCTTTCAAAAGCATTTATTTAAAAAGTAATGTTTTTATTTGATATAACTACAATTAACGATGTTCGGATTTTTTAATTTCTTGTGCTGCGAGACCTTGCTTCTTGACAAATTTCATGATTCTAGGTCAACGGGAAGTACCCTATAGATTTTGATTTATTTGCTAGTGTTAAAGTATGTGACATAAATGGCCTATTTTTAGGGTCCTTCTTGATTTCGTTGACTTGAAGCTTAATTTTTTCGCAAATCCACCGTATACCTAAGTATTTGATATTGTTACCTCTACGCGTAATTTCAAATTAATACCTCCACGCGTTCCAGAGAAAAAGGGTCTCAACAGTCCAACAGACGGACAATGAACTTTAGTTTCATCAAAACTAGAAATGTAAAGAATATCCGGTATTCGCGGCAGTTGACCACATTTTTAATATTACCCGAATACCTAAAATTTCATCGACAACTGCGTTGTTTTATTCTGAAATTAATTACGTAGTTGTCTTAATAAATTATTTCAATTGTATATAATTTAATAATCTCATTATCACTCTTAAAGGTTTATTTAACATTATAATTAAAGTGTAGAAGCAATAGATTGTAGTGCAGCAACATTATATTTTTCATTACTAGAAAGACCACAAGTTATTTTCTCCTTGCCAGATGCCAGTTCAGAAAACATATTACCAATTTCCGAAAACAGTTTTTTTTTACGAATAAACACTACTTTCATATGCGTATAAATATTTTGCCGCAAGCTTAACCAGACGTTAAACCTGTACTCTATTTACTGCACACTATGCAAACGGAATTTCATTTCTTTTTATTTGTGTGTCAACTTCGGTCGTAATGGTGTTTAATATATCTTCACAGCGATACCAGAAAGACGTTCTCGGCCATCGGCCCTCTTCGGTTTGAACCTAGCAGGGTTCAAGCTTGAACTTTGGTCAATGTTTATTTCATAGCATGAATGAGACATACGAGTAAAAAGTTCCGACTCACTTTTTCTTTTTTCAGAAAATTTTATTGTCAGTCTTTAAAAATATTGCTTTAACCTTTGTTGCACGATTAGTACCATAGGCTTTGACTTTCATACAAAACCTGATAAATTGGTCTTGTCGCATTATCGCTTTATATTGACATACGCCTAATAATTCGCGGAATGTTCGGCTATTAGGTCAGAGTCCTGACCGAATATTCGGCTTTACACACCGCAGACGACCAACAGTTATCTGAGAAAAAAGAACATATGATATTTAATACTTTAACACTATACAAATCGGCCCTACAACAAAACCGGTGCGTTTCTGGCCAACTCTCCTTATAAGTGAAATGCGCTAACTGAGAAAAGGATAGAATGTACGAATGACAGGCGCTGACAGGAAGAGGAGACATCGGCAACGCTCGTCTCTTGACGCAAGCCTGAATCGATTGAAAGTTCCGATCTCCACAAAAGTCTGCAGTTGTCTGCCCCCAATTAATCGTATATAAAATGCGGTCGTTTGCGTGCGCCTAAAAGCAAATATAACATTCTTTGTAACCGCGATTAAAAACCAATTAATACATGTCTAAATAGTCCATCAGTCCGTAATCAGACTAAAACTCAACACGTTTATAACTAATCATTATTGTATTGAATACATAAATAAGAAAAAAATCACGATTCATTCACAGAACGGATATTTCCACTTGTACGATCCGTTAAACGCTACATTTTAACTAATATTTTGAAAGTAAATTGTCCTTTCCGTGACAACTTCTGGCCATGGACGCAGAGTAATCGTCCGTAATTTCCATTTATACCACAAGATATTTTAATTTTCGAAAACACAAACAAAAAATGTACTCAACGTATCTGGTTATTTAACAGTTTATCCAACTACTACTCACCCAAATTCTTGTCTACATCGAGGCCGAAATGTTAGCATGTAATAAAGGAAAATATCGATTATAACAGTAAAGATATTTCAATATTTGCAAATGAGGGATCGGATAAAATAAATATTTCTAGAATATCTACAAAATTTTGAAAAAGTAAGAATAAAAAATACCTATGTTTCTAGTCTATGGGAAATAACATGCAATAGAAATATTAATAATAATTTTACTACAAGTTCAAGATGCAAATTCTAGAATGATGGTGATGATTTAACGAAACTCTATTGTCTATGGTGATTAATATAGTGATACTGTATAAATGTTTACATATCGTGTTTGCTTTATTCCGGCCATAAAGCCGTGCGTAATGTTTATTTATTTTATTAGCATATACATATATCTATGATAATTAATATGTGAATATATTTGATCTGTATGTGCGACGCTTTGATATCCCATAACATACGTTCCGGTTTTAGAGCGACCTTGGAAAATCTTGAAGTCTACAATGATTAGTCACGTCCGTAGATTTAGTTTACGCAAATCTTACAGCTATTTCTACTATGCGTATTTTTCCATAACGCGTAATTTTACGTTTTCACCGTTTCTGAATAAATTCAAATAAAAAAATATAAACCTCGTTAACAAAAAGAAACAATTAAAAATTAGTTTCAATCTAAATTACTGTGTATGCCATACAAAATGGCATTCGTATTTTGTGAAGTTAATCTTCAGTCTTACGATCGTTTACGATAATTGGGAGCAGAAACTACTCCGAAATATATTTGAATATTTACAGAGTAAAAAAGCTCGCAAAATTCGCACTACGAAAGTTTCGTACATACTAAGTATATGTAAGACTATATTTCTATTAAATTATTTACAAATAATAATATTACTTTTCACCACGTAAATATATTGCCCAATATTCTTTTCACAAGCGTGAGAAAGAAATATAAAAACTATAAAATTTAAAATAGTCGCTATAGAAAGTTTCCAAGTAATTTTAAATAAATTTTAGCAACTGTATTTTTACATAATTGTAACTTTAGAAGTGGTGTTTCCGTCGATATTTTTGCAATATTATTTTTTCTAAAACTTCTATTTTGGGTATTGCTCTTTTTTAAAACTTTCATTTAGAAACTCGTATCAAAAAGAGCAAAATATATAAATTTTAGACTTTCGGAAACACGTTGCGCCATCTATTGACATGTTACAGTACTAAATTTTTATTGTGACAACGCCTAATTTCTCCCCACAGGAATTATGATATTTCTCAGGTTAAAAATAATATTAATCTTTATCATGAACTACTTTTATATCAAGTTTCATAAAAATATATTTAGTCGTTATTTAGTAAAAAATATTCAAATTTGCATTTAATAATACTAGCGGTATATAATATTACAAAATTGATTTTCTTTTAGTCCTTTTCTAACAATATAATCAATATAAGACAGTCATAAAAAACAACAAAACAATTTAATCAACATAACAATACTGTAAAGGTGAGAAAAGATTAAAGCAATCTTATAAGAATAGCTTTTACTCTGAAGTAGACGTATCTATAAAGCAAATCAAAAATTATACAAGTATAAACATACCCTTGGTTGTGAATGAATGAAAATTGGCTCGAAAGGCGGCTTTCAGAACACCAGTTGTTATTGATAATACCAAAAAGGCTTAATTTCGCCACCTATCAATCTTTTTTCTAAGCTGTCACTGCTCTACAGAACAGTAACATTGAAAGAAGACTATTCAAACTTCAAAGCCAGCCATGTTTCGATTGCTTTTAGCGGCACTTTTGCGTTTTAAAAAACAAAATGGAATGACCACATGTTAATGGTTCGTTTGGATTCAATGTTTTTTTACCCATGTTAAAAGGTTCGTTTGGGTTCAATGATTTTATATAATATACATTTTTTTCGGAAAAAAATTCAGACTCATTAAAATAATCGTCACTTTTGTATTAGCTGTGTCAACTGCTAAGTCTTTATATCAGGCAACCAAAGCATAGCCCTAAAGAATTGGCAACGATGACCAAAAGTTCACGGAACTTCATCAAGAATTATGGGCTCAAAAGTCAACATTATTTCATGGAATTCCTTAAGTAGATTTTGTGTTTGTTTTTCAGCTGCAGTTATATTTTTTCCATTAATTAAATGTACGGTTACTAAAATTATTTTCATATTTATAGAAAATATTAGTTAATAATTATATTATTTTTCTATAACCAAAAATGTCGTTTCTCTTAAATGACTTCAATTTTAATCATAAATTAAAAGTGATTATCTATATATTAAAAATAAAGGTATATTCAACGAAAATCTAATTACTTTTCTGCTATCAATAAACATTTTCGAATCCTACCTATACCTACATGTAAAAACCTCAGTACCATTCGAGTGCAAATCGGGTGCAAGCGTACTTGGATACGCTTACCAAGCACTGCTATATTGAAAGCGAACGCAGCATAGAAATGTATACTTATTCAATGTTCCAATTTTAATTTATTTTACACATATGCCCTTTTAGACGTCACGTGCTTTTGCTTTTTTTCGATATTTGTGGCGTTTTATAATTACGTTACAATGGTTACATCACACTTTCCATATAAGTCAAACGTAAGCGTTTATACGGAAACCACCGCACCTTACCTCTATGAACTGTAAAGAAAACACAATCACAAAAATAAACCAAAATAGAAACAAAGGAACCGAATAAATATACTATTAATATCGGTGTTGTCATTATAAACAATTCAATATTGTATCGCAATACTTCAACACGAACAAAACCAATAATAAACATTCGAACATATCAAGAACGCGGATAATGCGTGTAAAAATACCGATTGACCCTTCACGGTACTGGTATGTGATGGAGATAAATATAGATAGGAAGGAACCGGCCAAACACTTTGTAACTACATTAGTACCTACCGTGATTTGGCTCCACTGCAAAGCAGTGACGCGAATAGACCGACGAAATATTAGAGTACTGTCGAACGACTTATCATGAATAACTGTAAAAAATAGCGTAATCCAAAGTGGAAAAAAAACATTAAATAATTCAAATAATATTCTAAATGAAATAAAAAAACTAAATATATTAACATATATTCCCTACATGCAATTGTGTAAAAATAGAGTTCCGATATTTATTTTTTAAAATAATTTGTTTAAATAATCTATTCTACGAACAGAAATTGTTTATTGCCAGTATTTTTTTTGCTCTGGTATTCGATACTAACGGAAAGTTATTATAGGGGAGATTATTTTATCATATATTTATTAAGTTTAATAAGAATTACGTAAATAATCATAGTAGAGATAGAGAGTATTAAACTAACTCTCTTTAGTGTATTTTTATATGGAATATTTTTGATGGCATTAAAATGCCATCAATGCTCACAACCCAAATTGGGATGAATATAATAATGTAATAAGTGTTTCATACAATAATTCGTTCCAGTACGATTTCTTTAACACCGATATCGATTTGAGCCAACAATTTTCAAGTGTGTAGGCTTCACTATAGCAGATTACGCATTACCTAACGTTTTATCTCTAGTTTGGACAAAAGCAGAAAGAATGCTTTTGACTAGATTTTGTCGTTGTGCGTTGTAAAAAGTTACAAATTTGTACGTTGCCAGTAAATAATAACATCAAATATAATGTCGACCAAGTTTTTGTGGTTTGGAAATAATAAATTAGAGTCGTGGCTAATATCGGATACGTGATATTTATAAACAATAAATGTCAACAGTTTTTTATAACGTAACACATGATTCGTCAAAAAGTGCATACAATTGTAATGAATTTGCCACCAATTAGCAAATTTAATAACTTGTTCTAATATTGTTACAAATTAGAAACTAGTTATGTACGAATGCATAAACGACATAAAGGTGATGTCGTTTATGTAGCCGATCGATTCAATGGAAACTAGCCGTAAAATTTACTTCTGTCTCTCCCAAGTTAAGACAGATAGACAATCATCTTGCGAGGAACCAGTTTTCGTATGACTCGGCATGGAAGGTGCTCTAGTCCCTTCTTTACCGCTGTGACACCAATGATTTTATATTAATGTATAGACATGCCATTAGCACTCTACAAGTGGTCCGTCTCTGGTAACTGGCTCGTCCTCAATACGACTACCTCTTTTACGTACGTGCTTTCTTTGATTTTATCTCCTTCATCATAGTTCGCGCAAGGCCTCCATGGGCCATGTTTGTTTGTTTTAAATGGGTATAACTCAATTATTGATTTTATTGTCATTGTACGACACAATTTATTATAAATGTGTCCGTTATTTCGCTGCGGTTGAATTTATAATGTGGCCATGATTTAATTTATAGTTTCAGATACAGAAATTATATTGAAATAAAAAAAATACAAGATACGATTCACATTCTTTTGACATATGCTGAATACTAGACAAGATCTGCCACATAATTTGTCGGTAAAAGAGGATATAACCTCAAAAGGCACATCGGAGTTATACCTTTACAAAGTAATATACGTTAATAATGCCCTCCTTCAGCAACGAGTTCTGAGTCATTCCATAATTATAGGTTGAAAATAACTGGAGCTAATCTTGATAACACAAAGTTATTTCCATTTAAATAGACCTTCGTTCTACCCAAGTAATTTACACAATCGTCGTGGCTTTTTTATAAATAACCTGCTTGCTCTGTGATGTCAGTCCATAAGCTACACGTACAAACAATAGTTACCAAGGTTTAAAATAATAATTAATAACTCGAATAGGTCGAACACTTTTATCGCTTAGCTACTATGTAGCATAAAACCTTTTTCTTTTCGCTCGCTCAGTTTTTCGTTGTAGATTAAGATCTTTAGAGTAACGTCGATTTACTGAGAATAATGTTTTCCTAGTGTAAAATATGTTTCCTTTATAACAAGACTAGTTCAATGTACGCCCGATTAAGATCAGGTCAAGCAACTTTCGGTCGTATACCGCAGTTTTGGTCAAAATCACAAAAATAGATTTTGTAGGATATATATACCGCTGCTTGGAGGAAGGCAATAAATACAAGTAAATTATAAATTTTATATATTGCAACGTGCATATTATCTAGCAATCAAGATTTTTTACAAAAAGATAAATGTCTTAACTGAAAAAAAAACATTTATTAAAAGTAAAATAAATATCTAGTGGAGAATTTTAAAATTACACATTTCGATAGTTGCTTATAAAAGAACAGAGGTCGCTGCCAATTGCTGAAGTAGTAGTAAAGTTGAATAATAACAGAAAGTCAGTGATTCGCGCACAAAAGGATCACGCTATCATTTTATGATATCTATAGATTACGACAGAATTAATTTTTTAAAGAATTCAAACACAATATTACCAATGAAATTTACATCAGTATGTCTTTAATATAACATGTCTATGGTATTTAAATCATCCTTGTGGCCTGTTTACACGGAGATTCGTAAGCCGTTCGAATATAGGCGCGCTTCCTAGAAGAACGAACCTTCGTACAAATTAGAATCAATTAAACCATTAGTAGAACCGTCATAACATAACTCCATTACGCGTCTAGCTATGTCCGTTGTGGCTTGATTGATGTTGAAAGGAATGCCGATGGTGTGCTAGCTCGCCGGCCGTGCACGCCACCGTATGAACAATGGAACTAGTGAGTGACCTTCGCGAGCGCCTCCGCGCTGACATCACCGGTTGCGATTCGATTCCGTGCCCACGTTTCCATTTGTGAAGCATACACGCATATCTCTCGATCTTGCTCTCCTTATTGCGTGTTATATTTGCGTTTTTGAAGGACCACAAGTCGTTCTGATTGCGGTACATTTGTTCGTCGAAAACTATTTTTAAGTTCTATAAATTTATGTATTAATATCGAAGTGCCAATGAAATTTAAGTGAGTTCGCTTATATATTACTTCGAACCACTAAGGAAATACTAAAGAGGGCATAAAGTTATAGTAATCAAATGCGTTGTCGAAAAGTCTCTAAAATCATTTTCAGAATAAGCTTTTAGCTTTTGTGCAAGTTTAACTCCGCGATAAGCTTTCCGTACCATAATATAATTTGTTTAAGGTAGATCTCTTCTCATATTTCTTTGACTTTTTTAGATTATCTTGCTATGGTTTAAAGATAAAACCGACGATATTTCTTTTTTTTTTTTTAAATTTGACTCTGAAAAGTTTTTGTATAAAATGAATGCAAGATGGAGTTAAAACAAAAAAATTTACATTTTTTTTTAAATTGAAGTCATCACTAATTATAAATGTGGCAAATTTAAGCTCTGTATCAAATGGTCCTTAATATACACAGTGGGTAACAAAGGGAGGATTCCGTGAATGTTCCGTTTTATTGAGTTTTGGTATAATAGAGTAAAATTAAGGTAATATGTATTTGGATATTAATTTGAATGTGATTATGTTATTTTCACGTTCTAGCTATCATTGTTGCTGCTATAACATCCGAATAAACGAAGGAAAAATTAAGACTAAAAAAAATAAATCCAGGCCACGCCCAAAAGTTTAGTTACAAATGAATTAAATTTAACTTTAGTTTATGTGTAGGTTATTGATAAACTCGCGTAAAACAAACGCCCCATAAAAGAGCGAAACAAGCCCACTGTTCATTGAAAAGAGCGTTTTGGAAAATGTGTATTTAAGAATCGATATTTTGATCATTAAAGAACATTAAGGTGGAAATGCTTATACTGATAAATGCGAGTAAAATTCTCAATATCCAAAGTGATAGAGACTTCCCAAAATACTGTCTCTTATATTTTCTCTCTTTGCCACATATTAATACAGACATCAAGCAATATCAATAATCCTTTACGAGACAGAATATATATCCATAAGCGCGACATAGACTTCTCAAAATATTGTCTTTCAATATCAATAACCCTTTAAGAGACAGGATAGATATGCGTAAGCTCGACATATATTTCTTAAAATATTGTCTCTTATATTTTCTCTATATGCCACATATTAATTCAGACATCAATCAATATCAATAACCCTTTAAGAGACAGGATAGATATGCGTAAGCTCGACAGATATTTCTTAAAATATTGTCTCTTATATTTTCTCTATATGCCACATATTAATTCAGACATCAATCAATATCAATAACCCTTTAAGAGGCAATAGATATCCGTAAATGCGACAGAGAGTTCTCAAAATATTGTCTCTTAGATTTCTCTCTATGCCACATATTAATTTAGACATCAAGCAACAAAAATAAACCTTTAAGAGATAAAATAGATATCCGTAAACTCGACAGAGATTTCTCAAAACATTTTGCCTTATATTTTCTCTATATACTACATATTAATTCAGACATCAATCAATATCAATAACCCTTTAAGAGACAATAGATATCTGTAAGCGCGACAGAGATTTATCAAATATTTTCTCTTATATTTTTCTATATGCCACATGTTGATTCAGACATCAAGTAATATCAGCAACCCCACAAGTGACAGAACGATATCCGTAAACGTGACACAGATTATTCGAAAATATTCTGAAATTGGCTTATCAATTTGTTCTTTTTAAATTAATTGATCGTGTTGTTTTTATGTCACTAAACGTTTAATTACCTATTGAGAGCTCGTAGAGATTGCGAACGCGTGAAGAGTAACTGTTTTTTTATCAATTCGAGTCGAATTAAAATATCCTTCGAATTGTTTTGAATTTATTATGTACAGCTGTTCACGAAAATACAATCGAGGGTTAGTGCGCAAATTGTCGAGTGACCTCTTTAGAAGAGTATAAAGTTTATAGCACAGATTATGATTTATAGTTTCAAATGGAATGACAGTTTATTTAATTATATGTTTTTTAATTAGACTGTGAGAACAAAGAGTTTCGCTTTTAACACCAGTGTTTAGATGCACTCTTCTTTGACTGAGACTTCCTTACGAGGTGAGTGTAAAACGGTTCGTAGTGCATCATGAAAACGTGTAACGATAGTAATAGAGCACGAATAACGGCAGCACTACGTTACAGGCCGAAGTTATTGTCAATGACAAGCACTAACACGTGAAAGGTTTCACGATTTTACGTATTGTCCTGGTTTGAGGATTTAGTTAACGCGTCATAATATACGTTTTTCCTATAAGTTACGTTTTTCCATTGGTTTATTAAAAAAAACTGGTGGCGCTGTTCATATTTTTGTATATTTATAAGGAAATGTAATTAATTAATTTCCTTAAGAAGTTTCCTACAATTATTTAACTGCCAGTACGCTCAGCGAAGCAAATAAACATTTTCTTGTAGTAAACATGCTGACACGCGAATCGCTAAGATTAGCAGCAAAGATATCTCGTATTATCATCGGCTTTCACTATTAGCATAACCGTGATAATGGACGTAAGTACTCGAGTGAAAGATCAACAATTAGTCACGCGTTAAAAAGTGGGGGGAATGTGTTCTAAAACTACCGGAACCAATGCCGGGGAATGTGTTCTAAAACTACCGGAACCAATGCCGTTATTTTAAATAAAAATGTCATTAGCGTTCTAAAATGGTCCTTAAAAAGACAAGTAATTAATTGGCTCATCTCGAATACAATATTTTATTTTTAAATATGTGCTTTCATTAATTATCGTCTGTCTCTTTATATTCTGTGAGCGCTACCTAGAGTAAATTTTTGAACATTTTGTAAGAATATAACGTATCTATTACACATCTGTCTAGAACAGAGATTCCCGGCCTTTCTTGCATTGAGCCTCCCTGGATTATAAAAAAATGTATTCATGCCCCCTTTTAATTTTTTTATAACACATCATTTTAATGATATTTATTTGTTAATTACAAGCATAATCAAATAAATTAAGACTTTGGTGTTCATTCCTAAAAATAATTAAATGTAAAAAAATAATACAATTTTATTAATGCGTTGTTTACACTTGCATACGACCTAATGTATTATTGAGTGGATTTAATATTTCAAATGGTTTTTTCTTTAGAATGCCCTAACACGTTGGGCCTCTTTACGATCCCTTTATACCCCCTACCCCTCCCCCCTAGCGAGGTGTGCCCCACTGGTTGGGAAATCCTAGTCTAGAACATCATTGATAGGAACCGTGTTCAGTAAATAAGTGTACCAAATTAACGGAAATCCATAAAAGGACCAAAGAATAGAAACAAATAGACAATATATAATAAGTTCAAATGTATTTATTACGCCCATGTACACCACACACGGTCAGGACTGTCAGTTGAGTCGGAACAAGACTCCTTTATCGACCGTGCCCTATTGCACGGTCCAATAAAGTATCCATACAAAATATGTTTTTCACTATCAGTAAGTCCGACTGAGAGTGCTGATCGTGTGGTGCATACGGGCATTAGACGTGCAAAATAAGCTGAGTAACGTATAAAGTAAGTTATAACATAGCTATATAGTAACGTATAATATAAATTAAGTAAAAATGTTTTAACGTTTCAAAAGAGGCAAACGCGAAAGACAAAACTTTTTTTCCAAATTATCACTAGATAATATTCGTAGATTTGGATTGTTTACGGCGGGAATATTGTGGAGCAGCGCGAGCGAACGCCGGCGATGACCTCGCGTATGACATCACCACGATGCCCAGACGTGATCTCGCTTCTGCGAGATGCGGGCCACACCTCGCGCTCTCACCGTGTCTGGTTCTGCGGATCTCTTCAATTTGTTACATCAATTGACGCCATCCCACGATTCGATGTATCTAATTGGAATAATTGCAAATCGATATCGTTGCAAACGGCCATTTCAATTTGGATTGCCTTTGGGCGATGCATCATTTGTATCTTTTGTAGAGATCGCTAGGCAATCGCCGGCGAAATTATTAAGGTATAGCAAGTAATTGCTATAACCTTATGTTTCATCTTGGTGTTTTTAAGATATTTTGAAAAATGTCCCATGCGCTTAAGAAATAAGGGCTATAATATAATGAAACATGATAGGCATGAACTTCCAAACGTCTAGTCTAAATGATCAGATTGACCTAGATTTCGGAACCGCAATGCACCAGATGTGACCTTTCCACCATACCGTAGTATTATGCAACAATCTTCTAACGGAGATTCACATGCGCAGAATCGATCGATTTGAAGTCGAATTATATATGAATAACTAAATCAGAGAGGATTTTAATGGTTATATTTTACAAAGCCCAGCGTATTAACATGTAACATTTTTGTAAGTTATTTTTCTCGTGTCTATGTTATTTTTTTTATTATTATAAATATATTAATTTTAATATAAATACTATTTTTTAAATATTCATTATTGACTTTTTGGAAAAGGTGTCTTATATATTAGACAATTTTCCAATCGAATTAATGGGCCGCAAAACAAGAAGGAATTAAAGTTGTCGGTATCGTTTCGTTAGATGGACACCAACGACTTTAATGGACAGCTTACAGAATTGTTCAAAATCATGTAAATCCGTGGGAAGAGCCATCAAGCGACAAGGCTAGACATTTAATATAAGCAAACCGCATTGCGAATATAATTTCAGAAAGTATCTTTCGTGTCCCGGTTTCCAAGTAAGTAGTTTAACTGGTTTATGGTTGGTTTATTTTTATATTTTTATGAAGATCTCGATTTTTATATCTATTTTCGATATATAAATGTCATTAATGAAATAAATATCTCGGTGTGAGATCAGTAATTATAGCATATGAACTTCTTTACCTTGAAATCCGTGATAGCATCTTATAAAAATATTGATAAATATATTTCAAAAATATACAATGATGTATAGCCTTGTTGCTTAATCGCCGCTCTTCTCATGGACTTCCATGATTTTGAACAATTCGGTGTCCATCTATGTTTTGAGGGAGATTAATCCGATTGGAAAATTGTCTAATAGATAAGACACCTTTTTCCAAAAGGTCAATAACGAATATTTATAAAATAGTATTAATATTGAAGTTAATATACGTATAGTATAATAAAAAATAACATAGGCACAAGAAAATACAAAGAAATCTGGCAAGCACCAAGAAAGTAAGCTTTATATGTTTCATAAAGAGATATATTCAATTTCATTCAAGCCATGTTAATCGGCACAACGACTGACATGTGCAAACAAATCTGTCAAAATACAAATAAGTACCTGTATCTGAAGTGTATCTCCACTTGACTCTTGTTTGACAAAGAACAGGTCAATATACTCAATGAATGGAACTTAATTACGGCCAAAGAAAGGCGTGAGTCATTATGACTATTTATACTTTTGCCGATTTCTCTACAAACCAGAAATAATTTTATTATTTAATGGTCGCATAAAGGTGTGCCTGTATAGTCGAGATCTTTATAGGACAACCATCAAACAATAAAATGGGTTATTTCTAACAAAGTACTTTTTAAAACACAATGTAAGAAAATAATACCCTTTTATATAGTAAACAAAACACATTATTTAAATTAATCTTATTAAAATACGAACTGTATAGGTTCGTGTAAAGATCGTGATTGTCTGATGTACTAAAAAGATGTTATAAGATGTAAATAACATAGGGATGTAATTTCTTTCTGTAATTCTACATCTTTATTACGCTCAATAAATTTTAGGACGTAAATTTAACTTTATTATCTACAATTCTGAAAACTGAAGTCAAGTTTGGCTAAATTGAGACCGAATTTATAGTAGGTACTTGGTAAACTACTCAATTTTTTATAAAATATCGTTTTACCCATTTTATTATACGTTTTAAGAAATTTAAGGCATGATAAGTTATTAGATTAATTTCAAACGTTTATCGAGCGAAATAAAAATTCTCAGATACGGATGCAAACACTGCGTCATCTTTAGAAAATGACATCATGCACCATGTGCAAACATAAAATAGTATTTTTTTCGTGTAATGCAACTAATATCATTCAATAGTAACTACTTATTAAATAATTAAACTTTACCATTTCAAAGTTTTGAAATGGTGGGTGCTTATTAAAATGAGCTTCTAATAAGAAATTTTGATTTTTTCCCAATTTCTTCTATTTACAATTCTTTCGATTCCTCTTTAATAAGTAACATTTTCTCGTGCATTCATGTCTACGACTAAATAAATTTAAATATGGGTGATTTCAGTGTAATGACTTTCTTCTATACCAAATGGAAGTAACCGGTATTATAAAAGTGAGACAATAAAATAGCAGTGCAGGAAACGAGCGGCGAAATGTGAATTCGATTATAAATAATTTCCGTAGCAAAATTGGCGCACATCCAGTTACTGCGCACCGCTGATATGCGCCGAGTCGCAATATCGTACAAATTTATATATTTTCTGGTGTAAATATATTTCTTAAAGTTAATTTTTGTAAGCTTTATTTTCAAAATTACTTGGCAAGCTAGAAAAAATCGTATGATTAAAATTATAAAAAAAAAAACAAAATATTTTTTTTCATATATACATACCGGCAATACCACTAAACATTTTGATTTTTAAATATTTTCAATTAAAATTAAGAAAAAAATTAAACTGTGTTTTTCCACTTCTTCACTTCACAATTAATAATTTAAGAATATATAAATTATATATCACTTTTTCAAATAAGTGCGTCGAAACAGAACAACTTTACAGAATGGTATTTTATTACGACTCAAGTCACTGACTGCGGATGCAGTAGTGAGTAAATGTCACAACTACGTTTTAAACGTTATATTCAATACACAGAGCAAGAGGCTCCGATCAGTGCAAGGAATAAAACGAAGGAATTTGGTATGCATGGGTTGCTAACTGAAAAAAATATAGACAATTTCTTTTCAAACAAAATTTAGTGTAAGTTAGCTATTTAACGGGAATATAAAAGTCTCATATTAAAAAAAATTAATTCAGAGATGTGTTGGAAAATATGATATTCATTGATAATAAGAATATCATACTCTTTTTCGCAAACTTCATAATGATTATTTAATTATATCCTTTAAGTATTAGCATACAATCCTTTGGCAGCAAATAACTCATGTATTTAAAGTACTGTTTTAAGACTTATATTTTTACTTTTTTATTTGAGATAAAATGTGATAAAAGTCATTTACACCACAGTACTCTGTAACACAGATATATGTACTCTGTGCTTTCTGATTTATACGGCATCCAGTTCGCGGTTGCTAGGGAAATGTGTTGTCACAACAAACAATTGTCAAATTCAAAATGATTTAATTCGTCTTCACGTTTTTAATTTCGTTTGAAAATTAATATTCATGTTAGTCAAGTTATAACATGAACTCGAAAGAAAACAGACCCACAAGTCTGCGCTTAAAAGGTTCACAAGTTAATTTGACAAATCGATTGAAATATAAGAACGAAAGGAAAAATATTCGTAATAGGCCCCGCTCAGCAATGCAAAATACTTCTCTTAATCCGGTAAATACAACGAATCATTAATAGAATTATCATTTATTTTGAAACAAAAAGAAAGTAGTACATTTTATGAAATTACTTTTGTAGAATTCTTTGGATCTAACGAAGAGACCATTTTCAGCCGATACAAAATCAAAATCGCCGTCTTTTCGTCAGTTTTTAAGATCTTTCGAAAAAGAAGACTCATGTAAGAATAAAATTATAAAAACTATTTTTAACGTATATTTTTAAATCGTATATTCCTAATTTAGTTAATTTTTAAATTTTGGCTTTTTATATAATTTTTTTACATGTACTTTTCCATCTAAATATGATTTTTCTAAACACATTTTTGTCTACACTCTTCATATACAGAATATTATTTTACGAGTATTCAATTGTTATTCTGTTATTTTTTGTTTTATTTCCCCTGCTCCAATAGCAAAATTAATTTATATAACTGCTGCCACTATTAGAGCTGCAGTATTATGATTATAATAAAATAATCTTATTTCTCTTCTCAAATCTAGCTCATCATCAATCATTGCAATCTTTATCAATTTATTAAACAATAATTAGTAATGAATAATTGGAGAAGTGATATTATAATTTACATCCATAACTAGTTTTGATATGCTTATAATAAAGAAGCTTGGTTATTATGCCAGTATGGAAAGCGCAGAATGCAATATACCAGTATTGAAATTAAATAAGTTTTAGACAATCTTTGGAGAGCATATATCGGTACTTTTATAATAAAATTTAATTCTACAATTTTGAAATACCTCTCTAAATTACCATAATAAAAGTAATATAAGGTTTAATAATTTGACATGACTTGTCTATTTTTTATCATAACATAAGTTAAGATTAATATCACTATTATAACTAAAGTACTGACAGGTAATACGTATCATTGTTTTGGTGCTGAAAAGAACTAATCCACAATAATCAATAATAGATTATAAGGTATATAAAAGCTGTTTGATAAGAGAGTGTGTGTTAAACTTAAAACTTATTTGTGATAAGAGATTGCAAAAAATATATGCTACATGACATATGTGATCCTTTAATATCAATAAGTTGTTCAATCACCTCTAGTGTTAATAATCGTCTGGCATCTTCAAGTCTTACTTTCTTAAATTTTATAGCATAAACTAGAGGCAAAGGGCACCATATAAGTCAAAATTGTTAAATTCACAAACTGTTAACATTTTATATTTTTTGAAATTCATGAGTGCTATTTTTTATGGAATTTACATGTGGCGACTGATATGGCCAAATCATAATGTTAATGATTATAATCATAATAAACATTTTATTCTTAGACCTTGCGAATAATAACTACTTTTGTACTTATCTTGCCAATATTAGTTCTTTATTTTTGACATAATTAGTTTTTTCTCTATTTAGTGGCATCTTTAAATTCCTCTCCCGTGCAAGCAGTTTCGCCGACTGTCCAACTTCTTGGTGATGTAAGAAATTTGTCTCCTCACTCGGAGAACATTTTAATGTCGAGCAACATTTCAGATCACGGGTCTGAGGATACATTTGTAAGTCTCGGCTCTAAAATTAAAGCAAAGGCTCAAGTTGCCGAACGTAACAAGTACTTACAATATAAAGACATGTCAAAAAGGAGAAATTCTTATACATTCCAAAAAAATACCGAAGAAGTTCCAGATCGGAATTACGATTTTAAAGTTACAATCAATGACAACAAGAAGAAAAATAGTGATATGACAATTTATAATCCTACTAGTGATGATTCAATTTTAAAGCAATCTACTGAAGCTGAATTGCAAAATTTCTCCAGTAATGAAATTTTGCAACCAAACCATTACACTCATTATGAAAACTCTCATGTCAATGAAGATTTAAAACCAATAGACCAAACAGTAGATCGAATTTTTTTTCATAATGGAGGTAGATGTAAAGAATACAGTTTATCTCGGGCCATTGATATTTATTCCAATAATTGCTTCCAAAATAAACATCAGCTATCTCTCGTAGAAGAAGAATCCAATCAGGATTTGGATAGCCTGCCATCTCTACCGCAAACCGGTCTTTCCCAACAATGTTCCGTTGCTTTTTCTTCTGACGCGATTGATCAACCAGATGTTTTCCTCAAAGAACATGATAATTTAACAACTAAAATAGATAATAGTGGAACCTTTGTTATTGGTTCTAGAGAGGTACTTGCAGCCTTAAAACATGATGATATTAATGTAATATCAAATAAAGATAAAAGTCCCTGTTCAAATGATGAAAGTATAGTATCTTATAATTTTACATGTACTTCTAATTACAAACCGTTACTAGATGTAACCTCAAGTAACCGGATGACGGATGATGGTAATTTCACAGTTGCAAAGAAAATGTTAACGTACGATCCGCCAGTTGATTTTATATCTATGACTACGAAGACTAATAAAGAGTTACGTAATAACATGGAAGGTGAACAAAAGTCTATAGAATGTATATCACTAAATCAAACACAAGAATTGCAACAAACAGATGCACTGATAGATAGTAAATGGAATATGTCAGCCTATAATGAAAATGAAAAGTCTCTATTCTCTTCCCCAAGGCGTGCTAAATCTCCAATATATCAAAATGGTTATAAAGATCATGTGAGATCTCCAACAAGGGAGATTAGTAATAAAATAAATTTAGGGCTAGAAAATGATAAGCAATCTTTAAATTACCCAGCATATCTGAATAACAATAGTTCCAAAGTCTATGCTTCACAAGTGATAGAGGATTATAAAAAAGAAATTGAAGCTATAGACTGTCTTCATGAGTTAACTCTGAAAGATATTCAAAGTGAAAGGTGTTCTCCTACACCCAACTATATTCATATTGAAAACAAGAAAGTAAATGCTCAGGACACAAAAGTTGGATTGCCTGATGAATTTGATACTAACGGTCATTTGAGAACACTCCGTAAGTCTAAAAGCAACGATAAACTCTTTGATGAAAGAGTATATGATACGCCTACACATGAACTGATAGAAAACTATTTTAAAGTAAGAGAAACTAACTTAAAACTTTCAAAATTTCCCAAGCAACTTCCACCAAAAGCTATTAAAAAGAAACCAAAAAGTGCTGATATAAAGAAAGGATTAATAGAAACATTTGAAAACAACAAAAGATGTAATGGAAATTTAAAAGAATATAACATGAATAAAGGCAAACGATTTTCTCTACCGACATCTCAGAGACCACAGATATCTAAAAATGTTTATGTAATGAAATGTCCATCTAGCGCTAGAATAGAGGGGGTAACTAATGATGTAGATATCGATTCGTGGATGTCAACTCATGAAGGAATGATATGTTCTGAGAGTACAATACAGGATAATACAAAATCAGAAATCAATATTGATTTAAACGAATCACCATTAACATCTAAAATTGTTTTGGATAGGGGTAATACGACAAAACTTGAATCTACTGAATCTCCATTATCTAAAGAGATTAATGAGTCTAGCAATAAAAAACATTCTGCAAGACATAACAGCACTGAGTTAACGGATAATTCAACAGTTCTTGATATATATTCAATGTTGAAAGAAATAGAACGGTACGGACATAGTCCAGTTGTACCTACTTCAGCACGTGAAGAATCAAAGACTAATGCAGAATTAAATAAAGAAGATCAAGATTCTGTCAAAAATAATTTCAAGTAAGCATCCACTTCATAATTTAATGATTATAAATTGTTTCACTGTACAAATATACATATTATTCTACATATTATTTCAATTAATATACCATTGAATGATATCTTATTCAGCTTTACCATAATAATTTATCAGTTAATGAAAATGTTGTGCATGTATTGCTGAAATAATGTAGTAATAAAATTTAATTTCCTGACAAGTTTCTACTTATTCGTTTACAGTGAAATATTTGAATACCTCGAAAAAGTTGAGAACAGTGCAAATGAAGCTCTAACTATTGTGAATCAAAGTATACCACAAGCGGTACCAAAGTAAGTAAAAAGATAAAAAAATTTTTAGAATTTATAAATTTCGTGTTCGTTTTGCATTATAATTTATAACAATTTATTAAAAATTAGGGACTAGGCAAGACACATAGAGGTTACTTCAAAACAACAGAAATAAGGACATTTTGGTTACAGGTTTGTCAATAGTATTTTATAGACACAAGTTACGAGTGAATTTGAGATTTGATTTTTGAAAAACAAAATATTTTATTGTTATTGTGAATTATTAAAATACTTTTGTACAACTCACTACACGATATTTAGGTGTTCAAAATAATTATGATGGGTTGTAATGTGTACGCTATAGAGACTACACAAAAAATGACCGCAGTGTAACCAAATTTTATTAGTGTATTACCACCAGCTGGTTCTAAGAGCATTTTGCATGGTTCTTATATGCATATTAAGTATTGAATATATTTGTCGTTAATTTTGTAGAAATTCATTATTCACAATTATGAATTTCTACTACATGATGTACTATTATTTCTACTTTCTTTAAGTTCTTTACCACAATCTATGTTTCGTTGTATTACAACATCTTCAGGTGGGATATTAGCAAAGATTCATATTAAGCTAAACAAAATGAATCTTTGCTAATATCCCACCTGAAGATGTTGTAATACAACGAAACATAGATCGTGGTAACATAGATCTGACTCATTTTATTAACCCCAATTTTTTTCCAAGCTGAGAACTTGCTGTTCCCATGTCCTCAACTCTTTCACAATTCCATAGAATGGACCTTTTTTCAGATAGTGGGTATTTCCGTTGGGATGCAAGATAGAACAAATTAAAAAGGATAAATTCCCCAGTCATAAATTGATTTTAATAAATGATTATACTATAAGGGTATTTTTACAAATACTCTTTCCCTCGAACAGCATTATGAATATATTGCTGACCAATCAGTGATTCTCATGGATTGTGTGAGAAATGCAATCCGATATGAGATGCATTATTTTCATGCTAAACACAAATGTGACCTAACGCCAGTCTGGATTTGATATTCGTAGTGGACACAAGTCGCTTGTATTAATTATCAAATAAATACTCATTTTTGTAACAATCATTATAATTAAATAAATATTTCTTTTTTAAAAAGACTATTTCATTGAACCCAGAACAGTACCCAGATACAAAGGGCATTGAACAAAGTTATAAAAACTGAGTTTTGACATCATTATTGACATAATAAATTCAATCGCAATATGAAAAGAAGTATACAAATGTCATGGCCACTTTTTTGTTTATAAAGCTATTGAAAAAATGCATAACAGCATTGTTTCTACTTTATGTCTGAAAATTTGTTCCTTAAAAATGTGCACAATTCTATTTAAAAATGAGAAATGCATTAAAACATGAACATTTTTTATAATAGACAAATTATCTTTTTAATTCTTTTGGACAAAGGTTTTAACGTAAAGAAATAATTATAACTGATTACATTATAATTATCAGCAAAACGTTTTCCAGTATGCGCTTAACAACTTTCATAGTTTTATGTCAAGTGCAAATTTATAACTTACATGTCACACTAAGAGGCAGAAGTAATATGCGTCACTGAAGATACTATATATTTTTATTGAACAAACTAAACCGAATAAGTACAATGTAAAAAAGTTTGTAATAAATATAAGAAAAGTTGTATTGAAACTAGTGGTAAGTGGTTGCTCGATTTTTGATCTCATTTCAAAGATTTACTATCTCTAAAATTAAAAGGAAAAAAGCATGATAATTGCTGAGGCCCTGGAGTATAAAAAATGGGGAATTACAAAAAATTTTTTTCATTTATTGTTTTTTAGAAAAATAAAAACTGATTAATTCTTGAATCACAAGTGAAATGAAAAATGGGTCTCAAAGATCCATCCAAGTGTGGTAATATTACTTACTAGGCACACAAATAAAAAAAAACGATACTGCTCTTCTTTCTTTTATAATAGTTATTAAAAATTAATTATATACTTTTTGGGAGCAACATTTAAATAAATGCCTTTATCTGGCCTTCATATGAGAATACCTATATTCTCACATTGGAAATTATCAAAAAATTTATAAGGGTTTGTATTTGAAAATATATAGTTACTCTCCTTGTTAGATATGGTCAGTCCTAAGTTTTTATTTTTGTGAGGGAGATTTATTTTTGATTAAGCTAATTATAAAATTGCCTAATATTTATATCTACACTCATTCTGGGTTACAGTTTGTTTTTCTTTACATCACCGGATCTTATATTCAAATCAGGGGGCATTTATTGCTTTGTTTATTTTAACCGCGAGCTTAATATATGATAATTTCTAGTCGTATACATTGTAATATCTCTTCATTTGATGATGAGTAGTGCTACTCTTTACATTTATCTTTTGTTCTTGAATGACATCTATGGGGACAAATTTGTTGGTGGTTCATGATTTATTGTAATATCTTAATTTAATAATTGTTCTTAATTAGTCATGGATAGATATACTTGTTTCACAACGTAATAAAGAAATTCTTCATATATTATCCAGACTGGATATTTTGCTAAAACTGCCGCAGACAGAATTAGCACAAAGACTGGTGACAGCTGCATTGCAATTAGAAGAAAGATCTTGTTGTATTGCATTACTACAGGAGAGTCTAGCCAATCACAAGGAGCAGGTACACAATCACAATGTATTTTATTTTTGTAAAATTGTTTCATGTGACTTGTAATTAAATTACATAATTGGTTTCTAATTTCATTTATACACAAAACTTTTCAAAGAAATGGTATAAGAATAGTAATTCAGCAGCTACTAGTTATTCTGTCATAAATAAGGATACCTGCTTTTTTAGGGTTCCATTCACGTAATTTGAAGTGTCCACACCTTGTTTTATCCACATAATCTTGCCTTCACATTTTGCGCAGAATTTTGAGATACCTAAGGATTATGCAGACATCAGTAACAAAATACAATTAAAAACTTATGCGAATAATACTTATATGAAACCAGACTTTTTCTGCCTACTTTCTAATTTTCAAGGAATTATAAATTATATAACATATGTGTTATAAAACATATGGTGCTATAAAAACTCAGCCCAATTACCTAGCCGATCTCCAGTTTGCCATATCTTGTTACATATGAAATGCGATGATCAAATATAATTGGCACCCATTTATTTTTACAAAAACAATTTCCGGCTAGATAAATTCTATCCTAATGCCCACTTATGGAGCTTAAATACAGACGTTTCAACATCTCCGTACAAATAACTCCTATATTAATTACTCTATCTCGTTAGTATTTCATTAAAATAAATATTACTGGCTCTCCTCTGTCTTTTGACATCCAAGAGATGTTTCGTAATATTTTAGCATTAAACATGTTTGCAAGGCAAGCACATATATAGTCTATTTTTATTACACTATCATCTATTTATTTCACGTACATACTTAACTTGGATTAAAATAAATGAATATTTTTTTACAGCAAGTGATTTGCAATTCAATCCTCCATATTTGGACATTGCAGCTTGTACGCATGGTGACATTCACAATGCAAGGTTTTTAGAAAAGCCATATTAAAACATTTGAAAAACAAGAATTTCTATAGCCACTTATTTATTTACAATGTGGGACACTACGTTTAAAAAAAATAAGTATAATAGGGCCCTCATTGCAATCAGAAAAAAGGTGGAGTGTTATTTTGGAATATAGTAGGAAGTTTAAATAATGCAAATGTGTGTTTAGTAAACGTTGTCAATATTGCATAATACAGCAACAATCATGAATTAACTAATATTATGGTAGGAAATGGTGTCAGAGTGAAAGATTCAGAGGATTCTTTGCAAATAAATGACAGAAGAGAATGATTTATTGAATATACTTCGCGTTAATATTGTAGAAATTCATTAATCACAATTAAATGAAACTACGTAATGTAAAAGAATCTTTGCTAATAGCCCACTTGAATATGTTGTAATACAACAAAATCTAGGTCGTGGTAAAAAACTTAAAGAAAGTAGAAATAATACTACATCACATAGTTTCATTTAATTGTGAAGAATGATGTATGTTTTAATGAAATGAAGGGAAATCTCATTTCAATATATTTTCCCCAACCCCAATTTTTTATGTCCTGAATATGAATGATTTGATGCCACCTGGCATGGAATTAGATCCATGTTATATGATCTTATCCCGAATCCCGGCATATAGAGGATAGACCAGTATATCCCATTTGAGTTTTTGTAGAAAAACAATGAAGGGATAAGTCGTTTTTGGAAAAATAAATGGAAGACTGCAACTAGTATCTAGATATAACTTTTATAGCAGGCTTCGCTCCATCATTTGAAATCGCAGCGCAATGTTGATACTGCTTTATCCTATTGGAGAATTAAGCTAGATCACACCCAGTGAATTCTAAAGCAATTGAAAGTTACCATTATTTTCTAAGTGAAATTATTGTTGCTACTGGATATTTGCTCATTTTACTTGGAAGAGTTGAATAGTTTTTGTCTCACTGCAATATTGTAAGACAGACTTTAAAAATTTGTTTTCATTTTTTTTAAAGTAGTAGAAATTATGTGACAGCAACTAATATTCTTTATTTGTGACAGAAGGTCAGAGAAAGACAAGGAGTCTTTCCGAGGAGATTTGTTTACAATTTTTTTATAATGTGCTATGTAATATTATACACTTCTATTCAGATATGTTGATAAAGATACCCAGAGAGGAGAGAAAGAACAGCCAGTACTATTGATATAAAGTTCAATATCATTTGATACCAGTTCAATTCAATTATATAAACACATGTATATTTAATTATAAATATTGCAAGTATTTATAATGTTTACATTGCATTTATTATAAGAGCATGAAAATTTATATTGGCGTTTGAACTTGCTTTGTATTTTCTAGAATTTAAAATCCGCATTTTGAATGAAACATTGTTTTGTAATTTACAGACATTAGCCAAGATATCAGCGATGGAGAAGCAGTCGAACAAAGCTATAGCAAAGGTTAAACAAGATTGTGAAGTAGCCATCAAGAGACATCAAACATTTATTGATCAGGTTAGCATCTGTTATTAGTGGAATACAAAATTTAATTTATGGTGGGAATCTCCTTTAGAGTGTGGGTCTGAAATATTAAAGTAAGGAGGTACACAAGGCGTACAGCGGCTGAGACCAAGTAGAGGTGGATGAGCTACAAGACTATGGTGGGACAGAAAAATCCTGAAATGGAGATCCTGAATATATCTACACAAATGTAGGCTGTTAATCAATATGTTGGTTGTATGACAAGAAATGAATAATAGAAGCCCCATGTTGACGAGGCGCTACTATATCAGGTTGAGGAAAATTTTAAACATTTTTTTATTTTAAAATTTTCTCCATCTCAATCTTTATTGCATGCTGATTTATTAGTAAGCATTTCTTTTAAACTCTTGTATACCTATATCATGTATCATTTTTAACAATATTTATTAGTAAAGTAATGTTGTAGTAAATTGCTGTTGACATAACTAGTGACATAACAATAGGGTGGCAAGACTGGCAAAATGCAAGGGGCCCCGGGCCCGAGAGGACCCCGTGTGCCCCGACACTGTTTGATATTTTCAAAAACTGTTTTAAGATATCGAAGCTCAATTTGGGTTTTCATATACTTTATTATTTCTGATGCATGAAACCATAAAGCATCTTCTATTGCCAAAAGTGAAACTACCTTATCAAATACATGAACACACTCATAAAAAAAGTATTCTGGTTAGAAGCTACTTTTTTCTATTCTGGCTATACTCGGTTACAGATCAAGGGGATACCCTGCATCTTTTTGTTTCGTATTATACAACAAAAATATGTAAAACCTATTATGCATAATGAGGAATTCAAAATGAGTTTGTTATAAGTATTATTTTCTTCCGTCTATTTTACGTATTGTTGGGTATAATTGACTGCAAATCTGTAATTATACAAAATGTCTACAAGAAAGTATCTGAGTCGTGGTGAAAAACGCAAGCAAAAAAAAGAAGAAAAAAATAAAAAGCTGCCAAAAATAGGTGAATTCTAATACTAATGTCTTCGATGAAGTGTCAAATAAACAATCCCGGCAAGAGCAAAAATATTAATATAACTGAAAGCTTGCTCATTGCAATACTGCTAGTATTGCAATAAGCAATCATAGTGATTATCTAAAGCAACCATATACTAGAAACACACTAAATCAAAGTGAAGTGTTATTTGACCTGGAACAATTCAACAATTCGCCTTATATTACTGATAAGGGTAATTTTAAAGAAGTAACTAATCAAGTCAGATGCTTTGTGATAAAAAATGGACACCGTAAGCCAAAAGGAAACAGATCGTTTTTGGAGAAATATTATTACATTATTTCTAAATCTGGTGTTAAATTAGAACACAAATGGTTGTGCTATTCCGTATTGTTTAAAAAGGCGTATTGTGAGCCATGCTGGTTATTCACATCATCAAAATAGTTACAAAATATTTGGATTGATGGATATAGTGACTGGAAGCATATTGGGGAGGCTTTAGAAAAACAGGAAATCTTTAAAACGCATTTAAACTCGTATCTCCTATACGAACAGTGACGGACTTCTAGATGAAGAACAAGAGTTTATACTTAAAAAATAAATATCTTTTTGGCGTCAAGTACTGAAAAGGCTCTTTAACGTAACTCTGACCCTTTCGATGAGTAATTTAGTTTTCCGTGGACACACAGAATAAATAGACAGCAATGAACCAAGCAATTACCTAAATATTATTGAGTTATTAGTGAAATATGATCCTGTTTTACAAGAGGTATAAAAGAAATCAAAAGGTCAAATAAAATATTTAAATCCAAAAATATAAAATGAGCTTAATAATATTTAAGCTTAATAATACTTAAGAGCTTAATAAAATATAAAAAAACGCTGACTCCATATTAATAAAGAAATAGTGGATGCACCATTTTATTCAATTATATTTTATACAACTCAAGGTATATCAAAAATAGGCAACTGTGTGACTCTATCGTTACTGTGTAATTGAGAATGATGACAATGGATCTCTTGTTATCAAAGAGTCATTTTTAGGTTTCCATGCAGTAATGGATCAGACTCCCTTAGCTATGCCGAAGCAGATTATAAAATCTATAAATGAAAAAACAGTCCCCTCTGCAAACATTGTGGACAAGGATACAACGGTGCTTATACTATGAAAGGTATTTATGGTAGAGTTCAAAATTTTTCATGTTTGAGTTCAAATGTTGAGCCAAATACAGTGTATGTGCATTGTGCTGCTCATAATTTAAATCTAGTACGCTGTAAAAGATGCTATTCAACAAGTTTACATATTTTTTGGCCATAACATTTAAAGGTGGAATATTTTATCAACTTTTATTTCTGGTGTACAAGATGAATCTTCAGCCCTTGTAAGATTAAAAAAAATTGAATCCGACACGGTGGTCAGGACATATGAAAGCCTGGTTTGTAAAAGTTCAAAAAGCACTAATAAACTATTACTATACTAGTCTCGAAAGCACTTCAGTCTAAAATAAAAGATCTATCACAAGCATTGAAGCGTTTAGAAGTCTGTTTAGAAGGAATTAAAAGTATAGTCACGAATTTGAGGACTTACAAATACAAGCCTATAGTGTAGCAAAAAAATGGAGCCTAACTCCCGAGTTTTCCAAAACTCGCCAAAGAAAGGTGCAACGCTTTTCGATGAAATTTGTGAAAATGAACGTTTGCAAAAACCTGAAACTTTGTTTTGAGTCAACCTATTTTATCATGTATTAGACATTAACATAAATCAGTTGACATTTTACTTTGCTGATATGAATGAAATAGTTTCCAATTTTAGTGTTTTACATCCTCCATTCTTGAAAAATTTGAATGACTCAAACTTATTAGAGAAGGCTATAGAGTTTGTTGATTTGTATAAAAAAGATATATCTGTTACATTTGAAAAAGAAATTCTCAGCTTTCGGTGAAACTTTAGACATCATATCGAAAAGTTGACCTCTATGAAGGAACTCTCAGATTTATTAATTACAAAAAAGTATTTTGTGTGTCAAACTTCCCTAAAGTTTGTACCGCTTTAATATTATTTTTGACAATTCCCATCACTACAACTAGCACCAAATGATCGTTCTCAAAATTTAAATAAGTAACAACATATTTAAGGAAGTCTATGGGACAAGAAAAGTTGCGCATTTTAGTAATACTGTCAATCGTACCTTCTTTGGCCCTAAAATTGGACTTTGATGAAGTAATTGACAATTTTACAGAAATATAAGCCCAAAAAAACAATTTTAATTTTGGTTAAGTATTTCCCTTTATGACTGTATTAATAAACACTAATTCTAAAATATATTATTGTAGCACATATTTCTTATAATACTACTTGATTACACGGACACGGATTGAGCTGCACATATAGCAAGTATCAAAACTAGGAATATGAGTGTAAAATTACATCTGCCTATTGACTTGGTTGCTGTTTGTCAAAGATTTCAGTTTAGTTTAAGATCAATATCAAACTAAAGTCGACATTAGAAGTAAAAATCTAACCATTTGGCTTAAAATTCATTTTTATATGTAGATTCATATTCTAACATATGGTAGATTCATATTCTAACTGTGCTCATAATTTTATTTTGCATACAACTAAATTATAGTAGCAGTCTGGTCAAGAAGTCCTAAACTTTATACAAACAACTGTGAATTATTGAGTTCTTTAGCAAAAATTGTAACAATTTAATACATTTGGTAAATAAATGAATAACAACGATTACAGTTAATAAATGACAAGAAGACACTGAACCATCGTATTGAACAGCTAGTAGATGAGCGGCGTGCCATGGAAGACAAATGGAAGCGTACGATGCAAACCACTGAGGAGAGATTCAAGTTGGAGTTAAAGAATCAACATGATAAAATGGCAGCTGCCCAACAGGTATTAATTTATGATATTTACGTTGTCATGATATTTATGATATAACCAATAATGATGAATGCCTGATTTTGACACTTCACATCTTTTATTTATATAAATGTGTCCTTGAAAATCTTGATATAGCACCGTCTACATTGTCTCAACAAATAAAAAATTAAATTCAAGAAAAAGGTAACATTTACTCAAATTTAATTTTTGCCAAATTTTGCATCAGTTTAATTTTATGCAGTGATACAACTATAGTGGATTTCAACAATATTTTTATAAAATTAGAATAGACATAAACAATATATTTTTATAAAATATATTTGTAGATTCAATATAAGAAAATGGAATGAAAAATAAACATTGTTGTAAAATAAATTTGGCTATGAAGGAAAATATGATTAAGGAAAATTAAAAATGATTGATTGAGCCATTGTGGATACATAGAAAGGAAGAGTCTAAAAGTCATTAAGAATACATATCTAAAATCTCTTAAAATGCGATACTATATCGAGTGACATGATTGAAAGGAAATATTTACATAAATAAAGTGAAATGTCACAATCAAGCATCTCTCATTGTTCCTTATATTTAAATATAATTTCCATTTATTACCTGGTTTTCTCGTCAATCTAAAGCACAATAAATCACTACGTGGTATTTTTGAGAGTTGAAAAATGTTTCATCCCCTATTTAAAATTTTGCATTTAATCTTTTTTTTAGATTTAAAGACATTTATTATGCATATCATTAAATCATTGTCACATGTTTAAGAACGAATGAACTGATATTTTGGTAGAGTTTACTAATAACATCAAATAGTTGTCAATATTATGTTAACCATTTTAGTACCATGATTTTTTACTCATATATACTTAAAAATGCCAAAGAAATCTTCTGTTTTTGATGTCATTTACCCTTGTCTCGAAAAAAAACTGTATCTCTTCCAAAAATTATCCAGTATTAATAATGTTTTAGGTGTTTTCTTAATCAAAACTTGTACAAGGATAATAAAATACAAAGAAAATTATGGAAATATATATTGTGAACAAAAATTATAACAAAAACTGAAATCAAGGTCACATCGTATTTTCACAGTCCGGTACATCCTCCGTATCAGCAAAATAATTGTTATCACTAGAATTATCACTATCACTCAAAATTTGCATTATGCCAAATTGTGAGCGCACCATAATGTCACTCTCACTATCACTTTCTTCACAACTTGAAAAATGATCATTTTCACTCATTTTCGTATTCCGACATTATGGGTTAAAATTTTCTTTTCCTGGATCCTTTTTATATTGTAATTACTAATAATATTATAATTTGAACTTTATGTAACATGCAGAAAGATAAAAAATTAGCGATGCGTGCGAGCGACCTCCCCTACCGCGTGCTAAACAGCAACTGATTTCACGAGTGCCACCGCGCTCGTGGCAAATTTAGTTGGTACCCGCACGAGCGCAATGGCGCTCGTCGGCACTCTAACGGTTAAAGAAGATTTAAAAATAATAATGGCATCCAAATTTATAACATTGTAAACAAATAATAGAAAATTATACTATCGTTAAGATGCAACACAATCAATGAATTTCTTGTTGTATCAGTTTATTTACATAATAATTACTCTTGTGATAATAATAGTAAATTTATATATAATGAATTCAAGAGCACAACAAATTACAGAGGATAATTATTGCAAAAAACTACTCGCCAAAAATCCAAACTCAAACTATTAAATAATATTACGACATGTCAACGCTTTCACTTCCATATATACTACTTGGCACTGAAACTGCTAGTAATTTTTAGCACATTCTATGTGTAGCACATTAGTCGTCGAATGAAAGAATTGATAAATTCTCGAGTATTTATGATCTGTCGTATTGTCAGAATCTCATCACTATGAGGTACCTTTCGCTACAAACATACTTTTACAATATTTGCAATAATGTACAATTTATGGCATATTATTGACAATAGTAACAAATATTTACAAATATTTTCTGTTATTGATTATATAATGTATATAACATTATTTTAGATGAATTGTTTAAGCAGATGAATAAATAGAATTACTCTATAAACCTATATACTTGTTGCTAGGGTATTCATTGCAAAATCAACAAATTAAAATGTGACTAAAATTTGTTCATTTATCTGTTACTTTTTAGATAGCCAGACAAAGATGGGTCCGTCAAAAAGCTGAAAAAATAAAGGTGAGATCGTTTTGTTTACTCCTTTTTATGTGAATTTTTCTTTAAAGTATTTTGTATGTTTACAAAAATAGAAGGAGCTAATGTTATAGAAAAAATATTAATTGTTATATTTTTATGGTGCATATGAGAATGACACGTAAAGAAATGTGCTTGGTGGACATGCCTTTATGATATATCTTGATAATGCTATAAAAGGTCTGCTCAACATCAAAATTTATTAATGTTTAATACACATTAAATAAAATAATTTTAATTAAAAGTTCTATTTAATTAACAATATCTAGAATCTTGTACGATTTTTCCAATCCATAGCAGAAAAATTTTAGGGAGGGCTCACACTGCATACTATCATTTTGAAGTAATATTTAACAAATTGAGCTTAAAAATAAAAACAGATAAATGAACCAAATTTATAGTGTGTTTCAATAAAAATTTATCTTTACCTCATTTAGTGGAACGTATATTAAACGATATGGCATAAATGCTTCCATATATTAGCATATGGATATGGCCCTTTAAAGAACATTTTTTGTTATTTATACTATCATTAAGACTCCTATGGTATTTCTGGTCGACCTACAATCTTGAAAGTTGGCATAATGGGAGCTACAAGTAAAGGGAATAATATAAAAATCATTGATTTTTAATTCTATGTGGAATTATACATTTATTATAAAAATGTGCCTGTGAAAGATATGGCGGGCAATATATTTACATTCTAAAAAATTCAAATTTAGTAAATTGTTCAATAGAATTATTATGTATCATTAAATGTTTATAAATGTCCAAAAGTTTACAGATTCTTCATAGTGCGAGTTCTACTCGTACTTGACAAGTTTTTTTTATTGTATTGACAACTTTCATCTGCTTCTAGTGAAATAAACAGATATAATATTTTATATAAAATATTGATATTTTCAGGAGCTTACAGTAAAAGGTTTAGAGGGTGAACTACGAGATATGGCAGATCGACAACAGAAAGAGGTCACTGCCCTGCGAATGTCTCACGCTGAAGAGGTAGGTCGGCTGCAGTCGCGCCACAATACCGAAATGCAGCAGCTGAGGGAAACTTTGGAGCAGGACTGTGAGAATGCACTAATAAAGGAAAGGCAGGTAGCTAGTGCAAGGTACGGGGATTTGTTTTTGAATAAAATTATGATTTTAAGTTGAGAACGAAATAAATCGCAAATTATATAAAATGTAAAATTAGTTTAAGTTACTATGAATGTTATGTTTCTGTAAAAGGTGTATAGAAAGAATAATTGATTAAAAAAATTGTTAGTAAGTAAAAAACATATAGTCATTAACAGTTTATATTTAACATAATTATGTGATGCAGACATAACATGTGCATATTATTGTCTTAATAGTATTGATTCTCTAGCTGAACTTCTAACTCTGTTTTATGTTTTCAATTCATTTTTAGGCTTTTCATAACGAGCGTTCATCACCCCATTCTTTCAAATTATTATCATTTAAAATAACAACTTTAAATTTAGGATGTAATTTATTACTCAAATATTGTGACATATATCGTTAATTTATAATAATTAGTTAGTTATTTCATTTACTATGTGAAATAATGATTTGCATAATGAATAAATTAACAGATATTTTGTTTTTAAATAATGCCCTTTAGAGTATTATCAAGATATATAATAAAGGCACGTCACATTTATCTAACCAATTATATTTTCATTGATAATTCTCCCAGTTATGGATTTGATATTTTTTTGCTAAGCCTTTCAGTGTACATAAATATATCTAATAATGTTTATTTTGTATCAATTGGTTTGCATTTATTGCATATCATAAGAGTAATGACACAACAACTGAAATATTTTATTTTAAATACAAAATTTAACTTTAGCAATTCTGGCATTGCCTTTGTGAAATGGATAAAATTATGAATTTAGGCAGTGAACTCACAAATATTCCAAGACATCATGCTTTCCTTATCACAGAGCAGCTTGTTCTTAAGCATATTTAATAGAAACATAATAAATGTTAATATGTTACTTTATTTCGATTGCTTAAATATATTTGAAAATTGGAAATGTCACTATAATTTAGCTTAGCCGTTACTCCTCTCATGAAACAGTAACGTTTTAACAAAATTTTGCTGTAATTTGCTTAAGTTCAGTAAATAGTAGAAAATTAGTAACAATAGTTATTTTTCAAAGGCAGACCCATACCTTATGAAAATTCCAATCTAGATAAAATTCCGATTCTTAGATTGGATTCGGTATTTACAGTTCTTAAAATCTTTGGATTAAAATTTCAATACTTAGATGAATACTTTAGAAAACAACCATAATTGTAACGGAAAAAAAACTCGGAAAGACATAAAAATAGATTTTTTCATTAAATTTTCTTAAGGTAGAATATCTCAAAAATAAATTCAACAAACTTAAAAAGTTAATTATTGAGTAAAAGTATTTTATTTCACTGTAAACATGTTTCGAAAATTTAGTACATTAACTACCCACTCCACACGATGTGTGGCATTTTTTTTATCAAACCCACACTTTCTAATGATTATATTAATATTCTATGTAAAAATTACGAACATGAAGTAAGAAAATACTGCGCAGCACAATTTTCAATGTCATCAACTGCAACTTCTCTTACATGATTAAGCCGATTTCTTTCCAATTTTACTCACTTCTTTAAGTGCATAAACACTATCATTGATCGAAGGTTTTATAAGAACACTTAAGACACAACTCATATGTATGACTTTCTTACTCACATTCCGACAACTCACATGTATGACATTCTTACTCACATTCCGACAACTCACATTATGACTTTCCGATGACAAAAAAGTTGTTGTTTGCAAATTAGTATGAAAACGTGTCATTGATACTGATTTTTCTTGTTGATATTATAGATACAATGATTTTTTTTGTTGTTGGGAAGTCTTTGGAAAGTCGTACATGTGAGTCGGGCCTAATAGTTTTTATTTAACATAGTTAAATAAAAACCTAGTTTTAATTTTTTCATTCCAAACAGGCATCACACTTTAATTAAAATTTTTATATTTAGCAGTATTTTAAAATATATGGCTTTTTTATAAAAATTGTTATATATAGCTATAACTTCTAGAAATATATATACAGGTGTCCAGTGGCAGATTTCAAAGTTTGAACAAACATAGTTTCTGAACGCAACACATAAGAGGGGCGCGGGGGGCGTTGTTAGAAGCGCAAGTGGTGCGGATGTTTTAGTAGCCATGGAACAGTGGAGTGGAGAGCACCGCGCTTTTGCCGTCGAGACGTACATTTCGAGTGGATTTTCGCTGTCTGTAGCACGCCGTCGATTTAATAATTGTTACAGTATTCGTTGATTACATGATGGACCATCGATCAACCTCATTCAGTCATGGGTAGCAAGGTTCAGAGCTACAGGATCAACATTAAATAGGCCCAGGCCAGGACCTACACCATTGGTAGCCACGGATGAAAATGTTGAGCGTGTTATGGTTTCTGTCGTTGAAAATCCCCCTTTATCACTGCGTACACGTTCATCGATATTGGGAATTCCCAAATCAACTTTACAGGTAATAATGCGAAAAAAGCTCAAGTTCCATCCATATAAAATTCAAATTGTTCAAGATTTACACGATTCTGACTTTCAATTAAGAAAAACTTAGAGCTGATGTTGTTGAGATTTCATACTGCTACCCGGATGGGCAACATATTCTTTAATGACGAAGCTCACTTTCACGTTGGAGGATATGTGAATAAGCAGAACTTTCGTTACTGGGATGTCCACAACCCAAGACAAATGCATCAAGAGCCTTTACATAAGCCTAAAGTAACAGTAAGGTGTGCCATGTCTGCATCTGCAATCATAGGGCCTTCTTTCTTTGAAAATCAACGTGGCCCAACTGTAACTGTGAATTCGGAGAGATATGCCCAGATGTTAAATGACTTTTTCTGAGTAGAACTACAGAATAGTCCATCCTTCAACCAAAACACATGGTTCCAGCAGGACGGGGCCACAGCTCACACTGCTAATGTGTCCATGAATGCAGTGCGACAGTTATTTCCAGAAAAAAACATATCCCGAAACGGTACCGTACCGTGGCCACCTAGGTCAGCCGATTTAAGTCCATGTGACTTTTTCTTATGGGGATACTTAAAATCCGTTGTTTACAAAACAAATCCGAGCACTGTGACACAACTTAAAGAAAATATTCGAGCCAAAGTCAGTAGGATACCCCAGTCGCTCTGCAAATGCGTTTTTGAAAACATGCGTGCTAGACTCGAAGAGTGTGTCAGACTCGATGGCCGCCATTTGGAAAACGTGGTTTTTAAAAAATGTAATCCACATTTGTTGTTATAAAGTTAAAATAAACTTACTTTGTATTAGAGGTGTAGTTTTTTTTTACAATTTTTCAAACATTGAAATCTGCCACTGGACACCTGTATATATATATATATATATATATAAAAATTTAAAAAGCTTTTTTTGTAATTTTGTTTCTTGTACTACTAATTTAATATTTGAGTTTTATGTGACAACTTTATTATATTATTTGCTTTATATTGACACATATTTGTATTACTAAACTAGCTTTTGCTCACGGCTTAGCCTGAATGGTAAAAAAATGTAAAAAGCTTTTTTCGTAATTTTGTTTTCTGTGCTACTAATTTAATATTTCAGTTTTGTGTGACAACTTTATTATATTATTCAGTTTATATTGACACATATTTGTATTACTAAACTAACTTTTGTTCATGGCTTAGCCTGAATGGTTAAAAAAAAATGTAAAAAACTTTTTTCAAAGTGTGAGTGCAAAAAACAAAGAATGGAATTTGATAGAACTTTATTTTTAACGATAGTAGGTATGCAGATCTTTTATTCTAGAATTAGTATGATTTATATGCATTCATTGGAATCCGTCGGCCGTTTAAGTGTGAGAGAAAGACAAAGTTTCGCTTTTATTATATTAATAGAGATAAGTAATATTCTGATATAAACATGAAACATTTGTCTGTTATTGGCAATATGGTTCCTTCAATTTGTTTTGTCTGAAAAAATAAAGGGTCTATATTTTAATTTTTATATTAAAAATTGGAAATGTCACTATAATTTAGCTTAGCCGTTACTTCTTTCATGAAACAGTAACGTTTTAACAAAATTTTGCTGTAATTAGGTTAAAAAAATGTTTATTTTCACCATGAAAAAAATATCTAACTATGCTTAATGTCCACCGCAATAGCAAAAATTTAATTAAAATCCTTTTTTTGACTAGACTACTAGTGCCAGATTTTTTTGCGCGCCAGCTCTAAAAAACTTATTTAGAGAAAAACATAATTGAAGTTTATGACAATGAAAATTATGTATAAAGTAAATTTGACTTTATAACTTTGAAACAAAGCAACAACGTAAACATTAAAAGTTATTCTTGGGCCAACTTAACTAAATATTTTAAACTCTTTAGGTTTTACCTGTTTCAGCTACAAATGCTAAAAGTTCGTAATTTCTAAAAATTATAATATAATTTTTAGAGGAGATATTCTTAAAGATGTATGCAGTTGTTCTTCTCTATTCACACGAGTTTGGTTATTTAATATTATTATGGATAACAAAATCATGAAGAGCCAATTCATGAGAAAAACGGGAGTTAATAACATTTCAAATGATAAGTGATTATTTTAATGAACGATGTCTATTTGTAATGGTTTCTAACATTTTTGACATAAAATCACAAATAAAAATAGATAATAAGAAAATTATAATTAATATAACTCAATATATCTTCTTAAGAAACGTCATGACAATATTTATATAATATTTTCTAATAAGAAAAAATTTGGAATTTTAGATTGCTTTTTGTTTTTCTTTGTTTTCTTTTGAATTTCCTTGTAAGATTATGTCAATTCTTTTACCTCTGTGAAACCTTCAACTTCTTTTCTTTTAATGAACAATGTTTTCTGTTTATAATTTTGTCTAACGTCTTTTAATTGTTAATGACATCTTCTTTTACATCAGTAAGACGGGATGAAATGTAATTTTATCCAATGTTGATTCACCGATAGACCATTCTCATTATTTCTGTCAACAAAACACGCAAGCATGTGCATGTGCCTGCATATATGTGTATTTGTGTGTGCATGTGTGTACTAGATTTTTAGGAAATACAATTTTTTAAATGTGAATTTAGAAATTTTATTTACACAAAGACGCAGAAAGTTCACATTCAGTGAGGTTATTTCACTTTAGACCTTTTGGAATAGTATTAAAACTATATAAAAATTAAATTCAGTAAGATCAAGCGTATTTATTTTCCCAAAATATTATATCCAGAGGATCTGAACAGAATCCTATTACTCTCATTTGGTTGTATGTCTGGCTGCCTGTCATTGCCCTCTACCTTCTAAACGATATATTAACAAATTTTCAAACGTAATATAAAGTTACGAAAATTAAAAATATGGTAAAAAGGGAATGTGTGTCATTCAATCTTCCAAACTACGTGAAATTAATATCTCAAATATCAGTACAATTAGCCCATTTAAGGCGTAACAACAAAAAATAAGTTTCATTTTGATATTTCATACTGTTTAGGAGAAATAATTTTTTTTCAATTTTTTTTGTACGGCTTTGAAAAACATATTAAACTCTATATTTTTACATAGTGAAAAATAATAATTATTAGTCTTAATTTTGTTTGTATTTAACAACTTTTATTTTTTAATTAGTTACTTATCTCCTTGCAGTGTGGAATGTATATTGTAACAGTAAGTTTAAATGTATATAATGTAACGGTAAGTATTGTAACAGTTAGTTTAATATTTATATTCATAACAAATTTTTGGTTTATTTACTCAAGGTTAGAGAAGCAAATTCTAGAGTTGGAACTGACATATCAAGAGCAGCGTACAAGGCTAGTCAACGAGATGAGAGCAGAGAATGAGAAGGTAGCTGTTGAAATGGAGGAAAGAGAAAAGAAAGCTAAACTGGAACTGGGTTAGTTTTTTTTTATTACTAGTTCTTATTTCGAATTTTATGTAAAAATCATCAAAAATTTTTTTATATAAAAATCAGGTCAGCAATGCTGAGGTGTTCAGTGTTAGCAAATACCAGGTGACTTAAAAAGTTCATGTTGTTTTTGGTTGATTTTAATGATTTATTGGGTGCATCTGTCGTATATGTATATAATAGTATTGTAATATGCCACTTAAATGAATTTTAATGCAACATGACACCTTTGTTTCTTCTTTCGGACCCCGCATCAGGTGCTGTGATAGAATTTAATGATTTCGACTATATCTGCTTGTATGTATTGGTTTTATAATTTGTGACTATGTTGGGTTCTCTAAGTTAATTTTATTTAGTTGCTCCCAACAATTTTCTTAGTATTTCCCATTAAAAAACCAATAATTCATTTTTGTTAGCTTTTGTAAGTGTACATGACTCAATACCAAATGACAGGTCTTGCTAATGTTTAATAGAGATTGATCTTAATGCTGATGAACATCGATTTAAATTGTTTCCTTTAGTCAAAATTGCATCTCTTTACCATAATTATACAATTTTGTATTTCTGCTTTAAAATTACTATCATTTGTAACAAAGGTTCCCAAGTATTTAAACTTGTCTATCTCACACTTGTGGTTGTTTTCGGACTTTAAACACCCCAATATTTTTTGCAACCGATTCGAGAGATAGAATGCCCATTCACTTTTTCCAATTATATGTCTTCTATATTGGAAGAAGTGAATGGGTATTCTATCTTTTAATTTACATATACTTACTTTATAAAAAGCCGATAAGCCACAAGAACAAGTCCCAGAAGTGTATTGTAAGATATAAGTCTCATTTGTAGTTGATATGCTAAAAGATCGGATTACATGCCATGTTTAAGAAGTTCTTTTCTAATTATGAATCACTTGAAGATATATGACATTCAAGGCTACCCTCCATTATTGATGACAAATACTTAAAACCCCTTGTTGAATCTGATTCGTCTATAACTTGTCAGAAATTTTCTAAAATCTTTAAAGTCTCAAATCGACGGAAACAATTCGTTTGCATTTATATCAACTATGAAAGTTATGGAGGCTCAGCAAATGAGTTCCCTTTTTTTTGTTTCAAAGATTAATAATTTGTTTTTTTTTGCATTATAAAAACAGATCATTTTTTACTTGATACTTACTTATGATGAGAAACAGATTTTTTACTGTTCAACAAACAAACCCATCACAGTTTATTTGTAAACAATCGAGTACCACATTACCTCTTCATCCTCAAAATATAATTACTATTTAATACGCATAAACATGTATTGCCCACAAGTTGCAACAAGATTTGACAATGCATTGTATCAAAAACAAATAAAAACTGCACAAATATTTTTGTCACTTTCAAATGTTGCATTTGCTACTTATACTATAAAATGTCAATGAAATAAAATATTATATGTCAATTAATAAGAATACGGTAGTTGACTCATTCTAAATTTTGATATTTTTCGTACAATATTGTGAAATATAAGTAAATTAAAAACCGGTCTTGAAAAAAATTCAAAAATTTATTGACAAATAAGCCAGTTGTAGGTAAAGTTGAAGACGGATAGAGTTGGGTATATCCCTGTCTCTTTTCCTCTTGTAGAATATAATGTGCAATATTAAAAATGACCTCACAACACAGTATTGGCGTCATCTCTAAAAGTTAAATTTAAACTTTTATAACTCGGTCAATTTTTAAAACTATTACAAATTTTTTTCACTCCTCATCAGCTTGTACCTTGAAATTTTAATTAATGAAATAAAAAAAATTTAGTCAAATACCCAATTGTAAAAAAGTATACTGTAGTAATTACTGTCTATAACAAATTCATTTTAAAGTATAATTTTATTTTTAAATTAATTTAGTTACAGTATGTACAATTCTTAAACATTACTGAATTTTTTACTTCTATGTGTTCTTACATTCCATCTTCATAAACCATTACTTCTCAATTTAATGGAACAAATTTTTGTTATGTTTGTAATTGCTCGGAAGAGAATCTCCGTGCTGAGCAGGAGAGTCAATTGAATGAGAGAGCTGCAAAATTGGCAGAAGAAGTGGAAAAGCAAAAGGAGGAAATGAAGGTAGCTCCTTATACAAATATGGTTTATTTAATATAACAAATAAATAAAAAGTAGTGACGTAGAGTGAAATATTAAAAAAGGGTCAAAAATTAATTGCTTCAAGAAAATAACATAAAGAAATGGAAAAATAAAATAATAATGAAAAGTGCAAAAGCTTAGGTGATAACTACTCTTAATCCTAGAGAATTACCATACTCAGAATTGTTTTGTATTTATCAAGTTTACTTTTTCATTTCAGTTTTAATTTACTTATTTGTTAGTATTATATCTATACTTTTTATAACCAAGGATCTTATTAATCATAAGAGCATACTGATCTTGTTGCAATGCAAAAGTCTACAAAAGATGATAAATTCATCAATAAAGTTTGATGAGCTACCAAATCAGTCACAGCACGACCACTTTATCATAGACGATTTTATTTAATACATAAATTTTGACATGTATTTCTTCAAAATTAGCTGAGTAATAACCTTACAATTTATATATATTTACACCTTTCAGGAGCACTATCACTACACGAAAGCGGATTCCAAATTAAAATACCATACTAGACCACACCCACGTCCTATAAGTGTTTCTCTTATATGAGAAATAACACTTGAAACCAAAAGATTAATATTTATAATTTACAAATGAAGTCAATCATACAGTAACCCAACAGTTATTGATCATAAATGTTAATGAAAACCTAAACTTGCATAATCTTCAATTATTAGATACAATCTTTTCATTGAGACTTTTCTTTATTAAAAGATTAAAATTTTTTTTTTTTATTTATAGATTTGCTCAAAAGAAATTACTGAATTAGATTCCAAATACTTAATATGTGGCATATTCAGTAAATATTATTATAGGGTTAAACTATAATTTTTCATTGATTTTTCATAATTTCATAAGATATAATCATATAAATAGGTATGGATTTCACTCCCTGCCTATGCCTTTTCCGGTTTTATTAGAGAAAAGTACTTATGTATTATATATTTCAGTGTGAAGTTTTTCTTTATTCTTCTTGCCTCTCATTTAGGCAAAGAAAAGTCTACTGCATAAATCCAATACACTGTAATATATATTTGATAGATTTTGACATGGTTTTAATATCATATTGACGCTAATATATACTTTTTTTTTTGCTGATTCTGGCTTCAGATTTTGCTGATTCTGGCTAAAACTTATCAAATATACAACTTTTGTGTGTTGCATAATTTGGTACCAAAATCATTTATATAGCCATGTAATTTTTACTAGAAAAAAAGAATAAATTATTATAAAATTGTATTAACTCGACTGAGGGTGCACAGTTATTTCTAAGAGTATTAAGACAAAAGATAGTATTTAATGTTACAATATTTAACATCCTTTTTCAAATAATAACAAATATTTGTCATAATACGAATACTATATTTACTCAAACAAATAAGTTACTAATGAATTAAATAAACACTGGTCTCTAGATAATTTATTCCAATACTGGGGTATATAGAGGGAATTATAACTAAAAAAACAACATTTAAATTAATTTCTAAAATATGTTTGAAAAAACTAGATAAATAAAGTAGTTAATATAATAAGTGATGTAAACTTAATAAAATTAGCTTTATACATAACTAATCAGAAATTTTTGTTCTTTGACTTTATTTTCCTTACTCGCATCATAAGTATAACTATAGGTTCTGTAAAATAAAATAGTAATTTATGTGAATTAAATATATAAAGAGCCATTTCCATGAAATAATTATCTTTTACTAAATTTCCATCTGGAGCCTCTTTATGAAATATTGAAATAGGCACGTGAAGAAAGAAAATATATTAAAAAAAATAATTGAAAAATGTAATAAGATATTAATCAAATTATTTATTTTTAGGTATAAATCATTTAATTTTCAATCTGTAACCATATTTTTATTAAGATCGAGATACCTTCTATATAATTTTTATAATAAGCGCATTATGATAGTCACAGAGTAACAATAATTTTTTTTAATTCACTAATCCTTTTGATCCATATTCTCTTGATATCATATAGAAAAGATCAGTACAATTTACATTTATTTTTTAATATAACCCCTACGCACGCCACATTAAACATAATGTTCGATTTACACACAAGCAACTGCTCATACATATAAAGTTTTCGATTACATTAACCTAATTACACAGATACAATGATTGGACCTGGAAAATATTACCAAATACATCATTATCAATAGTTCGTAATATATTATTAATGAGTTTACACATTTCTACTTTCGGATGCTGGACTTATAAGGAAGATTCAATAGGAACAAGCACCAATTAATAATGTTAATATCACAAGCAATAGTTAATTAATGGTTTTAAGTTTTCTTTGTAAGATGACTAATGTAATAATATTCTATGCCTTATTTATTGACAAATAGCCTTTAGCTCTTAGCTAGATTGTTGATCTTATTATGTATTGACAAAACTGAGTTGTACATTTTTTTTCTTGTAATCAATATTTTGAGCAAACTTGTGATCTGTAACACAAGCTTGTAATCTGTTATAAAGCTTCTAAAATATTAGTCATGGTGGATATTTTTTTGATACCATCTCTTGGTAATCAGAAGACGCTCCATAATTGTTGAGCTTTTATTAAGTCTATATTTCTGTCAATTATTTTCTTTAACTTCTGGTGTTCTGGGCGCATCAGTATTGAAGGATGCAGTAGGCTATAAAACTTAGAAAAACATACAAATTCGGTTTTGGAAAGCAGAATTGAACTTTGTCTTTTATTTACTTATTTATTTTGACAGGTTCAAATTTAATAGTAACAAAATAAGTAGTTTATCAAATGTCAACAATAAATTTACCATATCTAATTAGGTTATTCCACTTTTCCTTTGATTCATACTATTAGGAGCAGCTGAAATTAAGGGTTCAAAAACAGAAATTGAAGATTGAATGCAAGAAGTTGTAGTATTATGAGTGACATAGACGACTATCGATAAAATTATTCATTAATAAAAAAGATTTTTTAGTATTTTCTTATGACCACACGATAGAAGTGAAAATTTTTAATTTTAAAATTATATATATATATATATATATATATATTTATATATACATATATATATATATATATATATATATATATATATATATATATATATATAATATGAATTACATTGATGTTGTATGATGGATATTAGTTTGGTGAATCAGGAACAACATGAGATTATTATTTTAAAATACTATAACATACGCATATTATACTAAATTAACTATGTGTGCGCCTAAAAAAGACGCAAGTTCACTTGATATCTAAAAAAGCGTGCATGGTGTATCCAAAATGTAGTTCTAAAATGTAGTACTCGCTTTCTTTCAAGAAGTTTTCACTTCAAAAATTAAAGCCAATAAACAACTTAGGAGAAAACACTGTCTAGTTTCTAATGCACCAGATGACAATGTAGAATTAAAAAAACTTTTTCCAAATAATTATTTTGATACTACATTTACTCCATTTCCTTAAATTGTTTAATTACACTATTGCAAAAAATAGGGGTCAAAAAATAAAACAAATATTGCCAGATTAATATTAATAAGTATACATATAAGACAATAAAATTTAATCAATTGCATATTTAATATTAAATTACTATTGAATTTACCGAAGCAAATATTGCATGAATATATCGACGGTAGAAAAGAACGAATGGCTATTACAAAAATATGGTTTTAAGTAGAGCTAACACAAAAATATGTAATAATTTCTAAAATAGCAAAGCTAGCTTATTCTATTTTACAATATTTCTTTAACAAAGCATGAACAATGAAATGCTTAAGACCAATTTACTGTAATATAATTTTTTTTCAAAATATAGTAGGAATCCTTATCTACTTTACACAAAAAAATAAACTAAATGAGTCATTTGCAATATATCCGCTTCTGGATAGGACTTCCTATTTAATAAATCATAAATAATATAAAATATAAAAACAGACATTTCTATTCATTTTTACGGCATATACCTAACTGCGTTACTAAATAATGGGAAACCTTTTTTGACACTGAAATATTGTAGTTGTCCCAAATTACTTGTATTTCAAAAGTTTCAGATATTGTTACCTGCAGATGTACTATAACTGCCAGTTTATGAAGTGAAATAAAACCCACAAATTAAACGATTTTTTAATGATCATAATCATATAATGTAATATTATTTCCCTCAGGCGAGACTGAGGTCAAGAATCAGACCATTTATCATAAAAAAGTAAAGTAACAAAAGCATGATTGGAGAAAAATGATAAAACTTGGAATGACAAACTTGGTTAACAATTAAAGTTAACTTTTTTCCTATAATCACTTGAACTTATCTTATATCATAATTTTGGTTAAACATGCAATAACCACAAAAAAGGGACTAAATGAGTATATTTATAAACTAACTTTCTGATTAAATAAACAAATTGGTAAGTAACGTATCACAAATTTATAATAATCAAAAGCAAATTAACTCAATGTATTTATTAACGAGTTACATTAACTGATTTCTGTTTAACATACTTGGTTAGTCTTATAGGTTTTTTGTAACTAGCTTATTCAATAATATCACAAAGTTTACTTTCATGGCGTTATTTTCTTGATATTATCAGTCTCCAATATCTGATCAGGAACTATTCAAGTTCTAGTTCAAGTCATTAAAACTAAATAAAGACTATATACTATTTTGCACTTTGTATAAGTTACAATATACATACTCGTATAAAAACCAATCTACTTTGAAAATCAGCCTTTTTATCGCGGTATGCTTTAAATTTTTATAAAAAATTTTCAGCAGCTGAGGTTGCACTCCTGCCTACTTAAATGGCGACTGTGGTCTTGGACTAGAAGTAACAAAATGATTATCAAAGGCAATAATTTTCATAGGCTGAGATCCTAATGGAACTGTAGTATTTAACGCCTTAATTCGGTCAATAATTTGATTAAAGAATGTGGGTGGACTTTCGTTGCACGATGACATATTTATAGGACAAGAAACGAAAGAAGTATATTGGCTACGGATAGGAATTACGGATCATGATATGTTAATTGATGTCTGTAATTATATTCCAGTCCAGGAGGTGTCTAAGATTTCGTTCTATACCAGACATTCAGAAAATATCGTCCTTCATTATCACAAATTGTCTATTCAAAATTAATATTTTTTTTCATCAAGATTAATATTATCTAAATATCTGTATGGTTCAAGTACTCAATTATCTCTTTGTAAGTTGTGTCACCAAATTCTCATCTATATATTCGGAGAACTATCCGAATGTATAGATGATTCCAAATAGTTCTCATCTATAATTTATACATTTGGCATCCGAGTTATTTCCAAATAACTCACAGCTGGTGTTGTTTGACTGCAGGCACTCATCAGTTATTCCTGAAGGATTTGGCGACTATGCCATAAACTAAAAATATTAAAAAGTAGTAATAAATAAACATTTCCAATAAAGAGATATTTTTTAAAACACACAAAGATCATTAAACCATGTAGTATAATGAGGTAAATGGTGATCAACCAAAGTAGAAATAAACAAGCAACACAGATTTCTTTTTATACTTTTATTCTTAACCTCTTAACTTTCGTAAATAGCTCTTTATTTTCGTTTTTGCCAAAATTGACAATAGTTTATTTCGCCTGTTTTGCATCTTCCATATATTTTACTATTATGTAACGTAGTCATGAGTAAATGAAGTTATAAGAATAATTTAGGTATGCAAGTGCTAACAAGCCATCAGACCCCCAATGAAACAGATAACTAACTGAAGTCTATTTATAATACACAAATTCGCCGATCGTCCGATGCACACACGGCCAAATGTACATGTCCATGTGTACTTTGCCTCTTTGTGAAAAATAAGTGGAATTGTCTTTAAATATGCGAGATAATATTAGGAAAACATGGGAATTTATGAGAAAAAAATATCCTATGATAAAATAAGTATTTCTGAGTTGAATTATGTAAATAAGTTAATTTCGTAAAAATTGCAGTTGACTTTTTGTTCTTTGCTGCCGTCGATACAGCATAGGCTGTATCGAAGGCAAAAAAAAAAAAAAAAGAAAAAGTTTCAACTTAATTTTTGCATCATTTGGAAAACTGAAAAAGCGATACATTGCTTTTTAAAAAATATTATAACATTAATTTGTAAATATGTTTCAAACGATAATATTAATATTAATGCCGTGCATCATCCTCTACGCCACTAGCACTGGTATATTATAAACTATACGAGATCGACTGACAAGAATTTCGAAAAATGTTTAAAAATGTATGATCCTATCAATTCTTATGCTTACTTGTTATATGTGATGGCAATTCTTTTTAATTTTTTTTCTGCTGTTCCTTTTACAAACAAATACTGACACTTTGGTATTTTGACAAAATTTAGCGCCGCGATCAAAATTCGAGGCAGTGCTCCAAGTGTGATTATGTGTATACCTAATTTAGGCATAGTGGGGCAATATGCGCCATGTCCCCTTGTCTCTGCGCTCTTGATCTGAGGATATGATATTTTTGAGTTATTAATGAATATAATTATATGCTTTGATTTCAAGTCCTAAGTTTTTTAAAATTTTTTTTTTATATTGCACCATGCACCTCATTGGCAGCCATAAAAATATGGCCTAGCCCAAAGTATTACAATGTCAGTTCTTATTATTTATTATTCTCTCTAAGGTGTACAGTATACTTTTGTTCTCATTCCATGTATTATTTTATTAAAAAATTAACATATGAAGTGTAAAAATTTGCTGCTAACAATTGGGTGTAGGTTTTTTCTCCCGGACCTGCAAATCCACAAACATTAAGTTTATTATCAATCAATGAAGTTACAAGATTTAAGTTTTGTAAATCGACATCAACAAAAGAATTTTTTTGGAAATTCACTGGAGCATATCAGTTCCTATTATTACATATGCAGTTTGTTATTTTGGAACTGTATATTTCGTATTGCTAAATTATTTAAAAATTTATTGTGATTATTACTCATTTTTCACTAACATGATGTGATTAATAAAACTAAGTAAACACATCCACACCAGTCTCAAAGCCTAAATTTCACTCAAGTTAAGGTTGCTGCCTCGACTGAGTTTGTATCCACGCAAGCGTTATATATACAAGAGGGAACAAGATAACAAGATATTCAAAATATCTGAGCACCATCATGCTGTAATTGTGCATAAACCTGAGACCCATAGAAATGTTATGGACTGACATCGTAACTGGAATTAGGGCGACATACTATTTTAAACCCTAATACAAAATATGATTTTTAAAAGTTTTTTCTTTAGCGTATCATGATAAAATCACATTAAACAAAAAATTGTGTTACGTTAAAATACTAAATAAACAGTGAAAAACCATATGACCATATGAACATTGTTAAATCAAAACAATATATATTAAATTACAGTATATTGGTTGTACACAGTTATCAGTTTTTTAAGTGTCATCTGTTTTGTCATCACGTTTCATCTTCTGTCTAAATCTTCCGTATCTTGTCAGCTTTCTTTAGAGTAATGCTATATTTGCAAGTGATTTTAGAATGTGGTCCTGTAAAGATTCTGATCATAAAGTCAATCTTGTTCTTGACATTTCAATTTTCATTGACTACTTTATTTGGATGTGGAATGGTAACATTTAGTTAAAATAATTATAAATTCTTTAGTTGGTGATTGAGCGTCAGCGCCAGGAACTAGCAGAAAAATTTGAGAATTACAAGAAGGAGTATGAGACAGAGCAGCAAATTTTGATGAAGAAACGAGTGAATGAGATTGCCTTTGCGCACAAGCAAGAGAGAGATAGAGAGATAGAGAAGGCCATTGAAAATATGGAACAGGAAGCACAAAGAGGCAGAAGAGAACTCCAGGAGGCTCTGAGGTGATAAGAATATTCAATTATTTTGTAGTAATACCACCTGTTATTTCAATTTAATAAGTGACAGAAATTATTATTGTAAAAATAATTAAATACAAAATTTCTTAATATATATGTATATATATATATATATATATATATATAAATACTATTACCATTATTAAATAGATATTGATGAAACTTGATAGGTTCACAGTTTCTTATTCTAGTTAACATACAGGATACGTTTTAGTTCAAGAATATAGTAAACTAGCTTGACCCGTGCAAAGTCTTCGCATTATTTATTCCATTATGAAGCTCAGATGACAGATCAAACAAATATTTTACTAAAATTGACATATAGAGGCGCAAGTATCAAAAGCATTGAGCTAAAGCGCCACTTTATTTATACGTGAGTGGATTTGAAATTAAACAAAAGTTTACCGACCGTCAATCATATTGACGTTGAGCCGTTAGATGGCAGCATTGCTGTTTTGTGTATATAATTTTAACAATTAATTAATTTGCAAAAACAATAGCAATAATACATTTTTTAGTTGTGGATGCCGTTAGAGCAAGCAATTATCTATAAAATGATATATAATTTATGTGGATTAGTTGTGAGGTTTTTTCTAAAAAGGGAGTGTAACATCTTAACCTTAGCGTATTAATATATATGATGATGATGATGATTCCAATAGTACGAAAGTCAATGTTTTTAGTCAATATTAAAATTTAGTGCTATATACAACATGGCAATTGATTAAATCTGTTTATTGCTATGTATTTCAAGAGCCTAAAACCTGTATGTAAATAATGCCACCTTAAAAAAATATATGCAGGTGACGCCGTGGACTAAAACTAGTTATGCTATGTTACAATTGTGCTTACTGTATTAAATCTATATGTATATACATAACTTCTTATGTACTCATGATATAATGTCATGACGTAATCATGATGTAACTGTCAAGGCAGAGCAAGGCAAGTCTCATTGACCAGAATTGACAAGATATATACGATTTTGAATGACTTGTGGCAAGAGCCATTCAAAATCTTAGCTATTTAAACCAATTCAGCTTGCCCACTTTCGATTCATAATTTTTCTCACAGCCATCTCTCTATATAGGAATAATAGTACTGATAGATTTGTTCAACATTTAGATGTAATTGAGTTAAGCTGACCCAAACTGGTCAATGGTTACCAAATTTTTCTCTTGTACTTTCTTGTCCCTATAAAATTATCACATAACTTAAAAATAATCTTATGTTTAGTAGAGTGTCATAGTTTTTTAGAAAAACTCCTTTAAACCCAATATAATACAAAAATAAAGAACCATTTTTGGTCGCTCATGTAATAATATAATTTTTTTTACAAAACTTAGACGTAATAAGGAACAGTATGAAATTGAGCTGCGGGAATTGGCTGAAACGGAGAAAGCTACGCTGAAACGCTACCAGGAGTCACAGACACGTTTGAGGGAAGCTGAAGACAATTGTAAGTAATCATGTTCTGTAATGGTCTCAAAATAATATATATCTAAATAAGAGATTCTAAAATGTCTGTGACATGTAAAGTTATAAAAGGTTCAGCTATAGAAGAAATAGAAGTAGATCGAGGATAAAAAGCAAAGAAATTTTATCAAGTTTTTTTCATTTGAATATATTTAGTGTCAATCGACCAATCAACCTTTAAGAATCTGATGATTGTCTTACTAGAATTAAAGCTGGATATTCATTCAATGAAATGCTGTATTCTCTAAAGTGTTTTTTAAACCCTTGGATCATATTTTCCCACACATATTTTCTGTTCTTATTTACCGAATTGGTATTTGCAACACTTTTCGGGAATATAATCCCCATAAATAGCCAAAGTGGACTTTGTGTGTAAATATAAAGCTTGAAGTAATACTGCCGGAGCAAATGAAACCACAAAATAGGCTTTGTTTTGTCTGCGTAGTTTCATTGTTAAATATATTACACTGTTTATTGAACGAAAACTTAATCTTTATTTGTGGAAAGTTACAAGCATGGTACCTGACATTTTTTGGAGAGAAGAAAAAATATATATCTATACACAAAGAAAATAAAAATGTGTATTCATAAGTATTACACTATCTATTCTATTCAGACAAACTGGGCTATTAATGGTCTATATCACTTTTGAAGATTTTCAAGATCTTCCAATGATAACACTTGTTCACAAGCATCTATTCTTTATATATTTGGCACTGTTACTGTCGTCAAATATGGAGTAAATTAATTTGACAATGCTTTCAAATAACCTTCGGTCCTCTGAAAATAATGAGTATGCATGTATTACTTATGTGCTAATGCCTAGACTATATTAAACTATGAACTTATACTGATATAATTCACCTTGATTTTTATTGTTAATATATTCAAATATGTTTATTGTTAAGATATTTAAATTTAGCTTGCTGATTAATTATTGTATTATGATTATTCTATTATGAGAAAAATTTAATTTATTCGATTTTAAAGTTTGCCACAAAAATGGCTTTTTCGATAGATGTGAAACCTGTAGGTAATGGACAACATCGATTTAAGTGAATGAATCAAAGTGTGCAGGGTGCATATTCAAATTGAACTTTAACACCTTTATGGCTGCGTTAAAATAATGTGTGAAGATATTGTAGATAATTGAGAAATCTAAAAAAAGTTCAAAAGTTTGTATTGCTAATTATTATATATTGTCTGTTATTGCCATTTTGTATATCAAAATCAGACTATAGAAGTATTTTTGAGTTAAACAAACTAAACTATTAGAGCCACATTAAAATAAAATAATGTTTGAAAAATTGTACATAATAATGAAATCTATATAATACTTACTGTTATTATAAACATTTTTATATACATAGATTGTTATAAGCATTTTTATAAACATAATAGATTGTTATAAGCATTTTTATGTACTTAGTAGATTGTTATAAGGATTTTTATATACTTAGTAGATTGTTATAAGTATTTTTATGCTACAACATTGGGCCTTACAGTTCTATACTTGACTAAAGTACGGAATCAATAACTAAATCACTGTGAATAATGTTAATGAATTATACATAAATAGTTATTACGTAAAAAGTGATTAAGGTAAAATATAGTCATGGTCCTTTTTTGTTCCTTTTTAGCTCATCTCGGCTTGCCCAAAAAAAGGCAAAGGCGGGATGTGCAGCTAATATCAATAATATTACAAGTAAAATGAAAAATGTTTTATACGTTTTTAAAGCGTATGGCTTTCTTATTGCAGGTTCCAAACTGGAAGTCAGTGTTAGTCAATTGGAAGCCAGGCTTAGAATGGCCGATGAGGTAAAGTAGTATTTACATAATGCCTATGATTATTAAACCGTATAACCAAAGAAATAACGTAAATTATAATTTGTTAAAGATTATTTTTAAATCGGTAATACTTCGTAATATTGTACAGTGCTATCTTTACTTTTGTAAGGTTTTACATTAGTTAAAGAAGTAAACTAATTCTGTTCAGACTGAATCACACTTGTTACTGCTAATTATGCTAATCCTAAATAGGTAGACCCTAAATATGGCTCACAAATTATTTTTTATTCACTGTAATAAATGATCTTTTTTTTTTCACATACATTTAGATATAGAAACCCTTTTTCACGAGTTTATTGAGAACTCTCTGTTTAGTCTCTTTGGTTCTCTAAGATTCTTCTGTATTATAGGTCGATGAAACAATATATATTCTAACATTTTTTTGGCCTTTTTTCTGAAAAATCACTTCATTGTTGTTATTAAATCTTCCACAATAGACCTAACAAAACATTTCCATACTATGATAGGATTTCCATAAGGTTTAACAGAAGCTACTCCATGATATATGTTTTTTTAGCCGTTCTCCTTATAAAATCCTTTATTTAGCCATTCTCCTTATAAAACTTAATACATGTCTTTAATTTTAAGCATCTATTGTTGTTCTCCACAACCATATGACCAGCACAAAAATGTTATATCTTTACCTTATTTTACTAATTCTGGCAATAGCCCAGTCATTAGATAGGTGACTGAAACATGTAAATAGTGCACATTTTTTTAAATTTTTATTTAGGAATATCAATCTGCCATTTTGAATAATGCGAACTGTGTTATATCGAATGAACGGTGGGTTTACAATAAAAAATGTAAAAATCATTTTTATAAAGAATTAAATTTTCCACAATATTTATTTAAAATGTTTTTTTCATACACTCTAAACTTGTAGTCATTGAATTCTCTATAAATTTGGTTAGATTAATTTTTATTGTAAAGCCTTCGCTTGTATAGTTTATAAAGTACAGTTTTTAAGTTATAGGGCCTTAAAATTCATTGTTTCCTTCAATGTTTAAACATTTATATGTACCTAAATGTCTAGGGAATCTTCCTCATGCGAGTCTATATGTATAACAGGTCTATTTAACTAGCAATGAATATTGTTTCTTGAAAAATTTTTTCACTGGTCAGTTATTGATACTTTTATATTATATGGAAACTGAGCAAAATTTTCTGAAATAAAATTCTTAGAGATATGTTTTCAAATGTTAAATTGTAGAAAGCATCACAATCAGAGCAGAAATTAGAGGAGGTGGGCAAGCAGGCTCAGGAGCGTTGGTTGGCTCAATGTGAAGCACTCAAGCTAGAGATGGAGACCTTAAAGAAAACACATGAGGAGCAAATGCATCAACTTTATGCTAAGTGTGTGACAATTTTACAAATTTAAATTAAGTGATAAGTTTTTTGCTATTTACTAGACAATGCAAATAATTTTTCTAGCCAATAATTTAAATAACTTTATAGCTATAGTTGGGGCCTTTTCTGAGCATGCTTGTTACTTTGCACATTCGTTTACTTTGGAAAATAATTGCTAAAAGAAATGAAAAATTTTATAATAAAAAAAAGTAAATATTCTGTATTGTTTTATGTGATTTGTTTTTCAGCCTTAACTAAACTTCATTTACAACACAACTTGTAACAGTCTCCATTGTATAATATTTAAAAAACATATCAGAATAGGAACACATGTACAACTTTGGTTCTGCTATTTTTTCCAGAAATTGGATTCTTTAGTGTAGAAAACTGGATATACATTTAATATTCAAAGCATTGCACATCTCTGGTCACTACTTTCTTCTATTTTTTGGTCAGCGTAAGAACCCCACGTCAAAAAACTGGTCATCTTTTGAAACGGTCCATGAATCAATCCAATTCTTTACTTTTTCATAAGACCGAAACTACTGATCAGCCACTCCATGTCCCATTGATCAAAACAAGTGATAATCAGAGGGAGCAATATCTGGATAATATGTGGGCTGGGTAGGACTTCCCATTTCAACATTTCCAAGTATGTCTTGACCACTTGCGCAACATGAAGTCAAGCATTGCCATGCTGTAAAATCACTTTACCGTGTTCCTCGTCGTATTGCGGCCATTTGTCTTTCAATGGTCGGCTCAAATGCATTAATTGTATTTAATTCTCACCTGTGATTCTTTTAGTCAGTTTTAACAGCTCATAATACACGACATTGAGCTTGTCCCGCCAAATACAGAGCATGACCTTGGAGCTATGAATATAACGATTTGGCCATCCACATGGAAACATGATGGGGAACTGGCCATGATTTTCTGTGCTTGGGGTTAATATAATAAACCCATTTTTTGTTCCCAATCACAATGCTATGCAGCAATCCCTTCCATTTTTGCCTTTACTCTCGGTTACAACTCGTACGGTACCCAACTTTCTTGCTTCTGAATCATTCCCTTGGATTTGAGGCGTTTCGAAATAACTTGTTAAGTCATTCCCAAAAGTCTTCATCCAAACCTGCATTATTGAAAACCTTCTATCTTCCAACGCTATAAGTTCCTAAAGTGTTGAAACCACCCACAACACAGTCTTTCATTAATAGTGGCCCCACCATAAGTATTTGAAAGCATTCGATGAACCTCAGCCGTCAACTTCTTCATATTGAAACAGAAAATTAAAATTTCCCGCAAATGACGAGGATTTGGCTTGTACATTGACATTTTAAATCGAGAAAAACTTTACGATGCTGACACAAATCGATAAATATATCAATGAGGTTATGTTGATACATGCCCAAGTTTATTGTATGATGTCTATGATCTGTTTATTTTGACTACCACTTAAGCCATCTATAGAAAAACGGGAGAAGTAAAGTTGTACACCTAATACATATAAATATTATATATGAACTTTGTTTATATACTCAGAAAAAATCAAGAACTGTTCTGTTTATATACTCAGAAAAAATCAATTATACCTGAACAAAGGTAACTGCTAAAATATTCAGAAAACCGATGAGTGATAAGCAAGCATGTCTTAATCATTTTACTTGAGTAAAGTATACAAAGAATATACGAGTAAGGTGTTATTGCTTTTATCTTTCTTGTTATATGTAAATTGCTTTTACCCTCACAATTCTGGCATGATGGTATAAATAAATATAATAACTTGCGATAATGTTTTTTTATCGTTAAGGGTTAAGGTGGCAGTAGCCAGGAAGGATACGGCAATACTGGCACTCAATAAGGAGAATAGCAAGGCGCAGGAGAGAATAACGCACCTAGAACAAAGACTTCAGCAGCAAAGGAAAGATTTTCTCAAACAGAAATAGTTTAAGTGTACTTAAGTTATTTTAATACTCATGTGTCGAAATATTGTTTCAGTTGCCAATTTCAGTTTTATAAAGACATTCCGTCCAAATATGTGTATTTTTGTTTTATTTTCATGTGCAAGAATATAATTGCATACTAGACGTATATATTACACGTAAGTTCGATTGATTGTTCCACTTGAAAATGCCACCAACAAATCTTCCAGAGTGGAAACATTATATTAAGAGTGAATTGAGAAGTGAGAGTGAATGTGAATTGGAAACTCGAGGTTATAAATATATAATTGTATGACTATGTTCATAACGCAACATCTGTCTGTCTGTCTGACAAATACATTTCTGCTGGCTGGATTTTGTTGCAGTTTTCACATAGTGTAAGATGCTTGTTTTATGTATAAAATATGAGCAAAAAGAACTATGAATGAAGCATGGAAATGATTACGGGACCGTTCAAAATCACAATTTTCACATGAACAGAGCTGAGAATAAAAGCTAGTTACAAACAAAGGTGAGTATGTGTCCGATTCCTGATAATTAGGTAAGGATGAAACGAAAAAAATTCCTAACTGTAATTTTTATGTACAATGCAATGTGGTGCATATACATGTTCATACAGAAATAATTTATATTTGCTGCTTATCATTGATTCTAAAAATAAGGTTTTAAAGTTTTTTCATCCCCCTTTTACACTTGAGTGGAGAGTGGGATGAAGTTATATTTTTATTTCACATTTTGCATTATAAGACATATCAGCGTAATAAAATTAGTTAAAAACTTTGAAAAAAAAAACTTAAAATTAAATTAGTTAAAAACAGTTAGTTAAAAACTTTAAATATTATAAGTAGAAAACCAAATTTATGAGAAATTTTTAAATGCAAGCAAATATGGGAAATCTTTATAAAATTGTAAATATTTCTGATAATGTTTATAGAACCGCTGGTTAGTTTGGATAATTGGTTGGGCGTTGGGAGACTAGAAAAAGAGTAGACAGAAAATAATACACAATCAGATCTGCTACAGGAAGTAATTTTGGGTTTGGCAATTTCAAGACGTAAAAAATTTTGTGTATAAAATATTACTTTCTATATTGTTAAGGAAATTTTTATGTTTGTAATAATCATTTTCGCCGGTATTACGTAATGCATATTATATAATGTACATAAGATAATATGATTTCAATCCTTACCCTTTACTTTCAAGGAACTATAAGAGTGAAAAAAGCATTATATCATTAAAAAATTTGAGTTGAGATTTTAAAGGAAACCAATACTTCAGGGCTGGTATAAAAACATGAAAATAAAGAAATTCCATCTGTGTTGCGTGTCTAGCACCTTAAAGTACAGAACTGATTTGATAAAATTTGGTATTTGTAAGTTCTTCGTAAATATATAAAAGCTTTTTAAAATCTAACTTCAAATACAAAAAATAATAAAATTATTTTCCGAAAATGGCTGTTTTATAGTCGTTAAAATTATAGTCATAGAAAACTGGTCACTTTGTCACAAATATGTGACTAATATTAAGAAAAGTTTGTTTGCATTTTTATCTTTATTATAAAAGAGTAAGTCACTTGAATTTACTCAACCAATTTGGGAAATATGTTAATCATTTGGAAACCCATTTCTTCTTCAATATAATAGGTTTTTTTTCAATGTAATATAACAATTATTATAAGTAAATACTGGTTTATATCCAAAATTGGAAAATGCATTAAATGTTAAAAACCAAAATTTTTATACTCTATATTCATATTCTATATTTATGTACAATCAATGAATATTATAAATTATATATAAGGAATTGTTATAAGGCATATTTATCACATTTTTTTGCTGTAAAATTGTATCATGTTTCCATATTCACCAAGGTCGCCACATGTCGGCATTGCTCGCATTGCTACTGCTACTGCTACTGGAAACGTTTGCTTCGGGTAATTTTGATTCCTGTTTTGTTTCAACCATCATTGTCTCATTTTTGGAGCTCAAACTTTCTGGTTTAGATAAAGCTGCATGGCTTATAACTGTTCGCTGTAATTTTGTAGGCCGGTCGCTTATATTCAATTGGCTTGGTCGTTTTAAATTATGCCGACTTGTCGTCGAATAGTCCACTGCAGATTTTGGCGAAACACTGTCTTTACAATCGTAATTATCTACATCTATGACTATAGATAAAGGTTCATAGGTTTTAGCTTTCACAATATCCCGAGAAGCTGGCAATAATTTAGACTCAGGTGATATTGTGGTAGACGAAATGGTAGCTTTCTGAGTTTCTGGACTTGAATCTTGTTCAGATGAATGACTTGTTCGACTAGGCGGTGTAGGAAATGCTGATGTCGGTGGCATAAATAAAGATGGTATCCGGGGTGGTGTCTCCGGTTCTGTTGAACTGTCACAGGCTGAATCACATGATATAGGACTGAGGGGTGGGCTATTTAATTTATTTGGCCCCTTTACATAATGAAATGCGCTTAGTCTCTTTTTTATGCCATCTTCTAAGTCTACATTCATAGGATTTGGGTCTAAAGGGGATGCATAATTGGAAGGAAAGTCTGGTAAAGGAAGGGGTCCAAGCCTCTCGAGACCAGAAAGGCAACTGGACAGATGATTACCAAGGCGGTTTCGAAGTCCAGACGGTACACCACCTAGTCGGGACAAGTAGCGCTTAACCTCAACTGCGCAATCACCAAATCCGGCTCGGAATCGAAGAAGCACAGCAGGATCGGCTGCGACGGCTGCCGCTAATTGTTGACGTTGGAGAGCCTGAAGGTGTTTCACAGTTAACTCGAGGATATCAGCCTTTTCTAATTTTGAATGTCTGGCTGGCTGTAAATTTATAAATAATAATCATATTACATAAAATGTGGGTACATCATATTACATTATGTATTCTTTAAAAATAAAGGTAAATAATAATTTTTTTATGCATTTTTCAATCAATGTATTTTTCTTTATCTTATAATTTTTATACATTTTAATAAATTTACAATATTATTAATTTGAAGCAGGGCAGATGGGGTTTCTTAATTTTTTAAATAAAGATGTCACATTTTTTAATCTAAATTTCAATTAAACCATAAAGATGATTTTAATCTAAATTTCACTTAAACCATAAAGATGTTTTTAATCTAAATTTCACTTAAACCATAAAGATGATTTTAATCTAAGTTTCACTTAAACCATTTTCATTTTCCGAAATTTTTTAATACAATCACTTAGCATAATTCAACAGTAATAAGATAAAAAAAAATTATTGTTTAAAAATTCATAAAAGTGTTGAAGAAAACATACAATAACAGCCTCCACATGAATAAAACTTAGAAGATCCATAAAAATTAATGGAAAAAATTAAATTAATACATGTGGGCCTCTGTACTTCCTTCAAAATTTTTTTGTCTTCTTTTCATTAAAAAGCTGCCGGATGCATCCCTACTTCACATTGTATATAATTAACACTTAATGTAAAATTTTTCTTTAAAACTTTTTAATATACAATTTCCTTCTCTATTAAGAAAATTTGTGCATAATTTTTATTTATCTCTTTCTGTATTGACTTGATTATATTTATTTTTTGTGATGTAAATATTTTCAAATTTTTACTAAATAAAAATTAACATATTTTTTAGACTTCTCTTCACTTTTTAAATCTGAGTGTTCATCTAATTCGTATATTACTTAAAATATATTTAAAATATTACAAACTCACATCTTTTTTCATAGCTTCTAATAGGAGATCTTTTAATTCATTCAAACAATTGTTTATCCTTGCTCGTCGTTTCTTCTCCATAATAGGTTTATTAGTCTGAAAAAATGTAACGCCAGTAAAATAAAATTTGCCCTTGGAAATGTAATTCAAAATGAGAAAGTGATTTTACCAATAAGCCACTAATGTACTTGATAGTAACTGAGTGTTCAAGTGTTAAATCAGATTTTTATTTGAATATGTGTGTCACTTATTGATTTTTAAATTATGAAAAATAAATTTATTTTTTCTCTTTCACCGGAATTATTATATGTCCAAATGAAAAACAATTTATACAGATATAATTATTTAATTTAATATTTTATTATCCATTTAATTCTTATTTGTTATACATTTAAATGGAGTTTATTCTGTCACTATTAGCAATAGATGTTTTTGTATATTTCATTAGACATCAAGTAAATAAAATTTAATTTTTTTTTAATATCCGCTGGATAATAATTTAAAAAAAAAAAATGTTATTCAATTTAAATCAAATCAATAATTACCTACTACATAAAAAAGAAAATAACAATTAGATTTCTATTTAAAAAAATTACATTTATGAAAGTACATCTACTTATGTAAAAAATAATAATATTGCAAAAAATATTTAAAACTTCTTTTTGTGTCCCATAACTATAATTATTTTTATGAAATTGTTGATATAGCTATTAATTAATATATCAATTATGGTGAAAAAAGTCTTTTCCATAACAGCCCCAAATAGTAAATATTATTAGAGATTTAAACAATTAACAAATTTCATATTTTAAATTTTTTTTTAAATCCTATTCAGTTTTAAAAACATTCATCATTAAAAACTATTTTAATAATAATTTCTTCATTTATAAATATTCATGGATTATGTAAAAGAATATTAGTCCACATTCTTTCTTGGCCTTTTTTAAAATAATTATCATAGAAGGCAATAAAGATCTTATTTTAGGTCTTCGTGTAAATAAATATGTAATCCTAATTTGTTTTACAATATCAACGAAAATTATTATAGAGTTAGATTAAATCTTTAAAAAATAGATAATTTCAAACATTTTATGTAAAAATCTTTATGGTTCATAACGAAAAAAACAAAAATATTTTTTTCTCATTATAAAAAACGATTATTTCAAAGTCTATGTTAATTTAAGTTGAATATTTTTTCAAAAATGTTGATAATGAATCAGGAAAGAATTTATTAATACAAATAAAATATTTAATATATATGCAAATCATTATAATAAAAACTAAACAATAGAGGAAACGCCTACCTTCCGTAACTCAGCTTTAGACAAATTATTTGAAGCACTTCCTTCCGGCGGAAATCCTGTTTGTGAATCGTATTCATCTTCACTGATAGGCATAACGGCCGACAAAACTAATATTAATAAATTGTGAAAGGTTTTTAAGTATTTGAATAAGTATCGATTTTTAAACTTTAATATATTCAGCAAGTACTATAAAAGTAAACTTATTGTTATGAAATGTCAAAGTTAACTGATATAAAATACTCTTGATAATAAATTTTCAAATTCTTAAATGTTATCCCCACCACTTAATTTAAATGAACTACTACTATATTACTGACTCTTTCCAACCTACAATAAAGCGATATGAATTGTGTAAAGATATGTGTTGTTTTCGTGCTATCTCCCTCGTATTAGGGGAGAGCTTAGACGGGTGGCATTGTGACTGCGACATCGTGACATTTAGTTGAATCTTCTCCCGGTTCGATTATTGCTAAGGTATAATTTGAAAAATATGAATATACAATGTTTATACGTGTGAATGCAAATATATACATATATTTGATACTTTGCAGCATCAAACATTATTTAGTCAAGCATTTTAGATTTCTTTACAGATCTTACAACCAAACATTTTAATTCTCTTTAACTGAATATCAGTGACAAAACATCTAATCTATTCGATTTGAACAATCATGTCTGATTGTTCAAATCCGATTTGTGTTTCATTTATATTCCACTTGCAACAATGATCATTTTGGTTTACTCTATTTTGACCTCTCTCTTTTATTTTTATAGTGCATAAAAGTAATCACTATAAAAATAAAACCATCAAAAGTAAATTCTTTAAATTATAAAAGCAAATAAATAGAAATTACATAAAATATTACGATAATAGTAGTAACAAATAAGATCTTAGAAGACTGATCACGTTGATAAACGAGTTTCAAATACCTGGATAACCTTGGAACTAAAGACATAATAGCCACACAAAATCAAATCGTCAACGCTAGAAACTGTCGGAAGCTAAAAATCAGAGTCAGAAATTAAAATTGATTATTACCAGCATTGCCGAGTAGTTCCAAAATTATTTCTCCATGAAACTATTTCTCTATTCTCCATGATACAGGACCATATATGACGAATATAGGGAATGTCAAAATCTACTGGTCGACATCACATATGAAAACCTTTCCATTAAATATGACATAGATAACTGACGCCCGAATTTCATGCTATGAATAAGGGAGTGTACAAGCAATTCTAGAAAATAACACCCAGACACAGGTTGTACTGGAGCCAGATGATACGAAAAATTACAAAAGCAACCAACATTAAAAGAAAAAAATATTAGAAAGAAATAAATTATATCAATTGAAAGTTTTGATCAACTGTTATCAGATATTTACGATTATTTTCAGATCTTTCTAACCCACGGTTAAAAAATTAGAGGGTAGGGAGACAAATTGTAGGTTAATATCTGACAAAAAAGTATCAAGTGATATCCCATTCGATGAGATGTGAGAAAAATACTTGCTCTCATTGTAGGGGAAAGTACATTAAACAAAGTTACTTTAAGATTTTACATATTAAAATTGAGATCCACATATGAAGCATTTACTGGAAAATTTCATGTATGTAGGTAGGTAGATCTATAAATATAAAACCTACGAGGATGGACGGACGTATCAACATGACAAAACTATAAAAACTCCATTTTTACCATTTGGTTAAGGAATAATAAAAAAACCTCCCGCACACACACACACACACACACATATTTATATATATATACACTCATCGTTATACTCAACAATCGTAACTTAAAAATTACTCATATAAGTTGATTCTCCAAGAACTAAAACGACAACGATTTGAGACACATGATGAATGAGATGTAGGATATGAAAAAAATAGGATCGTACTGATATTTCTTTCTAGCAACGGAATTTTACCGAAAACTATGCATGATTCCATTAAGATACTAGATTTACTTTCTAATATCTATACGGAACAACAGCAAGCAGCTACCTTATCTCCCTTCGAATTGTAAGAAAGGTTTTAGATACCAAATGAATTAACCCGAGTACTTAGGTATAAAATTCCGTAACAGTTATAAAATATACTCTCCAAAAGGATGTTTTTGAAACTACATTAAATAATATAATAAAATTTGGAATCAGCATAAGAAAGGATACGATGACGAAAGGATTAAATTGGCATCCAAATGTGCAGGAAATATATGTTTACATGGCCACTGAATCTATCGAATCAACTAAATTTTGAAACATTTTCGCAATTAATTGAAACTAAATTCAAACAAAAAAAACGAAATTGGTCATGTAGTATTATTTCTACTTTCTTTAAGTTCTTTGCCACGACCTAGGTTTCGTTGTATTACAACATTTTCAGGTGAGCTATTAGCAAAGATCTTTGCTAATAACCCACCTGAAGATATAATACAACGAAACCTAGGTCGTGGTAAAGAACTTAAAGAAAGTATAAATAATACTACATAACGTCGTTTCATTTAATTGCGAATAATGAATTTCTACAAAATCAACGCAATATTTGAAACATTTTTATATTCAAATCATAGGAATAATTTCAATCAAAATAATGTATGTATTTGTATTTATCCGTTAAATTTTGGTATGGATCGGTTACGTCGAGCACAGTAGTAAATAGCACACAAATGAAATTCAAAATATTTTCGTTTTCTATGAAGACCTTTCTCGTGTATCGCTAAATACATAAACAAAAATAAAAAAATATATAAAGGAAACATAAAATAGTGTGACCAACGTAAAAGTAGTGAAGATATTTCCGCTCCCTGCATTTGTGTTGTATGGGAATGCAAGGGTCCAATGTCGGTGGACTGGTTCATGAAGTATCGTTTTTATTTTAACGCTCACTCGCTGGTAATAATAGGGTCCTTCATGCCATCAACTTGTTACCTCGTGTTCCCACGATGCTTACTACGGATGGAGTATGGGAATCCGATTCACACGGTCGGCGGAGGTAGCAGCCGTGTGGAAAGGTGTGCGCCTGTGTTATATGCAAACATACACATATATCTGATATATATATATATACATTATAGTGTATCACCTGTAGTGTATACTTATGCATTTTAATGGCTTTCTCGCTCATATTCGAATCAAGTTGACGAATTGACACCGGTACTCGAATGATATATATTTTGCTGATTACAGCATTAGTTTACTTAATCAAAGACGAAACGTTGAAGTTAATTAAAAACAAAACTGTAAAACATCTCGAAATGTTTACTTCAATACTGTAGTTTTATTTTCTATCTCTCTACAATGAAAATTTCTTTATACGTAAGCTTTGCTTTTTTTCACATGTCTCATAAGCCTAATGAATGATCTTATACTACTTTCGAATGATCGGACACTACAGCAGTTGTTTTCGTGAAAATATCAATCCTGTATCCTCCATTGCACTCTCCATCTCATGAGCAACGAAATCCACATCCACACTTAACCCAGGCTCATCAGATGCAGCCTAAATTATCCGAGCGCGCCTTCGTTGCCTATATTCGAGGCAGTACTGCACGTTGTTCCAAACTCGGCGTTCCCGATGTTTTTCTTTTCGGAATTTTGTGCTTTATGCGTTTCTGTCAGATTTTTGCAATTCCGTTTTAAGAAGATTGCAAGATTTCCACACTTTTCAAAATTCACAGCCTCGTATCTTTTTGCTCAAAGTATATAAAAATGCATTGAAAAGATATATAAAATATGAAAAAGACACTTTGAGTCTAGAGTGAATTGTAGCACATATACTCCTTTTCAAATCAACACGGATCGGACTAATCTCTGAATTACAATCCAGTTTGTGGACAGGTGTCGAGTCTGTCGGACTACTGGTAATGTCGGAGTTCTGGTATGTACTTTCACCGTTTCTCTTTAAAACTAGGCCTATCTTGGCCTGTACATGTTTTAGCCTGTAACTTAAACTATCGCTCATTTGAGCGCGATTGTCTCCCCCGATGTCGAATTTAAAGATGTTTTCATGTCAAAATTTGAATAAAAATAATACAAATCCTTGCGAAAATTAAAACTACTTGTGCCTAAATAACAAATGTGTATCGAAGAACGTACAACAGAAATTAAATTTATTATATTTTGTATATATTGTACAGAAGAAATATATTTAGAAAGGTGCCATCACCAGAAAGGAAATAAAGTTAATAACAAAGACAAATTATGAAAAAATGATTCAAAATTCACGATCAAGTTAACGATCTTCTGTACTTATATACTTGTAACTATGGCATAGGTATGACAAAAAAGAAGCGGAAGCGGGACACGCCCGACCACTAACGATATGTCGGGACACACGGTCTTATCGCTCTCGACAATTTACTTCGTATATTTTTTCACGATATATATATATATACACACACACACACACACACATATATATATATATATATATATATATATATATATATGTATATGTATATTACTTTATTATAAGACATGTACGCATTTTGTTCATCCTTCTCGGAAATAGTTATATTATAATTAATTTTGCAGTGTATTGAATTAATTTACAATTCAATTCGATGTTATTGAGCTTTAGACTGATGTGTTTATTTATAACACAACATAACATCGTGTACAGTTGTTGACCCGAAAAAATATACGAGTATTATAATAATTGTGATAAATATTAAATAACTATTGTTACAGTGCAACGTAACTGAAGTTAGGGATATTTGTTGGCATGCTATCCTTCTGGATATATTGCGTGTGTGAGAAGCATCAAAAACAATTTAATTTGTCATGGCGGACCGGATATTCCATTTGACATATCTTTCATTCTATATGGCACAACACCCTCTCTGATAGGGCGGTCACGTCCCGTGGCTTATTAAGGGTAATTTATTCACCATTTACGTAAAGGACGGGTGGTGAAATGGCGTGAGAAAAATAATTTCACTCACCTGAATTCGTACAAGGGATGAAAGTAGGAGTAGTTCGCTATAGTTTATTTTATAGGGGGTAGCAAAATAATAAACTGCCCATTTTGTATTATTATAGACGTATTTGTGTTCATATTATATTACACTAAGCAAATACTTAAGCAATATCTTGTAACGTTTTTGACTAGAAATAAGGAGTATAATTTGAAATTGATTTTCAAATTGCCACATGAAAGTCTTCTCTATATATTTTCAATGCTTTTCTCAATTAAAAGTATAAATAGACTTTATCATTTATAGAGAAGACGAGAACGATATTATAGTTTACCGATCGATTAAAATGTAGTCACAGATATACTGAATATTTTAAATACAAAATGAAATCAGTTTGCGCTATGCAAATGTGGCGCTGGTGTGAAATTATATTAGAACAAACAATTATATTAAACAATTTCCGGGAGCAGAAGTAAATCGAAGTTTGTATTAAAAAAAATATTGGAATAAGGAAACAAAACAAGCAATTGCTTTTCAAAATTTGAATTTTATCTTTTTTTTAATATTAATACGTAGATAAGAAAATGAAGAGTGAGGTTTTAAAAAAGCCTTTTTAATTATTTCTCTTACACTTAATAATTAACATAAAAATAAACACCAGTCCCGATGTAAATGAAAACATTTTGAATTATCAAGTTTTGCAACAATCTACTTACCCGCTCCAAGTTTTGCAACGTTACATTTTAAGATTGACAAAGATAATTTTTAAAATATTTCTTTATACCTACACCATATTAATAGACTCTCCTTCAGGTGCCAAAACGTCCCGTAGGAAGTCATGGTTACAATTCAGTTATTTGGTTCACATCTCTGATATGTGTTTTTATTTTCATGTAATTTTGTGCTTTATTTTAATTAACAAAAATATAATAATTTCCCTTGCGCTCGTTTCTTCCGTTCCTGCTCTTCATGCGCATACACAATGCACCGAACGTCATTAAAATAAACTTTTATCTACTTTCAAACACCTTGTCTTAAACTACTATACCAAAATATGACGTTTATAAAGAGTAACTTTTTATATATGAGAAACGACTGTTATAAAAAGACTAAAATATTTATTTCATAGAGGATTAATTAATTGGCCTACTTAGTTATCGCAATTTTTGTCCCACGCATTTTTTAACATAAAAACAGTTACAGTAGACTGTCTATAACAGATAGGTAAATTTTGTCTCGGACTTATCTTTAAAAATTGTTAAGATCTACAATTTTCCCGTGCATTATATTTGTGTACCTGTAATATTTTTTCCAGCATTCGTTGTAAAATCACCTAGACCAGCGGCTATTTCACGCGACTTCGTTGACGTTAATAACAGTCTCTTAGCATAGTTACTATACTAAATAGCCTATTGCAATTTGGAAACTAAGTATAAACTATGATATTGGGAAAGTTGTATGTGAAGAGGATTAGTATTAGTAGTGTTTAGCGTGAATCCCTAAAAACAAACAAACAAAACTTTTGTCTTTATTACATTAGTGGGATGGTAAAAATTATGAATAACAACCGGTAGATCGAAATCGGTGGTTGACATATTTAAATTGACGGGCATTTATCTTCAGGCCCATGTGTTATGGTAATGTGAAAGTAAAATACTTATCGTATTGGTACTTTTAATCATTAACAGCTTATTGTAATATTTTTGTGGAGAAAAAGTACGGACTAAAATATTTTATATCCCAAAAGTGCGGCCTTTGAGGGCTTGGCGCATTGCGAAGACATCCGGGTTTGATTCCCGGCCGCTCATACAAAACCTTCATTTATTATAATTGTTTTATTTTGTATGTAGTTCCTGAAAAAGGTGGTTTGCTAAACCAACTTAATCTTATACTATATACAGGCGGTGTGACGTTACAGTAAGTACTTCAGCCCCATGTAACATATTAATAAATACACAAAATTAATTATTGTAATCTAGTAATAACCCTTTCAGTTTAAATGTAATTTCATTCATCGTGATGGAATTTTATACATCGTACGTCGAGATGAACAATTTTTTTTCTCACGGACCTTGTCGAATGGGGTTTTATTAAATATTACTTTTAAAAGTGGTCAAAATTTTCTTGTGACATTTTTAAGGTTCCGTACTTCAAAAATAAAAATCCTCATAGGATCACTCACGTGTCACTGCCGTTTTTCTCAGAAACCACTCGACTTAGAAACATTAAATTAGACACAGTAAATAACTCAAAAATGGAAATTTTAAGGAGGCAATTATTAATTTTTTTTTTATTGAATAATGCGCAAAAAACATTTCTTCCCCTCACCAAGTTTCCAGATATACTTAACTACTTTTATTTATAATAGTGTTCTTAAAAGCCAACGCAAAGGTTGTGGGAAAATTAAAGCGATTATCTTGAATCTTATATTCTTTTAAATACGCTCCATATTTTAAAGCTTGTGAAATATATTGAAAGATATATATTTACTTTGTGAAAAATTAATATGTGCAAATGGTTTAATATAAATACTATGTACCCTTAAATGTCCATAGGCACCTAATTTCAGGGAACCTTTGTAGTACGACTACTACTCGTGCTTGACTAGTCTTTTTGATACGAAGGAGGACCTTTGAGAGGTATGAGTTTCCAAAGCAACGTGGAGTGTAACCGCTTTCTTCCTCCGTAACTTTTTAATGACGTATGTCAAATAATTTAAAAAATTATACATTTAGTAGTAAGCATTGCAGCGCAAAATTATTTTCATCAAATTACTTTAAAAAATTAAAGAGATGTAGTCATCCAAGTCAATAAAAGTAATAGGTTCCGTGGAATTTTTATAATAGGTAAAAACGAAGATACCTTTGTTGCAAATAATTAGACAATTTATTCGGTTTCTTCCTCGCTTTACCACGAGGCACATTCCTCCTAATTATCTAAGAACAAACGGCTATTGTACCCTAAAAAGCCCTGTAAAAGGTGTCCATGTTAACTATTCTGTGAGTAAACCGGCAAAATCCACGATAGGCACTCGGCCGGTTTCAAAAAATTTATCTCCTTAATAGAGTCAATGAAAGCAACATATTTTAACAAAATATACCATATTTTGATAATATAAAGGAAGACCTGAAACCTGAATTGAGCAATCCATTAAACGAGAGACGGTATATCCACGCGGTTAGACAAAAAATACTTTTATTTACGGAAATAGTATTTTTTGTGGAATCATCTCCCAAGGGTCGTGGGAAGGGCGGAAGCGGGATGTGATTTATAATCTTTTTTTCCTCAAACACTTGCCGGCGAGCAAGTGTTTCGCATGTTTCCTGAGAAATCGAAAGAAGGGTTGCAAGTTTTGAGCGGAAGTTATTTAATTGATGACTTTCAATTTTTTATGGTGAGTAGTGAAATTAATCCATTCCATTATTTTGAATAAATTTAAAGCCTTCGGCCGGATTAGTATATCTTCTCTTTTTTAGAGACCAGTACAAGAAACTGCAAAATTCTACGATCAAATTCGTCATCCTGGCATTAAGTCGCAGCATTTAATCTTTTGGCAAAAAGAAATGTCAGTTAGGGTTTTATTAATCTATAAGTAGCTATAAGGCTTGGGAAAAGTCACCTGATGTATACTATCACGTCTGATGTATACTACCAGCGTTCCGTATTTCCACTATTTATAAAGTTATACGTATATGTTTTTATAAAATGAAAACATATACATGTTTTTATTTTACAGAGCACGATATGTGTACAAGATTTATGTATATATAAGTACTATATTTTACATTGATGTAACAGAAAATTAAAATAACTAAACAATTTGTTATTTTGTAACTCCTAACGGACATACTATTATACTTTGAGGCATTCTTTGTATTTGTCATTTAAATTCGAAATGATCACAACAAACTAAAGGAATTTTAATTGTCTAGATATCAAGATAAATCTGATAAGAAAATAGGCTTAAAGACGGTAACTTTGACGGTCGCCCGCATATTAATCTCGAAAAAATATCTTGAAGCAAAAAATGGGCCTTTTCGTACTTTACTTAATGGGATTCAACAATATCAACACGTCAAGGTAAATAAATTATTTCAAGAAAAAATATATTTCAATTTTATTAAAAATGTTCATTTGCGTAATTTTTAATTTTCACGTTTTCTGCAAAATATCATGCAAATTGGCTCAGCTAAATACATAAGCCGCTACAAATTAGCGCCACAATAACCAAATGAACACATGTCTACAATGTGTTTAGTCTGGTTGGTAGTAAGAGATTGCTCTCGTATCAATAAGTCCGCCATATGTATTAATCGTATACAATAAAGTACATAAATTAAATAAATAAAATGGAAATAAATAAAAGGAACACTAAAAAGAAATTAAACTTTACAGAAACGAGTTTGCTTACAAATAGATTAACTTCTTTGGCATTTCCTTTTTATTTTTTGTCATGTACTAGAACTGTTCTAGGAAACAAACGATTGAAGCAAGGTTTTCACTTTACAAATGAAGGGTTAATTTAAAAGTTTAAATATCAACATATTGGCTACGACCAAGGAGAATAGAATGAAGGAATTCTAGGTAGAAGTTAGAAAAGTCCACAAGTAAGGAATGTTTGTAATGAACGTAAAAATAACTGCTTACTCTTAAAGTAAAATCGAGAACGTCTGAAGTCAGAATGGTGTCTGTCTATTCTAAAAATAATAATTTGTTGACCTTTCCAGGGGCGTAGCTGATTTAAACCGGCTATTTCAATTTATAAACAATAATTTTATTCGAAAAAGATCACTTGGTAACATTAAAAAAAAAAATAAACCAATTTGTTTCTCATCTCAATTTCTGAGAGTATTCATGAAAAAAAGTGAAACAGTGCGAAATATGTGTCCACGTTTTTTCGACATTACAAGAAAACTGCTCGAATATTTTTGGGACTGAAAAGTTCTCAGAAGAAAAAAACGGTAAACAAAAACTTTAATCTTCAATTGACGATATTTCTGAGGTAAAAAAGGTTATAAGTAACGAAATAATAAAGACTATGGATTTATTTAATCAAATTACTGTTTGCATCATAACGTCAGCCATCATTTACCGTTTTATATCGTAGTCATCATATCCATCCGTTTTTTGATATTGATTGTCATCATGGTTCTATTAATAGTCTTAAAGAATAATTTTTCGGAAAATTCATTAAGTTTTTCAGTCCAAAAACCCGGCATAGTACCGATCCTCTTTTCCGAGAGATATTCGCTTGCACGATATAGTACTTAGTAAGTACCTACCATTGAAAACAATTATTTGTGATACTTAAGAATTAGTATTGTCTTACCTAACATTATTCGTGTGAGACTCGACTTGATAATTTGCTTTGTGAAGGTGTGTCGTGTCCGAAAACTTTTGATAATTATTATCAACGACACGACACACCTCGACTCGTTTCACCTAGTGCTGGGTGCTCTATACATAAGCTTTAATATTCAGCGGTAAATCTATTAACCTTGCTACATTTCAGTATATTCAACAAGTTTTATTTAAAATTATAAACTGCAGATCCGAAAACAATATACGAACGAGTATGTGAATTAGATTTAATATGTACTAAGTCTTGGACTTTCGCCTCTATGTTTGTTTTTGGTCCGAATCAAAGAAATAAAAAAAAATTGTAATCTATGCTGTATCCACGTTGTGTTTAATAAACTTACATAATTATATGAATCTTTTATAAGAGAAAAATAAAGAAAGGGGATATTTACACGTATGTTGTACTCTTTATTTTTTTTTGTAAATAAATATATTTACATGCGGATGCCGGATCGATTTCAATGTCCTTCGTATTCGCCGGGCATGTGAACAGCATGTGGATTTCTCGCCGAGACACTCGTATGAATATCTGAAATATACGTCCCCATCCCTACATGTTTATCTGGCTACAATTATTATCTGTATGTAATAAATGCTGATAATCCACTTGGAGGGGCGCGACATATGGTGTAGCGTGTGTGCGTGCATAGCGTAGCATTCCCACATTTGCATCCAAAACTGTGTATTCTAATTATAAGTTAATGAAACTCATTTTAGAAGTTCTGGTAAAGTATTTTGAATAAGAAATTAAAAAAATTGTATTGTTTTAAAACTTTTTCAAAGAAGAAGGGATATGTAACATACGATTGTACATAAACATGTATACTAATTTTAAGCGAATATCGCAATTTATGTAAAATTTTGTAGACCACGTTTCTGTGCTAATTCTATTGTATTTTCAACGTAAACGTATGGTAAACCCAACAGATAAACAGGAAACGATCTACTTAAAAATCGGTTCATAACAAAGGGTCCGGCTATGTAAAGTAGAATATTTAAATACAGTAATCGACCGTTTATCTGAAACTAATGTAATAATTTTCGTATGTTTATAACAGCCCTTTCATATTGCGAATTATAAAGAAGTATGTATAATTATGAATTTCAGAATTAAATGCAATACTATAAAAAAAAATAATGCCCATACTTTATTTGGAAAGACGATTTTCCAGTTTTACGGCTCGTCTGAAAATTAAAACAAAATGTGGTAAGAGATATCTGTCAAGAGTCACAGACTTTGGATGAATTGTGATCAATCAGTTCCACTTGGTTAAAATAGCAAAGTTATGTCATATTCCTTATTGCATTTCAAAAGACCTATTATACGATTACATATTGGGCGTACAACGAGTAAAAACTTCCTCCACTTTCTATATTTTTTCCAGGTGTGAGAAAAAAAAAATTGGGAATTTCACAAAAACTATGAGATTTGAATAATTTTCTGATAAACTTTCAGTTATCTAAATATAATTTTCCGGTAAACTTTCAATTAACTTCTAGTAAAGAAAAAAAGTTTGCTTTGTCGTTTTTTTCATAATTTTGTATTGATCACGTTCATATACAATAATTACTAAATAAATATCCTGTTAATATTCAGCTAAACGTACAGTGTTAGCGGCGATCGGTTCTACTAGAATATACAATTTTAGGTAGAGTGTAGGTAATTCAATTAAAATAAATTTTAGTGTCTACTTCGTAACGATGGAAAGAAGAGCGGTCGGAAGGGTAAATGTGCATTATTTACAATGAAATCACTAAAAAGAAACGGATTCATTCACTTTTTACATAATTTAAACTTTTTTAAATTTTGTTGAAACTAAATATTAAATAATTTGGTGACTTCATAAGTTGTTAAAAATATTTAATGGCCACAAGAATATTAGAGAGGGTGCAGAGTGTCCAACAGCGTCCGATCAAAGTAACCCTCGCGGCGTATAGAAAAAAATTGCAAAAAGGCGTTTCGTCAAGGCGATTGATGTCTCAGGTGGAGGACAATGGGACCCACGGCGCCCTACCTGGGCGCCTGCTGTGAGAAATGGCCGCACGATCCTTTCTCAGGCCCGACCCTCCTTCGGAAGTACAAAGGAGACGGATTCGGCACAATCACCCCGCCCCGCTAAACTGCGGCCTCTTGTCTTAATTTCTGTAAGGACATAATTGATTGCCTATGGTTTGTATCTGCAAGTTGTGTTAATAATGAAAATAATATTACCATTGACAATAATTTTTATTGCAGAACTCCTAGAATGCGAGGGCGAAATTTTCTTAATGATTACCCCGCGTGGTAGAACAGAAACGTCTCAACAAAACCTTGTAGATTATCTAAAATACTTTGCAAATTATTTACATCAAATATATTATTTATTACTATAAAAAGGGACCCAGTGTCTTTGAATTTCTACCTTTACAGTATAACAATGTTTTTTAGCCCAGAAGGAAAAAAAATTACCATAAAACAATAATCTAAATTTCATCTAACCACGAAAATAACTCCTGACTGATATCCAGTTAGTTAAATTACAACTTTCGCAGCTGTGTGGGAATATGTGTATCGAAGATATCATATATTAAAATATATCGTTTGTTGTATCCAGAGATATCCGCAGATTTACTTCGAGGAAAGGCAAGAATATCATGTTGTGGGTACAGATTGTGGTACCGAAGCGGCGGATCCAGGGACCGGGGGGAGGGGACAGGATACCCCTAATCCCATGAAACAAGACAAATTCAGGAACGGTAATAGAATCTTTTTCATATCTTATGATTTGAAATAAAAATTAATTTGAATAAAAACTACTACTGATGTTTCAATTTTTTATTTATTGTATTTATTACTTCCTTAATCACTTTTAGAAAAATACTTTATCATCATCACGGAACTCATTAGAGAATACATTAACCGCATTTCGCAGAGAATACATTAACCGTGTATTTGTTACGGGTTCCATGATCCACAAAAATATATTAAATTAAAAATTATAGTTCAAGTCACTAGATACTTATTTTAACATTTCCATACAATACCGATATAATAAAACACGGGATTGTATGGAAAAGCTACATAAAATATATATAAAAGCTATATATATATTTATATATATATATATATATATATATATATATATATATATATATATGTATATACATATATATATATATATATATATATATATATATATATATATATATATATATATATATATATATATATAGGGCATTAATTTCTAGTAATCAAAAGGCATATGACGATTACTAGATCTGCTAAGGGCGAACCGAGAAAGATATGGAAGGACAGTAATATAACAAAAACAACGAAAACCTGACTTGTATGGGGCAGCATTTATCCAGTATTGTACAAACTCCCATAACGGAATACTTCGGACATGTGTCGCGTGTCGTGGCGTAGCAATGATAGTATTGAATGCCTCTACCAGGCATTCAATACAGAACAAAGTGAAAGGTGTCAGAGCGTACGAGATATGAATGCATACGAGGAACAGTTGATACAGAGAAATGCCGACCTTTCCTATGGCGCAACGCTCATCTGCGACACAATGACCACTGCCACTTTTCCGATACTAAGACAAAGAATATGTGTTTATACCTTCATATATTCACTTAACTATTTAGCTATAGGTACGTACTAATATCTAGTAACTTCACGCATTTGTTTATACGTGTATTTACTTTCTTATCTACCTTCTAAGTAATACCTTAGTTGATTCATGACTGTACTATACTTACCTCCTATTTAATTTGTTATTTTCTTGTTTATGTCAAGACAAGTGAAACGAGTCCAAACGTGATGAGTTTACTACTCATCAATGAGAAGCAGTGGCGCGCAATGCCTTATAAGCAATTACAAATAGCTTGCCCTGAGCATTTGGCCTAAATACGTCACATTTTAGCGGATTCCGTACTTCAATATATGATTTGCAATTCGCGCGCACAGAGCGAACGTACCGATACGTGAAATTTTAGATAAAACGCACAAACTTCATTCTCGTATAGTATCAAATTACAAAAACTACTCGAATCAGAAATGGTCCATACGAAATTAAAATTTATTCGCTCACTTCAGAAGTTCATAGTATCAAGGCAAGCTGACGCTTGTTAGACTACCTTCGGCTATATTCAGACTGAAACAATCCCGTATTTACGACATTTGCATACAAATAATGACTCATTGTGTTATTATAGCGATCTTTCTTCTGTCAGTTTATCATTCTAGTCCAAATATAATTTTCTAAATAATTTCAATAGTTTTCTGGTTTTTAAATACACCTATTATATTTTGTTAATGAAATACTATACTGTGTTATCCATTTTCTTTGCGCATTAAAATTAATATTTTATTAGTTTATTTATTGACGGGAAAGTGAACAAACAATGCCGACTATCGAATGTTTCTCTGCTTATTACGTCATTAAAGTAGGATTTCTCAATTTATCTTCTAATGAAAAAAAATAGTATAACTGAGAATAGAAAATTGAAGCCAATTTTGAAACTATACGTTTATAATAAATCTAGTATGTGGCATTTTCACGCTAATTTTTACGATTAATATTGGAGGCTTGAAGAAGTTGCATTTTAAATTTTTTCTCTCCTTGTTTATTATTCGGAACTGAATATTGTAATGGAATAAAGGTGGTTTTGATAATCTAGGTAATTTGACAAATTCTGGTAAATAATATGCTAATTCTGAAAGCCATTTCTCGTGCAAAGTAAAAATATAAAATATTAGCTCGAAGAACTAAAATTTGTATCGAGAAGCAACTAATTATTGCAAATCGGGAACATAATGACATAGAAATACAAATAATTTAAAAAGGTTAATAAATAATATTGTATTTTTCGGTAAATAAGAATTAGCTTTTTATGGTCACAATTAAATTCATAATTTGATAAATCGGGGTAATTACGTCGAGAGTTTACTTTTTTTTGATTGCATACTATTCAATTATTGAGACACATTTTCAATCGATTAGACCTACAATACCGTTTTCAAAGCTATCAGGGGCGGTCGCGGGCGCGCACGCTTAAACGCGAGTGTATACATCTATATAATTTCTTATATATTCGTCCTTTCCCAGCTTGCCCTTCCCAAAGACACTGCACACTACTGGTGAAAAGTTCCTATCACCAGCTCCATCAATGTACCCCGATTTTGTTAAAAGGCAGTTTATGCCGCCTTTAGCCGTGTCAAAACTTGAGAGAATTTATTATTGGAATATCATTAGACCTATATCAATCAAACTCCATCACAGTGCAGTTCATCGTTGAGGAATTATATGGTGTACCTTCAATTTCCATGTTAAAATTTCAAGCGTTTTTTATGTTACTATACTAGGACCATTTAATTAAAAAAATAATCGTCCAAATTGATTAATTAGCCCCAGTTAACATATACAAAATAAGCAGTATGGCTGCAGCATCAGACTGAGGAATTAAAATCTGGAGTTTAATGATAGAATCTCTAATTGAGACTCATAAAAGTAATTTAGTTACAGCAGGTCTTCAATTCTGACGGTTTAAATAGATAGTACTCCCACTGCATGAGAACTCAGGAGTAGAAACACGAAATTTAGTGAGAGATTCTCTGCTTAAGATCCACAATACAAATTTAAAAGCAACAGATCCTCAATTCTCACGATTTAAAAACACAATATCCTCACAACATCAAGACTGAGGAGTCAGAACCCAGAGTTTAGAGCCTCTGCTTGAAACCCAAAATACTAATTTAAAAATTGCAAATCCTCAAGTCTAATGGTTTAAGCAGGTAGTACGTCAGCACCATAAGGACAGAGGAGTTGCGTCCCGGAGTTCAATATTAAAGTTTCTGCTTAAGATCCAAAATACTAATTTAAAACAGCTGATCATCAGATCTCACGATCACGACACGAAGCAGGCAGTACACTCACAGTATCAAGGCTTAGAAGCTGAAACCCGGAGACTAGTCGTAGAGTCTCCGCTTGAAATCCACATTACTAATTTAAAAACAACAGATTCTCAAGTCTCACGACTTAGACAGGCAGTAAAACTGAAGTAACGGACTGAGAAGTTGAAACCCGAAATTCAATGACAGAGTCTCTGCATGAGAAACTAATTTAAAAATAATCCATCCTCGGTCTCCCGGTTTAGACAAGCAGTACTTCTGTAGCGTGTAGACTGAGGCGTTGGAAGTTTCATGGTTTAGGCAGGCAGTACTCCTGCAGAATCAGGATTTATGCATCATAAGTTGGAATTATTTTGTGTGTAAATACTTATTTACCTATTTACCCTATTACTTTCTTGCTACATCGAGACAATTCAAACTAGTCCAGACTCAACGAGTTTACTCCGTATGACTGAGAAGATGCTGTCACCAATTTCCTACAAAATTGCAGCCTAATTTTGCTAAATAGCAAAATTATGTCACCCATAATCGTGTCTTATTAGATTATAATTAGATCTACATAATCCAAACTTGACCACGGCACCTGTGCTTTTCGATTTTGAGATATTCGATGATATATCTTCAATTTTCATAGTCAGCTTCCAGCCATATTTTCATGACACCATACGATTAGCTTCCGAATAAAAAAAGCTTCATCCAAAGTGGTTAAACCTATATCATCCAAATTCGATCACGACACCTTTAATTTTCAATGTTGAGGAATGTATGTATATCTTCAATTTCCATGATTAGATTCTAACCATTTCGTGGGATCAAACAGAGATTATAGCCTTCCAAATAAAAAATAATCATCCAAATGTGTTGAGTAATACCGGAGATATGAGGTAACACACACAAACCAAAATGTGTAGACCAATTGAGAAACTTCTCCTTTTTTGAAGTCGGTTAATAGATAATCATCTGGGATACAACTGGGATATTGTTTTTGTTTTTGCATTCAAGGCAAACATGTTGACCATATTTAGTTTATGTTATGAAAACAAAAACGCATTTTATGGAATTTTGGGTATTCCATACTAAAAATGAAAAAAATACGAAATATTTATAGAATCAAATATCTATTAGTTCATCTGGCTATTTTATATCACATTGATACGTCTATGAAAACAAAAAAATCTAAGTTTTACGATATTCTTAATGAATTGCACCTTTAGATTACTTAATACTGAAACGTTGCTTATATCACAGTGAGTTATCTTAAATGTAGGAGATCTAAAGTTAGAGTCCTAATTACCTTCTAATTACGAGATGACATCAGTGATGTTATATTAAAAATAAGCTATAGACTTATAATACGAACAAAAAAGCGTGAGCAGGTAACGCTTACATATTAGCTGTAAAGAATGAGGTACAAAGTCAAAGAAAGTAAGTATGTAAAAGATATAAACGTATAGAAGACAAGTCGATAGTCTAAACGAAGATAATAATATCGAAGAAAAGTCGAAACACAAGAGAGTTGCTTATATTTTGACGACTACTTTTAGAACGCGATTAATATATTTAATAATAGACTTTTAAACAATTCAGGGAACTTTGTAAGAAAAAGATAGTACATATTTTAATTTAAATCCCATTGCTAAAGCCTCATTCAAATTTATCTTGTACCTATTTTTTGCATGCTTCTCTAATAAACTGATTTACAGACAAACAGGCAAAAGATAAAAATTATATACAAAATAGACACGCCTCCCGCCCAAAATTTCCCAAAAACATTCAATGTGCGAACGCATCCAACCTCGTAACGATTTTATACAATAGTATGATTGCATCCTTAGAATAATGAGTACTCCACAGAGAGTACTCCAGAAGGCGAGAACACGAGCGATAGTGTCCAAAAACTACGCATAAAATGCCTAGTATCAAAACGTGGCTGTCAGTGCAATGTAAGACAGAGCTCTGAAAGGTTACATGACAATATAGTTTAAAATGCCTATATAGCTTAATAACCTGCAAAAATATCACTGGACTGCAAAAGAAACAAATGGGGATTACTTTTCATACGTAAAAACTATTACTTAATTTCATTTTCAATTAACTATGCAATTTTAAAATATCACAGTAGATTATTATTAACAAAAGCGCGCCATTTTTATTGGTGTTGTCACCTTTTAAAAATTTTTTTAGCCAAATTAAAACATCTTAATTGCTCTATACTAAAAAATGTAAAATTTAATCAGTTAAAAAATCGGGATTGAGAAAATGTCGTTAGAGAATTTGGTGTAATGTTTGAATTTCCGTTATCATATTCAATTTTAGAATATTTTACGTATTGCGTATACAATCACTATATGTAGAATTACGGCAAGAAATACATGTTACATTCATTCATTTCCGCCGTCTTCTTTAATTTCTTGAAAAATGCGAACCGATATTGATTAAAATATGAAGAAATTTTATCACGACTAATTAATATAAATAATTGTTTCGGCTTATTTTGAATTTCTTTAGTATGACCGAATATTTACAAACTTTTATTATAGACTTTTTCATATCTCTTTTTACTTTAAGACACTAAGATAATTATTTTCTTTTTGTATTAAAAGTGTTAAGTGATGAATAAAATGGTAAAATGTGACATAAAGTTTTTAAATAATTTTAACCTAAATACTTTGGCTATTGGTTGTGGTCAGAATAAACATTTTAGAAATTTGAAATGGCGGCCTTAATAGTATATAAGCCAAGCCATGACCAAATAAATTGATGCAAATATAAATTGTACTGCCGCAAGCAAATATATTTATATGCGTCGATTTCCTGAAGTTGGTGGGTAAATTGATTTTGCTGGTAACACCGTGCGTGTTGGGGGAGGGCGCTAGTAGGCGGAGTGCGATGCACCCTCCACCGATTTTTGGCTTCACCGCGATCGCGAAGAGATTTGTGCGTATGCTTCTTCTGGATTACTCTATATTCTAAGATTGCATCATAAAGGTGAACTAGTAATCTCATAAATTTATTTTTGAAGCGAAACTTCTTTGCGCGCTATGAGAATAAAATTTTCGAGGTCGCAAGTAGGTATTTGGTCTGTGGTCACGACGTTCTTCGTACAACTTTTTGCAACCATTGATCTAAATATCAAGATACGGTCAAAGGAACATAAACCAAAAATAAAATGACAACACCAATTCATGTGCGCCATCTATTGCAATTAAACGAAACTGCTTCGTCACTCACATGGCCGACTGTATGCGACCGTAGATATAATCTTGTCGTAGCGTATTTTATTTTATTATTTTTTAACTAAATTTAAAAAAAATGGTTTTCAAATTGCGTGCTTGCGTGCGTGTGTACATTTTTCAGTTGCTTTGGCCTGTCCTTACGAAGTAAAATACATGTAATAAAATTGTAACAGAATGAATTCTGTACGTGGAAAATATTTTAAAAGTGTGATTGATTTAGCATATAGAATGATAATAGAAGCCAGAAACCTTTTTTTACAATTTTTGGCTGTCGACAGACAAAAATTCGGTTGGACCGATTTTGATAAAATTTGGGTGAAACTTTATACCCAAGAGCAATATATGAGAGATAACTTTTCTTATTCCGAATTTCACGCAAACGAAGTCGTAGGCGCAGCTAGTTTAAAATATTTGCAAACAATGCGACATTGTCTTATCACTCACGAAAACCAATTTAAGTTAATTGTGTCAAATATTTGATTAACTTTTAAAGCAGAGAAGCAATTGCAAAGGGATTTTTTAAAAGGTAAATATAACAAGAAAGCATAATGAAAATGAAGATGATTTAATAATATTCGGTATATAACGTTTGAATTGCATTGTGACTAGAATTGTAGAAAATTTGCGTTTTATTACGTGGTCAGATAGAATTTAAATGTGATCCTGAATGAGTTGATATCTTTCTATATATCTTGCACATTACCAATTTTGCTAAATACTAAATCAATAAACAAATATTTTAAACTAAAATAATATAAAATACAGTTTAAATAATTATTGAAAATATGCCGTAGATACGTACCTGTATGTAGACGAAGAGTATTATAATATTATAATTTCTTTTAGAGAAATGTTTTTTTAAATCTTAACATTTTCATCACTGATGAAGTATATATCGGTTCTGGCATAATCGTCTCACTAATGCCAACACCTATAAGTACGCAACCTCCCCATAAAGCGAGTAAATTAAAACTGATTGTCACAGAATGACGTTGAAATAATTAACCCACTTTAATTTTGAATCATTCCTGACATATCTGTATAATGCCATCGTATCTACCTATTTTATTGCCATTTGTTTTATAACACTAACTTTTTTCATTACTTTACATAAACCCAAGCTATTTAAGCATTGTCATATTAATATTCATGCATAAAAATTGAGAACCTTTTTTTTATTTTGGTTGAAAAATAAGAAAATAAGATAACGCCACAACAAGATTACGTCTACGGTCGCATACAGTCGACCATGGGACTGATAAAATAGTTTTAGTCCAAGAGTAGCTACAAATTTCGTCAATAATTTCCTCTCGGGTGATAATTCGTAAAATTATTCAGAGAGTTGTTGCATGAAGCCTCGTGAACGTCAGCTGGTTCCATAGGTGGGTTAAGCAACGGTAGCCTCCCACGCACGTAGAAAAAAATATTTTTAATAATTTCCTCCCGATTGAAAATTTATCAAATTATGGCTAACCCGATATCTTAAAAAAAAATCAGCTGACTATGAAGTGGTGGATTATACGTCAGCTGGTCACACGAATATGAAAAAAGAATATATATATATATATATATATATATATATATATATATATATATATATATATATATATATGCGCTTGTGAATAGATAAAATGTCAGCTGGCTGTATCTCGGTGGAAAGATTGTCAGCTCTAACGAATGTAACGCAGGAGCCAGCCGGAAGCATCTATCGCTTAATTAAATGCACCAGCTGACGAGTTTTCCCTCGGCATACTGCTGACTGATTTTTTTATTACTTACGGGACCATATTAACAGTCAGCTTACGAATTTTCATCCGGGAGGAAATAACGTATCTAAAGTTATTTGACATTACGCTGCAGGTACTAACTGAAAGATATAGTTTTATTGAATTGTTTCGATTAAATCAATATTCTTTATAGATATTTTAAAATTGATTAAAATAGAAATAAATAAATGAAGAAATACTGTGATTCAATTAATTTATAACTTATTGAAACTTAGATTTATAATACATAATATTTACTTCAAAAAGTTATTAAATTTAATTTTGTAATTTAATAATTTTCGCTCTCGCTTTTGCCCGTGTTACTCTCATCTCTTTCCGATTCGCTGCCAGAGTCGTTGTCAGAGCTGTCTACCATCATGTCTTCGTTATCGTCATCTTTACAAAAATCCAAAGAAAAAAATTAAGTATATATGGTTTACGTAACATAATCGACATGATTGAAATAAAAAAAATTCTTTCTCGAGCTGAATAGTTGTTTGATCAATCGAAGTTTGTAACTGAATTCTAGAAAACCATATGAATTCATATCTGTTGTCGATTTCTACCCAGCCATAGTCTGACAGTTCATCAGTAGTTGGTACTTTCAGGTGTGCGTGCAATCAAATTTTCGCTATATAACATGTTCTTAAAAATGCTGACATAGTTCTGATTTGCATGGTGGTAGGGACGAGCTATCAATACCTTTTTGGGCAACTGGAACGAGTCATCATTATCAAGGAATTTGTATGTTTTTTGAAGCAACGCTACCCTGGCCTCATTAATGCTTTTCAACCGTTTTAAGCCATATATATGACAAACAAATTCTTCTATCTTGCCAAAAACTCTTCTCTCTTCTCCGATGGCTTTGACGATTGTACACTCGGTAAAGTCTTCATAATTAGTCATTATAGAAAACGGGCGCTTTTTGCCTTTTTTAAAAAAGGTCGGGTTGAAATCGTACCCTGTAAATGCGTGAAATGCTGGAAGCCCTGCACTCAAAATTCTTCTTAGAGTTTTGTGCAATTGTGTAACATTGATGAACCTTTGATTTTTTCCAACAGCGACTTTGATGCAAATTTGAATTTTGTGAAATATTACTCATATTGGCCAATATAATTATTAACACCTCAATGTCGGAACGACGACGAAATGCGGAAAATCATTTTTGTATCGGCTTCTTTATGAGCCGGGCACGAAAGTGATTGTTTTAAAGTTTGTACCACTGTAATTAGTAACCGCGTATTTAAAACAAGCATCCGCATTGACGTAAATAATTTTATTATTAATATAAGGTGCCATATAATCTTCCTCTTAATATTCAATGAAAAATTGTACAAGTGCTTTCTTAAAATTAGTATTTTTCAGCTCAAATGAAGTCTTCTTTCGCACTTGGTCTGGGCCCTCGGTACGAAAGTTTGCTTGTTCCATACCTCGGAGAACCTTGTATTCAGTGTCTTTTATCGATGGGAAAATGTATCGATTAAAGCCAATCACGATGATTTTAGCCGTATTTGTATATATCATTTGCAGCACTTTTTTTTAAATATTTCCAAAGCTAAGTGATACATTTTTCATCTGATGTAACGTGAAGTATCCATCGTCTATATATATAAAAATGAAACCCGTTTTCCTTGGTCACGGCATCACGCGTGAATGGCTGGACCGATTTCACTAATTCTTTTTTTGTTGTATTTGTTATTATTAGGAGAAGGTTCTTACGGAAAAAAATATTAAGAAAATCTCTCAGAAATATTGAAAAATGTACATTTAATTTTGCATATTTTAAAAAACGCGAGTAACAAATGTCAATGTCATTCACAGCCATAGATTATATTGATGAAAGAGCATCGTTTGTTTTGCTGTTATCGTTTGTTTGGCCGTCAACGTTTGTTTTGATTGTTGTTTGCTAATTTTTTATTCTGGCTGCCATCTTGAATACACGTTTTTGAGGACAGCCAGAAGAATTATCCACTTTAAAGTTATCTCTACTTGATATTGGCGTATCGCCATTCGTTTATAATTGTTAAATTATATTACTTGATATTGGCATAGAATCCTAATGGGAAAGCCATTGAATAAAAAGAAGTGAAGTGAAGTGTTTGTTAATCACGGTAAGTTCACAGCTTCATATTGATTTTTAGTAACTTTTGCTGATTACATTCATTATACAGAAAATGTATGAGAGCTTTTCATTTTCAGTTGGATTTTCGTTTTTAACAATGCCACCAACCAGACGTACAAGCTTAGGCCGCAGAACTCGAAATACGGCAAGTCAAAGAAATATAAGAGCAAATCAAACTGATGAGCAACGCGAAGCGCGAAATGAACTTGAACGGAATCGATATCAAGATAGAAATTTTGTGTTTAATCCCCACAGAGCTGCATTCAGTTATAATGTGGCAATTGATTACAGTTCAGCGAAAATTGTTGCTATTGGACAAATGAGTATTGTGTGTCCACATTGCAAGGCATTGAAATTCAAAAATGAAGCCCCTGGATTGTGTTGCGCCGGCGGCCAAGTCAAATTGACGCCATTGGTACCGCCACCAGAGCCACTACATTCATTGGTATCTGGAATTGGTCCAGATTCTTATCATTTTTTGACTCATATCCAGCAGTACAATAATTGCTTTCAAATGACATCATTTGGGGCAACAAAGGTTATTCGAGACAATTTTATGCCTACTTTCAAAGTAAGTAATGGTAAACAATTTTTTTAGTTTTACTACCTATGGCAAATAAGTTTTTTAGGTCTACTACCTATAGCTGTCATGGAAGGCTGTTCAATGTCGAGGTTTAAAGTAGTTTTAATTTGAAATGATGTAAAGTATTGTGGCAGTATTTTGCGAGCCACATGGTGGTAAAATTTGCTATACAATTACCTGTATATATATTTATATTCTTGCAGATTCAGGGTCAAATATATCATCGAACAGGTTCCTTATTGCCAGTGCCTGATCAAGACTATAAATTTTTGCAAATATATTTTATGGGCAATTCAGCAAGAGAAGTCGATCAGCGTTGCGCACACAACAACTCAGTGAAAAGATACATTGTGGAACAACTTCAAACATTTTTCCATCAACACAATGAATTAGTTGCATTATTCACAACTGCATTAGACCGCATGCCATCTGATAATCACAAAATTGTCATCAGAGCCGATAAGGCGCCTGCAGGACAACATGCTGGACGTTTTAATGTGCCAACAATTGATGAAGTGGCTATTGTCGTTGTGGGTGAAAATTTAGAAAACCGAGACATTGTTTTACATCGGCGGAACGATCAGCTTCAGCGTGTGTCTGAAACACATCGATCATATGATGCCTTACAATATCCTATCTTATTTTGGCAAGGTGAAGACGGCTATCATTTTTCAATGAAGATGATAAGTCCAGTTACAGGTAAATTATTAACAATATGTTTACTACATTAAAATATATGTTTACTAACATAAAATTTATATTATTATCATAACACAAAAAATTGTTTACAGGTGCTGACACGAACAAAAAAATTAGTTCAATGAATTATTATTCATACTGATGGTTCGGGAAAATGAGGACAATCACATCTTAAAATGTCGGCGTCTATTTCACCAGTATGCTGTGGATATGTGTGTGAAAGTTGAAACTGAACGATTGACATTTATCAGGTTGAACCAGGCAAAACTCCGTTCCGAGGAATACATTCATCTTCGGGATGCCATTAATGCTGATGGAAATGCACAGAATGTTGGCAGAACAACTATTCTCCCAGCAACATACGTTGGAAGTCCGCGTCATATGCATGAATATGCTCAAGATGCTATGTGCTATGTAAGACATTATGGCACACCAGATTTGTTTATCACATTCACATGCAATCCAAAGTGGACAGAAATTCAACAAGAATTATTTACTAGCCAATCACCCATTGATCGCCACGATATCACTGCAAGGGTGTTCAAAATGAAATTAAAATCACTCATGGATTTTATTGTTAAGCATCGCGTGTTCGGCGAGACGCGCTGTTGGATGTACTCAGTTGAGTGGCAAAAACGCGGATTACCACATGCACATATCCTCATTTGGTTGGTTGAGAGGATAAGACCGAATGATATTGATCATGTGATATCAGCAGAAATTCCCGATTATAATGAAGACCCACTGTTACATGAGGTTATTACAAAAAATATGATACATGGTCCATGTGGAATATTAAATCCCATTTCTCCGTGTATGGTTGAAGGAAAATGTTCAAAACGCTACCCAAGACAATTAGTAGCAGAAACTATTACTGGAAATGATGGATATCCACTTTATCGCCGCCGATCCATTGATGACAATGGAAAGTCAACAATAGTCAAAGTAAATCGACAGGACATTGAAGTTGATAATCGTTGGGTTGTTCCGTTTTCGCCATTACTCTGCAAGGCATATAAAGCACACATAAACGTCGAATTTTGCCATTCCGTAAAATCCATAAAATACATTTGCAAGTATGTGAACAAAGGTAGTGATATGGCTGTCTTCGGAGTTGCTGCCGAAAATTCAAATGATGAAGTCACTCAATATCAAATGGGCCGCTATGTTAGTAGTAACGAAGGCATGTGGCGTATATTTTCGTTTCCTATACATGAACGACACCCTACTGTTTTTCACTTGGCCGTACATTTGGAAAATGGTCAACGGGTGTATTTTACAGATGCAAACGTATTACAACGAGTTGACAGGCCACCATCGACAACATTAACCAGCTTCTTTGAAATGTGCCAGAATGATGATTTTGCCAGAACGCTACTTTATTCAGAAATGCCAAGATATTATACCTGGAATCAATCATCAAAAAAATTCCAACGACGAAAACGAGGACAACCAGTTACAGGTTATCCACAAGTATTTTCCACCGATGCACTAGGCCGTCTTTATGCAGTCCATCCCAGTCAAGACGAATGTTTCTATTTGCGTTTACTGTTAGTCAATGTTCGTGGTCCAACATCATTCCAACATCTGCGAACAGTTAATGGTGTATTGTGTGGCACATACAGAGAAGCCTGTCAACAATTGGGATTGTTAGAGAATGACACTCATTGGGACCACACTCTCGAAGATGCTGTGATTTATTCAAATCCTAAACAAATACGAACATTATTTTCTATAATTTTGTCTACATGCTTCCCATCAACACCGATTGATTTATGGCATAAATACAAAGATCATATGGCGGAAGATATATTGCATCAGATGCGTCTTAGAACATCGAATGCAGATTTACAAATGAACGAAGAAATTCACAATGAAGCATTAATTTTAATTGAGGACATGTGCTTGATGCTTACCAACAAAGTATTAATACAAATAGGAATGATAGCACCCAATCGCCCAATGCACAACTCATTTGATCAAGAATTGAGACGCGAAGCCCAATACGATTCCGAAACATTAAGAGAAATGGTTGATAGAATAGTACCCCTTTTGAATCAACAACAAAAATATGCCTACGATACACTCATGAAAGTAGTGAACGATGGAACTGGCGGATTTTATTTTTTAGATGCTCCTGGTGGAACTGGGAAAACGTTTTTGTTATCATTGATTTTGGCCACGATTCGATCGCAAAATGGAATTGTACTAGCCCTAGCTTCATCAGGTATTGCAGCTACGTTGTTGGAAGGCGGTCGAACAGCTCATTCAGCTCAAGTTGCCGTTGAACCTTCAAATAAATGAAACTCCAACTTGCAACCTTTCGAGGAATTCTGCCATGGCCAAAGTGCTGCAGCAAACCAGATTGATCATTTGGGATGAATGCACGATGGCACACAAAAAATCTTTAGAGGCATTAGATCGCTCAATGCAAGATTTACGAAATAACAGAAACCGGTTTGGTGGTGCAATGATACTATTGGCAGGTGATTTTCGACAAATATTGCCAGTTGTTCCACGCTCAACGCCAGCTGATGAACTAAATGCATGTTTGAAGTCGTCCATTTTATGGAAATACATTAAAATACTTAAATTGAGTATAAACATGAGAGTCGAATTGCAGGAAGACCAGTCTGGAGAAGTGTTTTCCAAACAACTGCTCGATATTGGTAATGGTAATATTGCTGTTGATACATCATCGGGATACATTACATTCCCTACCAATTTTTGTAACTTTTGTGAATCAAAGACCGAACTCATGGAGATGGTTTTCCCAAACATAGCTCAAAATTACGTAAATCACGATTGGTTAAGCGAACGTGTTATATTGGCCGCAAAAAATGTTGATGTGAACGAAATGAATTTTCAGATTCAAGAGAAAATAGCTGGCGAATAAGCTGAATTACAAATCAGTTGATTCCGTTACTAATGATGATGATGTTGTCAATTATCCAACAGAATTTTTAAATTCGCTGGAATTACCCGGCTTACCACCTCATAATCTGCAAGTAAAAATCGGATCAGTAATTATTATGTTACGGAACATAAACCAGCCACGTCTGTGTAATGGCACCCGCCTTGCGGTGAAGAAATTATTGAACAATGTCATCGAAGCAACAATTTTAAAAGGGAAGTACAAAGGCGAAGATGTTTTAATCCCACGCATCCCTATGATACCGAACGACATGCCATTCAGCTTTAAGCGTTTACAGTTTCCAGTGCGGCTTGCATTTGCAATGTCAATAAATAAATCGCAAGGGCAGTCGCTAAGTGTATGTGGCATCAACCTAGAAAATCCATGTTTTTCACATGGCCAATTATATGTCGCCTGTTCCCGTGTCGGAAAACCAACAACATTATTTATTTACGCGCCAGAACATAAAACTAAAAATATAGTTTATCAAAAAGCATTAGAGTAGAGAGAAGCAGTGAAGAGTACAGAGACTATTAGTTGCTTTCTAGAGCGCGCGTGGTATTGAGCTTAGTGTTTAAATAAAAATGCAAAGTTGTTCAATAGCGATTTGTAAAAATATTAGTGAAATTTTAATTATTGAATCCTAAGAAATAAACACTATTATGAAAATATATATTTTGTTTTTTATTTAATTAAAAATTAGTAAAGTCATTTTCAGGTATAGCGAGACCAGGGAATTATGGATTCATTTTTATATGGAGGATTCAGTTCAAATTGAATAGGTACTCATACCTAAGATAGGTCAGCTATACAAAATAAAGTAGTGCATCATTGCAACGCTAAGGCGGTACGAAGTTCGCCGGGTCAGCTAGTATAATATAAAGTCTGTATCTTGAGGTAGCACGGATTGCAAATATTTTTCTAATAAAGTCGTCAATGTCGACTTTGGTGTTGTGCCAAATGGTGCCGTCAAGGTAACACCGAGACAGTGGCATTGGTATTAATGGGTAAGTAAGAACTTTATCTAAATCAAGTTCTTTTTTTAGAGAAATTTGAAGCAATTGTCCAAATAAGTCACGCTGGAGTCACAGTTCCATCTATTCTGGTCTCGTCAACTTTCATTAAATTATCAAGGTAGTTTACTAAATAACGCGCCTAATTTGGTTGATTGAAAGCGAAATACAAATTAATTATTTTCGATAAGGCTATTTTATACATTTCGAAATTACTGGTACGGATGCTCGTATTAAGCAGTAAGTAGGGGAATTGTGCTTAAGATGGTATACTTTTTCTTTCAAGACAAATATTTGAAATAAATGAAGTCATATGAGATCAGCATATTGCGTGTATTCTTAAATGTATCATAATCAACAAAATTATTATAGTTTTGGAACAATTAACGTTACATAAAATTAACAAACAAACATAAATCGCTCTTTGGTCAACGTGTGTAAAACGACATTTCTATAGTGTAAGATGACCTAGTATGTCATCTTAGACTTTAAAAGTATATCGTCTTATACGTTAATAATTTTACGAGCATAGCTCGCATACAAATTATTTTTTCCTTGCAGCTAAGTCTGCGCATAGGGTATGACACCAGATGGAACACAGTTGACACTATACCCAATGTTCTTTTGGCCTAGATCGGCTAAATAGTTCATTGCAGTAAATGCAACCTGGATCATCTTCTTCCGCGTCTTCATTAGCGTGAGGATCGTCGAGGTCCTCGTCACAGTCCAAATTAACACGCTTTATTTGCTTTTAACCTCGCGTAGATTTGTATTTCTTAGAGGAGGTGGACGTAGGATCCAATCATTATCTAAGATAAAAGGTTTCGTTTCCTTTTAACCTTGTGTAGCTGTGGTGTGGCTGTGGCATGTGGCTTTATATTTTCTGGGCGCAGGCTGAGATTTCACATCATCGTCTTCGAAAATGACACCTTTCGTTTGTTTTTGTTCTTTTAAGAGATTTTCAATTTTCTTTTTCTGTTTTCTGCTATACTGTCGCCTTTATCTCACTCATGCATGGATTAAACGTAAAAACCTGTGATCCACCGACTTTTCTGTCTACTCTTGACTTTCTTATAAAAGTAGACTTTAGGAATGGGTTAATTTCTTTAAGTACACACTTTGTTATAGGAAGTATTTCCGTTTGCGAAAGTGAACGTCCAGTTAAAATTTGTTCAATACCCAACGACGGTTCTTTATATTTTTCACATATAGATTCTGGAACAGCTTCATCGTCTATCTTCTCTTGATAGTTATTTTTGAAGCAGTGGTTATATCTATTTGTTCTTTGGCATTAGTGGGTAATAAATGCTTAACAAAGTTTGCTGTCAAAATGTTAAAGGCAAATGGATTATTTCCAATTTTTTGAGGAGTAGTATCTTTATTTAAATTTTGGTCGTCGGCATTATTAGGGGATGAGTGGCGACTTTCAACTTCTCTAGAAGTGGCACCTGGTTGAAAATCTATTTGCTCGTGAGAGTTGGCAGATGCAATTCCCGTCACCTGTTTTTCAGCGTTAGTAGCTTCTAAAGAATCGAACTCTTTGTTATTTACCTGGTGCTGAGATGAATTACTGGCAACTGGCCCGTCGTCGTTATTCAATTCATTTTCAGTAACTTCGCTAGGTAAATACATCTCTTTTGATAAAATGTGTGGATTCAAAGGATAAATTCCAGTTTTCTCAAAATCACTCGTTATATTCTTGACAGAGGCTGCATTTTCGTACGCTCTTCTAAAAATTTGAGCATCTTGGTATACTGTACTGCTAGGATGGTTCTTCATCGAGGTGGTCAGATCGCGATCATAATACGTCTGGAGTGGACCAAAAAATTATACATCAGTCGGCTGCATTCGGTGAGTGCAGTGTGGAGGAAGACAGAGCATTATCACGCCGTTGGGTTTGGCCAATTCCAGTGTTTTTAGATGTTTGTGGCTGGAATGACCATCAAGGATTAGCAATAACTTATCTGTTGCAAAAGCATCTACAAAAGTTACAAAATGGCGTATCCACTTCAAAAATAAGTCACCGACCATATATACAGTGGGGTAGCACAGCTCTAAAGTGCCTGGAGGAGCACTGTCAAAATATTCGGCCATGTGATTCTTTCTCGGATTAATTAATACTGGTGGAACAAAATTTCCGATGGTGTTAGCACAATCAATAACTGTGAAATATTCACCACGTTCAGCACTCGTGACAGCACCGACTTGTTTTTTTTCCTTTCGATGCAAACATTTTTGGGGGCTTTTGAACAGTGTTAAGTCCAGACTCATCCATGTTGTAAATTCTTTGAGGCTAGATCCAGTTATCAGTCACTTCCTTTTCCAAAAGATAAAAACACTTTGTCACTTGAGGCTTATTGAATGTCCTTGCTCTAGCAGCTTACATTGGTTTTGGAGCTCTAAGTGAGCTATTAGTGTTACGTTCTCTAAATCCTTTCAGACAATCCCAGCCAGCTATTTCGTTATTCTTGTCAAATCTGTGATCCAACCCTAATTTTACCGCAAATTCTAAAGCTAATTTTTTTATTTCAGTCGTATTAAATCCAAAATGTCGACCTTCGAACTCGAACATATGATCCACGAGTACTTTTTCCATATTTGCGTGGAAGGTAGGTTTAAAACGACCAATATTTACTGAAGTACTATAACAATAACGACAAAGGGTGGCTTGTGGTACGTTAAAATATTTAGATGCTAAAAGCCAACCCATCCTATTCTCCTTTACAGCTTCAATAGCCTTATCTATGTCTACCCGTGACCAACTTTTCCGCGTCGATGTTCGTTTGTAATTGTCAGGCATTCTGTAGGTATAGAAAGCAAACAAAATTAGTACCCCGATCCTATTTTATAAGGGTAAGATGACATAGTATGCCATCTTATATCCAAGTATTGTATGTCATCTTACCCAATGAATATACAAGTTTAATTTTAACCGTTGTTACAAAAACTTTTAGGTTAGAATGCTCTGTCAACACTAATCGTGTCGTATAATCATCCTATTTTATATTTCAAATTAGTTCAACTAGAAGATCCTTACCTTACGTGTATTTTCACCACCAAACAAGGCACACAAAAATTTCTTTCATATCAAAATCACAAAAACTTGCACAACTTTGCAATCCGCGCTCGTGTTTCGCCATACTGAATTTGAATAATAGCGACATCTACAGGCACTCTCTAAAACGTCAAAAAACTACCCTTGGCGCGAATATTTAAATTAATATTGGCAGTGTGTCATCTTATCTGACTATGTCATCTTGAGCATAATTCCCCTAATAATTGATAATTTTTACATACATCATGTAATACTGCGCTGTCTTACTATGATTGCCTTGTAAACATTACAAGGCAAACTTGGTATGAAGGTAAACATGATTGAACTTTCCAGTACTCCTTAAAAAGTTCGTTTTTGAAGTCAGTTTTTTGTTTCGTTTTCAAAGTTTAATTTGTTTTTAATGGCAAAAATGAATTGCAACTTAATAGACGTGACGGAAGTGAAACTTCTTTGGTGATATCAACCTTGATTTGTATGTATTTAGTAAGAGGTGACACTTAGAATATTCTAAAAGTCCATGGATTGTATTAAATTTATGTAAGAAGATTTTAATACTGTACCTTCAGAAACGTTAATAGAGTATCGTTACCAATTGACTTAAACATCTAATGATATTTTCATATATATTTACATAGACAATTGTTAATTATGAAAAATTTGGTATGGAACCAAATTATAAGGTTTTTTTTGTGCGTTGTGCATGAAAAGTTTGTTGTGCGTCCATTTGTAACATATTGCAAAAAAATATCTGACAACTAATGAAATTATTATGATTTGGTTTAATTTCAGTGCAACCGTGGAGAAACAATTATCAGAACTGGTTTACGAACCCAGTCGTAAGTTCCATAAGTTTACTCGGATGTCACTAGAAGATTTTGTAGATTTACTGTCTAAAAAAAAATTATTATGAAAAAAGATATCCAGTTCCATGAAGATATTCCAGCCAAAACACGTTTAGCCCTCACATTGCGCTTCTTGGCTTCAGGAGACAGTTACGATAGTCTACATTTTCTTTTTTAAATTTCACCTCAATTAATTTCCAATATTATACCAGAAGTATGTGAGGCTTTAAATAAAGCCTTAAATGTAACTTTTAAAAATAAGAATAATAATACATATAAAATTGTTATATTTATTTCAATGAAGATACAAATAAATTAAGATTAATTAGAATGAAGTACAAGTTCGTTGCAATATTTTTAAAACTAATTTATTTCATAGTTTTTTTTTGTTTGCTGTGCTCTGAAGACGGAGAAAAAATTAATAAATCGGATAAAACTGTTATCGAATTTTCATTGTTTTGTGATGAATTGGAAGATTATGATTGATCTGGTATGTGGAGAATGACTGTATGTTACATGTTTGTGTTTTTATTGTTACTTACTTTGTTGAGACTGTTGATGTTGTGACTGGTGGTGTCGCATGCTGTGTGTAAATTGTCACTTTGTTGAGACTGTTGATGTTGTAGCAGATGCTGCTGTGACTGTTATTGTGTTGGAGATGTTGCAATGTATGTGAATGCTGGAGTAGATAATGGCCTGTCTTCGAATAAATAACAGTTACTAAAAGGTTCTGATCGGGTCATGTGAGTGGAGGAAATAGGCTCAGAATACGAATTATGAGCAGAGGATGGACGAGGTAAAGGTATTGTGACATGTCTATGTGATGTGTAGCGTGAAAGTAAACGAATGATCGTGCCATCGAGTTCATGCATGACATTCACTCTTTCTTGTTATGGAAATTTTCTCAGTTTTTTCGCCAACATTCTACTATATAAGTCACAGAAGATGACTTGTTGCTGTGCGGAAGTACTCAGTTCTTTAGTTTAATGTTTCATTAAGAGTATTAAGCATTGTTCTTCCAGCTTGTATTAATTCTGGCGGATTTTTGCGTCAGCGAATTGTTTGAGAAGTATTAGATGGCTCTGGTGTAGGGTCTGGTGTACTTGTGGAATTCTTTTCTGAATTTGCTGATTCTTGAGTAACTTCCTCGTTATCTTGACTACAGTCAATATCTTGAATCTGTAAAATAAACTAAAAGTAATTAGATTGTTTGTTTCGTTTCTAACAATTTTTATTTATTTACAGTTATCGTCAACAATTGAAGACTGGATTCAAATAGAAAAAGGCTTCAGAAATAAATTTCCCCGATGCATCGGATCATTAGATGAAAAACATGTTGTTACACAATGTCCTACCAATTCAGGATCGGAATATTACAATTCTAAAAATATTTTAGTATTGTTCTCCTCGCCCTAGTAGACAGTAATTTCAATTTTATTTTTGCTGACATAGCAAGCCACGGTCGAATGATGGATGGAGGTATTTTTTGGGAGATTGCAGTATGACACCAAATTACTACAGAAGCACTAAATGTACCTGATCCCCATCCATTGCCAGGTTCTGATAAAAACGTGCCCTAAGTACGTATTTTTAGCAGATAGTGCATTTGCACTTCACAAAAATGTCATGAACCCGTTCCCTGGAATACATAATATTGGAAAATCGATGCGTATATTTAATGAAAAATTATCAAGGGCCCGAGTGGTAGTTGAAAATACTTTCAAAGTACTTTGTACAAAATTTCGAATTTTTATAAAACCATTTACGCTGGGTCCTCAAAAAGTTATACTTATTACTTTAATCTGTATACTACTGCGCAACTACCCAAAAAAAGTAAACCTCGTCGTAAGTTTATATACCTCCTGATATCATGGATATATACAATAAAACATGCTAGTCCAGTCAGGATCATGAAGAAATGAAATCGACAAAAACTACGCTCTTCATAATTTACCAAGAGTAGCAGGTCGGTCAGCATTGGATGCACAAGAAGTTAGGGAAGAATTTACAAAATATTTTTGTAGGTAACATGCGTTACGGTTCGGTACCTCTAGCTTTTTTCGGCCAAATCTAAAAGTTTTTTACTTTGTCTTGCAAAATTCAGAACCCAACATTTTGTATGAATTCAATTTTTTTTAGATTTCACTGATAAAAATCTATAGGTTCGGTTCCATATTTGGAACTGAAGGAAGATTTTCAGGTTTTGTGTCCATTTGTTAACATCCTGCATAATCATGGGTTTATAGTAAATAATAATAAAAATAAAAAAGATATAGTTAACGTGTTTCTGTTTTATTACTCTAACGATGGTAACATCGTTGACAGCGCCCAGAAAAGACTCCAACAGGTTAAAACAACCGTATCGGCGTATAAATATTACCAGTTCCGGCGCCTGATTGTTGTGATGCTTTTATTTTTCGCTTATGCATGCTAAAAGTGGTCATAAGGAAGACTTTCTTGCTTTTTAATTCATTTACTGGTATATTTAAGATTCCACTTATTTTATTCCACACATCATGTACTTTATTTCTATTTTTATGGTCATGACATTTAGGATCTCATATTATGGGATAACACTGGTATGTCCCCAGAAACGTTAATTCGAGATCGTACGTCCAATTTGTAGGCATATTCGTTGATAAAATCAACGTACACGCACTGCGGGCGGACTGACGACGTCGGCGGCGAGAATGTGGAGGAAGTGTCTCGCGCAAACACAAAATGACACGAGAACCCTTTGATTCGGACACGTTTACCGACAAAAAATGGAGACTACACGAACATATGCGAGACTTGCCGAATAGTATCTCTACACTCTCGTATTGGCTATTCTCGTATAATTTTAACAGGAATGTGGAACGCGCTTTATATCTATTTTCACGACGCGACGAGTGAGTGAAATAATTGATGTAGTGAGAAGAAAAAGATGCCGATCGTTCCCAAGCTAGTGATATACTGACACATTTTGATTTTGTGTGAACGAGTGATAGATATGCCTTTTATATCTCTTACTCATGAATTACGCATCTCTAGTACTAGAACACGGTTAAACGCGGCTGAAGGAGGTCGGAATGTATTGTACATGTTGTAAATTATATTTACGACAACTATATATGCAAGCGGTTTTGTAAATATACTAAGTGTAAGTCCATGGATTGTATTAAATTCGCATAAGGGTTAGTATTACAAAAAGTAATAAAATGACAATATAAATCGACGTAAATATCTAAAAAAATCTTGATATAAATTTACATAGACAGTTGTCAATTAAATTCATCTATGAGGTAAATGAAGACGCCTTATTAACAAGGCTTCATGTATTACGAATTTGTTTAAAAAGTTTATAACAGCTGTCAACTGTCACAGGATTGAACAGAAAGTTGAAAACATTATGGGCGCTTTGAAATGTAAAAGTCATCGGAAAGTACACATACATTTATGAAATATTGTGTGAGGTTAAACAAGATTTAAACTAAAATGGAATTTCCTGATTTGGTAAATCATTGTCAAAAGGACAATTGTAACCAAACTGATTTTCTACCACTACAGTGTCAATGTTTGAAACTATTCTGCAGACATCATTTTAATGAGCATTGCTTATCTGGTGACTGTATTTTAGCGCCTAAACCAAAGGAAATAAATTTACAATCGGATGCCGAAATATTTGTTTGTACATTTAAAAATTGCAAGAAAGGAAGTTACATAAAGATGCCATGTTCAAAATGCCAATTTCACTTTTGTATAGAACACAGATTTCATCCGTAAGTTTTTTCTTAACTCAGTAAGTAGTAATAATTACCTTTGTGAAAAAAATATATATCAAAAATATATTTATGGAATAAGTTCAGTTTAGCGCAAAGTATTAATCAAAAGGCGCACTCAGTACCGATTATTTTATTAAAAAAAGTGATTTGAATAAGTTCTCATATAAAAGTGCACTGTATAAGTTATAAGTTTTTCGACTTATTCGTTCTTATGAAGGCCATTCTCAGTAGTCCTAAAAACTAAATTTAGAAATATAAAGAGGAATTGATATAAAAAAACCCAGAAAATAAAAATATGAAAATGCACAAAGAAGATCACATAAAAGAGAGGTTATAAAATTTATGTTTGACGGCCTTTCAGACGGATCTTTCCAATCAATTTTTATTAAAAAATAATCATGTCCGAGCCCTAATCTTTTTCAATGCATAGTTTTTTTATGTATATTCTTTTATTTAAAACAAAAAAACCCAGAAATTTGTATTTTTGTTAAAATGAACTTATACCATATTTATATAATATTAGTAAGGTTTTAACTTTTAAAATTCTAATTGAATATTAAGATGGAATATTGACCTTATCTTATATTTATTTTTATCAGGGAATGCCCAGAAATAGAGCCAGAAATTTTGGCAATAGAAAAAGAGAAATGGGATGCACCAAGGCGACAGTTTGAGATCGCTCTAGAGAACATTCAATCTCAGGTATGCAAACATTATTTTCAAGTCAATACATTTTCTGACTTAATTTTTTGGGTCCTATACTTTGAAATGAAAAAGAGAAGCTTTAAAAAGAGATCACTCACGAATAATCAGATCTCTCAAGAAATGAAAAAGAGATCACTCACATGTCTGTCTGTTAATTAATCATTCGCAACCGATTTTCTATGTGACGTGGAAAATTAAAATTTCATATATATTTATATTATTTTTCTTTTTTAGTTATATTTTTAAAAAATATAGCTAGAAAAATTAAAAAAAGAGTATATAAAGCACTACATTTTTTTTTTTAAATTTTATGCATCACGGGGTTACCCCATTTGAAAGGGCTTGTTATGAGGAAATTAATTTACATTAAAAAATATGCAAAAATATAGCATTCCCTACACCTTCCATTCCTTCCTTATTTCCGAAAGTACTGAAAAAAAATTATAAAGAACAGGGTTGTTAAAATCTGGGTAGGGGATTAGGGGAAAATTTTAGAGATTATCCTACTCTTATAATTTTTTTTGAAATATGCATCATGTTCTTACACCTGTTAAAGGTGTAGTAGGCAATATATTTACATTGTGAAAAATTAATATTTGTAAATAATGAATATATTTGGCGTTAATTTTGTAGAAATTCATTATTCACAATTAAATGAAACTACGTGATGTAGCATTATTTCTACTTTCTTTAATTTCTTTACCACGACCTAGGTTTCGTTGTATTACAACATCTTCAGGTGGGATATTAGCAAAGATCTTTGCTTTTATAGTAAGATGTTGTAATACAACGAAACCTAGGTCGTGGTAAAGAAATTAAAGAAAGTAGAAATAATACTACATCACGTAGTTTCATTTAACTGTGGATTTGTAAATAACTTAATAGAAATTTTATGTACATTTTAAATGTGTATAAGTGCCTAAATGTTCACGGAACCCTCGCAGTGCGAGTTCTACACGTACTTTACAGTTATCAGTTATTCCAACTTAATTACTATACACTAACTTTTAACAAAGTTATCAGCTTTAGCTGTAGCTTGTAGCTTTGCTTGATAGGAAAATAATGTAAATTTTCTCAATTTCTTCAAAGTTTTCTTATTTTGAGCATTGCAATTTATACATAAACAGAAGATTCAAATATTAATAACAAAATATCTAATAAATATCTAATAATGTACGTTAAAAATGAACTTTTATATACCTATTCTAGAATGTATTATTTCTACTTTAACAAGTTTAATTGTCGCAAATAAATTAATTTTAAATTTAACAAACTTCAGTAAAGATGGAACGGCCATTTCATTGCAGATAACTGAAAACTTCCGCAAAGCATTACAGAACTCGAGCAAAGCAAAAACGGCATCAAAAATACATTTAATGAGAATAAAACAAAAAGCTACAGGCAATAAAACAATACCTGTAACAGATAGAGTATATTTTTCTGTAACAAAGCCAAAAGATTTTACAAATAAACCCATAAATATTGTCAAAAGTGTAAACAATGTGAATAAAGTGGATATTAAACTCACGGAAGTGGATAACAAGGATGGTATTCCCATTTTCGTATCGAAGAATTGGTCCTTAGGCCGTACACTGGATGCAGTATGTGATCAGTGTTCAGTAATTAATAACAACAACAATCCATCTGCTCCCAAGATAAGATTGTTTCGTCAGTTTGATGGGTATTGTTTAAATCCAATAAGAATGGATGTTTCTTTGAGTGACTTAATGAAAAGTGAAGTGTTAATGAACGGGGATAGATTGCGTTTAGAATATTTAAGCAATGATGATTTGAATAGAATTACTGAAAATGATCAAGTGTTCCTGGCTGAATAGCCATTAAATTAAGAAATATAAAAATAATATATTTATGTAATGTGTTTTTACTCACTTCCTTTCTTTTATGTACAATTTTAACCATGCTGTTTCATGTAAAAATTTAATTTTAGTTCCGTGATATTGTCAGTCAGTCACTAACCTAAAGAAAATTAGTTTATAAAAAATATTGGTCCTTATTTGTAAGTAACAGTTTGAGGTATATTTCTACTATCATGATTTGCTTATAGTCAATACAAAACATTGATTTATAATCAATACAAAAAATATTGAAATATTACTAACGAGCCTGGAAAAATTTAAAAGCTTGGTATTTTAAATGTAACAGATTTTTCAGATGTTTGTTCATTAAAGAAACGAATATTTGCAAGTGTATGAGAATTTTTCTTATTTTCTAATTAATTTTTGGCCATTATAATAAGTGTGTAGGGGTATGATTAAAATTACTTAATGCTATTTACATTCATTGCAAACAAAATTTTGAATATGCCACTATTTTGAAGTGAATTACCTTCGCGACAGTAGTGTGCCATTTCAGGTTTGACGTCAACAGAATAATGTTTTTCGTGTGTAAATAGTGTTTAAACTAGAGCTGCATCAAGAAACAGTTAACGCTCAGCGTTAACGTACGTCAATGATCAACGCTGTTGAAAAAAAAATGGGTTAACAGTTGATCAACACTATGTCTATGCCTGTTTACATTAACGAACCTTGAAGTAATGTTTCGTTAGTGCGTTAACATTGATCAACATTATGTGCTAACTACGGAAAGTTGACTCTCATCAATTGAATGATGAATCGACAATTTATGCATTAACAGGCCAATGGTCAGTTTTCAGTAGATGGTTACTGTATAATGACTGTCAATAAGCAAACGTTTAATGATTTGTCTTATAGTTTATTGTTTTGAATATTTGTCATATCATTTTATGATCGGTAAGAAATTAATTGGACATTTTAGTTCAAATATTGTACATTATATTACTAGTTATCTTTTTACAGATTTAATGTTCAAAAGATGTTTTTATTTCAAATTAAATTTTTAAGGAAATTTTTTTTGGTTAACATTGTATATATACATTTTAATAACAGTAAGAAATTAATTGTGACCTTTAATGTAAAAATTTTATACTATATTACTAGTTATTATATTGTTTTTTAATATTTTTGAAAAGTTGGAAAGTCTTTAACTTTTAGTGTTAATAATCAACATTTATTTAATGGATATTTTTTGTGTATCTAGCGGCATGCATAGTGTTACTTGAAATATTTACGTATTTACATACAATTTTTCTTATTTTCTAATTAATTTTTGGCCATTATAATAAGTATGTAGGGGTATTATTAAAATTTCTTAATGCTATTTACATCCATGTTATAGAAAATTGCCAATAGCAAAGTTACAAATCTACAAACCAGAATCGAATATTTTAAAATTAAATTTGAGTTGAAAACGGCTGATTTCAATTTGTAGTAACAATATTAGTTAAGTACAAGTTGGAGTTGATGAGAAATGAATGTAGAATAGTGTATAGTGGGTTAATTTATTATGTTAATGTAAACATTTGAAGGATGCCAACGGTATTTTCCACTGATGTTATATTATGGTGTGCAGTTAACTGTCATCAATGTTAACAGGTATTGTCATTTACAGTGATTAGTGTAAATGCCCACCTACCGTATCTATTCTATGCCTCACTACTACTTTAAACTGTGGCTATTATGTGTTAAATTTTAAACAAATTGAGACAATGACAAACTTCATAGTGGTGACATGGGCTCAAAGACTTGCTTTGGTTACAGCACTGATCACCATCTCAATCTCTGCTCTCAATATTTTGTTTGTGATGGCGATGCATATATTACTAATAATAATAACAAAAGCTTAGGGTATATATTGAATTAATACCAGTGTGTTTCTTACACTTTTAACGAAAGATGTTCCTATACTAGGACTTATTTAGCTCATTTAGAAATTATGCTAATTGACGTGAGACAAATTTATTAAAAAATGCAGTTTTTTGTAAATAGTCATTAAACAGACAGAATCTAATTGATACTACTTAAATATATTACAGTAAAGTGGTCCTATTTTGCTCCAAATTTAGGAAACTGAGTATTTTTTAAAATATTATATATACTCGCACGTATTTATAAAAAGAAAATCATCTTAACTAACACATTTTATAAATAAATCAACATCATAATGTATTTATTAAATATATATAAAACAATGATTATGGAGCAATGTTACCTACTGTCATGAGTATCTTCGCTCTTGAATATTATTTACACATGATCTCAGTTCTGTAAGCTTTTGGAGCAAATTTATGCTTTCCTTATTCAAACTATGTGGTCGAATCAGCATTTTAGATTGTAGGAATCTTAGCCAGTTGATAATAGATCTTAATAGGCTGCCATATTTTTTACTGGCTTTGAGTGAATTCTTTGTTTTCTATAGAGGCCAAACATGCACTTAAATTTTCTTGAGAGTAATTTTTATAATTTCTGGAGCGTTTTTTGTAATTTTTTTGCATTTTTTCTGAAAGAAAGCAACAAAAATATGTAGTCCTAAGCAATGTAATGCGTTCAAAATAGTAACTATTTAGTTTCTTTATTTATTACATATTTTTGAGTTTACAAAAGGTGCACAGTTACCCCGACATGTATGCAATAATAGCAGCGCACAAAAAAGAGAGCATAAATTATGGCCAACGTAGTAAATCACTGAAATATTTACATTTTTGTTTACCTGATTATAAACAAAACAACATAGAAATGTTCTCACCATGATACCCTATGCAATTTTCAAGATGGAAGTGGCTTTTCCAGAAACAAAAAAAACTACAAGTTTAAGGCGTGCACAAAAGTGGCACATGTTATTATAAAAAAAAATGGCAGATGAAAAACTTATCGATTCAGCGCTGCCACTTAATTGTCAAATGATTTGAGTGCATTCATATTTTAAAGAAATTGACATACTAGATAGTAAATTATTTTACAGCATAGGAGCATAGTAAACCATATGGGAGCAAAGTAGAAAAGCAAGGTAGTAAAATTGCTGCTTTTACTTTTAAATACGTACCATCAAAATTAAATTTAATTTAACTGGGTTAGTTTCACAAAATATTTAAATGTCTATACCTATATAAATATGATTATATGTATATACATGTATGACAAAGAACATGTCTATTATTCACACAGGTGATTCTTTGCATCAAATAATTCAAAAATGTTAAGAAACTATACGAAAATGCTCAGCTGTTTCTGAAGTCATTACTAAAGTGGTAATTTCAAGAAAAAATTTCCTTTTTTTGTATAAAATGTTTGATGGGTAATATCACCTATATAATTAGTAGGCATGTTTGTTGTTACACCTGCATGCTTACACATCTAAAGTGTAACAAAAACGTGTCTTATTACCCATACAGGTGACTGTGTAGAAACACACTGGAAATATACTCATTTTGATGCACAGAATCACCTGTATGAATAATAGACATGTTTCTATTAGACACTTTATGTGTATAATAGAAACATACCTGTGCTAAGTATGCACCAGTATTGAGATACTGTCCTAAAATATTTACTCATCATTGTCAGGATCTATTAATAGAATAACATATAGGGACTGTGCAAGAGACATAGACGTCAATTAGAAAAACGCTTTCAGCACGATAAATGACAGAAATAAGGACTTTAATTAATAATCTGCCAATGTTGGGGTAAATTTTTGCATGGTGTTGTTTCAATGAATCATTTAAATATATAACACATTTACTGTCCGTGTCCCATATACGAGGTGTTTTGAGATATATCCAGTATGTGCATGCACTATATACGAGGTAGGACTCATAATTTGTACGTTAAAACTCAATCATTTTTATTGAGTTACACACACAGATCAGTGAAAAAAGGAGACATGCCATATGCGGTAATTTCTACCAAGCGATGTGTGTCATTTTTCTTAAAGAGCAAGAAAGCAAATAACTAATCATATTAAGTGAACTTGACTAATAAGAGCAAAATTGAAAAAGTACATTTGTGTAGTGCTGTCAGATCAATGACATACATTTAATTATATATTGATATACTTATGTTATAATTTACTATTTTACGTATCGACTGAAATTTAATTGTATAGCTATTAGGAATTTACAAAGACCCTTGTACGCAAGAATGGAAAATTATGGAATGCAGTTCCCATATATGTTATGCACATGCACAACAAGGATAAAACTAGAAAACTGTACTGAATTATAATCGTTAATGTTAACCGAATTATAACCTTTTATTTGAAAACTTTGATATATACCTCATTTAATAAATAGACTCAATGAGACATTCCGGGGTATAAAATAAAAATAGCATCTATAGATACTAGTCGGGATAGAACATACAATTACAAAATTATATTGAAAGCTTGTTTGCATTTATAAATATTATAACTAATCTCAAACAATAAAGGAACAGCATTACCTCTTAATCGTCTCAAGCCTTTTTGATAGTGTAAAAACATTAATTTTATTTTCGAAAGATCTACAATCGAATAAAAACAATAAAATGTAAAAGCAATTTGTAAATTATTTTCAGGCTACCTTATTTCCGAATTAAGTTAGTCGCAGCCCTAAAGACGATGCGAAACAATATATTCTACGTATTGATGCATCTATATGTATAGCAAGCGGCATCATCTTGCAGGAATAGCTTATGATTTTTGAAATCTTCAAATAATGTCTTGTCTATGGAATGTAACTCCATGGAATCCTTTATTAAATTATTCCTGAATTGTTACTACAACCAACGATAATATATTTTACCATTCGTGTAAGACAAAACACAGTTTTTTAAAAACAAAACGGGAGATGCAGCACATTTAAGCACTAATATTGTACTGGCGGCAGGGTAGCCATCACATTTTAATTGTTCGATCTTTTCCTGAATACATTTTATTTATCTACTTTAATGTATCGAATTGATACATATTGTTACAAGACAGTTATTGTTACAAGAGCAATATCTTACAGCCAACCGTAACACACGATCAGCCCCGCTCGAAGAAGAGCTGGGAATCGAACCCAGGTTTCCATTGTGTGCTGTGTCCTCAAAGGCTGTATGCCTTGTGATTAACAACTTTGAGTTACACATTGTAAGTCCAAGTGTAATCCGTATCAATGCTTACTTTATATATTTTCATTCTGTATTTATTACTTTTTTTAAGATTAAATGTACAGATATTCAATTTACCCCGAAATAGTGTCTCCTGGAGTAAATGCTTTTTGTAAGCTTTTAATGACGACCTATTATATTGGTTGTATTTTGTAGTCTTCCATTATGTTCACTGGTATTGTTAACAAAATTGCAACATCTCAAGATGAGACAAAATCTTTTATATGATATTGATATCTTGTGGACTGGGATATATAATTTGCTTTTTTTTCCAATAACATTCGGTAGTGAGAAAGTCAACTAGTATTATAAACACCGAAAATATTAGCAGTAACATTTTTCCATCGATTCATGCAAATATTTGGTTTCAACGTAGGCAGTAGTAGTACTGTATGCCATAAAATGTTTGATAAATCATCAGATTAATCATTTCTTTATCAACAATCAAACAAAATATAGTCCACAGATCAGTACTGCCTGTGAAAAGTTGATTTTCGCCATTTTTCCTGGTTATAACATGTACGCAGACTTCCCTTTCAAACACCTTATTTTAAAAACCCAAGTGGTAAGCACCTGTCTAGATGCTTTGACTCTAAGCAACAATACGGCAACTTCGTTACCTGACACGTTACAACTTCGTTTAGGCATTGGCAACAAAGCAGGCTCATTAAGCAATAGCAAATTCGATGCTTGTTCAGTTTTGTCCTGCATCCGCACTGGTAACGCAGCAGGATAATCGTTTCAAATAATAACGGCAAAGTTCGTTTAGATGAGGAGATTCTAGGTTGTTCAAAATTAACGGAGGCTGATAGAGGCAGCAATCAATGTAGGTTCCTCTGAATTAATACTATCTACAGTTCGAATAACCCCATCCGGTTGTATTTTATTAAAAACTCACCATCTGTGTATATTGGACTCCATAATGTTGATTTCACTGTCACTGTCTTGTAAAATCTTCCATAATTCGTTTTCTATTGATTTCAATATCAGTTTTGAGCATTTCATGACGAAAACAGTAACAGAAATAATAATGACAACTTGTGCAGATTAGAAACTTTGGCAAGTAGAAGTCAACAATTTCGAAACATGTATTCAGCCAGGAATTCGAATCAATTTTACTGCATACGTGACACTATAGAGAGGCATTATATCTATATAAAAAACAGAAACGTGAATGACCCACACGTGGGGCATTCAGGGAAATTAAATATGTAAAAGGTTATCTAATAAAGGTTTTTCTGCTGGGTGAATTTCGAAATTTTTGACTTCACAATTAAAGTATTAATAAATAATTTTGATTTGTCACAATATGTTACTCTTTTCGGACTCACGATTAATCCATCCCGTACTTTGACTACTTTTAAAAGGTCAATCCGTAAGTGGCTTTTGACCCAGCAAATGCAAACAGAATAAACAGAAAATATCGGCACTTCGGAATTATTTGATTTAAATTATATTCTTTTTTCTCTTGCTTTTCAAATTTAGGTTTTACGTATTTTCTTTGTGCTATGTTGTATGTTGTAAAAATGTGTATGTAGTTATATGTCTGCATATACCTGTTTTAAAAATAATTATTATCAATTGTGTATTTGAGTATATAATGTGTATGTATATGTGCGTGTGTATATATGCATATGTGTGTGTATATGTATATATTAAAAATATATATTATAATATTAAAAAAAAATCGGAAGCAGTCATGAGGACTGTTTACAGACGTGAAAACTTACAACTGTATTTTGAAATTTCAAACTGATTGTAATATTAAAAATACCATAAAATTATTAAGACTTTTTAAAATTAAAAACTCTTAATAATTTTATAATTAGTATTTAATTATTAGTTGTCGACCTAATATTTTACATGAATATATATATATATATATATATGTATATAGTACCAGGTGACCGAGCGATGCTCGGTGTATTTCGAGTTCCCTTTTCCCTCCCTCTCCCCCTTCCCCTTCCCCTCTCTCAAGTCAAGCGTGCGTAGAGAAATTTTACTTCAAAAATTTAAAGTTAAAGCGTGTAACTTACTTTTTAATTTGTCACTAGCTCTAAGAAAATTTATGTACATGTCTATTACTTTACCTGTTGTATTTTATATCCACAAATAAATTATATTATTATTTATTATTAATACTTTAAAGGATTCATTATGTAATTTTATAGGTGAAGATGAAATAAAAAAAGTTTAAAAGAAAATTATTTATTTAAAATTTTTATATTTTTATGGAAATCTAAGATATTGCTCATAATAATACATTAATCATAACCATTTTCATGGCGCATATCTTAACATGCATAATGTTACAAATTGTAATAATAAAAACACCCCCATTAATATCCCTCTAATTATTGCATTATCCTACATGCAAAAAGCCTTTATTTAGCTAGATAAAAAACTAAAAATGTTAACATAATAAAGGACAAAAGAAAGTTTTTAGTCTCCTTATTGAAAATGTAATACTTTATTAAATACTTCCCAATTAACGGAACCGTCAATTTATATTTATTGGACATTTATAATTTTAAATTCTTTTTGCGAATTTTCTTTCACAATGTCATTTATCAAAATAATGTCAGCATCAATGTAATTCATTCAATTTTAATTAAACCTTTTCACAACTTGAAATCGTTTTTTCATATTTTCTAAAATATCTAAACTTGGAGTATAACAACCAAACGAAAATGATTAAAATGTAGTTTAGCAATAAGCACATTTATTTAAATAAATTACAGCTAATGTTAATCTAATTACTAAAACTTAAAATTTATATGTTGTATACAATAAAACTGAGTTAATGCGAATAGAATTGCACATGCGAGTAATACTTTGCTATTAAAGGTTTATAAATGAAAAATTTGGAATTTGTTAATGATCCATTTAAAGTCTTGGCACAATAATATCACAGTTGCCGTTATTCAAATGAAGAACTGAATCATTTAAAATGGAACGAAATTCTTTTAAACATTATGAACTTTAAATATGTAAAACTTTTTATTTATTTTTTTATATTGAAATAAGAATAACTGTAAAATTAAAAATTATATTTTAATACTGGCCTATTAATGATAAAATTATAAAAACAGCAACAAAACAGTTCTTGTATCAATATTAAAATAATGAAACAATTAAAAAAAAAATTAAAATAAAATATTTATATTAGTAGTTAAAAATACATATATTTATTCTACAATCAGTCTAAACATAAAAAAATATTTTTAATTACTGAGAATTAATAACACTTCTATGATTGCAATCTGCTGAATGGTTTTTTGTACATTTTAATCTATTATTATAACCAAATGTAAGACTTGTTTGCTGGGGAAACAGGAAACACTTTGTGACCTGCACGGAGGTAAAAATCTACACACAGTGTTCACTAGCAGATGCATTAGTCACCTGTAATAATTTGCGAAGTTTGTATCAGAAATGACATACATAAAAACATTATCTCAAAATAGTTGAGATGTTAAATAAATCTAATAAATTAAATAAAAATAATTCACAAACGTTTCCCGTCAACACTAAAACATGGTCAGCATCTGATCACATAGGCACCTCCCCAACATATTCAATCTTAAGTATAAGTGATATCACATCCTGAATGCTCATCCATTCCCATGGAACGAGACTGGAGGACCGAATGCATCGGCGGGCTGAGAAGTGGTAGTGCATTATGTTGTATAGCGCAAATACTGCTAGCAAAAAGCACAGGAAAGCGAAAAATTGAAAAATATTCTTTGTGGCTAACCTGCAAGAGAAAAATTCAATATATTTTGTACAAAAAAAAAAAATTTTAGGCAATAAAAGATTAGTAAAAATTGTTTACAAAGCACCTTTAACCGTTTGAGTGCCAATGAGCGCCATCGCGCTCGAGTGCGTACTTACTAAAATTTCCACGAGATGGCGCTCGCGAAATCAGTTGCTGTTTAGCGCGCAGTAGGGGAGGTCACTCGCACGCATCGCTGATTTTTTATCTTTCTACGTGTTTGTTACATGAAGTTCAAATTATAATATTATTAGTAATTACAATATAAAAAGACTCCAGGAAAAGAAAATTTTTAACCCATAATGTCAGAATAGGAAAATAATTTGAGTGAAAATGATAGTTTTTCAAGTTGTGAAGAAAGTGATGGTGGGGGTGACATTGTGGTGCGCTCACAATTTGGAGTAATGCAAATTTTGAGTGATAGTGATAATAGTGACGATAACAATTGTTTTGCTGATGCAGGGGATGTCCTGGACTGCGAAAATACAATGTGACCTTGATTTCATTTTTGTTCACAATATATATTTCCATAATTTACTTTGTATTTCATTATCCTTGTACAAGTTTTTATTAAGAAAACACCGAAAAATTATTAAAATTGGATAATTTTTGGAAGAGATACAGTTTTTTTTCGAGACAAGGGTAAATGACATCAAAAATAAAAGATTTCTTTGGCATTTTTAAGTATATATGAGTAAAAAACCATGACACTAAAACGGTTAAATATCATTAATAGAATTACGAAGGTGGAAATTGTAAACATAGAGGAAAAATCACAAACCTTAAATAAGAGAACGCCTTTAACTTGTGTGGTTGAAGATCGAAAGAAATAGTGCTCCTACGAGTGCATTCTGGGCATGTAATTTCTGATGTTGATGAGTTGTGGGAATCATCTGCAAGATTAGACAATACATTTTATTATTTATCAACTTAGCAAGCTTTAAACCATATTGACAACCGCTTAGTATGTTTTAATACACAAAACTTAATTCACAATAAATTTCATGATACAATTTCAATATTTCTATGTAACAATAATTTTAGAATCAGACAAAACATTATGTGAATACAAAAACTACTTTTAGTTACACAATACAACATTTTACCTTGACTAAAACTACAACACTAGTTGAATTTGAATTTGTTGAGAAATATCATAATGTTGAAAAAAGTGTTCCAAACTAAGATAAACAACGCAAAATATACTCTAGAGCCATCTGAATAAAAATTCTACAAGTTTTTATATATAATGACATATACCATGATTAGTTTATATGTATTTCTCCAAGTTAATTTACTTCATATAGTATGTATATGTATATCAGGTTTAAATACATACTGAAACCACTCACCAGGCGCACAACACTCGAGAAAATACGACCACAATATGTTCTGACTCCTTAGGTGACCCATAAAGTAAAATTCATATACATACATGTTTTGGGAATAAAGATTCAATATACAGCACTGTAAACACTTTGAAATGAAGGTGTAATATCATGTGTCCCTGTTAAAACAAGACTAGGAAAAAATAATGAAAACTGGAAAATTTTGTAGACTCGAAACTTCTCACAATAAAGGGAAAAAAATCACCAATTACAATTTTCAGTTTCATAATTATTTTTACAGGGGCTATTTGGGAAATAAAAAATAAAAATGTATGAAACAAAACCCTTTTCATTTATTAATTCTGGCAACACTATTTTTTTACTACCATGTTGGTTTTACCAGTTTGTACAATAAGTTTTGTGGTTTGACAAGAGATGGCACTATTAGGTTCGTCGTTTTATTTTTCTAAAGATTATACTACTATTTGATGAACATATGAAGTTTCATGTAGAAATTGAATATTGTGCAGTGATAAAAATTTTATTTTCAGAAGGTGTAGAACCAAAACAAATTCATGAACAAATGTTAAAAGTCTTCACCTTCAATTAGAACAGTAGAAAGATGGGTTGCTGAATTTAAACATGGTCGTACAAATCTTGAAGACGATCCATGTGAAGGTCATCCAAAAAGTGCATCAACACCAGTTTTGGAATATGGTAGATTAACTGAGAGATTTAATAGAAGCCCTATGGATCTCATTAGGCTGTCTTCTTGGTCCTTTATTTTGTTTCAAAAGTTGTTTAATATAATATGACACTACACTTTTTCTAGTATCACCGCTGTAAATCGTGCAAGGCCAAAAACAACCCCAAGGATTTGATCAATTTTATAAACCAATACCACGATATTAAATTTTGGCCATAGAAACTTGATTTGATGAAATGTTATATATTTCCCTCATATAATTTTTTGGCTGTCTATATTTTCTAGATTGGAAACCAATTTTTTATGCAATTCTTACAATAATATCTATGATATTTCTTCATACATTCTCAAATTCAAAGTTTACTTGTACATACAGGTTTCAATTTGAATCTAAATTCTAAATCCAATTGACACAAACACTAGTACCTTACTCAGTTCACCTAGTCAGTAGTACCTTAATCAGTTCTAATCATAGAAACTTCAAGTTACTTTGCAATATACCAAAATATTTTATAACATCTTAAAAATATGAGATAATCCAATTAATATTCACTCAGAAAAATAAAGTTTGCTATAGCTATTTAACATTTGTACAGATATTTGTATAATTGATGTTTATATAATTTGAAGTTTCGCAAGAATTACAAATTGTCATATACTATTAAGGAACCTATTATAATTACTAAATGACTGCAAGAAAACATTTTGTTAGTACATGAACATCTAAAATAGTAAATATTTTACCATCCGCATTGTTAGTCTGCGTTTCCATATCGCGTCTCAAAACTTCTTCATCCGTTGAAAACACAGAGATATCTTTTAATGCAATGATGTCATCCAAAGCCTCCATTTTTTTCTTTAAATAGTTTACTATTACATCTAACGATTCATTTTTGATGCTTAAATCTTCGATTACCTTACTTAAACTAGAGAGACTAGCTTCATAGCAATCCACTTCATTTTGTAACTTAGATATCGTAGACTTAGCACTAAAAATCTCATTTTCCAACTGGGCAATATACTTTTCCTTATACGCGCACTCTAAGCACGAAACGGAGCAATTATTATTTTCATCGATTCCTTTCTCTATGCACGTTTTGCAACACCCTTGTACATCATCTACGTCATCCGTTTGAGTTTGCATTTCCCTGGTGTATTTTGATGAAATTTCTAAGCAACAACCACAGGTGTAGCTTTCATCTTTGGATAAAACTATATCGCTCCCTGCATTTTTCAATTCCTCAAAAAGGGAAATATTGGAGGGACAGCTGGGACTATCAAAGCAATTGCGAACACTTAAATCTTCCGAAAGTTTTTCTATACAGGAAATAAATAATTATGTAAAAATCTTAGGGGAGATTTCACAAATTACTTTTAAAACTTTCTAGAAAAAATTTAAACATTAAACAAGCTTGTGAATACACTGAAATAAATAAGTTCACCATAAATGAATTTCAGTATACTTTTTCTACTCCACATAAAGTCTAAACACCTGCAAATTGTTTTTGTGAAGTGAATATTTCAAAATGAAATACTTTGAACTTAACTAAAATTTACTGTATTTACTGACAAATTAATAATGCCTGTCTTTTGAACTAGATTTTCTTTTGTAGTAGGATTGCAATTAATATTTAATGCATTTTATTTTTAACAAAGTTGTTATGTTATTCAACACTTGTCTGTTTATTTGTGTGTGTGTGTGGGGGGGTGCGCGCGCGCTCGCTTGCTCGCACGCACGCACGCACACACACACACACACATATATATATATACACATAATTCTATATCAGAAAACAATTATAATTATCTGTGCTAATTTTTTTATTAAAGAAAACTTTTTGAATTAAGAATTGTATTAGACTTTAAGATGAAGGTACAGCCTTAAAATGCATATTTTAACAAAATTGTTATAATTAATACTCTTAATATAGCTTGTTAACATTTCAAATTACTGAGTTACTATTATTATTTATTTAGTTGTCATAGTACAATAAATGTTTTTCTGTAACAGAATAGATGTGAAAATGGACTCTTAGATTTTATGTTTCAAATAATTTGTTTCACTATCATAAAAAAAGTTTATGAAACTATAACATACCTAATTTACTTTCCCCGCCAGATTGATTTATGCTGTCCAGAATCCTCAACATAGATGCATCACTGTAACTTACGTCAATACTTTGATTGAGTCTTAGACATCCAACATCATTCGATCTGTTCAAAATATCCTTCAGCTCTACTTCCACTAATACCTTTTCCTTGATAACCTGTAAAAATTAATTTGACCCTAAAATCATTTAGTGAATATAATTCAAAGTCACTCTGTACTTATATACATGGACCTTATAATCACTATAATATGATATGCCGCGCACATAAATATTTTCCTAAAATCCTATATGTCATTTATATATAGATTACAGTCGTGAATGCATCGTGTCACAAAATGCCAAATTGGGCAATTAATTGGTACAGAAATCACAGTGGAACATCCAATTATGAAAACAATGGCATAACATTTCATTTGTGAGTATATAACGCTTATATAATTTATTTCAAAAATAATAATTATTATTTATAAATGATTTGAAATAGAAATTAGTAATAATTTATATCCCTCACGAATGTCCAAAAAATTATTTTTTACACAACACTCAATAAATCAACGGCCTGACATATAGATCACGTCACTAATAACAAATCCATATGATTTTTAGAAAGTACCTATCTTCAAACGTGACATGTCAAAATATGAACTCAATCAGTTCATTAGTTTACAAGTTAGAGTAGTTCAAGTGACGCTACTTGTGCAATTTTCAAAACAATGGAAAAAATCTGAATTTCATGTGTTGATAAAGCATTGCTTCCTGATGGGAAAAAATACTATTCAAGTAAAGCAATACGGTTAAGAGGCGGTATGCTAACTTTAAACGTGCACATACAGACACAAATGATGCTGAACGCTCTGGTCGCCCAAATTCGGCAACTGTCCCGGAAAATATAAAAAAAGTCCACAAAATCATTTTGATCGATAGTGAAGCTGTGTCAGATAGTAGAGAAGTTGAAGATGTCAGAAAGCAGTATATTCGCCATTTTGCATGAACATTAATGAATAAGCTGTATTCAAAGTGGGTACCGCTTTTGTTCACAGCTTTTTCAGCACAATAAACAGAAGTTTTTGCATCAATATGTGACAATGGATGAAACATGGATCCACCACTTCCCTCCGGAGTCAAATCAGCAGTCAATTGAGTGCAGCAGGTGAAAGCAGTCCAAAGTGACCGAAGACGCAAACATCAGCTGGCATAGTTTTAGCTTCTGTATTTTGGGATGTGCAAGGTATTTTGTTCACCGATTACCTTAAGAGAGGAAGAACTATCAATATCGAATATTATAATGGCGTTACTGGTACATCATTTGAAGGAAATAATTGTGAAAAAGTGACCACAAATGAAGAAGAAAAAAGTGCTCTTTCACTAAGACAACGCACTGTGTCACAACTCAACTGCAACGAAGGCCAAACTATACGAATTGGGTTTCGAATATCTTCCCCATTCGCCGTATTCCAGCGACTACTGGTTATTTACAGACCTCAAAAGAATGCTCCAAGCAAAGAGATTTGAATCAAATGAGGAGATTATTGCAGAAACTGAGGCGTATTTTCAGGCTAAAGACAAATTATTCTACAAAAAAGCATTGAAAACAGTGTATCGCCCTAGAAGGAGACAACATTGATAAATAAGATAGAATTTTGCCTAAAAGTTGTTGTTTTATTATTTAGGCTTAGGACTTATTGAGTGATGCGTAAAAAGTAATTTGTAAGACATTAGAGCGGGATATAAATTATGAGCCGAAGTTTTATCGAGAAAAATTATTCTTACTATAAAGAAAATGTGAACAATATGAACCCACATTATAACGGTATTATTATTACTCTTCAAAAATATATCTATGTAACGTTTATATACTTTGTATAAAAGTTTAGTCATTGCAATTAGAAATGGGACAGTAATGGTACAAGGGGAGATTCAAAAGTTTACGGAAGGAAGGGGAAGGAATTCTTTTTTGATACCCCGCTAATTAGGAACTCATTAGAAGTATAGAAGTCAAATATCAAGTCCCTAATGACAGTTATTAATAAATAATCGTCCTTTAAAGAAGTAAATCTGGAAGTGAACTCCGAACAGCAAATCAAACTACGCACTACGATTAAATTCCTCACCAAGCAAGGAAAAACTCCTAAAACCATCATGAGTGAGATGGGAGTTGTTACACCCAGGACGGCCGATTGATGGTCGAATATTGACGAAAAAGTAAAAAAACGTGTTTTAGAAGATGCTCACCCGAAGAAGAAACAACTTTCTGCATTAATTGGTATATCAGACACAACAATTTTGAGAATTCTACATGAGCCTCCAAGCGTGATTAAAGTCAGTTTAAGATGGGTCCGGAGAATGCTTACTCTGCCGCAAAAGCAACGAGTCGAAGCATCTAAGAAGTTTTGTAGCTGTGTGCTGATGAACCTATGCTGATTTTGGAGAAAATTGTGACTGAAGATGAAACTTGGGTTCATTACTTTAAGCCAAAGTCCAAGCAAGGATCAATGCAATAGCACAAAAAGGGCACTCCACCCCCTAAGACGTTTAAGGTCTCGGAATCGGCTGTTGACAACCGTTTTTTGGAATTGTAAAGGAATTTTATTAATCAAATATAAAGAAAATGGTACCACTATCGCTGGAGAGTAAAGAGAGAAGGATAAACTGAGGGAAGCTATCAAGGAAAAGAGATGCGAAAGACTGGCTAGGGGTGTGTTGCTTTTGCAAGACAATGCGCCGGTTTATAAACGCAAAGTTGCAATGGATGCTGTTCACAAACTCGGCTTCAAATCTGATTCACCCACCTATAGCTCAGACCTAGCTCCCAGCGAATTTAACTTGTTCCCAAACTTAAAAAAAAGCTCGAGGAAGAAAATTTAAGGACGACAGTGAGGTGAAGGAGGCAATTTTAGCTCATTTTCAGGGCAAAGACAAAAAATATTTTTTTGATAGTTTAGAAAAATTAATTTAAGGGATGCTTAAGGGAGATTATATTGAAAAAAAAAATAGTTTCATTATTTTATTTAACTAGCAACTCTTTTGTTCCGCGGACTTTTTGGACCTCCCCTCGTAGTTAATAAAATGTAGTTTTAACAGAGAAAAGCTTGCAACTTGTATAACTATATCAAATGTTAATTATTATTAACATTTGATATAGTTAATATAATTGATTATTTACATATATTCCTAAACTACATGAATATCATGTTTTTTATTTATTATGTTATCGGTCATTAATGTTGTATTTTATTGTTAAATTTTTTTAAATAAATACTTATATAATGTACTTTTGACATGACGGAGTATGGCCTTGTACATCCGCCTTGCATAAAACTATGACTATGACTAATGACAACATATGCATTCATACTGATGTTAAGCTAGTTTCAATTTTCAATATTTTCAGACCGATGTTTAAGTGTCATTATTTCATACCTTTATGTTTCTATATTTTTATACCCTTTTATGAATAGTGGTAATGAAAAAAAAAGAAAAAAATGATACCTGCTGTAAATATTTGTCTTGATCATAGAAGCGAGCGGATAGGTCAGCCATTTCACTCTTTAGCATCTCATTGTCCTCGTAGAGAATGGCATTCTTAGCGTGATATGCATCATTCATCTTCTGGTATTCATCTTTACATTTTGCTATTTTTTCCATTAATATTTGTTTCTATTGAACAAGTATATTTAATTTAGAATTAGAAATTTTTTAGATAGGAAAAAAGTAAGTAAAAATGGAAAATGTTTTTCACATTAATTTAAACCTTGGAACCAGTTGACTTTCGTAATTACTTATATACGTGTAAAACAATATTTCTTCAACTATGGGAAATGATTTCAAGAATTATCCTATTCACTAGCGAGCTTTCCTCATGAGCCCATAAAACTGTGGTTTTACTTGCTATTGGCTTAAGGGCTTTACAAAGATAATTTAATAATCAAATAGGTAAATTCTGTTACTTATTAACAAAACTTTTTGTTGATTCTATTATTACATGGCTAAACACTCAATTATGAAACATTTAAAGAAATATTGCAATTATATGTTTGGTTAAAATTTCAAAGGCAAACAATAATTTTGTAGAATCTTTCATTTAAAACTAAATACAGAATGAAATCCTCGAAATTACCTCACTTTCCAACTTTTCCACAGATTCTTGAAGCGCCTTTGTCTTTTTCCTTAATGCGTCCAGTTCTGCGTTGTTCTCAGTTAGCTGCTCTCGGGTAGAGTGCGACCATTCGGACATCTCGTCATATTCATTTTTGAAATACATTAACGATGTATTCTCGTCACGCATCCTGAAATTTTTTTATATCAAAATATTAAAACTAATAAACCATATTCTCGTAAACAAATGTTTTTTCAACATTGTAATACCGCAAATGTCCATAAACGAAAAATAAAACTGATATTTTGTGACGTCTACTAATACTATTGTACTAATGTATTTTTATTTCTTACTTATATGAAATGAATTTTATATGAAACTAAAAATTATTCTTCAACATATTAACCAGCACAATGTAAAAGCACCCGTGATAATCCACAACTAGAAATGCCGAGACAATCGACTGACAAGCAAAACGTGAAAATCTTCTCAGATTTTCTTGAGGAAGATTGTCGAGCAACATTTGAGGATATTGTTTGCTTTAAAAAAAACCTTTGAAGATGAAAAATTAGGCCGATGGGTCCTTGCTGCTTGCATTAATAGAAGAAGAAACATTTGGATATTACATATTGACTTTAACGGAACAATGGTTTATTGTTACTTGTGAGGTTGTTTCAAATTGTCATTACTAATGATAAAATTGTGTTTTTCCGTGAATACCTTTACTGCATTGTATTTTTGAAAAATTGCAGTTAGCCCTTTCTTTTGTTATCGTTTCTGGGTTATGGTGTTTCTGAGTAATTGTTATAGTTTCTGGGTAAACGTCAAGTTTTATTTTAAAAAACTATGCAATGATAATTCCTTCAATGGAATGTGCAAACCAGAATATTTACCACCACTCTATATGTATGGGGACGATGTTAAAAAGTCTTCTCCATACGACGCATCTACTTACAAAATTTAATCAACATGAAATTGTAGAAACTACGGACAGACATGACGAAATCCAGGGTTTTTGTTTATCAAAACATCTTTAATTACTAGTTTTGAGAGGTTTTTAAATCTATAAAATATTTTGCAACAATGAAAGACGGCAAAGTGAGATTGAAGGGATTTACAACAGGAACCTTCATGAACAATTAAATTTATCAAGATAGCAATGAACTCAAAAGCTGAGCCAAATTGTCATTTTATCACAATAACTGCGACAAGGCAGATATACTTGTAGGTTGCGTTCCCATTTCCCTAAATTAATATGATAAGAAATACTCTACGTCATTTTAAAAGTAGTCTTTACAATTTCAATGCATTCACACCTGATATCTTATGAAGCGAAATTAGATCAGTTTGACTACCTACTTCAACAGAATTTGCACAGTAAATATTTGAACCAAACAATTTTAATAATCTAAAAAATTAACATGGATTAAATGGAATCGACTTTTGAAAATTTTTCTTGTAGTCGATAATTTTTTATTTTAAATTTTGACCATTTTTGCTCTATAAGTTAGGTACGCAATACAGACAAAACAAATAAAAACATAAGTATAAAAAAGATAATTAGCAAGCGTAACAATAAGGATCAAAGTTTCCAAACAAACCCACAGAGCAAGCCATTAATGAGGACATTGACACTGACCAGTGACATCAATTTAAGAACAAACATATGTTTTATCTACAAAACTAATGATGATCATTACTACACGCCTGCGTTTGTAATCTCTATTAAAAAAATATATTTCTACATGTATTATAAAGCAAAACAAGTATTTGATAGGTATGCTATCATTAAGATTTATGACCCATGGAAAAATAAGTTTGGAATCAGAGTGGCTTAAAGTAACCATAATTTTAACTTACAATTGTTAGATCTAAGGAATTAAGACCTAGTTAAATAAAAGTTAACTTCGCACTCAACATTAAATTAATCTTTTAATACATCTAATAAGAAAGCAAATACGATATATAAAAGAAGTTACACCAAAAAACTACCAACCCTTTCATAAGATTTAAAATAAACCATACTAAAAATCAAGACCTACATTCTTTAACAATATGAACTGCCAAATTATTTGCAAAATAGATCAGCAATGTGGTATTTAGAATAAGGAAGTGTTAAACTTCTGCTAATAATAGATAACACAAATCAATGTTCAATCTCTCAGTTAACTCTCACGTTGAAACAACATTTATAGTCTATAACGTATTTAGTTAACATTTACAAAATGCTTAAAACATTTTATAACATAATTTGAAAACTTTCTTTTTTTGCAATTACTTCATTTCAAGATGTTCACAATAGTTGAAGCACAATACCTTAATTTTTTTATTATTTAACTGTCCAACAAAGTATTTATTGTATCATTTCTCAACATAGTAAAGCAGTGGTACACCAAAGAGTCGAAAAATATTTATCCAAAACAATACACATGATGTATTGAATATATTTAGCGTTAACTTTGTAGTATTATTTTTACTTTATTTTAAATAAAGAAGAAATAATACTACATAACGTAGTTTATTTAGTTGTGAATACATCATGTACAAGTTGAAAGTGGAAGGTTAGATTATAAAAAACTATTAAATGCTAAAGCCAGATATGACTACAGTGATTTACTAATTACTATATCACTTATAAAACAACGAGTTGTACATTGGCGTTTTTCGTATGTAAATTAATTTTGCAGCTATTCTAAAGTATGTTGGCAAAATATGTATCAAACTTTTAGATAAATAATTTAAGTTTGTAAGAGAAAAAAATCATGAATCACATCATATACTAGCTGTGCCGCCTATGATTTTGTTCGCAAGTAATTAGGAATAAACATTTTATTGTTTTTTTCTCTTATAATGCTCATGGGTATATACTATTACCATACCAAATTTCATTAAAATCCGTCCAATCGATTTTGCATGATACCCACTCAAACCAACATGCAGACAGACAAAAATTCTAAAAAGGTTTTTCCATATTCTGTTATGACTCTTTACGCTAAATTAATCAATGTTTTTAAAATATTTTCAATGTATAGAATTCACTCTGTTACAGTTTTATTATATGTATAAATGAGTATGTTATAAAATAATGTACTCCTGAAGATAAGAATTAATTTAATTAAAAACTATGCACCTGAAAATTTTTGTTCTTAAGTTCTAGCTTATATGTGTAGTTTGAAATATATAAGTGGTTATCGAATTTATTCCAGTTGTATTTCTATACATTCAATCAAATCTTTAAATAAGGATAAGGAGTAATAGTGGCCACCACTATTATTAAATCAAGTGTTAGAGTTAGAGTAAATAGTTGGGCTATTTTTGTGATAAATTATCTCTCTAATACGCCTAATATCTCTCTAATATGTTATCTCTCTCTAATACGTCTAATATCTCTCTAATACGATATCTCTCACTAATACGTCTAATATATTTAACATTTCTTTCTCAAAGACTTAAATCTTACATCACATATTTAAGCTGACCTAAAAATAATAACTTAATAACTTGCCTATGTGCCATTAACAATGAAATTTTCGAATACACTGATAATTTACCACAATTTTGATAAGTGATTTTATCAATCTTGTATATTATTTAAAAACTATCTCACAGATATTTCATACCATCACACAGCTACTTAGTCCTTTCAGTAAAGAAATCTTACTGTACCGGAATCCTTATTGGAGGACGGTGATCTGTCACACTGTTTACCCTATAAACCAAATGATGTAGAAATATGAATTTTGGATTTTAAATCCTACTAATTCGCAAACAAAAAATCTATATTCCGATATGTGTTAGACATTTATTTTGAATTTGAATATAAATGTATAAATAACGTAGCTTATAAAAGTTACAATATGTTCCACGAATTACATACCTATATGCACTGTCGGTGCATAGGTAATTCGTAATAAACACTTTTATGATAACAATGTTCATTACATAAATTATGAGAGATTATTGTGAAATTAATCTTCAATGCCACACGGTACGCATACTGAAGAAATACAAAAAATTATCTATACATATAATAAAATTGTAACAGAGTAAATTCTGTACGTGGAAAATATTTTAAAGAGTGATTGATTTAGCGTATAGAATGATAATAGAAACCGGAAAATCTTTTTTTACAATTCTTGTCTGTCGGTATGTTATCTTGTGCATCAATTCAACTAAATGGATTTTGATAAAATTTTGTATTGTAATAGTTTATAACCAAAAGCAACATAGGAAAAAAAAGAAAATTTTTTTATTCCAAATTTTACACGAGTGACGCCAGGGAGGTACAACACAAAACTATCGATAAATAAATGGTAACTTTTACAATTAGGTGTAAATGTATCATAACTACAACTGGTAGAAAATGGTTACGGGCAATTTGATTTCTTCAACTGTTATAAATACAATGGTTTAACAAATTATACTTCGTTAAACACATTTTTTTGGTATTTTTTATGTAACCAATATTGTATACACATGCATTAAATGTTTGTTGTACAATATTTGATGATTTTTGCAAATTGTTTTCAAATTGTAATTCTTTTGAGTAAAACATATTACCTTTCCAACAAATAAGTCAATTACAAAAAAGTGGCTCATTTGCTAAATGAATAATGAGAAAACTCTTCGATCTAACCGCACATCTGAATATCTGTACAGTTGAATTAAGAAGAATGAAATAGCAAATACTAGACAATAATGTTAAATCTGTTTTCCTGTATAGAAAGTAAACCTGGTAAATTATATTGACAGTGCACAGGAACATGACCTGCGGAATTTCGCAATACCTATCTAATAAGTACATAAAATTTTCTATGAATGTACAAATACATCAAACCCAAAAAAGACAAAATAATTGTATTATGAGGTATCAATTGGAATATGCTCAGTTTCAATTGAGATAAATATTTGTGAAAACCTAAAGCCTGTTGGGGACATTGGTTATGAGGTATATTAAAAGTATTTAGAAAATGGTGCTATTTTTCAGATGTTCTATTAACCTCCAGCGAATAGCCAAAAATTTATAGGCAACTTCCCAATCATAAATTTACTCACAATTGTAGATGTGCCTGTAGTGAATCTCTTTCTACAGTGAGTGATGCAAGTACTTCATCATGCTGCTTGTCACTAAACTCCATTTGCTGCTTAAGCTTAGCAATAAGATGCGTCTTCTCCCGTAATTCACATTGCAGGTCAGCCAAGAGCTCACGATAACCTTAACAATGTACATTGATAAAGAAAATATTGTTTTAATACAGGAGTTACACTTTCATTCACCACAAGGTGTACGACAAAAAACGACATATAAATATGAAAATGAGTTTCCAATTATAATAAATACAACACATTATATGGAAATGTAACAAGTTACAACTAACTTTCATATTTTTGTATTAGAATTATTGCCCTCAAGAGTCAAAAATTTTGAAAATACTAAAATAAATGTAAGTATCTTTTTAGATACATTTTAAGATACTTTTTATGATGCTTGTACATTGTATTAATAATTAAGAACTCACAATAGCCTTAAAAATGCACATTGGTAAAACAAGTATTTTTAATACGGGAGTTACATTTACATTAATCACAAGTGTATAAAAAACAAATAAAAAATGAGTGTATATTATAATATTTTGAAATTTAGTAATTTATAGATGACCTTCATATTTTCTGATTGTAATTATCCCCCATAAGAGTCAAACATTTCAAAACAATAACAAATAAATGTAAATACTGTTTAAAAATATGATTATTTGAGGCTAAAATGTTTAATTTCAGAAATAAAGTATTTACATAATTATTACACTAAGAAAATTACATCTGAAGCTTACCTTCTATTGAAACAGAAGATTCTATCGTGACATTGCTGTTGATAACTCCAAAACTAAAAGAAATTTTAAATTTTTAAAATGAGTACACTGTATAACTTTATCTACTGAAACTAGTAAACCAAAAACCAATTGAACCGCAAAAAATTTATAAACAAATATACAAAAGATTTGACTTCATTTGAGCTATTCCATCCAATCTAAAAAAAAAAGTATGTTTACATTCATAATGAATTTGTAACATGTTTATATGCATATTTTGAAATAGATTCAGATCCTTTTTTGTCATTTATTTATTTTCACGAGGGAACTCACAAACTTTTTGATAAGATAACTTTATTTCCATGGATATGTAACATTATTCATTCTATATGGAAAATAGTACTTCAATACAAAACAAGCGATACATACTATTGCTAAATAATAGTACGGTGCTATAAGATCATTATAATACATTAGATATTCATTTAAATTTAAGTGAATACATAAATAAAAAATTAAAGCAATATTGTTGAAAAAGAAGAGCTTCATACCAAAATTATAAATATATTTATTTGTAAATTTAAATTTATTGTTTCTCTTTATCTACTGGTCTCCAAGGGATACATTACTTTTTCTTATTTTCATAGTATTTATCATTATTGTTTTTAAATTTTATTATTACATGAAAGATATGGCATAGAAGCAATATTTACCAATTGTCAATTTTCGAATTATGTCTCTGACTATATTCCTGAAGCGCAGATGCTAGTTTCTTGACACTAATAACAGGATCAATTTTATCCGGATCCAAGAGCGATTGTAAAAATGCATATTCAGATCTAAAAACGGACAAAACATTTATTTTTATGATTTAATTATGAGAAATTGAGGGTATATGTATATACTGTGTCCATACTTATCACAACCCATAAACGGAGCCATAACGTCCATAAGAGTTGATGCAGGTAGAAAACCATTTTCTTGTGAACCACAAGATTCAAATATGTGAAGTGCGATAACAAAATAATCTAGAATAAAGAAATTCGACAAATTGTAAATAAATGCCATCAAATATAAGTACAATAGAATAACAGATCTGTACATAATTGTAATCTAAAATTTACCCTCATTCACATTTTGCAATTCCATTTTATCTGTTTTATGCACTTCTAATTCGTCGTTCGTTAAATATATGCGTTACTCTATATGTAAATAACATTTACTTATTTACAAAAGTAAAACCGGCATAAGTTTGCAAACTTGTGGACCAACGCACATAAACATATAAATACAGCAGACAAAAACGACGAACTGTTCAGCGCAGCGGTTATTTTGATTTCTTTTTTTTCAGTACAATAGTTTTATTCCTTGTTGAAACCTATGCATCCTATCTCCAACCATTATTGAGTAACGAATGTAGAATTCGTTATTTATTTTTCTACAAGTTTAATAGTCAAGTGAATCTAAGAGTTAATTATAAAATTATCTTATATTGAAACTTGGTCAGTTCATCTTCATTTTATTATCTTTTAATATTTACATCGAGTAATACCAATAATTGAATTGTATCACTTACGGGTCCAGTGTTGTTTTATACTATAGACTTACATATATATATATATTTATATATATATTAGTCTATGTATTTTAATATAGGGTACGTTCCACTATGTGATCCCAATGATCAAAATATTCACTGCATTTTAGTATATGATGTGACCTGCAACGTTCTGCTTGACAACTGCGCTTTTTGTGGCCGTGATCAAAATATTATTGTTCATGACTGCTTCAAACTAGATTTAGGCGATACGGGTACGACAAGTATTTTGAGATACTGAGTACGACAAGTACGAGTATTATAAAATATTGGTGACGGATATCGGTGACAAAATACTCAACGAGTATGGGCGGCGCACTTCCGCTGTGAGAGGATTATATTACAATTGGCTACAGACTTACGGTCGCGGGAGTCATCTATTATGAAGGGTTCAATGCTCATATACTTTATTTCTTACAGCTAAAATTGGTGGGAATTCCTATAATTTTATTTTAGATAAATTTTTTTTAAACAATGTAGCAAAATGTTTGGAACAAACAACTTGATCCGTATTAATTATTGTTACAGTTGAATCTTTTCTATTCAAAAGTTTCTTTAAATCAGATGTAGCTGTTTTGAATGACAATTTATTTTGATTGTATTGCATGAAGCAAAATAATCAGCCAAGTTTGTAAAAAATCTTATATTATAGACTTTCTTGTGGACATAATGACGAAATTAGAATTTAACCTAATTAACAATTAGTTTTTATATACACTATTTATTTACATATTTGCACTACAAAGTAATAACATTCAACTTCTCCAATAGAAAAACAAAGAATCATGAGATGAAAAGAGCATTGTACTTAAAATCCTTATTTTAAAATACTCATACTTGTCGTATTGAATAAATATTTTTATAATATATATATATATATGTATATATATATATATATATATATATATATATATATATATATATATATACAGTGGCGGCGCTAGGCGTCGGCGACGTCGGCCACCGCCGACGGCCTCGCGCCTGAGGGGGCCTCGCAGAAAAACTAGTTACGTATTTATTTTCGTTTCGCCAATCATCTTGGCTTAGGTTGCCGACCCCGAACAATTCGGGAAAAAAGCTAAGCAGATACACGATAACACGTGCCCGATGGAAGTGAGTACCTAGTAGGTACTTTACGGGTATTCAGAATCGTCTGTCTGGCAACACTATGAAATGAAAGTTTCGCCCTAATGAGGGTTCTCACACACACTGCCCGACACGATATCTGTATTGGGTGAAAATGTTTGTAAGTAATGTGTATGGCATTTATCATTTATTTATTTATTGAATTCATGGGTGTAAGTAAACCCAAGAATGCAATAAATAAATACGTGCAAAACATCTTAATTTAGCACACATACAAACATAATGTGTGTGTGCTCTTCATTATGAGCGTCCGATACCGATATCGTTTTATCGGGTAGTGTGAAAACGCTCAATTTCTCGCACGGCGCACGAGACTCTGGACGGGGAATCCCCGTGTTGTTTAGTTTATTTATCTATATTTCATTTTTCTGTGAGAGTAATTTTCTTCATACGGCAACTCGCAGACTCGCAAGCGCAAAGTTTCTTTTTATTGTATTGTAAAGTCAACACCCCGACGTTCTAGTGCACAGTTCTAATGTTAAGGTAAGTCAACATCAACTTTTTAACGACTTTAACGAAATTATTTCGTCAAAATCAATAGTTCCTATATCTTTTATAAGTCGTAAATACTCGTAATATTAACCAAGAAATAGGTTTGATTTTATATTTACCTAGGTAAGTAAAGTACCTACCTACCTACTTATTAAAATATAGGTCATCTATTTCTCCATAGAAACCGAAATAGAAAAGTGAATAGGTACCTACCTACTTAATTTTAAACCTGCGCTAGTGTTTTTTCTCGAGATAATAGAAATATTTCGCCTCTCGATAAATGCCTTCGAGTATGTTTTGTATGCGTCAAAATTCTTAACAATTATTTTCAGAGTTCTTTTTTCATAGGTACCTACATCTCGTGCGGTGTTCCTACAATAAGTACAAAATAATATGAATAAATAGGTACCTACAACAAATTATTTCACTTCTCCATAGAAAGACCTTGCTTATAACAAGTTGCTCCTGCATTACGTATTTAACAAAATAAGTAGGTAGGTAGGTAGGTACCTACTTACCTTTGCCTTCTTAATAGTGACTATAAAATAAAAATATTCGATCTGTGGCATGTACGTTCATACATATACAGGTGACATACATATACAGGGTGACATACATATACAAGTGGTCATGGATAAAGTGCAAATACGAAAACCATAGATTGAGACCATTACCCTGAACACATACCAGGTCAGCAGGTTGAAGTGGCGGTGGGCAGGCCACATCGCTCGTAGAGCAGTTAACCGATGGGGAATAAATAAAGGTTCTCGAGTGGCGGCCGCGCACCGGTAAACGAAGCGTCGGTAGGCCGCCACTTGGTGGTCTGATGACCTGCCCGACTAACATGAGCGGTTTTGTCACGCGTGAGATGACTTTCTATCTCGCTTACTCCAACGCAAATCGAACGAGTTAGCTAGAGTTACGTCACTCTCTCGCGCGTAACAAAGCCGCTCATGTTACGGGTACTGGTGAGGGTCGTCGGAAGTCGCTGGATGCAGCTGGCCCGCGACAGATCAAGGTGGCGCTCTTAGGGGAGGCCTATATCCAGCAGTGGATGCCTACCGGCTGAGATGATGATACAAAGTTGGCAGCTGACTCGTAATTTTTGTATAGTGGTTTTTTTTTCATTTCAGACAAAAATTTTGACAAAAAATGTTCCGGGTATGTAACGTAATCTATGGTTTTCGTATTTGCACTTTATCCAGGACTTCCCTGTGTAATAATCATCAACCAACTCTTATAATCTGTATCCTGTAACATTGCGTTCTTACCAAACTTAACTAAAAAATATTTTAGGTCTGGAGGACCCTCTAAAGACAGAGATGTAGGGAGAAAATGGGAATCCGGTGCGTCAAAAAGAAAAGGAAAGGCTGAAACGGCTATATGCAACCAAGTTCTGAGTCCCAGTATGATGAAATTTCTTGAAAAGCCTTCTTCAGGTGTCACTGCTTCAGAGTCATGTGATGAATCTTTATTTTCTGAAACAGAACCAGCTTCAGAGTTGAATGAAACTTTTAGTCAAATTTCTGATACAGCTTTACCTTCAACATCGAGTGAATCTGCTGTGACCCAAATTTCTGAATCCAATAAAGAGTTAGAAAGTGAGTATATGTGTGAGTCCGAAAATCAAGAGCAAGAAGTTCATTTAAGCGAACCATTAATAGACCTAGATCCGGGGAAGTGGATTTTGCCACTAAACGATGCGCAGCGCCATGACTTAATTCAAAACGGTCCCGATCAAGACCTAGAAAAATCTGATGAAAATTACCCAAAAGACCAAAGTAAAAGACATTTTTCTAAATTTCATTTTACTAAAAAATTGAGTAACGGCGAAACGCAACATCGCAGATGGTTAACTTACTCCATATCTCAAGATAAAGTTTATTGCTTTCCATGTAGACTTTTTTCACATTTGCAGACACAGATAATAAAAGAAGGATGTTGTGATTGGAAGGATCTGAGTCGGATATTGCAAAGACATGAACAAAGTCAAGGACACATGGAGTGCATGATTAAATGGATGGAACTCTAAAGGAATCAAACACGGTAAAACAACAGATAAGGATAACGAGAGATCGATTAGGGAATCCCAAAAGTATTGATATAATTTGTTTGAAAGATTGATAGATATAATAAACTACTTGGCCTCACACAATTTGGCATTTAGAGCTCATCGAAAATCCTTGAAATTGAACGATAGTAAAAACTCTGGCAATTTTCTAGACTTAGTTAAGTTGTTACCTAATTATGATCCGACACTACGGTAGCATATGCAACGTATTAATGAAAAGCAACTTAATCAACATTATCTGAGCCACGACATCCAAAACGAATTAATTACATTAATGTCTAAATTAATTATTAACGAAATTATACACAGGGTTAAACAAGCAAAATACTACGCCATCTTGCGCGATTGTACCAGGGACGTAAGTCGTGTTGAACAAATGTCAATAATATTAAGATTTTGCAATTTGTCAACTGGAGCTATAGAGGAACATTTTATTGGGTTTTTTGACGTCGCAGAAACAACAGGAGAGGATTTAACAAAATCAATATTACAAGAACTGGAAAGGAATGATCTAGATATCCATAACTGTCGAGGACAGGGATATGATAACGGCGACAATATGGTCGGAATTAAGAAAGGTGTCAGAACAAGAATACTCAATATAAATCCAAGAGCATTCTTCACACCATGCGGATGCCACAATTGGAATTTACTTTTGATAGATTTTATCAATAAAATCTATGTGCTGTTTTCAAAGTCAAGCAAGCGTCGGGAGATAGTAAAAAGTAAATTAAAATTGACATTACAACCTCTGTCTGAAACGAGATGGGAGAGTAGAATCGGAGCAGTAAAAGCAATAGTTTTACAATTTGATGATGTCATCGAATGCGTGAATGAACTGAAAAATAAAACTGATGATTCCGAAACTCTAAGCGACAGTGAAGCAGTCCTGAACGAAATGTTAACTTTTGAGTTTATTGTTGCAATACACGTGTGGTATGAGGTTTTGCTACGTGTAAACAATATAAGTAAGCTATGGCAATCGGTTCAAGTCAACTTGAAAGTCGCTATTGATACTTTACGTTCATTTTGTAGCTGGATTCAAGAATTCCGTAATACAGGATTTGAAAAAAGCGTAACAGAAGCTAGATTGTTTGTGGAGAAAAGTACTTATGAAATTCAGTCTCAATTTAAGGAAAAAAGAATAGCAAGGAAAAAACGAATGTTTAGTTACGAACATACTGATGAACCAGTTGAATCTCCTGAAATGCAGTTCAGAGTTAATTATTTTAGCATAATGGTAGATGCTATAATAGTCGACACCGAATGTTGATTTACAGCGCTCAATGAATATTTTGAGCAATTTGGTTTTATTTATGATATCAATTATTTGAAATCTATGCCAAAAGAGGATCTTCTCAAACATTGTAATGATTTAGGTACAATGCTTCGGGAAGGCGAAAACAGTGACATACAGCCTTTCGAAATATATGAAGAACTTCAGCTTTTAAAAACTAATTCACTAGACTCTATCAACGACGCGAAACAACTCATCCAATACATTTTAGAAAATAATTTAGAAGAAATATATCCAAAATGTTTATATTACAATTAGAATCATGCTCACAGTTCCGGTCAGCACAGCTTCCGCTGAGAGAAGCTTCTCAAAGTTGAAATTGATAAAAACCTATTTGAGAAGCACGATGAGCCAAGACAGACTATCCGCGTTATCAGTTCTGTCAATCGAAGCTGAAATAGCGGCTAGACTTAACTACGACACAATCCTGAAAAAATTCAGTGAGGCTAAAAGCCGAAAAGTTCGACTATTTTAATTTCTATGTGTGTAATTATTTTTTGTCATCATTTTATGAACAATAAAACTCGTTATACTCATAAATTATTTTATAATTTGGCTCACTTAATTTAACGGTTTTTTTCACTGCGAAGTAAAGAGGCCTCGCGAACTTGATGTCGCCGACGTACACATTTGGTTTAGCGCCGCCACTGTATATATATATATGAAACGTAACTCTCTCTCTTTCTGCCTTCACTAACTTATATCTCCCTCTCAACTTCCGTTCCCCTCTCCCGCTTACACTGTTTGTAACGCTCTCGTCACGCATTCACCAGCTTACTCCCCAAGTCAAGCATGCGTAAAGAAGTTTTACTTTAAAAAGTGAGAAAACCTGAGTACGATATGCGTGAGTAAAGTAGCTGTAGCTAGTTAGACAAAGAGGGGTAGTATTATGCCATAGCCCGTTTATACGGACGTCCGATCGGCCATACAATACAAGTATTTACGATACCAAGTATTTTGTATTTTTCATACCAAGTACGTATTTTGTTCTGAGATATCGAATATTTTTACCGGTGACAATAAACACGCCTCACTCTACTCATGTATCGACGTGGGTCGTTGCGATCGTTCATCTGAACTGAAGTTTACGTAAGTAAAAATAGATTTGAAGATTAAACATGGTGACGGAGAGAATCACTTCATGCAGCTCTGAGAAGTTCCTAATAGAAGTAAAGGTTACATCAATTCATGCAAAAAGTGCAAAAATCATTAAATTTTTAAAGAAATTAAATTACATTCTTACAATTATTGGAAGTGTAAATTATTATTTATTAATTAATAAGTAATAAACATTTCAATGCTATAATTTCTTTATTTTTGTTCAATCGCGCCACTTCCTCATAATTAGTAGTTACGAATACGCATTGTTTATATTCATAACCCGTTCCACTTTTACTGACAGTTGCAACTCGCTGACAAGCTAGTGGATTAATACGAACGCAGTCGTGGCTGGTCGTGAGCGCAAGCGTTAATGGAACGTAGCCGTAATATGCAATCATGAAAGCGCTCCTAATGTCAGGGATTTTTGAAAATTTTTGTAATTGTCTATATCTCCATCGATCATGCATATCAGAACATGAAAAAATGGGTTATTCGAAAATGTTTATATACAAATCTTAGTTGATTGGTATCGATGTCAAGAATTTTTTTCGGACCCTTTTCGAAAATATAAGACGAAAATAAATTACAATGTTTTTTTTATTTGAGCTTCGATAATTTACGGAATTTTTTCCAAACTAGTTCTTTGAGAAAAACATTACTTTTCCAAGAAATGAAGTCATTTCTATAGAAATGGTTCATTTGGTAAAACTAATGAGGCGAAATCGCTAATAGTTTTTAATTATAATTTTTTTGTATTTCCAACGTTTCCCAATATTAATTACATTCAAATATTTCATTACTATAAATAATATTTAAAGTTGAATATGAGCTTCGCTCTATCTCTTGTGTTAATTCTTACGTTAACTTTGAAATAGTTTATTTCGAGAATGGAATCAGATAAAAAATATGATTTCCTATAATCGTTTTATTTTGCGCTCAAAAACCTTTAAAGTCAGTTTCCCATAACAATTTGAAAATACCTACATGTATGTATATATACACAGTATTCGGAAATAAGTGTCGGACAAAGAAAGACGTTATTCTTTGATTGAAAAATAGTAAGTCGTTAAAATAAAGTTTAAATGATGACCTTTTTCAGAAAATTTAAAATATTGTTCATAATTATTGTCATCTTTTTCATACACACGATACTGCCACACATTGTTCAGCACACCAAAATAATGAGCGGTCATTAATGTTATAATTTTTTATTATATTGTATTTAAAATTAATCATCGGTATAATAATCACCATCATTTTGTACTACATGTTTCCAACCCACTGGCAGGGAGTGAACAGCATCTCCTTGAAATTAAGGTGGCTTGGAATGAAAAAACTATCATAGGTGGTCTTCATCATCTAATTTTTTTTCACATAAGGCGTTACTGAGCTATCTAAACAAACAATAATCAGTGGGTGCAAGGTCTGATAAATATGACGGGTGGGAGATCTATGTCCAACAAAAATGTTGGCTATATGAGGACTGGGCTACTGCTACGGCTAGTCTAGGCTAAGTTCATGTGGTTCATGTGGTACATTGGCATATGTATACTTTAAAGAAACATTCCTTTTGACATTCATTACCAACCAAAACGTAGTATTTTGGCAAATGTGTTAAATCTGTACATATTATAAAACCAATATGCAGTCACTAATCTTAAATGCTTTCTGGGAAGATAAGTTTAATGGAAAAAGTATTTATAAGTGGAAATAAAATACGAAATGTCTATTCATATTTATATTCTTTATAATAATATAAATATGGAAAACTTAGTATCGGCTTGATAGTTACATTATATCTGTCACATAGTTTTACGAATATACCATTGATTTTGTATTTTGAGGTCTCTAATAACAATATAAAACTTAAAATATCTACCGAGATTGCCTAAGAATTGTATGTATATAAAAGCGATATTTGTAAATTATTTTCCCTATAGACTAAAAAAATTGATACTTGCTACTAATTTTCAGAATCAAAATCTCTTAAAATGCAGACAATATTATTCTTTTTTTACAATCACTTCTTTATTTTTGCCAAAATATGTCTTTATTTGTTACAATTTATATTAATTGTTTTATTATGTTATAATATTTTATTTTTAGTATAATACAATATGTTTATTATTTTATGCTTTCTGATGGTGAAATTGAAAGTGGAATTAATATATTTTCACATTGTTCTAATGGTATGTAATATTTCAACAAGGCAAGGATCAACTTTTAACACAGCAAGTTTTGTTTCCAGCATAGCAAAATCACTTAGTTCCATCTGCAAAAGAAAAATTACTCATAAATGGGTATTTTATATTTATGATTCATCAAGTAATCAGTGGTGCAACGAAGCGGTGGCTGCAAGGGTGGCCTGCCCTGGGCGGCACTTGTAAAAATTTTAACCATCACGTTTCATGGAAGGTACAGTACCTCCCATTCTTATCACTTATTCTTTGACGAAACCAGGGAACCCCCTTTCTTTAAATGAATGTAGTCATTTTGCTCATTGTCTTTACTGACTTGTAGTGATTCTCAGTGTTTTATTTTGAGCTCGAATTGTTTACGACTAATATTCAGCGAGAATGAATTCATTCCTATAAAGAATAGTATTCAATATTTGTGTATTATTAATAACAACTGCAAATTGGATTACAGTACGGGTAAGTCCTTCCATGGATGTCCGTGAATGATGCTTTGACAATTCAAAGAAAATTTTATTCATTGCTTGATGATCAGTCACATTGACTTAATTGTGAATGTGTATACACCTTCCAACCTATAATTTTAGGACTCATAAGTATGTGTTGTGATTGTTAAATTATTGAACTTTGTCGAAAAATTGTACTCTTCAACTTTTATTTTTTTTTATTTCAATGAGACAGCAAACAGGCTGATAGGCCACGTGATGCAAAGCAGTCACTGTCGCCTATAGACACCGGACTAAGTCCCGCAAACGTGTTACTGCCCCGGAGGTTTAAGATGTTATACATCCTGTATGTGATCCTGTAATTGTACTGGCTTCCCTTCACACTGGAACACAGCAAACTTTTTTGCGGCAGAAATAAGAAAGGCGGTGGTACCAACCCAGACGTCTCCGCCACATACATAGTGGGTTCTACCACCTTGTATAGGTACATTTGAATATGTGAGTATTAAATATTATTTATGTTATTTATTTATATGTTTGACTGTCTATTACATTGTTAAAGCTTTAATTAATTAAAATAAAAAATCAAAAAAAGTAAATTTTAGTGAAGTATTCTATTTTTTTACTATATTAGTAATTATTTTGAAATGGTTTACGATGCTTTCGTTTTTGAATCCAACTCATGGTTAGCGAATTAGGCAAGTGTCAATAATTATATTGTTTTGTTTTCGCATAAAAAATGAAAAGAGTAAAAGAAAGTGGGGCACTTTACCATAATAAAACAAGAGCTAAGTTGGAAAATATTAGAAAAAATTAAGGGGCTTAAATATGTGAAATGTTCTGCTCCTGGCACGTCAGATTGTATGTTGGGCTTAAACACAACTGGGCCTTCAAACTCGGAACAAGGTAAAAAAATACAGGAACTTGACACTGTTTATCTGGCACCTGTTAGGAATGTTGACATTGTTCCTGAAGATCAAATTCTAACAACATCTGCTCAATCAGAGTTTGCATCTGTATGTTTAGACATGGATCTTGATAGCTCAGAGATAAAGACTGATACAGCATCGGTATTGTCTGCTATTCAATACCAAAAGTATTGAAAACTGTATCGGTCAATATTGAAAAATGGCCTGAGCACATAGATGAAAATGTGCGATTGTATCTCATTCAGCAGGGATGGGAAGTTGTTCAGAATATCAACACTAACTTCATCGAAGCATCAACAGTGACACGTTCAGATTCATACTCTTTAACATCAAAAGGAGAAGTTAAGGCGGCTTAGCAAGGAATGGTTTTACCGCACATTAACTAACAGCAAAAAGTTTTACATACTTGGATGGCTTATTCTCCTTCCAAAGCATCATTATTTTGCTTTTGCTGTAATTTATTTGAGAATGTAATTACACCGAATGGATGAAAGTTTTGCTTATTATGATGGATTTAATACTTGGTGGAATCTAAATCCTAAGGTTTCAAGTCACAAATTAACCAAAATTATAGCACGACCACAATTATTGCAAATAGAAGGAGTTGAAGACCAGGCTTCAAAAAGGACAGACCATTGACAAGAAAGAGCTAAATTTTGTCGCAGAGGAAACAAAATAATGGCAAGAAATGCTTATAAGAATGGTTGATATTATAAAATTCCTTGCCAAAACAAAATTTGGCTTTACGTGGCCATAGAGAAAACGATGCCAATACTAATAGAGGAAATTTTTTAGAATTGGTGCATTTAATAGCAAAGTATGATCCTGCACTGCGTAAAAATCTTGTAAGATCTAAAATGTGTGGTAAAATTTCAATCATGTATACGTCACCAGAAATTAAAAATGAATTTATTGCAACGATTGAAATAAAGTGTGCCAACATAAAAAATGCCAAATATTATTCGAAAATATTCGACAGCACTGTAGATATTTCTCATAAAGATCAAACAAACCAGGTATTAAGATACATAGTGATTGAAATTCAGGAAGTACAAGTAATGGAAAATAAAAGATAAAATTGCTGAAGGGATTTCGAAGATGATTTTGAGCAAGCTTGAAGCTGATGGTCTCGATATAAATGACTGTAGAGGCTAAGCATATGATAATGCTGCTGTTATGGCTGGAAAGCAGTCAGGAGTTCAGCAAAGTTTTAAAGAAATAAATCCCAAAGTTGAATTCGAACCTTGTTCAAATCATTAATTGAACCTGGTTTGTTTACACAATGTCACAGTTGAGGGAGTTCAGCAACTTTTTAACACATCGTTGGGAAGTTCTGATAGCAGCTACAGGCAACATTTTGAGAAAAGTTCAAGATATGCAGTGGGGTACAAGAGGTGATGCCGTAAATATGACATGTCATCATTACAAAGACATTCATGTCGCTTTGGAAAAAATGATAGAGACAGTAGAAAGCCTAAATACAAGAAGAGATGCAAGAACGTTACTAGTGACGATGCAGCCATTTTCCTTTCTTTGTTTCTATCTCTTTTGCCTCTGGCAACCTGGGCCACATGAAGTGAAAGATGCACAAAAATATTTACAAAGAGAGTTGATATAAGACTATACGCTCAGAAAGTAAATACTTTGCAGAAGGAACTGATGGAGAAACGAGAGGAATGGGCAGACAGCGCTGTAACTTACACAAAAAATATGTGTGAAGTACTTGGCATTTCTATGGAACCTCAGAGGCACGTAACGGGAAGGCACTTTTTGGTGACAGAATGAGGGATGCCAACTTGTCTTACGAATATGAGTTGAGACAGAAGATGTGTTCTTCGTTAGATATTATATTTGTAGAAATTTGTGAGAGATTTCTGCGGGTACAGAATTTGTTGGATAAGTTTGCTTATCTAACCCCAGCTATATTACAAGATATGTACACCACTAAATGTAATCTAGACTACGCATTTGCCAAAATTGACGAACAGGACTTCAAAGTTCGAACGACTTTGACTGCGGACTTTCATTACTACTCCAGGTCATGAAAATAAATTAATGAATGTGGACTCGCTTTAATTATTAAAATTTATTGTGATATCCAAGCTGAAAGATACTCTGCCCATTATTATAATAATGCTCCGAATATTCCTCACAATTGCATAATGACAGCTATGAGAGAAATTTTTCTAAAATGAAATTGATCTAAAATTATTTAAGATCAACAATGAATACTTTAAGGCTAACCAATTTCGCTATCTTGTCTATTGAGCAAGAGATATATGATGCTATTGACATTGATACTGTATTAAAAGACTTTGCTCTAAAAAAGTAGATGAATTAAGTTTTAGTTAAAGACAGAAGTTTTATTTTTAATTCTAGCAATTATATTATTTCTCAATAAAAATATGTATAAACAGTAACAGTATCGTTCTAATTCCAATTGGAAGGCCATTTGTGTTTTATATTCAATTCCGTAATAGCTTAATCTTGTCGATCAATAAGGGGGTGTCAAAATTTGCTAGCGCCCCGGGTGGCTGAAACCCATGCTACGCCGCTGCAAGTAGTGGACACTTATTGAATGAATAAAACGTTATTAGTCTCAGATTAGTTGCACAACGGAAATTTAAAACATCTCATCATGTAAAGTATTAGTTATAAGAAGAATAAAAAGTGTATAGCGACAGCGGAATGGCGTTTGAATATTTATTAGAAATATACTTCATAATTTTTCATTAAATATTTTTCTGTCACCAATACTTATGTCATACAATGTGATAGTTATTAAAATAGATATAGAATTTTAAAAAAAATCTAGAAAACATTAACATTTTCATTGGTGACAAGATTAGTTTGAGCTTTGTTTTCAATATTTTGTGTTCAAAATTTTATAAATATTATTTTTTCATTAACTTTCTGACATGATAAAGTCTTTTCCTGCATGAGAAAGTACATGAAAAAATCATATTTAAAAAATTTGTCAAAATTTTGACAAAAATTTTTCATGTAAAAAAGTTTTTTCACAGAGCATAAAATATAACTATAGATGGTAAATAGGCGTAGCACACGGTTCACAAATATAATCAGCGTACCATATGTTCTTTGCATAATGAATGAAAATGTTATTGGCAACGTCGTTGCACTGGTTCCCATCCTTAGTACAGGATACATATATACAAGGGTGGATAGAGAATTTGTTTTGGGGGGGGCACAACCAAGTTGGCAACGAGTGTCAGTTGAAGTAAATTAGCAGGAAAAAACTCTTGCCGATCGCTCGCTCGCAGACACGTGTGCAACTCAAAACTGTAGACTACATACGTAGTAGCTATGGGTACTAGTACAGGATTTATTATTTCTATAATTTCGCACACGCAAATGCGCTTTTCATCGTTAAAAAAAATATTTGTATGGAATTTTTACGTATATGGTTTTGTAACTTGCGAGAACTAAACAAAATAAATAGATTATTCTGGGACTTCTGGGGGGGGGGGCACGTGCCCCTGTGCCCCCCCCCTAAATTCGCCTATGTATATATATATATATATATATATATATATATATATAAATATATGATTAATAAAAAAAGTTCTGTTTAAAAAAATAAATGATGACATGCATGTTTAATGTTTAATACTTCAATTTTAAGTCTAAACTGAATAGGTTGTCTCGTTGAAATACATGCTTTTAGATACCTAAAGACCCCACTGTAGAGGAGAAACGAATGAGTCTCTGTACGGAAAATCTGGTTTCTTACAGTTTGCTCAACACACTTTTTAGAACATGATTTTGATGCAAATTAATCCAGTAGACAATATTTTTACCGAGAAGTAGTTATCGTTGAACTGGCAATAGGTCTTTGCGTTGTTCAAAACAAAAAACATTTTCATGCCTATGTAGACGTAGGCATTCTCGTAGAAGGTAAAAAGGCTCTTGTATTTCTAGTTACGGTCATTAACTCAATCTGAAACTTTAAGTTCGATAAGAAAAAAATTATAATCAAGGTTTTAAATCATGGATATAATAAAGATATTTGATTGTATTAACAAAGATATTTGATTGTATTGATATCTATAAGTAAGAAAAGATTCCTTTAAATTATCTTACAACCGATTCAATGAAAGCGGAAGTGGAGAATTACAGGTAGTGTTTGTTTATGTTAGTGAAGTGTTCGTTTGTTTTATTTATCATAATACCATAATACTAAATTGACAAAACGTAAATATTTGGTAAATATGAATAATTTTCCGGGCAATAATTGTATTTTCTGAAATATTTTGTCAATATGTCTCATTGTGAGCAACTAAAACTAAAATTATTTTAGTTTTAGTTGCTCACAATGAACCTTAACTTGTTTAAAAATCTGGTATGCCTTGGAATTTAACAATCTTTGGGTATTGTAATTTAACTAAATTCTGATTTTTTTTAATAAAACTTATTTCTTAATCTTCTGTCATTTATTTATATTCTTAGACTTATAGCCTTATGTACATATTAGCAAACTTGATGTATAAAACGTAGATAATAAATATTTTTGCATCTGTAAATGTTACAATTTCAAATACGGTGGTTGCCACTAAGTAACACCCTGATATATTTTTGTTCTATGTAGTTGATGGAGGCTTAAATATTACGAAAATCAAGTTTAATCGATAAAAATATAAAACATTTAAGATTATTTAATATTTTTAAGAACTCAATACGGACAATTAAAAACATTGATTATGTAACATTGAACAGTGATTAGAACACATGACGTCACATCTTTCCAAACAAGTTGTGGTTGATATTGTGTTCTGTAATTTCTGCTCTTTTCTGTTCATTTTGACTTATTTTTGAGGTTTTTGTGAGATAATAAGAAGATATCCATAATTATTAGTGATGAACAGAGGTTTTTAAAAAGCAAATAGCAATAATTTGCCTAAAATTGATACAGTGATGCTCGAAATATTTTTCACATCAAACACTGATTTCTGTTCAGTAGAATTTTAGAATATGAAAATTTCTTTGTAAGTATACTTATAATTAAATTAAGCACAACTTATTTAAAGTTAACATTTAACAAAAAACAAATGTTAGTTTGGTTTGTGATTATTGATTAATTACATTTTTAGGTTATATCAAAGAAGAAACCGTAACCAAATTTTGGTTTCAGAAAATTTTGCACTAAAAATATGTAATAAAACTTACATCAAAGTGGTCTTTATAAAAATTAAATCTGGAACTTGTAGACAAGTAGTCAGGATCCTGTCTTGCTAGTGCAGCCACTTTTTCCATATTTCTGCCTTATGTAGCCACGTAAATAAATAATTTATTTGTAAATAAATAATTATTGTATTGATTGTCATACTGTCACATTGTGACACAACATAACACTTATAAAAATTTGAAGTCATTATAAACATTGTTTTATAAACACTTACTGTCACACAACTTCACAGCTGTTTGTTTGGGAAAATGTGTCATCAAACAAGATGCTTCGAAACTTCAGAGCATTTTGGCAGAAAAATTAAAATAGGTTTATAAAAACACAAAATAAACCATGTGAATGTTTGTTTCTTGCTGAAATATTTATATCTTGGGTATGGTAGACTGTAAGGCAAAATATTAACTAATTTCTGAAAAATTGTCAACTAGCCTATTAATTTTTAAAATTAAATTGAAAAATATCAACTAGTCTTTATTATTACACCATTTTAGTTCGATATTGTGGTGGACGATCCATAAATGTGCAAACAACACTAAAATTATCGAACATTTGTCGCGAACAGAATAAGTATATGTGACTCAAGCGTGCGGAAACACAAATGCATTTAACACCTCCATGATGATTTTGAACAAGTGTGGGGGCATGCGCCGCAATGTAATTTAAAATTCATTTGATTTAAATTGGTGACGTGTATTTTCATGGCGTTCCGTGGACATAATGCTTCTACCTTGTTTTATGTTCCGAGTTTTTTCAGAAATTTTGAAAATTATGGTATTTTATTTAAACAATTTATTATGTTTAAGTAAAACTGATTACTCATAATAAAAGATTCACTTTTTATTTTTAACACCTTGAAGGTGAAGGAAGGACACAATCAAGGAAATAGAGAAAAATATAATTGCAGGTTAAATTATCTTTTCATGGCCACATCACATTTCATACAAAAAATATTCTTCACCACTATATTAATAACCCAGCACCAACAAAAAAAAACAAATTAATAAATAACAATGTGAGATGTTTACATAAAGGATGAAGTAACAAAAAATTGCGTACACCATCTGGAGGATCCTTTTCGCGAGCGGAAAATCTCCCATACATCCGTTCACAAATGGCACACAAACCACACCATGTTCTGAATCTTATTGTTTTGCCAGTCATCTAGAACATAAATTTCCATTATTAGATCAAAATTAATTAAAATTGTTAAACCTCTTTGCCCTAATAATTTAAATACACATTGTATACAACAATTTGTTAAAAATATTACATAGAATATTATTATTTTAGTGGAAACATTTTTTTCTTCAAAACTTGGGAAGATATCATTCATTTCCTTTTTTTTATTCAGATATTTAATGCACAGGCATACTTGATTATGAGTGTGGTAACTAATATAACTTATATCCAGCATCACCTCCATTTATTACACATATAAATAGTACATTCTCTCTACATTTTGTAAACACAAAAAAAGGCAATGCCCCACGAAAGAAGGGAACTTTGAAGAAAGAAATTTACCACAACACCACAAATTTGTAAATAATATTCAATCATGCCCATTTATTTAACTTGGGCATTGCTTGTTAGCCCTTATTATAGCACTGCTTATTAAATACCCAGTCTTAATTACAATGGAACAATTGTTTTATTCATAATAAATATTTATCTCTTAGTTGGATTTTGTATATTTAAAATCTACCAGAAAAAATAAACCTATAAAAATTTAATCAACATCAATCGGAAGATGTTGCTCCTGTAGCAATACTCTCATTACAAAAACTCACCTCAGTTTCTTCATTATTTTCATCATTGTCTTTATCTCCAATGTCATAGTTAGGTAGAGTTAATCTAAATTCATCTTTGTACGTTAATTCATCTTCAAAATCATTCCATTTCATTATGGACTGAAATTTATTAGCTTGTTCATCGTTGAAGCACCCGCCCATCATGAGAAGTAAACCTTCTTTTATAGACTGGAAAAGTGTATGTTAAAAAAAAACTCTATATACAGGATCATAATATCGTAAAATATTTTTCATAACCATTGACCATAAAGTATTTTTTACTCGTAACTTGAAGAATCAAAACGTTATGTGGTTTGGAATTGGTTAGAGTTTTACACAATTATATTCCATTATATCATAGAAACGTGTGGCCTAGCTTTGTCTTCTTCGTCTACATAGAGAATGATTCTTTCTGAGTGGTGATAAATATTTAGTCACCGGTTCCAAAATATCTCTGAAATACTTGTCATTTACAAAGCTCAGAAACCATGAATTTTGATGAGATTTTGGATTTTGAACTTTGTGGTATTTTCACAAGGAAAAAAATTTTATGGCATAAACAATATATGGTAAACGGTTTTAATCATTTAAATTAAATATTTAAATACCAAAAGCATAAGATTACTAAAAAACACGTTATGAGCTTGGCCAAAAATGATTTGATTTTACTCAAATTTCGGATTTATTGTAACAGTTCTACAAAATGTTTATTGCTAAAACAAATTGGCAGTGGCTCATGAGAAAAGTTCTATGATTCGGTTAAGTGGAGATGCTTCAATTTAGATCTGACAAATTTCTAGGAATCGCTTCTAATGGCTAATTTTGTTTTGTGTTGGAATGTAGAGTTCTTATTTAATGCAAATGTCACGGAACAATTTTGGGAAAAATGTCACGGAACAACACAGACAAATTTGTAAAAAATAGATAATTAAAAAAATTGTATTGGAAATGACTATGTTTCACTTAGAATATCACAATTTTAACTGAAAGTTCTAAATCAAATATCTAAAGTTTTCTTTAGCTGTCTCAAACTTATGGTTGAAAAATTGGAGAGATAGACAAACAAATTGAACGAGAGCCGGTCATTACAATGTCATAAGCATTCTTTGCTTTACTACAGAATCCTTAAAACCCAATGCATGTAAAGTTTGTGCCATCATTTGACGGTAAGCATTACTAATTGCTTATTTCGGCTAGGTAACATTAAGAGTGTAGGAAAGTATTTAAGAGAATATCTGGTTAAGAAAAAGTATTATATTTAATTCAGTTTTTAATTCTTGTAGATAATATAAAATTTGCTTGCCATTCCAATATAAAAGATAGTTTTGTTTCATACTTACATCGACAGGCATGTTGTAGCTTCCAGACCTGAATTTTTGTAACACTGTCAAGTAAAGAAGTTGTTTTGACTTTTTGAATGTTACATATCTTGATATAAACTTCATCGGAGAGAGAGCTGGAACATTTACACAAATCTTATTTGGAATGTCTTCTAAGAGTGTAATTTTATAAAAACAAAATAGAATTATTAGTCTATTCATTCTCGCAAAAAGCACTGGAGGTGAAATAAATTAATGTAGGATTTGAGATTCTTAATATGATGTGGTGAGAATTTAGATATTTGAAAGACATGTATGGGTTTGTAAAATTTTAAAAAGTGTCTTGGAGTTATTTAAACATACAACCCGAATAGGCAATGAGGTATAAATGTTATGCGGAAAGGGGAAAAGTTGACGAGATCCAGAAATTACTTAAAGAGGGCAGTTGAACTGTCAATGTGAAACTGAACACAAACTGAAACTGTCAATTTCTATATCGTAAGCACTGCATTCTGCTTATTTTTGTGGCACTGTGCAAATCAGTTTATAACTTTATCACATGTAATTAAATTCAAAAATAATAAGATAGTGAAGAAAATTCGTTAAGTCTATAAGGCTATAAGTGGGATTGTAAAATGTGACTTTAAAATAAATACAAAAAATGTGATGAAATTACTTTTAAGAGTTAGAAGATATCCTTTTCAAGAAGATAGCATCTTTGTTATCTTAGTTGCTATATTGCGTATTTGCATTATTGCTAGGAGATACTTACTTTCTAGCACTTTTGAGTCAATGGGCAAAGAAAACTGTGCATTTTGCCGGGAGAACACTCTAGGAATATGTAGTAAACTACCCAAACTGACCGCTGGTATCTTAATTTCCTTCAGTAGAGTTTGCATTTCTTGTCCGTAGACTCTTACAGGACGAGTTCTCATAGCTTCTTCGAGGATGAATCTTCTCTGAAGAGTTTGATTTGAAATTTTAATTATATGCAGCTGCATATGAAACATGTCATTAATGGAAGTTATAAAATAGATATGAAATATTTAAATTTAAACCCATATTTTGTATTTCACTATTTTTAATTACCCTGGTAACATTTAAACATTATTATATGTGTAACATTTATATAAATAAATTTAAGTATTTACCTTTGCATTAAATTCAGTTTCAACTGCATTACGATCCACCTCCCGATGCAAATATTTCAAAATATCAGCATCCAGAAATGAATCTTTTTGTCGACTGTTGGAACAATTGCTCCTTATAATAGGTAGAACTAAGAGATTTTCATCATTACCATTAGGAGCTAAAGAGCCTCGTGAACTTGGGTTATGAGAGTCGGTGCCAATTCCAGCAATCTGTCAATTCATAACATTAATTTACAATGGTTATCTAAAATATTTAAATGACATTAAGAAAAAGAAATATATTTAACAGAGAGAATTAGGATTATTTTATTACCACATATTTTTAAAAGTTATTATTGGCTAAACCGTATCTAAGAATGAAGAAATTACAGCAAAATATTCTCACTAACACAATCTCTCTGAACTGTTTAAATCCATACACTTGTTTGCTGAAGCTTGCTTTTATCATAATTTATTCATTTGCAATTTTATTTCTCTTTCACTGTTCAGTGTACACAAAGTTGCCAGTATGCCCAATAGTTAATAAACCATTACTGTATTTTATTGTTAATTTAATCCATCTTATGAAAACAAGTTGCGTTTATTTCTCGAGAGAATTTATAAAATTGGAAGAATAATTACATGAATATATTTTTCTGCTATGTGCGGTAGTGTTCATTAATTTTTAAAACAAATCTTTATATTATTTATGAACTATAATTTATAGAAAGAAACTTGAAACCTGGGTCTCGGGGTCTTGACTTGGTTGAGCTACTAAACCGGCAGAAGTAAGACGTCCACTGCCTTGCCTGCCTTTCCTGCGTCTTCTGCCACGGCGACGAACTTCACTCTCTGCTGCTGTCTCACTTCCATCATATTCATTGTTACATTGTGCTGCAGGTGGTATTAGTTCTGATTTAGTTTTGCCCTTTTCGCGAACTGGTTGCTTGTTAATTTGTAGTGCTTTGAGCTGGTTCTATTAATAGACAATTTTAAAGTGTATGACTAAAATTATCTTGATTAAAATTACAAACAGATATTTCATATTTCGATTAAATTGGAAGTAGATAATAGGTAAATAACTTATGCACACTGATCACCATCTGCTTATGAAAAATTTTTAGTTACCAACATTTAAATACATAATGAAAAATTAAATTATTTTATGTTAATGACGGCCCAAATATTAATATTCATTTTTACCTCCAAATGTCGAAAAAATTCTTCCGAACGGCTATCTTCAGCACTCAAAACTTTATTACCCTTTGGTTTGGAAGCAGTATGCTTTTTCTTAGCTCGTAGTTTAATACGCTTCCTTAAACCTGTAGGGCCTAGTGATAAAACGATTGTAGATGCTCCTCGTTTTCTATTTTTCGGTGCAAATTGAATACTCACTTTAGTTAAATGCATTAAGTTGCAATCACATTTATGTTTATAATTTGTTATGGTTTGACTTAGTCTTTGTCTACCGGTTGGTTTAGCCCGTGCCGACTGTACGTTATCTCCTTTTACCAATAACGTTGCTACTGGGGGTGCTGTTTTTGTTTCCAACACCATTTTTGTATTACTAACACTTATACCAGGTAACATTATGAGTTATGTATGGCACTTCAGATAAATATTAGATAAAAGGGAATGAGCGGTAAATGTGCGTCAGAAAATTAATATGTTGAAAATTAATTTGTTTTACATGAATATTGAGTAATGGAATTTGCTTTGAACAGGTAATGTCATTTCACACACAATCATGAAAAACGAAACAACCCAAATGTGATATCTTATCAAACTGCTTGGCAACACTAACTAACTAATTAACTGTTATTAAAATGAAGGTAACCCTTATCAGAAAGAGCTTACTGGTGTAAGCACAACTTATGCTGTGCACTTAGCTGTTGTGGTAATGGTCTTTTTCACATTTGAAAAGTTTCTAGTTATTTGGAAGAGCTTATGAGATAAAAAATCATAAAATATTTGGAATATGTTTAGAATTTGTTGAAATTATTAATCTAATAATGGGTTTATTGTGAATATTAATTGTATAGAGATAAACAGATATTTTTAAAAAAGAAACTTTCAGGAACAAAAACCTTGTGATTTTTATTTTTTTCTCTTCAACTTATGAATTTTACCTTGAAATTTTAAGAATTGTTGAATCAATTTGAATTTAGCTTTAGTGTAGGTTTATATAAATTTACTGTTTCTTTAGTTAACTGAGAAAAAAGATGGTTGATTTAGAAAAAATAAATATTCCACTTTTTCGCCAGCTTAAGATGAAAACCAAAAAATATTACTACCAAGTATATCTATTATATTACTACCAAGTATACTATATATATATATTTATTTAAAATATCAAATGCGGTCTAATAAGACAAACATGAAATTTTTAGATGACATGACATGTTTTGTACAAAATTCTTCAACCTAATGCAGAAAACTTCAAATGGCTTTATACTAAATCATATACTAGTGATAATAATGAAACAAAAAAAGAATTACTTTATTACGTGCAATCCGACTTTGTCCAGGATCTTTTATTTGATGGGGTGTTCTTTTGGAAAGTATTAGAGGGGACGCCAATGGTGGAAGTTGCTCACAATTACCCTTCACGAGCCTTGAGTTGTTTGTTTCAGCTGTATTGATTGATGGTAAGGTGGAATCATTGAAGCTACTTGCACCAACTCTGCTCGTTATATCTGACGTTGTACCACCATGATAATAAAGTGTTTCCTATAGAGAAACATCAATGAATCAAATCAATTTCCCAGTCATATTCAGCCTATCCATGCAAAATAAATCAAAACAATGTTTTTGAACTTCTTCAACATATTGAATATTTCCACTGCAACCTCTGAAATTTTTTGAGGAAATGTTTGAATATGTATATGATGTGTTACGAGAGTTGTTAGTTTCATTAACCCTAGATTTAAATTTGACAACGGAATTAATAACTTGAATCTTTTTCAACTGACTAGTAAAATTAACATTCCAAATGCTTTAAAATAATTCTTCTGGAATTGATTATTATATCTCTATAACAAAACAGATTTCTTAAAAAAATCTTAAATTATATTTTAGATTTTTTTAAAAGAAATCTGTTTATTACTAAATTAGTTCTTAATAAAGTTCATAATACATACCTGGCTGTGGCTTCGTCTTAGATCCAATATGATAGAAGTTTTTTGCGGTATTTGGTCTGGTGTTAAACATCTTCTAGACCCTCGTGACTTTCCACTTGCCAATGTTGGTGCTGGAGTTAGTGGTCTTGAATCTGTATCCGTATATCTGAATTACAAATATTCAGTAGGTAGGTGTAAAATGTAAACATGAAAAATGTTTATTTGATTTGTTTGGTTGAATCGCTCATGCAATTTCTCAAAAGAAATGAGCTAGGTGGACAGTGAAAATTATAAATTCGAGATGCCATCAATTGCCATTAAAATTAAATAAAGGATTGGAATATACAAATGTAAAAAAGATAAAAGGGAGAAGGTGGCAGAATTTTAATCTACTGCTTCTAATATCCTGACTCAAATGAAAAAGGTAAATTAATTAACACTAAACTTTGAAAAACAGAATACCTTACTCAAAGTGTCAGTGATATTAAATTTTGTATATATATGAAATTATTCTCCAGTTTAAAGTATCCAAGTTTATCTATTTGTTAAAAAATTGTTAATGCACCCTTAATACTTAAAATTAATTCTAATGAATCTACAATTTTATTTTATTTATTATCTATTACATATTATCTACACAAAATATTTCTAACTAAAGGCAAAAAAATTATTTTAGAAAAACATGAACCATTAAAATCAAGTTACCGCCTAAACATATCTTCAGTGACCAAGTCCAAGGTATGTTTTGGTTTTTCATTTTCGTTGATTGAGCCAAGAGTGGCTTGCAGTACTGCAAGTTCATCTGATGATAAATTAATTTTGTTTTCACATGTCTGTAAATAGATTAAAATTCTTCTTCATTCAAAAACATTTTTATATGAAAAATAATTTTATAAGATGGCGACCAGTTTTTGGTTTGAGTATCAAATGCACCTATTACACATGTAAGGATAATAGGAATAGATATAATAGAGATAGAGTTAAAACACCTGCAAAAGGAGAAGACTCTTATTTTATAACAAATCTACTGCTATATTAATTTTGCATTAAAGTTTACTTATTAAGAGAGTTCCTTCGAATTATTCAAGTATATGAATTTAAATGATTTTTATGTATATAAGTTTTGTTATTGATTAGCTTATTTTATTTTTATTGCAATAAATTAGAAATTTTTACAAGGGAAATTAAATAACAAAACGTATAACTTTATTGTATCAATGTTATCAAAAATATTTGTAATTTTTGTGAATACTATATTCAGTTATATACAAGGCACCAGAACATTTTAAATATTTTTGTCAACATACAATATGTTCATACTTAGCAGTAGAGAAAATTTACAATACTACGGAAATAATAAAGGATGACAAGCTATAGTTTATAATTTTAAATCAGTTCCTATTTTAATAGTATTTAATATGGATAATGTTTCATTGAGAATAAGTAAATATTAATTAATTACAAATTAACAATAAACTCTTATACTTGTATGTAAATTTTTAATTAGCATTTTCTCTCACGCATGGACTGTTAATATATCTAATTCTCATACGCGTGGATTGTTAATATATCTCATACTCATACGCATGGACTGTTAATATATCTAATTCTTTTTAGTTCAAGAAAAAGATAAAAGTACAAGGTTAAAAAATTGAAATATAAAATTAAAGAAAGAAATAAATACTGTAACGGAAAGTAAATGATTAACAACTAATTTCATTACTGGTTTATTAAACAACATTGAGTTATTTAATTGCGTGTGGATAGGTTAAGTGATTACGCTTTTTCTGATATTAACATGTTAAAAGTCAATCACACCTTGTGGCGGGATGTGACTACGAGCTTGTCCAGCAAATTAAGCCTTACGGTGGGATAGTCACTTCACAAATTATATTCTCAGTGCTGTTATAACAGTTCAGCCAGCAAGCTGTTAACTGAATCATAAGACAGAATTTAAAATACCTATCAAGTACAAAAAGAATTCGCAATAAGAGGGTCCTGTGTACACTTGTGTATATATATATATATATATGTATATATATATATATATATACATATATATATATATACATATATATATATATATATATATATATATATATATATATATATATATACATATACTTACAAGGGTTCCATTAAAATTAAATCTTATAAATTATATAAATTATAACCCTGAAAAAGAAAGTAACATATTAGGAATTCAGAATAAAAAAAGAAAATTTCATTATAAACAATATTTGTAACATTACAAAAAACAAGTTCTTGTCATTTTAACCAATTCAATTTTTGTCAATATTCTTCCTTTTTCTTTCATTTTTCAAAGTGGCATATCAATACACCTAAGTTAAGCCATATTTTCTACTGTATTCAATAGGCTTTCAGGCAAGAACTACAATATGTCAAAACAAAGAATGAAATTGTTTAGCGCAAGCGAGCAGTTTTTTTTAAAGTTCTATGCCCCTAAAGAGAGTATCTCGGTCGCCTTAACCTTTTCGTGGAAATATTAATATTCAATGGAGTCACTGTGGCTTTAAGGAAAATGAAAAACCACAAGTCACCAGGATAGGGCATGATCACCACGCAGTGACGGAAAAAAGATGGAAAAGAAGTTTTGCAGAAGAGTGTTTGCATGCTTTTATACATGTTTCGGAATAGGAAAAAGATTAGAAGTAGCTATTATTTGTCCACTAATTATTACTTGCTCATTCCACAAGAAGAACTCCAAGTTTAATTGCCAAAATTACAGTGGGATATCACTACTTAAGGTATAACATATAAACCGCTTACAAGGGTCTTATTAGGGAGCGAAGAAAATAATCTATACAACTGTTATATATGAATGTTGTATACTACTTTCAGAACATTTCGGGTAATTACCAGCATGATTTCAAAAGAAACATGTCTACAATCAATCAAATATTTGCCCTGAGAAGCATTTTAAATAACTGTATATTTATTATAAAATGACATACGACAGCTTAGACAAAATTTATATAAAACTTTTATGTAATTTAGTTTACTACTTCAGCTGATCCGGGTAGTTAAAATGACCCATAATCATGCCCTTGTGATGACCCTTATAGTGTAAAATTAAGGTGCGGACTGATAACCCCAAACATTTGAAGTGAGTCGTGGCTTGAGTCAAGGAAACCCAATGACACATGCATTGTTTAATCTAACTTTCGATAGAATTACTTTAGCATGTTTCTAAATGAACGAGGAAACTTAGAGGAAATGTCCATAAACTTACATAAACACTCATTACGGTGCCTGGCATATAGCAGTTGATATGATCCTTTTTGGACGATAGCCAATAGTGTTGTGATAGCTTACATAAAGATGAGTGAAGCTAGGAGGGGAGAGAGAGGGTTGCATGTGAACAAAGAGAAGATTAAGAACATGATGATCTAAAGAGATCAAATAAATGTTGCTCCAAACCTCACTGCCAACTGCTGTATTTTCGGAAAGCAAATGCTTTCAAATATCACGGATCACCAATAACAGACAATTGCTGAAATTAAAGAATGGGTAAGCGTCGGCAATTGACACTTTCCGGGGACTGAAGAAAATTTTTCCTTTACTAATATATGAATCTGAAACCCAGGTGCTCGCAAAAAATGCTGAGCAAGGAAGTGGAAAATTCTCTAAAAAATGTATGCCCCAATATTGGAGAATATGGAGAATCTTAACCATCCGCAAACTCTACTCTACCTCTGAAATGGTGGGGACTTATAGGATATGCATGTAGGAAATTAGAGCTGCTCGCCTAGTTTTCCAAAACAAATTTTAGGCTGATGACACGCTGATCAGGAAGATCTGAGCAAAGTGAGGATCCAACACTGGTGTTGTTATGTGGTGGGTCGACCTACATCGAAATATATTGTGCAACTAGGCCAAGGTTTTTCAAGAAACATAGCACCAGTTGATTGATTGACTTTGGCTCATGCAATATTGAAAATTGCATTAAAATAAAAAACATGCACATCAAAAGATAGTTAGAATTAAAAACTAGACAAGTTAAGAACATTAAGAACAAGTGAAGTGACAAAAATTTACAAAATAATGTATAAAACTTCCTATAATTTCCCTATGCCTTACGAGTCATATCATGAGAATTGAAACAACAAATAAACATAAAAATAAAGTCACAGATAGAATATATATATATATATATATATATATATATATATATATATATATACATATATACATATGTATACATATATATATATATATATATATATATATATATATATATATATATGGAAAGCTTCATTTTTTCAAAAAATTATTTGTGTTTCAAACAAAAGATATATATTTTAATATTTTATAAGTGCACAGTGGTGTATGACATTTTTGGACCATTGCGAATGTTTCTGTAACCATTTATTATATGTGTCATTAGATAATAGATATTATATATTTAATAATAAAATAACTTAATTAGAATATAATTTTGAGTTGAGTTTGAGGTACCAATAATTGTTATAAAATAAAATTTGCATGAAAATATTGCAGTATTTTTAGGCAAAAAGTTATGAGTAATTATTTAACTAATAATTTAAGTAGTTTCAATTAGTGATAAGAAATTGTTGATTGAATTGTGAATAGTTCCAATTAGACAGAAAGCATACAAATTTTAACCTGGAATATGCAAATATTATAAATTTGAAAATATAATATACAAACGCTGGAGATATAAGTTGGAGAAACAAATTTTTTAACAAGATAATTTTTTCCTTACCCAGGCATCTTTTGCTCTTTTCACCACTTCCTTGGCCTCTGTATCAGCTGGATGGTTACAAAGGATAGAGCATGCATATGAGAATGGATTATAAAGGCCGGCATATGGCCTTAATACAAATGGTGCCGGTGAGACTTCACATTTCAATTCAATGGGGCTCTAAAAATAAATTATGTTCATTAATACATTATAAGTGTGTAAAATTACATGATTGTATATGTGCAATATAATTTCTTTATTAAAAGGTGTTTTTAATAATTTTAATAGACATTACAAATTATGTTACGACTAGCTTTCACCTGTTGTTTCGTTCACATAATTAATACTTTTTACTGTTCAATTATTGAAAACTTGTTTACACTCACTATTTACTTGTTTATATTCAGCTTACTAATTTGTTAAGATTGTAAACTTGAGATACGTCATGCTGAAAGTCTGGGTCATTGCATTAGTGCTATCTTATTATATTCAAGTTCTTTAATAAATTTGTAACCTTAAAAAGATTATCATTAAGGTTAGTAAGTAGGTATTTTTCAAATACAGTCGAATGTCAATAAGCCGAACCTCAATCTTCCAAAATATCAATCAACCTTACATACAAATCAATGTTTGGTAAGGATAAATAAAATATTATAAATGTGCATGGTTTTGGTGATAATTATAGACTTATGTGATGGCTGACAAGCCAATTGTTGTTTTGTGGTAGTAGCCGATAAGGTAGTTGTCTATTTACTAGTTTGCCAATGTGCTTACGAGATGAGTCGCAGAGTTTAACTATTACATCACATCGCCCGGACATCTGCCATTTTACTAGATCTTTTGTCTGCTGCCAATTCAGAGCACTCTTAGTTGCTGTAGTGAAAAGTTGCATTTATCGCCAACATTCGTTGTGAAATTACAAGATTACAGTTACTGTATATTTACTATTTTGATAAGTATTGTTTGATTATCCAAACATTTGATTATCTGAATCAAATATAGTGTCAATGATTTGAACAATAAATTCTTTACTGTATCCAAAAGAGAAAACAGAAATCGAATAATTTAGTTTGTCATATAATAATTCTGATTAATGATATAAAGATTTTCCATTACTTGTGCTATATATTATAGGTTAACGGGAAGTATCCTTAGTAGTTTTGATAAGTTTAGGTCAGTATCAAAGTATATAATATGTGAAAGACCACTAATTATCACGTATATTGCATTTACTTAGAAGCATCAAGCTTCCTTTTTTCCAGGTCTATGGAGTCATAGATCTAAGTATTTAGTATAATTTTAACTTGATACCTCTGGCTATTCCTGAGAAAAAGAGTCATGACAGACAAGCGGACAACAAAGCGGATCCTATAATGTTTGATTTCTTCTTTCTGAAATACAGAATCCTAACCTATGACAATCTCCTCTTAATATAGTTTGGTTATATATATCCTATATTTTGCTATGAGTTATAGTCAATTCCACAAATTAGGGAAATTCCACAAATATATTTAGGAGTTTTTGTCCGATGAGGGAGATGAGAAACAAATAAACAAATTTGTTAAAACTAATATTTTGGTTTCTAAACGCTCTCTACAAAGCTCATTTAATAATTCAAAGTGTGAAATAGAATTTCGTTTTGAGATGATAACAAGTTATTTTGATTTTAAATTAAATTATCTAGTCTTTTGAATTATACTAGTCCAAAGGAAAAAATTGTCCTGTCAAATATTTCAATTCTAACTTCATAAATTCCTAATAACTTTAGAAAAAAATTATTCAAGATATTGTATACTCAAGTTAATATAAAAAATGTTAACAAGCCAGAACTTTTTTATTGGTTTTCAATAATCTACCAAAATCAGATAAGGCTAACCCAGCCATAACGATGGGCACTTGTTTGCTTGTAAGGTATATAACATGATATATAAATATTTAAATAATGACCTCATCTACTAACAGTATTTAGATGGAATAGGTGTACTATTATCTCTTAACTCTTACTATTATGTCAATTTTTACCTCTATGGTCATGATACCAAACCGAACAGCAAATATATATGTAAACACCGATTTAAAATATCTTTAATTTTGCAGCAATTCGCCTATTGGAAATAATCATAAAAATATTTTTCTAATTTCACCGGAATATTAAACTTCATTGTCTTGTCCACAGTTCAAGAGTTTATATAATGAGCTATTGATTTGATGAATTGCCATAAAATTTCATTTTTATATAAGTAAAAATGAAATTTTATTCAAAATGTTAATTGTGAATGTTGTCCAGTAAGCATAAATTTCTTAAATTATCGATAGACTTTTTAAGGATAATATTTCCTGTCTTATCGTCAATTATTTATTTTTTATAAAGAATTATTGTAAATTTACGCAATTGTGTCAATATCAATCAGTTGATAATTTTGATATATGGTGCTATGGATAAAATTATCAACTTACTCTTGGTGAAAAGGTAAAACACTATCTTAGTCTTATCAACTTGATTCGTTGAGTGATGGAGAGATTATTTAATCAAAATGAAGAATTAGTTTTAATAAAATGATAATGTGTTTTATTGCAGATTGTTACTGATTATGACTGATATACATGACAGGGAAAAAAGTGTAAGGAAAAAGCTAATGTTCCGATATTATTACGTGTTTTATCTTGTCAGAATACATATTGATATGAAGAAGTTATTTGATACTGATTTATTTAATAATTTTGAAGATCATAGATGTGTGTACACACACACACACACATAAATATATATATATATATATATATATATGTATATATATATATATATATATATATATATATATATATATATATATATATATATTCTCAGTATATCAAATACAAACATAACCTATATAGTTATTTAATCTAGTTAGTGGTCACAACAATAAAACCAACTCTTACCTCCGGTTTTATTGTTGTAGTCTTTTGATAAGCTGCCATTAATCCTGTGTTACTAGTTAAACCCATTTTTAATTATAAAAAACAATATAACATTTGTGTTTTCAAGTTGTGGTTCCAATTCAAAATATGTATTGATTATACTTTCCGTTGCTAGGGGTATAGCCGTCATGAGTTTATTTATTTGAGTATTAAATGTGCTTTGATAATATGTACTTATCTTAAGTTGTTCAGCTTAGCCTATTTATGGACACCAACTTAAATGTAAAACAATATCTGTTAATTAATTGTATCTACTAGCAATAAATTGACTTGAGTAATTATTAAAAGACTGTTCACTACTAATATTTTTCAACATCATTTATTTATTAATATCCATATTAGCATTAAAATATATTGTATAATCTAATTATACACTAAATTAATTGTTCTATATTTAAACTTGGCCATAATAAATTCACATCTTTCTAACTCTTTACTGTATCAGAGGAACTATAAAACGAATTGAATTTTCACTTCGTATAACTATGTTAAAGCAATAAAATCTAAAAACCCACTGCGACCAAATCCAATGATGTGATATAATATTCAATAATTTCAGACGCACAATTGTAAATCTACACTTCTCTAGCAAACCTTTGTACGAACTGGGTCGCATTTTATTCATTACGTTTTATGGTTAACTTTATAAACAAGAACTCTTTTTTTTTATAGTAATTTTTATGGAATGCTTTGCAGTGTGCTGCGTAGAAATTATGCACATTTGTTCAGTGTTCATGTATGAAAAGATACTTTGTCATAGATGGTTTGTTGGATTATTCACAATCAATGCTTTATTTGAGTTATTTTTGTGCACTGCTTTTAAACAAAGTTTAAATATTAAGCCTCCATATGCATAGCAAGTAACAAACAAATTATATTATCAGTCTAAATGACGTGTAAGTAGATTTATGTATATAGGATGTAGACCTGCAGTTGTTTTGTCCTCCCAATGTTTTTGTACTTCTATCTGACAAATCATCAATGACTGGTTTCTTAGTAAAACATATGGCACTTTTTTATAACTTTTCTGATTTTTATATTGTAAACACATTATAGATCCTCCCACTTAAGAAGATTACGTTGGTGTAATCTTCTTTCTTCGCCCATCTTGTGTCACAACCTCTATGCTCTTGTATAAATTACTCTTTCTTATTTTAGTTTAAATAAAGTGTAATTTATTACTACTACCTCAGTTTTCATGTCAATCTCAACAGTATATTAATAGAAATTATTGACACAAACATGAAATATTTGATTTATGAAAGTTTGAAGTACTGATTAAAACATTCTTGGGATTCTATACCAGAAGGCTTCAAACAGAACCTTGTTGTTGGCCATTTGCTCGTCTATCCACGGGTCCAGAAGCTTTTAATTTCTAAACAACTAAGATAGGTTTTTAAAATATACATATGGAGTTTCTTTGGTCAAAACCAACATAAAGTTGTATTTAATATTAAATACAACTTTATGTGAAGAAATTCCCATACCTGCTATAAGATAAAATTTTTTTACATATGTGAAAAATGTGTATATCATTGCAGAGATTTTGAATAGTAGGTTATTTTTTAACACATTTTTTGTTAAAAAATAACAATATGTTTATTATCAGGTCAATCTTGATTATCTTGATACCTAGATTTTTGGGATTCCTAGTCTATATTGTAATTATCCCATATTCAAACAACAAATAAAAGGTGTCTCAGCGCAGAATTCAAACTTTAAATAATAATAAAATAACCAATTATAGCATTTATAATATTTTAATTACAGTAAACTACAGTACATGTGTGCAGATTTTATGTACGGTATATTACACCATCAAGATATCTCCCATCACGGTGAACGCTGGATATTCAAAAAGGCAGCATGTTTTCTAATTGATCTTTGTGGATGCTCTACAACCGCAGTGGCAATGCTGTTAATGTTTTCAATTGATCGCAGAGGTCTATTTCGAGGTTCACTTAAATTTAGTGTACATCCTGATGGTCTAAACTTCGCTACCCACAACTTGATTAACTGAAAACTGAGCCCATCATTAAAACGCCGGATTTTAAAATGATTACAAAACTTTCGTCGTGTCTCACTAACAGAAAAACTGTTGCAGAAATAGTGTTGCAGAAATACTGTGCCAGACCACTGCGACATGATGACTAAAAAATTCAGGCCAATGAGCTATCGAACACTATCCCTCCCCTTCCGCTAGCTCCATTGCTGAGATATTTTAATTTAAAGTTTACATTTGACACTGAAACACCTTTACTCACTTCATGTTCAACTGTAATAGATTAAAAAACTAAATTTTTTACAAGTGTTATGAATGATAAAAATAGAAGTATTTAGTTATTACAATCCACTATGGTATTTACTTCAAATATACTGAAAATAAGCAAATTTAGTAACACCATCATGCTCTTTAAATTAAAATACATACTCTTTTCTACCAAAGTGTATGTGATTTAAACACAGGTATGGAACCTTCACATTGTGAACTCGATTTACAATTGGCTAGATTTTTATTTCTTTTATAAGCAGTTCATCTTTCTACAGCAATCATTATCATATCAGATTGCAAACATATTTCAATCTTACCTGTCTTGATACTTATTTTTGATTGATTTCTGTTTTCTTAGAGTGATTTAAATTTCAGCTTCATCGAGATCCAAAATTAAAAATATACTTTTTCCTTTACACCATTCTAGAAGTTCTTCCACATCTGTAACAGTAGTCATATGGAGTCTATAACTATACACTTCATATGGAGTCTATAACTATACACTTCATATGGAGTCTATAACTATACACTTCATATGGAGTCTATGACTTACCATGACTTCCCATACTGAAATTAAAACACAGAATACACTTTTTACAATTTTCTTTGCCATTTTTTAATACAAGCCAGTCATATATGAAACCTCTTAAATATTAAACATAATGTCATTTAGATGTATATTTCATATACTGGATTTGATTGTTAAGATTTTTAATGATACACATTATTTTTATATAATAAAATATTTTATTAAAATAATAAAATTAACTCATTAACCTTTATATACAAGTAATAATAAGTATATTTTAAAGAATGTATCTTAATTATAATCGTTATCGAGTAATTAACTTGTTTTAAACAATGTAATCAACAGAGTAATTATTAATCATTAAAACTAACCAGTCTTCTGATGTTAAGTTTGTGTTTGCCGCATAATAGTTTGTACATTAATGAATTGTACATTAATGATATTGAGAGTCATCTTTTTTTATAATCTTTTTTGTAGGTTTTAATTCCCAGTGAACTGCGTGTACTCATGCTTCCCAAGTGGTTAAATAAATTTTTCTTTACTCAATATAAAGACATAATTTCACATCAGAAATCAATGAGTTAAATAATTCTTCACTAGAAAGGTTATTATTAGTGTTGCAACGAATTCTGTATTCGGCCTAAGGCCCAAACTCAATACTCGGCCTGGGGCTTGGCTGAATAGTCGAATATACAGCCGAATTATTTAGCATGGTTTCACACGAATTCCTACAGGCACACCAACCATGCTGTCAATAAAGTAGTACCTAATACTGTCGTTTAAATCCTGTCCTTTGATTAATAATGCATAATCTATGCTCCATCAATCCCATCGCTACGATTACGATGTTGCGACACTGTTTTTGTTGCGCAAGTTATAACAAACATTGTAATTATATACTGATCTTTTTTGTTTTCATTATCTGTTTAATTATGAGGTCTAAACAAACACTTATATTCTTGATTAAAATTTGTCTAATTAATTAAATAACTTTTGAATTAAAACCAGTATGGTGTGTAAAAAGAAGCCTTCTGTGTAGATTTACTTTGAAGAACAGATAGTTCACATAATATGTCGTGCAAATTATGTCAAGCAAACATTTCTCGTGGGGGAACTGGGAAAAAAGCTACAACGGCGGGATTATTGAATCATTTTAAGAACAAAAAAAATAAGGAGTATCAAAAGATACAATAACCGAATTTAAAAGGACAAGATACAGACAATGGGTTTGTCCCCAGTACTAGTTAGCCTACAAAGTAGTTAACCCTCTATGACTGTCAACAAAAACTTAAAAAGTGAGATATAAACAATACCAAAACCTATATCCTAAAGATATAAAGATCATAAAGATATAAACGATCCTAAATTTTCTGATTGCCAAGATGATTACGATTGACAATGAACTGATGAAAAGTCTTACCAAAGATTTTTAAATGAGACTCTGCCGCAATATGATATAACGAGTAGACTGTACTTTCCAAGGAAAATAATTCCAAAACTGTATGAGAAGGAGGTAACCAAAATTAAGAAATTGCTTGAGGACTCCAATTCCATATTGGTGATGTGCTGCATTAAACCTAAAACATGAACGATAAGGGCAATATATAGTGTAAAATATAGCGAGAACTCTGCAGGAGATACCAAGTCTATGGAATTCTCATTAGCAAATATTCACGTCATTGTTCATGACAAAGCCGCAATATTGTTAAGGGTATCAGGCGCAATATTGTGTGGCTTCATTCATACATTATGTCGTTAAAGATTTCCTAAAGATTCAACCTAAATTGAAAGAAGAAGTTGCTGTGGGATGGAAAATGACAACTCACTTCAATCATTCTGACATTACACATGAAATGAATAGAATCCAAGAATTTGGGAAACAAATGCAACATATAACACTAAAGTGGAATTCAACCTTTTACATGCTACAAAGGCTTATGGAACAAAAATGTTCTATTTCTCTGTACCTTGAAACGTTTGCTGTATCTGTATACAGCAAACATCTTCAATCTAACTGCAGCATAGTGGGAGCTTGTAGATCAAGTATTGAAGTTATTAGGGCCAAGAGAAAGTTATGAAAATCTCTAGCTTTAAAAACGAGCACCTTTAATGTGTGACCTTGATAGGTACCTGAGCATAAAACCTTTAAAGAGAAAGACAATCCTTTTAACTGGTGGGGTGAAAATAAGTTAAAATTATGCCAACCTTTGATCAAACTGACTGCTAAATATTTATCAGCTCCTGGAAGCAGTGCATATTCAGAAAGGCTTATAGTAAAAAGTACATTTACACAACAAGAACAAAATGACATAGAAATGAACGTTTCTCCACTTTCCTTTCCGAATTTGTCCCCGAACGAAGTTATACGCCTTAGAATTTGTTTGATTTGTGATCGTTTGATTGAAGAATTGACAAAAAAGAAGCAAAGAAAACATCAACACTGGTGGGTGTAACCATAGATAGGAAGGAGAACTATCTTGGGAGCTTCACATACATCGTTAAGAGAATTAACAGCTGAAGATCCTGAATCATACTGCAATCATCCTGTTACTCCGTTAATAATGAAAGAAGATACTATAATGTGAGAGAGTATACCTGCACATATAAAACTTCAAACAATACTGAGATACCTTGCTATGGGTGATATCTGCCCACCGTTTGCAAAATACATTCAAAGAAAAGTTTGTGATTGCACTGACATGCACTGTACCTTGGCAATGAACCATGATAAGAGAGAATGTTAATCTTTTGAGCATCATCATCAAGAATAAGTCTTGCTGTTGCATTGCATGAGTGTATGTCTAAAATAACCCTTTAAGACCGTAGTTAAAGGGTTATTTTAGAAATACACCCATACACATTCATATTATCTGCTAGTATAATTGCATTTGGCTATATATGCATTGAACAAATACAGAAAGAGAGGTGAGTATTGTATCATATAGCAAGAATCTTTAACATCTGTAAACAAGTTTTAGTATGGTATCATATACTTTTGCAATTTAATTCATGTGAAAGTATTATTACGTATGCTATTGAATATTGCCATTGACACACGTAAATGTGAATTAAACCATTTATCAAATAAAAATTTTGCAAGAAGCGAAAAAACCATTTCACATTATTAATGTATTTCACATTATAATAATTATGTTACAATAATAAAGATTATGGTTTTGATATTATATAATGTGAAAAATAAAAAATGAAGACAGGACGTATTTCTTATCCAATAGACATTCAAGTTTTGAAATTTATAAAAAAAGTTTATAGTGAAAAGGGATGTGTAGTAATTTATTGACATCCACAAGTTTTGCATGATATATTGCTTAGTAGTAAACTTCTTTTAATATTTTCTTCACTTTTACAAAGTCACGATGACAGTCGTTCAATGTATTACAAAAAAATAAATATCTAAACCAATAAAACTGATATCATTGCATTGTTCCGAAATTTGTATTTTGAATTCTGTATAAATCCGAATATGTATTGAACAGATAAATAATTATCTAAACCAATAAAAATTTTATCTTGTATTAATCCAACCCAGACTTTACAAACCTCATATTACCACAATTATATCAGATTATTCCCATCATTTAAGGCTTATTCCTCATATACAAACAAAAGATATTTTGTCAGTTATTAAATTATGTATTCAAAATTCATAAATCCGATGGTGGCCACAATAAAGAAGAATAAGAAGAGAGTAATTTCTTATAGTCATTATTACTGTAATGGACCTCTTTTTTGGCATGGATTCAATAAATTGATGAATTCTTTTGTGAACATTGCAGAAAATCACATTACCTCAAGCTCCATCAGATTTTCCACTTTGGTGAGGAGCAATTTTTTTTCATTTAAAGTTTGCACTAGTACTCCACGCACTTCCATGTTACTCCATGTAAACTGATGAAATCTGTTTTAAGAAAAAATTTGAATATTAAGACTTATATTACTTACTTTTTTTTATAATTTGTGTCTTAAAATCATTTAATTATTGCCTAAAATGAGATCATTTTTTACTATTGCCACTCATTTTAATTTCGTATTCTTGACCATTTACAGCAAAATTCTAGCTAATTGCTTATACTATGGAGGGAACACCACGCTTGTATTCGATTGAGAGGAGTATCTCAAATTCATGGTGTAAAAAAAGACAAATAAACCAGTTAGGTTTTAAGCCAAATTTTCAATATGTTTACTTTAAAATACCGATGAGGCAAACAATAAAATGATAATATGCCATATTTTCCGAATTTTGACCTTTAAATACAGATGACATAAGCAGTAACACATTACTTTCAAATTAGCTAACTACTGCTACTTACTGTTTGCTACCAGCTTATTGTTAACTGTGAAAACAAGTCGTATTATACTTCAGACAGAAGATACAATGGAAAGAACTCAGCATTGATTCTAAAAGGTGTCAGTTCCAAGACATATCACGTTTTTCCAAATCAGTATTGAGTCCTTCACATTATTTATTCCCTCGTCTGGTATAAAACATGATCCGTTTCCAAATTGGCATCTTTAATCGATGAAGATTATATACTATTTCTAAAAGAATAAGCAGTTGTTTTAACTCAATTTACGCTCCTACCACCATATGATAACATCCACTTAGTTGCTTTTTCATTAATGACGTCATATGACAACACAGGTGGTGCTGGCTACTCTTACTTGTAGATTTTTGTGAACTGTTCTCGGAGATATATTTAAACTTCATTTCTTTGTTCGATAGATAGCAGCTACAGAATTCATTATTAGGCATATTTTGGAGCAATAACATCAACAGGCAACAGCATCTGTCAAGGCTACTTGCTCTGCAAATAAATGCAACTTATTTCTTTTTAGATCTTATTATATGTCAAAAATTTCATCACTCTAATTAGCTAGCTTAATTAACTAGCTTATAACCAAGGGCACGAAACTCAAATTACAACTTTACAATAGCAGTTATACATAAAAAGGTATGGCATTTAGTTTATCATACGCTTTTGTTTGTGGTATTTAATCCTGTGGTCGATTGCTTTGATGAATTACTACACTTCGCTTCTAATGTAAATAGTCAGATAGTTTTCAATTTTAGGGGCATTTTGTTTTGTACCCATTGCTTAGGAAATTTCTCTTTCCCACACAAATATAAAAACTCACACATATGTATGTATAAAACTCAACAGATAATTTATTTAAAAAAAATGTCTATTACACTGTATACTTATAGCATTTTACTCTTACCCAAGAAAACATTATACCAACGAGTCTATTTAGTTTTAGCAGAGCAACATTTTCAATAAGATTGGAAAACTCATTTCTCTCTTTGTGAATATTAGAAACAGAAAAAATATTTTCTATAAATAAAACGAATTTCTTTTTCACATATATTATTCAAAAAATTTACACAAAAGCACTAAGACATCCATTTAAACTTATTGTCTATTATGTTATAATGTTATAATATATTCATATAACTTATTCCTTACAAATCTAATTTATGATATAGCTTTTCATCTAAAAATAATACTTATATAACTCTCTTTTTTAACAACCGGGACCTTCAATAAATATGGCTCCGTTCACATAATAGTTTCAGGTGATTTATCTATAAGCATTCTCGTGAAGAACTTTAAAATTCTACAAATATTTATACTTTCTTACATATTGTAAAAGAAACACTTTTTAAAGACACTATCATACTTTAATTTATAAAAAGAACTATTTTATGTAACAAGTATTAACGTCTGGTTACGATTTTATGTATTTCTTCATTTTACTTGACGCCCATGAAAAAAACACTTTGATAAAGTGAGAAATACAAAACCATTTGCTGATGTACACAATGAGATGAAGACAAATTGCTAATAATGATGTAATTACTATGAGTAATTTTGCTATCGATTACCACTAACTACTCCTTGTAGCCCGATGACTATTTTAAATTACTTGTATTGAGTCAGGCCTTTCATTAGCGACGTTTCATTAAACATGAATATAATAAGTGTAATTTATGTCATTTACATAAAATACAAGTACCCACATTTGTAATAAAATTTACATATTGTTTTTCCACTTCGTCAGAGTACAGGTAATAAAATAATGTGCAAAAAAATAAGTAATAAAGTTTGTCCATTAAATTAATGTTTATGTATGAAAAATACTATTAAAACAACATTCATTCTGCAGTTGAGCAAAGAATGTTTTAGCATTTAATTATACAAGAGTTTAGTAAATATAAGTCTGAATAAATAATTTTATAAGTTATGATAATAACTAGTTCCAAATTTTAATGTAATATGCAGTATCGTTTAATATTAAAGTAAATTCTTATGCGAAGTAAAACTGATATAACAAAATTGATTAATCAGTATATAGATATAAAATGAACTATAGAAAGGGAACAATTTTTTAAATTCAATTTATTATGTAATGATATAGAGCAATAACGCCAAAAGAAAAGTAAGGTATAAAAGAAAAAAATTACAAGCCACAGTGTACACCACACAAATCATTAATGTTTCAAAAAAATGAATTTCCAGAACAACATTAACAAAATTATTTATTAAAATAAATAACTTTCAGAGATAACTATCAAATAATACCAAATTTGTTATTCAAGTTAATGACATTTTTGAGTCGAGAGTGTTAGTCATCACAAATAAGTTGGTTCATGATATCATTTTGTTCAGGCATTATGATGATGAAAAATGTCAAACGTAGGACATTAAATTTATCTGTTTACATTATTTGAATTTCACTCCTCAAATATATATCGGAAAATATTGATAGATTAAGTCAGATAGAAGCATGAATAGTTAATTTCCTATATGGAATTTACGATAATGATATAGGATTTGGAGAATGAAGTAAATATATCTCTAGGACATGTTGGTTACAAGTACAATTTGTTTAAGACTGCAAATTGTTTAAGTATTTCTATAAATGGTACATGCCACATATAAGTGACGTGACCTTTCTTTTAATGCTAGATGAAACATGGCATGAAATAAAAGTTAAAAATTAAGAGTGAAATTTAACCGAGGCATTTGAGTGTGGAAAATAAACAGAAATTTAAAGATACTTGGTCCCTAAATGTTGATCAACTGCACAAATTAGTTGTAAGATAAAATATGTTAGGTTTACAGAAATATATTTTAATATAATCATATTTCAAGTGCCTTTTCGCAAATCCAATTTGTATGAAGAAATTAAAAAATCAGTAGTTTCAAGCAATAAATATTTTTGAATATGATACAAAGTAGATCAAAAAATGTTAAAATTATATGCAACTTCTGAAATAATCTCGATTTGTTTTAAATTGAATTAAGAAGTGTAAATTATTTTTAGATCATGTAATGATAAAAAGGCAAGTTTAATGTGTATATAAATTATCTTACACATAAAAGAAACTAATACTGAAAATAAATGCTTACTAATGATATCTACCAGAGAAAATATTGATATGGCTCCATATATTAACATGTAAATGATTTCATATTATCACTTTTCCTTACGACCAGATTGAAGATAAGATTTGAAAATAATATGACACGATATAATCGCCCAAACAAATGAATATGTGTGGCACAAATGATTGATTTCAACAATGTGAGTGTAAAAGCAATAATATAACATATAGTGGTGAACAAATAATACTTGGATTGTGGCCAACGATTGGAGTATTTATGATTATTGCGAACGTAATGTGCAGCATTAATTTTGAGATTTCATAGTCGTCGAGCTGTCTAAATAACTTTAGAAACATAAACTGCTAAAGATAATTTTTATGTGACAAGTCATAAATCTTGATACCCAACTCAACGATTTATCATTGCCTAATGTGAGACTATGATAAGTCTTTTAAAATAAAGCTTTTCTCATTGTACAAGGTCAGCAGAATGCAAGAATTTTTAAGTATTTTTAAGCATCGAAATAATTTAAACATTTTTTGTCTTGAGAGTAATTTCGTAATTATGAAGTTTGTAATTATGAAGAACTCTTTATAAGAAAGTATAAGATCTTCATAATTTTGAAATTGCTCTTATCGAGTTTTTGAAACGAATGAATATTCTAATTTTCAATTACAATATTCATTTCATCTAAGTCGAAACTTATTAAAATTTTTTTCATAAAACAAATGTAATCAATATTTTATTCTACATTAAAAGTCTACTAATATTTCACATTCACAATGTCCAATGTTGATATAAATTCCTTTGTCGTTATTTTGTATGAAACTAAAACAGATTTTGCGATATTTAGAAACCAAAATGAAAGGATAATTTTTTTAATTAAATTTAGCTTAAATTTAATTGGTAATACCTTTAAATTATGGACACATATTCTTGCACAGAATGAACAAGGCAAGTATTTAAAACCTTACTATATTGTTAAAAATAAACTTTTGGTCACTATCCAAACAATCAAAAGCTCATTTTTAATAGCGCAGTAAGGTTTTAAACACAGAAGACAGGTTAATATATAGCTATATTTTTAAGAATATTCCTAAGAAACCCATCATATTACTAAATTGTTACAAAAAGATTGTATACAATTTAAATATATAACAGACAATGTGCCATCTGTGTAAGCAATATTAATGCAGGCATTCTTGGAAAACATATTTTTACTATTTAAATAAATCTCATTGATTATTTAAGTTGGTCAAATTGTGGGTCCGTTGTTAAGACAGTGTCGACCATAAAAGTGTAATTCAATATGTCACCAGGCCCCATGCAAATTTTAAAAAAATACATTTTTGACATGTTATAGTATATATTATACTATCAATTAATGACATGTCATAGTTTATATTATAGTTTCCTATGCTCAAACAAATAAATTCTCCATAAGTTCAACTAAACACCAAAACCAACAGTGTACTTGAATGATTTGCTCAAAATCAACGTATGGAAGCCTGTGTCAAAAATAATATTGTAATTGGAAAAAAGAATATTTAGACTAGCAGGTTAGTCTGATAGAAGGATGGGAAACTTAAAATGACAATATTAAAATGAGTTTCAGTTTCGCGACCTTGTCTTCAAGTACTGTTTTTTGTTCACAAATTGTTACACATTTCCTCCTTTATTTTGTGTCAAGTCTAATTTTCTCAAGTTTGGAATAATGCCCCAGTATGACTAAGGGCATAATTGTTATTAAGTTCTCGCTGATAATAGTACAAACGACACAATAATTAAATCAACAATATAAAAATAATTTTATATGCAGTTAGAATCGTGCACAATAAACAAATAAATGGCTTCAACGTTCTTCAATTATTTATTTACATCAGTTCGTATAAATCTTTTTATATAACATTAGATGCAAATATGAAAAAGCATGATATTACAGTAATTTCAAGTAAATAAGTTCTTTAAATCATCCGATTTACAAAAACTTTGCAATTAATTAATTAACAAAAATTTATTGTTGCATAAAGATAATTTCAGTAAATATAAAATTAATTCTTTTACTATGTTTACTGTAATTTACCTGTTGGAAGTATGATGTGACTTCATTAAATTTTTAAAAACACTAAAACGTCCAGTTTTTACGTCCTCCATGAAAATAAATTTAATTTTGTTTTCACTGTATTAAATTTAGAGTACCATACAGGTAGATATGATTTAGAATAAATTTAAGGCTTTAAATGCAATCGCACCAAATCGTATACTAAATATATACATAAAAACATGCAAGGTACCCTTAGGCAAACAATACCTTTGTTGTAATATAAATATGAGGAAAATGAATACAACAATTTCTGATTGAAACCAAGTTATTGTCTTTAACATTACTTATTATTTCAATTATACCATGTAGTAATAAAAAGAGTTGTTGCATATACATATGCCCGCAGCAACATAATTACGGTTCAATTCATTTATATAAATTTTGAAATCTAGAATAATTAGTTTACAATAATGTGCATTCAACTTGGTTAATTGTAATGTAATGTAACCTAACTAAACCACAATCAACCATAAGTATTTTAACCTGTCAACTTAACGAGATGCTTATCTTTTAAAATATAAAGTTGATAAATCCCGAATCACTGAAATCAGCAAGGTTTAGACAAAGTTAAAAGCTTAAAATAGTTCGTAATTATTACAATTTAATATTATTTACTTTAAAATCTGTATCAATAATGCGTCCCAGTCTTAAATAAAAATACCATAATTACTATTAAATTCTGCATACGAACACTTTACCGAGCCGCTTACGTTCTAACTAAAATAATTTAATTATGACTAGTTAAAAAAATTAACGTTGAGCGTGGAAAGTAAGCCGAGTAACGTACAAACTGTGCCACCTTCAACGCATCCCGATCGTCGGGGAAACAAACGATAAAGTACCCCAATCACGTTTCTACCGTTTACAAATTTGGCAAAAAAATTTCTCACTAAGCGAACACTCTACTCTCTAATTGAGGGGTTCAGAGATGATTAAGGTCGGGAGGCTCTGGCGGCCTCCTCTAAGGCACGCACCTTGAGCTCACGCTCACGCTGCTGGCGAAAGAGGTCATCGTGATGAGCAGCTAATGATGGGTGTTGGCGCTCCAGCAACATATGGCGCTGAAGCTGCTCATGTGCAGCTGCCTGCTGTGCTAATTGTTCAGCATATGGTCGTGCCAGCAACTCAGGGTGCAATGCACGCCAACCCAATGCTTCTTGTTGCGCTGCAGCTGCCTGCTGCCCTGGGTGCAGGTGCAGGTGTGTGTGTGAGTGCGCATGCGTGTGCGCGTGTGTATGTGCATGGTACTCTGGGTTCAGTCCTGCCATCTGTAATCGCACCATTGGGTCTGCTGCAAGTGCCAGCCGTTCAGCTGCCTCTAGCTGTGCTGCAGCTACACTGCCCGGATGGTGGTGCCCATGGTGAGGTGCATGCCCTGGCGAGCCCGCCACCGCCGGTGGTGCTCCTGGTGCTGGTGGTGGGATGCCAAGCCGTTCAAGGCGCTCCCGCTCCAACTGTGATAATGCTGCCTGACCTGGTGTAGGTGGTGCTCCATACAGTCCAAACTGGTGTACAGGGATACCTCCCTGAGGTGGAGGAGCCAAGCCATATCGCCGATGCATCTCTAACCAGTGTGCATGATCCATTCTTTGTCCAGTATTTTTAAGTAGTTCTTCCTTAAGGCGATCATTCAGCTCACGCTCACGCAGTTCCCTTATCTCTCTGTCCCTCTTCTCACGTTCAAGGTGCTCAAGCTCAAAGCGCTCTCGTGCTCCAGCACCATACACAGAACTCAGATGATATTGCAGCATTGGGTCCATGCAATGACGCTGCAGGGGATTGCCAGGACTTAACCCAGCATGTGGGCGAGCATACTCAGACAGCTGCCGCAAGGCTGGTGTGTCTGGGTATCCGCCTGGCCTTGGAAAGCGATCATAAGGAGATGTAACTGTCTCGATGGCTCCCCTAGAAGGTGGTTTTGTGTCTGGTTTGTCTGGGGTAGATATTTTTCTAGCGTGCGCTTGTTGAGCAGCCTTCTCACGTTCCTCACGGTCCCTTTCAGCTTGTTTTCTCGTTCGTTCCTCTCGCTTCCTAGCAAGCTTTGAATCAGGCACGGGCTTAAAGATTAAATCAGTTCTTGTACAACTGTTGTACTCGCCTCGGTGCCAATGTCTTATGAAGATAGCCGACTGGGAACGATGGCATTCGGTGTCCTCAATCTTAGGTTCCGGACTTGGTCCATGAGGCACATGGGGACTGGGGACCTCCTCGTCTTCTGTCTGTGGAGGTGGCTCTAATTTGAGAATGCTGCTTTCAGGAGGTTCCTCGGGGACAGGGCGAGGCCCTCGTAGATGTGGATGCCCAAGAGGCAATTGATGTGGTGACGGCGCTCCAGTATGTTGCTGCTGCATACTAGCGGCCTGTGCATGCATACGCAGGCTCTCGAGAGAACTAGCACCTGGTCCCGGTGGCAAACCCAATGCCATATGGTGGCCCATGGATGGTGGTTGGATCATTAGATGGTGTGGGTTGTTTGGATTGCCTTGAATCATCTTTGGATGATGGCGCATAAGTACAGGATCGGCCGGTGATAATCTTTCATGGTGGTGTGAGTGATGGTGTGAATGATGATGGGAGTGATTGTTGGACACATTTACAGAAGATGAGGTACTTGTAGTCTGTGAGACGCTTGCTGACAAGTGACCATGCGGAGAACTAGTATGCGCATTAGATTTTTGTTGTGTATTAATTTTGTGCTGAATAGATTGAGACGAGCTACTTGATGTAGAATGGGATATTGTCAGAGAAGCTGCTCCCGGATGATTGGGCTGCTTCTCAGTGCTGGCATGAACTGCGCTGTGGTGACTGGTTGAATGGTGATGAGTCATAGTCGACTCAAGCATTTGATGCCGCTCCGTGGTGGCGTTAGGATTCCTCGGGTCCTCAGTTGTCTCTGATATTTCCCTAAGTGATCTCGTGGTGACAGATGAGCTAGAGCTATGATGAGATGTCAGCATTGTAGTTGATTCAATAGTAGCGGGCTTGGGAGGTTCATGTCTACCTGGAGCACCTGATGGGGGATTGTGCATAGGAGGAATAGGATGAGGTTGAGGTATTGGTCCGTAGGGATATGTATAAGGCATAGAGTAGCCTGGGTGAGCATGGGGGTAGTACGGATGCATAGCATGGGCGGCAGCCGCTGCCGCAAAAAGGGAGTGGTGTAAAAGAGGATGGTGTGGATGATGTAGAGGAGGAGCAAAAGCATGGGGGTGTGGACCTGGTTGCTGGGCTGAGTGCATTACCGGCCCCGGGATAGTAGTTGGTATGGAAAGTGGACTTGGATTCATCAAATTTAGCGCTGAATGGCTCACTGTTGGTGCTTGAATTGGAGATGCGGATATCTGCCTCGGCTGTGATGGGCTCGTCAGGTGCCGGGGGAACGGGGGTGTTGTTGAAGGAGGATTTGAGCCCATGTGCAAGCCGGGAGTTCCATTGTGGTTTGGTTGGCTCTTGATAGGTGTAGGAGTATGAGGACTCTTCACTGGAGTCATAACATTTGATTCGACAGGTGTTGCATGACTTGTGGGTGCTGAGGATATTTGTGGCTGATGTAAATATTCTGGTTCTTTCTTGATATTGTCGATTCTTGGGCCCAAGAATGATCCTATTGGTCCACTATTTTCATTTGTAGGTTGACTTGAAGGTCTTCCACTCCCGCTATCTAGACCCACATCTCGGTCAACACCATGAGAAGGTGGTGGATTACTCATGGGATAGCCCGGTACTTTTACTTCCTTTAGTGACTGCAGAGGATCAGCCATACTTGACGTAGATAAATTAGATGGCATATTATCAGGAATTTCCTGTTTGATTTTGAGGTCTTGAGGTGCAGAAGGTTCATTGAGAGACAGTCCAGGGTTATGCAAACCGCTGGGGTTTTGTAATGGATTCATTTGTGCATGTGTAGGTGGCATTTGCTGCATCATTGGTGTTAGGCTACCTGGTTTATCAAGCTGTCCATGAGCAGGGTGTCCTGGGTGTCCATAAAGTGATGGTGGCAAAAAACCGTAAGGTGGAACTCCTGTAGGATTACCACCGACTGACACCATGGATCCAGGCGGCATCAAACCAGTCAAAGGTTGTTGACTTAAGGTTGGAGGTGGCATGTTAGGTGTAGAAACTGGAGGACAGGTTTCAGGCGGACGCGTCTGATTACTCGGAGGCACAAGTAGAGCAGGTCGATGTGGTATAGGGTTATCATTTTTATTATGAGGTGCTTTCATTTCAGATGATGGCTTGTTCATGACATCTTCAATATCTGATTCCTTGTGATGCTCTTGTATAGGTGGAGATATCGGCTCTTGATTTGTATTGTGCGTTTCATTTACTGTTGGCGATATGCTTCTACCCCGATTAGGTGAAGCTGTGATGTGTTGTATACCTTCTATCCTATTTGAACAAGTCTGATCTACTCCACTTCCAGTTGAGACTGTCGCTGTATAAACTGTTTCAGAAGAATTGGGATTTTTTAGTTCATTAGCTTCGTCCCTTGGTTCCAACTTAATTACCGTTTTTAATGGATTAATCAGATGTTTGTTTTGATCACCGTAATGAAGACTCTGATATGCATAAGGTGGCATGCCCGCTTGAAGTTCCTTTGCCGTTCTAATGGAACTAGGATCTTTTGTTAAATTTGCTGGATTAAATATGTTGCCTGGCATTGCATCCATTTTGATAGTGTGTGCCAATTTAGGATTGAAGAGAGGATTCTCTTTAACAAAGAAATTTGTACCATCAGGACTGCTGTTATTTTTCGATACTTGTGGTACATGTGGTTGGTATGGATGGGCAAGTGGGTCCTTCAAAAACTCATCTTTAGAATAGTTGAGAGACAGATCTTCATTATCCATCTCTTCTTTAATTTTCATCTTTTCAAATGGTCCCTCACTCAAGGGCGCTACCTTTGGAATTATCAGTTCAGTTATAGGTTGTATTGTATTGGGCATTACTGGTTTACTAATCAAAGAAATTTTCTCTTCTTCTCTCAAATTAACTTCTATTTTCTCCTCCGCTATATTTGTCTCATTTTTTTCATTATGTATTTTCGACAACACGGGCACTGTAACTGATACAGGTGGGATTTCATCCTTATCAATTTTTTCAGAGATTTGCAGACTAGAGGTTGATTTCATGGACATATCTAAGGTTGCTCTTTCACATTTATCACTATCATATTTTATATTATCACTGATATCTTGATCTGCCTTCAATGAACTAAAATCACAAATGTCTGTGTCTGCTTCTGTATTTTCTGTTTCATCCATAGCAGAACAGCTGTCATTGGTGAGGCTTTCACTGGGACTTTCTGGAAGTTCACTGGGTTTCTTCTTTTTCAGTTGCGTATCACCATCAAGGATGCCGTCGACTTCGGAATCATCTGGCAGCCGCTTTTTAACTTTCGACAAATCTACTTTACCGTTTGTTTTCTTTTTTGACTCCTTAACAGAAGACAAATTGGACGGTTTGTCGCCCATATTATTGTTGGTAGTATTAACCTTACTATTTTTATTTTTTCCTTTCACTTCATCTTCATCACTTGTCTTTTTTGCATTTGGTGTCGTTTGTTCTTTCGTTTTGTTCCGAGTTCTCATTCGTCCAGGAGAATCCTCGAGGTTTTCCAAAACTCGTAATGTACCCTCATTCTTATTGAGTGAAATGTCTCCTGCGTCTCTCGAATCACTATCTTCTTCAGAGTTTTCATCTTCCGTTACCGAACTGATCTCACCTCCTTCCTTTGGATTTGGGGATGGCCTCGATCCATTTGTATCTTGTGGAGCCGTAACCGTTTCTGGTGTCTGTTCTTTGGGTGTACCTGTTCTTGTATTACGAGTATTACGAATACGTCTTAAGGAGCCTTGCCGTCGTCTTCGGTGAGGTCTATTATTGCTGGCACCTGGTGTTTTTTTCCACAAATAATAAAACTCAACAAGTTCTGATGTGTCTTTATGAGGTAATAAATCTTTCCTTATTCTAAAAAAGTTTTTACCGAACTGACGTATGCCTTTCACAAACCTCTTTGTCTCTTCCTCGGTCCACTTTTTTTCAATACCTTTCGGCACTGGACACTTCACTAACGCTTGTAATGCTCGTCCCGGGTCGTAGCCCGAGTCGTGTAAAATGTCCAGGGCATTAATGGTCGTGTCGTCCCTACTGGCAGCAACGCAGCCATCGTCTGGTGAGCCGCCGTCACACATGCCCGCAAAGGCTGCCATCGAGCGAGCAGCCCGCAGGTACATAACCAGGTCCCGGTCGGTCGCCTGCGCGGGCATCCACCGGAGTTCCTCTCCGCCAGGACACGCCTCGTTTGCACCCAGCGGCCCGTTCAGCCGGATGTCTGGAAGACACGCGTATATATCCTTATCTTTCACGGGCTGACTAGGTGTTCCGACCCTTACTTCGCCTTGGTTCTGAGCCATGGTCGAAATCGATTATTTCACTTTTATTGCCGTCCACTATTTCCATCCACAACACATAATGTTTACATTGAAGACGAGAAATACGTTATAAATTTACTAAAACTATTTACAATCAAAATATGATTATTATCTGACGATGCGTGAAGTAACTATGCCAAAATGCATAATTATTATTGCTAATGGCTTCCAATGCAATTGACAATATGGTAAAAATGAAGCCTTTATGTTATCGATGCACTTGAATACATTTTTGTACATATAATATAGACGTCATAAACTGTGTTAAAGGGTTAATATAATCTCCATAAAATAATATTACCGTAATTACTATCTACAGGCTGGCCTTTTGTTTAGCTTCGCCTTTCTTTGACTCTCGCCATAGACGCTGTCAATAGACAAAAATTTCCATGTCTGCCAGCAATACTGTTAACATTACAAAGCAGCTTGACTAAATACATGAAACTTGAATGCCACGTATAATTAATTTAATGTATAAGGCTGTAATTTTGCCATTCCCCATTAATTTTACTTTTTAATTGTTAGTTATAATATTATCTAGACACAGGTTTAAATTTCGAAAAATTGCCTAAATACAACATAATAATTATATAAACACACATAATATTGCACCTTATGAAAGTGATTGCATCAATATGTATGAGTATATAGTAAATGTGTAGTGTGGTTTTTTAGCTATTATATTTGATAAGAACATTTATAATTTTTGTTTTATTTTATTGTAAATATTTAATGGTAATCATTTTCCTAAGGTAAAAGCCGCACACACACTCACACATACACACATATATATATATATGTATATATATATATATATATATATATATATATATATATATATATATATATATACACATATAGATGTGGTGTGTGCGTGTGTATTTTTACGTATGTTTGCATGCATATACAATCGAAATATTCCATTATAAAAATGTGTTACTATTTATTTGATTGCATTGATAATTTTTATTTTATTTGAAAATTACTTATTACGTTGTTATATATACTAAAATAATATAAAGTTTTTATCTAAATACCACTTTAGCAGTTTACGATATATATTCGTATTTAACAAATGTATGGCTATGTGCGCATTGTTCTCATTGACTGATTTTTTTGTTTTGTTTGACAGCAAACTAGTGAAAATAAACTGAATATTTTGTTTCTATTATTTTGTAATAAAAATAAATGCATCACGAAGTTAATTGCGATTAATGTGATTTCAGTTTATTGTAAATATGCCTGCACAGAAATCTACAATTTTTATGAGAACAGTTTCTTAATTCGTATGATTTGTTAAAGTATTAGCGCTAATTGATACAATGGATTCAGATGATTCAGACAACGAACCTTTAGCCACATTAGCAATAATAAAACATTCAGAGAAAGAGAAACAAATTAAAACACACGATTTGTTAGATGAACTCAAAGTGTCTAAAGTAAAGAAAGCTCATAAGCACAAGAAAAAGAAAAAAGGAAAACGGGAAAAAATTGAATTTGGTGCAAAGAATGTACAGTTGCCCAGTAACGAAAGGAGTAGATACCACATGAAAACAGAAATTCAAAGACCGATGGATGTATGGTTATATATGAAAGATTTAAATCCCAGTGGACCGTACAGTTGTTTGCTATGCCCAGAATGGTTTATCAATAGGTCGAAACTAGTGATACATTATATATTGAACCATAAAAAAGAATATTGTGGAATTTGTAGGTAAATACTTGTATTACTATACTTTTTAACATTTTCAACCATAATTTTCTTTGTCAAAATACTCATCAATTCTTCATTGGTGAACATACTTACAGAATTAATTCAATTACTGTTATATGTTGTCTTAGCACTACTTTTATTCACTGCTCACTATTATTTATTTAATATTGTGCGTATTTCAATCAGAGTCTTCCGATTTTTTGGATAAAGAAAGTTGTAGACCCAGGGGTCTACAAATTTCTTTATCCATTAATTATTGTGCATCGATTCTCAAAAGCAGCAACTTAGCCATTGGCATACCATAACAGGTAGTATCAAGAGTAGTCTTGGAATTTTAATTCAAAACTCAATTTAAATAGTTGCTTCAGTTTTTGAAATCCATGTTAATATTTTTTCTAATGACACATTTGTTTACTTGTAAGAACTTCAACTTATTTAACACTGGTTGCTGATTTAAGAAATCAGAATAATTAAAGTTGAAATTATCCAAACCTATTTTTTCTATTATAATGATTATTTCTTTGTGAAGGGGGAAACTTGTGAAAGTTTATTACATTAAATATTAGAGAACTATACAGATTAATACAATAATGCGATTATAATATTCTAAATTGAGTAATTGTAATGGTAAAGGGTCTCACCAGGTTTCCATACGAAATCTGCACTGGTGTCTTTTTTTGAAATTGTTGCTTCTGTTATATTGCTAGTGACTGGAAGTTATTTTCAGCCAATTTGTTTTTGCAAAAAAGGGGTTTCAACCCCTTACTTTAGTTTTAGTTTTTTTTCGAAAATTATAAAAGTGACAGGGCAGCTACTGATTAGCATTACATTCTATATTTTTTTATAATTTTCTGACCAACCATAAGGCAGCAAATAAAACTTAAAAAATAGAGGTGGTTTTTCAGAGCTAGTTCTTGGGTACACCGACCAAAAAAATCACGTATAATCACTAGGTACTCATCTATAATTCATAGCACAGTGCAGATTTCATATGGTAACCCGGTGAGACCCTTTTAAGTATGAGATGTATCGCTCTGTAGGACATGTGTTATTTAACATTGTTACTGCTGGTGTCTGGTGAATATGGCGGTAAATAGATTATCCAGCTTCCAATTCGTCTCCTCAGAGACAGAGAACCGTATCTTGATATTTAATACTTCACAGGAGAACCAACAAATTTGTGTTTATTGATGTATCAGAATAATTTAGCTCAAGAGTTTTACCATCTTTATAAAAGATTTTCTTGATTTGTTTGTGAAGTAAATATTTGTCTGTACATTTGTCATGTCTCTAACTGTGGAGGCACACTAAAGATAGATGCCCTTAATTGTCACATTAATGGACATTAGACATATGTGTTGCCATGAGACAACATGCTAATTTTTGAATGGTATTCATAATGCCATTGAACGTTATGCGATAGACCGTGTGGTGGTTTTTTTTGGCACATGAATGAGATTTAGTGTGTCAGTTAATGCGTATAGTGGCCACACTGCGTTTGTTAGTTTTTTTGGCACATGAATGAGATTTAGTGTCAGTTAATGCGTGTAGTGGTCACACTGCGTTTGTCCAAGACACTGACCTGTTAAATTAATATTAAGCATTGTGAAGCTATGGAGTGGCCAAATGAAAAAGTGACTGAGTTAGTCAGTCTAGCAGATTCAATCTCCATCTTGGAAATAACGCATTGTTTATCGGCGTTATTCGCTGAATGGAAGTGTAGCTACTCGATTTATTACGTTATTTCATGGAATAGTTTTACGCCTTAATTATTGCGATAATGGACATTAGATGTTAACCTTTAGTGTTGCCCCAGCATAAGAGAATGAATTTTAGCTAGAGATTTTACCAATTTCATTTGTGATTAGTGTATTGACAATAGCAAAAAATGATGGGAAAATAAATTACCACACCTTCTGCGGTAACCTCTGCAGATGGAGTAGAGCGGAAATTAGTTGTAATAAAGGTAAATAGAATATATTTCACTGGAATTAGAAGAGACTTAAAAAAATTACCATGTGTTATGAAAACAAAGGTGTTACTCATATTGTGTCTATGTAGTATTGAATTCTTTAACTGTGTACTAAACACTTGTTATTCCTTTCAGGTACTTTGTTGCTGATCGGCAAACCTGGACCACTCACTGGGAATATCATGTACCGATGCAATGTTCACATTGTTCTGAAAAATTTTCGACGGACCGAGAATTGCGTGTTCACTTTAGTGAAGCTCACCTGTCTGTACATTGCCGCTTATGCTACTTCATGATGGCTGACGGTGAAGAGTACAGCGAGCATCTCGCAAAGAAGCACAACGTTCTTAATGTTGATAACAGGGACAATGAAATATTGTGGGACATAGAATATGATGGTTGTCCGAAATTTACCTGTACACTCTGTGAAAGAACGGATATTCAGTCAATGGATTTTTTCCGACATTATATGTGTTATCATAGATTTACTTTGAAATGTTTGTCTAGTATTTTGGCTGGAAGAGATGTTCCGTTCTCAGTTTTTGGTGCCAACATAAGTGATGGCTTTTTGCATAATGAGTTAAGTGAGCACATAAAATTTGGATATGTCGACAGAGAACAGAAACCTTTTGTTGCTGAACATATTGAAAATTCTGAGAACAGTTTGAATCTACTTCAAGCTTTAATACCTGAGATAAAGCAGGAAACTTTAAGTGATACGGAAGATACAATTAAAGAATGTAATGATGTAAATTCCAGAAGTCGAGACATTCCAAACAATATGTTAAATGCTGATAATTTATGTTACAATGGAAAAGACAGTAACAGCGATATCAATATTGAAGGAAATGGAGACCCTACTATTCCATTAGCTGGTGTTAATGGCTTTATGTCTAACTATGAAGGTCATCAAGATTTTGACGTGACTTCTATAGAATTAATTATGATTTATAAAAGTGAAATTGATTACATAAATATGATAATTAATAACCTCAATTCAAGTGCCATGCCATATCTATGTAACATTAATTATGAAGAAAATTTGAAGAATGATGATATAATATGCCCCTTGTGTGAAAAATCAATTAATATGCAGTCGTTTAGTCACCATATGATCAAGATACATTTCCTCAAAAACTTTCCTCAATATTCTTGCCGTCTATGTTGTGCTTCCTTTGATAGTGAGGTCGAACTTCAGAAGCATATGGGAGAAGAGAGTCTAGAGTTTGAGAATTTGTATATATGCCAGTTTTGCCCTAACGATTTCAGTTCAAGACTCAATGCAAGAACACATTTATCGAGTCATTGGCAGGACTTGTGGAGTAATGTATGCACAAGTCCCCAGCTTGGTTTCAAGTGTCGCTATTGCTTTCAATTGTTTTGGAACGAGAATGATAGAGAGAGACACCATTGTGAATCTCACTACGCTAATAACAGAGAGGAATTTTATAAGTGCTCTGATTGTATGAAAGTGTTTAGTGATAAGGTAAGCCTAGAGTTTTGTCTGTAAGTCGATTGACTAAAGTTTAATTGTAAATGCAAATCACAATGCTGCATATGGCTATAATCAGTGTTATGTCCTTTTTCAATTCAGCACGGCAGCCATATTGTCCAAACATGACTAAATTATTACTTTTTTTAATTCAAAATTGAGGACCTAGTTTATACTTATGACTAATGGTACTCTGCTCCCCTCCAAATAACACTCAACGTGACGGTATATCCTGACATCAGAGACAGCGAAGGGATCTCTCAATGTTAGGTAAAATCTTCATCGGTCCAGTGAAGTATTAATTCAGAGGCAGATAAAATCCATCATACGCACCGGATGTCTTACTGGAGGTTACAGTACAGACATTGTATTACAATAAAATATGATCCGTAATAGCTACATTAGTTATTATTAATAACTTCGCTGTTTGGGGCAACTGGTCAGTAGACAACATAAATAACAGAAGAAAATGCATGCGGGACCATGATTCCCTTGATGAAAGTTTATTAAAAAGAGTCCAAGTGATGCCATTTGAAGTGAAAAAAACAGAAACTGTGTCTAACAATGGCTAACAATTCTCAGTAAATAGAATTTTTTTGTTGAACATAAGTTGCCACCCCTTGACAACCATTGCCTCTTAGGCAGTTCTTCAGTTTTTAATCTCTTTTTTAATTCATGTAACATAGAAATGTCACTGCATGTAAATACCTACCCATTAATATGGTCGCTGGACCTCAAGCTATTAGGGACTCTGATACCGGAAATTGAACAGAAGTGAATGGCTGCATCTTGGACTTTTCAAATACATCATATTAAAGAGAATGAATTCTTAGATTGCATTTTATAGTGCATTAATGGGTGTTACTCAAAGTAGGCTCTGCTTTCAAAGATATACACTCGTATACATCGGAATTATTGAGTAAAACACTATATTTTCTTTTTAGGCACGTGTTTCACTACTGTATGCAAATGAGCTTATTTGTTCTCAGAAAACAAATATCTCGATGTTTAAACTGAATTTTCATGAATAAATCAAAGATTGCATGATGGATGACATTTATTTTTCTGAAAGGCCTGGATGAAATATGAACGGATTGCTGTAGTGGAGGATGGTTCTCTTTTATGACTGTTTTTTCACATAAACTCTAAAAAAAATTTACAAATATATACATTCCACTCTATAGCAACTGTTTTGTTAGTCTCTAAAGAAATACTATTATGAATCAATCTTACAAAAAATGATGTTATCATCTTTTTTCTCAGCACTTTAAGCTCCACTTTTATTGGTAACACTTCAAAAGAAAATCTTATTCTGGGCATTGTATCTTTATTTTAAGTTCGCAGTGTAAGTCAACTGGTGTATATATTTTACACCAGTTTTCATCACCTGTTACAATAGTAGTAGTTTGACTTTGTCGAATTTTTGTGTCATTTGAGTCACCTATCTATATGATTGTTTTTATGTCATATAAATTGTGAGGTATCCATTTAGCACAAAACTAGATGTTCGTATAGGTTGTATCTGCTCATAGGTAGTTCTGTTGTCTGCTTCTAACAAGACCCGCGCAGCGTTATTGATTCCTTTGAACACAGTTATCGCTGGATGCCCTTGAATATTGTCACCAAGTGATAATTAATTTTGTCTAATATGTGTCCAGCGCTTACTTTTAAGTATTATCATTTTATTATTGCCTTTGCTTCTCGATTCTTCTTTTGTCTTCTCCGAGTTCATATAGGTATTTGATAATTTTTATTTGTTTTTAAATTTTATTTATTTTTGAGCTCTTTGTATAATTATAATATGATGACATGAAATATTATAATTTCAAAAGTTTTTAAGAATAATGAAATAAGTGTGTATTATTTACCTTTTATTATGCTCTTGTATTATGGTTGTCGGTAGACTGAGTTTATAAAATTGGGTATTTGACTAAATTTTTTTTATTTCATTAATCATAATTTCAAGGTACAAGCTGATGAAGAGTGAAATTTTTTTTTAATAATCTTTAAAATTGACCAAGTTATAAAAGTTTATAATAAAAATTTAACCTTTAGAGAAGGACGGCAATACTGTGTTGTGAGGTCATTTTTAATCACAATGAAATGAAACTACGTGATGTAGTATTATTTCTACTTTCTTTACTAAAACAAAGTACAAATAATACAACATCATGTAGTTTAATTTAATTGTGAATAATGAATTTCTACAAAATTAACGCCAAATATATTCAATATTCGTCATTTTTAATAATCAGAAACAGGGATATACCCAACTCTATCTGTATCTTCAAATTTAGAAGCCTACAACTGGCTTATTTTTCAATCAATTTTAGAATTTTTTCAAGGCTGGTTTTTAATTAACTTATATTTCACAATATTGTACGAAAAATATCAAAATTTAGAATGAGTCAACCACCATATTGTTTCTTAGTCTTTTTCGCTTAACAAATGATTCGTGGGAGACACAATTTTTTTTCTAATCTACAATCATTATTTGTAAATAGCATGAGTCCTTAAATTGACCTTCGTTTACCACAACTCAGTATGGTACCAAAGGGTACTGGCTGAGTACGATCAGCAAAAGTTTGTTGCAGGTTTGGTTTGTACATCATTACTGGCGGCAACATGGTAATGAGAATGGCGGCAGTAACTGCCAATACGTACTGAAATGTGTGCTGTGCTGTCTTGTATTTTCGAGGGTGGATCTGTTGAGAGAACATTTTGACAGTTGGCACTCGGAGTATAAAAAGTTCTACTGCACTTTGGGCAGCTGCTCGAAACCATTTGCAAATATAAAGTCGTTGAGAATTCACATTAAGGTAAGTATTAATTGTCTTTTTACATTAACGTATCAATGATTTGTAATGCTAATTTTCCTTGCAAGCAGATTGAAAAACTATGATTACTTCCTGAATAAAAAGATTGTATAGGTGATACAAACTTTATTCTCAAACACACTGCTGTTTGCTATGAAGTATAGATAAATAATGTACAGTTACAGTACAATACAGTAATGTTGCAGAACTTAAATATTTCCAATAATTCGATTTTGACAACTTCAATGAATACTTTTAAAAGACCTCTCATTAGTTTCGATTCAGAGTTTGTAGTTCTTACAATTTGCTATTGTTGAAACTATGGAATATCATATGAAATATTGTTGAAACTATGGAACATCGAGCAATAAATTCTTAAATTCAATTGAGGTTATCCTGGGAAGGTTATCTTAATCTCATCAAATTAATTTGGAAATTCCCAGTGGTACGCATTTTTAAAAAACTTTTTTTCAAATAACTTATCTTCAAACTAGATTTTTGACAGGTTTAATTCGGTTTTCAATGTTGTTACTGATAATCTCTGTGATATTGTGGATACTCAGATAATATAATGGTATGACAGGTAAGGCAATATTCTGCCTACATTCAATTTGTTGTTTGCTGCCACCATCAGACCATGAGAATGTATTGGAAAAAATTCTTAATTACTTGCATGTTATGACTATTAGACTAGAATCGAAATTTGGTATTATTGGTGAAAATTGTTAACTGCAATGTATCATTTTCTGTCCATCCATTATAAACACAACACAATGTTATCATCATGTGTGTTTATAATGGATTTTTTTGGTTTAATTAGTGTTGATTATGATGGTATAACTTAGTGTCGATTATAATGATATAAAAACATTTTGTAAATGTATGAAATTCCAAACATCTTTCAAAAAAGTTTATGACGATATTCCTCAGAAAAACGGTTGCCTAATCTTTGTTTTCAAAAGTTGCTGCTAAAGAAATAAAATTAATGTATCGGAAATTGATGTCGATTGGCTCTTTTGGTTCCAGAGATGACTTAAGACAACTGTAAGACATCATTATTAGAAAGTCTTATAGCAAAAATTGTGAACACTGGAGTAAAAGAATTGACACTGAAGAATTTGAAAATTGAAAAGATTTTCATGCCGATGAATGTGTCATTAACCTGAAAGAAGTTCAGAAAGATGAACACAATATTAAATACTTATTCTACAACAGTAACTCCGTTACTTACAACAGTAAGTATTGAGATTGTAAGACTTGCTTTTAAATTGCAGGTTTACTTAAATATGTATGTAGTAGAGTCCAAAGTTCCCGGCCGGACGTGGATTTAATGGAGAGATATAAAGAAAAGCTATTTTTGGAATTTTCCCCTTAAGAATCGATTTTTATATATAGCGCCCGGTATGAAATTTTATGAGGAGTAAAATCAGAAGTTCAGAGCGATAAAAAGTGTAACAGTTTGTGGGTTTGGATGTAGGAGGTAATCTCCTATACTACTTATCCAATTTCAAAAATTCTTTCACCAATATTTAGAAAGGACCTTCAGGATGAACATAGATTGTATATTATCTTGTTAAAAAAATTTTCATGACCAGTTTTGCAACGTATATCAAGAAAAAAACAGTCGAGGGAATGCGTTTCTTATGAACGCTGCCTTAACGGTAAAAGATATATTGATAGATGATATCGATATTTATATATAATGTTACCTGTTTTATACATTCCGAGACAATCGTAATTAAAACTCAAGTGGTGCATTGGACCTGACATACACAATGGTTTTTTATTTTTCAATATGATCCCCATATGCATTTTCCGCAGCGCTTAATTAACATTTCTGTACAATAAAAAATATTTAAAATTTTTGTTCTCGAAGTGTTCACCTATTTATCCATGACAAATTTTCTTCCCTTAGGTTAGGCTTCAAATTAAATAATTACTCCGAGCTAAGTCACTGTATGAGTTTTATAAAATCATATTCGTTTATGGTGGCTTCGGGAATAAACAAAGTATGAATTGATGCATTATTGTGAAGCAATAACACTTCTTATGACAATTTTTTCTTATCTGTCTTCTTTTATGTCATCTCCTTACTGGTAAATAGTGTAGTACCCATTTGTTACAGTTATATATTTTTGTCTAAATTCCATCAAAATATTCCCTCTGAACACAAAATAAATTGTATACGTAAATTGTATACGAAATTGCTCTTGGATGACATCACTCCAGTACACCAACTTTTAGACAAAGAATCATTGTAAACAACCATGGTTTATGGAAACATTTTTGGATTATGTCATAATAATTATTACCAAAAAGAAATGAGCATGTCTAAAAACAAAATCATTGGGAAAAAGGGATTGGAAGAAAAAGTGAATTGATGGCCAAGCTACTTGATGGCCTAAATATTTAGTGCAGATTAGAACTCAGAAGGGATAATATTTCTTTTGCATATGTGAAAAAAGAAACGCGAGTTCCATTGAAACTTAAAATTGTCAACCTGTGAATAAACCATAGACCAATAGATGTCCACTTGGAGCTAGATAGTTGAGTACTTGGAACAGGAGCTTGGTAGAGTACAAAATAATCTAGATAAATATATTTATAAACCATACCTTCCTGGTGTCTATTAAAGGTAATTCCTTCTGTATACGCAAAACTGAGCAGGAATGATTTGTTAGTGTTGCGTAGAAGGTTTTAAAAGACCAATACTGACTGAAAGTTTGAGTACTTTGATTTAGTTATAAGCTCCAAAACGAGTATTTAGGGGTGCCAACACTGTTGAAATTGCAGCGTAACGGAAATTTTTAGTGAAAGGTAAAAAAGGCTATAGTGAATCCGTTTGATATCTGTCGGTTATATATCAGTGTTGACTAATATATAATGAATGTTTGGAAAGAAAAAATTTAAACTGTTTCTCAGTTGATTGTATTCAATAATTGTGACGTATTACAGTATCGGCTACCCATCTCCATTTGTTTGGCGAAGAATATATTCCATCAAAAAATAATCCTGTAAGTTTTAAATTTGAAAATATGTCGGAGGTGGTTCTCGTGATAAATGTTTCGTCATACGAAGCATTGCTTAATGAACTAAATAGATAAAAATCAGACAGCACCAAATGTGGTGAACAAGGGGGATGTAGAATCATATTCCATCCCAGCATTAATAATTTTAATCGAGTAATATTTGCAACATTATCATGCGAAAAATGTTTGTCATAATGTAACGTTGCTGAGAGAGTTCTAGTCTCAAATCATGAAACTGCCTACAGGACACTGTTGTGGCAATAGTTGTATTACTAGGATGTATAACTTAATATATGGTTTCATTGATATCCCACGAAACAGAATATTATTTATTTGGGCATTGGTTTGCCCAATTCCTTTTGACCGTACCGCTGACATGATTCACATACACAAATTATTTCTCATACTCGGTGATAATACGGCCCAAGTAATTGAATGTATGTCGAAGTGATAAAAGTCGTGTACATATGTCTGCACCATAATTGAGTCGATCCTGACTCAATTGTCTGTATCTGTATTTGTAGGCTTCATTTTTGTAAATGTTTCTTTTATTGTACACTCAAAGCATTCAAGTTGAGTAACCAAAGCTAGTGTAGAAAGTCTGGAATGTTCAGCTAGTATAGAAAGTCTGGAATCTTCATTTTAATTTTTTAATATTCAAGTCAACCAGATTGGCCAGATCTGGGTTGGTTTCTTATTATATATTAAGGGACCACTCTGGATTCATCATTTTACATTAGCTTCGGAGTCAGTATCGGGAGGTTTTGTAGTAGCTTTAGAGACAGCATCGGATATATGTATACTGCATATCGCTTTTGCTGTCGAATGATCAGATCGAAATACTTAACACAAGCAGTAATGCATATAGGTTTTAACATTGTCTATATTTTCTTGATGTTTTCTCGTCACATTTTAAATGTTCTCAAAATTCAAAATTTTTTTTTAAATATCCTCTTTGTTCATAGCCACCCTGATATAATTAGAAACATTTTTAATAAAAAACATTTTTAATAATTTTAAAAAAATTTACACATATTAATTTTAGTGAATAATTTAAACTTTCAGTTTCAAATCAAAGGTATGGACCGCATAATTTTACTCCTTGTGCATTATGACTTAACCTGAAGGGGCCTCAGAAATTCTATAGATATCAATATTTTTACAGGAAGTTTTTACACAATATTAATAACAATATTCAAACCAGAGTAATAGTTTTTCTGTAATATATTTTTAAATTTTTTCTAGTTTTACAGCCTTCAGGGGAGGTAATTTCTTAAAGAGTAGAATAAATAAATTATTATAAATAAATTTGTCATATGTATCCTCCAGAATATGCACACGGGGACAGGCATAGGCAGTGAGATGAGGGATGGTGGGATGCGTGCCTGTGTGGTGTGTGGACGTGAATTCGCTTCGGCGCGAGCTGCTGGCGCACACATGGCTTTGGCGCATGGTGCTGGCCGGTACAAGTGTAAGCTGTGTGAGGAGACATTGCAGAGTGCTGATGAAAGGTTTGGTTATGATTTTTTGTTTAACAAATGGGGTTATAGGAGACTGCCGAAAGACCATATAGTGTTGTGTCCATATATTTAAAAATAACAATGAATGCTCTGAATAAGCTCATTAAATTTTTTTTTTTAAATCATCAGTCAAACAAATAAGAAACCCATTAAAAAAAAAAATTTTTTATATGTGTAATTTGCTTATTTATTATGCATATTTATTGAAGATGGAAAATGTTTCTTATATCTTATTAACATTATTGAATGAGATAAAAAAAGAAATTTAAACGTTAGGAAGAAAATATGAATTTCTATCATGTTTTAATTTGAAGGTGATTTTCCTTGAATTATAATTTTTTTTTCATTTTTAAATCTTATAATTTAGCCCTCTTTCGATTGATCTTTAAAATAATAATTGATTTGAGATAGACTTGTTTCCTCGTTAAATATATTTAGGCCTCATAAGAAAACAAATAACAAGGGAAACAAGTTCTTCTAATATCATTTTTCTGAGCAGCTTATTCTAAGTACATATTTTTATATTCTTTTTTACAGGAAATTGCACTATTTGTTGAAGCACCCAGGTCGAGCGCCTTTTGAATGTGCGGTCTGTGGGAAAAGCTTCCAGAATAAGTCCTCTCTCTATATGCATCGTTCGCATCATCACATCCTGAATCGCCCTACTTACACCTGCCAGTACTGCAACAAGCAGTTTACTGTATGTCTATTTCATATATATGTATATTAAAAATCTTGTTGCTAAGTAGTATTGTCGTCGTGGTGTGTCTTGTTGCTAAGTAGAAAATAGTGTCATCGTGGTGTGTTGAATTGATCACAAGGGCATATGGCCTTTGATGGCGTAGTACACTGCAAGGATCTGGGTCCGATTCCTGGCCGCGCATTGAGTGGTGTTGGACTGGTGTTCTGGTTGGCTGCAAAAGATTGCTTTCATAGCAATAAGTCCGCTATATGTATCAACAGTATATATTAAAATTACCGAAATAAATAAATAAAATAATAAGATATTCATGATAGTTTAGTAATAATTTAAGGTAATGTACAAACGTTTCTAAAATATCTGGGTCCCCTTCCTGGCCGCTTGTTGAGCAGGGCTGGACTGGTGTTCTGGTTGGCTGCAAAAGATTTCTCTCGTATCAATAAGTCCACTATATGTATCAATATATATTAAAATTACCTAAATAAATAAATAAAATAATAAGAAATTCATGATAATTTAGTAATAATTTAAGGTAATGTACAAACGTTTTTAAAATATACTATTCTTAGTCAGCGACTAATGGTATAAATTGAATAAGGGGGTGCAGATTTCAAACCTGTTTGGGTTTCCAATTGGACCTATTGGGTCTAAATGTTACAAATACATAAATATGTACTAAAATGAAAGAGATTGAAAATTAAGTAAGGAAAAACTTTACGGTATTGCATTTTTCTTTAACACATATTACATATTGTAATGTTTAATGAACTCTGATTATTCTTGTGAAGGTTGACTGTTTCCTGTTATAAACTTCTTTCAGTTTTATGAATCAATTTGTCTTAAAGGAACACTTTTTTAGAATTGATTTTAGAGTTTTATTGTTTTATTTTCATTTTCAATAGCAGAAGGAAATGTAGTTTAGTGCTATTGAGTAGATTTAAATATATTTTTGATTTTGGCGGAAAGAAAAGGTTTAATAATAGTATATAAAACAAAAAATAAAAGCAGCCTTGTTCAATGATATAGTTTGTGTGTATACTATAAATTATAAATTGTAATATATTTTGTAATACTAATGGAGTGGCATTTTTATTGTTAGTTCCTTTTTAATGATAGATTAAGAATAGTAAATCCATTCATATGTATATAACCAACATGCCACTTGATATATCACCTTTTTGCTTACAGAAAAAGGACTCGTACCGGGAGCATGTGTTGATCCACGCGGGACCACGGCATGCATGCTCATTTTGTCCAGCTCGTTTTGTCCAGCGTTCCAACATGTTGCGCCATGAGCGACGCCATACTGGTGAACGGCCCTACGCTTGTTTGCATTGTGGACGTGCATTCGCTGATAAGGGAGCGTGTAATTCACATATGAGGTGTGTATTCATATATGTGTTCGCTTTGCTTCAATGGAAAAAGCCTCACATACCAAGTTTATTATAACCTATCCAAGGTCACGCTTGCTTTTTATTAACAAGGGGCATTGCGGTTGTTTGTTTGCTGACAAAATTGGCAATAATTAAGTGCACATAGAATGCTTTGCTTAAGTTAGTTTTGTAAATATAGTTATTCCATGTTAATTTTTGCTGATGATATGCAGATTTATTCAGTAGTTAACGATGTATACCAGATTACAATTACTACAGATGACATGAATATTGTTGTTTACTATTAGCTATACTCCATGTGTAGCTAATAGTTGTGAAATACAACAAAACATATTTTTCAATTGATTAAAAATAAATTGTCAATGGTTAATTCCGTATTCATTCCGTACCTATTATAATGAATTTTAATTAATTTCTTAATATGCTGTAGGAGATTATCTCGATATTAAATTGTTAAAAGTATTTGAAATTGGATCAAATCCTATTAACTTTAGTTTTCGAAGATTAATATGTAACTTATTCTTAACCCAACTAGAACCTGGGCACTCATTAGGCAATTAATACAGAACGCACCATACAACTGAAATTCGCAACAGCTGTACTGCCGAAATTTAATTTTCGACGTGTGGAAAAAAATTCAAGAATCAATTTTTTTCATATTCAAATTCAAGTGTCGAATTAATATGTTTGTATCATTGGCCAAAAAATTGTTATAGTGAAACTTACAATGCTCATGAAATTCGAAGAATCAGTGAAATCATGAAACTCAACATAAATTATATACAGGCACTCGAAACAAATTCATAAACATTGTAAAAAGAAGCAGTGTCAAACTGATTATTCAATAAATTGTTACAGTGAAACTCATACAAAACTCATGAAATTCAATGAAATCATAGAAACACAACATAACTCTAAATTATATACAGGCACTCGAAACAAATTCATAAACATTGTAAAAAGAAGCAGTGTCAAACTGATTATTCAATAAATTGTTACAGTGAAACTCATACAAAACTCATGAAATTCAATGAAATCATGGAAACACAACAGAAATCTAAATTACATACAAGTAGAAAAAATTCATAAACTTTGTAAAAAGAAGCCGTGTCAAAAGACATGTCAAATTGATATGTATGTACCATTGGCGCACATGGAAAAAATTGTTACAGTTGAAACTGTTATTTTAATTTTACAACTTTCTTCCTTGAATTTGGTATAAAATTCTGAAAAAAGTGATGTAATTTTCGTAAAAATAAGATGATAAAAAAAAGATGGTAAAAAAGCAAGGAATTTTCTTTGTTTCATCATATATTACTATAGTATTTTCTAAGACTGTGAAATAGTATTTATTACTCATTTTGTATACTTCCGTTGTATGTAACATAACCTCCGAAATAAAGGATAAAAAAATATTTCATTCATCTGATAAGTGCAAGTATTCTAAAAATAATCCATGTCCACGGCATTTTATGCGAGTTATGTAGAAAGAAAATATTTTTTTCTGGAGGAGATAAAATGATATTTTTTTATTTATCTATTTACCCAATTATTTTTTTGTTTGCCATAAAGAAAATTTTTATTTGTGGATGTAATAATGGTAATAACTGAAAACTTGAAGTAAAATTCAAATTAATTTTAAAATCAGTTTATTCATAGATTGTCACAAGATATAACATATTATTCATAATTACCAATAAATAAGATATAATGATTGTTACGAACAAATTGTTCAAGAGTCGGAAGAAGTAATAATATAACATTTGTAATAATAACTTCTGCTTTTATAAACACGTTTCTTTGTTTATATAATGGCTAATCCGCATTCCTCGCAGCTGTGTAAAACACTAGGTTATAATATAGTCTTAAAAATATTGAAGTAAGTTTTGCTTTATAGTAGAGTCAAATTATAGTGTTGATGTTATGATGGTTTGTAATATTTATTGCAGGTAGCAACAAAGTTAGACTGGTGTCGCCCACAAAGTTTTCCAATATAACTCTCCAACTAATTCTCCAATATAAGTTATTGGAGAATATTGTGGGCAACAATTATGTATCCCAATAAATGACTGCACTAAAAACATACCAATTTACGGTAAACATATTCTTGCCGCATTTTTCGAGCGAGACTAAATGAGTGATGCCGCTATTTTTTCGTTCCCTTTCACATTCCTTTGTCACTGATGATACATCCGTCGATATAATAAATAACCAATAGTCTTCTTTTTAATAAAATCATAAAAATATGATTCATGCCTGATAATACTCAATTACTTGATTGCTACATTGTCGTATTGCAATTTGTTTATGATAATTGGAAATTAATTTTGTGACTGTTGAATTTTACTGTTAATTGAATTGTCAATTTTTTTAAATTATATTAATTTCGTGGAATATTGATTATTGATTTTAATGAATAACAATAAATGACGCCATTTTGATTTCATCAAGTATAAATATTTACTTTAAATGTCATAAAGCAATAAACACACTAACATTGCTAAAAATATTAAAATGTCATGCGGGAAAACTGTCATTGAAGTAAAATTATTAGGGGTAGTATATATGTAAGAAGCTTGTTACTATTATGTAATTTTTATAATTTATTTTTTAGAAGGGAAATGTCTTAAATAAAACTTCACATACATGGATTTATATCATATGGTTTATACATAAAATGACGATTATAGCTCCTTAAAAGTGCAGGATTGTTTTTTGAAGAGTGCTCCATGGCCGGGTAATTTAAGGCCACAAATCTTGATCTGTAACCTAAATTTTTATTAATTCTAATATCTATTTTAATATTTATAATATACTATTATATATATTTATTGTAAATATTTTTAAAATCCTCTATAAATAAAAAGTAAAGGATTGGTTCGATATTACTATACTTATAATTAGGAACTAGTGACTAACCGTATTTTGTAAGACTTACACAGTATTTGTTTTTACAATACATGTTTTAGTAATTTACAAATCATAGTATGGCTTTTAATATTTTGCTTACTAAATATTTTTAATGTACCAAAAATACTTTATTATCCAATAAGTCTTTAAGAAATTGATACTCTTATATCTGCAAGCGGTTTCAAGATTATATGAAAGACTATAAATTACTATGGACAATAATTCTTATGAAAATTTCATCGTAGTTTTCATAAGTTATCTATGTGTTTTTATTTCAGGACGCACACTCGGGACCAGGTGCACACATGTCCTTATTGTGGTCAGACATTCGCGCAAAAGCCAAAATTGAAATATCATATTAGAAGACACACAGGAGAGAGTAAGTTGTATGTTATTGCTCAATGTCATTTTTGAATTATATATTTTTAAGTACCATCACACCTAATGCAAACTTGAAAACTATTAATGCTTTTTTATATTATTCATTTTCATTCATCTAGTTATAGGTGGACAAAGAATTACTGCCCAAATAAGAATATGGGCATTTATTAGTTTTCTTTTAACATAACTGCCTTTTTAATAAAATTGGTATTGAATATATTTGGCGTTAATTTTGTAGAAATTCATTATTCACAATTAAATGAAACCACGTGATGTAGTATTATTTCTACTTTCTTTAATTTCTTTACCACGACCTAGGTTTCGGTGTATTACAACATCTTCAGGTGGGCTATTAGCAATGATATTAAAAATATTAAAAATAGCCACCCACCTGAAGATGTTGTAATAGAACAAAACCTAGGTTGTGGTAAAGAAAGTAGAACTAATACTACATCACATAGTTTCATTTAATTGTGAATAAAATTGCTATTTTAATAAATTTTTTAATAAAATTTTTATGGATCTTATTTAGAGGTTATTGCATTTAAGGACGTATTTACAAAATCCTGTTGCTAGAGAACATATGAGCTCTAAGAAAACCACAAATGACCGAAATCTGCTCTCTCGTGACCCCCCATGAAAACAGATCTCACTCATATGTGAGGCAAATTAAAAAACGAAGAAACATTTTATGAATGCTTGAACAAAAACAAGAGAAGAATGATTACTAAAAATCATGAAAGATACTAATTAAAATATACCATGTTTCCTCGTGACGCTTTTTCTTTCTCACCAACCTGTCCATGTTTCATGGACAAATCTACGTTTTGACATTCTATTTTACTTACAGTGACATTTTTATAAGGCCAGGAATTTTTTACAGTGGAATAAGTGTTTGAGTCTCCATCGGCAATCAATTGTGAATAACACAATAATGAACAATTATGACATTATGAAATAAAATATTTCAAATCCATAAATTTATTTACCTTCATTACGAATGGTCAATCCAACTACATTAATAGTGAATATACATTAATAGTGTAGCCCAATCACGAATATTTTTGTTCAGAGTGGCTGGTACTACAAGCACATCTCAGCGCGTTAAGGCGTAGCCGTTGTGTTTAACATACTAATTATAAGGATTATTGAAACTATTTTTTCATTGGCTAAATATTTTTCTTTTCCTGTTTTACTATCGCATTAAATTGTTTTTTTTGACAAAATAAAGAAGACGAAATGAGCATTTTACTGTTTTTTCGCATTTCAAACTAAAGTATAATTATTTGAAGTGAATCCTCTAAACTTATCACTTTTTAGCGATTTTGGCGAGGAATGAATCGCAAAAAGCCGATTTTCATGAAATAAATATAAGAAACCAATAAAAAGTAATCCCATTGAATTACAGATGAAGGTTTGATCTATTCTTTCATATCCAAATTATTATACTACATATTCTCGGAGTTTAGAGTAAACTTGACCAAATTCGATGTTTTCCATCTTTATGTTTAACAATGTTTAACTGTCTTTTTCATATTGGCGATTTGCCAATGTTCTACTTTGGTCTGGTTTCTTGGTTTTTTCTCTTAATGGACTCGGTGGAAATGGTGTATTGTTTTTATCTTATAACTCATTTTGGCCATTAGGGAATCCACAGAATGTCATTAAACTAAAATATAAAAGATATGTATGCTTTAATTTTGTATTAAAATTCATGATTGTGAGTAGCTTTACCGACACATTGTAAGCACGTTGTCCAGGAACACAACCATGAAGATTCGTTAAATAGTTTTTTACCTAGTCCCTACTTACAAATTTACATATATAAATATGAAGTTATAAATATGAATCGGTACGTTTATAGTTACTATATTTTATTTAGATATATTATTTTTAAATTAAAAGTGCTTATTTAGTAGTCTTAACTAATATTATAAATCTGAAAAGTGGTTCGTTTGATACCTAATAACTTTACAACCAAGCAACAAATCTTTATCAAATTTGATAAGCATAATTGATTGAGTATCATATAGGATGTTTGTTACCTACAGTTTCATTCGCATGAAATACCAATACCACTAAAAGTGTGTCTGGAAGTTTGTTAATCAATTGCATCTAAATGGCTAGACAGATTTTCTTGAAACTTGGTACGGAACAATTTTATGATAAATATCATAAAATTTCGAATAAGTTTTATGATAAATATCATAAAATATCGAATAAATATAAAGGCTACATTTAACTCCAGAAATAGCATAATTCTTATAATATAAAACTCTGTGTTTTTTAACTAATAATAAAAACATAACACAATAATAATTCAATAAATTTTTGAGTTTAAACATTATATAAATTTTTGCTTTCTGCACTCCTTCTCCATATAAACTTTAACTATGCCAAATCTCAAACTCTTCCGTGCACGTAATATGTTTAAAAAGAGGTCCAAAGTTTTCTATTGACATATTAATATATAGATTTGTATTATGACATGTCATTATATGGTGCAATGTATACTTTGCCTATATCTATATCTCTATATCTAAGTAGAGCTAATTCAAAAATCTTAATTTTTGAGTTATGCATAGCTTTGAATTCCTTAACTCGTAGTGAGTTAAGGAACTAGCTACCAATAAAAATATTCAAAAATAGTTCTACTACTCAATGTTAGATGATGCTAGAAGCCCCTTTTGTTGAATGAGTAAACCCCGCTTCTCCCCCACCAAAACAAGGGCATCGCTACTTGCAGTCAGTATTACAAGTCGAATGCACGTGCCCGTCAAATCAGAGTTATTTTAAGTCGATTCCGTGTTATTCAGTTGAACCAGGAAACTGTAGTAAGATTATTTCGAGTTGTCACCGTTTTGAAGATCGCCGTCTGAGTAAATTAAAGTAACATTTTGAGTTGAACCAGTAGGGATAGTAAGGTGAGTAATGCTTTTGTTTTTATTTAGAATTGTTACCGTGTTCTTGAAATTATTTTGAATTTACAGTTGTGTCTGTTTTGTTAGTGGCGATTGGAGTTTTCATCTTAATAATATACTTTATTTTCATCCTAGCAACTGCACAGCTTGTTCTGTTTTTACTGAACAGTTTTTAAGTTAGAGCTGTTTAGATGGGTTTCGGTATGCCACGTCCAATTTCACTTATCAAATTGACAATTTCTATTTCAGGAAAAGAATGAATTGTGGACAGTTTTTAGTAAATATGGTTGTAGAAAGGAACAAAGAAAACATCAGCCCAAGCACGTTTAAACAACTGCAGACTGATACACCAAATTATTACATTTCACCAATCCAAAGTGACGAAAGTGACATTGACAACACAAATGAGGATCCCAATTTCTGATTGATTAAAAAAAGTAAGACACCATCTAAGGTCATATCTACTAGTTCATCGTTGTCTTCATCCAGCACCAGCAGTAGGGGCTCTAAGAGTTCATCAAGTTTTAGTAGCTTGTCAGACACTGAAGATGATTGTGCACATGTACAAATTGACCCTCAAAATGCTATGGTTGCTGAAATTAGTGCCCAAGAGCCCGGATAGAGGAAAAAAGGGTAAAAATGAAGTACAAAAACCAACGATGTAGAAATGGAAAGTTCCAAAAGTGCTGAGCAATTCTGGTAAAGCCTACCAGTCTTTGTCGAAATTGAAGATACAAGTGTGAGAGAGAAATGTCGGATCCCCCTGTGGAGAAAAATGTAAATATAAGACAGATGAAATATCACGGCAACAGCTTCTTGATGCATTCAGGGACTCGGTAAGCTTGAAAGGCAGAGAGAATTTGTAGTAAGACACTCACAAAAAATAAAGCCTAAATATCGATACTCAAGCACACAAGATTTTAGAGCTCTTAATACCGCATTTTATTTTCAGGTTGATGGATCCAAAATTAGGGTATGTAAACCATCTTTCAAATTCACTCTTGACGCATATTATAAATTGATATAAATGGCACTTTCCAAGAAGTCGGAATCAGGAGTCATACATGCTGATTTGAGAGGAAAACACGGCCATCAACCAACTATTGATCCACAAATTAAACAGAGTGTTATAGATTTTATAAATTGTATTCCAGGAATTGAATCTAACTACTTAAAAGTTCAAACAACAAGAGAATTTATTTTAAGTGATAAATCATTGGCCGATATCTACAGAGATTATAAACAACTTCGTGAAAAGGATGGTTTAGCTTTTGCCACATCTTCCACATTCAACAGGATGTTCAACACTGAATTCAACATTTCTTTTTTCGTACCAAAAAAAGATCAATGTGATCTGTGCGAAAAGCACAAGAACTTAGATGTAGAAGAAAAAGGCAAGTTAGCCAAGAATATGAATAGCTTCTGAAAGAAAAAGCTTTGACAAGAACTGAAAAAGAAAGTGACAAAAATAGGACCGATGGTACTATGGTAGCAGTTTAAGACTTGCAGGGAGTATTGCAGATTCCAAAGGGATAAATATCTCTATTCTTTTATAAATCAAGGATCAACTGCCTCAATTTTACTATCGGCGATTAACGGGCAAAAGAAGCTGTGTGCTACTTTTGGGATGAAACCGAAGGTAAGAGAGGAGCTGTTGAAATTAGCAGCTGTATACTCGACTACGGTAAAGCTCAGGTAATCGGTAAACTCGGACAAAATAAGTTTATGTTGTCTGTCTATACCTACACTGTCAACAAGTTGAGAGTCAAGTCCATTACTCACAAGTATTTAATACGTGAATACACACAAAATGAAGGTGACAGTGTTCATAGTGTCATTGAGAAACAAATGAAAAGATACTTGCAGCCAGGTTCCATCTATATAACAGAGCAATATAAAATTTTGATTGGTACAGCAAAAAAGACGGGAAAACCTTACACGGTCGCAGAAATGACGCATTATAAGTTTAGACAAGGAGAGAATTCAAGTCAATTAGCATGACATTAAGGTTCTCAGGGTTGAAAAAGAACACTCTATAGCTATTTTGCTATAACACATCATTTACAGAGGAAATGTATAAGAAAGCTTGTGTGCGAAAGAGGATGTTCCCCATAAGAGGATCCGGATCTGCCCTTAGATCAATCGTTATTTTCAATTGGTTTGACACATGCATACACTGAGAAAATAGCATTGTCTATTGCAAAAAAAGACATACAAGAATTGATTGACGAGAATGTCATTCCAAAATCCTATTATGTTGTTTATTATAAAGACGTTTTGGGCGATAATTATAATTGACTGCTTTATTACTATTAAAGTGTTTGCATTCTTAACTACCGAGATTATAAAAGAAATATTACTAAAAAAATGGTTCAGATGAAAAAGTGAAAAACCCAAATTATGTTGGTAAGTGTATACTTAAAAAATAATCAACTTTATACTTAAGCATGTAATATTTTAAATACTAATAATGGCACTTTGAGATCATAATTATTGAAAATCACAATTATATGATTTAAGTAATTGTGATTTTCCATAATGATGATCTCAAAGTGCCATTATTAGTATTTAAAATATTATATGCTTAAGTATAAAGTTGATTATTTTTTAAGTATACACTTACCAACATACTTTGCTATGTTCAGCATACTCATGTAAGTTTTTATTTAACCTTGCAATAAAAAAAAACTAAAAGTTAAAAATTAAGACTATCTTTATAGATACTGTCATGCCCATAGTACACAACGATACTCAAAACTTTATTCTAACTCAAGAATAGTTTTATTGCTATGATTGGTTGTCCTCAAATTTGGACTTAGCACAGTATTGAGGCTGCTCTTGAGTTTTAGCCAAGTCCTGAGTTTCGTTCTGTAATATTGGCCTTACTAATATCTAATAATAGAGAAATATCATACTTAAATATAAGTTAACTGTGTTTTTAGATGTGCATTTAAAATTGTTTTTCATAGCACAGAAGTTCCTATATTTTTTTATGTCACGTTACTATTTTATAAGATATTTTTATTTTAAGTAAATAATTAAGGGACATAAAAAGCTGTCATTATTTTTTAAATATGATATTATTATGAGCTTAATAAAAAATGTTCGATTTGAGTACTTAATTCAGTGTTTTCTTGCTGCTTAATGTACTGTTGGTCACAGACCACTCTATGAGTTGGATTATTATAAATAAATTCAAAATGCCGTTACATTTAAATTTATATTGACTCTTCAAAAGAGAGCCAACTAAAAACTAAATTCACCAACATAGGTTTAACACCAAATAACAAAAAATATACTTACATTTGTTAAGCAATACGGAAATAACTACAAAAATTCAATTTTCAGCCCCAATAAACGACTAAAATACAAGATTCCTATAAAATTTTTCTTTTATCTGCATTTAAAAAGCATTGATCAATACAGAAAAGTACAGGGATATGGAAGTCAGTTTTTCACGTTTTCTGAAAAAAAAAATGTTTTTGAGTTAATCGCTGTTTTGGATCTAGGTGTGTGATATTAAATCTATTGCTCTCATATCTCTAGAGCACAAAACGTGCATGTAAGACTTAATGAATAATTCCTATTTTTCATTATGGCCAATTTAGATATGTTCCTTTTTGCAGATCTTGAAACGTGCCATGTTTGCTCGAAACTGTTTACAAGTGTGTGTTCTCTGCGGGAGCACATGCGCATACATGACAAGAGTGAGAAAGCAGAGTGCCGTGAATGTGGTACGTTATTTTTTTAAATATTATTGGATCGCAATGATATCATAATATGTCTAGATTGTTTATTTATTTATTTATTGCAGCTTTTTAAACTTTAAATTCCCTAAACATTTTTTCTAATAATGGCTTACTTTATCATTTACATTTTTTTCCGTTTAAATCAATGAAAATTCACTAAATTTTCACATTCCATAATGTTTACTGATATTATTAAACATTGCTTAGAGATGCGATAATTAGACACTCTTGTGGAGGAAAAGTGAACAATAAGAAGATTGTAAGTCAACATTTTTGAAAATTCACTGTTTTTTACATTTATGAAAATTTAACTCTTCCTTTGGGGGGTGTTGCCTGAGGGTTTCGAATTAAACAATAATTGATATTGCTATTATTAGTTAATGAAATTAACTCAAGTTAACTAAAGTTAACTTGGGGTAAATTAAATTAACACAATAAATTTCCAATGTGATGACCACACGGGATATAAGTCAGAAATTCAGTCGCAATTAAACAAATTATTAATGCAAACTAGAAGTCAATATATATTCCATTTCTATACTACAATATTTAAAATTTTATTCAACTTATTATGAATAGAAAATTGCTGTTTAAGGGTATGAATTTTTGTTGCTACATAATACTTGTAAATCCTTTTAAGGATAATGCTTTAATCGAATTTGTATTTCTGTTATGTGTGTTTCGGTTGCTGTAGAGGCCAAATAGCAGTTGCTGATATCTTACCCTTCTAAAATGTTTTCAAGATATATTTCTCAATGATTCTCTTTGATATTTAAAACAAATGTTGCTGTAAAATCATGATAAGATTTATTCACTCTACCTAATATACAATTTAGTTAACACATGACAACCTTGTCTTAAAGTTCATTTTAAAAATCAGCATGTTGTATCACACTCGCATTGCCCTTACCTTTATTGGTTGTTAACACTAACACTATTTTCCGTTAGCTTGACAGAGAAGAGTCTCATAGTCATGTAATTTTACGAGCCGGGAAATAAGTACGGAGCTATTTTGTTGATGATTGCAGTAGATGCATTTTTATAGGTTAAATAGTTTTGGTTGTGGGTCAAGTAAGGTGTATTCGTCCTGTCATTTTAATCGTCGACCTCAAATTGCCAATTACAATTTTGTTATTTATTTAGATGGTCGAAAGTATTTTACGAAATTATTTTTGGTAAAGTAAGTAAGTAGATCTGTGGCATATCGCATTATTGAGTATGGATTTCATTGGCATTTGTGGCGCAAAGGCAGGGGATTTTTATGACATGAAGTATATAACAATGTATCCAGATATCTAATTTAAGAAAAGATTTTTATGAGGTAACTATAAAAATTAGTCATTTTCCAATTTCTTATTTAAATCTAGTAGTAATCCTGAGTTTACTAAATTATCAAAAGACATATTTAAATAATCTATAAAGTCACAATAATATCCACTATTTTAACGTTTTACATAAAGATACGCAGCTGTAGTAAAAAAGTTGTCATTATGATACATGTCTACTTAGAAGCTAATAATTCCATAATGTTTATGTTATTCATAAAGTATAATGATATAACATAAGGCTGATTATGACTTTAACACGTTGAATGCCAACAACATGATATTGTGTTAATTGTTCCCCATTGTATACATGTTATACAAGCTAGACACATTAGTTAAATTAATTCTTTATAAATGCGAAGTTAGTATTTCAGTGGTTTAAAAGTTTGGCAATCCATGTTCTAAGACTGAATTCAATGTCTTATATTCATGTATTCTCTTTTTATTTTGTGATGTTTAATAGTTTGAACTGAAATTCTATCATTTATTTCAATTAATAAAAATTGAAATATATTTTTCACTTTATGTATATTTCACCCAGGCCAGTTATTAGGTTGCCAAGATTTTTTGTCAGGTGCTAATGGCATATTTCAACTATTTAATCCCATTTTTAATATTTATCTAATGCATTAAATATATATTTATAGGGATAAGGTTTAAATATTCATGAGGTAAAGATGTTCTTACACTCAGTTCTTGATTTGTATTTGTCCTTTCAATGTATTATATATTTTTTCCAAGTCGATGAAGGTATACTAATAATTTTGCATTTTATATTATGAGTTGTTGGTTTTCAAAAAAATCTTTCTACAATTACGAACCATACTATTTATTTACTGCGTAAAAGTGTCAAGTATTACTACATATCACAACTCATTTGTTTTTAAATACACTTTTCATTTTTATTTTATCTTAGGGCTTATTAATTTCTGTGAATGATTTAGGCAAGGTATTCACGTCAACACGCTACATGGTGCGGCACATGCGTTCCTCACATGCAACTAATGGCGAACTATACGCTTGTCCCATTTGCGAGAAGCTGATGGCCACCACAGTCCGACTTAGACAGCATGTACTGACGCATAGTAAGATTAAAGGCTTGCAGGTTTGTTATATTTAAAACTTTTATTATGAAACTATTTAAAAGAAAATCATAATTTTAATTATATAGAGAGGAAATAAATTCTTTTATGTGCTGAAATTCGTTAGGTCATATGGCCTTATAAACTCCGAAAGTTCTTTATAATGTTGGTTATAAATACCTATCTGACTTTAGTTTAAAGTTTAGTAATAACATTGCAAGTTAATCATTGGTTTAAACTGGAGATAAAGTATCCAACTGTGAGAACAACTTCTGAAACAAATCAATATTATTCATTAATTTAGACGAAGAATAGTGAATCTTTGGGTTATCTTTTATAACCTTTAGTTTATATGATATAAGATCTGATATATTAATTTAAACTACTTGCAGTCAGTGATAAAATTATAGCAATGACAAAATCTAGGAGATTTGTTAGTCATATATATCAAAACAAATGCTAGAGAGAAAATGACCTGCAGATTTAAAAAAAAATTTCAAGAAACTCGATTCACTTTAGTCATATGTTTATTTCAAATGTCGGTTACTGTTCTTAATTGTGGCAGATTTAAGAACTAATTAACTTTTTGATGGGTAACAAATTGGAATAAAATATTTATTATCAAGAATAATATCATTGGGGGAATTTCTTAAAAAGAAATTTCAAGTCCACAGACAAGTTTTGTGTTTGTCAAGATTTATTAATCTTAAGTAAACATTGACTCATAATTTTCCAGTGTCTCACCTGTTCAAAACGTTATTGCGGTCGGAAGTCAATGCTCAAACATCTCCGAATTAGGCACGGCATCAAAGGCACTAATGAAACACTCAAGACCTGCTACAGCCAGCTTGATCCCCGGCAATGCAGGCTCGGCTTGGACGAAGACATGATAACTAAGATATTTGGTCCCGCCAAACATATCAATACAGATGTAGTGATAAGTGATTATGTCACATTTCCTACAGAAGTGCCAGTTGCAAATACAATGCAAGACGATTCAGCAAATAACAATTCCGATGAAGGTGAAACAAAAGACAAGCTTTCAGTTGGAGACTTATTGGATGGAAATGAGTCTAGCACCGGTAGTGAAATTGAGCAATATAACGAAGAGCCAATACCAGTGGAGCTCGTGAAACGGAAGAAGCGAGGTAAAGCGAAGATTATAACTTATAATTATGGTGATGCATTCCAGGATGAAGAGGTGGATAAGGAAGAGTCAGTTAGCAAAACAAGTAAGAAGAAGAAAAAAAAGAAACACAAGAGTAAAAAGAAGAAACGGCGGTTAGCAACACCTGATGAGATAGGCGATGGAGGTATAGTTGCAACTGACTACTTGCAGATTAAAACCGAACCTATGGAGAAAGATGAATCTCATTAGCATATGGTTTCATTTGTGTGAAGCTTTCAGTGTGATCATATTGTATAGGTGTGTGATTTGATTAAGGAAGTTTCTCTATTTATTTTAAGTAACTCCTACATGTACTGGCTTATTGGTAATCACATCTTCGTACTAAGATTCTTTATTAAGGATAACAGTAATTATGGATCGCATTTTTTTTTTGGCTGTCAGGGGAATAAAGTTCTGTTTCGAATTGGCTGACTCTGGTTGATACTGAGAACTGGACAATTTAGTACAATTTTCAATTGAAAGGTAAGATGATGAGGCTAGTATAGCGGGATGATGTGTCTCTTTAGGTGGCCCGCATTATCATTTGTGAGCATTCTATTTTGGAATCGAAGGTTACATGGGTTGTTGAATTTTATGTTTATTTAATAATAAATTCGAATTGAAATTTCGTTTTTCTTGCTTAAAAATGGTAATGGCATTAGTTAAAAGGCAAGAAATGCTAATGACATGCTATATGCGAAATTGTAAATAGCCTAATATAAATTCTCAATGCTTGATTATCTCAATCGAAGACCAGTTGATTATTAATTATTTCATTGTTTGCAGTTATAGTTTTTCATTTCACAATTGGTAGAATCTTTACATCTTTAAAGCCATTTTAAAATAGTAAATTTTCCTTAGTAAGTAAATTTTCCTGTATTTTCAGAATTAGTATTTTTTATATATGGAGAATATCTTTCTGCTCGTATTCATGGTTTAGTAATTTGAGCAAATTCTTTAGGCTATGTAAATTGAATTCTTTTTGTTACCATAAAAGTTAAGAAATGGCAATCTTAATACTTCGTTCAAAAAATATCGAATTTTTTTTCATAATAACTGCTCTAATAGTTAGTGTTGGGCTGACTGCACATTGGCTACTATCACTTAAGCAACTGGTAGTTTGCGCAATTGAGAAGTGGCAAATGCGACTAGTGGTTGCAGCTCACCGCTGTTCGGCTTCTCCATAGTAGTACATGCGTCTATACAGACGTGTGTGAAGTCGATCGTGTCGCGTCAGCAACAGATTTAACGAAAGAAATCAGTGTTGTACAACCCACATAGAGAAGCCGACGTTGATAAAAGTAGTGCACTATTTGTGTAATGGAAAAGTGAAATAAATTAACAGTTTTGGGAATATTTGCTTCAAGAACAAAGGCATGATAGTCGTTTATGCTACTTCTCAGTTGCTCAAATGACCGAATGGACAGTGCATACAAACTCTCGTATGATAGTAGCCAAAATGCGGTCAGCCTTAGGAAGTACAATCACTTTTTCTGACATGCTCAGTTTAGATTCTAATATCTTTACGACTGTTATTATGTGAGTGACAAATTGTAGAATTCACTTTTGATTATTGAACAAAGACGGTTACAGCCTTGTTTAATAAATAATAAACCAATTACTAATAATCAGCTTAAAACCTTCAAAAAGTGTGAATATTATTTTCCCTTATCATTTTCTTTATATTATGATTTGAATTTGGATCATTATGCATCCAATTTTTTTATTAAAGCCTAACCAAACACAGACCTAAGGCAGAGTTTGGTAAAGTATTTCATGGTCTTAAAGAATGTCAGTACAAATTGCTTGTTTGTGAATACTATTTGCTTGTAAAGTAGTTTGTAGTAATATATTCTTTTTTAATATATTTCTTTTAACCCATCTTTCATCCGAGGGCAGGATATCAGATTTGAACCTGATGTTTGTACTCGCCGTTGGTCAACCCCTTGCAATATTTTTTGGACAATGTTGGATATATATTAGGACAATGTTGGATTATATTAGTACACTTTAGTATGATGTTGCGATGGCTAAATGGTAAAAATTTATTGTCGAAATCACATGTCAGCCATTTCTAAATTGCGCATTTGTTTCTGTAAGCTGTCCGTAGTAAATGGAACAATAAGTGAGCTAAGTTTTTGCAATATATATTGTATTATATAATCTGTATCAATAAAATAATCTGTGTTTATTGAAGATTATGCTTATTTCATTTGTTTTATGAAACTTTCAATAATTCACTCTATTTATATACATTGAATTCACATATATTCAATTACGCCAAGAAAAGATGCAGTATTCAGTTCAGAAGTAATTATAATTGTAATATTATATAAATGCAGTGCAAAATAATTTTTTCTAGAGTCAATATGTACGCATTTGCAGTGGCTTATCGTGTTTGTAATTATTAGTTGATTTGTTTTGCAATAAATGCAATTTTATGCCAATATCTTAACTATAATATAAAAACATGTTTGTCATAAAAAAATGTTTTGTACTTTAATACAAAGAAAGTTCGATCACAGGCATACTTTATAAATTAGAAATGGACATAATTTGATAAAAATGAGAATATATTTTTATAAGTATTTGTCATCAAAATTTCATTAGCTAAAATTTAATATATAACATGTTATGCCTTGTTTGTAAGTCGCATACGCAAATTTGATCAACATCGAAAATCGAGAATAATTACAATAATTGATATATATTTTGTTAGGAATGGAAACGGTGACATTTTTTACTATGTCTCATACGAAAAGTGCGGCAATCATATGTCGTTTATTGTAAATCATTATGTTTTTACTGCAACTATTTATTTGAATACAATATATCGTGATGTTTAGTGGTATAACAGGTGTATTAGGAAATTTCACGGGTGCCACTAAGTCTTTAACCATCTTGCAGCTACCTGCAATAAATATTACAAACCATCATAATGCCGATGCTATAATTCTTCTTTGAAAGAAAAATTATTTCAAAATTGTTTACCAAACGACGACAATGCCACTCCCAGTGTTTCATACAGCTGCATGCAACGCTAATTAGCCAATATGTAAACAAACATGTTTATGAAGGCCTTAGAATTTATTTTCCACATTCTATATTACTTCTTGGGACTCTTGAAATATATTTGTCCCTGTTGCATCTTATGTATCCGTCATTATGGATAATTTTTGTTATATTATCGACAATCTATGAATAAACTGGTTGTGAAATTGATTTGAATTTTACTGCTCGTTATGTGTTATTACCATTATTACATCCATAAATAAAGCTTTTCTGTAAAGAAAAAAAAATTGTTAACTAATGAAATAATCTTATATGTATAAGATTTTTTTATTATTGACATAACTCGCATAAAATGCACCGTGGACAGACCACAGTTATAATTATTTTTAGATTATTTGTACTTACCAGATGAACTAACTTTTGTTTTTATTCTTTATACGTGTTTCGGAGTATCTTAAAAGAAACTTTAAAGAATTTTATACCAAATTTAACAAAGTCAGTTATAAAACCAAGACATAATTAGTTTTACTGAAACAATTTTTTTCCGTCCGCATGACATATTGATTCAATACGTCGCTGTTTTGAAGTAATTTCCAGAACAAGTTGATAATTAAATTTTAGCAGTGCAGCTGCCGTGAATTTCAGGTGTATGGTGCATTCTGCATAAATTCCCTAATTAACGTCCAGGCCCTAGTCGAGTTGAATTATAATCTGACAGTGTTCAAATATAAGAACTAGATTGGAGTCTTCAACACCCACTCAAAAAGGTTAAGATTACTTTTGTTTTTATTGTTTATGAGAGATGGCATCAGGAGACAAATAGATATGATTTTGATCCCATTTTTTGCTTTTCATGCAAGCTTCTTTATTACACATTTAAAAGAAAGATGTTTCTTATTGTTATTACTGTGTATTGTATAATATTGTATACATATTGTTTATACTATAACGTCAAGAGTGTATTAAGTGAGTATTGTAAGTTTATTACACACATACTATGTGAAATAAAGTTGAACCAAAGTGTAAAAATATAGTTCATTTCTTATAATTTACTATTTACTTTTTAGTTCTAAGTTTTTGTTGATATACCTAGAGAAAGTATATTTGCAATTAAAATATGAGGATGGCTTTCGGATTCGCTCAATTGACTGTGACTTTCTCTTTTCATTAAAAGTAGTAAATCATTCAAAGTTTTCTAGAGAACATTTGAAAATGGTTTATATCAGTTTTATTTCCAAAACAGTCAGTTTTTTGTTGGCTTCAATTTCTTAAATTTAATTTGGTTGTCTGTTTACTTGTTTTTGAAGAACTTTAAAAATTATTTTTTTCCAGGTTTTGTCAAGAAAATGGCCAAATGTATAAAATAAAATAAATGGAGGAAAAGTGAAAATTTCCTCCGATAGGAGGCACATTATCATTGATACTTGATTGCTTGTCAAAGATGTAGTATTTTATGAGGAAACATTAATTTTTAACATTTATAGGATGATTCGGTACCTTCCATGCATAATAATCTCACTTCATCGTTACCCTAAAAATAGTTAGGTTTTTAAGTAGTAGCTATATATTCAAAAGATTCAAAATAAAGTTTTATAGCTAGGTTATGTATTCAAACCGAGCGATTACTACGAAGAATTGTAAAAAATTATTTTCTTGAGTCTGAAAAGAATAAATAACATTTATTTACATATTCACAGTACTCTGGTATCAATACCCACACATTTTGTTACAATATTAGATTTTTTAATCATATTTTTCGCATGTAGCACGTCTTTTAACTGCATCATTGTATAGGTCAGATAGAATAGATAGAATAGGTCATTAGAATGTCTTCTCGAGCTTCTACATAAAAAAATCACGTGCAACTCGCTACATATGACAGAAGTGAAACTTTTTTGGCGATCTAAACCTGAACTTGTAAGGGGTAAAACGGCAGAGAGAGAAAAAATAAGAAGAGAATACTAAACATCCAGAAAAATTAATAAAACGTCATTAAAAATCGACATAAATATCTAAAAACTTCTCTGTTCTGTATATCTAATAAAATCTTCATATAAATTTACATACACAATTGTCAAAAAAATAGCTGCAATGCCAGTAGCAGAACTCGGTTAAATTTGTCTGCGGGAAATTGGGATATTGTATTACTCCAGTTGTAAATTATATTTAAGACAACTATTTGTGCAGTTTCATTACAGAGTTATAAATAAATTAAGTATAAATATTGTTACTCTTTTAATGGATGGAAGTACATGTAAAAGTAATAAATCAATCATAAGTTTTGACAGTATACTTTTGACATACATAGCATTAGACGGCTGATAGCAGTAGTGAGTGCCATTTTCGTTTTGTTGTAAAACTTTGACAACAAAACGAAAATGGCGGAATATATTTTCATTTAAAATATGGCATGAAAATATAAAACCAATATAATTGAAGAGGAAGAGCTAGTATATGATCTGTCATAAAGGCACTTAAACAAAAGCGCTATCTGAGATTTTCTTTGCGTTTGCCTCCTGTGTTCGCCTCCGCATAGGGATAGCACATGGCATGCAAGCATATTACGCAATCACAATATTTTATAAACTAGCCATTGTTCAAAGACTATGCCTGTGTGTTGTGGTTGTTACACTTGAGTGTGAGGGGTGTTAAATTAATGTCGTTCTTCAACCACACAAAGTAGTAGTTCACTTAAATAACTGTTACGTTTCAGGATGTGAATATAAAAAAGAAAGACTTCTAAAAATTTGGTGTTAAGTAATTGACAACAAACAAAGAAAAGACAAGACTCCACTGTCAAGAAAGATATATTTTAAAGTGTCAATATATACATACCCACAAATATGCTCACCGTGCACACTATATGCACACACACTCATTCACATGCATGTCTGCTTGCACGCATGCACATTCACTCTCACGCACGCTCAACATGCACAGTTATTCTAACTGATAAAACCAGGCAAGACAGCATTAGCCGGCGAGCAAACATCAAGACAAAGGAAAGCTCCAAAAAGAAGTAAGAGAATATAAAGAAAAAGTTGTTTCATTTAGAATCAAGTTCTGAAGAGGATGATGATGGATGATAGTCTTCCCAACAAAGCGTGGGCAGTGTTATTTTTGTCCTAAATGGCCTCGCATAAAATTGATAGCTGCTTCAGGTTCAATGTTTCTTTAAATTGTGATAGCGATTGTGAAAATAATTTAATTTAAATAAATGTATCATAAAAAATTTCATCTTTTCTGACATTCTTTGCTAGTTTTTAATTCTTCAATCAACTTAACCCAGTAGGTGACCCAACACACTCCGTTTACATCTACGAGGGTAGTGCTGGAAGTACTTAGAACTGACCATTTGTAATCATAGTAATAAAAAAATTTATTCGAATTTCAAAAATTGAACTCCGATAATCTCGTGGTCGTAGATTATGGCATTGTGCTTGAATTTGGTATTAGTTTTTACAAATTTGAGGCATTTTCAAAATTTTGTGTTACGTAAAAACAGATTTAAGATGAAAATAGAAAAGAAAATAGATTAAGAAAATGTTCATTAATTTATTATGACGTCTGTTATTGCCTCAGTCAACAAGAATTTTATGATCGACTTCGGTTGAAGCATTTTATGATGAAACTCCTTCCCATACTACAGTTGTTTAACGAGTTTGAGTTAATTTCAGTGATGATCGACGTGAGGGATGTCACTCAACAGTGACAATTGGTGATAACATTGATGTTATGCGGCTCACTATAAATACCGACGAGAGAATAACCAATCAGCATATTCTGGCAATTTTAGGCATTAGTATTAGCCAAATGAAGCAAATTCTTCATGAATATTTGGGCATCTGGAAGCTTTGTGTACACTATCGATATAGACGTCGGTACACCACGATTTGATAGAAACTCAAAAATACCGTCGCGTTGATTGATGCTGCTAAATAACAGAAAAATTCGGCGAAGGTCCCTCAAATGTTGTATTAGACATCATTACGAGTGACGAAAGATAGATTTTTCCTTCTGAAGAGTTACCGATAAAGTGAAGATAGGACGAAGCGCTGAAAAAAAAAGATTATCTCCTTGTCCTTCGGACGGACGGGTCTTTATCTAACGATTGTTCTGGACATCAAAAGAACAGCTGTCGCAGACTGGCATGACAGCTCTTGTTTTGGAAAAAGTTCGAGAGCATCAACCTCGCAATAAAATCACGACAACGCTTCTGCGCTCTCAATCAGACCAACAAAAGAATATTAGGATACATCGGATGCAGAAATTATAAATTATCTGGCGAACAACACCAATCTTGCACCATGTGATGTCTATGTATTTCCAAGAAGAAAAGATAAATTGTAGAGGAATACGATTTTCGAAAGCCGAAGTAGCCGTGAGTACTTCCGAAAAGTCCGTGAATAAGACGTTCAAGGAATAGTGAATTGACCGTCTTTCTCAGTGGATCCATTGAATGAAACGATTTATAGAGTGCCACGGGGACTATTTTGAAAAACAGTAAATAAATTACAAACTTTCTATATAGCTGCTTCTATTTTTTATTTTCTAAAAATTTTCTGTGTTACTCTTGTACCAAAAAGGACCAGGTTGGTTTGAGATTTTCGTGGCCTTTTCGCAATAATATTTGATTTTGTATACAAATGCAATATGATTCATAAATAATGATAATAATTTTTTTTACAAGTAAATAAAATGTGGCACAACAATCACAGCTTTATAAACTTCGGAGTGACCTTATGGAAGCAGCAATGTTTTATTACGGATGCCTTCTTTGACAGCAAGTTGTAAAAGTCCGCGAGCTGTCAAATATTTAGACTTTGAACTTGAATTTTTTGTAATTTAAATAAGTTATGACGGCCTTATGTAAATATATTAGGTTATTTAAATAATTATTGAATAATAAATTTATTATCTGTAAAAATGATATCGAACGGTGCAGCAGCAAGACGAATAGGTGTTTTACATAGGATTTTAAGTAATTCTAATGGTGTAATTTCCGTAAATTATGTTCGTGCGTATTCGAGTGAAGGGAAAATAACAATTGGAGATGTCACTAAGGAGGTATTACAACCTAAACACCCTGAATATGTGCCACGAAAATATTGTAAGTAATCGTTTTTAAAAAATTATTTGAGGTTATGTTTACTCCCTGAACAGCTGTGTGCTGACGGTTCATAAGTAAACTTAATCCCGAGGTAAAATTTTTAATATGTACACTATTATATCCCTGTCTCTTCTGCCTTGAATATTGCTGATATTTTTGTAACTATAAATCAGCCATACATTTATTATGTCAACATGATAATGATTTATTCTGTCTGTTAATTAATTGAAGAGTTAAAGTGAAATGATATTGTAAGTGGTTACAAATCATGTAATATATAATAAACTAAATTTTTACGGTACATACTTTGTGTTATTTTCTATATGGCATATCAAATTGAAGGGCCTGAAAAACATAACTTGTGGAAATGATATTATTATGTGATTGGTTTTTTATGAGATTTGCAAGAATATATGTTTTACTAATTTTACATAAACATTTAGAAAAGTTACTGTATACAGTAACTTTCTTTATACAGTAACTTTTCTAAATGTTTATGTAAAATTAGTAAAACATATATTCTTGCAAATCTCATAAAAAATCAATCACATAATATCATTTCCACAAGAACAGTAGATAAAGCAGTATTTGCCTAACTAAATCGGATATAGTTATAGCAATCTTCCTAGGTACTACACTAATGCTGATTATTTAATATGAAGTTATGACCACATGATTGTTGATTTTGTGGTTTGGGAAGTATATGAAGATTTTAATGAATAGCCACATTGTAGGTTTGACAAGTAAACATTGTTAAATAAGCTAACTAACCCAGGTTGAAAATGTATTTGTAATATTTTTACTAAAGTATTTGAGAACTTATTACAATTTCAAAGAGATTAATAATTACAGCGGAGTATGTTTTTATTGTAAAATAATAATCTTACAGTGAGAAATATGAATTTTAAAACTTAGTGGGAGTAATATGAATCTTATATATTATTTCATCGATTCAGATAATAATTCGAGACCTTGCACACAAAATATTTTTTTTCAGTTGTCATATCAGAAGATAAGCTTAAGGATGTGCCACAAAATACTCTAAGGCATTTAAGATGGATGATGCAGAAGGACTCTCTAGGTCAGGATATGTTCCTACTAGGTAGACCTGGTCCCAATAGGTATTTACAAAAGTTTATTTTCAATTATAAATATTAGAGTAATATGTGATGATAACCTGCCAATACAGAGGAATGTTTGTCATATTTATTAAATTCAGTTGGCCAAATGCAAACATTCTTAATGATATTGTTTATGAGGTTAGCTTGTGGATAATATGGTTTTGCACACAATATAGTACGGGGTGAACATTAATAAGTTCCTTGATTTTTTTTTAATCTCCTATAAGTGGTAAACTCATTTGAATATAATGAACTAAATAATTATATTGTTCATGTTATCATATTTCCAAAAATTATAAAATACATGTAGAGATATGAATCTTTCATTCTTATATTGACATGGTTTTTCAGGAGAAAAGTTGCTCTGCAATATTTAGAACTTATGCAGAAGGAATTAGAATATGTGGCACTGTCACGTGATACTACTGAGGCTGATTTAAAACAAAGAAGAGAAATACATAATTCAACCGCTAGTTACTTTGATCAGGTAAATATTTAAGTGAATTGATATTATACAGTTATATCTATCAAGGTGCTACCAAATTTATAGTTTTTTATTTTTCAGTAATATATATTAGTAACAACTTGTTACTGTTTATTTTGACTTTGAAAAATAAATTTAAATTTTGTTAATCATTTTGATTCTTCATCTTACAGAGCGCTGTCCGTGCCGCTATTGAAGGCAGAATTTTAGTTCTTGAGGGTATAGAAAAGGCTGAAAGAAATGTGCTACCAGTCTTAAACAATCTGTTAGAGAATAGAGAAATGCATTTGGAAGATGGCAGGTTTCTAATTCCTGCTGCAAGATATGACAAATTACTAGAGGTATCTTATTTATATTTACTTTTTATTAGGGTGTATACTAATGCAGTTAATTTTTTTCTCTTGGTTTTTTCTTTTTTGGGAAAATAATTGTTATCAATTTGATATACTGAAGGAAGTTAATATATAATACTGAATGAAGTTAAAGTAGTTAAAATGTTATAACATTTAACATGAGAGAAGTTTTTAAAATTTTTCATTGAAATAATGTTTATTACATATTTTATCTTATACTCCACGTAGTTTTACATCTATTTTGCATACAAAATCACATCTGTTTCAATCGAAGATAATTAACATAATATTATTTTAGCACAAAGTCAACCAAGTGATCAAAAGAATATAAGTAAAAATATGCTTATATCTATTTTCATTAGGAACATGGTGAAGATGAGCTGAAGAAGTGGCGGCTCGTGCGTGTAAATGAAAATTTTCGTGTTATTGCCCTTGGCTTGCCAGTGCCTCGGTATGTTGGGCAGCCGTTGGATCCTCCTCTTCGGTCCAGGTTTCAGGCTAGAGATGTTGCCATTGCCAGTTATACTGTGAGTTATATATCGTTACATATTAAATTAATCCTATTTCTTAATTATTACACTTTTATACCAACCAGATATGTATAAATATTTATACATTACATAGAATTACCAAAAGGTCATAAAGATTATTTAATGCCAAAGACAATGCGTGAAAAAAATTATCTAAGGAAAAGTCATAATTTTATATATTTTTATTAGAAATTTCATTTATTGATTGGCTAATTTTTATATTTATTTTATATTTGTACAGAATACATCATATTTGCATAGGAAGAAAATATCTAGGGAAAGTTTATGGTTGGATAGATAGAAAATTTTGAGGACAGATATGAGGGTTTCAATGTCCAATGGCATTTGGGAGATTGGTAGTTTATTTTGTGCTGCTTGTCAGTCTTTCTCCTTGATATTCTACTACTTTGTTATCAGTGCCGATGGTTTAATCTTAAATATACTGCTTCATCCCACAAATTGTTTTTTTATATGCAATAACTTGAACAGAGTTACAAACTAACTAATGTTAGTTGTTATATTGCTTGAATTAGAAATTAAAAGTATTCATAATTTTTTACAGAAATTACAATATATTACAATTAATTTTCGTTCACGTTTGTTAATATTGTCCACTAAATATTATTTTTGCTTATTATGAATTAGAAATAAGGTCAAAATTAACAATAAAATGTAAAATATAAATATTCAATGTCATAAACATATATTTATGTACATTAATATTGTTTTTACCGGATTCTTTACTTAACCTCATACCAAAATTAAGGCTAAGTTTAATACTAAAGCCAAAAATGTTATATCTGTACATTTACATGTATATAGTACAGATAGAGAAGGCCATGTTATATTTACTGGTAGGTGATGTCTAACCTGCTTTGCTAGCTCTGCTAATATTTTTAACATATAATGTACATAACATATGGGACCCATTATTCAATTGAAAGTTTGAAGAAACTATTTATTACATACAATCGAATGTTGCCAGGACATTTAACTGTAGCGTACAGACTAATATGTACCTCAAATTATACAAGCAATCTCTATTTCTTTTTGTATGTGTACACTTTAAATTAAATCGATAATTTATGTGTTAAGCTGACTGCCGGTGGAGACTGTGAGTTCACTGCTTGTGGTTGAGGTAGTTGCCTGTGGGCGCTTTGGTACCGGCGGCATAAAGATGTGCACCTGTCGCTTAGCAACTTGTCGGTTGTATCCGTTAGCTATCACATTCTTGCTAATTAGATCAGCATATTTCCGCTCCACTTCGGTCATTTCTGCTGCTACTTTTTGTCTCACTTCTTGATTGGAGTCTCCAAGGTTGGCTCTGTAACTTTTATCTCTAGCTTTTGCCAGTATTTTTCCAGTATCGTGAGTTAATGGAATATTACTAGAATGACTTTGTTCTTTACTATCTGTTATTTGCAGTCGCGAAAGCTTGGCATAATTCTCGATGGTGTTTGATGGTCCCATTGCACGCGGTGGTGGGTAATCAATGGTAGTAATTTCACCAGATACAGGGTAAGTGGGTTTATCAGAGACCCGCCTGTATTTCTCGACAGATATTCTATTATTTTCCAGTGCCACTCGTGTTCGACCCGGAACATTAGGAGAAGGTCGCTTTTGGATATCAGGACAGCTGTGACGTGGTTGAGCTTGATTGCGCACTGGCTCGTTGGGTTCAGGGAAGTACAAGTTGATTTTGCCTGCTAAATCGAGCCAATGGAAAACGCGTTCCGATAGATCATTTTTTTCTTTCCCAGCATCCTGACCAGAGTTCTTTGTGGTCTTGTTGGTTCGCATGTTGGAGTCTAGCTTCAAATGCTCTGACGTGTATATCGGCTGAGCACTCACGTCTATTCCCAATTCATCATCTCTTGTATTATTACATTCATCATTATTAGATTCAGTGTCGCCTAGTTCCTCTGAGAAAAGGGTCGCGTCGTCGGCGACCGGTTCAGTGCTGCCACTTGTCGACTGTGCCTCTTCCTCTACCGTTAACACCAATCTTAACTTTCTAAAACACTCCTCTAGTTGTTCACCGCTGTGGCTTAGTCGCGATTGCTGGAATTGCTTAACAGTGAGGAGACCGGGCTCTCGTCTCGCTGGCTGCCCAGCGTAGCTGGCGCAGGAGGTGGGGCGTCTGCGACGGGAAGGGTGGCGGAGCAGTGCCGGATCGTCGCGCGTCAGGATGGCGTGCCTGAAGCCGTCCAGCCAGACGGTCTTCACGAACATGGGCCGCTGCGATGACTCCCAAAGCGCTGGCATATTACCTCCGCTACACCTGTCGCCGGCACGCGACCTGTCCGCGGCTGTTGCGTGACATTTCGTCGTTATTATAGACGTTGCCTCGCAGTTATTTCATTTTCCACATGGATTATCCATAAATTCAATTCGCCGGGGTCGACGTATTTGGAGTAATGCCGATCGGTATCGCGGGCTCGCGGGATCGATGCCGATGACGAGTCGCGGGGCCTCTCCCGATTTGTCCGTGAATGACGAGACACCGTTCAAGGTAATGTTATTTTGTCTTTTGTAGTCTCTCTGACTGTAATGTCTTTGTTGTTTTGATCGAAACACGTGTCGGGACAAATAAACTCACATAATCATTAGGGGGATCATTTAAAATGATGATGCCCGTAAATGGTTTCTACACGTTACAGACACTCAGACGTCGGCACTTTTCACGATATCAGTTTTATTGAAGTTTAAATTGCACTTCTGCGAAGGAAGTTTATTATTATAAAGTCTTTATTTAGTTTGTAAAGTTATTTTGACAAAGACTTTTAGGATTGACTTTGAATAAGTTTTAAATATCCGTAAGGTCTCTAAAAGTTTGTCGGCCTTTTTTTGTCGTGGGTCATTAATATGTTTGTAGTTTTTCTGGAAAAGTAACATTATTTTGCTAAAAAATAGTTTTGGTGTCAAATATTCCATTATTGTATTTTTAGGATAAACATTTGTTTGTCAGACACAAGAATATTGATGAGTTGCGATAGACATTGGTCAAAGAATAACATAAATCTAATTCGAAGTTGTTGGTTAACGACCTGTTTACATCTCTTACAACGAAGGATTCGAAAAAACTAATTGCGCAGTTACCTTCTGCAATTGTTTTATTTAGTTAAATTTAATTCGAATCCGATACTCAAAAGGAAAATGAAAAACTTGTATAACCCTTGTATTGACTGCGAATTCTCGGTACTCCTATTGAATATCTCGGTACTTCGAGACTAGTATCCCGAGGTATATAACGCAAAAGTATTTATGGTCTTTAGACTATTGGAAAATATTATCAAATTTAAATTATTCCGATAGGAGCACGACGGAACATAAAAATGCAAAATGTTGCTTTCGGACCGGTATACCTACCAAACAACTTCCTCGCGATAAATGAATATATCGAGTAAGTTACGAAATGTAAAGTTTCGACTGAAATATAGTAGCATAATGGTAGCTATATAAGAACCGGTTTGTCACAGACTCCAAGGTCAATGTTTAAAAATAGTTTAGAGCTATAAGTATTGCGTCGATTGCAATCGGCTTTGTAAATTTTGTCATTTAGTAATTGGTGGATCTGCAACAGGCGATCATCCATCTCTAGATTCGTTATATATAAATATTCTGATGCCAAGTAAGTTAGACGTCCGCTCAAAAGTAAATATTTTGAAAAAGTAAGTTTTGTACACCTGAAAACGTAGCGTATTAGATTTCACTAGAATCAGTATTCCCTTCAGATAATAAGCACACAAAACAAATAATTACCAGGATAAGGGTATTTATATAAATAAGTAAATAAAGGGATAATTTATATAAATAAGTAAATTTTCAAGTGAGAAAAAACTAAACCTGGTAATTAGGAAACAAACATGGAATCCTGTAAGGGCCATATGTCCTTTTATATGGTTGTGAATCATGGCTTCTCTATAGAGGATAAAGAAAATATAGGGGAAAACGAAACTTATTACCTATGGCTTTTAAGGAAAATACTTAAGAGCACAAGGACAAGTAAAAAGTCAAATGAAGAGGTCTTGAATATGAAAAGAACTTAATGCAGTAAATTGACTGGAAGGAAAGACAATTAGACATAGACCAACCATGAAGAAGGAGAAGAAGATGGATGCACGTCTAATTGACTAGACTGGACTTGCTTCTGAAGAATTTATTCGGGAAGCTAAGGGCAGAGATTTTTGCGTACTGGCCTACTAACCTCCCACTTGGAGAAGTCATATGAAGAAGAATCGGTAGAATATGCCATTTTTTGGTAATTTTCGCCTTTACACGAACAATTTTTGGTATAACTCAAAAGCGCTGTAGTTTTGCCACAAGAGCTGAAGTATTTTTTGTCTTTTATTTCGTTACATACGATACATACTTTCTTGTCTTTTACTTGGGAAAAAACGCTACCAATGTGTGACATGGGAAAGTTGCTTCATTTAGGCTTTCTTATGTTAATAGAATTGTCGTAACTAGATTTAAAACTAATTCTATACCAGACAGATTGAAAATGTAATTATTTCTAAAACGGGAATACGCAGTTTTGCCGATGACAGCAGCAATTAACATATACATACTTCATTTGTATTTAGGGTTTTTACCTTCAAAAATGGGCCAAGTATATTGTTAGTCATGTGTACGTTTGTTTGTCGCAGATTTTTTTTCTGGGAAATCGTTTGACGTAGAAACTTGGAATTTCAAAAAGTGATAATGCATAATTTATATTAAACTTTGGTGGGAAAATAAATTTATTGTTTTTTTGTTGTAATTTCATATGTCTTGTGAGGTGTCAGTTTAAAAGAGAAAGTTACAAAGATTCCGATAATCTTTTTTTAGAATTTTATATAGGATAAGTTTAGATATTGTTGAAAATGTCCACGCTATTTTTCTCAGACATTGTTTGACATTGAAACTTGGAATAGGGTAGTTGACTCATCCTTAATTTTGGTATTTTTCATACAATATCATGAAATATAAGTTAATTAAAAACCAGTATTGAAAAATATTCAAAAATTGATTGAAAAATAAGACAGATATAGGCTTCTAATTTTGAAGGTACAGACTTGGGTATATTCCTGTATCTTTTCCTCTTGTAGTATACAATGAGCAATATTAAAAATGACCTCACAATGCAGTATTTCCGTCCTTGTTTAAAGGTAAATTCAAACTTTTATAACTCGAAAAATTTTCAAGATTAGTAAAAAAATTTTTCACTCTTCGTCAGCTTGTATCTTGAAATTATAATAAATAAAATAAAAAAAATATAGTCAAATACCAAATTCGGAACAGCGATAAAGCATATTAGCTGCATACATTTCAGAAGGTAACACACAAACATAATCACACCTATACAAACGTTAGATGAGAAAATTTAAATAATATAAAACAAAATGATACACATTACATTTGGTATCAGTTGAAAACGAAATTTATAAACATTCCAAAAAATATTTTTTCACAGCTTTGTATATGATAGTTCTAGAGAAAATGTTGAAAATGTCAAATTATGCAGAGAACAGCGTTAGAAGTTTACTTATAATTTATCGGAAAACTATAGTCATAGTTATAAATCTTATAGTTTTTGAGTATTTCACTATAATTCTACATTTATGAAAGGCATATTAGCCAACGTATTGTATACACACGGTGAAACATCGATAAATATTTTATATCCTTAAATGATGATATGCGCCTAAGCTTGTACGGAAGTAGTGCAGTTCGAATCGTACTTATTAAGTTGTTTTTATTTGTAACACTGAAGTAATTTACAGGGGATTAATTTGCGAAGTTCAAATCTGCGCACACTGCCGCAGCCGTTACCTCTATTCGCACCGTGACGCTGTTTTAACCTGGTGCGGAAGTTCAAGGAAGCAGTTAGAATAGTTATTGATTGGGAATTAACAGTTCTGTTATTTAAGTCGCATTGTATGTACCCTTGCTCTATTTTCGCCCTTTCAACAAGTTCGACTGTTTTCCATACTCGTACGTTAACAGCGCGTCTATTTGTTGCATGTACGAGGAATTACGTCGTTAACTTTTGTTACGCCTTTTGTTTCTTACATAAAAAAAACTCGTGTGTCCAATAATCCTTATTTATATTTTGGATCTAAGACTCGATTTAAAAATGGGAAGAATCATTTTTTGAATACGCTTGAAAAGAGTTCTGAAGTTTTTTGAAATTAACGGTCGATACTCGACATGGCCCCGATCTATTTTGAACGGCTGTAAAAAATTGTTTAAGGTATTGATAGAAATTTTACGCTGCAATGTTCATGTTAAATAAGTGAAGTATTAAAGATATTATAACATTTGTTTAAACAATTTAGATTGCTGGTTTATACAAAAAGATGACGATCTTTTAATATTTAATTTATTTTAATATTTAATTTTCTATCCAATTTAATTTAAATTAAAAAATGCTGGAAATTTTGTTTTTCTTTGCATACTCCATTGTGTAGGGTAACAGTTCGTTTCAGAGGCCGAACAGTTCTTTCAAAAACATCGGAGGTATATCATGAATCCTTTTTTAATACAGGGATCCATTTACGAAATATTAAACATTAAAGTGGTCATTTTTGGTGGAAAAGTATAGGAAGAAGGAAAAGTATAGGAATAGTGGAAAAGTATATACAATACGTATACTAGTATTGTATATACTTTTCCACTATTCCTATAATGAAATTAAAAGAAAAATTATTATAAATATAAAAATTATAAAATATAAAATATATTAACTTAGTTGGTTCTACTAGTTTACGAGTAATAGCCGATTAACTTATGACATATAGTTGGGTCTGTAAAATGTTAGTAGAAATTCGGTACAAATAATTAAATCAACTGTTAAAATAATTTTGTATTTTATAATGTATATTATTTATATCTGTGAAAGGTATACTAAGCAGTATATTTATATATTTACACGGTTAAATAATATTAAAATGTTTAAAGAGTTTAATTGAAATACGAGTACTATGTACGCTAAAATGTTTATATGCGCTTTAGTGTGTACGGAGTCTTCATAGTGGGAATTTTACTGGTATTTAATACGTTTACTGCTTTTATTACTTGATATTTGACATCAGAATTTTATTGGTATTTAACAAGTTTACTACTGTTATTACGTGATATTTGACATCAGAATTCTACTGGTATTTAACAAGTTTACTACTGTTATTACGTGATATTTGACATCAGAATTCTACTGGTATTTAACAAGTTTACTACTGTTATTATGTGATATTTGACATCAGATTTCATAACATTATTTGGGAGAGTATATGTACGCATAACAGAGAAATAATCACCTTAATCGGATAAATCGTTCCTAAGTTTATTGACAGCAAAGAAACAAATGAACAAATATATATTTTACATTTGTTTAGTGTACAGTTAATATTACGCAGATATTGTAATATTTGCAATAATGAAGGTTATTTTAGTTGAATAAATGTTCCATACATGAGGGGGTTCTTCCCTCAAGTTGCTTGCAACTTTGAAAGTTAATGGTGCGTGACTGTTTAACTTAAAAAAAGAGAATTCCTTCAAAATATTTTTGTCTGTTGCGTGAATTTTTTTACGATCGCCATTTAATGCACGCCGCGCCGCACTACGAAGTAATCAAATCAATTTCAGTAAGCTTAGAAATTTGAAGTTTAAGATATACACAGAGTTTAAGCTCATGGAACGTAAGAAAGTAAATTCTAATTCAAATCGAAATGTAGTAGACTTGGAAAATGTCATACCATCGCTACTAGACATTTATCGGACATACTGTGAGTCAGATAGTTAATGAATGTTTTATTAAAACTTAAAATTCTAGTAAGCAGTATATTTGTTTAAATTTTTAGAAAGTTTCCTATTATTACAAATTAATTGTTACTATTCGATATGTTTTTATTTTACGCTTGTATTTGTATTCATTGTACAATTATATCTATTTATGATATTTTACAACTTTTGAACGCTTGAACGGCGTAAAGGAGATACCATTTTTATACTAATCTATACGTTCCAGTATCTTCTGCCATTTTTCTTAACTCCAATGAGCTAGGTAAAAATATCTATTCCCTGTGTCTTAAAATATTTGTCACGTGAAGAAGGTTGAAAATATTTTAGGGAAAGGTCAAGAAAAATATCAGTTTTAATACTCGTAGTGTAAATTTAGCAGAGAAGAACTGATTGGCTTTTAGTAATGAATCCGTCCTATGTTAGGTATTTTCCTTGCTCTTACCGCGTTTAATAATAGTTTTCATTGGTATAATTTTACTAGACGTTTAAGTAACATTCTTAAGAGTCTAGTAAAATTATAAGCATAATTCTACTAGCCGTTTCTCGCTTAGAATTCTATTATATTACTAGTACTTAAATAGAAAATTACCACCAGTTTCGGAGAAAATATTAACACGCGAAAGTATTCTGAATTGAGAAATATATACAATTTAAAATTCATCAACGGCGACCCTGGAGGCTACCGTGCACGTACGCTATTTTGAAGAATACTTGTTATTGCCTGCTTTGTCTTGGCGAGAGATCCGTAACGAGAAAAGAATAGGTGGAAATTTATAGGCGGAATGTAGTCGTTTCCGATTCTAAAAGCTAATCTAATTCATTTCGTCTCTTCATGAAGTTAATGACGTTGTATACGCTATATACTGTGGAAATGAGCCGTTTCCGGTTTGAAAATTTATGCCAATAATTTCGCCTCCTTATGGAAGATGTTACAAAATGTATAATATATTACTGGCGCTCGCAGTTCGGTTAAGCTGAAAGTCAAACTCGTTATTCAGCCTGATGATAAACGTATCACTTTATGCAATAATTTCGCCTTCTTATAAAGATGTTACAAAGTACATAATATATTACTGGCGCTCGCAGTTCGGTTAGGCTGAAACTTATGCAAAAATTTCGCCTTCTTATGAAAATGTTACAAAGTATATGATATATTATTGGCGCTCGCAGTTCGGTTAGACTGAAAGTCATACTCGCTGTTCAGCCTGAAAGATAAACTTATTACTTTATGCAGTAATTCAGCTAAATCAGCTAATAATAAAAAAAGAAGAACCAGCAGCATTGGTTTAGCAAATCTTCAGTTATAAGCGAAATTAAAACAGACGTGACATTTTAGAAGACGAACGGCTATTTCATAAACGCGATCCAATAAACTCACTCGGTTTTAACGTGACGTGAATATGTTTATAAAAAAATGATAACGTTAATTAATGTTAGGATATGCTCTTTATCGGCCGATTTTTAATCCGAAGTCTGATCCCAGTACCTGTAGTCCCAGTACCTGTGTATCCCAGTACATAGACATATTAATTATATGATACACAGCCGTTATAAAGAATTTGAGCAGAGATATTTTAGAAATTTTATCCAAAAATTATTTGATATCTGATACATTTTTTGACATTATCATATACGCATCTAGTTTTTAATCATGTTATGGTAGTTGCCGTGTAAAACGCGTTGTCGATGAAATTCGCTGAATTTGTTTATAAATGATTGAAACTATGAATATCTAAGTTATTTTAAGATTTAAAACTTATTTACCGTTTAGTTTTGGTAAAAAAGTAAAAATAAACATTACAGGAAAATTAGTTAGTTCACCACACTTTTAATTTTATTTAAAAAATTCGTCGAGCAATTTGTCGGAAAAACTAAGTAAAATTATGTTATATTAACGCTGTGAAAAAAAAAATATTTGCCGTTTAGTTTTGGTAAAAATCACTTTCAAAAACTACAATCACTACTACAGGTACATACAAGTGTAATAAAAAAATTACCATTTTGTTTTGGTAAAAATTGCTCTTAAAAGTTATACAATAAACATTACAGGTATATACAAAAATTATAATTTAATTTTATTGAAAAAACGCTAAAAAAAATAATAAAAAAATATCTAAAAATTAAGTCAGTGTAAAATTATTACAATTTTGAAAAAAATTACTATTTAGATTTGGTAAAAGTCGTTCTTAAAAATTATACAATTGACATTACAGGAAAAGTATGTATTTTACCATACTTCATTTTATTAATTTTATGATAATTTTTGGATCTTATTAGCACACAACACTACCTTAATATAGTAGGTATATGGTGATACCATGTGGAACGAAATGTATGACATTATCATTAAAAGACACTCTGTCGTTTCAGATACACAATTAATAAATACAAAATAACAAATAAAAAATACACTGGACGTACAATCAATACACATCACTTCACGATATATCTAGCTAGCATCGAAGATAGCTAGGTAACTACAGTATACTGAATCGAATAGTATTACCATAGATGTATATAGATATACTCTTATTTATACTTGCTCACCGATTATAAAGACACTATGTTTCCAGGTTCATCTGTATAATCTTTTTATCATTCGCGTATCTTGTTTATTTAAGATCAGGCTGACAACAGTTGGTTACATTTAGCGTAAATAACGAGGAAAATGTCAATGATGTGAGTGGACGCTATAAAGCGTTCAAGCAGCGTAATGATACGTGACAGAGTCTGAATCTATCTAATGTCTAACGATTCTCAGTGGTGGTTATCATTTACTGTGACACACAGGTCATCCTTTATCAAAATTTAGTTTCATGTAATGTTTTACTTTTAAAATTTAGGTTTTTATGCAAAAGCGAGCGAATGCGTGTTCGTATTGTACGAATGAAACTTTTATCAATTGTCGTACAAAAATGGTTATGTATGTAAAGAAAATAGAATTTAAAAAAATAAGTTATTTGTCTACCTATCCTCATATATTTCTTAAATATGCAATTTATACTGCTTTGAACATGTCATTCGAATTCCTTACACATAATCTGTTGTACACTTTGGCAAATAATGGTATCGGCATTTTTTTATCCTATATTAATATCCTGTTTATTTTGTACTTTTTTGTATGCTGATCTGCTGATTATGCTGATCTGTCTCCCATATTTACTTTAAAAAATTAGTATTTTTATTATTGAAATGTGTGTTACATATCACGGAACAAGATTTTGCAGTTTTTTCAGGTACTATTAGTATATATCGGAACTTATATATGCATGCTTTTTCTTAAATGAATACAAAAAAACTGTTATAAGAAAACATATAGTATTTGCAAGAGTGTTAATTGACTGAAATTAGAATGATGATAATTGATCGTTTATCAATTATCATCAGATAAGCTTTATAGTTACTCAAAAATAAAAATAGCTCTGGTTGAATTTTAAAATACTCTACAGTGATATCCCGACTAATGGAATGAAAACATCAATTGTTTTTTATGTTTTTTACAGGTGTAGTGAGGGGTGGTATTTATTCACTTTACACCTCTGTCTAAAACACGCATCTATGTTTTATTCGATTTCACAGAAAACGTTATAATTTAGGAAACTGCGATTTTTTTATTTTGTGTTTTGATAAAAAATTCGTTAACTACGTGTAAAACTCTTACTACAAGAGCTTTGTACACATTTAGTTACATTTAAAAGTTTAAACAATAATATTTTTTACCATATACTCATAACGGGTGTAAAAGTTAATTTCTCAAAAACTAAGAGATTTCGAATTGTTATTATAATTTCCTATAAAGCTATTAAATAAGCTTTTAGACATGTAATTGTAAGTTCAATAGTTTTGGAAATCAGGGCCTCCCCTTGATTTGTATTTTTCGCTTGTTTTCCACCATATTTCTAGAGATATACTACTTAAAAAAAATAAAGAAGCTAATTGGTTACATTATGCAAACGGTCGATTGTAAATCTAAACTATCAAACTACGCATATAATTCTGTATGCATAAGACAAAGACATATGAAATTAAATCATAAAGATTTTGAGGAGGGATATTTTTATTTACGAAATACACAAAGAAGAATAGGAAAAGAATTCATTGAAAGTTCCAGGGACCTGATAATAAACCAGTGTCCTTTACCGAGTGTAGAAACTTGAGTGACATAAGACTAAATCTAAATATCAATATTCGAAACTACGTTAAGACATAAAATGGAAATAATGTAACGTTAGTAAATCGTAAAGGATAAATATGCTTGTAACAATTGAGTATTGTATTGATACAGATCGGGGCTATCTTTTAGGCGCGTTTCGTAGTTGCGTGGGTGCAGCCCGTAAAACCCTGTAACTGTTTAGATTTATTTGATGGACATGAGATGGAATAGAAAGATTAGACTGTCGTTTTGCTTTTAATCGATTTATATATGGATATATTTTTCCTAAAATTCATCTACCTATATATATAAATAAATGCTACTTTGTCTCAAATAAATGTGTTAGATCCTGCGAACAAAAAATGTTTGCCGTGCTTCCGTCACTAAATAATTTATGTTGGTTTACGAGTGGTATAAATACTACGAACTTACTATATGGTAGAAAACCTTTATCTTATGCATTCCAAATGAGTAAGATTTGTTAGAAGTTAGATAAATCTAATACAGATAAATCACATATCTCGTATATATATATGTTATTTATTTATTAAATTGTTGTCGGCTTACATCCGTCAATAAACATCTTAGTAAATCTGCTTTATAGCAGTGACACGCGTAAGGTGTTATTGGAAAAATATGTGCATATACGACCAACATTATGAATTCGCAATTTAGCAAACAAATAAAGCTATCTTAATGCTGTAAATTAAATATCGTATTGACTGTCTTTATAAGATAATCGAGTAAAAGTAAAAAAAAATATTGAAATGGATAATATACTATTATTTCTACTTATTTCGCCGGGATGAACTGTGTTAATTATTATAGTTCATCTCGGCGAAATAAGTGGTAATTAGATCAACATTAACTGTTGTTGGGCTAATTTAACTGTGTCAAATTAGATCAACAACAGCTTGGTTAACGAATTTAAAATATTAAATACATTTATAATTTATAAGAATATTGCTTTAATTATTAAGCAATAGTGAAAATAAATTTAATATTTTGTAGCGATACCTCATTTAGTTTTTATTTAATTTTCACACAACCGTTTTATTATAAAGGACTTAATTATTTCATATTTATCTAAACGAGTTTAATTGAATGTTATTTAACTATTTAGTGTTTCGTATTTATTAGTATATTTTTGTATTGTATAGAATCAAGATTCGATTTAATTTCGCCTAAAGTGACGTTAACCGAAGAGCTACACTGCGAACGTGCTCTCGTAACGCGCGCCGTTTACGACTGTCGTAGCAGCGTAGCGACGACGCTCTACGCCGCGCTGTGCCGAGTGTGAGCGGCGGTTGCCTTATATAGCGTAGCTGTAAACGATCGTCTTGTTAACACGTTGGAGCAGAATATTCTTTTCTAGCAGAGAAATAAACTTACTATTAATATTAATAGTATATTATTACTCTTTTCTATCATATAAAATATTAATGATTTTTTTGTAAAAGCGCGTATTTTGGAAAACAATTTACATTTTACGAAAAATGTTTCTGAAGAGTGCCACGAATATTGAATCTGAGAGAAATATAAGAACAATTTACATGGGACCTTACAAGGGTTTAAAAACATTTTTGGGAAAAGATAAGATACATTTATTAGAAAAAATGAAAGTAAAAACAATGAAATCTAACGCGACATTTCACCTAATGAATGTCGCGTTTTAAATCTAGTAAAATAACCATAATTACATTCGACTCAAGAATTTTTTAATTTGTTTTTGTTTTTTATGTTGTTTAAAATTTTTGAAAAAAAAAATTTTATTTTAATTACAATATTATAATATTTAAAAAAAAAATTATTTTCTTTAAAATACAATTTTTTAATTTGTTTCTCGTATATTTGAGTTAGTCAAAGGAATCCTTTGATATTTGTCCTTTTCAAATGAAATTTTTCTATGGCTGAAACTCTTACAAATTTCGATATTTTAGACATTTTATATATATTAGACATTATAGAACTTCTTATTTATGACTCAGAATTTCTAATTCGTTTCGACTATAAGAACGGGGAACTGAAGTGAAAGAACCTTTTTAGTCGCGTAATTTGTTAATGACTTTTATTTTTAGTTTATTTTTATTTTTAGAGGCATTATTTTTTAAGCTTCCAGATGACTTATCTTTTTAATTTGACGACATAATTTGAAACTTCTATATGCACATACACATATCGACGGTTCGATGTGATTAATTAAAATTATAAAATTGCTGGGTGGGCTGATTTTAATAAAATTAACGGCAAATAACGAATTTGCCAATGCACAAATATTGAATTTGGACTACATAATGATATATAATAGTTCATCTCGCTAGTCACTGGGGTTACGCTCCAGAAAATTCCCGCGCACATACGTAAATAACATAGGGATATATATGAATTAGAAAAACCACATAAGCAAGGGGACACATGATGTACAAATCATGTTTTCAAATTATGTCGTCACACGCAAGGATATATTTCGTTGAAGGACGTTTGTACTTACTGAGGATATACTATATCCTCAGTAAGCAACGAATATGGCATATATATATATATATATATATATATATATATATATATATATATATTAATACTTGAGAAACCTTTTTAAGCATATTGCCCGCACTTAGAGTGTGAGACTTGGCATTTTGGCATAGTTAAATTTTATATGTTTTTTCAACTGTAATTAAAAAAAATTAAATTTCATATGCACGCTAATGATGTACTTGTACACGCTCTCAACTGAAGTAATAGATCAGAATTCAAAAAAATTATAGGCAGTGATGATAGAGATATATTCTTTGCCAAGAGTACCTCAATAACGTCAAACTTAAAAATTTAATGAATTGCGGTCGAATTTCGACTGCTGGGTAACCACTAATTTAAATTAATAAGTAACGCAGGCAAAGCATCAAGTCTTCAAGGGTTAAAACGCTTACGTTTCGACTAATAATATGTATTAAAATTAAATATAGCTTCGAGCTTTACTTCACCTGTTATTAAAGCATCATTTCGCGCTTTATTGCGGAGGTTTGATGTCAACAAGAATAAGGGCGGAAGCTCGTATGAAAGGGCTTTGCGATACTTTATGATGTTAATGTAAGGTTGTAAGTATTTGCACTCACTTTAAGTTGGCTGTGCTAGATAATAAAAAATAATATTTATGTAGCATAAGAATTTTCCATTACTGTTGGATTCTTTTGTGGCGGAGTCGATGCGGTGTAGAATTTTATTATAGATATAAAGCAATTCTTTTTTAAAATTGTGATTTTCTGGAATGTATAGTTGTCTTGGATTATTTTTTTTATAAATGTTACTTACCCCAAAGCCTGGAAATTTACTACTCTCGACTAATAAGGATACTTATTATTTTCTGTCCGTCTGTTCTTTTGTTTGTCACAAGACTGATTATTTCTGAAATACATATTTTTGTATTTGCTCGTTCTTTCACACGAAAGTTGACCAGATGCTCTAACTAAATGAACATTTTGATACTTGTGATTTTGATGCTTGTGAAGTATATACATGTTTGAACTAGAATTATCGAGTAGAATACGATACAAGTATATAAAATAATTGATTAAAACATGTATCGTGGCATTCATTCTTAATAATACGAATACGCTAATGTTATGAGTTTTCCCGCTTATTGATTTCGTTTTATCCTTTATTTTGTGTAGATATTATGTAATCAAATTTCCTTATTTATAAATTTCATTAAATCACGCCGAGACAGATTTGTATGAAACTTAGCACAAATATAATTCTTAATTTCAACAAACAAGTAATACTAATAAATTTGGAATAAAAAGTTATACCTTGCATAAAAATAAAAACGCTACTAATAAACGCAGTATACGACAAGCTCTTTATAACTTCATCTGTCAAACTCTATTCCGAGCTCGCCTTAAGTTTAACTTTGGTGTAACCTAAAACAAATTTGACACTTCTGCAGGTACAGCACGTCATTATTTACAACTCTATTGTGTTTATAATTATTTTATAGAAAATTGTTACATATAATTCAATTCGTGCATTACTGAATGTAATTTGTGTATTTCAAAGGCAGCGAAAAGCCCGGTCACTCTCTGTATCGTGTCCTTCGAATGCCTGTCCCTTGTAAGATGATGGGGGGTGCGGTATATGTCGACTGGCTTTGTTGCCAGTGCCTTCGAATGGAAATGATGGTAAAGTTTGTTAGTTTCGTTCAGTTTGAAATCGTTATTCAAGAGTTCAGTTTAAAATCTTCATTCAAATTATATTCCATTGTTATGGCTGTTGCGGGACTCGAGCTCTAATGAGCTTTTTCAAGTTATACAAAAATTGGTATGTTGAATCACACTGTAGAAGTAAACATTTTGGCAACGTATTTAATCCTGCTGTGTAAAAAAAAAACAATAATAATTAACAGTAATTTTCGTGTACTATCTATACATTCACGGAGGCACATGAACAAATCAAAGCAATGCAGCAACTGCATGTATTTGCTTCAACGCATTCAACTGATCTTATTTTATTCACTTTGATACCCAAATAACATCATAATAAATATGACATATTAATGTATACAAATACACTTAATTTGTAAACATTCAAAATACACCATATAATAAATAAGTGTATTTTACGATAAAATGTTCGTCGTTATATTGAATATATTTGGCGTTAATTTTGTAGAAATTAATTATTTACAATTAAATGGAACTACGTGATGTAGTATTATTTCTACTTTCTTTAAGTTCTTTACCACGACCTAGGTTTCGTTGTATTACAACATCTTCAGGTGGGCTATTAGCAAAGATATATTTGCTAATAACCTCTTTGCTAATAGCAAAGATATCTTTGCTAGTAGTTTCATTTAATTGTTTCGTCTTTATTATAAACATGGACTTTGTATAATTAATATATCTGGAGCGCGGGAAAGAGGGAGTTTTATTTTAATTATATTAGAAAATAATATTCTTTATAAAAAAATTTTAAAAATAATAAAAAAGAAAGACAAGAATGTGACAGTGAAAACGATAAAGAAGGAGTAGAAGCGACAGTCATGCGACAGTCTGTGCGCACCGTCATCATGGTCGCCACTGGTCTGTGGCGTTTTAGCTATGCGTTTACAAACATCATCCAGACCGGCTCAACGAGCGGCCGGGAATCGAACCCAGGACCTCGTGGTGCGCCGCGCCGTCGTAGGTCGTATTATGTTCTTTTTCCGGACGATTTCTTAGTTATATTTAATTTGCTTTTTGTCGGTTATCAGTCCTGCTGATGTGTATATACCTGCTGGTTGCCTGTGGTAAAACGCAAATACAGAGCTATCAAACTAAATGTATTTGATTATAGTTCTGTATCGGATAGGGTTCACGTGTAAAGTTTAGTTATATTAAAGTAGTTACATTTCAAAACACAAAATATTTTTCTTGTCTGAATGGAATATAAATACAAGTTCTCTTATTCTTAATCCGTTTATATGGGAAGGGTGACACAAAATTACGGGGAATGTGTATAAATAGAAACAATTAGCACGGTTAAAAGACTCACTACTAGTTCTTTTTAAAGAACTAGCTTTTTTAATGTACTTATTTTGATGCTTTTGTTATTTTGCCAAGTAATTCCGGAAAATTCTTTTCAGGAGCGCCTTTAGGTGGGCCGTCGCGGCTATTTGCATATTCTTAATCGATCGAGTTTGCCTTTCACGGCCATTTTGATTTTTGGGAACAGCCATAAGTTGTAGTTCCGGCGAATAGATGAGGACACAGCGTAATGTGTTTTATTTCAGAAATTGTCAAACAAGAAGGAATGTAAGATACGAAGTGTAAAAATAAATTTCTTACTAACTCACTTCATGTTTAAATTACCGGTTTAAGTGCTTTGACCGAAGACTTAAGAGAACCATTTGGATCCTTAGAAAATATGCATTATATTAACACGCCTCTTCGAGTGAATAATTTGACTCATTTGTTTTTTTTAGAAACTGTATTATTCTATGCTAGGATATATTCTATACTAGTAGGTTTGATTGAACAAACCTACATATGTATTAATCTTTAGGCATTACTATATTTTGTACGAGGTTAAATATTTTTGTGTGTTAAATTCTTTGAAGGAATTTCTACCTTTTGCTCGTAATAATTTCCAGTTTGGCACGACGGGCTGATGCTTATCTGTGACTTCCACCGTTTGTCGCCGCTTCGTAGTGCCTTGATTTACTGTTACTGTTTAGGCACGACAGTTGGCACTGCGCAACGATATTATAGCTGTTAGTAGTTGTCGTTTTGAAGTTGAAATATCTATTCTATTGTCGTCTATCTTTGTCTATTTCCTTTCGCGTCTTGCGAAATAGATGTATATACATGATGCTTTCTTTTGCGTTGTTTATAATAGTGTTGTTCGTTTTAGGCAGTCTTCGGTTTTCTTTCCGCAGCTATGTTACTTTCTCTGCTATCAGCGATTATGAAATACAATTATTGTTTAGCAGTGTTTATCACTTAATTTTTCCTATAAACAAGTTCTTGTAAGTTACATTTCAACGATTTTCTTCCAAATATTCATATAGTCATGGTTTTCTTGCTATATCGAATAATTTATTCTGTGCGTGTACAATTATAAAATATTTTCATTCCGTTACTTCCTTTATATTTTAAAATAAGTCCCTTCTAAAGTTTATTTGAAATTCTACTACTTTATTTCTTTCATAATTTTAGAAATGTTAGTTGAAAATTTAGAGGACTTACACGCACGCACATACGCCCGCTCGCTCGCACGCACGAATGCACGCACACACCTTTTAAGGCTTTAAAAGCCCATGTCTCACCAATTGCATTGACTTAAATAAAAAGTTATTTTGGAACCTCTCTAAGACCTATCTAATGATACCCCACACGCCTACGTGCACTGGATTTTTTTTCCTCCGTTAGATATATGGTGTGCCACCCCTAATATATTTTTTTTATAATTCCACTATTTCATTATATATCAGTTCATAGAAGACACCTACCATCCAAATTTCATCTCTATAGTGCCAATAACCTCCGAGTAAAATGGCAGTGACATACAGACAGTCAGACAGACTGACAGACAGATAATACGAAATTACAAGAGTTCCGTTTTTCCATTTGGGTACGGAACTCTAAAAACCGTCCGGTCATCCTAATTATAAATGCCGCTTTATTTTGGCACGAACTTATATGTGAAATGGGACGAAATTGAAGTAAAACATTAGACGTTGGACATTTTTGAGGATTATGTTATATTAAGATGTACATCGAAATTAGCACAGTTATTATTTTTAGTTGTTATGAATTGCATACAACCGCACAGTACGAAGCCAAACCGCGATGTGCTGCTGAGCCAAGGAAATTTTATAAAACTTTTCCTTTTATATTTTCCCCGTCATATAAAGTATACGTTACCATACTGATTATTATATTGAGTTATCAGGATATATAATTTTATAGAAATGTATATAAAGTTTAAGAGTCGAATTGTAATGCATGCCATTGCGGTTTCCGATTATTTTATAGGCTGTACCTACGTAGGTATAAAAACATTTTACAGGTCAACATTTTTGGCGGAGTCCTTTGTTTTTAAGACGCTTTTATTAACTTTACTTTTATGTGACAGTGTAGCGGAATCTTTTAATTAAATTTTCACCCACTTTCAGGTGTCCGAATTATTTAAAATATTCGAGAACCTATGACAATAAAATAATTAAAAAAAACCTAAAAGAAACCTTTTTAGTCTCAAAATAAAAAATTTTAAAAATTAAATGTAACGATTTAACAAGAAACGACTAAAAAATAAAATTATAGTTTAAATAAAACTAAAAAAATACGCTTTTGTGGCAGTATGAACTAAAAAGTAAAAAATAATCTTTAAAGATTTTGGTCAAGAGGGAAAGGACGTTTAATAAAAGTAAAGTTAATTTTTTTTTGTCATCAGAGACATCATTTCGCTCTTGACCAAAACCTTGTTATTTGAAAATTATTTTTTAATCTTTTAAACTATAATCTTACTTTTTAAATTTTTGTGTATTGTAAGATGAACATTTTGTTGAAATTTAATACAATCCAATCTTAAGTAGTATTATTTTTATAAACAGTTATGTAACGTTACTAGTATTCAACGCCTTTAAAACTCGCTATTATGATAAAATAATTAAAAGTAGTAGAGACCGAAATCCACCTTTGCTTGTCTTTTATTTTTTATGATTTTTATCTTATTACGTTTTATTTATTTATTTGTTCAAGCCTTTTACAAGTTCAACAATATTACAGAATAGGTGATTACCGAACGAATATCAGTCATGTATACTAAACTATAGTTGCTCAAATTATTAGGTTGGCAGCTAATAAATCTGTTACTTTTTTCTAGCGAGTTCTAGAACGATATAGAAACTTATCGAAAATCTCTGGTAGGGTATATAAAGTGCGCGGCGTTCGATCTTTTGTTTAATTAGCAAATGAATTTCGGTGCGTAAAGAACAAATAAAATGGGGACTTTACTAAAAGAAAACTTAAAGCACTCCTGCGTCATAAGGGCGAAGCAACATGCAATAGAAGTACGAAGATGTGTGAAGGAGTACTTTCCTATAGCCAAGCATTGACTTAGGGCGCATCACAAAGTCGCAGAATTTTGATTCGTGGTTGAAGGATAACTCTTCTGGATAGGAGTATTTCTTTTGACCCTAATATGTAAAATGGAATTAATTCCAATACTTAAGGGTTGTCGAGGTAATTATTCCATAATATGATGAAGTTTAGGGTTAAGAGAAAATTTCGACTTAAAAATAAGTTTAAAGTTTGTAGTTCGAAGAATGTAGTTTAATCAAATATGAGAATAAATTATTAGAAAATTGATAGTTAAAGATAGTAATTCTGAGACAAGAATATTTTGGACCCTCTAGAGATAACTTTATAATTTGGAATATTCTTTATTAGGTGATCGGTATTTACTTACACTTTCCTATTAGCGGACATTAAACTAGCACACACTCTGTATCACACTGCTGGATAGGTCGCCCGCCTAGCGTGGGGTGTTTTCGTGTCGCCAGCTGTTTGTCGTGCCGCAGCTGCGGCGTATTGACAGGCGGCCTGCCAGGCGAACCGCGTCGTGATGGCGCGGGTGAGGTCGCGCGACATCCGACCTAATGGATAGAGTTTCGTGTGAAACATGTAAAGTTTTCTAAATTCAGCAGAAATATATAAGGGAACTTCTTTATAAATTCGTAATAGTAATAAAAATTTCAATAAATGTTTTAATGTGGAAAAGTCTGTACGACTGCCATTCCCCGTGTCATGCGATATTGATTAACATGTATAAGTTACTACCGCGTATAACTTAAAATTTGAGACTCGCCACAGGTATGGTTTATGTATATTATGGTTTAGAGAATACATTTTTCATACACGTACGTTCCTCAAATGATATACAGGAGCTAAGGCCGTGAAATGGAATATGAGAATTCGATTATTTTAAGAAAGTACCGCTTACCACGTGAGTGGTAACGAAACTGATAAACTTTTATATTTATATTAGAAGTTAGCGATCCGATTTATTGCAAATTTGTCTGAAGAGTGACTAGTAAGTCCTTTAATTCTTTATCCCTTTGATCGATACTTCTTCCAACGAAGAGTAAATAGTAAAGTAATTAATTCTTTCACTCTCCATTGATCGATGTCTCTCTTAACCAAGAGGAAATAGTAAAGTAATTAATTCTTTCACTCTCCATTGATTGATATTTCTCCTAACCAAGAGTAAATAGTAAAGTAATTAATTCTTTCACTCTCCATTGATCGATGTCTCTCTTAACCAAGAGTAAATAGTAAAGTAATTATTTCTTTCACTCGCTATTGATCGATATCTCTCCTAACCAAGAGTAAATAGTAAAGTAATTAATTCTTTCACTCTCCATTGATCGATGTCTCTCTTAACCAAGAGTAAATAGTAAAGTAATTAATTCTTTCACTCTCCATTGATCGATGTCTCCCTTAACCAAGAGGAAATAGTAAAGTAATTAATTCTTTCACTCTCCATTGATTGATATTTCTCCTAACCAAGAGTAAATAGTAAAGTAATTAATTCTTTCACTCTCCATTGATCGATGTCTCTCTTAACCAAGAGGAAATAGTAAAGTAATTAATTCTTTCACTCTCCATTGATTGATATTTCTCCTAACCAAGAGTAAATAGTAAAGTAATTAATTCTTTCACTCTCCATTGATCGATGTCTCTCTTAACCAAGAGTAAATAGTAAAGTAATTAATTCTTCCACTCTCCATTGATCGATGTCTCTCTTAACCAAGAGTAAATAGTAAAGTAATTAATTCTTTCACTCTCCATTGATCGATGTCTCCCTTAACCAAGAGGAAATAGTAAAGTAATTAATTCTTTCACTCTCCATTGATTGATATTTCTCCTAACCAAGAGTAAATAGTAAAGTAATTAATTCTTTCACTCTCCATTGATCGATGTCTCTCTTAACCAAGAGGAAATAGTAAAGTAATTAATTCTTTCACTCTCCATTGATTGATATTTCTCCTAACCAAGAGTAAATAGTAAAGTAATTAATTCTTTCACTCTCCATTGATCGATGTCTCTCTTAACCAAGAGTAAATAGTAAAGTAATTAATTCTTCCACTCTCCATTGATCGATGTCTCTCTTAACCAAGAGTAAATAGTAAAGTAATTAATTCTTTCACTCTCCATTGATCGATGTCTCTCTTAACCAAGAGTAAATAGTAAAGTAATTAATTCTTTCACTCTCCATTGATCGACAAGTCTCCCAACCAAGAGTAAACGAGTAAATTAATTAATTCGTCCACTCTTCATTGATCAATGTGTTTCCCACTCGAGAGTAGATAATAAAGTAATTAATTATTTTACTCTCCATTAGTTAGATGCGTTTCCCACCCAAGAATAAATAGTAAAGCAATTACTTCTTTTACTCTTCATCGATCGATGCATTTCCTATCCCAAAAGCAATTAGTAAAGCGTTTCGTTCCTTTACTCCCTATTGAGCGATGCGCCTTCCATTTGAGGAGAATATTTGTGTCGCAAAGATAATTCTAAAAGCTTTCTATATTTTCCTTTAAATTTATGCATAAATTACCAAAAGTCTTGTTCTCGTAATTTTCTAAAAAATTTTACGTAAACCTCCTGCAAGTTTTTTATTCAAAGGGTACAGGTTGCTAATTCATCCATTGAAAATCTAATCATGATAACGTTTGTTATGTGTTTCCATATATGCATGGCCCTTCTTATCGAGATAGTTTGAGCAGTGATTACGGTTCGAATTACTGCTTACCCTGTCTCGACCCGCTGCATTTTCGTGTCAAAACCCTATCGTCTCGTAACACTATGTTATTATCAGACATTTCCTTTCGTGGTAATAATCTACCTATTATTGATAATATTTTCGTGAGGTCATATAAGGTCAAATATGAAATAAAGAGCGTCAAATATGAATATAGCAGTTGTTATTGACAATAGACCCTTTTTCTTATTTAACTGTAAATGTAAATCTATTCTAAATGTGCATATGCATAGGTTATGTACGTAATAATTAAATTGTAGGCCCGCTATAAGGTAATTAGTGTGTAGTGTGTTTTGATGTATTTATTGATTTTATTTTGAAATAAAATATACAGTCTAATTTGAAACAACTTAACTATTAATATTGTTACTGAATTATGACGTGATAACGTCTTATAAATCGATTAACACCGGCTGCACGAATGAAAAAGTGTCACGTTCCGCCTGAGCCTGAGCGTGCAAGCGAGAGCGCGGAACAAGTGATAGAGAGGCACGATCGGCCCAAGCGTCGGAATTTATCTCGTCAGAGCTGGCAGTTCGAATAGTTCTGCTCGCTGATTGGAAGATCTTAAATATAACACATGTATATAAGTTGTAAATAAATTGTTAATAGTACATTGTTACTTGTAATTAATCTGTATAATTTAAGTAAAAATATATTTGAATTAACGAATGTAAATAAATGTTAATTTATCGAAAAAATTGTAATTTTCAATTAACTCCTTTGTATTATACAAAATAATAATAATTCAGTGATAATAATTCAATTTAATTCATAAAAGTATGCAATTTTTGTAACGGCAAAAATAGAAAAATATTTATGGTCACTAGTCGATAGATATCATAATTATTATGTGTTAATATATGTTATATATATGTGTGTTAATATATGTTATATTTTTAATATTTATTTTTTCTAATGCAATTAAAGATGTTAACCCATGAGAATTTATATAGAAGTCTGATCGGTTGTATTTTATAATTGTAGATATATGTATGTATATTTCTTCGAAAAGAATAATTTTCTTCGTTAACGAAAAAATAATGCCAAAGTATATAAATACAGTCCCTATGTTACAACTTTCACACAAAACAAGTTGTTAATTAGAATTGAACTGATCGCGAACTTTCAATTACTTCGTCGGCGGGCCGCCTAATTATGGTCTGCGGAGTTCCCGCGGCGTAATTAAGTAAAGAAGCGTGGTTAAGAGTACAATTAGTGCGGGGCTGGTGAAGGAGTTACGAGATTGGACTTTTTGAAAGATCTGTTTTATCAAAAGACTGTTTGTTACGATGAAGTTTAGCAACGTTGACTGGCGTTGTTGTTGAAGCGCTCTAGCCGAAATGCACTTTTTTAAATTTTTACTATTCCTAAAAAAATGTGTATTAAACATTAAAAATGTATTAATGCAATTTTACTTTTGTAAAAGATATGTTAAAGTTCCCGAAAAGTATTCAATATTTTTGGGGTACGTACGTAAGGTACGTAACTACATACTCAAAAGGAAAAAAGGAACCCTTATGGAATCACTTCGTTGTCCGTCTGTCGGTCCGTCAAGACCCTTTTTCTCAGGAACGCGTGGAGAAATCAGCTTGAAATTAATATCAAATACTTAAGTGTACGGTCCTTTGGAGCTGTAAAAAAATCGAGCTTTTAAGTCAACGCAATCAGGAACGTACCTAAAAATACGGCCCTTTATGTCGTATATTTTGAAACTCGTAAATAAATGAAAACTTATAGGGTACTTCCCGCTGACCTAGAATCATGAAATTTAACTAGAAGCAAGAAGCAAGGTCGCACAGCACAAGTAAAGGAAAACATTCTAAAATCGTCAATTTGTAGTTTATCACAAAAACAATTCCATATAGCTATTTTCAGCCAATGAACTTAGAATTTAAATATTTGCGAGTTGTTTGTAGACTATTGAGTACCAGTCACCAAAGTGATTGAGTCTTACACGAAAAATCATAACTTCATAATAATTGTAAAATTCCAAAAATGATGAATAAAAACATATTTGTGGATCGTCATAGACCCGATCTGACATGTTGTAGTGCTGATGTAAGTCTGGGCAGAACAAGGATGGCGTGACCGCAGACCGGGTCGCGCTGTGGCGCTCGCTGTTTACAGAGTACAGCAGGCGCGTCGACCGCGGACCCGCTCGCGTCAATTATTCTGTCGGTATTAGTTTACTACGCCTTAATTGGAAGTATGTTGACAGTTATTGGTTTTGATTAGCTTTGGTTATTTGACTGTAATATATTGAACAAATGCTACATATACTGAACATATGAATATACATAAAATAGTAAATAAAGTCAAATAAAATAACTCGCCAATTTTTTTTTTGTTTCAGACATTTTTAATGGTAATAAACTATTAATAAGGCAAAAATAATAGCAGGGCATCATCATTACTATTATTATTTATGGTCATTCTGTTATAAGAATAGTCATTTCTTTGAATTGTTAATTTTTTTTAAAATATTCCCAGCAAACTTTTTTAAGGAAAGCAAAGTTTCCACATGTATCGACGTGCACTAGACATCAGTGTGTGCCAGGGCTGCCATATGTAAAATCGCTTTTTCCGGAACATTTCTACTACTATATCTATAACTACCAGTGATCTAAGAAAAAAAATTATTTTGACCCAACAAAAGGTTTCTTTGAACCCAAAAAAACATTCAGATTAATAAAAATAAATAAAAAAGTCTTTTGCCAAAATACAAAGTGAATTTTTAATAAAGTTTATTGATTTATTAAATAATTATAAGTAATTTAATATAAAAACAGTCGTTATGTTAATCACATTTATCCAAATTACTAAAAGCTAATATTTGGCAAAAGAAATTTGTCTTGCAATAATTAATCTTATCTAATTTCAACTCGAAGCTTAACTTTCATAGTTTGACAATGACAATAATATTTAGTTTATTATCTTCATGTTTTGATTTAGTTATTTTAATAATTTGAAGTTGAATTCTAACTCTTCGCAATTTATTTCAATTTAAATTTATGCCTTGATTTGATCCGTAATCATGCGATTCCGGTCTTTCCATTGATCAATCTAGCAAAATGTAATGCAGCTATGGTATGTATAGGTTCACAAAAAATGCTAATAAAGACAATTTTAAAGAATTACCATAATTTGTTACATTTCCGGGACAAATTTATTACATTCCTGGATACGGGACAATATCGCAAATTTCGGGACAATTCCGGAAATCTCGGACATCTGGCAACCCTAGTGTGTACCGAATGCAATGCAAAGACTTGAAAATGTAATGTTTACTTACCACATTCATGTAAAGCTGAAAATAACAACAATAACTAATTCAGTAGTCGGAAAAGATCTTTTAATATTTTACCTAGGTGTAGGTACGTTTAGGGAACCTTATTATTGAGCTAAATATTTTTATCATGTAAAATTTTGTTTTTAGAAAAAGTTTTTCTCTATTTCGAAAAGCAATTTGAAAAATACATGTTCACCGGATTTGGTCTTATTATAAAGTATTTATTTTTAAATATGACATCTAATTCCTTTTGGGGTGCAAAATTCTCGCTGATCTATATACGTTATTAACTATTCCATTGTAAATGCTCATTCCTTCTGTTATCCTTATATCATCGTCTTGTATTGAATTGTACTTTATGTTCCGATTTTTTAGCTCGTTTGTTTATCTGTATTTAATTTTTTCTCCTAATTAACTATTTATAAATTTGAAAAAACACAAATAGTACTTAATATGATTAGATTCTCTAATTACAGATCTACAGCCACTGTATTTTAATAGACGATTGTTCTTATACGGAAAAGTTAGTTTGATGTGATGAAAAAGTGTTTTCCTTCTATCTTATTAGCTATTGTGTTTAATCACGATCTGTTTTTAATCTATATAAATGCATATATTTAATGAGTTATTATACACTGGTGTAGGCCGATATGGCAGAAACGAAACCATTATATGAACTTAAATATTATATAAGTATGTTAAATAAAAATATGATCTTAAATTATACTTGTAAGTGATATTCATATATAGAAATGTTCCAAACTGCTCCATGATACCCTAGCAGTTAAGTCGTTAATATGATGTAATGGATGTAGCCTGCTGTGGCGGCATTAATATGGTTAGACTACGGAGTTTGGTGGTACGGCCACACTGTGTCCCCGTTTTAGGGTACCGTCACTCTTAATATTTTCGATGTGGATGTCCATAAGTTGTCGTCATAAAGAGGTAACTTTCTATGACAGATGCCAACATGTCGAGTTCGTACCGAATTTTTTAATACATAAAATAGTTAAAAAATAAAAAAAAAGCACGCGCGCCTGCATCCACGCATAATGAATATGCATATAATAGTGCATATGCTATTCGTCTACGGAACCATGAAATTACATTTTGGGAAGTTTCTTTATTCATCTATATTTATTTTTAATTCAATAATTATTGCAGTAACCCTGTGACCTTTATTAATGCCCGACTCTACTTTTTATGCTAGTGAAACTAAACAAAAATTGGCCGAAAACATTAAACAAATTCTCGTAATGAATTTTATAGTTTTTTTTAAGGCGTATTCTTTAAGGACTGAAATATGTTTAATGTTTTTCAGACACTAAATCTTTATATATATATATATATATATATATATATATATATATATATATATATATATATATATATATACTTACTGTGGTATCATTTGTACTGTTATATTAAAGACTAAACAATTTGCGAAATAAATTACGTAAGAAAGTTTCTACCTAATTTCAATTTTGGTTTCTGGCATATATCGCAGGAACGTATATAAATATTTTATAGCAAAATTTCGGGAGCCACAATTTTGATGTTCTGCATTTTCCTCGAAAACGTGACAATTTTCAATAAATTAAATCCATTTTTTGTAATATTGTATCCTCGGTGAGTTTAACCAATATCATTCACATCTCTAAGTTGCTGTTGGTTTTTATTGGTTTTCGATATCCATTATTTCGTTTTTCTCTTCATCATCTTAATGTACATTTAGTGGAATGCCACATTCTTCCATCTCTCTTTTCATATGCAATATCCTGTTGTAAAAATAACAGAATCGACGTCTTCATAAGTATTAATAGTACAGGTCTGCGAATTTTTTACTTTTATTTTCCCTTTTTGGATTTGATAGCTGATCTTAGGGTGTTTTGGCGCGCTGATTAGGAGTATGTACTTAGATTTTTCCCATCACCCTCAGTTTTTTTGGAAAAGCCTTATGTATGAAATCGCAAAAAGAGCCAACTTTACTAAGTAAACAATTTATATTACAATAAAAAAACCATTACATGAATATTTCTAATTTATTTATTAACGTAATTTAAATATATTTATATATATATATATATATATATATATATATATATATATATATATATATGTATATATATATATATATATATATATATATATATATATATATATATATATATAAATACATTTAAATTACGTTAATAAATAAATTAGAAATATCAAATATTTTATGGTGTCTTGTTTTCTTTCACTGAAGCTCATCTCGATTGGATCATTTCGCTTTAGCAACTAACAATAATCTGCCATCGTCCTGTTATTCCACTTTCTCTAATAGCGACGTTCTGCCCCTTTCAAATCCTGATGAAATATTTTGTCTTGCTTTTCACTTACAGCTCCCAAGTTATCAGGGAAGTAGTCTAAGTGTGAATTAAGGAAGCGAACTTTAATGCTCATCGAACATCCTATTTTTCCGAAATTTTCAATCATTTTCTTCACAATATTTTCATAATTTGAATTTTTATGGTTTCCTAAGAAATTGTGCACAACTTCATTAAAATATATCCAGTTTTCTAATTCAATTTGCTTAATTTTTCATCGAAAGTGTTGACTTTCATCAATTCTCTTATGTGCGGACATACGCCAACGAAAATACCTTTTTTCACTTTAGCTTCAGATAGAGATGAAAAAATTTGGTGTAGATATTTAAAACCTTCTTCTTTATTCAGCGCCTTCAAATTGTTTCATCATTCCCAGTTTTATGTGTAAAGGGGTAGCAAAACTTTTCCGGGGACTAAATTTTCTCTCATAACATTTTTGGTTCCAGGAACTAATTCAGTTCTCGGTGGCCACTGTTTCTTCATCCGTTGTCCTCTGTCTCGACTATCCCACTTGCATAGAAAGCAAGGGTATTTTGTGTAGCCGCCTTCTTGACCGAGTGGCATATTTATAACTTTCAGATTTCCACAGACCATCCAACCGTGTTGTACGTACTTTATTTTATCCAACACATTTTTAAAATTGTCGTAGCATTCTCTCAAATCTACAGAATAGGCGACTGTCAGTGAAGCGTACTTATTGCTATTATGCAAAAGGACTGTTTTCAAACTTCGCTTTGATGAGTCTATGAAAAATTTCCATTCGTTCGCGTCATATTCGATGTTACACATTTTCACTAAGTCAGGAATGTCTTTGCGATACACTAGATCACGATCTTCAGCAAAATGTGGTACTAAGTCTTTTTCTCTGTTGCGATACCAAGAAAATGAGGTGCCAGGGGCAAACATATTCTTTTCCGATAGTCTTGATCCGAGGAGTTGGATATACCAAGTCCTTTCTGTTTTATAATAGTCTTCGCTGTGATTCTGAGATTATCTCCATAACATAGGCGATTATAAATCGAAGGTATTGTTCTGCCCTTTTGAAAACTTTCGAAGTTCACGAACCCATGTCGCACAAACTTTATGTGGGACCCACTGTTTGTCTTGATTAGCGATTGCTAGGCTGAAATACATGTTATAAACGTTACTTATGAATTCGGTAATGTTATACTGTTGTTTTGTTAGCATATTAGCAAAATTATCTCGTCAGTTAAACACTTTCGCGATCTTTTAAGTGAGCATTACGAATTGTACCGACTTTCAAAACAATGATGTTGCTATTTAAACAAAAATCTATTAATCTACCTTCATTAATCTTCTTCTAATGATTTAATTTAATTTCGGTAAAATGAGGTTTTTAGGAAATGACCTAAAACCCACCTTTTTCCAATAATAAGAGTGTCACTTAGTTAATTACGTTATGTTTAACTAACTATTCATGAGAACTTATTCATTGTTGTTTGTTGCAAACATTCAGTGTGTTTTTTTTAATAAAAAACAATTAAAATTAAATATCCGTTCTTGACTGGATAGACCTAGGTACTTTGGCAAAAAAACTCTACTAAATAACTAAACATCTTGACATGATGGAATTTTTTAAAAATTTTTCTCGTAATCAGCGCCCCAAAATCTGTCATCGAATTTGAAAGGGGAAAACCATTGCAGACCTGTGTAGTATTACTTTTATTCTCTGATGGATCATCAGGGATAATCTCGTTAATAACATCATGCTGAAGAGTAGAAGAGGCCAATCTTTTCTGCAATCTTTTCTGGCATTAAAACAATTTTTTTGCTTTATTTTTTGGAGTATATTCGATAAAATAAAAATTAAACTATAATAAAATAATAAATTTAACTAGCCTATGTGGATTATAAGCTGTTAAGCCACGTCCATAGGGAGTAAGTGGTATATGCTATACTTATAAAATTAAATTGATTTGCTATTTATGTACTGTTGATATTACGATTACAAGACCAATATACATTTTAACCGCGTACGACATTTTCAACTATCAAAATTCAAGATTTTCTTGAATATATTTGGCGTTAATTTTGTAGAATTCGGATATATTTGGCGTTTATTTTGAAGAGATGCAGTATTATTTCTACTTTCTTTAAGTTCTTTACTACGACTTAGGTTTCGTTGTATTACAACATTAAGATTTTGTTAGCTTTGTAAGAATTAAGGCATTTTGTGTGAATAAAGCTTAGGAAAACGTAATATTCATCGGCCGGTTACCGTGAAAAGTCATCCCTATTATTAGCTAATGTGACTTCGAGTGGCGCCTGCATGATGTTATCGCGCGCGCGCCTCGCGAGTAGTGCTACGCCTCCTCTACGCTCTCCCTACTGGTACTGCCTGGTTACAGCGTTCGACTAGATAGTTGCAGTGGGCGGGTACGCGTAGAGCGCAAAACTTATCGAGTTATTTGTTTTAAGAATCATTTTAATATTTATGCACCTATTGTGATATTGTCAATATTGATATTGAAATATTAAAGGTACATTTTCGTTTTGCTTGCGTGAAACAGTAACAGTAAAAATTCGCAATTAAATGAAACTACGTGATGTAGTATTAGTTCTACTTTTTTTAAGTTCTTTGCTACAACCTAGGTTTCGTTGTATTACAACATCTTCAGGTGGGCTATTAGCAAAGATAGTTATAAAGAATTTAAAGAAAGTAGAAATAATACTACATCACGTAGTTTCATTTAATTGTGAATAATGAATTTCTACAAAATTAACGCCAAATATATTCAATAAAAATTCAGTTAATTGAGCATAATGTTGGATTCCGTAATTATCTCTTTCTCTTGAAATGTTTGATGAAAGTTAATTTAAATTGATAATTTTAGTAAAATATTTCAGATTTTTGGAAACCGTCATTGAAACGTTAAGAGAGGGGGAAATGGGGTGGGGTGCATATTGTAATCACTTTGAGGCTCAAAACCGAAAAAGGATAAATTAAACTTAATTGTCATTTAAAAGATCTGTCTAGCGATACCGATGGAATGCGAAAAATTAAAGTGGGGGCACCACTTTATACATATGAGGAGCGTTACCAGACGTCTTGCGTTTCTTGGAATACCCTGTATATTTAGTAACATTTTAAGTGTCTCGTCGGTATAGCAGTTGTCTCGAATTTTATGAATTTGTAGTGAACATGATTATGTACTTAAAGCCGGTAGCGTTCGCCTGTTGAGCGAACGAATAAAGACAGCGAGTAAGCATTACTGTAGCTTTTCGCCCGAGCTGATTCGAAATAGACGCAATCTTTGTTAAAATATAAACAATAATTGTAATAATAGTAATATTACATAACGCACACGAATTATTGTTTGTATTTTACGTAAATCGCGATTTTACTTCTTTTTTCTTGTCTCGTATTACATTTTACAATCCTGTATTTATTTCACTTTTTCCCCAGTTGCCCTTTATTGCAATCCTGATTACATTATGATTCTTTTTCAAAATATTTTGTAATATGAAGAACACTGAAAATTGGCACGGAACATTGAAAATTGGTACGGAAAAATCTGTGAGAATTCCGTGTTCTGTTCGTGTGTATATATTAAATATTTAATTTATATTGCAAACATATTTTCGTTATTTCTATCCTAAACATTAGTCAGATACATTTCCATGCGAGGTCCATATTATCGATTGATGCATTTGTGTTGTTTTTAAGGTCAAACAATATTGAAATATTAATGAATAAAGAACTGTGTAAATAATCTTGCAATCAGTATATTTTTTTTTTATTTCAAGATCCTATAAGATTCTTTAGGGTATTTATGCATACTTCTGAGATACAACCACCCAGATAACCCTCGAGTGTGTAGCATTGCATGATTATTAGCCAGAGAGGTCTAGGAATACAGCTATTCATCTATTGTTTCTGTCTACATGCTGGGCTATAAAAATAATTACAGTTAATACCGTAGTATTCCATCTTCTGCATCTTCTAAATCCATATTGGTTCCCAGAATATTTTTGGTTATCTTCTAAATGGTCCACTTTTTCAATGAGTTTACTTAATATTTTTAAGAATGGGATTGGTCTGTAAATGTAAATGTTGTTTCCCTCTTTAAAAATATATACGATGCTGTCCACCTTGAACTTGACCGGAAACTGAACTTTTTCTATGGTAAATGTAAAAATCTATTAGTAATTAATGTACATTAAATTTTAATTAAGATAATATATTTTGACAATTTATTTTTAATGATTATTTTAGTGTTAGTATATTCTTCAATGTATAATTTTAAATATTAGTGTAATGTTTAAAATTACTGTTAAACCCAACTGACCAGACTGATAATTAGGTTGTCATTTCAATATAATATACGTATATTATATTATTCATTATCATATCACCTATTATTACTGGCTTTTGAATACATTAAAATCTATTAAAGTGAAATTAAAGTTCGCCATATCGTTTTTTTAGTTGGATTCATTTTCAAAATTTCGAGTAGTTTTGTCGACACAGCAATTGCAAGTGGCCCTTCACTAACTTGAAGTTGGCGTGTGTGCCGATAGTAACACTTAGCAAATAATTAGAGGAATGTCGGCGAACCTGGGCGGGCGGTTGGCGCCGTCGCCGCCATGTTGGTATTGCGTAGTGTAGCGTAACGGAAATTAGGTTAGACTATTCAAGATTTAATTCCCGCATAATAGATTCCCGGTATCTAGATTGCGGACATGCAAAGCTTAGATTTTGTTTATATTGCTGTTCGCAAGCTTGAGCTTATTGAATATGTTGAATGTTAAACTTCATTTTTGATTTGTTTTATTAGTGAGTACTGGTGATCAGTTCCTGCTAAAATTATTTACTTCGCGCGGTATTTCGTCCGTTATTTACTATATATGGATATCGTTATAGGCTTCTAATTATTTATTTACTGTAAGTATCCGAACCGTTTGATGCTACGTCTGGTTTTGCAACTATCTGTCACAGTTATTTCTTCCAGAAACCGTAAAACGTGGCAACTTCAAATTTGGTGTAGTGATAAAACATATTAACCCGCATATATCTGTAATTTTATTAAAAAATATGGAATATTCTGGCTTAAATACGCGGAATGTTTTGAGGGGGGTAAATGAAGTACTGGATAATATCTTTCAATGTCAAGTATTGTTTGGAAATACTAGTCATAAGGTTAATAGAAATATTATTTTCATAATTTTCAGTAGCATGTCTTTATAGATGTCTTGAATAAACTTGCGAAAATATATGTTCTTCCATCGGCCGAAGCTACTAAATAAAAAATTATGAAAATAACAGTGTTGTTAGAAGTTTATTTAATGTTTATATAAAAAACTGGCAACCATCCTAGGTCATACGTTTTCGAGAAATTCGCGATATTTGTATGCTTGTGAATGATGTGCTTAGCAATATACTTACAAAGTTTAAAAGAAATACAAAGTACTCTTGAATGTTCAAACTTTTATTTGTAACTAACTGTATTCGGAACTCTCATAAGCGTGCTCTACTTGCACTTAACCATTTTGTTGTTGTTAAAAGAATTACTCTGTCTTTGAATCAGTATCCATTCTTTATTTCTTACTTTATCACCCGAAGTGATAATTTTATTTTAAATTATTTAATTACTTAAAATTAAAACACTGATTAATCGTTGAAAAGTGTATGTGATGGGATTCCAAAACACTTATTTAATGCATAAATTAAACAAATTTTGATGTTTTTTAATTCCTCTACCTCGTAAAGTAAGAATCTACCTCGTAAAGTAAGTATTTTTAATATTACTAAGGTGATATAAACGTTTTTAAATTAATAAAGAACTTAAGTCAAGCACTAGCCGAACTCGCACTACGAGGGTTCCGTACATATTTCGGTACTTAACATTTAAGCGTACATAATACGTTTCATAAATTTATTATACTATTTACAAATATTAAATGTTCACAACGCAAGTATATTATAACCTATTATACACTATATCTTTCACAGGCGTTAAAACATGGTGTATATTTGAAAAATTATCAGATCTAGGATAATCGCTAGTTTTCCTTTAATCTTCTAGTCAGATTTTATCAACCCTGTTTTTTTCATAATTTTTGGCTCGGTAGTTTCAGAAATAAGGAGGCGGTATGCTATATTTTTGCAATTTAAAATTGTGAAAAAAATGTTTTCGTATTCCTCATAACAAACCTTTTTAAATGAAACTGCTACACATGATATATAAAATAAGAAAAAAAATTAAGACCTTTATAAATAAAGGTCTTAATTTTTTTTTAAGAGGTAAACCTCTTCTTCTAAGTTTGTAGTGTGAAATATATGTAAAACATGTGGGTTAATAAGATGTATCACTATTCTCAGACACTATGCGTTGTAGCTATTTTCAAGTTGCAACAACGCATGGTGTCTGAGAAAATCGACTTTGAAAATAGAAAAATGTAAATGCATTATCTGCTATAGCTCTTGTATTGTCTATTATATGAAAGCGTAAAAACATGGGGAATATTTAAAAAATAAGCGTCCAGAATCATCCCTATAGTTTTTCGACAACTTTTGCGTGAGCTTCTAACCTGCTTTTTCCTAATTTTAGTTTGTCGAATTTCTTTCACGTCTGTTTAGAAAAAAGCCAAAAAAAGTATTTAAACTATACGTCAAATCTATGAGTTAAATGACAGCCTTCTATTTTTAAAAGAATGTCATAAACAAGAGTTCTATTTTCAGTATATATAAATTTCACAGCTTTATATACTCCCGTCAAACGAAGTTCATCCTTTATTTTTGTACGGAGTCGGTACGATACTAAATATGATTTTTTTATTCTACGTTTAAGGTATTTAAAAATATATTTTGGCTGAATAGGCTGGAGAATTGTGGTGATAAAGAATGGTTGAAGTGCTTAAGCAATACTTTCGAATTTCTTTAAAAATAAAAAGTAAGGAAATATCACTGTGTGAATATCAACGTGTTGTAACTATATCGTCATTATCTAAAGAAATAATAGCGCAATAATCCGATCTGTCAAAGAAAAAACCTTTTCCTACAAAAGTCTTTAATTTTATTGCCTGTTTTAAATAAAACATTCACTCTGCCAATTGCCTTCTTGTTTAATGCACGTAACAGTAAAGCCAGTTTTAGCCACTTGTTACAATGTCAAATACAGTATTTGATTTCTTACATCGAATTAATATATCGTCTGGTGTATTTATGGATACCAGTCTGTACGATGGTGTTGTTGAGCTTCCATTAAGTTATTGTCAAAATTACCTGAGACGTAGAGCATTGATTTTTATATTTGATTCAAATCAATGCCAAATGTAATTCGTAGCTCGTCCTAGGTAGTTCTTACACTGTTTTTTTACGCAAGCTATACAGTATTAATGTTATTTTCGGACAGTGGTATCGTAGCACGCCTTTCTAAATTGCTGTCCTTGAGGTGGGCTACGGATATGCTCATGAACTAGTTGTAATTGGCGTAGCGGATGAGCTTCATTACCAAATGCTTCTTAAAGTATGCCGTAACTTTCTGACTGACTTCATAGAGGATTATTACGAAACGGCATTGAGAACAAAACTTTTCTTATTTTAAATTCAATGTGTTGTATAGGTAAAATATTAAAATTGCCGCCAAAATCCCGAGTTAAATGAAAGCCTTGTTCTTTGAAAATAATATTATAAACAAAGAGTTCCATTTTCGAAATGATAATGTAGTCTTTTAAAATGATAACATTGTTTTCTAAGCTAAGTGGATAGTTTTTAGTGTTATCTGGTAAAGAATTTTTGAGAGGGAGATGTATATATATATATATATAGAGAGAGAGAGAGAGAGAGAGAGAGAGAGAGAGAAAGTAAAAAGTAATCTCTAGGTAGTTTAGCTTCTTTTCATTAATATAATAATTTGATTGAACAAAATAATATTAACATTATGTATATAAAAATTTTTTTATCATGAGGTAAAGCCTCATGAGCTGATTTACCCTTATTTAGTTCTAAAGTCTTAATTGACATAACAAACGTATTTTTGATTTAAGATTTGTTTACTAATTATGTAAAGGAATTAGCAGTATTATAGAATTCGACTCCCCATTGACTGTTTTTTTTTCTATTTTTAACTTTGTCTTTCCATAATGACAGTAATCTATGAATCACGTCACGAAACGAAAAAGTGATTATTGTGGTTAAGTATAAAGAAATTTGAGGAAATTTTCATGCAGCAGTTTGTGATTGCTTTTCGTGAAACATTATTATCGTATTTTCTTGTAATATTTATTGTCATGAAATATTGTTACCTTAGTAATTTTGGTTACCATAAAAAAGGCAAGTTAACCGATTATAAACAGAAATAAAACGAATATATTAAAGAGTACATAATCAGACTTAATAATTCTACATAATCAGACTCAAGGTTAAGCACGTTTAACGTATGAAGAATTACGAATAAGCTTTATTAAGTTTTTGGAAATGGTTTTTCAGTGTTCAGTGGGCTCTCAAGTCTTGTCACCTTTCGTAACTTGTAAACCGAATTATCTTGATGTCTAAATGTTTCAAATTATCTAAATATTTCTATTGTATATTCTCATGTGAAACAACTTTAGTGTTTTCGTGTTTACCCGTTCCAACTGTCTCGATTTGTAACACATTTTTACTACTCATTTCACGTTTGTTCTCGAGTAAAAATTTGTTTGTTTTTACGTCTACTGCTATAATTTTTAAAATCTTATTTGCTATATTGCAACACTGATTTTACCAGATTGTTCAAAAGAAAGTGAGGATTCTGATTTTACGTACATCCATATATGTAGGTCGACTTTTTACTTTCTCATTTAACGTCTTTATTTTTTTTTAAAGTATGTGGTGTCTTTACTTTTAACCGTTTTTAACCGTTGTTATCCCGCCAGTAATATATTACGTAGCAAAAAACATATATAGCGGTCGCTAGCGGCCATTTTGTCGTGGATTTTATTCTATATCTATCGAGATGTGTATTTAATTAAAGATATAAAAAAATATAAAATATCGGTCAAGTGCCTATTACAACACGCATAGTGTAGGATTCCGCAATTGTCTATGTTTATTGAAATTGTTGATGCGAATGGGCTGAAGTGAAAATTCTAATAAATTAGTTACTACAATTTATTTTAGATATTCCAAATCCACGGAATTTGAAGCTGAATATTTGGAAAACGGCGCGCAATAATGAAAAACTGTGAAAGAAAATTCAAGTTAATTTTAAAAGATCTGTTCAGTGGTACCTCACTAAATGGGATGCGTGAAAAACAATGTCGTCCTATTTATAAAAATATATTCTTTTTTTATATTTTGCTACATAATTATTGTTATATACTAAAATATAATCAACTTCTCAAGTTGTGTGCTTGTAGCAAATATGTGTAGAAATTATGGGGTTAAGATGGACATGGTGAAATTATAAAGCTTTTTTGTTTAACTACGGAAGTTTAAAAAACTAAATACAATTAATTTTTTTTCTGTTTTTATATTTTCAGAGCCAGAGACTAAATAACATTATATTCCTTACTCCGTATCCCTTGCTACATAATAAACTATCGTAGTAAATTGGAGGACTGTACGTAGTATGAAACATATAGCCATGCTATAAAACCATAGTTATTACGAGTTTAGAGTTCTCTCGCGACTTGTGAAATGGACCTCACCTGATTTTGTCGATATCCATGTTTCAGAGCCATAGATCAAAACTGCTCAAATGAGGGCTTTGTATAATAGGAAGTTTGTTTTCCTAGAAATAAATGTTGACCTGAGAAAGTTTTTCAGTCCATAGAAAGCTCTATTAGCAGCAAAAATTCTATTTTTAATTTTTCATAAATTTTTTTTTGACAATTAATTTCTGATCCCAAGTATTTAAAATCCAGTACCGAATCGAAAGTGTATTTGCTGAAATTTGGCGATAATTTTTTGTGGAAAATATGTATTTTGTTTTCTTCTGGTTTATATTAAGATTCATAGCCCTTGCAGCCACGCCAAAAAGCTGAAATACCTATAATAAATAGTTTTCCAAAGTCGCGAGAGATCTTGCAATTACAACAGCATTATTAGCATAAGCAAGAATTTTTTCATTTGTAGATTTGTGAAATCTGAAAAAAAAATTGCACACAAACAGTTTCATTTATTATTTCAGTTCCCTTACATTTCTGACGTTCTTAAAAAAAAATTGCATACAAACAGTTTTCATTTATTATATCAGTTCCCTTCCATTTCTGACGTTCTTAAAAAAAATTTGCACACAAACAGTTTTCATTTATTATTTCAGTTCCCTTACATTTCTGACGTTCTTAAAAGAAATTTGCATACAAACAGTTTCATTTATTATTTCAGATCCCTTACATTTCTGACGTTCTTAAAAAAAATTTGCACACAAACAGTTTTCATTTATTATTTCAGTTCCCTTACATCAATATTTTTCACAGATGTAGACAAATACTTTATGTGTGTTTTGTTACGCACTTTGTCGTTTTTTTAGTTTACATAAAGTATTAAACATTAAGAATAATTTTATGGTCTACTAGTTTACAATTGTTGATGAATAAATGATACATGTAAAATATTTTATACTCTCACTGATTTAAAGAAGTTACTTATAGAACTGATGACGTTAATTTTTGTAGTAATTTCTTTATAAACATATTTATATTAAAATAGTATTAGAATTGTAATTTTATCAACAGTTGGTTTTATGTTAGGTTAAAGGGCGATTGATCATATAACAATCTTTATATCTAAGATGTGAGACATACTAACTCGAGATTATCGAGTAAGTAAATGAAATGGGAGACGCATAATTAAATGTGCCTCATCTAATTGTCTCCTTTACGAAGAAAGACACGCCTTTAATTGCCTAAAGTGAGGACGTTCACTGCCCATGTAGTTGACTGATAGGTCTGATCTTCTGTCGATCTATTATTGATGAACTATAGAATCATGTGGCGCGATATGTTCTTCAGATCACTGGAATAAAGGTCCGATTAAGATTTGGTAATTCGAAAAAACCATTTAAACTGACACACTTCACACTTAAACTAATTACATTCGGTACCACGTCGGTGACCACATTTAAAATGATCACGCTCGGAAGAGGGAACGTGGCGTATAGGCTGGAATGGAATACATTTTCCTTTCAGTGTTTGGTTGTCGTATTTAGTGGTATAGGCCAGTCATTACGTATCCATTTTGGAACTAGTTGAATTTTAAAGATAATTAGATATAGTACTCATGTGTCGAGTGTACAATGTAATTTGTAAATGCTCACTGGTAAAATGATTTGTGTGAATGTATATATTTATATATAGCTATTTCGTATACTTTTATTTATCCATTTTGATAATGAAAACTAACTTCAAAGTCACCTTTTCGTTTCCTATTCATTGCGTTTTTCTGTAGCACAACAAAGTTGCCCTGTCTGAACGTGACATTGATCTGATTTCTATTGTTGTCATTGTTGAAGATAATTAAAGACTTTCCACCGACTCGGGGACTCGGTGAGGCAGTGTTGGGTCAGGAGAGACATAACGGTGTCCTTGGAAAGCTTCGGTAATACCTTTTGTAAGCTTAACTTTCGGCTGTGTGAATTACGCAATAAATTGACAGTGCCGTATTCACAGTCTGCTTACTTAGTTCCATTTTAATTGTTTTCTTTGTGTTACATACTTGTTAAAAAGTTAAAGTCAGCGAGTATTTATTATTTTCATGTATTAAACATGTGAAAAATTTGAGTTTCGAAACTTTAATAATTTTGAACGACATTTTCTTTTGTTCAATTGGTGCGGCATTATCCGTTGATTTTGATCTCTTACGGTTTTGTAACTTCTTAGCCTTTGTATTAGTGTAGTCGAATAAGGTAAAACCTTGGAATGAAACGAAGAAAGATGAAAATTTGCATAGAATTTTGTTTTGAAATTTAAAGATGGCTGAAAATTTCATAACATATCGTGTTCTCTAGTCAAGATTTCAAAGGTGGCTGCGATCACGGTTATTTATGATGGAAGGTCACGAAAATCGCTTTCTCGCAAATATCTCGCTTCTTATCTATCGCATCTCGTTAGAGTTTTAACAAAAAATTACGGTTTTTTTATGATTAACCGTTTTCACGATATGGCGCGGAGGGTGGGAAGCGTGCATCTGTTTATAGGATAACAATATATATATATATATATATATATATATATATATATATATATATATATATATATATATATATAAATTGCAGGCCAGATGCGCGGTACTCTTTACAATGTAAATTATCTAATAAAGTATTATTGAAAACTTAAACAATTGTTTATTTAATTATTTTTTATAAATATCATAGATAAATTCAAAACGCATGAAGACTTTATTACGTACTGAAACTCCTACAATTACCATAATGTATTTAAGTTCTTTAATTTCAGTAAGTTACAAATTAAATCAATTTAATTAATTTTCTAGTAGTGCAAGATGTTTCAAATATACTTCATATAAACTTTAACGTTGTATTCATCATATTTTAAAAAATAGTACCAAAAGCACATTTACCACGAAAAATCACTAATTTTTCATCGATTGTGAGGCTTGCATCAGGCTTTAAAATTACCTTTGTACTATAGACCCGGCTCGGTTTCGCGCGTGTAGACGACGGAAAGGAAAATTCTCAGATGTATGGCTTTTTCCGACTCAATCTGTATTTATCGCTATAGATCGACCAATTTACACACAACCTACATTAATTATATAATCTGGGGTAATATTAAATATCTATGTCCGGAGCATTAGTCTGGCGTAATGAAGTGATAAGTGTATCTATCGGTCTATTGCAGAGTTTGTAGGTTAGATTAAAACACGATGAAGTAGACTTTTTTCTTACACTTTTTATTCATAAAACAACGTAATGATTACTAAATGTTAATTAGAAATTTTAGTTAAGTGTATTTTAATAAGAATTATAAAGGAATTATTCCAAGAGAATTAAGAATCAGATGACGTATCTTTAGAGTCAAACCTAAAATACTTCTTTATTTATTACTTCCGCCGGATTAGGTGCAAGAACAAACATATTATGTTTTGATATTACACGTGACAGGGCAACGTACAATAGGCCGTGTGAAAAACATTTAACGCTGAGATCAATTCCAGCAACGTTTAAAGTCTGGCCATTTGTATTATTTATTGTCATTCCAAACGATAACCGTTAACAAAATAAAAAAAATTACAGATAACACTCTCATACAAAACAAATATGTGAACTCCGATATTCTAACGATTTACGCAGCGAGCTAGTCAAGTCCTAGCCCATATCGTATTTACGCAGCCCATACCGGTTCTTTATTTATCATCATTCCGAATGTTACCCGTTAAAAAAAAGATAGCCACCCAGACATTCAAAACTTATATGCGACATCTGATATTATAACGATTTACGCTGCCGAATCCCTCTATACATTGGTGAAAATTGCATAAAAATCCATGCAGTAGTTTTTGAGATTATCGCGTTCAGACAGACAGACAAACAGACTGAGACTTTGTTTTATATTATTTAGTGATTTTTTTAATTAAGATGCCTTAAATCATCCATAGTGGCTAATTTATTTGCGACGTGTATGTTTCTCTCTTCCTATGTGTCTCTATCATCGAATCGTAGGTGTAATCTATTTCGACGAAATATGCCCAATAAAAGAGCAGCGTGGTACGTGGGTATGTAAATTGTATCATAAATATTATAAAATTGTATCATAAATCTTATAAAATTGTATCATAAATCTTATAAAATTGTATCATAAATCGTATAAAATTGTATCATAAATCTTATAAAATCGGAATGTGCTGTTTGTTGCTGACATTATTAAATCGAAGGACGTTTCTAACTTTGATCTAAATTTTTGAAGGTCGGTTGGTTTTGTTTTGTGGATGCTAATTGTTATTTTTTATAGCTTTTAAATCATTATTAGTAGAAAGTTTTTTTTTAAAACAGTTTTGTTTTTCTTGTAATATGGTTTTTAAAATTAGGCACTGTATTCCTAATGATTATTTTACTATTGCGTATTTTCTCTCCCTGTTGCAAAACTATGACTAAATTTTATTTTTTAATTATCTTCTATTCGTTTCTCCGTTCATTCTTCCTGTAGTTTTCATCTTGGTTTTTTCTTCGTTCTTTATTGTTTTTTCTGTATACCGGCTTATCGTTCGTCGCTGTTTGTTGTCCTCTCTTTATTTCCGTAACAATTTCTTAAATTGAGATATAACTAACAACTTCATCAGGGACATAATCTGAATTTAAAAATTATACCTTCTTCATTTTCATCATCAAATTTACAGGTGCAATCACCATGTAGTTCATGTACAGTTATTGATTTTCCTTCTTCCATCGTGGTAGTTATTTTCGAATTTGTGTGAGCTAAAACAATCCCAAAGCATTAGTAAATTACAATACAATATAAAACATTGATAATCAACATAAAATATTGATATAGTACATTTTAGAGTAATAATTTGACTACTCTTGTGAAGCGTACTAAAAATAATAAGATGGTATTTTGATTTATTGTCAAAGATCCTAAAACAAAAATTTTTAAAGATATGTGATTTTCTGTAAAATATTTAAAGACAACATTAGTAGTCTTGTGTAGGATGATGCTCAAGTATGGCGATGCTCGTCTATAAATACGACTACCGAATTGCCACCGCATATATACGCAGTAAGTTCTAATTCACTGCTCGTGGGAATTGAATAGTGAACGCATTAAGGCACAAGTTGGCGCGCGCGTTGCGTAACGCCGGAGCTAAAGAAACTTCGCCCCAATTCGGCCGGGGGGTGCATGCGTGCCGCACGACAGGGGCGCGTCCACAATTTACAAGTTCGGCGCGGCGAGTCGAAACAAACGCGAAACTAGTCGGAGTTCTCAAACTGTGAAACGGCATCGGATGTAACGATGAACACTCTAATTTATGGTTAGTTGTTTATTGTATTAATTTCGAATTTAGAACTGTCGGTTTGTTAACCCTCGGAAGTTAAGCGGCGTAGCATGGCATTTTTGGCGTAGAGGAATCAAGAAACGTTAGTTTTGCCCTCGAGTTGAAGGATACTTCTCTAATAAATGCATTTAATATAAAAACGTATATAAATAATACAAAACCAATAGGCAATAATACCTAACCTCGAATATTATCTCGTAACTTATTCCTATATTGGATACTTGTAATGATTGTATATGATAACGTGGTTATTAGGTTCATAGTACAATGAAAGTCTCTACCTTTAGAGGTAGATAGCCCTAACAATAAATAGAACTTTTTGCCATCGAATTATTGATCAAACAGCTGGCGTATAATTAGGAAAAATCAATATTAAAACAAAAATTTAGTTTCACAATGAGAGTTAGAAGAAGTGTGGATAAATATAATACATAAAAATATTAAATTGTTATATCCTTATTACTTGACTTTAATAAAAAAAACAGAATAATTGTTTTCACAATCATTCAATCAAAATAAGTTGAAAATGTTCTGGTAAATATAATTGGGTCAAAAGTGTACCCGAACAATTATAATTAGTCAACAATCATTTAATCAAAATAGGTTGAAAATGTTTTGATAAATACAACTGGGTCAAAAGTGAACCAGAATAATTATAATTAGTCAACAACCATTGAATGAAAATAAGTTGAAAAAGTTTTGATAAATACGACTGGGTTAAAAATAAACCCAATCAATGAGAGCGTCAAACGTTTCGAAAATATGGTTTCAGGGGATAGTTTTACGCAGGCTGCGAATGATGATGAAAACTGTTATGTTATGGTGGGTAGCCGACACTTAATATCTCATATCAATATTATATTGAAAACTATCTTTTCTGGTCTGAGGGGACTCGGAACACGCGCCGTCTTAAGTATTTTGGATTGCTTACGAGTACGTTCCTGCATTACTACCATTACAAATTGATTTCGGGCTAACTTTTGCTTGCGTTGATTTAGGTCTTGCAGCATAATGGGAGAATTAACACAACTGCACTTTTGACGATTCCTGATACTTAAAATCAACGTCAGGGGTTGATCTTAATAGTCATTTTTAGGGTAAGTGGTCGCTTCTTCCTTTTATCTTTTAGAGGACTGACTATCTATCATATTATGAAAGAAATTAGTAAAACATATTTTCAATTTAAAATTCAAAACGTGTCATACGTACAAACAGGACTTAATTAAGAAATAATGTTGAAGGGATAGCTCTCTGTATTTTGTTTGTAGTTTCTTTGTAGTACGAACCGCACTCGCAAATTGAGTGGTTTTATCCGGTGCATAGAAACGGAGACCTCTGAACAAAACAAGCTTCCCTACTTGCATTTATATAAATTGTAAAGAATTCATATTAATTATAAAGAGAAAACCCGTTTCTTAAAGTTAAGAAATTTTTAAGTTAATTGAAGTTTAGAAGGGGGGTGGAGGGTGGGGTTATAACTTACTAATAAATGGAATTTTTAAAATTAGCAATTAGATGGAATATTTATTGACATGAAGGCAATTTTTCATATAACTAAAGAAAATTGGAAAACAGTAACGCTAAGAATGAAATTTGAGATATTATGATGAAACCGCAACTTCCAACACACCTAGATTACAAAATGGTTAAGGAAGTAGCAAGAGACAGCATACGGAAGGAAGATGATTGATTGACGGATTATAAAATATAATTCAATTTTGGACGACTTTCAAATAAAAATTGTAGATGTGTTACATGTCCACTGGAATTATGAGAAAAGATTCACTGTAGCATTCTGTTCAAGGAATGAGAGCGTTCTGGTCTCTTTAGAATGGTGTTCAAGCTCATTTGCTGGTAAGTATCTGAATCTGATGTGAAAATATGGTGGAGCGTGAAGATTATTAAGAATGTTAATTAAAAACAGGAAGTTGTAAATTGGACCGGTTATCGATCTTCGAATACACGGGTCTCGGAGTCATTTTAATTTATCGAGAATTTATGCCTTTGAAAGGTCTTCATAATCCAATACCGTTTTCTAAAATAATTGTTTTTGAGAACATACAAATGAGGAATAGCTTATTACACGGGCGTCCAGAAATAATGCCCATTTTCAGTGGCAATTTTGATTATCAATTATGTTTTCAAAGTGAAATCTCTAATATTCAAAATTTAATACGTTATATATTACCTAATCCAGCAATCAGCAAGATTCCTTGAGTCACTTATAAAACCTTTTTGTTGGATTTAGAAGCAAACAAATCGCCTACAGCATTTCTCCTCCTTCTTTAGATGTGACTTTTTTCCATGTGGAAATCATACCGTGAACTAGAATAAATGATAATCAAACGGAACAAGATCTGGATTAAATGCTGGACGAGGCAAGAGTTCGTTATCGTTAAGTTCTGCAATATTAACCTGTCAATTTCAGTGTCACTTGGTAGGATATGGTCTAGCGTTGTTCTGTTGTCCGAACGCGGTTGACCTTAAAGTGCCAATCGAGACTATTGAATTCAATGTTGTACCGTTTTTTCATTCACCACATGTTTCCTATCAATTTTATAAGTTCTTTGGCAGTTGCTTTAAATGCTTGTTTCTGCCAATGTCTCCTAAAGAACACACATTTTGAATCTGTTGGACTTCATACTTATTTTTTTTAATACGACTTATACTGTCTGGAAAGAATGACCTATAATTAAAGTAAAGTGAAATAGTCGCGCTTGCAAATATGCAAAATGATTGTCTTCTTGAATTAATCATTCATTACATAAGAAAGAACGACATCAAAATCTAGGACCTTTTATACGAAGCATAGTGACGGATATTGGAGTGTAACCTAGTCATTGTTGCCTAACCAACAAATCTAAGCTTGACACTGGCCAAAGTTCTCTCCGGAGAGAATAAATGCTACAGAATAAAAGAAAGAAATAAAGAAAATGATTGTCAAAGCAAGTGACAACATACATAAATTGTGAATAAAATGATTTGCATATGTGTAAACCGACATTACTTATGAGAAATCTGTATAAATGATAGTCGAAATTAATATGAAAACTAGGGATGTAACTTATTGGGTAAAGTAACGAGTGTGATTTTTCGGTTTTGTAAACAGTTTTATAATGCAAGTGGAGACCAGCTCGTTATTCTAGGGTTAAACGAACGCCATTAATTTAGTGCCACGTGAGCCCCACAGAAGTTTGCCAAACGATAAATGGCGAAATGACGGGTTTTATCGGAATCGTCGCGGATATTTAAATCGAAAATTCGCATCGCATTATTATGTGCGTGCTCTAAAAGGTGACGTGCGTTGAATTATTAGGCTATTTATTCAAGTACGAAAATACGAAGTTTGAATTTTTTTATTCAGCTCTGTTTTGGTATTTCAGAGAACTTCGTGTTTATTTAGAACGACGAAAGAGATCAAATTATTCTGGAAGAAAGTAGCTTAAATTCAATAGAATGAAGCGATCTGCAATTTTTTTGGATTGTTACCATCGATCACGTGTTAGTTATGAGTGAGTGGGTAATTGTGTTTAGGGCAGATAACACCGGTCTAAATTAAAATATTATGGTAGTGACATTCGGCGAAGCTCCAAATGGATGTGCAGGTATCTTGCGCGGGTCATATTCAAAAACATCCGTTTTCAAAGTCCTTTTTAATATACCTTCTCTTTTAGTGAGTCTTTTAAATTTTGTATTCTTAATTGTTTATAGCAATATTAATAATACATATTATACTAATAAAAGTGAAAAAAATGTTGTATCCTGATGTGCTACTATTTACGTCGCAATCCACGTTAAATATATTTGAATTATTAGGTCGTAGCATGAAAATATAATAATATCACGTATTAATTACTATTCATCAATATCTCGATTGCCGATATATACGCAAAAGGTAAAAGGATAATATACGCAAAAGGTAATCCATAAAACTCGTCGCAAAATTGACACTATAACAATTTTGGTTACGAATAAAAAGATCGGGCCGATAGTTTCTTCAAGAATAAATTAGGTAAAAAAATGTATTTTCATATCTGTTTTCACGTTATAGCATTGGTCCAAATGGATTTGATTTACCTGTGTATTTATACCGTGTTTATAACTTAAAAATGACCAAGTTATGCGCACTAACAGTAATTTTTTAGCGTTTATGTTCAATGTTCTGTAAATGACAGCGTAATTATATATATTTTATATCAGTATGTTTAGGGTGTATAGCTCTATATATCTATACGCAAGAATTAAACGTGAAAGAAAGGTAAATAAATAAACGGACATCTTTTAATTTTTATTATATTTGTTTATTATATATATATATATATATATATATATATATATATATATATATATATATATATATATATATGTAACATGCTTTATTACTATGCCAAATTCCCCTCTCACACGGTTTACGTGGTTACTCAGTAGCTCTGTCACACGGCTTCTGAGAAAAATCACTGTGGATGAACTCGTGAATAATCTTATAAAGTCCTTTTTTCTCTAAATTATCAATTTATATTTAAAAAGCTCTAATAAACAAAATATGTTTAGGATAAATTACGTTCGTATAGTAATTAGTTTTGTATAATCTGTGCAAATTGTATGCATATAATCTTTATAGCTTGAGAAATTTAATTTTATTAAAAAAAAATTTCATTTTCTTTAGCTTTATAGCTAAAGAAAATGAAATTTTTATTACTTAGACATATTTTCGATTATTTCTTAATTTTTCTAAACGGGACGTTGTCTATTGCTTATATGAGGTCCATAGACAATAGTACCTCTATTCTTTCAATGATCCTAAACAAAATAAAATGTATATATTTAAATTTAATAATGCCAAAATATTCAACATGTTCAAGTAGATGTTATCATTGATATTTATTTTAGAGATTAAAACGATAAACGAAATCATTTATCAAAAATATCTACAGGGTCACAGATTATATATTTGGCTAAATTTTATATTACTAACTCATGTAAATTGCGAGATAGTCGACTGTGGATTATATGGATTGTGCGATTGACTGTGGTCAGTGGCGTGCCTAGGTTGAAAGAATACAAGCTTATCTATATATATATATATATATATATATATATATATATATGTATTTATATATATCCCCACTCTTCTCCCCTAGCATTGGGATTGTTGGGATGTTCGAAGCGGATGACTACTCTACTAAATTTCAAAAATATATTTTAATAAATTTACGAAAATAAATAGTACTGTAAAATAATACGTTTTTGAATATTAATTGTGATATTTTTATTAATTAGAGCGCAGTGGTAAATAAATGTATAAGCTATACACCTTATTGAGGAATATTTGTTCTTAGTGTGAACGATAATATTATGTCTGTGCCATACCATATTTTGAATTGTAACCCCAGAGCGACTGGATAATGTGAATTGACTCTTAATATTCACACTGAAGTAAAGAACATATAGTAAAATTTTAATTATGTGAAAATTTTTTATAAAGGATTGTTCTTTTTGGGCCAAGCGACATACAATATGGATTAAACATGTAAAATAGTTCCTACTAACTAAACGTTGTTGTTATCCACTCTAAAATCAATGACTAATAATTTCATTAGGCTGACAGGACACTTGTTTCCACACGTTCTTTTAGGAAAATTATGAGAACATAGAACAGCGCTTAAATGTTTATCTTAACCAGATCTTTTTTAATAGCGTTAGTTAAAATATTTATATCACTATTTCAAACATTTTTTTCATTTGAAATAATATTGATTTTCAGGGATAGTTACAGGTTTTTTATTTTGCAGGATCACTTGAGCACGGTGGGAGAGGCTGCACCGGGAGTGAATCCGGAGGGCGTTCAATCATTGTTGTCAGCAGCCTTCGCTCTCATTAGTCCTGAGCTGCAGCAGGTTACACTGCCAGATTTTCCCATGGATAGCCTCGCCACTGGTGCCCTGCTCATGGTTGGTGTCTCTTTTTATAGTATTCAATGCATATTTTCAAAATGATTTTGGCATTATATGTGCAATAAAAGAATGTGCATGGTTTTGAAATTTTGTAAACGTCTATTCGTTGAACATTTATTAAGTAAATAATTATTCATTCGCATGTGTGATCAAGATTCTTTTGTTTGGTGTCGTAGGTTTCATGATCTTAATGCCTGTCGTTGATGTTTTCCAATAGATCATACAACATTTTAATGAAACATGACAATTTCAATAGTTTTTAATTTTCTCCTCTATTTTTACCAAATTTCAAGGATATACATAAATGTAAGATATTTTATTATTATGTGACCAGCTTTTGTGTGATAGCTTTCACGTAACACCAACATGATATAAACGCGCGGCATAGTGTTAAGATAATATAGAATTCAAGATCGTGAAACATCTTAGATAAACTAAATTGTTTCTAATTTTGCCCCCTAATGTAACATATTCTATTATTATATGATACCACCAGAGTATGTCTGATAGCTTTCACATGACACCAACATGATGAACCAGGTGGCATGATGTTAGTTATAATTTGTGACCTAATATATATATTATTAACGAGATAGCATATTTTTAGAATGTACATGCAAAATAAAACGTTACGATTTTAATAACTTTGATGACTACTACTTTGAACATTACTCTGAACATTTTGGAAATTTACGAGTATAACGAGTAGGTGGGAATATTGTCACATAACAATTTCACGTAACAATCTCTAGAGGAAGCTAAATAGACTTGTAGCATTTATTGTGATTTTGATGATTTAAGGTGACTTTGAAAACTTTGAAATAGCTTTATTTAATTGAAAGCTAATAATAAATATAATCTTTTTAGCAAAACAATCCTCATCTGCCAGTCCACAAAATCCTTTACCAACTTTATCCCTACAGAACCTTTCTCACTAAAGATCACGTGAAAAATGTTCATTCCATCCTCGAGTCCCTGAACATACCTACCAAAGCACCAGCTGAAATGAGATTAGTAAACGTGATGGAAGACCCAGCCACCCAACATTTTGCAAGAGTTATCCTGAAAACTAATGACAAGGAGTCCGATATGATGGTGCCATGTGGAGCGGGAAAGAAGAATGGAAAAGTTGCTGATCGATTCGTGGAGACAGAGTATCAACAGAGGGTGTTGGCCGAGTTGATGTTGAGTCATAGCGTTGCTGATTTCTGTATAATTGGTATGTATACATATACGTGTATTTTTTTATAGTTAAATATATATTTACATACATGTTACCATTTTTTAGATATATTAGGTAGATAGGAAGAATATAAAATTACTACTCTGTTTGGATTTTTGTAAATAATATATTACAAAAATTACAGAACCTGGCTGTGTAAAAAGTGAATTATAAAAAGGTGGTAATAAGCTAGACTGTATTTTTTGTAAGTATCGTGCAATGATCGAGTTAAGTCACACAACTAGATATGTACAGAGACGCAGCAATCCATTCATGAAAATTTCTTGGATCTCTAAAGTCGTATTAAGTAATAGATATTTTGTGAAACAGTAATATATATATATATATATATATATATATATACATATATACACACACATATATATATATGTAATATATATATATATATATATATATATACACACACACACACACATATATATATATATATATATATATATATATATATATATACATATACACATATGTATACATATACGTATATGTATATACATACAGTTTTCAAACTCTGGTCGCTAGTAGGTGCTGTATTTATTTTCTTTTTATGTAATATATCCTATATTACTCACAGGGTCAAGACGAAATTAATGATACCTCATATGTTAAAATCTTACTAAGTCACATTATAAAAAATGATCTAGCCCTATAACTGGAAAAGAGTCAACAGGAGTTGAAAAGGATAGCATTAAAATCTAACGAACATTGTCATATCATTCTTAAGAGTTACTGGCCCTATTCCTTTTGCAATATCGCTTTGACATAGACAAATATATATATAGACTGTGGCATAGACTTGAAATAAAATTTAAGTCAGATAATGTTTTCTCTACAATCATTTTTCTCTTCGCTGTAAGGTATATATTAAGGTATCTTTAGTATACCCAATTGCCCCTTAGTAAAAGACAAATTTAATTATGTAGTGGAATTCGTGAGCTGGCATGAGAAAAGGGTTAAGTCAGTTTTTTGAAAGTGTGTTCTTTGTTATCCTTAGTAAAACAAAAGAACCGAAGAAAACAAATTTAAAGTGTTTTTCACTGCTGCCAATATTATAAAAAGTAAAAAAGAATATTAGTATGTAAGATACAAAAATATCATAATTTCTAGGTCCTAAGGGATGTGGCAAGAGTCAGCTCATCAATCAACTGGCTACTATACTTGGCTACACCATAGAACCTATTGTTCTCTATCAGGATATGACTGCAAGGGACTTAGTACAGCAGCGTACCACTCTTGACAATGGTGACACAGTTTGGAGAAATTCTGCTTTGGTGGATGCAGCTCTGAATGGACATTTGGCTATATTGGATGGATTACATAGAATACATCCAAGTACCTTGGCAGTTCTTCACAGGTTGATTTCATTTTAGTAGTTTACTTAAATAAAATGATGTGGCTTTGTTATGATGAGAATTTAACCTAGTGTTTTATATATATAGCTTTGAAAAGGTGTCAGATATTAGCGCAATCTTGAAATTCATTCATGAATTTATAATTTGTATCAATCTATGTTTTTTTATGAATCTCATAACTTCGTGTGAAACTCCTTAAGTTGACAGAGATTCAAGGCAATGCAAAAAGAATTGTAACAATCAGGTTCGTAGTTTCTGAGAAATACGTGGCCAAATATAAATATATACATACATTCATTTATGAAATTTGGTACATACATTCAGAAACCCATATAGATTAATATATATGAATATTATGCATTTCCAACAATATTAGATACATACAAGTCGAATTGAGGACCTATTTTATTAAGTAGATTAAAAAGATTTTTTTTAAGCACCGTGTTTTGAAAACTATACAAAGTATAAACAAAACTGTGTGTTTAAAAAATTAGGTCTAGAAATTTTTCTAAATATATTTTATATAATACCTGGTGCAGTGTTACAGATTGAAATTAATTTAGCTTATTGAAAAAAATTTTAGATACTTTGAAAATCATTAGCAGTACAGGACATGTTTAAATAAGTAATGTCAAAAATATAACAACTAATAATTTTAATTAGTAATAGACTGTGTTGTATTATAGCGTCTATCTTATTTGTTAGATAAAGTTGAATAAAAATGTTAATTTGTCATTTTAAAGAAGGAAATTTAAAATTTTGAAGATATACATAAATATGTTTTAAGAATTATTACTTAATCACTGTAGCAATTAAAACATAGATTAATTAAAAAAGATAGCTACATACTCCAGACAAAAATTAATTAAAAAAGATAACTACATACTCCAGACAAAATTTTTTTTTACGTCTTGCGCAATTGAAATGTCTTAGTTTCCTTTTGATGAACAATGTGAGCATCTTTACTGTTATTAGATGCTAATGACGACTTCTCATCCAGTTTACATGTTTACCTGGCTGAAACGTTCTGCGATTGGTTTTATGTTTGAGTGTGATATAGGAATTAATATTTTATGTATTCATTAATATGATGTATTAAAAAAAAATAACTATGGCCCACATGTTTATTCACCTTGCACAGTTATACCTTTTACACATCTTTTTAATGCACATTTTAGGTTTTCCGGTTTCGTCATGGATTTTTGTTTATGGTTATTTGATATAGCAGAACATATTAATTCTTTTTTGGTAAAAATGAAAGTAGAGTGCAATAACTATGGTGTTTGAATAAATTTGAATTTATTTGAAAGTCCCTAACTTCAGTGAAATTTTCCAAAATATCTTGTTCTTCCAGATTGTAACTATTACTGTCAGTCTGTAAAAACTGTACTGTCAGTATGAAAAAATTATCAAACATAAATGTCTACTAGTCATGTGAATAATACCACCAAAATTGTAAGCAATGCTAAAGATGTTGATATTTCAACATTATAAGGACCCATGAGGCTGTTTTCCAACGAAACTTCTATGTTTAGTGTATAAAATATTTTAGCTTCTGTTGCAACTGTCAATTTTAATAACATCTTTATTAGGTTTTGATGGTATACATTATGGAAAGCCGGAGCATTCTCTAAATGCTTCTAACTTCTCATTGATTATAAAAAAATTGACCTACTTAATTTTGACCACTTGAACAAAAAAATAAATCGTTAAAATATAATAATAATATAATATGCAATAAAAAATTAGGTGTTACAAATGTCGCAAATGTTTTGGGTACGTGACAAGCTGAAGAGTAATTTATCAGTTTGGGAGATTAATTCTGTAGGCAGATTAATGCAAATAATGTAAAAAGTTTTTACTTTTTATATTACAGTTTCTACTTTCTATGTAATGTAAATAATGTTAAAAGTAAATATATAAAAGGAAATTATTGATCGAAACCCTAATTTTCTGCATAAACGTGTCTCATAACACTTGTTTAAAGATGCGTTTTAATATCAAACGTTTTTATAAATTAATTCATTTTTTTGCAAGCTGATTTGCAAGAAAAAATTTTAGCTACTCCCAATACGAAAACAGGGTTTTTGCCAAAGAATTTTTCTTTTATACAGCTTAGTGCTTTATAATAAATACGAATTGGATGATTTTTAGATTAAAAATATAATTTTTTCTAAATTTATTTTTAAACACTATCATTCTACACCAAATATTTCAATGCCTTGTTTATAAATGAGAGGAGACGGAGATGTGGAGTATATTTGAGATATTGAGGTATCATAAATACTGTTTTTATAAACATAATTTTTCTAACGCTGCCAAGATCTAATTTTTCCTCAAAAGCCATGGTTGGTAATGAGGTAACCTATTGCCCCATTGAGTAGAGCCTCTCTCTTTGAAAAACTAAGTAATGAATATATTTTTTGTATTATATGCGTAATCTTTATTAATATTTTTACACTTCTTTTAAAATTCACTCTCCATGTCTATGTTTGGTCACTCGGGAAATCTTGTTCACCACTTAAATATTATTGTTTGCAAAGTAATAGTGTCTCTCACTATAATGACTATAGAATAGCTATTACTATAGTGACTATAGACAACGATTTCAGAACTTAAGCATTATAGTGACTATATACTGATATAATAGCTATAAGACATTTGTTTATATGCTAAGTTCTGAAATCGTTGTTTCCACCTGTAATTATCAAATTAATTACTTACATGCAATTTGTAGGTATTTAATATTAATTTCCCTTTGATATTACATCGAAAGACGAGTTATATCAAGTGTCTCCTTAAGCCTATAGATCTTTTAAATCGGTTGAATTAAACATTGGCAGATACTAATTTTTCTAACAGTGAATGCAATTTAGTGTAATTGCTGTTTTCATGTTATTATTTACTAGCTATCCAACCTCGACAATATTGCATATATTTGGCGTTAATTTTATAGAATTTCATTATAATTAAATTTTTCACAACTAAATGAAACTACATGATGTAGTATTATTTCTACTTTATTGAAATTCATCACAATCTAAGTTTTGTTGTATGACAGCGTCTTCAGGTGGGCAATTTGTAAACATTTTACAAAGCGCATCCTCAGGTGGGTAATATATCTATATATATAGCTAGTTGCTTATCACTTCAGGTTGGTACATGATCGCGAGATTCAGCTTCATGATGGCACCAGGCTGTTGAGACATGATCGCTACGATGACTTACTCACATCTGGATTCACCGAGGAACAACTTGTTGAAAGCGGTGTGAAGAGAATCCATCCCGCTTTTCGGTACTTATTATTTTTTTAATTTATACAATATTTAAAATGTAAATTAATTGATGTAACATAAACTGTCCTTACTAACCTTGATAAAACTGATAAAGAATTTCCATCTTTTTGATAGTTATGAAATTTACTTATTTGTTTAATGATTAAATGCTGTAGTCATATATGTATATTACGCATATTTTATCATTTTTAGATAAGATAAAAGTCTTAGTTATTATATCCACAAATCTCATATAATTTCATGTATATTTTATACAAATTATTATTCTATTATAAAAGGCACAGCTTTAAATGTTGGACAGTTCTCCATAAATGAAACTTTTGAAAATTTCAGTATTGTAGCACTGGCTGAACCACCGACGCTTAATCAGGGCCAGCAGTGGCTCTCACCGGAGATCCTTAGCCTCTTTCTATTCCATGAGATGCGCAATCTCAGCAAAGAAGAGGAAATTTTCATTATGAATTCTTTGGTGAGCATGTTTACATTAGGATAGAATGTGATAAAAATATTAACCTAGAATGCACATTATACAAATTGTAACAACTCGACAGAATGCACACTGTGTGTCATGGAGCAGCAAATGTTTAAAAATTGTTTTATCATTTATAATTAAGGGATGCTGAGCAAGCAAATGCAAAAAGAATACATAGAAAATTATGACAAATGGTTTGAGGAAATTTTGAATGAGACCTCGTCCATTTTTAGTACCTCATCCATTTTTATGACTTCTTGTATATGTAAGAAGTCATAAAAATGGAAGAGGTAAGGAGACAAGAGATGACTAACTTGATCATCCTTAAATAGTACCACCTACCAAAATCCCTTTGTCTAACCTATTTTGGTTAACCACAATTATTTTTAACAAAACACATTTTACATGTTTTATCAAAAAAATCTTAGCTCTGCTTCGGTATTGTCTTCAACAACAGCCTTAAATTTATTGTAATCGCTGGGGCAATCAAAGATTAACTTTCCTGTATGAAATACTATTAAAGTACAGTTCATTATAATAGAATGCAGTCTATGTTAATCACAATTATCTTCGCAAAAGAAGAAAGATAGTAATTTTAATAAAGTATTAGTTTTTTTTTTTGATTATTTTTAATTACTAAAATTAATTCTTTTTTTTAGTACGGCACAATATCAAAACCAATGCACTCCATAATTAACCTAGCTGACACGCTTAGAAAATCTGAAGATTCTACTTTAAAAAATCTTGCATCATCTTTATCAACTCGACAATTATTAAGAATAGCTAGTAGAATGGCAAAATATCCAACCGATTCAGCTTATGAAACTGTACAACGTACATTTTTGGCTAAGTTTTTGCCAAATTTAGCTAGAAATGCACTAGATTCTGCATGTTACAATCTTGACATACAGCGACCAGAGAATTCAAGATTTTTTGGATTAAAATCTAAAAGAGAAGAACCTAAATTACCCTGCAAAATTGAGAATGGCATCTTAACTATTGGTGATACAAGTTCGGCAGTTTACAAAACTTCAGCGTTGACAAAAGTTCCTGATATTCTATTTTATGATATACCCCAGCATATCAGATTACTAGAATGGTTGCTGCAGGACTTTCTACTAGGAAACCATTTACTTCTTGTTGGTAACCAAGGTGTAGGCAAGAATAAGATCGCTGATAGACTTCTCCAGTTATTGAACCGACCAAGAGAATATATTCAATTACATAGAGACACTACTGTTCAGTCTCTGACAGTACAGCCTAACGTGAAGGATGGTATTGTGGTTTATGAGGATTCTCCATTGGTAAAAGCCGTGAAATTCGGCCATGTTCTGGTGGTCGATGAAGCTGATAAAGCACCCACACATGTTACATGTATATTAAAAACGTTAGTCGAAGATGGAGAAATGATATTGAGTGATGGCCGAAGGATTGTTCCTAAGAGTATGTGGGATATGTCTGGTGGAGATTTCAAGAGCTATATACCTATTCATGATGATTTTAGGATGATAGTATTGGCTAATCGACCGGGATTTCCATTTTTGGGAAATGATTTCTTTGGTGCTTTAGGTAAGTTTTGATTCTTTAGATGATTCTTTCATCAGCAGTTATATTTTTTCATTACCCTGACTAAAAATAAATAAAAACTAAAAAAACTAATATAATATCACAGAAAAAAGGAAAATAAATTGTGCATAATTCCCATATATTGGAAAAAGTATAACTTTTCATTATTCAAGTGAAGTGGATTTAAATTCTATTTTAATTAAAAATTTTATGACCGGAACTTACAAACAACATTTTAGGTGCTACTAAAAACATAGAATCACTTGATTGTTAGCGCCACTGTGCCACACTGGCGATCAGTTTACTTTCTTTTATAGCATTTTGCTCTTATTATAATCACCATTTACGCTGTACTTGTGCAAATAAAATAATTTAATTGTATACAGTGATACAATTTTGATTTCTATAGTGTTATTATAAAACAAAATTACTTGTAAGTGCGTCAAGTGTTTATTGTTGTAATAGAAAGATGGAAAAGGTCTATTGCCTGTTTATATAATGGTACTTCTTGTATTAGGGCTTAGTATGGGATCAATCTAGTTTTGTAATACTTTTGGTGCAGTTTTTAGTCTATAGTAGAGAACATTTAAAATTATTTTAATACCAGTATTGCAATATTAAAACTCATTCACAGTTATTGTACCTATACCCTTCATATATTTGTTTTAATATTACAAATATTGTACTGTTAAAACGAGGTTTATGAAGGAAAACTTATTATTTGACAGTGTAATAGTAAAAAAAAATAGAATGGTAAAGGAGATCATTCGGAAATTGAAACATTGTACTAAACGATAAACTTGCTGCGCTAAACTTGCACAAACTATTTTTGCTAATACTTCAAAAATTCTACAAATTAATAAGAAAATGTATATATAATTACAATAATTTTAATCTATCAAATGACATATGTTTGTACAACTGTGTTGTGAACTTTACCAACATAAAAATAACAAATACAATGGTAAAGTAAAGCACCTGAAAATTTAAACGTAACGCTAGTTGGCGCTAAATTTATAAAACCATGATTTTTGTGAATATTTAAAATACCCCGCTAGTTAGAAATGAAATGATAATTTAGTATTATTACAATAATTTTAAGCTTTGAAATGACATAAGTTTCATTTATGCTTAATTATTGTTATGCTTAATTATCGTTATTCCCTTGTAATGAGCATTTGGAAGTGTTTTTGTTTGTTACTTAATAGTTCTTTGCCAAATTTCATACAGTAAATGTAGGATAGATTTAAACTTCCTTAAAGAATAACAAACAAATATTTTTTAGTTTGCCGCTAGATAGCACTGCTGTTGCTTTCAACAACAACTAGTTCTACAAATTATCAGCTACTTTTCATTTATATATCTTCATAATTTTATTTACTGTTGTAATGAAGATACAAATAAAATATATATCTTCATTACAATAGTTAACAATTATAAAATGCAAGGAATATCAAATTCAGTTATGGACTAAATTTTACATGAACAAAGTACAAAAATACTTGTTTTAATAACAAATGAGATGTTTAATCTAGTAACAAACGAGAATGATGAATAAAATTTGTTTTCAATACTAATAAAAATCATGTTATTCAAACATTACTGCAATCAGCGAAAGTACTAGTAATAATTTTTCGTTATTCTGTCCAAAATATTTATTCTCCATACCAGCTAATCAAGTACTATGTGCGAGTAAAAAGTACTATTTTAACAAATTTAATAAATGGTTACAACTATTATGCTTTTTAAAATGTAGTTCATAATTACTAACATTGTAATAAAAGGTTAGTTTTTAAAGCTTAGTCTGAAAATAAGTTCCAAGTAATGCAAAAGTAAGGTAATAAGAAAATATGTTAAATGTGTAAAAGTGATGCATGTCTGATAAAATTTTGTTTTATAAACATATCCATAGGAACTATCACAGAAAATTTATAATACCATTTGGGCTGAGAGATTAAAATTAAAAGATATTTTAATATTTAAACTTATTTTAAACACAAGAAAATGTAATTTCATCTTAAATAATGAATAATTCCATCTGCTAGTAGAAGTAATGTTAACCTTACATAAAAAAATCTACAGGTGACTTGTTCTCCAGCCATGCTGTGGACAATCCTTCGGTGGAATCAGAAATGGCTCTTCTCAAGCAATACGGACCTGATGTTCCTGAAGATCTTATGAAGAAGCTTGTTCGCGCATTTGCAGAGCTCCGAGATATGGCAGACCAAGGGCAGGTCACATATCCATATTCTACTCGGGAGGTCGTCAATATAATCCGACATTTACAGGTAACAATGATTATAGTAATATATTGTATTAACTTTGATCTGAATTTTAAACGAGTAAGCTAGTGAGTACATTTTTTTCTGTAATCATTATATATTAAGTATAATGATTTGTAATAAATAGACACAGTTTATATTCAAGAAGACCTGAGAAATGTAATGGTACATTTTGATTTGAGTAGATGATTAACGAACTGATGGAATTAATGATACACTCAAGATTCACATTCCATAAAAAAAAATGAAGATAGTGAAAATGCAAAACATATATTCATATTTATCTACTAAGCTCAACCTGATTTATTTAACAAGAGGAATAAATTAATGGCATAAAATATAGTTCCTCAAAATAGTCCACTGACGACCCTGTAGAAATCTAGCTTTAGTGCAGAAAGTCTGTACTAAAGCTAGATTTCTACAGGGTCGTCAGTGGACTATTTTGAGGAACTAATATTTTATGTCATTAATTTATTACTCCTTGTGCTTAGTAATTATTTCACTTTCTGTGCAATATTTCTTAGCAATTATTTCCAGTTCAATGACGGAATAATAATAATAGAGGTTTCATGTAAAAATAGAGAAACTTAATATTATGTTTTTATGAACTGCTTAAATTAAAGTTATAAGTTGGTTGGCTGTTTACCTTGCAGTCAGAAGTAGGATACCATTATTATTTATAATTATTGTTTATTTATAGACTTGAAGATTATTTGTAGAATTAATTCGTATAATTTTATACATGTTTTCAAAAATAATTATTTTATTCGTATAATTTTATACGTTTTCAAAAATCATTACCCGATTGATCCTAAAGTTTGCATATAGAAAGACGAATTGCTATTTTGTGAACTTTGTTCCCATACGTAAAACAAATTAAAAGATCCTTTATTTTGGATAATTCTCAATAGCTTTTGTAGTTAAATATCTTTAGGGTTTGTTTAGTCGACTACTGTGTAACATAACAATTCAGTTGTAAGTAATATTTTAAAACCTACAATTTATTACTTCACAAATAATCATCAGATTAGTTTAACTATCCAATAATATAAAGTAAAATATTTATCACTTACTAATCAATACGCTATGAATCAGTGATATAAGACAGTCAGTATGGATATTACCTAACATTCTAAGTAGTTAACATCTTATAACTAGATATTAAGCAGAACTATAAAATAATTTTTTCTATGTAATGCTAAGTTACACTGTTGATAGTATTCATATTTTTGTTTCTGTTTCTTAGCCACCTTCATTTAGTTTTAGTTTGGGTGGAAATCAACTTAGTTCAACACTTTGATATTGAATTTTTTTTCTTAATAAATGCTACTTTAATTTATATTTTTTGTAGAAATATCCAACAGAAGATTTAGCTAGTGTAATTGGGAATGTTTTCGACTTTGATCGGTATAGTAAAGAAGTCGCTGACACTCTCCTCGGCGTCTTAGCAGGCTCTGGCTTACCCACCGAGGGAGTCTTGGAAGGTCGCTCTGCAGAGGCACGTAAACATATTCAGATGACGATTGAAAGGAAGAGTGGGTATGTATCCATTTTTATAATGTCCTTATACAACATTTATAATGTCCTTATACAACATTTGTGTAATTATAACATTTATCTTTTGTAACATTAGCTTTTTAATTACTTATTGTATTTTAACTTAAAGTAGTGTTATGTGTAGGTACTTGTGTTTTAAATTTTTTTTCTTAAATTAAAGAATATAAAATGAAAAAGTGGTAATTGTCTATGATATAAAATAATTTATAGTACAATTGTTGCAAAAAAAAAGGTTTATAAAAAAGTCTGAGAAAATTATTACTTTGTTTGTAACAGATAATTGATAATCAGCATTTTTGTCAATTATCATAATATTTCATGTTATTAGTTTTGTATTTCTTAGTAATGAAGGAGAATTAAAATTGCCTATATTAAAATGCAACTTTCGCAAATGTTTTCACAGAAATTAAAATGTAAATTTGTTTATAAATTATCACTTATCATAACGATAAATGGTATTTATTTATGTCAAACATATTTCTAAAGAACAATATCAATTATTTTACAAAATAGGTAAAATTTAGATTTTTAGAACAACAAGACCACTATCTAGAAATAATTAAACCTCTTCTAGGCTAGATGTATCTAGTCCCAAACATGGTAAGGAGGATCCTAAGAATGAGCCCCATGTAGGTGGGAACACATGGGCGGGTGGTACAGGTGGACGTGATACTGCAGGGCTTGGAGGCAAAGGTGGTCCTTACAGGTTGGATAAGGGACACAATGTGCATCAGGTGTGTTAATGAATTTTTATTTGTTTATGGGATCATATTCGCTATAAATAGATCCATGCTAGTAATGTTAATGCTTTTAAATTCTGCTAATGATAACTCAAATACTTGTAACACTAATTCAAAGTGTCTGGACAGAATCTTTTTATTTGGGGAGCAATTTTGAACAGCATTAATTTTTTGATGTTAAAATAAATAGTTATAAAATAAACTAATGTTACTAAATAATAGTTTTTACATAAAAATTATTATCAATTATTATCTGAGAATAATCTGTTCTTTGTTTCTATCATGTCTTGTTCTTTAATGATCCAATATTTAAATATATATAAGTCTTACATAATTACGATTAATTATTGTGTAATTAATAATTAACACTTAGCAGATGGATACAAGAATATTTATGAAATCACAGTAAAAATTACAATATACTTGCTCACAATTAAATGAAACTACGTGATGTAGTATTATTTCTACTTTCTTTAAGTTCTTTACCACGACCTAGGTTTCGTTGTATCACAATGTAATACAACGAAATACAACGAAACCTAGGTCGTGGTAAAGAACTTAAAGAAAGTAGAAATAATAAATACTACATCACGTAGTTAATTTAATTGCGAATAATGAATTTCTACAAAATTAACGCCAAATATATTCAATATACTTGCTGTTGTCTTGTAGCAAGTTTATAATTTCTGTTATTTTGAATGCTGACTAGCTATTGGATTGGTTTTGAAGTAATCTGAAGATAGTTGAGTTAGGACTAACTTGAAAATTGGTTATAGTTTGTATTTTCCAACTGTTTTGATTAAGTTAGAACTTTATTACATATGTACGTTAATTCAACTTTATGTATCATAGCTTTCGGATGAAGAGAAAGCAGATGTGCCTGAACACGTAAAGCAAGCTGCTAGAGAAGTGAATAGAAAGGCGTTTGAAGAGAGGCTAAGAGAGATTAAGATGAGCGAGTATGACGCCAAGCTCTATGGCCAGTTCTACGACGCTGTACAGCCGCAGGTAAGGAATGACGCAATATAACATTGAAATAATGCTTCAAATAAAACTGTAAGAAGTAGTTTTTCAAAGAGAATTAGTATTTAATTACGGACAAACCTCTGAATTCAAATTTATTTAAAATTTGGTATTCTTTAATCAAGTAACTTCGCTTGATCTTTGATATTGAAGTGTATGTAAATGTTTTTTATTAAAGTTTAATTAAGTTATTACTGGTGGAATATCATTTCGAAGCTTGAAGGATTAGAACAATTTCATATCCTTATTTCCATTTGAGTATTACAGCTCACAATAGGGAAAGTGTTTTTTCTAAATTATAAACTGTCATTAATTAAAATTAATTTTAATTAATTGCACTTATAACTGCAAAACTTAATACATCTCTATTAAATTTCCCATCACTTACTTGGTAGCAGGTCTCAATATTCATAATAATGCAAACACTTGTACATTAATTGAAACATTTCATAATAAAAGCTGTTAATTTACAATTTATGTAAACAGATTAGTGCTTTGCGAGGTGTATTGGCATCGCTGCAGGCCAAAAAGAAGGAACGTCAGTGGAGTCGTCACCAGACCAGTGGAGATCTTGATGATGGAAAAATTATTGAAGGTATGACAATAGATTATTATATACATAATCTTTTAAATGTTGAACAACTTTTTAAATATCACTTATATACAGTTAAATTGACATCGAAAGCTGATTTCTATGTTTTTCTGAGTACAAAGTAAGACCATTATAATCAGTAAAATTTTTTTATACCTCAACCCGTTCTCAGGGTGCACTATGTTAATGCGGACTAATGGGTTAAAAATTGTGAAGACACATTTGAAAACACTATTTAAATATTAACAAAGCACTTATTAAATACTATTCACGATTTTATTATGAATATGAAATAAAAAAGTACATTAAAATAAAAATGATCATTTATAAAAATAATTACATCCATTTTTTTTAAAAAGATTTTTTGGAAATTCAGACATACATCTCTCTCTTCATTTTGTTATAGATACTTTTTGTTGTATATGCTTACTTTTTGTTGTTTACAATTTGTTTGTTCTATTATATTCAGGTTTGACAGGTGAACGTACAATCTATAAACGCAGGGCTGAACAAGAGCCACCACCCGGTTCACCTCCAGAGAAACCCAAAAGATTGCGATTAGTTGTAGATGTTTCTGGTAGCATGTACAGGTATGTTTTGTACAGAAACTCTTTTTATTTTTATTACACTTTGAGTTAGTGTAGTTTTAGAATTTGGTGAAGATACAAAAAAGCCTCTTTTGGTTACTTCAATGTATGTGGTGAATAAAAAATATAAGAAAATGAAAATAAATTGATAAAGACATTACATTTTCCCCAAAACCATAACTGATTTTTAAAAATGATTTTTCCTGAGATAGGCTTCCCTTCTTCATGTGGCCTATTTTAAAAAAAAACTTTTGGTCTAATGTTTCTCGAGTTGGTTTTTTAAAAACCTTAGTTTTCCTTCAGTTTCAGAGCTGTGATATTAATTTGTACAAAAATATCTTGCTTTTACAATAATTAGCATCAAAGAGCGCTTTTTTCTTGTTCTAAAGATATCATATAAATAAGTTAGTCAATGATTTAGATAGATTAGATATAAATATTATGGGAAAATAAATTTATCTTTGAAATATATCACCAATTCCAGAAATTAATATCCTTGCAGGTTCAACTCGTACGATGGTCGTTTGGAGCGGACTATGGAGGCAGCTGTGTTGCTAATGGAATCATTGAGAGGATACGAGGCACGCATCCAATACGATGTGTATGGGCACTCTGGGGAAATGCATGATCTTATGCTCGTGCCTAAGAATCGTCCACCGGAGAATGAGAAAGAAAGATTACAGGTGAGTCTGTTTGTTTTTGTCATAATTTCTATATATCTAATTTGTAAAAACTTCCAAAATATCTATACTTAATTTGTATAAAGTTTCAGAATACTTTATAAATGTTTTTTATATATTCTATTCAATTAGGTGATCCGTACTATGCACGCTCACGCACAATTTTGTTGGTCGGGCGACAACACCCTAGCCGGGACAAAGTATGCAATAGAGTGTCTAGCAGAGGAAGACTCAGATGAGAACATTGTAGTGATTCTGTCAGATGCAAATCTGCGGCGGTATGGCATTCAGCCTCAGAAACTTGGACAGGTCTTGGTTTCCGACGATAGGGTGCAGGCTTATGCCATTTTCATCGGAAGCCTTGGTGATGAGGCTCTGGAGTAAGTGTTGAAATTTTTACAATTTTACTGTTAACAGAAGTTGACTAACACAGGTCTACAAATTTTAACTTTTATTTTCCCATTCTAGATTTGATAGTTGATGTTAGGGTATTTTGAGGTGCTGATTACGAATATGTACTTAGATTTTCTCGAACACCCTCAGTTTTTTGGTCTCCGGACGTTTTTTGGTTTCCCCATCACCCTCAGTTTTTTTGGTTTGGGACCGAAGCTCTGATTGTGAGATTTTCGCTTTAATCGCTCATTTTAGCAACCAACAATAGTCTGTCATCATCCTTTTATTCCACTTTCCCAGATAGCGACTTTCTATTTCTTTCAAATCCTGATGCAAACTTTCACCTTGCTCTTCACTTACAGCTCCCTAGATATCAGGGAAGTAGTCGAAGTGTGATTTAAGGAAGTGAAGTTTAATGCTCATTGAACATCCCATTTTTCCGAAATTTTCAATCATTTTCTTCGCAATTTTTTCATAATTTGGACTTTTATGGTTTCCTAGAAAATTATTCACTACTTAAAAGATTTCCAGGCTTCTAATTCAATTTCACTAATTTTTCATAGAAAGTGTTGTCTTTCATTTTCTTGTGTAGCTTCAGATAGAGATGGAAAAGTTTGGTGTAGATATTTAAAACCTTCTTTATGCAGCGCCTTCGCAAATTGTATTATCACTCCCAGTTTTATGTGGAAAGGGGGTAGCAAAATTTTTTCCCGGGGGACTAAATTTTATCTCAAAACATTTTTGGTTCAAGGAATTAGTTCAGTTCTCGGTGGCCACTCTTTCTTCGTCCAATGTTGTCCACTGTCTTTATTATTCCACTCGCAGAGAAAGCAAGGGTATATTATGTAATCATCTTCTTGACCGAGCAGCATACTTATAACTTTCAGATCTCCACAGACCATCCTAATGTGTTGTACATACTTTATTTTATCCAACACATTTTTCAAATTCTCGTAGCATTCTTTCAAATATACAGAATGGGCGACTGGCAGTGAAGCATACTTATTGCCATTATGTAAAAGGATTGCTTTCAAACTTCGCTTTGATGAGTCTATAAATATACACATCATATTCTATGTTACACATTTTCACTAAGCCAGGACTGTCTTTGCAAAATGTGGTACAAAGTTTTTTTCTCTGTTGCGATACCAAGAAAATGAGGTGCCAGGAGCAAGCATATTCTTTTCCGATAGTCTTGATCCGAGGAGTTCAGTTGTATCTTTTGGCAGGCTTAGATCTCTTATTGAGTCGTTCAGTTCTGACTGTGAAAATAACTGCGTTCCACTTGCACTTGGCTCAAATTGAGCTTCAGGTTGAGATACCTCTTTGATCCAAATATGGAGGTGATGGCGGTACAACGTTTGGGTCGCAATGCACTGCATGCCTTACCGATTGCACAATAGGATATACCAAGTCCTTTTTTGCTTTAGAATTGTAGCCTGTAATCTTGCAACAGCAAAAATAACAGTCTTCGGTGTGATTCTGATATTGTCCCCATAAAATAGGCGAATGTAAATCAAAGGTATTGTTCTGCCCTTTTGATCACTTTCGAAGTTCACGAACGCATGTCGCACAAACTTTGTGGGACCCACTGTTTGCCTTCATTAGGGATTGCTAGGCCGAAATACATGTGATAAATGTTACTTATAAATTCGGTAATGTTATGTCGCTGGTTTGTCAGCATAAACTCTCCACAAATATAAAAAATTGTCCCAGGAGTTTAAACACTTTTTCGCGATGACATCTTTTAAGTGAGCATTACGAATTGCACGGAAGTACTGATTTTGTATAAACAATGATGTTGCTATTTAAACAAAAATCTATTAATCTACCCTCATTAACCTTCTAATGATTTAATTAAATATGGTGAAATGAGGTCTTTAGCAAATGACCTAAAAATCCACCATTTTTCCAATAATAAGAGTATGTCACTTTACTTTTTTCCAATAATAAGGGTATAATAAAGTGACATTATACTTTTTTTATAAGAACTTATTCATTGTTATCTACTGCAACCATTCAGTGTGTTTTTTGTTCAAATAAGAAACAGTTAAAATCTTGACTAGGTGGGCCTAGGTACTTTTGAAAAAAAAACTACACTAAATAACTAAAAATCTTGATGTTGTGGGATTTTTTTAGCATTTTTTCCGTAATCAGCGCTCGAAAATCTATCAAAATCACTCATCAAACCTGAAAGGGGAAAACCATTGTAGACCTGTGTAATAAGTCACAATTAGCGGATCTTAAGTTATATGTCAAAAATTACAACAAATGAAATTATTTTTTGTATTTTAAATTGGGTCCTTTTTCATTATTTTCATCTATTTTGTCTTATCTCAAGTGCTTACATAGTAAGGACATCTACACAATTGATATTACAATGCATATAACCAATTATATTGTTTATATGCATTTTTGTATTGAATATGTAGATTTTACATGGCTAATCCATGATAACCAACTGTCGGTTGACTTATTTGACATGTACATATATTTAATTGTATGTTTTTATACTCCTCTATAGCTCTCTAAAGCATCTTTGATTTTAGTTAAAGTTTTTATGTTAAAGTAAAAGAAGCTATACAATATGTATATGAAAGAAGTTCTTGTTAAATGACATGGCCAATTTTTGTATGGGCCTCTGCCTAATATGCAAATTTCCATGTATATCAAAATTTTTTCCTATTTTTTAGTCCTGGGGATCTATAAATCAGTATTAAATAACAGGTTCAAGGGGCTCGGAGTTTCTTCAAAATTAAATAAAATATGTAATTATACAAAGTCCTACAATCTATAAATGTTGATTTGTTTGAAAAATATTATGCACTTTATCAAATTATTAACAAATCTCTTAAGTCTTATAATATCAAGTAACAATTCTTTAAAAATAAACAGTCTTATAATATCACGGAGTAATAAAAATAGTCGAAAACAATACAAAAAATAACACAGGATACAACAAATGCAAGCACAGCGAAGGGTCATCAGTCACTGTTGTGGTCATTAGTATGTGCTACAAGGCAGAAGTTAGCCTAGTAGCACATAGTAATGCTGGATTTTTGGAACAAAATTCCTTATGGCACGTTACATGCTTGTAAGATTTTGACAGACACTCTTACCACAGTATAAGCTTTTTCTTTCTTTTATCCTGTGGTGATCATTCTCTCCAGAGAGAATTTTTGCCAATGTCAAGTTTAGAATTGTTGGTTAGGTAATGCTGATTAGTCACATTTTGAATATCTGTCACTGTTGTTTGATAAGAAAAATAAATTAAAAAGCAAAACAAAAATTAAATAGAAGTTTTTTATAATAGAATAAATAAAGCGAAAATATAAATAATAAAAAGGTGACAACAATATATAGACGAATAATAAATAAGTATATAATAAATAAATATGTATATATGTTTGTAACATGAAATCAGATATTAAAATATACATGAATATAGAAGGTTCTAGATTTTTATGTCATTCTTTCTTATGTAATGAATGATTAAGTCTAGAATGGCTTACTTAAATTAATTTTAATGTTAATTTTACATTTAAATTAATTAATTTATTGAAAAAAAGTTAACAAAAAAACATTTTCAAAATAAATAATGTAAAAAAATGAAATAAAAATAATTAGCTTTTAATTTTTAAAGTAAATAAATTTAAAATTAATTTTAAATTTAATTTGATTGATTTAATAAAAAAATGTTAAAATAATAAAATAAGAAATTTTAGTATGACAAAATTTAATGTTAAAATTAATTTTAAATTTAATTTAATTCTCTGGGGAATGCCGAGCTATTGTAGAGACGTTGAAGTATGCTCGGCCTAATAAAGTTTACAAGCTTCTTTTCCGAATCCTTAATTATATAAGCACATGTCCAATTATTTTTCTGCTGGCCTACTATTGTAAGTCAATCATTTGCCAGACCGTTTCCAATTCGGTATGTATTTAATATTAATTAACTTTATTATTAATTAAATACTTAAAATTAATAAATTACAATAAATTATCACCATATTAATTTATTATCATTATTAATTAAACTTTATTTAGATTGTTTATTAAATTTAACAATTTTATTTTATTTATTTAAATTTTGAAAATAATTAATTTTAATTTTAAATCTAGTTTTATATTTAATATAATTAATTTATTAAAAAAATAAACATTTTCTGTAATAACTAAATTTAAATTTTTAAAATAATTAGATATAATTTTAATTTGAATTTAATAAAAAAATTAAATAATATTAATACATAATCATATTAATAAGATAATAATAATAAAAATTTCACAGATAGTGGTTCACCACTTACCACTACCAGTCTGTTATTATATATACGTGTTTTTATATCTTACCACCGTTAGACTGTTTTTATATATACGTGTTTTTATATATTAAATTGAATGTTGACTATTCATTTAAATTTTTAAAATAATCACCTTCAATTTGAAAATTAATTTAAATTAAATTTATTTATTTTTAATTTTAATGTAAAGTAATTGAAATATAAATAATTTTAAACTCAAATTTTGGTATCATCTTTTATTTGCATCAACAAAAGTTTACACATACTCGTATATTAGCTGATACCAAAATTAACATGTATTATGCAAATGTTGTTTAATCAAAACATATTGCTCAGATCTCTTTATTGGCATTATTATTTTTTATATCTTACAATTAACAATATTTTATTATGATAAAATATTTTTATTCATGTAGATAATATATACTTAATATATAATGTATAGCGAAAAGAATTTCGTTCCAACCAGGTGTCCCACTCATTTTTTATATTTTACTGGATTTTATATACCTCATATTTTTTACTCCATAAATTAAAAGTTCACTGGGTATGAGTTTTAAAAATAGAATCTTTAGAAGATACAATTTAACAAGTAAATTATTTTTAAATAGAAATTTAGATAAAAAGTTAATTTATTTTTAAATAGGCTTAATTTGTTATAAGACTTTTTAGTACCTAGCTGAAATTTGTTTACTTGGAAATCTCCATATTTTTTATGTGAATTATTTAATTTTGTCTACTATTATATAATTGTTTTGATGTTTATTTTATTTATACATGTTCATAAAGATATAAATAAATACTTTAGAGTAAATAGTATATATTTTAACTTCAAATCTGGTGAAATTATTATTGCAATTATGGCTGTATATTTATCTTTGTTTTTTAAATTTTGTATTTAATAAAAATATATGTGTCATTCAATAAAAATATATGTTAATCACGATTAGATTTTAAATAGTTCTTAATATGTTCTCAGCATTCTACGTTCGATGCCTGCCGGCAGAGCCTTCATCTGTATGGATGTGTCGACCCTACCTAAAATTTTGCAGCAAATATTTGCATCATCTGTACTACGCTCTAGTTGATGTGAGATATGTAGTATGTTAGTTTAATTTCTAAATGTACATACATAGTTTACAGTCAGTGAAGTTTTTTATTCCAGAAATAGGATTATGTTTCCATTAGTTTTACTTGAATCATACATGATGTAATATGTTGGCATCATGTATGTGATGCTGCAAATATATTAAAACTTAATTCTTTTCCAAAGATAAATTTTCTGTACAACTAAGACAATATAAAAAATGTTTACATTGAGAACTTTACTTTTTGACATAATCGAATGAACAAGCTTTTCTATTTACTGAAATATTTTTATGATTCAGTAGAATTGGTTTGAAACTTGAATTAATGAAAGTATGATTATATCATTCCGGAAACAATATGTTACACTTTTCTTTATTTTTTTTAGTAAATTTGTTTTATTAGCAGTTTTATATGGCGTTTGTGTATGTATGTATTATGTGAAAATATAATGTTCTTATTTTTTATAGGCTTTTTTAGATTGCATGCAGTCCAAAAATGTTTATCAATTATTTATTTTAATAATATATTTCCAAAGAATTTAAATAAAATGTAATATAAAAATTGCTAGAAATATATTTCTTGCAATCTTCTTCTGTAGGACAAAGTGTAAGAAAACATTTGTTTTCACTTTTTTTTATAAATACAAGGCGTGATGTACAAATTATTTATTTTAGATATTTCGATCCATTATATTGCATTTTGGAAAACGTAGATTTTGTATAATTAATTATAAAATGTGAACATGTCTTGTATTTTAATTAATAGCTGGTTATTTATATAGGTGTACATTTGTTATTTCTTTACAGTTAATTGAAGTTGTGTATTGAATTTTTCATGTTGATTTATTTGTTAATAAATAAAATATGTGATGTTAATATCTGGTATTTTTTCAATTTCTTTTCTGCTAATAAGCTACATATATATATATATATATATATATATATATATATATATGTATATATATAAATATGTATATATATATATATATATATATATGTATATATATATATATATATATATATATATATATATATATATATATATATATATATATATATATTTAATCTTTCTAACTCGAAATAGGTACGAGACACATTTATTTTTCTACGATAAATTAAACCAAATATTAAATAGTTTTTGTCCGTTACTTTCAGTGGCATTACGGAATTAAGTATAAATATTCCGCATAATATAGAAATAATACAGAATTAAGTATAATACTAAAATTCCGCATAATGTTTAAAACATACGTAATGTCTATACAAGCAGCTAACGTTTATATACTTAAGTATTGGCATACACTTTAAACCTTAAATGCTTTATGTAATATATTAACCATTAAACCTTATGGAGTGTAAACTTATGAACGCTATTTATTTATAACCTTCTTTTTTAATTGGTTTATACAGATTAATATAAATTATGTTCTTTTTTATAATTGTTTTATTTAACCATAGAAGGTAATGTTTTCCCGTTATGTATACCTAATGTATTGCATACGAAATAAGTTTCATTTTGTTTGGTGCTACGCAATCCTTTGTGCACGAGCTCGACTTGCACTTGGCCAGTTTTTTTAAATATCCACACTTACATCCAGCTTGGGAACGAACTACTTTTTTCCCATAAAACAACTTTTTTTCCATGAGTGTATTATCGAGTCGAATATCATTTAAGAGGTCAGGAGCTGTAAATAGTTGTTGGCTGTGTTTAAAAATAAATTAATAGGATATATGAAAACATCATAATAATCTGGGATAAATAAAAAACCTGCCAAGCACGAATGGAACTCGCACTGCGAGGCTTCCGCATACTTTTAGGCATTTATAAACATGATATTCCTATTAAATGATACATAACATTCCTATTAAACTATTTACAAATTTTTTATTTTTTAAGATGAAAATATGGTGCATATTAAACAAATATTTTTTTTATGTTTTTTCCGATTTTTTCCTTTACTTGTATTGTGAGATCTTGCTTCTTGCCAAAGTTTGTGATTTTAGTTCAATATGAACCCTATAAGTTTTGATTTATTTGCGAGTGTCAAAAATGCGGTATTAATGGCCGTATTTTTTGATTCCCTTGACTTAGAAGCTTTACAGCTCTAAGGGACCGTAGATCTAAAGTTTTTGATATTAATTTCAATTTGGTACATTCACGCGTTCCTGATAAAAATGGTCTTGACAGAATATGCAGACAGACAGATTAGGAAGTGATCCTATAATGGTCCCTGAAAACTACGATAATGAGGGAAAGTATTTTTACAAGGAGATCAAGTGGCCATGTTTATTTTATGTCAACTTGTAACGAGAACTTTCAAATGTACATAATGTGGAGCTCTGAATACTTCCTCATTCTCTCAAACATTTTATGTCAGAAACATTTATGTCAGACATTTTATGTCAGAATTAGTAAAATAGGGAGAGTAAATACTAGACGTGGGTTCGGTCTCAGAGAATAAGAACAGTCTGCTTACTCTGCAATATCTGCTTTCAGTAATTTCATAAGGAAACCAACTATGTCGGCATGACCGAAGGTCTTTTCGGTAGTGAAAACGAGCCACATATCCATGGTATAACTATTTCAGTGTATTGGCCACATAATCAGTTAATTATATGAGATTAATGATTGTGGAATCATGCTTGCAGCTCGTAAGGTGGGATTGAACTTGGGACAAAAAAAACCTGATGATCAGAACCGCGGTAGGTCTGTAATTGCTGACTTCTGATGTAGTTGTTCTTGTGAACATGCATTAGAAGTGAAAGTTTTCAAATATCTGGATATTTGCTAGATTTGCATCATAGATTGAATATAGGTGTTAAAGTAAGAATAAAAATTTGATCTGCGCTGATCTTGAACCAGGAAGGTAGAAGTTCATTAAGGCCATATGTTTGGCTTAAGTTGCTTCAGCCTGGTGACTTCGATTCCGGAGCATTCAGCGCACCCAACATGATCTGACAAACTCTACATGAGTAGAACTCGTACTATGTGGATTCCGTACACTCATAAACATTTGATGGGATATGTATTTCTATTAAACTATTTACAAATATTAATTTTTGCAACACAAATACATTGTCTACTGTATTTTTACACAGGGCTTAAAAACATGATGTATTTAAGCCCTGTGTAAAAATACAGTATACAGTGCTATAGTTTTCATACAACCTTTGGGTAGGCTTATAAAGACTCCATTTTTAAAAAAATTAGGGTTAAGCAATTTTGGAAATAAGGGGAAGGGGACGTAATATTTGCATATTTTCAGAATATCTCTCAATATATAATATCTTAAATTATGAAAAAATAAGTAAACAAATATTATTCAGTGTATCTGGTTTAAAATACTATACTATTACATAATATAAAGTCCGAAAGAGTTAAAGTAATTCCGAGAAATTATAATGATACTTTTGAGACCCTTGTAATTGGCCTTTTCAAACAATACCCCACGAATACATGGAATTAAAAAAAAATTGTACATGTCAGCTCCGATGCGCGACTGGAGTTTACTCCTTAAGTACAATTGTTTTGGAATGTATAAAATAGGTAACATTGTATATAAATATAAATATCAATATCATTAATTGTAAATGGAAAATTCTTTAATGAAAAAATTCTGACAATATAATTATTTTCAAGTAAAACACAAATTAAAAATATTTAGTAAGTCTGACATACTCAAGAAGTTAAAATTAAAAGAGACTTTTTAATTTTGTAGGATAGAAGACCTCAAATATTTTCACATTGTGACATTTAATGATTACAATTAAACAACTCTATTACTGAAATTCAATCTGACTAGCGACATGATTCCCTTTGCCTATAGCTAGAGCATTAAAATGTGCATTAACATTAGTTTGCAGTGGATGGTTCACTTTACCTACAACCCGAATGATAAAATGTGCATTCAATTAGTTTGTACTAGACGATATAAGCCAGTGACTGTTTAATTTAGAAATTTATCAATATATATTTATTCTTAATATTTGGTAATTTAACAAATACTTGCAAAACATATTTTATTCTGACACTTGAATTGGAGTACAAATGATGGCAGAAACTACATTAAGTAAAAATTCTCTTATTGAAATGCAATATATGTTCAATTTGCCCATAACTAAAACAAAAATGTGCATTAAGTTAGCTTGGACTAGATAATACAAACAATCCTTTCATAGGGTTTCAATATGAAAATCCTATTTCATTGGTTAATAGACCATTTCATTGAATATTTGTTTTACCAATCTCTTACCAAATTGTAATGAAAAAATAATTATAGACCCTTATTAACAAAGCGTGAAAAAATAAATGCAACTTTAACCATTAGTAAATAATTGCCACCATTTTTGTGTAATATCAAAAATATAAACTTCTTCTGAGCGGATGTCCAGCTTGGATTTTATCTCCAGAAATGCTTCTGTTTGTCCATCGCGCAGTAGAAGTCGGCTTGCTATTAATATTTCTTTGTGGATATCTTTCTGATCGAACGTACATGGTTTTCCTAATGCTTCTGCATCAGTCACACTGATGTCTCTAAAGAAAAACTGCGGAAAAAAATTTATGTCTTGTGCACGATGGGTAAGTTCTTGACAATCATTTATAGACAGCAGGAAAGTACGCTTCTTTCCAACTGAAAGTAGATATTTCCAAAAGTGACCACTACTTCCGTTTGGATAAGTGCAAAAACCGATGAGTCTAAAATGTTTAAAGCGCAAAATCTGCCATTGCGCACACATTACATATTTTACAATTCAGAAGGACAATATTTTTGAATATCCATATAGGACAAACCGTAACACTTCCTCCAGTGTTTTAAATGCTTGACAAGTTTTGCGTTGGTATTTACTACATCATGAGACAAAATGTTTGGAAAACAGCCGTTAGCTTCCTCATTCGTCTCAGAAAAATAATATCTCGAAAAATATTCTTAATTAATTTCCCATCCTCTTTGCGAATATTGTTAGCTTTTAACATAAGTTAGCGCCACAGTAACTGTGCTACATGAAAAATGCACAATAATAAATTGTTGTTCGACAGTACCACTGTCAGAGCATTTCGTATTCCAAATCGCAATCAGTCATTTAATTAAAAGGTTTTTACCTTTTGATGATGATGTTTGTGATTTTTTCTGTAGTTTAATTTGCGGCATTATATACCATTAAATAATTTATTTCAACTTAACTTGTATGGAAAGTTACCGTAATTGTCGTAAGAACTGCTTCAGTAGGGGCAAGGAAACAGATTACATAAGTATTGCTTTGGTCACACTATAAGCTGGCATATGAGCTTTAATATATGCTTTGTTTTTTTGCAGAAAGTTGGAATAAACATTTGCGAAATTCATATCGTTCACCCTCATGAACGTATTTCTCAACAATTCTATTACTCGTTTCCTTATCAGGAGAAGTCGTTATAGAATTGTAACACTTTTCCTCGTAAAACGACGAAGTAAAGTTTTCATCGCTTTTATTTTTGAATTGCAATATCGAGAGTTCTTTATTATGGAGATAAGCGTGGTTTTAATATTCCCTTCGTCTATTGCATCAGTATTCAATCACAAATACAGAGATAACATTTTAAGATTATGTTTTTGCACTGTTCACATTCCTATTTACGATTAAAACTGCTGAGTTGCATGTACTAATGATAGTTCGCTCAATGCAGAATATAACTATTTGATAACTCGCTATGGTATCAAGTTGCAGAAAAAAGATGTCATCTAGAATAAGGGAGAGGTGTCGCGTTAGGTTTCCATGAATATTTTGTATATCTCATAATAGAAACCCTTTGTCAATACGTCATGCGAGCATGATGAATTGGATGAAAGTTTTTAGAGCGTTTAAATGCGTATGAACTTAAAAATTTTACTGGAGTACGTCACCGTTTGAGCCGCGTTGAAGTAGAATTGCTACGCATTTACCGTCTGGAAATGCTATCTCAGTTCGCCTTCGCCTGTGGGGTATTGAAATAAATTGTTTTATATACGCATGACGGCCAGCAGCGCCACTGTCGTGAGAAGCTACGCTTGTGATCGTCAACCCGATTGACCAGCGTGACGTTGCCTCCAATAATAAGCGTATTGAGGAGGCGTATATGAAAAGAATAGAAAACCCTTAAGAAGAAAAAATTGTTTTAAAGATGTGCTGAAAAATATGCAAAAAATATGTTTCTTTCCTCTTGTTTATGAAATTATTCAATCAAAAATTAGGAAAAATATGAATTTTTAGAAACTAAAGCAATGACTTTAGATCATAAATTATTGTTAAATGATCACCTCGTTTTGACTCCCATGAAAGATATAGCGTTATATTCATACGATATATTTACGTTTTTTTATATTTACAGCTGATTTTCTCAGACATAATGCGACCCATATTTTGTCCCCATATTTTCCAACTAAGTTTTCAAAAATAGTCATATATTAATTAAAGATGGTGTAAAAATTGTTCTTCATTTTTTAAATTTTTTTTAAGTCATAAAGGGTGTCATTTCGAAGGGTTTATTATGAGGAACATAAAAACGTTTTTTATTTAAGTTTAAATTGGATATTTGAAAAGATTTTCTACAAAATATGTGAAAGTAGAGCAATGTCCCCTCCACACTTCTCTGAAACTATGAACCAAAAGTCATGAAAAACAGGGTTGGTAAAATATGACTATCAGATTACACTAAAACTATAATTGTTATACTAGATCTTATAATTTTTGAAATATGCACCATATTTTTATGCCGGTGAAAGATATAGTGGGCAATATAGTTACTACGTGAAAAATTTATATTTGTAAATAGTTTAATAATAATAATATATGCACTTAAATGTTTATAATTGCCTAAATATGAACACCCGTAGTGTCAGTTTTACTCGTTCTTGACATATATTTATAAATTATTTTGTAAGACTTTCTCGATAAATGGACCAAGTTTTATATCAGATGTAAAATAATCTTCGGAAAATTCTTTACAATGACAGAGGGGGGAATAAATGTTAAAAAAGCGGCCATTAAGCACGTTAATTTATTACGAGGTCTAATTACTTTTCCAATTGCCCAGAATAGACAAAAATATATTTTCCAAGATCACAACTGAAGAAATATTACATGAAACTGATGGCCACAGGCGTCTTAACCTAAGTAAGACATTAACAAACAATGTTATAACTATTATTAAAGATCTTAGCAAGACATAAATCTTTAAAAAAAAGACAGAAAATATGATGGATGGTCAGGTAGCCTTCTCGAAGATAAATAAGGAACGACAATACAGTTTCGAAGGGTTTACTCGGGGTTCTAATCGGGAATTCAGTTATGCAAAGCTCAAATAGAAAACAAATAATTCTGATAATATTTCGAGATAGTCAAACTGAGTTCCAAATAATCTTTTCAAACAAATAATCTATCATTTAAAGGGCACGAATAAATTATTCTTTTTTTATAACATTGAAAACTATACAAATGTAGTGAATTATTAAAATCTTCAATTTTTAAAGAAAAGCTTCCATGTTATAATATTTGGGGTTAAACAGACTGGCATACATATGTTATTTTATCCATATGTGTTCACAAAAAAAAATGTATATATATATATATATATATATATATATATATATATATATATATATATATATATATATATATATTTATATATATATATTTATAAGTGTGTAAAGTTTAGTATGGCTATAATGAAGGTATAGTAGAAAGAAGACAAAAATGACAATTCAGTAGTACAACACATTTGATAGTTTCCGAAGTTTTTGGATCAAAATTAAGTCAAGGAAATACTATGAATATTGAATTAACCTAATGTCACCTTTTTCCAATACCACGCTTACAGAAATTTGTTCGAAGTTTATTAAAGTAGTTTTTGAAGTAAAACTTCTTACGCGGCCATTCGTTAATTAATAAGTGGATGAGAATAGAGCGTAAATTTTTAAAGTCACGTCACGTTTAGGCACGTTTCGTTATATGAGAGAGAAGAAAGATATGACGTAGAGAGAAAGAGAGTATATAGTCCGACGCCATGAAAGTGGAGCAAAAGAGAGAGACGTATACACAACGATACAAAGCGACTAAATAAGATAGCGTCGCGCACGGTCGCGTTGTAGATGTACGCCTCAGACGCTACATATGAACAGCTGAGGTACCACGCATACGTCGTATTATTAATATTTACAATTGTGTTTTGTGATTATTTTAATTGACATTTGTCCATGTAAATTTATGCGAATATTTTATTAGATGTTGACGTCGAATTATAATGATATTTTATTAATTTTTTAGAATGTAAGTTTTCTATGAATTAACACTTAGTATATTTTCTCTCTCTCCGCTATTTAACCCTTCTTATATTCTTACAAAGCGAGGTTTAAATCGCCAAAGAAATTTCACTTCTATCACGTGTACTGAGTTGCATGCGATTTTTTTATTTGTTACAAAAAATGCTGTCAAAAAATATTATGCACAATCGGTACTTTTAGGCCATCGACCTTATTTTATACTTATAATATGGATATTAGTGAAATATTACAAATATGTTCCAAAAGTTACGACGTAAGGGTAAATTGGTGCTCTTAGTTCTATGAAAAAATCGTTTGAATATGAATATACTTATTATATAACTAATAACACTGTTATTCAAGTGCCCTTTAATGGATTCTCAGCTTCTAATTTTTTTTATGCTTAATAAGTCAGAATGACTCACTCCTCTTATTATTGTAATTGAATACAAAGCCGCGAACGAATAAGCGGCGCGACTGAAACTGTGTTTTTTGTAAAATTTCTTTGAAATTTTTCCTTCTCTACTGAAAGGAGACAACGGAGAAAACGGGCTGGCATTACAGGAATAGAATATAATTAAAAAAGTAGATTTTTTATGATATAAAAAGCAAAGAATTCATCGTTTTACCATCAGAAAAGAACACAAAATAAAACATAATTTATAATCATAATATGAAACAAAAAGAAACTTTTTCATAAACGTATATTTTTCGCTCTTTCCCAGTTATATGTGGCATTTTTATACGACTCTGTCAATCCAGTGAATTTCATGCATTAGTATATTAGATATGCAGATAGAGAATACAACGAGCCACACTTTGCACTATAATTCATCTTGCTGGTTCAAAGTATTCCGTAGAATATTGAATATATTTGGCGTTAATTTGGTAGAAATTCATTATTCACAATTAAATGAAACTACGTGATGTAGTATTATTTCCACTTTCTTTAAGTTCTTTACCACGACCTAGGTTTCGTTGTATTACAACATTTTTAGGTGGGCTATTGGCAGAGATTAACTCTTAGGAACATCCAACAGCGTTTATATGTTTCAAGTACAATAGCGGAAGCCGGGTTTCTGTGGGTTTTCCCACTGCTTATGTTAGTGAGTTTATTGTAAGGGAGCTTTTATTATATGATTATATAATAAATTTTCCCTTATGCTTGATTATTGTAAGGGAGCTTTTATTATATGATTTTATTATATTTCCGAGAGTTATACGATATACCAGTATTTTAGTGAGGGTAATAAATCTACATAATAATACTACATCACGTAGTTTCATTTAATTGTGTATTCCGTAGAAATAACATTTACAAATAACCTTATAATGAAAATAACCTGTTTTTCACAAAAAAAGAAAAGCGCAGTTCGCGCTGTAATTTTTTATGAAACCGTCCGGATAAAATCATAACAAGTGTTTAGTATTGACATCTAGTCTAATTATCAATTTTTTTAATACTATGGTTAAACCGGATTGTGGAACGGGGATAATCGTTGGATGCTGTATGCCCGATGGTCCAGCTACGTAATCCCGTAAGCTCGATGGGCCAGCTACGTAATACTTTGAGTCGTTTTTTCATTTTCTTTTCGAACGCTGTCCTAGCTCTCGCATATGTTTGGACCTGGACTTTTTAGGTTAATTGGATTTATTTTGACGCAAGCTTTCCTATGATTTATGTTTTCTAAAATTCCGAACATATTTACGATTTATATGAGGCGACATCTTTAATTTTATTGTAATTTTCTATTTAATACCGATTTTTATTTTTATTCTGGGCAAAATTTTTATTGCCTCACTTTGGGTCCTAGTAGTGCTCCGCAAGCTCTTCACAATGACAACCAAATCAATATCTTAGCTAAACTGGTTTTCACGCTACGCTAATTTATACGTTTACACAAGCCTAATTTGCAACAATCACGCGTATGCATCTACACTAAACTGACTGACGTCATAAGTAAAACAAATACTTCACGACAAATACATACAGACATGCTCTATCCGTTGTGCGCTTAACTATTGTTAATACATTATTAGTCTCGTGGTTATCAGCGATTAAAGTCTGAAGATATTTTCCAACACAAGAAAGTCCGACCGGTTATCATTGTACTTAACGAGCGAATAGACGTTTTCACGTAAAAATATAAAATTCTCATTTGTTGGATTGACGATTTAAATAAAGTTTTTAAGTAGCTTATTTTTTCATTTTCTTTATGAATGTCAGTTTGAACGTGAGTTCAACATTGTACATACTTTTGCTGGTCTTCTTTTCTGATTTTTAATATTGCTTTATTGAAATTAAAAAGTATTAGGTTCCAAAAGTAAAAAAAACATTAATTTAATCAATAATTTTAAAAATAATTTCATTGTACGCACGTAATTGATGCTTGTTTCATGCAAATTCGTACGTGGTATCCAAACTATGAAAGAATATAAAAGATCTACATAATATTTTTTATATTTATGTAGGTACCAGGTTTTGTAATTTTTGTATCGATTTTAGTGAAAGTTGGTGATGTTTGCTAGAAGTAAGTTGTATAAAAAGATTATTGCGACGGATAAGGCGAATACATTTTGGCAATATATTTTCTGATGTGGGTGAAGCCAGAGCCGTATCGTATATTTCGAATTCATGAAAAAAATTCTACGAAAGTGATGACACGGAGCTACGTTACTCTTACAGGTAGATACAGTATACTGTCACCTTACGCTTTCATGTCTACACTACTTTTATGTCAACACAAAGCGTCAGAATAAAACGGAAATTTCATTTTTTTTTCTATAGAATGTCTATGGGTACATTTTGGCCCATTATGTTATCATGTTATTTTGATACTTTCAGTTGAGTTAAGAAATTGAAACTTGACATGTATATACTTGGAGTTGTATATACTTGGAAAAATTACCAATTTTTAAGTTATTAGCACAATTAGAACAAATGAATCAGACAATTCAAAAAATTATTTCTTATAAGACATTACTTGTACATAAAATTCAATATATTCGTTCACATTGTAAGCAAGATTTGTCTTGTTTATGATAAATGGGAGAATTCGTGGCGCGTCTTAACAAGATGTCTTGTCTACGTCCAACATCGGCGCACGCAAGACGTCGCCGCGTCTATGCCCGTCTCTTACTTTTGTCTGTATTTAAGTTAAAACCTGCACATTGGGTTACGGCTCACTAGATTACATATAATACTTATTTAATTCCATAAAACTAATCTATAGATCTATGTCATCCTAATAAATTAATTATGAATTTGAATGGTACATAAACATAAATACATCTTTGAAATTTGGCGTACGTAAATAGAGCAACATATAAATTTATTTACTTACCTATGTAAATATTAAGACATTTTAACGCGATTTGAATGCAGTCGAAATACGTAACAGTCGTTAAAAGAAGTGAAGTCGTTTTGAAAAAAGACATTTGATTAAGGCGTCATGGCTGCGTTCAACTTTCACGAGTATTTTGCCCATTATACGCAAGGTTTTTTTTTAATTAATTTAATAAAGTAGTATAATAATTGAGGGGGTACATACCTGAAAGTCACTGCTATCATTTCCGGTGGAGATATTTATTCTTTAAACTTCAAACTTTAGACTTCAATCGCACAAGTAGTTCTTTGAAAACTGTATTAAGTATTTGAAAAGAAGTTAAAAACAATTTCAGTGTCGTTTAATACTCACAAAAGCTTCGTCATAGATATTCACGAAAGCTCCGTGTGTAATTCCCTAAACATTTAAAGGTGTATTTAATACGGTTTATTGTAATACTGACGATACTTTTTTGTGACATGATAAAGCCATGACAGTTAAACGTTTTCTATCCATTATTAGCGTACATGCCGTTCAAAAACTACTCTAAAAATGGTCACCCTATTGTCTTACGAATGACTGTAATCAGTGCGTGGGATACGGCAGACAAGATTCCTATCAGTTCTAGATAATATGCTTATTTAGACAAGACAATGTCTGATGTTGTTAAGTGGCTTTAAATAACTCATTTGCGCAGCGGTAAAGTGTGAGAATCTGAATTCTAGGTTCGAAACTCGGTAAACTTGCAAACTGAACCTTTTCTTCTTTTCTCCTAAATTATCATAAAGAAATACTTGTTTTTTTAACTATTCTTCAAAACTATTCAAGAAATGAGTATATTTTCGTTTCAACGCTATCTACAACTTTCCCAACTATGACACCCGAAGAGCCGTAATTTACTTGTAAAATTTCCATTTTTTTCTCACATGTACATTGCTCCTTCCCATCCCTGGATAGGCGGAGAACCAAAATTATCATACACTCGAAATGCAAATACTCGCCACACACAAGTTTACTAGAACCCTCCGTTCCCCTCATGCATAATAGATCACCTCGTCGTGCCGCCGACGTGAAAATTAGTCACGCTCGATCATAGCTCGGAGCGCCACTAATCCCCTTAAAGCTCGTGTAGAATGGGCTCCGAACTTTATCAAAAACCATCGAAACGTGTTGCGGTTAGCTTAAAGCTTGATTGGATAGTCTCTATAGACTGTTTGTTTATAACAAGTAGTTATTATATGGAATTAACTTCAGGGAATAGTCGTATATATATATATCTATCATATAATCAGTTCTACGACCTCTTTACAAAAGCAACGTTAATTGTTTATAGTAGTCTATTAGATGTTATAATACAAATATATATATATATATATATATATATATATATATATATATATATATATATATATATGTATATATATATATATATATATATATATACATATACATATATATATATATATATATATATATATATATATATACATATATAGATATTGAATGTCATATGCGAGTACTCATATGAATTAATACTATGATAATAATATTTTCATATAGGACATGTGTCCTCGGTGATTATTAAAATGCAGTGAAGATTTCATTATATTTTCCTAATAATGTTTAAGCATTTTTTTATTAATCTTTTTAAATATTTTAATTAACCAGTTTTTATTAAACTTTTCGAATATTTTTTTGGAAATGTCTGCCCGGATGATAACTATATTATGAAAAATAAAATATTGGTAATATAAAGTGTACAATAACACAATATTTTCTTTGAAAAATACTTTCCATTTCGAACGCTTTTTTTCGTTTCCCTTTAAATCCTTTTTTTGCATATTTATGTTGAAATACAACTTATAACCATATTCCCATGTTTTTTTTTAATTAGTCGAATAGTTTAAATGTCGTAAGACCTAAACAGACGGATTTTATTTTTATTTGTGGTGAGTTAAATGACAAAAATAATTGACCTTCAGGACCCACATGTGTGATTGGTTTCTTTGATTGATCTTTAATTAATGAAATTTTTAACGAACGAATCATCAATTTTTATTTGCGTTCTTAAAAAAAAAACATTGAAGCAAAAACATTTTCTAGTCATTTACTAAACATTCTTCATTTGTTCTATTCCAGGTCTTCAGGTCCCAAGAGAGTAAATTAATGTGTAGCAATTGGATGTGTGTTTTATGACCTATGGGATGTACATGTCGTAGGTCATTCAACACACATCCAATTAATTATCTTTTAGAAGCCTTCTTTACTATTCTCTTGACGACTCTGTCAGGTGACACCCGCGCATTCATTTTCAGTGAACGGGAAAATAAACTAATGACATTTATTAATTCCAATACTCACTTTCAGTAAATTATCAGTATCTTTCAATATTTTTTAACTTAGCAATGCTTTCAAGTTTGTATATATATATATATATATATATATATATATATATATATATATATATATATATATATATATATATGTGTGTGTACATACACACATGTTTTTCTTTTTCTCTCAATTTACACACTTACATCAATGATGTGAAATGAAGAAAAATAGATGTTGGATGCGAAATATTTCTACAATATTAAGACAATGTTTCGGTATTTCAAATTGCAAATAATCTTACGGATTTTGTATTAGTTGCAGGATAAGCAGGTTGTTCACGTACAGCCGTATATATTCTACTGTTTATGTATTTTCCATTAGTTCCTGGAAAATTACCGATAGAATCGACTTGGATATTGAATTAAATAACAGGTCGCGGCGCTCGCTTTGTTCTGGTAAAGAATGTAATGGAGCAGTGTCGAGGTGATATAAGTTGAGTTATATTTTATTATGAAATGTTATTTTGACATTACGTTGTAATTAGACGTTGTAATTAGACGTTGTGTTTACTGATTAGTAATATCCCTGTATTGCCAATGCCACAGTAGTCTAATGGTATACGATATGTAACTAAAAGAGTGTCAATTGAAATCCCCGTTAGACTTAAAATTTATTTATATTTTAATAACACTACATTGTAGAATTTGTAAAATATAAATTTGAATCTATTCATGATTACAGTCATTTTCTGGTTTTCCGTTTGTGGTTTAGTGTTTTCCGCATAAATAGAAAATGGCAAGATAGTTATTTTCAAGCAGACAACATTGGAATTTGAGTATAATTTGAGGATGTATATGGACTGAATGAAATTGTACTAATAATGTTGGAGATTATCGGAGAATAAACGTACAGGCGACCCATTGCGGTTTTATCTTATTAATTGTAAATTATTTATAAGATTTTATGTACAATTTCAATATCTAGTTCGTTCGTTGAAGGTATATAGTAGTGTTTTTATTTATTTATTAGTTTATTTACAATCACCTTAGCAGAACGGTTTAATAAAATTACTCTGATGCTCAATGAAATGGTAATGTCGTCGCGTTAACGTGTTATCCGAAGAAGAAATAAATTGGAATAGTGTTCCAGTTAGTAAAAGGGACTGTGTGTAATAAATACCTTTCACAAACTTAACACACTGCCTGATTTTGAGTTAAGGTTTAATTTTTTCGTAGTATTAACAATTATGATTTTACATCCATTAGTTTATGGCTCTCAATCTTTTTATTTATTTGAGTACACAGGAATATCGTTTTTTATCGTATAACGTGTTAACGTACATCGTGTTTATAATTTTAGGAGTTAATTTTCAGTATTACGTTATTAAAACTGATATTTCCTATACTTGGTGATTTTAAATACATCGAGACCTTTATCGAACTGTTATACTAGGTCTTCGCCTTATTTGAAACGACCTAGTCTTTGAATTTTATTCGTAGCCCAATTGCATTAAACATGATTTAAAATTGTGAAATATTTGTGGTAAGGAAATTTGCCGCAAAATGGCCATTACAGTCAAGTTTAAAATATTAATATTATATAATTTATTGATGTAAATATTTCTGAAACGAGCAACTTATGTCAGGGAATCATCGTATGATATTGTAGTCAAAAGTAAAATATTTTTTTCGCTGCTCCTAGGAGTTTAGCATTTGCAAGGAAATTCAAACAATGTCATATTCGAACACCAATCACGTTGTGATCATTAAAGTTAAAAGCAGTAATGTTTAAGATATTGGATTACTTTTTGAATTATATTTTAAGTAACAATAGGTTTTGTTTATTTTTATAGTTTACACATAAAAACAAACAAGAGGTAATTTCAACTGCAAGTTAACATAATAAATTTTCAAAGTTTAAAACATTTTCCATCCTAAAAGGTCTTCGCTTTAGACCACTAATAACTAAGTGGGAGGAATGAACTTGGCTCCGTTGAGTCGATGTTAAAATAAAATTGACGTAAACTTGTAGTTGCTACCGCTCATAAACTTATACTCAACTTGAGTGCAAGGTTACAGTAATAGTCAAGAACACAATGTCTTTTAAAAGTGGAGTGGGTGTCTATCTTTTCATAACAAGTTATAAGTAGACACCCTCGAAGAAAACCATTAGTACTAATTTTTTGGTGAGTTCTAACTACATTTTTGTTATTTATTTATCTTCCCACAATATTCCTAATCCCTATATCTCTAAGCTCTTTTTAATATTGTCGAAAGCCAAAGGTATTTGAAAATTCAGTACTTTGGAGTGACGTTTCGATGTCACGTTCTCGCAAATAGCGAGTTACAATCTTCTTTATATTATAGGTGTTTTAAAATAATCACGTGATTTCTTTTGGACGTATTAGAATAAAGAAAAATACTCATATTCATTTCATAATTAATAAAAATATGAAAATTTTACCATTATTATGAGAAAAATAAGCAAATCAAAAATATAGAAAAATTATTAAATTATTACTTCAGATGGCCCTCCAGTTGTAACACGGGTCATACAATAATTTGATGTTTCCCGACTGTTTTAAAATATATAGATCAGACAGTTTTTCGGTGTTCATTTTAGAACAAAAAACACATATTTACATTATAACATGACAATCGTATTTCTGTTACACACGCGCAGATTATTTACACTTTCAGCGCCATCATTTTTTCACTTGATTTCCAAAACCGTTGTAATTTAAAAATATTAGGAAGAATTTATGTATCAAAATGCAAATCCTGTAATTTATCCTGTTCGAATAAAAAACCTTTTTCCCAAGTGTTTTCTGAAGTATATAATAAATCATAAATAATTTTGGATATTCATTAAATATTACTAAATTAAAATAGACGATAATAAAATTAAAGGTATTCTTACATCATAAGAAACAGATCAACAGCCCGTAACATAATTTGAATTAAAAGATTATTAACTGAAATTATCTATAGAATGGTTTAGCGTACGTGACGTTAAGCACTTTAAGATGTACGAGATGTCGTATGTACATGATATATATGAAGTACATTCATACGTATTCAGAGATAACAATGCGTTTCAATGACATATAATCCGTACATTCATACGTATTCCAAGATAACTATGCGGTTCACTTTTATCCGCTAACATTTTGAACTAAAACATGTTCTTTTGCCGATTATCATCGACCTTATTGAATTCAATCACAATGTTATAATTTTTTTATTGGTGGAAATAATTTGATTTGAGGAATATTGCCTGCAGTAACAATATTTTAGAATGCCAGTCAGTTTGGCGTGAAAGTGAAAATCATCCAGAATGACATTTTTTAGAGTTTTATACTTATTATTTTTTTTGTTTGGCCGAAAGTTAATTCTAGTTGGGAAGACGCATCGGATTTCGGGAATATTGCTTAAAGTTTTCGAATGTGATGAATCAAAGCCTACGCTTATCAATTAAATTGTTGTCGTTTTCATTATAAAATTCATTAAATGGCGTGACTAAAGTATCTATCAGAATTTACCTATCGAATGCAATAAGTACTAAATAAATTTTTTAAAATTTTTATGTTTATTAATTTGTTGTTTATATGTCTTTTCTACGTATTGCTCCGTCTGGAGATTTGGATTGTCAAATTCATATTTACATAAATTGATATTTTATGAATATGGAGTAATGGCTTTTTATGTCAGTATTAAATTGGTATTCCAGAGTTTTTTTAGACACTAAGTGATTACTTAAAACTGTAAGTCCATTAGTTGCTGAAATATGTTTAAATACAGACATCATTTAAATGGTGATGTTTGAAATAATGTATTAAAAACAGTATTGAATAGCTTGAAGTACATAATTATTATTATTAGTTGAATTAAGTTACGATAAATCATTTTTAAACTAAGTATATTAATGTCGCTAATATGTAAAAGAAGATACATATATATATATATATATATATATATATATATATATATATATATATATATATATATATATATATATATATATATAAACGGTATAGCCACTTAACGTATTTGCTCATGAAATATACGCCTGTTAAATATTTTTTGGTATGTTGGACAATTCTATTGTTTTATTTCTCGCATCCATGTAGAACTGTAACAGTCAGAGCGCAGAGTCCCGTTTTATATCCTCTCTCAAATTGGAAAACAAATATAAAAGTTTGGGGATATTTAAGAAAAACTCCCAAATATAGAATTTCCTCGAAATCGGTCTACCGTTTTGGGTGTTAAACGACACGACGTACACACACAAATATACACCGGTGCATTTTTCATTTTTAAATTCTTTTAAAGTTTATTAGCGCTTTGGATTTTTTTTAAATCTTGTCTTCCCATAAATACTCTTTTTAACGTTTTAAAAAAAATTTAAGTAAAATAAATCTTTGTAATAAAAACCTTCAGTATATTATTATTTTTTTCTTAATACTGGCATATCTATTATGAAGATAAGTTTTAGGCAGGTTTGGTTGCTTAGGAATAAAACCGGCATAACGGTTTCTAAATAAATATTTAGTTAAAGAAAACAATATTAATAAATGCGTTCATTATATTTTCGATAATGCTTTGACTATATGTTCTTAATGACTTTTTGTTTTGTGTTAAAAAATAAAAAAAAATATATTAAACAGCACCAATCACACAATTGACCTCCGTTTTGAGGGTTTTCTTAATCTTAACAATTTTTGTATTGTTTTGTCATTTTCACGATTTTGTTACTCTTTGTTTATTCATTTGTATGTAGTCAATTATTTATTTGTTTACTCATCGACATTCGAAAAATCCATATACGCGCTTAATTCCAAAAGGTTTTTGTTTCTTTTACGAATGTTCGTCTCGTGTCTCTGTCAAAAAATTGTGAAATATATAAATGCGACAACAGAATTCACAGTGAAAATATATTGATCTTTAATTTTTCCATTTCTCCTTAACTTTATTCTTATTATTTACCATTTGTTGTACTAAATTTAACATTTTTTTTCGTTTTTATTTTAATAAATTTATTTTATTATTCTTCAATACACTTTTTAATCTGTTGTGGTCTTCATAGTGAAATACTTTTCTTCTTACTTCTATCAGGATATATATGAGTATATTAAATAACGCAAAAGAAAACCATAACTTAAACATAAATAACGCAAAAGAAAAACATAAATAAGAAAAAGAAAACCATAACTTAGTTAGAATAGTGAATAAATAATGAAGGTTAATTTTACACGACTTAGAAAATCTAATGCGGTATCTATTGCAGTATTTTAATAAATTTTACAGCGTATGAAAGAATAAGTGTTTTATACGTTGCTGTTATATACGAAGCTCCTTGTACTGAAGTACTTTTATTGAGACGAAGAGACATTTCCCTTAATAAACAGGCATACGAATTAATATTATGTATGCATTCCTAGTCGAGAAAAATGGGAGAAGTTGACTTTTTCTTTGTTAGTAAATTGCGTAATACTTAGGAACAATTTTGTCCTTCGTTATGATCACAAATAAATAAATTTAAATAAAAAAAATCTACACGTAAGTGAAGAAATGTGGACTCCGTGGTGTCGGGTTGATCACAAGGCATACTTCATTTGACGCGCGGCGCACCATGGGGACCCGGGTTCAATTCTCGACCTCTCGTCGAGCGGGGCTAGACTGGTGTTATGTTGTAGGTTGGCTGTAAAATATTGCTCTTGTAGCAATAAGTTCGCCATACGTATCAATTAGATACATTAAAGTAGATAAATATAAGAAAGCCTACCTTATAAAGAAAACCATAACTTAGAATCGTGAATAAATAACGAAAGTTAATTTTAGACCATTTAGAAAATCTATTGTAGTATTTTAATAATTTTTCCGGCGTATGAAGGAATAAGTGTTTTATACGTCGCTGTTATATACGAAGCTCCATATACTGAAGTACTTTTATACATGTAGATATATAAGTATGTTTACTGATACATCAAGACGCATCAGCGCATTATATTTATATTTATGAAATAATATTCAGTATCTAGAATAGAAACATATTTGTAACGAAAGCAATACTAAAATAGGTATTGATTTCGTTTAGATTTAAACAATAACCTAATTTTTTTAAATACGATACAAGTGTTCCAATTTCTCTAACTGTAGATTGAAATATAAATCTCTAGTGGCTTCTTTGAGTGTTTATAAAACGTTCAAAAACTTTTACACATATTTGCGAGTCGCAAGTGTTGTTAATATTTTTTTATTTGTATCACGAATCTAATTTTTGAACATAGCTTAATCTATAGGGGTACATTACAGAAGCAGTGAAGTTGAAATTGGTAAGAGAATGTCGTTTGCTAAAAGCGAAGCGATCAATTCTCGCGGTCCACCCTGGTCGTTTCCCCGGGGAATATTCGTTTACCCTCCCCGCACTTCGATCTGTTTGTTTGTCCTAGTTTCACCCGCAATGCGAAATTACCGCACCGAGTGTTTGTATGCATTTTCAATTATGAAATTGTCACGTTGCAGGTCGTTCAAAGCTTACATTTTACCTTCGTATTAGTCAGAAGACATATAGAGATTTTATTTATTTGTAGATAAGAAAGCACGTAAGTTATTGGCGTTTATTAGAAATGGTTTCCATTGATATGATTTACTATTTTACTTATAAAACCTGTCCAGTTATATCTTGGTCGTTCAGGTTATCTTTTCCTATACTTTGGTATATATATATATATATATATATATATATATATATATATATATATATCTAGGTATATATTTGGTATATATATATATATATATATATATATATATATATATATATATATATAATCCAGGTTATTTTTTTATATTTGTTACACATTATATACATTTCGATAAAGGACATGGATAATATAATTTTTATGCTTCTTTGAGTAAACAATGCAAAACTCTATGACTCTAATCAGTATTTTCTTCCATCTAGCAGTCTTCTATTTTTAAAAATTTACAATAGCTTAATTAATGTGCATTTTTTGGAAAAATTTTAAAAATTATATGAGTGATTAATACATGGGAAATTTAGAGAAAGAGATATTTTCATTAATAAACAGGCATACGAATTCATGTTATGTATGCGTTCATGGTCAAGGAAAATGGGTGAAGTTGAATTTGGCATAATACTTGGCAACAATTTCATCCTTTGATGATCACAAATAAATAATTTTAAATAAAAAACTCTACGTGCAACTGAAGAAATGCTACCTCATAAAGTAACAAAACATTTAAAAAATGCCTAAATTTAATGAATGGAAAAGAAGATTCCGTATCCTCTTATTCAGCTAGTGCGTTGGAACTGTCACTTTTTCGAGACCCACGAATTGTTTGAAGACAGAATCGAAAGTGGATGCGAATGTCTTATCATTGTATATACACAATAGAGCATCATACATACGAGGTGAACTGTATGTTGGTGGGGTGGTTTGAACTGCAGTAAAATACAGGTGATGAACGAATTTCTATTTCAACAATAAATACTTTTTGATCTAAATTATAATGCCAACTAACACAAAATTACACCTTTAACTTAATTCATTCTTACAGTTGCACTAAAAACTTGATCATATACAAACGTCAAAATGTCAGAGAAAACACTTTCCGAATCGGGTAGGCCGAGAATACGTGTTGCACCAATCAGAATTAACGTAATTTTTACATGTTTGGTTCGTGAAATATGTTTTTATTAAAATCTTGGTGTATGTTTATGTATACAGTTTGTGTATACGGATCACGTTTCCTCTTAAGACATTTCTTCACAAGACCGATCCTTAATCTAAAATGTTTTTTGCTGAATGTCAAAAAATTCAACCGTTTTCCAGATAAATTAAAGAAAATTTAAATTTTTCATCATAAAATACCATTACTTAACTCATTACTTTATTACATGAAATCCTCCCACCACCAAAAAAATAAAAGTTCGTAAATTAGCAGTAAACCATTTTTAAAAATTAATTATCACTAATACGTTTGCTTTTGAGGTGGAGCAGTGTTCACGTGGCGCTTTTTCCGACGATTACAGTAGTAATTTTTCTTTAAAATGAAAGTAAATTGATGTAAAGAAAATAGAATTGTGTACAAAAGTGTAGGTTAATTGGTAAACCAAGATTTTTTTCGGATTTCTCTCCAAAATATAATATGAATTTAATTTATAACATTTTACATAGTATCTAACGACATATTTATTTAATTTATTTATAAATACGCTATGAACCCGCACATATATTTGTCGTAAATATAATTTACAAAGAGCAATATACCTGCATTTAGTTGCGTGTAAGGACATCGTGGCTATTTTTTCTTCTTTTTAATAGTTTTCTTAACATGTTTAATAGAGAGTCTTCATTTATCCCAATGGCTAATTTAATTGAAAATTGTAAATGTAAATTTAAATGAAGATTCTATATATATACGTAAATATATATATATATATATATATATATATATATATATATATATTTGCATTATAAAAAATTAAACATATTTGTAAATTTTTTGATTAACTGAATTACTTAAATTATTTTAATGATATTTGAGGAATATAATATTAAATATAATTATTTATGTATTTCTGGTTTTAAAATATTTTCTTTAAGCTCTTTAGTATATTTTTCTCTTTTTCTCTCTCTCTGCCTTTTCACCTCTCACTATATACTTAGAGATCAAGGTTTAGATCACCAAAGAAGGTTCACTGCTGTCACGTGTACTGAGTTACATGCGATCAAATTTTTGGTTTGTGTCTATATTATAGAGAAATATTTCAATTACAAAATATTTTTTACCGTCGTGATTGTTATTGAGAAAATTCTTAATAATAATCACATTTAACGGTTTCATTATCGTAAACAGAATTTCTATGAAGTTAAGTTAATCACAATTAAATGAAACTACGTGATGTAGTATTATTTCTACTTTCTTTAATTTCTTTACTACGACCTAGGTTTCGTTGTATTACAACATCTTCAGGTGGGCTATTAGCAAAGATTCAGACGATCTTTGCTAATATCATTAGTTAGTAGTTTCATTTAATTGTGAATAATGCATTTCTACAAAATTAACGCCAAGTATATTCAATATAAGTTAAGTTAAGGCAAAAATTGAATTACCAGTGTGATAGATTTTTCTTTTTGCAAAACAATGCTTGTATCGCTCAATATTAAAGGCAGAAGCGGTTCGATGCGTAGCGTCGTAATCGCTTTGATGACGTCGTGCGGCGCCCGGTGCGTATGCATATGATGCTTAACCGTCGCATTAACGTGAAATATAACCATTTTTTGTGAAATAAATCTTATTTTTGTTTCGAAAATCAGTTTAAGAAAACCTATTACCAATTTAAGAAAATTTGAACAAAAAGAAAAGAAAGAAGAACACTTGACCAGTCCTGTTAAGCGTCCATAAGTGACGTATAGTTTATTCTTCATTTATTCTTTCTTTTAAGTCTCCTATCAATAAGTAGCTTTTTATATTTATTTTGAAATAAACTTTGATCCATTCTATTTCCATAACGTTTATTTATAACTTATTAGACAACCCGCTGGACTTTGTACCACTTAAAATTGATTTGATTGTAACCCTTCATAAGCGATTATCAATCTTAATCACCTATCCAACTCTAATTCATTGAGATCGGTAATATCCGTCGCATCGTGTACGGTTTGAATTTTGTTTGTTTATTAATTAATTGAAACGAATTCAATGTCTTTTATTTACATGAAAGATAAATGCAGTTAACATTCAATGCAAAGCTTTCTGGTATACTATTCAATCACAATCGACGTACGGATAAATGTAATATAATCAACGAATTAATTATTAAATATTTTACATTTACTTCTTAGTGGATTCAGTCTTATGATGTGGAAACGGTATCCGTCTTCGCTCTGCCAAAAGATCAATGGATATTGTAGCGCATCGTAAGTCCTATGCGTTTTGGACACGCGTTTCAATTCATTGTTCCGACGATGAAGCAAGTTATTCAAATTTTCCCCGACAATAACGACAGTCACTTTGCGATTGTCGGCGAATTGAACCTTCTTGCATGCTCACCTGCAGGCGTTTTGTCAGCCCCTGATAATATTATGGCTATCGGATCCGATCCAACGAAATGTTAAACAATTTGACAAATTCCTTGTTTTGATGAAGAAACGTTTGCAATTCTCTGACAATGGTTCGATTTGTTATCGGATTGTGAGCACAAAAATGTATAATAATGCATTTTTTAATAGCTAACATTTACTACAACTTTTAAAACTGGCCACAACATGTGGCAAATTGTAATAGCTGAATTGTTTTGGAAAAATATCTCTTGTGCTAAAATGACCTTAATTTTCGTATCTAAAGTATATGAATATTTAAGCTATCTAAAAATTCATGAATAATTAAGCTATCTAAAAATTCCATTATAATGAAGAAATGATAAATTCATTTTAAATTATGAACATTTTCTAAAAATTACCACTAGTCCCTAGTTTTAACTAGGATTAACTTCCACATCCGAATTACCCTTGAAATAAATTTGTAAGAATTGATGGTCTGCATCCGGTGTTGGTAACAGCGCTCCTACTAAATAATATATTTGCCTTTGAATCTGCAATGCTATGTGAAATTATGAAAAAGTTTCTTATTCAACGGCCAATGATGCGAAAGACAATAGTTTGCTTGAAAATGGGCATGACATTTTCTCGTATAATATGCGTTGCGTTAAATAACGTCATTTGGACACAACTGTTGTATTTCATGAATTTTGGCCACGAAATGGGTAGAATCACTTCCCGTTCCAGAAACTAATGAACGTAATGGCTCTGATGGCGAGATCGATTTGTTTCACTTTTCCGCCCTCATAACACAATCCAGGAGATTCATCCTTAAATTTCAACGAACAAACGACTGACATTTCTCCAAACATTACTAATAGATTTTCAGATCGTAATGTAATGCCGCTCGTTCCAGGTTCACAGCAGCACAGCGTCGGCGCAATTGGTCATGTTCATTTTGTCGTGCTCGCTGGCGTTGTGCTTGATGCGCACGAACTCGTTGCATTCTGAATGTTTTCTCTTGTCGTTCATTTTCAGTCGCTCTAGAACATAATTCGGACATGCCAATACGAATATTTTCACGTGAAGTTTGCACGTAAAGTAGCTCGCCGACCATTTGGCTGACTTCGACTGCCTATTTCAGTTCGTCCTCTCCTAGGTTGATCAAAATGAATGTTCGCAATATGTGATTAAATTCGTTTTAACCAAAACTGTTCTCCAAATCCACTATCTATTTTACAAAAAAACATTTTTGAATCTAATAACAATTAATTAATGACAATATCACACAGATAGCTGTCAAAGAATAGGACCGCCAAGAACGCCATCCATTGAAAGTAATCTGAAGTGGCAATTACCATACAAAATTACCAATTTCAAATTTTTGAATGTTCCTTTGGGTCTTTCTTAATTTTCTTTTATTCTAAACCACCCCAGTATTAAGGTGAACAGAACAAAAAAATTTAATCAAATCGGTAGAGCCATTTTCAAGATTTTGCGAGACTGATTCATAAATATATATATATATATATATATATATATATATATATATATATATATATAAATATATATAGATAAATTATTGCATTCTTATGGGTTACTAAATCGTATGTCGTTGATGTTGTTGCAATTCTTCGAAGTTATTCACATTTTTGTCAACTCTTACTCTGAACACTTGATGGAAAATTTTGATTAATGGAAACAAAGAAATATCCCAAAAGTTTGAAAAGTTGAATTAAATAATGATAAAGGAAACATACTGTTGTGGACAGCGCATGTCTATGTAATAAAGGAAATTTTCATTTATTTCGCTTTTCCTTGAATTCAGAATATAATTGGATTGTAAATTATATATTAGGTGGAAGAAAATTATAAAATTAATTCTTGAAACAAGTTCAACTCAAATATTTTATTTTATACTTGATTTTGTATCTCATCTGATTCTGAACGGATCGATATTATAAGTGGTTTTATAGTTAAACTGGGTATGTTTTAATGATACTCGAAATGTCGTACTCTTTTTTTAGCGTTTTTTGGCAAGTCTCTGTTTAGGTATGAATTATTGTATTGTCATTTAATTTAGTGCGATTGTGTTCTCACTTTATACAAAGAAAAGAGACTTTCCTAAAAATGGATATAAAATCACCATTGTATTTTCATTGGAAGAGCTTAATCTTACATATAAAAAGAAAACATATTATATATTCAATTTTTATATAGTTTACAAATTAACCTAATATTTCATTAATAATCCCAATATTCTCAATATTGGAATATACAAAATTTCAATCTGAAGACAATGACTGAGTTTAACAATAAAGTAAGAGTCATAGGGAATTTAATAAATATATAAAATTTGCGTAGAACAAAGATTGAAATAGACAGGGAAGGAAAGCGTAATTTCATTAGTATTTAAAACAGAGTTCGTCTGTTAGATTCAATGTCTCGTCTTTTAAAATAGGATATATTTTTCCTTGCGAAACCTTCTGATGTTTGTGCGTGAGTGTTCGTCTGTAAAAATAAAATATATTACAAACAATAACTTCGGTAATATTTTTATCAAAGTGCATAATGGATTTATGTTTATATACCTTTTTTAGATACTAGTACTGCATTTATCACATTTATAACATCTTGTTCATATATCATAATGGACTTAAGGAGCCTTTTCGACAAAAATGTAATTCTTTTTTTGTTGATATATTCATGTATCGACGGGAATATTTCTTTTACATTTAGAAACAACAAAAAATGAATTACATATTTTTTGAATGTTGCACAAATTTACATATCCTGCACATAGGTCACAGAGGACTCAAGAAGTATTTTTAATAAAAATGTGATTTTTCGCTTATGCATTTTATTTATAAGTTTGACTTATTAGATAAACAGTTATTCCAACATGGGCTTGAGAAACGGTAAGAAATCAAGTGCGCTGATATTTATTATTTGAAGGACTCATGAAATCTCCCCATCGCAAACCTTTTCCATATATTAGGTGATTAATTTAAACCAACTCGAAATACTCAATATCAAAACGACTCTCCACAGCACAAACCAACTTTTTCACAGTTTGCCCATTCATATTTCCACTATAATTTTCACTTCATGCACGTCATGTTTCCGCCATTCGCAACGTGATTAATGACCCACTGTGACGTTAAGTGAGATATAGCCCGCCCTTGAGATATTATGTCAACGTCGCAGAGGTTGCTATGTGTTGTGTCTTATGCGAGGGGATGAGAGAGCAGAACCGGGACGTGTCCGGAACAAGGAAGTGATGCCGGTGGGGAAATGCAGGACTGTGTGTCATAACAATCATGTGTAAATGGGGGGGGGGGGGGGGGTGGACGTAGGGAATAAAGTTGTTTGGAGTATTTTGTGTTTGAAAATATTTTATGATTGAGAAATCTAGCGATATAAAGAATGTGTTTAAAAAGTAATTGGGACTTCGATGTATTTTGATGACTGAAGTAGGTACAAACCGAGTAACAGGATTTCGACTTGAATATATTTTTGTACTGAACATTTTTCTTACAGCATTTTATTATGATATTTTATTATTCAGTATATTTTATTTTCAATCTTTTGCAATTTTCATGATAAAATATTGCTTGCACAAATTTGTCTTATGCGCTTATATAACTTTATAAATACAATTATATGTAAGTAAAAAAATAATAAATATGAAAAGATAGGAAAGAAAAGTAATAACTTATTAATGATTAGATCTATGAATAAACAAAGTTACTTTTATACAATTTAGAAAATTTGTTGCTATAAACTTTAGAGTCTTTCTTTTAACCAGTACGAGTCAGAAACCAGTCAAATCGAGAAATAATTTCAGTGTTTTATAAATTGTTCATTCAAACACAACGTTCAACAGGGTTCGGAAACTTCAAAAAAATTAAGGTTTTTAAAGGTTAATGCGAATATTTTATAAACCCTAATGTACAACAACCTAAATGTATAGCAATAGAAAACGCTTAATAAAACTTTTTTTTGTTTAGTTATATAGTCTATTTTAAATATTTTTATATTTTATTTGAGGATTTTCTTGCATATTCCTATACTTTATATCGTACAAAATATGTACTAATGGAGAAACGCGGAAAGAACCAAAACCTTTATTTTCCACTTTATAAAAATTACCAAGATTTTATTTAGTTATACTTAGAACTTCACCAGTTTCGTGAAAAATATTTCTGAAATACAAAAATGTTGCATCACAAAAGAAAAACATGCTCTTTGCAAAGTATTTTAAGAATTCTTCAGATTTTTCAAATAGTTTTTCAAAATCTATATTTTGTTGTTATTTGGATACAGAAGCAATACCTTTTATAGTTCCGCAATATTTCTATAAAATAACCATTATATTGGTATTCGATACTTTCATGCAGGTATTTAAATACTATCGATACTTACTTCCTATATGGAATAATGAATAAAAGTATTGATAACATATGATATTTAACTGTCACTAACATCCCTACTTTCATGTTATCGCGAAGAGAATTTTTTTTTCTCAAGGCAATGCATTTATTCGTGTCGATTAGAAATAGAAGCAAGGAATAATTCTTTATATATTTCGTCTTTGTTCCGAAAATGGGCATTCTCCTTTATGAAACATTCAAAAAGTATATAATTAATTTATTGTTGTTTCTAAAAGCGTTACGAGTATATATACATATATATATATATATATATATATATATATATATATATAATATATATATATATATATATATATATATATATATATATACATATATATATATATATATATATATATATGAATATATCTATAAGCGAAGAATTACATTTTTATCACAAAATTGCATTGTTTACGGTCGAAGTGACAGCTTCCAGAGAACTATGAATAATATCCACAGCGTGTATGACAGGATAAATTATTTACTCATTGCTGTCGATATACTTATTAATGAATACACTTATATTTATAGACATATTCAATGGTACTTTGAAGAATGAAACCGCGGTTTTGCCGCGTAGAATCTTGTTTAAGGCAGCAAGATTTGCTTTTGATTCAATTCGATAAATAATGTTCAAGGTCATACCGTAATCAATAAACCATAGATGTTTTGTGTAACCGTTGGTATGATGTGTATCTATAGATAATTTTTTTTGCTTTTGTGTCAATATGACATTATATTCAACCAAATCCACCCAAATTCGTCAACCAACAGCATTTACAGAGAACCGGACATACAGTTTACCTTGTCGTATGCTAGTATAAATGTTTGCAATTAAAATTGTAGTCTGATGACGTCCACCTATCATTTTACTTTAACAAGTATATGGGAAACTTACAATTTAAACCGACTTCGAATAATGGTTAATTGGAATCTAGTAATCTGTTAAATAGCGTTCAAAAACTGTGTTTATCGTTGTTGTTGATGACTATATATTTTTATTTATATTTTAAATGTTGGCTTCTGATTCAACTAAACACGTTAAAGGCTTGTTATTGAAAAATTTAAATAAAAACAATAAAAAATCGATTACTAAAAGCGAAGTCGTTAGTTAATGCATGTTACCCTAAATATTTCCCTAGGGTATATTTATTCATTTCCACTACTTCGTTCTATTTAGATCCCGCAGTGCAAATTTATCGCGTGGAGTCTTTGTATGCGTGTTCAATTATGGAATTGTCGCGTCAACAGTACAAGTAGTTAAAATAAAATATTGTAATTTCGTGTTAGTAGAAAGAAAAAATAACTAAAGTATTTTCTTATATTTGCATATAAGAAAATACTTACATCACATCACATAAAAAAGGTTTCCATTTTTTGTGACTCATATTTATCTGATATACTGTTTTACTTTCCTTTATATTAACAAATAAATTTATTTGGCTGTCCCCCTTATATATTCTTTTTATTAGCCATATACTATTTATACTTACGAAATTACTTCAAAATCCTCTTTCAGGCCTTTGAATCGCCAAAGATCTATTGTTCTTCCTAGGATGGGTTAGTCAGTTCCAACCGTTTATCGCTTATATTCTAATTTATGATCGATAATTGCCCACTAATAACGTGATAAGTAAAATTTACTCAGTAGTTATTTTGTTAAAATCGGGTAAATTACAGCAGTCTTTAGTACATGGAAAATTTGGAAAAATACATTTTCCTTAGCTTAGAGATACTCAGCCTATCATTAAGAGATTTTTGGTGATAATTCCTTTAATATTTAATATTAAGTATGCGTTTGTCGACAGAGGAAAATGTGCGATATTTATTACTCCCTATTGAAAACTTTTAAATTCGCTATTTTCAGTAAATGTCGCGAACATACAGAATAATTAAAAATAGGTAATTAAAAAATGATAAAAATTAATTAAAAAGAAGCGAGTTTTTAGATTTTAAATTTAATAAAAATAAAACAGGATGAATAAAAATCATATTTCAGTGTTGCCGTCCTTTTCTAAATGTTAAGTTTTAACCTTCTAAATGTTAAGTTTAAAAATTCACAAATTTTATTTCAGTCATCATTTTATTTTTGAAATTATGGTTTACGAAATAAAAAATAAATAGTGCAATATCATCTTTATATTTTGCATAATGGCATCAATTTTTTCTTAGTTAGGTACTGAATTGAATAAGTTGAATAAAAAAAATCTACGTAGGTCTAAAGGCGAGCGAAAGCGAAATTCGAGCATCACCTCATCTGACATCTTTAAAAATCTTAAATTTAGCTACAGTTCGCTTACCGGATGTATGTTTTGTCTTTACTCATAATTGGTGACAGAAGTAAACAAAAATATGTATATAAATATATTTTTTTTAGAATTATACAAATTAATATATTATTTAAATAAAGCTAAACAGCGTTTAAATTATAATGTTTATATAATCGCCGTGGTGTGTTGCGTTGATCACAATGCTTACAGCTTCTATCGGTGTGGCGCATCGTGGGGACCCGGATTCGATTCTTGGCCACTTGTCGAGCGGGATTGGAATGGTGTTTTCGCGTAGCTAAAATTCCACGGACCAGTGATGGATAGTAGATTATTAGTGCGAGAAACTATGCTCCACCATCGCTATTCCTTCTGCCCAATGAAATGTAAGGATTATAGGCATTATCTCTAATGATATTTGCATATCAGGGACATTTCAGCAGTGGACATTTAAAAAGAATTGAATCAAAAGAAATTCGGTATTATTAGTAAGACGTTTTATTTTCTTGAACATATTATTTTAACCTTTGGAATTAAAAATAATGATAGATCAAAAGCGAGCAGAGACATCTCACCATGGTACCCATCCATACTATAAGGCGATTTCCTATAACAGCGAAGTAAGTAACAAAGGGAGACATAACTTACACAGCTTGGCCGGTGCTGATAAACTTGCACCGTTTGTTATCAAATCTCCGGAATGTTAAGTCCTGAAAAGTTACTTATCACTTTTGTTTGTCTCAGTATTGGTGGGTTTCCTCAAGTGTTATTTACAATTATCAAATTCTCGTGGGTCATAAATATTTCACTAAGGTGTTTATATGAGTTTGGATTTCATTAGAATCGGAAATATTTAGTGCATTAAATTACGTTTGAGTGAAAACTCTATCCAAGTTTCATACTGACAACCAAAATTTTCATTGTCAAAACAACAGAATAACATTTTTTGTAATTTAAAAACAAACTTCCGTTACGTTCAGGACAGATTACTCTTTCGTTTTTTCCATCTATACTGCTGATGCAATTAGGGAAGTTTAATATCTCCTCAAACCCGACAGCAACTTTAAACTCTTCTTCCTGTGTATTCGGTATCGAAAGACATTCTTCATGATGTGCTTCCCAGATATTTGTACACACTTCTTTTATAATTACACTGATAGTTGCCGTACCTATACGGTAGCTAAAATGAATGTCACTGTATATATATATATATATATATATATATATATATATATATATATATATAATTATATATATATATATATATATATATATATATATATATATATATATATATATTTCGATCGTATGAAATTTTTAGAGAAAAAAAGAAAATGTAGATACTGAAGTTTAGATTTTAGCAAGTCGGAACTCTATTAATGAATCTCAATCAATTAATGGACCAGCAACTATCGATGCAGGACAAAGTTCTGTCAAACCGTTCATCAAACCTAAATGCAACTAATGATAACTATTGAACTAACTTCAGCTCCACAATCAACGTCTAAGGGCCCCAATACTTCTCAAACAAACCAAATTGCTACTGTTAAATTTTCAAACTGGACGGAAAAAGGTGCAGAGGATGCGTGAGAAAATTTCTGATGAAGACGACAATTTTGAAAAAGAAATGTTGAACATATTTAAAGAGAACATAAGCGATGACATGTCGATTTTTTGTTCGCTTTGGCCGATCATGCAAACTTTTTCTTTTCACTAAAACCACACCTCTCGTGAAGACCAGCCTGGAACATTTGGTCTTCACGAGAGGTGTGGTTTTTACTGCATCATCGAAATCACAACATTCAGATATAACTACTCTATACTCAACAGAAGAATTCACATTTCAATCCGTACTAGAACAATTCTCACTGTATAGTAGAACAATTCTCACTGTATACAAGAGTATTTTACTTTCCTAAAAATTTGAATCGATCACTTTTGTAACACTTTTAATTAAAATGACTGACGATTGAATTTTTGAATTTATTCTTTGTCTTAAAATAGAAATAGATATACGTATTTATCCTAAAGTCACGGCCAATCTTTCTACTGGTGATACTGGAACTCGAAACATGTTGCTATGTTTCAAATTATCCTGAAGTTTTGCTAGCAGTTCGTCAAATCTTTTGATAAACATCATGAAGTACTCAAAAAAAATTTCCTCATGTAAAAAACTTGATAACATATTTTTTAAAATCATCCTTCATTTTGAAGATTTCATAAGTCAGCTTTTACCAATACTATAAAACAGCCATTGACTTTGATTTTATGTTATCATGAATATGATAGAATATATGATAGGGTCATTATTTTTTATGCTTTAGTCATTGAAATTATAGTTTGAGTTTTGGTATTTTATATCTACTACCATGATTAATAGAATTTTACGTGATATCGATTGAAAGAAATAAATGTGATTTTCCACTGTCATTATAATTTTTTTTTAAATTGTCTACCAAATATTTTTTAATTAAATGACATCTGTTACAAAAACAATTATTTGAGTACCAAATAATTGAATTACAAGCCGTTAAAATAGCTAGTTAAATGAATTATGTGAAAGAAAATTTATTTGAACTGGGCGTTTGCAATTTTGAGGAAAGGAATTTTTATTTAAAATGTTTGTAATATAAAAAGTCTAATACTCTAAAATTGTTATGAATGTTAATTAAATAATTATTTCTGATCGATCCATGTTTTGGATTCCATTCGCATGCTATATGGCATAAAATACGAATAATTGATAAGAAGTTCAAAAATGCAATTATCATGTAAAACGGAAATAGCAATTGATAAGATCAAATAGTTTCAGCTCTCAGAATGAATTATATAGCACGATAAATTATATATTATATAGCTCTTTGTTCTGTTCTTTGAATAGGGAAAGTTCCAAAAGTGTGTAAAATATACAAAAAAGGTGATAAGGCAAATAACACCTCGTTCTTTATATTGAAAATAAACTTTTATTCAATGTATATTCCACCACAAGTATTTTGATATGCTTTCTAGTTACATTAACTTCAACATAAGTTTGCCTGGGTAAATAGGAAATTTACATTATTTATGAAATAACATCTGTGAAAAATTTCGAACCAAATGCCGCCAAATACTAAACGTTTTTCCGAGTAATATCAAGGCTTTCATTTCCCGCTTTAAAACCAACGGAGTCAGTTCATGCCTTAAATGATTGAACGGTAAATTAATTTTTATTTATGAATTGAAGATAAATGATTTTTTGTTGATGTCTTACTGGTTAATTAATTTTTAACTTCCTCCTGAAAGCGAGTTTAAATGATATAATATCGCACTCTGGCGTACCTTGTGATTTAACAATAAATAAATAATTGCGTGTTTACATATCAAAAGGAATGTGTTAATTAATTATCACGGCGATTAATACCAGTTTAGATATCAAAGATTTTGGCTCTTGCAGTTTACTGTGACTCGTTTTTTTTCATTGGTGGCTAATTTGATGTTGGTTTATAGTTTGGTTATTGATATTTATCTACAATAAGTCAGAAATTTACTCGTATGAACTTTGTTATTGAAAAAACTTGATTTTAATTTTTAATTGTTATTTTTAACATTTTCTAAAGGCCCGTTATGAATATAAATGTTTGTATCTAATTGTACTGATATTGTATTTTTTGGGTTTGGCAAAATGAAGTAGAGATTTCAAATGAAACTCTGTGTTAAGAATTATTCAAACGTATTAGAGAAGGAAAGTCTAACTTCTTTGGTAAGATTTCATAGTCAACGAGTCTTCTTTCAGGACCGTATATTTATTTTCTCTTTAAGTCATGTGACATATGTGTTTGCGTGTTCGTTTGCCAAAACAAAATTCTTTGCAAATTGTAACTGGTCAAATTTTGCCCAAAAATATACAGCTACGGTTTAAATAATTCAGGAAAAAAAGTGAAATAAAAATTAAGAGGTTTTTATATTATAATGAAAATGACGTTGATTACATTATATCATAATATTTTTTATATTTGTACATAAAATATCGTTTTCATCGAAAAAAAAACATGTCAAGCACGAGTGGAACTCGCACTATGAAATTTTACTACACTTTTAGGCATTTATAAACATTTAATGGTACATAATATTCCTGCTAAAATAATTACAAAATTTTAATTTTTTTTGGAATGAAAATATCTTGCTTGTTATATCTTTCACATTTAATATTTTTATTATATGTATATATATATATATATATATATATATATATATTTTATTTATAAATTATATATACATATATTTTATATGTATATATAATTTTTTTGCATGTATATAACTATAAATTTACGATTTTCAGAGTGTTTCCTTTAATTGTCCTTGCATCTTGCCAAATTTATGATGATTCTAGGTCAACCAAAGTATCCTATAGGTTTTGATTTATTTGCGAATATCAAAATATGCCGCAAATGTCAAATGCGGACATTTGGGCTGTATTTTTTAATTGCGTTTACTTAGATGCTTGATTATTGAATTTAGGAATAATATAAACAAATAACTTTTAAATGATGTAAAAATGTATGACATATTCATCCGATATTTATTAAAATGACAATGGATTATAAGTTGTAACGAAATCAAATTGAATTTTGGAAAATATAATAAATTTTTCGTCCATTGTTTCTGAATTTTATTTCGTACCTAATTTATTATTTGAATACAGACCTACGAAGTGGAAAATATTAAGTGGTGTTCAGTATTTTATTTAAAATTTAAAGGCACTATAGCCTGGCAGCATCAATTTTTCTATATATATCAGGAAGAGGGTTTTCTTCATCCACTTAAACTAAATTGAAGCACGATCACTCACACTCGCCACTTAACCGCTAGAAACCAACTTCTTCACAGTTTGCCAGTTTTCACATCTACACTATAATTTTCACTTCATGCATGTCATGTTGCCGCTCTTCGACAGCTGATTAATGACCTGCCGGGACGCTGAGTGAGATGTAAGACACCTTGAAAAATTATGTAAATATTATAGGGGTCTCGGTGTGCTACATCTCAGGCGAGTCGGTGAGACGGTAGAATTGGGACGTGCTTAGAATGAGGAAGTAACACGGATGTGGGAATATAGATTGGGGTCATAGAAGTCGGCACTTGGGGGGGGGGGGAGAGCCGTGTTGAATGATGCGTTTTATAAAGCCTTTGAGGTATTTTGCGTTCAAAGATATTTTACGATTGGGAAATTTAAGGATTTCTATGGTGGGTATTAGAACCTGTTTAAAAATAAATTTAAACAGTATGTTCCGATGTATTTTGACTACTAAAATATAATTCAGCAACGAGAATGCATTCAAAATTTGTTTCGTCATCTTAAAAAAATTACCTTCTTTAGTGTGTTACTCGTGTTTCATCTTTCACAATTTTACGTTTTTTTCTTACTATATCTCATATTTTTATTAACATACTCACTCACTATTTTCATATTTTTTAAATTTTTCCAATAATTTTATAACTCAGGATACTTTCTGGTTTTTCTAAAATTTGATGATAAAAATGATTCTTTTAAATTAGTTTTATATGTACACATGTACACTGAGGTTGAAAAATTTAATAAATAAACTTACAACAAATATTAATAAATAAACACAAATAACAAAAGAAGATAAAGATGGTAATTAGAAAAATAATAATTTAAATTATGAGGATCACGAATTAATATCGAAAGTTACACAATTCCGAAAATTAATTGAGATGACATTTAAAAGTAATGATAATATTTTCGAAACCGCCCTAATTTAATGGGAGTACATGAACATTTGAGCAGTGAGCTCTCAATGAGTGCAAGATCGGACACGAATTGAAAGCAAAACATATTCTCTGTATCTTAATTCAAAAGTAACTGAGTTCGAGTCAGAAATATACGTTCATCTGCTATTAAATACAGTACATCGTCGTTCGGGAAAGGCATAACAGGACAGACCTCGCAAAGTCATATTTACAAAATGGTATACATCTTCTGAAAACTATGAATATAAACTATATGTATCTAATATGTAAGAAGTAATAAATGGTTTATCCATTGCTGTCGTTGGGTTACCCATATATTTATCAAGAAATATAACACGTATGCGTATGTTCTTTGGAAGCCTGAAATAAGTTACCATACTTCGTATCTAGTAATAAATATTAAATTTGTAAAAGCTTTTGCGCGTCGCTTTTCTTGCATAGATTTCCATCTAGGTGGTGGGATTTGTTCCTGATCCATTTGCCACTATTGCCAAACTATTGTTAAGCATTTCGGCACGTTTGACAAATATATACATATTTAGGCTCTCAAGAAAGTTAATAATACATTTAATATACATGTTGATACGGCTATATTATTTATTGACATGTAACATATTTTATTATTAAATTAAAACACACAATTTTAACCTATAGGAATTATTTTATCTCTCAAGTCAAAAAGTATATTGGGTTCATGAATTATGTATATATTAAGTATTATGAAAATATGTGAAGCTGTTTAGGCGTGATTGAGTAAAAAACACATTTTTCACGATATTATTATCTTGTACGTGCTAGTACAGTAATATCTATAATCTTGTTAATGAAACTCTATTTTATACAGAAAATATTTCCAATTCCAATCAAATTTGGACGCGTGTACAATTATTATTACGATTTTATACAATTGCAATAAAATCCAAAGAAAACGAGGAAAAACGAAATAAAATGATGAGTAAATCGCAATTTTTTCAGCATGCACGTAAATTTGATTTCTGACGATCTCACTTCAATCGATTATCGATCACTTCAATCGAATAATACTTCAACTTCAGCAAAGACATCAAAAAGCAATCGCCTACACGATCTAAATATAAATCACTAATATACAATAAATACAGCGCCTACCGCTAGTCAATGTAAACTAAAAGTTGATTTGTTTGCCAGTACAAGTTAATTATTACCCAATAATTAAGTAATGAAGCGCTGCTAAATTTGGCTCAGATATAGTTCGAATGACGAGTAATATATAGCGAAATTTATTGAAATTGTGTAAAATTGTAATAAGAATTGTACACGCGTTCAACTTTGATTACAATTGGAAATATTTTCTGTCTAAAACAGAGTTTCAGTAACAAGATTATAGAAGATTCATACCGTGATTAGAAATTTCCATTTAAATATAGAAAATTTAGCTATTGTTTCGCAATTTAGACCAAAATATAAACTAGACATTTAGTTCAACGTTTTATCAGCTTATTACATCTGTTAAAGCACAAATTTAGGTCATAACTATTAATATCCTGATTAGTGGAGGTTTTCATATAACGGAAGCCTATGTAATGCTTGCTAAGTAATCTTAACCCATCAAAATAATTACAGTAAAAGTTTTAATTCTTCTTAAAATTTAATCGTACATAGTAGTGAGATAGAAGCAGCCAAATTCTGGCAGGGTTTGCTAGAGAAATGTAAACGAGTGATTTAGAGCGTTGCTTCTAAATTTATTGACTTGATTTTTCCCTTTACATCATCTTAATTCTTAAAGTGATAAACATCTGAAAATTATCCACCGTTGCCAAGTTCAATGTTGTGATAGAGATAGTACACATTTCTTTTTACACTACACGTACAGAACTCTAGAATCTACATACGTATAAATTTGTTTGAACTTCATCTTTGATATTATAGAAAATAACTTCAATTTTTTAGTTCTGCGAATGAGCTAAAATTGTTTAATCATCAGTAAGTGAGTGAGTGGAGATGCTATAGAATTAATTATTTTTTATGTCAATTACATTAGAAGTTACTGTGGGCACAAAATTTAAATATGTAATACGTTATAATTTGCCATACATCTTTACACAACGGGAATTAGACTTCCAGTATTTGCTGCGGATGAGTTACGAAGGAAGTCAAATAATTACGACGCACTTCGGGTGAAGAATACACTGCCCACTAGTGGGGTTTGAAACTTATTGTGCATTATTGTTGCCCAGAAAAAACTTTTATTATAAATGAGAAAATGTTATATAAACTTGTGCGCAATAAAACATAATTTAGCTTTTTATCCTTTCACGTGAAAATATTCACAGCGTGCAATGTTCTAGCATTACACAGAGTTGTCGCGCATTTAAAATAGGTTTAATTGAATTTTGTTCTCAATAACGGACGAAGTTGAATTTATGGTGCATTATAGTGCGCCCAGAAAAATCTTTTGATATAAATGAGAAAATGTTATATAAACTTGTGTGCATTAGAACATAATTTATCTTTTCATCCTTTCACGTGAAAATATTCACAGCGTGCAATGTTCTAGCATTACACAGAGTTGTCGCGCATTTAAAATAGGTTTAATTGAATTTTGTTCTCAATAACGGACGAAGTTGAATTTATGGTGCATTATAGTGCGCCCAGAAAAATCTTTTGATATAAATGAGAAAATGTTATATAAACTTGTGCGCATTAGAACATAATTTATCTTTTCATCCTTTCACGTGAAAATATTCACAGCGTGCAATGTTCTAACATTACACATAGTTGTCGCGCATTGAAAATAGATTTAATAAAATTTTGTTCTCAGTGACGGACGAAGTTGGAGGAAAGGTAGAAATCGAAATAAATCTTCTTGGAAAAGTTACCACATTCTGAAATTACTAGGAAACTTTATTAAGTTATTGTGTTATTTAAAAGTAATCATTTCAATCTTTTAACTATATTCTCTACTTTTAATTTATTAAATAAGTCAATAGCCACATCATTCATGTCAGCAAGGTTGCTTTGTTTCTAAACAACGTATGGAATACCTCCTCTTCCCAAATTAAAACGTGTTGGTTTGTGATACCCAGAATACAAAAAGTATCTCAACAAAATCAGTTACTTCTTTTATATTTCACTTATACATTTTTGTTGTAATACAAGCAAAGTTTTGAACATAACGACAATTCTTATCAAGATATATTGAGATATGTCTGTTTGTAGATACGTCTGTGTGTTCATTTATAAATTGAGTTGTTAAAGATGGCTTTTGACGCTTTTGACTGTTTTAGAGCGCATTTATCCGGGAAGGTTTTTATTTATAAAATATTAGCATAGACGCTTAAGCTACGGAATCATGTTAATAATTGCAAGACGTGTCTTTGAACGCAACATTGGGGAGTGGGAGAAGTTATTTGGTCGTATCAGGTTTAAATTCAACATCACGACTTCTATGTAAGCGACGTCTACTATATAAATGGAATATAAAGGTCATATAATAACCTCAATGTATTTTTTAAAAAACAAAACCTCCTGCCCTCTTACCTTTAAAATGAACGGATTTGGGACCGATTATGTCGGTTCATTAGCAAAGGAGTTACGTCAGTTTTTTTTTAAACCAGTGATTCATTTGCCTTTATGTCTTGTTTTTTCTTTTTTTTGATTTTGTCCCATTCGCCTTTATAAAGAAGTAATAAGTTCGTCCGTTGAAGTATCGTAGTATATTTTTCTAAAAGAAGTAATATATAGTTCAGTGTCTATCAAAATTACTTGGACGGATTTTCAAGCTGTATTCACATCGATATAAATTTTCCTACATAAATACGAATTCACAATATTTATAAAATAAAAGCTGTGGAAAATTTCGAGTTGAGTGCCGGTAAACATTGACAGCTTTTACTTTTCAATGTATCACTTTTAAGGTTTCATATTTCAAAAGGAAAAATGAAATCTCACAAGATATTTCACCTGTTCGTCTATTTGCTGTCTAGCATAACTTTGTTTTTCAGAAATCGTTCGATATAACAATTTGATATTTGTGTAACTTATATTATCACCTTCAGTCCATCATTCTAGCCCTAGAATTGGAGCGTACATACTTACTAAAATTGAAATGTTCAGAACGGAAACAATTAAAGTGCATTCAATTGCAGAATTTGGTTCGTACATCTCGTTAATATCGCGTCCATCGTAGTGTGGATGAACAACGGTGATAAGTGAGATGGGAATGGTGTTACTAAAATTTTGTATAACAACCCTAAACTTAATGATTGGCTCTACGCCTTCGAGGAAAACGGTGGCTAAAACAAAGATTAGATAAACGAATCTAAAGCGGATGGTTTGGTGTTTTTGTGTGAGTGCATCATTATAGTTCCACTCGAATTTCACGCCACTTAGAGTGACACTTAGTATATCTATACTAAGTGTGGTCGTTTGTAAACGATCATGCTTCTATCACTGAATTTGTAATCGACACATAACACAAAATTTTACAAGAAATTACAAGTTACGTGGGACACATAACTTATATCCCCTGTTACTGCTATATGCAGCGGGTTGGTTACACGCTGTCGTAAATGGCACAATATATTTTTTTAGAAATTCCAATGTCTCTCATTTATACAGTACTGTTCTCATCCGAGAGTAGTGGTGATGAGGCAATGCATTTGATTTATACAGTAATTTGTTTTATGTTCATAAAACAAACACTTACGCGCGTCATGAACAACATTACACCATTCATAAAACAAACACGCACGTCATGGACAATATTAAAATTCTTGCTTTTTCATTGTTATGTAAAATTTGTATTTTGACAATTATTATTATAAAGAATATCATACTGCTTTCATCAACACAGAATACAGGGGAATATTTTCGGGAATAATAATAAGGTGGATGGTCAGAAATATACGTCTGACTGAAAACAATGACTCACCGGAGAATATAGATGGCGCTCCTGACATGACAAATGATGATTTAGCTATAGCCTAGTTAATCCAGACTGTGAAAACGAAGTTATACATATGTTGTATGGACAATAAAAAGCAACAGGTTTCATGTTAAAATTTGTTACCAGATTTTTTAAAAATCAAAGCGTCTCTATGCAACCAATTTGTCCTAATTTCCTGCCAAGAGTGTTGTAACGAACGTCAATGTTTATTCGTCAGAGATTTTTTGTGTTTGATATTGTGTGATATTTTTTGACGGAACGTTGACATGTTAAATATTTTAGGTCTTCCAAATATAAGATACCTTAAAAATACGTATTTTACGCTTTGATCAACAAATTCAACAATTGACGTTTTATAAGATTATTAATTACACCAAATATAGGTTTTTTCATTTGTAAGAAAAATAAACATCAAGTCAGCTATCGAATATTTGGAAATTTATTGTAATTGAATACATCTTTGAAGCCCGATAAAGTGACTTTTATCGCTACTATTAAATTAATCTTGACTTTATTCCAATGTTAAAATAAGTGTATACCAAAATATGTATGTTCTTTCATCTTTTGATGCTATCACACATGGTTTGGTATGGTTTTGGCTATTGTAGTTCACTGACCTCATTATTTGAGTTTTGTATTGTGGTTATATGTTGTAGTTATATATCGCTGACCTCATGGTTTGAATTTTGTATTGTAGTTATATATTGTAGTTATATATCGCTGACCTCATGGTTTGAGTTTCTTTGTAGTTATATATTGATACAAACTTATAAATCATCTCGTATCTATGATGCAGGTGATTTATAATTTTGCATCATCGTCATGTTGATTTTTATATAATAATTATGTTCATCATACCTAGACCATAGAATTTCATGTGACATCGATTTAAAGAAGTAATATATTTTTCTATAATTAGTATTAAATATTTTGCACTGTTGCTCCTTTCTGCGAAATTCGCAAAAATAATTTATTAAGAGGTAGATTATAAAAAATATCAGCTGTAAACCCATAAAAAATATCAGCTGTAAATTTTGTCGTAAAATAAAAATATGAATTGACAAAATTGAAAAACAATGTTTAGCTTTAGAGCTAATTATGTAACAGCATAAACATTTCGTTTGCCCTCTGAATAGACGAGGATGCCAATATCAATAAAACACATAAGTGTTTAAGTAATATAACACACAAGTGAATAATTATAATTAGCTGAAATAGATATTTTTTAGTTCATTGTCTCTCAAAATTACTTGGACGGATTTTCAAGTTGTATTTACTTCGATGTAAATTTGCCTACATAATAGAAATTCACAATATTTATAAAATAAAAGCTGTGGAAAATTTCGAGTTGAGTGCCGGTAAACATTAAGAGCTTTTACTTTTCAATGTACCACTTTTAAGGTTTCGTATTTCGAAAGGAAAAAAGGAATCTTACAAGATTATTCACGTGTTCATCTATTTGCTGTCTAGCATTACTTTGTTTTTCAGAAATCATTCGATATAACAACTTGATAATTGGCATATTTATTGGACGTATTGATTCGCAAATATCGTATAAGTAAGAACCAAAACCTTATTTTTTTACACTTTGATCAAAAACGTCCACAGTTCAGATCTCCTTTTGTTCGGTGAGTGGGCTCGAAAGATGGATCTATTTGTCAATTCAATAAATTCTCAGGCCACTGTATCAGTATCCAGAGACTTCTTTCTAAAGTTAAACATAATTTACCACAATGGCATTAACCAACTAAGACTTTGATCGATCAATAGACCAAAGTGCCATATAGTACTAGAAAAAGGAATAACATTTCTGTTATTCCTCTTTCTATTACTACTTGTGGTACTTGGGTCTATTGATCGATCAATCAAAGTCTTACTTGGCAGCTCCAGTTAACCAATGATAGTCGTAGACTTTTCGGCAGGACGTACTCTCTAAAGTGTCTTTAATGGTTTACTCGCTATAAAAGTAAGCTCTACCTATGACATTTGAAGCCCTCAAAATTTGTGCCCGTTATATTTTTTTTTCAAAAAATAAGTTAAAAATTTCTGAGTTAAGATCACGGCTCAAATAAAGGCGATTGGTCATCTATGTAATTTTCATTACTTTAAGATATTTTAAACAATCTTTGCAGACACTTTATTTCGGTTCACATATTATTTCACATATTAAGTTCAATAATCAGTACATTTGAAAGTCCACTTCGCAACTAATTGCTTGTGTTTTTTGATTGTGATTGACTGGAAGAGATTTTTCTTGTAGTAGTAATTCCACTCTAAGTAAAAGTCGCATTAAAAATGAAATAAATAAATTAACATTGTGAGTTACCTACTAGTAAATATGCACGAAACCACTAAGTGGTTTACTGTTTTGCACAATCTGAATAGGTCTCAGTAATAAATAAATTAGCATATCTTATTTTTTGTGGATTTCTATTCCTCTTAAAAAGTTCAATAAATTTCCGTTGAAGTTTTATGTCACAATTTCAAAGTATGAATGAATATATTTCTCTGATTCAAAATACTGATTAACATTTATTAAATGACATTATTTGGCAACATTAACTTTTGCAAAATGTATTTTGCGCATCAAAATGCCAGTTGGAAAATGAATTTTTCTTGAATATCATTATTTTCTTCTTAACAATATATAGAGCAGAGGTAAGCAAAAACGTTACAAAATTAACTTTTCCAATTGGCGCTTGTCATAGGTGTTTTTGATTATATCGCCAATTACATGGTTTTCTTATTTTAATAAATATGGAGTTGAAAAACTCTAAATACGGATAGACGTAGTGTGAGAATATTAAATATTTGCTCCTCATACCTGATTAGGTACTGTAAGGATTAATATTGTGATTGATTTTATGTATTAGCCATATATATATTTTTAAAGACATTATAAAACGTTGCACTTCTTCATTCACATCTTTTGGCAAGTACCAGCTTTAATATGATTTAATTACATTGTACTCATTTAATTTAGTAAGATTATCATTTCACTTAATTAATTGACAAGTAACTATTTGAGATACATATCATAAATGTACTGACAGGGGAAAGGCTGGATAAAAATTTATAAATACTATATTCAATTAATAAAGCTTTTTAATAAACAGAACATTTTCGTTCAAATGAAGACAATAATAGTTAATTGTTATGAAGTCACAATTTAAGCAATTCACAGTATACATACATTGAACTTTCCACGTAGTCAAATTAACTTTACTTGTATAGATATACACAGCACTAATGTTGCTCAACACGTCGCCCTTATAGCTACAGATATACTGCTATTACAGCATGTCGATGATGCGAATTCATAAGTTTTACTCATCCAAAAAGCGTCCAACGCGCACATCATACAATCGGTATATGCAATGTGTTGGTATATATATATATATATATATATATATATATATATATATATATATATATATATATATATATGTGTGTGTGTAGGTATTCTCCAACTGCTGGCCAAGCGCTAAAGAAGTTTTCACTTCAAAAAAAGATTCCGACGAATTGAGAACCTCTGGATTGAAAGTCCACTGAAAGTGAACTGGAGTCGGTTAATAAGTATCAACCTCTCCATCTCAGGTCTATTAATACATTTAATTAGCCTATTTGAATAACAACAAATTGTACGTCTATTTTTTTCGATGCCCTCAGTCAGTGGTTATAATTAGGTATATTAACCATTCTTACGCAAATTTTACACGACAACGATTTAAAGAAATAATACGTTTTTCAATGATTAGCACAACATTTTTGAATGTGTTTTCTACACTTTTTTTAAACAACTCAAACTGATGTTTTTTAGGAAGTTCATAAAAATAGTTTGTTAAGCAACAATTTATAAAAATTGCCAGTTATTAAAGTTACTAATTTCATAGAGCCAACATAATTACGTTAGGACAAATTACTTTGAATTTTAAGATCGCAACGCAACAAAAACCCCTGTTTTAGGGGTGGTTTTTTTCTGATCAATTATTTTCTTCTAATTGACAGGTTTTTTCACTTATAATATATGATGTACAACTAGATATATACATATGAGAGAATGATTGAAGAAGTAAAACTTTCCCTTGAAAGAAAATATCAATCAACAAAACTCGCAACATCCGAGAGTTTTTAGTTCTCAGAGTTATTTAATTAGTAAGGTATATCATTCATTTTACTCTCTGAATAGGCGACAATGCATCAATTTTTAGAAAAAAACACAAAAGAAATAAGGTACATGAAACACCGTTCTTTATAACTAGCTGAATTCCATTCTTTCATTTCGAAATTACGTCGACGGTCTTCCAGTCACGTTCGCTTCATTATAACTTCAGCTGCGTAAATATGAATCCACATTTATAAGATATCAGTTATGAAAAATTTCGAACTAAACGCCGACAAACGTTAGAAGGTTTTCCGAGTGACGTTAAGGCTTTTATACCTCTCTTCAAGAACACCGGTACTGGTGACTGCCATAATTGATGTGTAAATCTTAATGAATGTTTTTTTTAACTTCCTCCTGAAAACAGCTTTTTTCTTCTTAGTTCGCAATTGTACGTTGCTGTGGTAAAAGTTACTTGTGATTTAATTGTCATGATGATTAATGTCTATTGAAATATTAAGAATTTTGTATTTTCTAGTATAACCTGACTTAACTATTCTTTATATTGGTTGATGGTATCAAATTGGGATTATAGTTTGGCGACTTATATTTAATTCCAAATACTAAAAAAAGGCAAAAATTTACTTAAACTCTATTAAGAATTCGAAAAATTATTTATTTTTCTAAAAATACATTATTCTCAAAAATGGTCTTTCCCAACTGTAATTTTAATAATTTTTTCAATGTTAAACTATGAACACAAAGTGACCTTCCTTTTTAATATACTACTTTTTTAAAAATAAATTTGCATATTCAGTTTTTTTTAAATATCTCTTTCTATCAAAACTTCATTAGATTTACTTTGGAATTAAACTTCAACAAGTATTAAAAAGGGAACAAAAATATGTAACTTTACTTCTTCACCGGACCTTTCTACAATCGTAAACCAGCTGCTTCATAGCTTCAATAACTTCATCCACGTTATGTTGCCGTCCACGGAACGTGATAAATGATCCACCGTGGGGGTAAATGAGATAGATATAGCACGCCCTTAAGGTATTACGTCAAGTGGCAGATGCCGCGATGGCGCTGCATTTCCTTTGGCGCTGAATGATGCCTTTTATGTTGCTTGAAATATTATGCATTTAAAGATATTTTGCGGTTGAGAAATATAGTAACATCGCGAATGTTTAGAAATTTGATAAGGTCACAAATGTGTGTTAGGATATGTTTTAAAAATAAATTGAAAAAGTAGACCACCGCGAATGAAAAGTTACAAAAGCCGTTTTTATCGTCTTAGAAAATCTTATTTTCTCCCATTTTTCTATGCTTCTATTTCATTTCTAATTATTTTCTATTAATATGCCTTTCTAATTTTTTGATATATCAATGGTAATAAAAAATGATGAAATTAAAAAATATCGTTTTTTAACTGGATTTTATCACATATGTGTACAATGAGGTTAAATAACTTAATAAATAAAGTTATACATTAACGGGAAAAAAGGTAGAAAAAAATGAAGATCAATAACGGCTTAGAAACAATATGATCCTAGCTTGAATAAATAATGAAAATACTTTTACACAATTCGGAAAATCCGCAACGAAGACAGTGTATTATTCTCGATACTGTCGTAGCTTATTTTTTCATTCAAACGGACCATTGAAGTCAGTAATATATGTTTCTCTGGGATTAAAATGTATTAAACTGTTATTCGAAGTCAGAGTGAAAACGTAGGTTTCTCGAAACGATTTAATAAAATGGTAAACACCTTCAGATAATATGAATATCATACATAGCGTGAAATGTAAATGGTTTACCCACTGCTATCGATATATTGAAATACTTATTAATAAATACATGTAAACAAATATGTACCGTGCTACGGTTAAATAAGTCATCGTAACTAATACATATTTATGAAAGATTTTACGTGGGGCTTAGCTCGCGTAGATTTCCGCGTAGATCCGATGAGACAGTCATCAAACTTTTCTTTGAATAGTGTTTGAAATATTTTCATGTGGTAAACAAAAATGTTTAGGTTTTGCGTTCTCGAGAAACGTGAAAAATAAATTTAATATACACGTAGGACTCTCAATTGACATGTCGATTTTACTTAATTTTCATTAGTAAATAAACAATATCGTGTTTACAAGAATTATTTTAATAATTTCTATGAAAATTTGTCATGTGTGTGTTTTTATGAAAAACTGTTCATGTGTGTTGAATAACGAACATTCAAATACATTTTTCATGGTGCTTATTTGTATTCTATGAGAGAGGAAATTACTTGGCAACGTGAACGATACGCATACTAAATTTGGCGATGATTAAATTTGGATTTGATAGGTAACAAACAAACTAATAAACTGGCAAATGAATCGACTTTAGATTATTATTAATTTTGTAAGCATCGGTTCTTTGATGAACTTATTAAAATTATTTAATTAAAGTCGATTGGAGAGCACATGTGAAAAAGTAAATTTGCGTTTATGCAGGTTTTGGATTTGGAATTGTTTGCGTTTCGCTCTGTTTATATATATATATATATATATATATATATATATATATATATATATATATATATATATATATATATATATATATATATATATTTCAAACATTAGTGTATATACTTTGGTTATGGAGCTACGTTAATATTAGTAAGGCATCTCCTAGAATGGAAGTCAGCGTGCAGCTCTATGAGGGATGCGATGACGGCGGTGGCAAGATGGTGCAGGAAGGGAAGTCCTTCCATCGGAGAAAGGTTAAAGTTCAAAACCACAATTTCCAAGGGGGGTGAGCTGTGGGCAAAAGCTAGTCTATTTTATGTATATCTTTATATCTTTATTCTTATATGTATATCTTTATATCTTTATATCTTTATATCTGTATATCTTTATTCTTATTTATGTACCAATAACACATACCACTGATCTCATAGCACTTCACTAGCAGGTGTATCATTAATATGGCGTTACCCCCAAACGCTCAAATAACAATTTTGCCGATCAACAGCGTCTGAATTGACGGATGGATCATTTTTCTGTAATGTCAAATCAAACTTTGAGCTGATGACTTCGATTCTGTCACGTATTGAGAGACCTACAATTTACGCCTACTCTAAAAATAGCAGACTGTAATCTAATGAATATATTTGTAAATTTCTAATATGAAGATTGCTTTTCAATTATTAGTTTACAAATTACCAAATAAATCGTTTAAATATAATTTAGATGAGTTTGGGTCTTAAACAAATGGATTCACCTCAGCATGTAGATCTCAGGAAGTATGTCAACGAAACTTTGCAGTTAGCATCAGCCAGAAGATGTTGTCTGGTAATGGTGGAGCGATCAGTTCCTGCAATTCGGTTTAGATATTTCCCTGGAGAACATTCGTTCACTCTCACCACACTTCGATTTGTTTGCTTGCTCCAGTTTCGGTCCCGCATCGCGAAATTACCGTACGGAGTCTTTGTATGCGCTTTCAATTATGGGATTGTCGCGGCGACAATGCAAGTTGCTCAAAGTCAATATTTTACTTTCGTGTTTGTGGGAAGGAGAGTAAATACGGTTCCTATTTATTTGTAGATAAGAAAATTAAGTCAGCTATTATATATAGCTTTATTAGATATGTTGTCCATATATTTTTTATATTTTTGTGATATATTATTTTACCCTCCGTATAATCATAGAAATTTTTGTCATACGCTATGCTATATATACTCATCGTTGGGTGTTGGGTCGATCACAAGGCTTACAGTGAGGTCTCGGGTTCTATTCCCCAGTGCTCGTAGAGGGGGCCTGGATTGATGTACTGGTTGGATGTAATAGATTGCTTTCGTAGCATAAGTTTGACATATGTGTCAATTATGTAAATTAAAGTCTATGAATAAATAAATAAATATTTAAAAAAATTACTTGATAAAAACTGGAATTTTTATATTGAACTAAGAATTTCCGGTGTTATACTTGCAGAACAGGGTGGGGTGTGTGTTTTTCTTAGAATCGGAAATATTTTTTGTATTAAATTATATTGCTCAACAAAATTAAAGTTTCATACTACATCTACGTAATTCTAAATCTGGTTAATCTGTATGTTTGTAGGTCTCTCAATAAGCGCTGATGAGCAATATTAAAAAGCCAAAGAAAATTCTGAGGGTTCAATGTAAGCAATACAACTGCGGGTCAAGTAACCATCTACTGCCGGAAAGTAATAAAAATATTTGAAAATATATCTCACATTACTGGATTCGGTAGAACCTCGGATATTTGTCACTTTCCTTATCTGCGAGTAGTGGTAACAAGACAAAGTGGCAAGTTTCCCATTTTAAAAAGCAATTAATTTTATATTCGTAAAATAATTATATTTAGTCCATAGTACTTTTACAACAAGTCATAAAAATATATTGCAATTCTTGTTTTCCTACGTCATTCAGAAATGATTTTTTGACATTTAACATTGCAATATAAAAAAATAAGATAACGTGTTCCTCAATCTAAATCCACAGAATAAAGGACAATATTTCGGATAGTCCACTTAAATAATTATTTCTGAATATAATAACTTACCGGAGAAAAGAGATCTTGACATGACGAATGTTTATTGAGGTACTGTATATGGCTTTAATCCATTTAGACTCTGATTAGGAGAACAATAAGTACATTTGATAAATGGGCAGTAAAAAGGGACAGGTCCAAGTAAACATTTGTTATTGGACTTTGAAAAATCAATATAGTTTTCTACTCTACCATTTATAGTATTTTTTTGCTACGGGTATTGTAACGAACGTCAGTCTGAGACTGAATGTTTGAGTTCATTCGTTAGTTTTTCGCGTGTATTGTGATGTTTTTTATCACAACACTGAAATGATAAATAGCGTATGTGTTTCAGATGTTAGAAACTTTATACATACAGATTTTAGCAAGCATGATTGTTGAAAGCATGTAACGAGTAGTTCTTTACAATTAGTTGAAATAAATCTTTTTTCAGTACATTTTCATAAATTACTTTGAAGGGCCTTTCAGTCATATCCACTACGAAATAAATTTGCCAGCATAAATACGAATTTACAATATTTATAAAATAAAAGCTTTGAAAATATTTGATCTGAGTGCCGGTACACATTAAAAGCTTTTCCGAGTAACAACAGGGTTTTCGCGCCCCGCTTCAAGGTCACCGGCACCAGTTGATGCCATAATTGACGTGCAAATTGAGGTAAATGGAGTTTTAACTTTCTCTTGAAAGCGGCTTTAGACCGCATATCACGTCGCTTTTCTGGCGTACCTTGTGCCCTAATAATTAGTTCATAATTATGTGTTTATGTGGCGAAAGTAATGTGTTGGTTAATTATTATCAAATGTCAACGATTATCTCTTCTGTCAACGATTGATGATTTGTCTGTCAATGAATGTGATTTGTTATTTTGATTCGTTCATGATGTGAAATTGAAAATACAGTTTGGCGACTGATACTTCATCAGAAAATCTGTAAAATGCCATCATATTTAAATATGAAAACAAGAAGAATTTTTAATTGCAAATTGTCAAGTTTGATTTTTTTAAGGCAGACTTTGAATATAAATTATTTGCATTTTTTTCAGTTTATCATTTTTTTTATAAATACATTTGTGGATTTCGTTTTCCGCATTTTTCTTTCCATTCAATTTTTGCTATTAAATGTTCAAATATCCTTGTTAATATCTGAACTAACTAGATACTAAATACATTTTGGCAGGCTAACGGATTGTTATGATTTTTGAAGGGATGTCAGGCAGAGGTATTATTAACAGTTAGTATTAGATATACGTATGATTTATGTACCAGTTTCATCATTACAAGTAAATAAGAAAGAAAGTGTTGTCTATTTAAAACTCTATGTTATAAGGAAATAATAAAAATAAGTACAAATGACTTCCATACATATTCCTTCCTATGTCGCCTTGACGTCCAACCTTCAGGTGCTCTACTTTTGTAAGTGGGGTACGCTGGGTATGTTCTAGTCTAAACGTTTACTGTGATTATATTGTAATTGGGATATGTTCTAGTCCAAACGTTTACTGTTATTATATTGTAATTAGGATATGCTGAGTATGTTCTAGTCTAAACGTTTACTGTAATTATATTGCCATACTATTTTTTCTTATACCTACGTATGTGAAGTTGGAATGCTCAACATACGGACAGACGAAGTCGGGTACATGTACTACGTTGAAGCTAAGTAGACAATTTATTCTTGCAACATTTCAACACACTTCAAATATTTTGCCTCACACGATATTTTGTGTCTTATCAGGTGCGTCAAGCATTTATTTCATGCTCTAAACTAACTTCTTCGGTTCTTCATCTAAATTGTTATCTTCTATTTCTTGTAATGGTAGCTTTTCCCTTATTTTTTTGCTATTTTAATCATGTTCGATCTGTTATCTGATGTAATTGTAATGATGTTATTGTAAATATATCTGATGTTATGTTTTTTTTTAAATCAGCTATATATATTTGATGCAACATCAAGACACTTAAAAGTTCTCAAAATAACTTGCTTCCTAAAACATACTGAATTTTCAGTCCAAGAAAATTCCTATATTTAACTGATGCGACGTCAATTTTAAATACAGTAAGTTGGCCTTTTACTTCTTTAAATATAATTTATGTACGGCACATGCTTTGTCTTCGAAGCTGCTTTTAATTTATTTCCTATTTATATTACATCCTGAGACCAATTTCAAGATATTTTGAAGGTTTCATCGTCAATTAAAGTGAATGACCGTCTATGTAAAGTAATCAAATTGACGCATTCTTCTGTCCCTACGTTTGCGGCTTTGTTTATATTAAATTTAATCGCCGAATCATTATTTTTATGATCTTTTTTCGTTTTTAACCGTGATGGTTTCGATTTTAACGCTCACCAGTTGGCAGTACCGTGAGGTGGGTATTGTATCGATATTGTTTTTAGGCTTATAGGACATCGATCCTTAGTTCTCTGAATGTATGCAAATGCTGTACCAACAATGGCAATGCTGATCATTCATTTATTTTAATGCACGTTGCGCTATGACAATACCACATATAAATGTCATTGTTAGCGATACGAACAGGCACGTAGATGCATAGAGACGAAGCAGTTCGATTAGTTCTAAAAAAATTTTTATTGGAACTTCAATGAGCCATACACAAACACGTTCCTGGAAGGAGGATACGGTATCCCCGTATCGTAGTTTCGGATACATTTCTTCAAGCTATTGAAGAGAGTATATCATAATGCTATCATATTATGTTAAAATTGTGCATTCCATAGTAATTTTGAAGTTTATGAAAGTAACTCTCTTAACGTACAGTAAGAATTTTTTCTTTTACAGGTTTTTCGTCCTATCAACTTTACCTCTATTTTAAGTTCCTATAATTTTATTCCACGCAAAACCTTTATTACTAAGTGATTTTCTGGCGATAAGGTCTAGAAATTATGATTACCTGACTTGTTTTTCTACTTTTCAGTTTTTTTTGGGTTTTTTGTTTTTTATAGCTTCGTTTTTATTTCACCCTTTTCAGTAGCTTATTTTCATACACATAGTTCGAAACCGGGTGCATATAGAATTTTGAATTTTTATTATTTGTGCCAAATAAAATCTTTTCTTGTTTCTAAAAACTAGACTATGGTATTTTTACATTAATTACAAACCGATTAATACCTCATTTGCTAAAATCGGTTCAGCAGTTTTTGAACTACGTTCAAAGATTCATACAAAGATACATATATATATACGTACATACATAGACTGTTAAATTTATTACCCATAGTCGCGTAAAAAGGGGGCAACAATTAATTTTTCATTAACAAAATATCTTTTATTTTTAAAATTTCTTCAGATATAAATAAATTTAAAATCTCATTGTGATAACCAGTAGCTCTATGAAAGAAAAAACTTACGAAAATATTGAATTAACCGTGTTTTTCATAACTTTAAATTGAGGTCTCCATTCAAGGCCGGATAAAGTGCAGCGGCGAATATAGGTCGTGGAGTCACATACCGCTTTGATAGTATCGTGCGACACCTATCGTGCTTCATAGAATGCCTATCCTTGACGTCGAAATAACGCAGTTTAGATACGAAAAAAATATAATTTATTATGCATTTATTATTTTGTTTTCAGAAACCCGCGGAAGTCGGCTTGTTGTACTAATTAACAATAACTCGTGTAATACGTACGGGCTACAGATTTCCTGAAGACATTTCTTCACAATACTGAAAAGTTCCATCATTCTGGATGTAAAATGTTTTTGGTAAATAAATTTCACTGTTTCTGAAACAATACATTAAGTTTAAGATTTGAAACGAAGAAAAATAAATTCATATTGTTTATTATTAAATCACTTTTATATATTCATTACATAAAGTCCTAATACTTCCACAAAAATAAAACTTATAAAATTATAAGAAAACTATTATCAAAAATTAAATATCACTAATATGATCAACTGTGTTTTTTCCATAATTTTTATCATAGGTGTGATTTATGATGTTATTAGGAGTAGCTGTTATCTGGACAAAGCGATGTAGTAAGAAGCAAGTCGGTTAATTAAAGGCCATACGGAATTTTTTCAGCACATATCTTCTGTATGTATTAAGTGATTTATTTAAACCGATTCGAAGTACCATCCCCCAATATTCAGCTTTTCTACATATCATAAACAACCTTCTTCAGAAAACGTGAGTCATTAGACCAACCGTGGCGCTAAGTGACAATAGCACGCCCTTGATATATTATGTCAATGTCACAAAGGTCACGATGGCGCTGCATCTCACGCGATACGATAAGAGGATAGACCCGGGACGTGCCCGGAATAAGAAAGTGATGCGGGTGTGGGAATGCAGACTGTGTGTCATAAAAGTATGTGTTTCATAAACCCACTTTAGAAATTATTTGTGTAGAGATACTTAAAATTTTGAAAATCTGATGATATAACATATGTATTTTAGAAATGAGTAGAAGGGTAGTTTGGTAACCGTAATACGTTAAAGTTTATTGAGTTAGTATATTTTTTTTCTTACAAAGGGTCCTTTGAGATTTTTGGCTATTTTTCTCTGTTGCTTGCTTTCGTTTTCCAAAAGTAATATCTAAGAAGCCTATTTGAATGAAAATTTTAATGTGATTCTATATAATTCATTTTTGCCTTGTCTTGAAACTGTCGTTTAGAGTGAAATCTAACTTGACGACGAGTTTAGAGCGCAAACAGTCTGGTTAGTTAGTACTGGTTAAATCATAATCAATAGATTGTGGCACTCAAATAGAAAAATTAAGACTAAATATATAAATAGTAATTGATTAAAATTTTTATTTAGTAGCATACTTTTGTTGATAGTGCCTTCTAAAGAGCAGTATCTTTATATCCAAATATATTCACCAGATAAACGTAGATTTAATATCATTCATAGGTGATTTGTTAATTTTTTTATAATAATTCTTAATTCACCATTAAATGAAACTATGTGATGTAGTATTATTCCTACTTTCTTTAAGTTCTTTACCACGACCTAGCTTTCTCTTTGCTAATAACCTACCTGAAGATGTTGTAATACAACGAAACCTAGGTCATGGTAAAGAAATTAAAGAAAGTAGAAATAATACTACATCATATAGTTTCATTTAATTGTGAATAATGAATTTCTACAAAATTAACGCCAAATATATTCAATATTTATAATAATTCTATTAGAATAATAATAAACTATTTAAATATTTATCCACATGAAGTTTGTTTCACATAACAATGCATGTAATACTGTAGTTGACTCATTATAAATTTTGATATTTGTCGTACAATATCGTGAACTATAAGTTAATTAAAAACCAGTCTTGAAAAAAATTCAAAAATTGATTGAAGCCAGTTATAAGCTTTTAAATTTGAAGATACGGATAGGGTTGATTATATCCCTGTCTCTTTTACTCTTGTAGAATATAATGTGCAATATTAAAAATGACCTTACAATACAGTATTCCCGTCCTTGTCTAAAGATTAAATTTAAACTTTTACAACTCGGTCAATTTTTAAGATTATTAAAAAAATTTTCACTCTTCATCAGCTTGTACCTTGAAATTATAATTAATGAAATAAAAAAAAATTAGTCAAATACCTAATTATAAATGATATAATTGTCAACTGTACTACATTATTTTCGTCACAGTCAAATCACAAGCCTGTCTATATAGACCCGTAAAGCGAACAGATCAATACACATTAGTAGGTGGGAAGTTTGAGCTCATGCTTGAAACTTAATACAAATCTTCATCTATCTGGAAATACTTTATTATCATGGGAGATCCTCGTCATGGCAACATATATACATTATGTAGATCTCTGACAGAATATCAGTATTAAATTTAGTATTACATAGATTCGTAGGCTTTAATACCGCATGTGATTATAGAAGAACATTCCTCTTACACGCAGCACATCATCCGCGATAATTAACGGCACAGATATCCTGTTAGTGTAAACACCAACTCTGTGTATATTTTGTTATTTGATATATAACGAAGCGAACAGTATCGAATTAATAAATAAGGCATTGGAAATTGGGTATTAGCTTGCAAGTCGTCGGGCAGTAAACGAGTTATTTGTTTCTTCAATTGACGCAAAGATGTTTCTTCAATTCCTGTAAGAGAAGAGTGCCCCGCGGCCTTACTCGATTTTAAAATTATACTTTATATCAAAGCATGTGTACAGTGATGGAATTCAAAGAATAAAAGAGGTAGTTGGAAAAGTCGAATAATCAGAGATGAGCTTGTAACTTCCCATATCGTAGGTTTCAAGCGCAATTGAAACAAGCATGTTAGTGGGAGAACGGGGTACACGTGATATAATGAAGTAACCTAAAATAATTTTACAAGATCTATAATCTAGTAAAATATAAGCCAAACGTTGACAGAAAATAAAAAATGTTTAAATTGTTTGTCTTCAGTATCAATGTACCTAAAGTCACATACTAGTGATCGTGTCTGTGTAATTTCTTAAGTAACGACGATGGTGAGCAAGCCAGTTAGCAATATCATTTTTAATGTAAAGTAAATAAAAAATAAAATAATTTATAAAATTGTCTAAAAATCCGAATTAATTGCTGCGGTGGGAATAATTAATTTTGTAACTTTGTGAATAATATATATTCATAAGCTGAGAAAACATTAAACTTTTAAGGATGTTCTATATTAGATATATATATACATATACATATATATATATACATATATGTATATATATATATATATATATATATATATATATATATATATATATATATATATATATATATATATATAGCTATTTTACTACTACTGATTATTAATTGGTGCATTAGTGAACAGCGAAAATCTTTTTCTGTACCATCAAGTCGTTAAAATGACATTGAACAAATAAGCGTTAATGACACGCATATAGTTATAATTATGCTGAATATTATGAAGATTTTAGTTTTCATCAAACTTATTCAATTTAATAAAAAAATTAAAAATAAATAATAAAGTAATATATATGTATTTTTCCAGCTTCAAACAATCGTAATTCTCTACAGTTTTAAGATTAAACAACTCTTCGTATACAACATTTACTAGATTAGTTTTTTATGAGATTCAATAATTAAATAATAGGATTTCCCATCACCACACAGACAACGGTTCATAAACCGTAAAAATAAATTATACGTCGTACTATATAAATACAATAGTGCAATTTTATTCAAAAATTAGGTATAATAGAATAATTTAAGTAAATTGTCACATAAAATAAAGTAATTTAAGTAAATATTTATTAATTTAAGCTGGAAAGTATTCTGTATTACCATCTTATAATTACTTACACCACCATGCGCTTGCATTACCATTGTCTTTTATTTCATCCATATCCGGCATACAATTCTTTTCCAAGATATTTTCGCAACAGTTCTCTCAAAATGTTATGGGATATTGAGTGGCCTAGCGTATACCAATTCTTTTGTATTCAGCCAATATATTTAAAAAGTCAAACTCGCAATAGTAATTAAAGTTTTAGATATTGAATATATTTGGCGTTAATTTTGTAGAAATTCATTATTCACAATTAAATGAAACTACGTGATGTAGTGTTATTTCTACTATCTTTAATTTCTTTACCACGACCTAGGTTTCGTTGTATTACAACATCTTCAGGTGGGATATTAGCAAAGATGCTATCTTCCTTTGCTAATATCCCACCTGAAGATGTTGTAATACAACGAAACCTAGGTCGTGGTAAAGAAATTAAAGATAGTAGAAATAACACTACATCACGTAGTTTCATTTAATTGTGAATAAAGTTTTAGAGGTAAATTTACATCTTTTACGGATCAAAATTGACGGATTAGAAATAATATGAGAATGAGTGTACGGCCATAACTGCACATCTACGTGTTTCTTCTTCATGTATAAGCCATTTATTGATGGAATGATGTAGAAGAATAGAATACGATCACCTTGAGGATTTCGAAGCGTCCTTATAAAAAAGGCAAATCAATAAGTCTTTTGAAGATATGAGAACCGACTTTAAAATTTAGTTTCTTGATTCAGATGTCGTAGTTACTGAATGGGGTAAACATAATATCATATTATATGATATGGTTTTTAGGGCTGCAGAGTTTTGTGCGATTTGATGAAAAATTAGTTATGGTAACATTTAAGAAGAGTGATATCTGTTGAATTAAGTTATATTAATACATAAGCATTGTAATAGAGGAATGTGTATAATTTGAGAATCTGCGAAGAAACTTCATCGACAGAAAAATAGGCATTATGAAGAGAACAATGTTAAAAGAATTGAATGACTTAATTAATTGTGAGACTTCTTTGGTTTTCTGCAGGGATAGAAATTTTTGTAAAAATTTTAGGAAGCCAGTAGAATTTTATAACGATAAGTTTGAATTTGAAACTAGTGTTAATACTTAATATTCTATTATACTAAGATCCGAAATCGAAGAATTTGAGACAATTACAATTAGTTTTGACTGGGCAATATTTTTTTATGTGAAGCATCTAATGGCGCGTTTGGATGCGAGTTAAAATGTCCTGAGAGCACGTCGCGATGTGCCATTTGGCCAGCTTAGTCTTAATTCGGCCAGCTTCGCGTCTTGTCGAATCTTTTCGACTTAACTCGGCCAGCTTCGCGTCTTGTCGGCACTTTCCGACTTAATTCGGCCAGCTTCGCGTCCCGGCGGATATTTTCGACTTAATTCGGCCAGCTTCACGTCCTGGCGCAGAATTATGTTAGCTAATAAAAGATGGAACAGCGCGATAAGTTGTTTGAAATCAAAGTTTGCCTCCGGAAGATTAAACTTTTGGTGTAGTAAACTAAACAGATCTTTGCGTCGACATGGGGTTTACGAAAAGTATAGTCAAAAAATCGAGGATTTTTTATTACAGTGTAAAACTTTTAGTGGAAATATTTCAGTTCTGAATAATATTAACTTTATAATGCACTATTTATAACCGCTTGTATTAGCTTACCCGTATTATTTATATGTATAATGGAAAGATAAGGGCACTCGCGTATTTGTATATAGTCAACATATGAAGCCAAGAATAATTATAATTTTACTTAATATTTATTTTACTACGACTTTAAAAGGGTCATAGCGTATAACTATTAGCAGAGGACCGTTGCTGTCTAAGAAGATTAGGCATTCCATTTCTCTCTCATTAGCACCTGAATCATAGTTATGGTGAAGATGTTAAACGTACTTGTAAACATTGAATAAGGATTGATTGGTTATTGAAAAAAAAAATAGTCGACTAATTTCAATTGAAATAGTTTTTGCAAATCTTACATGAACTCCTAATGTTGATTTTGTATTTTAGAAGTGTGGTGTTACGTACAGACAAATATGCTATTACTGACATTTGAAGGACTTTTAGTTGTTTGTATAAATTTGATACGTCATTTACCATTACATCGTTACATGAACTTTTACGTATATACTTTTATGGCTATTACATAGTGTAAGACATAAACGATATGAACGACTATTTTAATTCTAAGTCTAATGAAATTTTAAGGATAGCTGCCAACTCCTTTTGATAAAGCATTATAAAAAATAAATCGCTTAAGATGTTATCTATATAACTATCTATATAACCGTATATATATATTTGCCGTATTATAATCTTTAAGAAAGTATTATATGTTGTACTGTTATCGGCGGATAAATTACATACATTGAAAAGTGTATGAATGTCGACATTGATATGTACAAAATTTTAATCCTAATATTACAAGAACAAAGATAATATGTGTATCAAATGGTAACTTTTTGCAACTTCAACGTATATATCTATGTAATTTTAAAAATTACACAATAGTGGAAGAAATGTTTGCACCTCGTCCCTTCAAAGAAGTTCTAAGACATGTTTATGTGTTGGTAATTTTTTTTGGAGATTAATAAATAAACATGCATCAGATTTTATTTTCCAAAATAACAAAATGCTATGTCATTATCAAGTTTTGTCACTTTGGCCGTCTCGGTTTGCATGGGTCTCTTGTATTTGTGTAAGTTCAAAAATAATCGATAAAAGCGGACAATTATAAAAAATTGAAGTAATCATACTTTTGTTTCTATTTTTAGCGTGACATGATTAAATATGAATTTCAATAAGGAAGAACAAGTTTTTTTACATTATATTTAATTTATCGATATACATTTCTTAAATAACATAGCATTTTATGTTACTTCCGTCAAGGCAATGAATAGATGATACTAACAATTTTTTTTAAGACTGTGAGTAGACATGTAAGTTGTGCTGCATCACAGCCATAATTATTTTGTTCACATTAATCGTTGATCCATCGATAATATTAGGTAATATAATAAAATATTAACGTCTCTTTAGATTTTTTGAAGAGACCTTAGTATTTGATTGAATTACCTAATTTCATCGATTGATTAACTATTAATGAAGCTTCTTAACGGATGTTTGAGAGGGATATAACTGAGTGAAACGTCACGAATGTGGCCATGAAATGCTCCTTATTATCTGGGCAGCGCGTATTGTTGCTCATATGAGAGAGACTCTTTAAATGTGTGTGTGCGTGTGTGTGTGTGTGTTAGTAGTTAATATTTAAAAATTGAATTTTATATGCGATGCTTAAGAAGCTTTGCTTCTGTCGGGTTTCCCACGATACCTCGCGTCTGTTTTATTTCATTTCCATTGTTTCTTTATTAAAACCATAGAATAAATCACGCCCTGCCATCTATACGCCACAACTGGAGGATATCTTAAAAACGCTTTAGATGCCCGCCAGTGGGTCGCTTATGCTTACGTACGTTGTTGTGGACAATTTGTGAACATATTAAATCAATACTATGATGTGTATATGGTATTGTGTGAATATACCAATATTTAATTTGAATACCAACTTTAGTGCCATCTATATCAACTGAATGAATCTAGTGCGCAGAACCTAGTGAACGTTTTCATAACTTCTACATCTTCATGCTGGAAATAGACCTCTCGATGGTAAAAGTAATTTCCAACTATATGAAGGAAGTCCGCTGACACTCTCTGGGTTTCAAGCGCGAACAGTATGACCGTCATTAGATATTATCAAAGGCACCGGATATGCCCAAAAAAAATTCCGAGTACATATTTAACTGCGTCAACAAATGCGTCGTTATTGCCCGTTTGAGTAACTTTCCAAAGACCATAACACAGTATTCCCCATTACTCTTTGGGATGACTTTCAGCTCATCTTCCAGATTTTCGGAAAGTGGCCCAGCCCCCGCATTGAAGACAGCAAGTATCTCAGGTGTCTCGATATTCTACGCCACTCTAACAATTTCATTGTCGATATTATCTACGCATGGAGTCTTATTCGTTTAAGATTTTTCGCAATGTCGTTTACCTCTAAATGATATAATTCTGTCCAAGCTACTAAGTGAAAGTATGCTCACTGCATTTCTAATTCTCTATTGCACGACACTACCAACATCAGGAATATCATCAGGAAACAGTGATGTTGTTTGTCTATGCGCGTGAGAGCGTATGTGTTTGCATGCGTTCATGTTAGTGTGCACATGCGGGCTGTCGTAATTGTACACGCTCGTACGTACGTGTGTGCGTACGTGCAAGCCTGCGTGCATGCGTGTTTAAATAATAAAATAACGTTAATATGTTTTGATACATATTCTTTCATATTAGGATCGCATTATTTGCAACTTCAAGTGTTTTTCCGATGTTACTTCATTCTTTCCTACTGATTAATTCACAATTTATTACATCTTTCGTAATTAAAGGCTTTTTGTGTTTAATATTTTGTTTTATAGCAATATTATTATAATTTACATTATAATAAAATTGATATTTTGATATTCTACCGTTGTTTTCAAAACATAAGCCATAATTTTTCTTGCTTGCTTATGTGTGAGTACTTCAACTTTTATGCAGCGTTAAATAATTTATTTAAATGAAATGTAGAACTTTATTATGTTTACAATGTTTTTTCATGTCGGCCATAGACCAATATGAGTTATTCGGGACATATTGAACGAAGAGTTCATAATGTGGTCCATAGCTTAACTCCCTCTACTTCGAATATCGTCTAAGAAATGCCTCTTTGAAAAGAATACTTCTACTATTGCCATCAAATAATTGGAAAAGTTAGAGCTCATTTTAATCTTGGAGTGTATGGATTTTTTAATAATTTCATTTATTTCTTTCAAATTGATGTTTCATTTCTTTTTTAAGAGCTTTAGTCTTATTTACATGTGCTTTCTTATAAATTTTCTATCTCTTTTGTTATATTATACTAGTGGTGGCATTATCGATTTTAACAAGTTTTCTTAAAAATTGTATTACATAACTTGTCTCTCTATGTCCAATAAAATTTTAAAGTATTTTCTTTGCTAGTGATTATATTTGATTATTTTGTAACGTTAATTGTTTTTTTAAAATTTTAGTTCAGTAACGATAATTTCGTTAATTCTAACTTAAATTAATAACCACCCATATACATAAAACTATTACTATTATTTGATATAAATTAAAAAATCAATAACGTTGAAATATAAACAAACTACAAAAATATCAATATCAATTTTATTGAATAAATAATTACCCGAACGACAAAGGGAAGTGTGAAAAACATATTGTCATCACGCAATCTTCTTGACCTCCCCGCACACTCCGCGACCCACCCCAAAGTGCCGCAGACCTTGGATACTATTCAGTTTTACACTTGGCGTGTTTCCATTTGTTACTAGTTCCATTATTAACGTTAAAGCCAGAGGAATAAGTAAACATAAAGCACTGACGTTTAATAAATATTTTTTTTTAAAATAATGACAAATTAAATCGGATTTTAAATGTGGTGTGGGATAATATTTTTATTTATTTTCAGTAAAGTTCCTTTGCAGCAACTTAAAAAGCAAGTGCCACTGATGGTGTACTTATTGCTACAAGAGAAATATCTAATAGTTTAGTTACAATTGTGCAATATATCGTAATGACCTGGACCGTGTCCGAGTGGTAATTACTAAATATTGATAGAGATGAGTTAAATAAGTTACAGCAAGATCGGCAATAGCAAAGGATAGGAAAGTCGTAGAAGGGAGGTAATAAATAATGATATAGAGAAGGAAATTCTACCGGTAGGTTATGGTAGGACAACGTCACTTTATCCGATTTTTTAATACGTATATTTGGGACATACTTTGTATATTTGTATTTAGTTGATCCTAACCACGTAACGTTTACTGTAATATATTCTTCGTATAATAAGGTTCTGTGGGATTGCGGGGTTGTTTGTGTCCTTAGAGCGTAATTTAAGACCGTGAGTGGAGAAATGTTTCAAAATAGGTCACAGGAGTGAACGAGTGCAAACGAGTGGAATGATTATTAAGAAGATTACATAAAAAATATGGCTAACTGTGGCTAAATTTCATGGGTTATAGATCTATCCATTTGAGTCATACCTACTAACGCTCCGATATATGGTCATCCTTTTGACTTGGAAAATAAATTGAAAACACAGTATTTGACATTGTTTTAAATTATTAATAGCTATTCAGTTAAATTGAGATAAAAACATCTTCACAGTTTAGGATGGGCAGAAGAGAATTTGAAAAATATGCACGGGTTTTAGAGAGTATTTGGAAAAAAATGTATGCTTAACGTTATTTATGCCAAGATACCATATGAAACATTGTTCATTTAGCAAGTCGAAATTTTTATAACAGAATAAAATGGTACTTTTTTAATATCCGCCGTGCTAGATCGATTATGGATATTTTTGATAAAAGTTTTTGACAACAAATAATGATAGCCGGTGATTTAGTCAAATTGATTGATCAGATTTACATTCAAAAACATCAAAGCTGTAAGAGATTTCATTAGGACTGCCGAGCGAATAAATGTGAAGATCTCTAGTATTCAATTGGTTGTCTGAGGATAGTTTTTTTAAGCCAGGATCAAGAAAAATATAAAAAAGCATTAATTCTGCTTTCACGCCGTGTTATATCTAATGTTGACAAATTGAAATAGAATGCGATTTCAAATGTTAAAATTAATCTTAAACTCAGTTTTAGCTGTTTATCGTGCTGAACAACATTGTAAAGGTGTCTCGTGCTTCTTATAACAAAACGTGGTTGCTTATTTTAGATGTAAATATAAAATTACTTTCCATGAACATCTTTTGATTTACTTTTGTGAGATTATAACTCAGAAAGTATTCAAAATTATAACAAAAATTTGGTTCTTTTTGCCTTTCTTTTATACGTATTTAAAGGAGATGTTCAGTTTATATTTTGGGTAGTAGGAAAAACTATTTAATTTTGAGATAGACTAGTTCACGTCCTGAGCAATAACTTAATACTTGCATTATACACTGTCTGCACTTAAATAAATAAGTTGAGATATTGAATATATTTGGCGTTAATTTTGTAGAAATTCATTATTCGCAATTAAATGAAACTACGTGATGTAGTATTATTTCTACTATCTTCTATATTTCTACTACTTAATAAGTTGAGCTTATTTATTTAAGTGTAGACAGTGTATAATGCAAGTATTTATACTCGCTTGCTTTTATGTATAACGTACATGTTGATATTTGTTATTACAAATGATTGCGTAACATGTTTCTCAGCCCAAATTAATATACTATTAGAACTAAATTTTGAACGGTAAAACGCATATTATTCTTGAAAACATTTGCTTGCCGTAGAATATATTTGGCAATCTTGTTATGACGAATTTAGACTGCGTTTAGTTTTAGTTCATTTAGAATGTGACTTCGAGAACAAATTTAGATATTTGATGTATGGACGATGAAAAAGGGACAGATTCAAGAAATTTTTTTTCGTTAAACTTTTGCCAACAAAATCTTCAGGAAACCAATTTTTCTATTTTTTTTAAAATGTATAATAAAACGAATGTCTTTGTTTATTCAGTTAGGGCATGGAATTTGGCGTTGGGTGATAATGATATAAGTAACTGATAAATCACTTAGCTATTGCTGTTACTAGATATTTTAGAAATATATAGTTTTGACTTTTCTTAATAAAATTTGACAGTTGATATTTTGTTATATTTTCACCTACCACACTTACATTATCATTTCTAATTTTAAATCGATGGCAAAGATATGAGGCAATTAACTGATAATTTTGAAATCAACCGATAATTAAATTGTTCAAATTTTTGTGCAGGTTTTTACCATTTTTATAAAATTATAATTTAGTTCAATCTTTCCTTGTCATTCCTTGCAATTGCACATTAGTTAAGATCAAATATAATTGAACTTGGCATGATTAGAAAATGACGTATTTATTTCAATTGTCTGTGTAAAAATTTATGAATACATCATCTACATCTTTTGGTAACCAGACAGTACCATTCTTAAATATTGAGTGCATAGGACAAAATGCAAGAAAATTTAGCAGCGTTAATTAAATTTTTAAGTTCTGTGAATTATAAACAGAATGCGGGTCATATTTTCTAGATATTATTTATTAATAAAGGTATTATCTTTTTGATTCAACATCATTCGAGCAAAAATTAAAATGTTGCCTGATTACAAAAAATAGTTTTTTTAGCAATTTTTTGAATAAGGAAAGGTTGAACTTTTGCATTGTGTGATTAATTAGTTAAAATTTTCGTTCTGATCTTAAAAATTCATCAATATTGAAGATTGCCACCAGAAAATCAACGAGGAATGCTACTTGTAACGAGATATGTTAATCAATGGATATTCAACAAGATTACCACCTGAAGATTAATGAATGTTTGGAGATTTTTTAATTCAATGTGAAAGTGTATTAGTGATTTGTGTACGAAATTGTCATGCTATGTATGTTTTATTTCATGCGTGCGATGTGCAGCAGATGATTTCTTGTGCTGAATTATACCATATAATATCGAGTTCATAAACTGGAACTGGACGTTTGTAATTTATTCGTTGTAAGCATTTTGAGGAGAAAAATTTCAGTTTTGAATATATCTACTTCATATTAAGTAACATATGATTTGCCCTTTCGACGTATAGATATTTTAGCCAAATAAGTTTCCAGTCGTATTCCGCTTCCATATGAGTTTTCCCGTAAAAATACGAGTTTACAATATTTATGGAATGTCAGCTGCGAATAGTTTCGAGCCGGATGTTGGCAAACATTAAAGGCTTTTCAGAGTAACATCAAAGTTTCGGGTGCCGCTTCAAGACCAATGGAATCAGTTGATTGGTTGAACCATTGCGTTGTTGAACCATTGTGGTGCAAAACGTTGAAGTGAATTTTTAACTTCCTCCGGAAAATGGTTTTTGATCGCAAATCATAGCGTATCTAACGTGTCTTGTTCCCTAAGTTCGTAATTGTGTGTTTATATGCTGAAAATAAGGCCCACGTTAATTGTTATGATGCTTAATCGTCGTTGAAATATTTCGTAATTAGACATTTTAAAGTAAGTTAAATATTTGCTCAATAAACTTTATTTAAAATAAGAATCTGTGATTCAAAAGATTCTATTTAAATGTTCTTTAAAGACGGACTCTATTTAATTATCCTTAAAGACAGACTCTATTTAGCGGTTTCAAAAAACGGACGCTGTTTAACTATTTATTAAAGACGGACTTTATTTACTTATTTTTAAAGACGGATTCTATTTAACTATTTATGAAGATGGACTCTATAAACTATTTTTAAGAATGAATAAAAAATTGTTGTTTTTTTAATTACATAATAACATTTTTTAGTAGAAGAATAAAGTAAAACCTACTCATTTATTTATGAGAAGGCAGATAATAAAAATAAGTAAATCTAAATGAAATGCCGTGTGAATTTGATCATTTCTTCTAAATTTACATTTTTTTCTATTTAACGTTACTATTTAAAATCTCTGAATTTAACAGTTTTCACCGTGTAAAAATATAATATTGGTTTACGTAGTAAAAAGGCTTTTTACAGGATTTTGAGGTAGAGAAAAAAGGATGACTTCATACATATGATATTTCTAATAAAATTTTTTATCAAAAATCTAATTGATGCCATGCACAGGGCGAAGGTATCTAGAATGTAAATAAAAATAATATCTGCCTTGCAATAAAGAAATTTGTAGATTTTATTTTTTTCTCCTAATAAACATTTTTACAGAGTTCCATTGTGATTTTTAATCAACAAGTATTTATATTTTCTTGTGTTGTGTAGTGACTAAAAATAGCAATATTATATTTTTCAGGGTCTTGGATTTTAAAATGTGTCAGACTAAAACGTAAAACGTAAGATGTTACTCCAATAGTAGTAGATTACAATATGCCACTATACCATTATTAAAAAATGTATTTATTATTATTAAAAAATGTTTACAGAATACATAGGCACATCAATGTTTCTTACGAATATTCTATCATCTGCCTGACCTTGAACTGACTTATTTATACCGTAATGTTATTTTTGCTTATGGTTATATATACGGAGTTGATAAGCACTTTAAAGTACCGTATGATAATTCATATGCTGCATTGAGTAGGAGTATAAAATATATTCTTGACATACTTCCATTGATTTCAAAATTCCACCCTAGCTATACATTCTATTTTTACCTTATCAGGATATATCAGGCATCTATACCATAGTTTGTTTACATTCCATATATGTTTAGTTTAGAGGAGGGTTTTTGGAAAAAGAATGTGATTTTCGGTTACGTATTGTGTTTGTGTCAATATTTAATTACACATTTAAAAGGCGTATAAAGCCTTGTGAATTTGTGATATAAATTTCACACATATATAAAATAAATCTCTCATATACATAGCGTTTAGAAGGTAATTTATTAAAAGAATTCAAAATAAAATCACTCAATATTAAAGTGCCTTTCCACAGCAACTCTCACAGTTCACAGTCGCACTCTTCACAGTTTGCCCTTTTTCACATTTCCACTATAATTTTCACTTTATGTACATAATCTTGTCGTCTTCTGGAACGTGATTAATGGCCCGTCATGACACTAAGTGAGATATACGCTGTTGAGATATTATGTCAATGTCGCAAAGGCCACGGTGGCGCTGCAACTCACGCGAGACCATAAGAGGACAGGCCCAAGACGTGCCCGGAATGAGAAAGTGAAAATGCGGATGTGGCATGCAGACAGTGCGTCATAAAAGTCTGGGTAGGGGCGAGGAGACTGAAGAATGATGCATTTTGTGGAGTCATTTGAGGTATCATGCGTTTAGAGATATATTAATATCGAATAATTACACGAATGTGCTTTTGAAATGAACTAGAAAGCTAGACAATGTATTTTAATGACTGAAATATATCAAGTAATATGGAGCCAGTTTATTTTGGCTTTAAAATTTCGTAGGTTAAAGCAATATATTCTCTTTTTCTTCTTCTGTGGCGCCATAATATTTTTAAAGCTTTGGGCTTCCTTTAGATAATTAACCATTCTTCTCTGTTGCTTGTTTATTTTTTTCGAAAAACAATATCTAGTAAACATATTTGGTTCGAAATTGAAATAAGATTGTATAGAATTCATTTTCGCCGCATGTTGGAAAGATAATTTCTATTCAATTGATCTCGACTTAATCCATAATCAATAGGTTGTGGCACTCAAATAATAAAATTGCTATTTAATAGTTAATAGCAACTGGATTAAAATTTATTATGTAGCATATTCTTGTTGACGTTGTCTTCTAAAGAGTGGCCTCTTAAACCTAAAATTTATAACCAAAAATGTAATTTGGTGATAGATTACTTGAATTTCCTAATTTCATTATTATAACACAGAAAATGGTGCGGCTAAAATTGAACCTGCTGCTCTCTTCATTGTTAAAGTGCCTGTTCACCACTAAAGTGAATACACCACCACTAAAGTGAATACGAAGTTCTGAGTTATATGCGCCATGGATTGCTGAGGTATTTGTTTTTGTTTATAAATAATTTCAATGTAAAAATATATATTTCATAATATTTAATGTATACAGATACAAATGTATTTAGTTTTCTGACGTTCCAGTACCCGCATGTGTCTTTTAAATTACGTTTTAACAATTTTTATTTTTTCATAGTTGGAATGAAGTTAGTCTTTACGATATAACCCAGTTAGTCCATTATAATAAACAAGTAATTATTTTCATCGGCGTGACACGAAATGATCCTTATTCTTTCCGAGATAGCTGGCGATACTATATTATGAAATAGTATAATGACAAGATTCCTCACATTTTCATTTTCCAAATTTCCTTAAAAAGTGACAAATTTACGTTTGAATTAGAAATTTAGCGTTACCGTTATACATTATTGAAATTGAGGAAAGAGTTGCTTATAAACTAATATTTTGTAAAACGAAAACATCTCCGTAATACTGTAAGTTTTTTCTATATACTTTTTTTTCATTTTAATAATTTTTATTTGGGATTTAAGAGTATTACTTTTGTTAAAAAAATATATTTACAAGTATTTTACTAGAATAATGAATAAATAGCATACTTAAAAATTTATTGCCATTTTTACGTACAGTAATAGATCAATGCGTAACAGCACGTGAGGAAGGTTGTGCTCGTCTTTACAAATTAATAAAAAATTTCATGTATATGAAAATATCTTGCTACCATAACATGAAATTTCAACATATGCATTTACAAATTAATAAAAATTTTCATATATATGGAAATTTCTTGGTACCATAACATGAATTGGCAACATATTTACAAGTAGGCGTATAACAGAATATCTGTATAAAATTTAGTTTTATATAGACTCGTGGTATAGGTACACACCGACTCAGTGTTTATATTTTTATTTAATATACAGCAAAGCGAACAGTATCGTATTAATAAATAAGTCCATGGAAACTGAGTATTTGCCATCGTTGGTTCTCAAATTAGCTTGCGAGTCCTCCGGCAGCAAACAAGTTGTCTCTTCAATCGATGCGAGGAAAATTATTGCCTCGAGGCCTCTCTCGACTTTCAGACCATACCTTAGACCAAAGCGTGTGCGTTTACTAATTAAATTCCAAGAATAAAAGACGCCGCGTGTATATAAAGCTTGTGTCTTCTGTTGCTGTAGGCCGCGAGCGTAGACTTAACGAGTATGCCGGTGAAATAACAGGGTAAAAGTGTTTTAATTCAGATTCAGGTAATACAAATTTCTTAAAATACTAACATGTCCACAGAAATTAGAAAAAAGTTTTAATTTGTTTGTTATCAGTAATTTTGGGAGTTAATCAGGTTTGTCAGCAATATTTGCCATGGAAAATACATAATAACATGATACATACATCAAATAATATGAAAGAACAGCTCATTACTAGAAGATCTATATAATTTTAAAAGTCGAGTCAATTACTCCGTCGGTTTAAACTAGTTTTGTAACTCTATGAATAAAAAAATGAGTAAGTTGAAATATTATTTAATTTGATAAACCCAGGATGTGCCCGTCTACTGATTAATAGTTGGTGAATTCGTTAACCGCAAGTGTCTCATTTTATGTCATCTATTCGTTGGTAAAGTATACATATTTGTAATTATGTTGATTTTTATAGTAATTTTTTTTTGGAATTATTAGATTTAATAAAAACAATTTAAAAGAGTGCAAAGTGGCTGCATCAAATTCGGCCATTATGGGGAAATAATAAAAGATTTAATGTTTGACTAGATTTGTACAATCGTAATGTTATATAGATTTAATGTTAAACAGAGAATTAATAATAAGATAATATGATTTTCCATCTATATATTGGTAATGATTCAAAAATCATTAGAAAAAATTATACATCATACCGTATAAATTCAATGAAATAGTTCCATGCAAGAAATGAAACGGATAGATTTTATCTTACAAAATAGAATAATTTTGTATATATTTAATAATATAACCTGGAAGGTATTCCATGTTACCGTCTTATAATTATTTGCACTTGTACTCGCCTTCCATTAACTTTTCCTCACCCGGAAAAATTCTACTCCAAGACAATTTAATCAGCATATTACGGGATATTGCGTGGCTTCGCTGGAGAATTCAAATTTTATTGTATTAAGCCATTATATTTTAAATGTTAATCTCGTACTCATAATTTAGATGTAAAATTAAGATAAATAATATTTTAGATGTAAAATTACTTATGTTGGTAAATTGGTTGGTTTTCCAGTGTAACATAAAAATCGACGGACTCGAAATAATGTGTGAATTAGGGGGTAGCTACAACGGCGCATCTATTAGCTTCCTCTCCAAATTTAAGACTTTTTTATGGAATGAAATTAAAAAAACGCTGATATCGAGAAGTTCGATGCCTCATTACAAAAAGGGAAAGTCTATTAATCTTTTGAAGAAAAAAGAACTGACTTTAAAATTGTAAACATTGACTCCGATGTGATAGTTCTGGATTAGGTACAGAAAATATTATATCGTATGATATGGCTCTTAGTGGTACGTAGAATTCTGTGTGTAGAAATAAAGAATTAATTGATGAAAAATGTTATGATAACGATAAAAAAAACGAGATCTGATGTATTATGTTAAGTTAATATCCAAGAATAGTAACAGATTTATATAGTTTAATTAGATAATCTATAAAGAAACTTCATTGATATGATAGGTTCATTGCAAAAATTATAAAAAAAATATTCACTTCTGGCCTAATCTGATCCAATTAAAATTGCTTAAAAACTTATGATTTGTCCAAAATAATATATTGAAATATATATCGTTGAACTACTTTGCAGAACTTTTATTTTTTTCTATATTATAATTTAACACAAATGTTACTGAAAAACTATACTTGGAATAGAAAATTTTAGGGAAAATTGTGACATTTTTCCAAAATTTGCTGCGAAATTATAAATTAATATTTAGTTGTTCAAATTGTTCTAAAAACGTTTTTAAGCACAGTTCCTGTTTTTTTCAACATCTTAGGCTCTCCTAATTGGAAAAAAAGAGAAAAATCAACAAAAACGGGCACAAGTAAAAAATAATCACAAGCGTAGACATAACCCTATATTTTACGTGTTTGTCTGTGAAACGAGACGTTGCCACGGTTGGATTTTTTAATTAACTTCGGAATGGTTGTTCTCTTGTTTCATTGAGTTTATTAGTAGTAATTAATACCTTCGTTATAATAACCTCAAGAACGATATAAGTATGCGCATGTTAGTTGTGGTATAACTTAAGTCAAAACATTTTTTGTTAGTAAGAAAACCAAAGTTTAGTTTAAAAACGTATTCGGAAAATTTGGAAACCCTTCACTTTAATCGTTATTTCTCATAATCTACATATTCTACGAAGTCATTAGGTACCTTATATCCATTTTGGTTTTATAAGTTGTAAACTCTAAAAAGTACTCCAAACTTTTGCTTTATAAAGTTAGTATGGTAATTGGATGAATACACAGTAATTTAGTATTTGAAAATACAATTGTTTAAGTTTTGTGGATTGAGACAATGGAAACAATCAATGTGGTTTTCGTTAAGATTTATTAAATGTCTTGTCTGTTATTTATAGGTGAAATTATTAGTAATTTCAACATTAACACTTGCTAGTTTATGAATATCGAGGCAGCCATTAACGTATGAAATTTGGATAGCCACGGTGAAGGCTGATGATTTTTATGTGAGGGTAATGTTGCCAAGGCTGACTGCGAAAGTACCAAATCAAAAATATATTAATTCGTGATGATCTGAAGGATCAGCTTCTTTTTGACGAATGGTGTTTAACAGGGAGATCTCTCTTCATATATTTTAGGGCGGTGAAATGATTCACAGTTTAAAACAATGTCAAAACAAACATGTCTTTTACATTTAATCTGTCGATAACGTCCAAATGGTAATTTCAAATTACGATAATCTTCGTTTAGCTAAACTTAGTTAATGTTATTTGTAATTTGTATTACTGAATATTTTTGTTGAAACGCTTTATTAGATTGGAATACAGCGAATAAATGTGAAAAGTTTCAATAATCTTGTGAAAGTTTGTTTTTCACGAATATTTCTTTTTTTAACTTTATAAGTGATAGTGCCCAATTTTATTAAAAGTTAAATGGAAATATTGAATAAGTTGGTCTTCAGTATTTCAAAAGTTAAAATGCATCGGCATCGTCGTGCTCACCACAGTGGAACAAAACATGATTCATGTCCTGCGTCTAATTCTAATGAGACAGTATGATGAGTCTTCCTTTTTAAAAAAGTGATTTAGTTTATTTTCGTACAATACTCCTGTTCAGTCTACGATATGTTTATAGAAACCCATTTTTATAATAAACCATTCACAATTCTTGTTTTCCTACTTCCCTTTAAAAATTAGAATAAGATAACGGGCTGCTCAATCTAATTTCACAGAATAAAGAACACCATTTCTGACCATCCACTTACACATTTCTGAAAACAAAAACTAACTGGAGAATAGAGATGACACTCATGACACGACGAATGTTTATTTATGTATTGTGTACCGCTTTAATCCACTTAGACTGTGCCTTGGAGACACTGTCTACATTTGATATATGGGGAATAAAAATGGACAGGTCCAAGTAAAATTTGTTATTAGATTTCAACGGAAACATCTACGTAAGTCTTCTACTTCACCATTTGTAGTAATTTGTTGTCACGAGTATTGAACATTGTTTTTACAATGTTTATTTTGACAGAACACTGAAATGATAAATCGTTTATGCACTTCAGACATTTCACACATATGTATTTCAAGCTTTGATCGATAAATTTGCGAAACACTTTAACTATTTTCAATTAGGAATATTTACTACTAATAAGTACGTATAAAATTAAGGTTGACATTAATATTATATTAGGAGAATGAAAGTTTATGAGAATATAAGGTAGGGTCATTCCTTTTTCAGTGCTTTTAGTCATTGAAATACGGTTGGTGTTTTGGTCGTAATTACATATTAATTATACATAATCTTGTATGACATATTTAATGTTAACGAGGCTTAATTTAATTATATATTGTATGGATAATGTAATACATTTTTTTAGATAACTCACACCTAGCGGTCCCTCCCTTCTAGCGTGTAAAAATAATTTGTTAAGTGGCGAATTATGAAAATAACCAGCTATTAAATTCCTAATTACATGAACGCCAACACAATTACGCCAAGCCAAATTAATTTGAATTAGTTGACCGCCACGCGCGAAGTAAATGCGCCCAATTTGATGAGAGGATAATAAAACAAAATAAAATAATGTATGAAATATATAAAAATCAATGCCACTTTTCGTTGTAATTTTATAACTCAAGAACGGGCTCACCTATCCAAATCAAATGTTTAGGCTTTGTTCGGACTATTTAGTAGATGGTTTATGTGAAGTTTGCACAAAATCCGTAGAGTGGTTCTTCATTTATCACATTTTTTGTAACAACTGAATTCAATAAATGGCGGATCATTTTGTAAATGGGGATTTTGCTGTCAAATTGAACCTTTTTTCAGATGGCGATTGTGCTGTCAAATTGTACCTTTTTTCAGATGGCGATTGTGCTGTCAAATTGATACTTTTTCCAGTGTTGACAGTAAAAGCGTGTTGTTATGTCATTCATGCGGTCATTTCATTTTGGACGTGGTTCGATTAAAGTAAATTGTCAGCGATAATTATTGCTTTGTGTTTATATTTTTTGTTCAAATGTACTATGAATTAAATTGTCAAACGCATTTACACAAAGGGTAAGTTTTGAACTGTAGAAGTGAATTACATGTATGCATGTGTGTTTCTTTATTTGAAAAAACATATTGTGTACCACTATTAATGTAGCAATTATTTTTTTAATTTGATTTATTCTTTTTTAATTGAAGGAAAAATGCCACGAGCAAGACGAGCAAATATAGGTCGCCGAATGCGTAATGCAAATGATGTAGCATTACTAAGACGATCACAGACTGCAGATGAACGCGCACAAGCTAATGCATCGCAGCGTGAACGTAATGCACGAAATAGATCTGTTGACCCTGTATCTGTACTGAATCTTGCACGGCGATCACGAATACGTCGTGCTGTTTTGGCTGAAATGATGCGTGCTGCTTTTAATGACAACAGTCAGATTGATTATAGTGTGTACATTGGAATGATGTACGCAATATGTCAACATTGTGATGCGGCTAACTTTCCAGGTGAAACGTTCGGCATGTTTTGTGCTACTGGCAAAGTGAGATTGCCAGCATTAGAAACTCCACCCGAACCATTGTATTCATTAATTTTTGGGACATCTCAAAAGTCGAAGCACTTTTTGAGTCATATTCAACAATACAATTCGGTATTTCAAATGACTTCTATTGGTGCTACTAAAATTATTACAGATAATTTTATGCCAACGTTTAAGGTAAATACTTCGACAGGATTGTCCCATGTTTATATCAATCTAAATCATAAAGTATTCGATAGTTTTAAAAATTATGATACAACATCTACCTAAAATTATGATAAAAATGATAAAAATTATGATGCAACATCTACCTAAAATTGCATACATGTTACAGATTCAGGGCCAGATTTATCATCAAGCTGGTTCGTTATTGCCATACTCCGACGCTGATCATAAGTTTTTGCAAATTTATTTTATTGGTGATGAAAATCGTGAATTGGATCAATGTTGTGCAATTGTTTTGAATACAAGACGAGAAATTATTCGTGAGCTACAAAGGTTTTTCCATCAGCATAACGCATTAGTTAAATTTTTCAAAATTGCTGTCGATCATATGCCATCTGATAATCACAAAATCGTAATAAGGGCTGATAGAACACCTTTTGGAGAGAATGAAAGGCGATTCAATGCACCTACAATTGATGAGGTTGCAATTGTAATTCTTGGTGATCAGTTTCAATCTCGTGATATTGTACTTCATCGCAGAAAAGAGCAATTGCAACGTGTTTCGGAACTTCATCGTAGTTACGATGCATTACAATACCCAATATTCCATTGTAAAGGTGACGATGGCTACCATATAAATATACCAATGATTGATCCACGAACAGGTAAATAATTGACCTATTTTCAGTGTGTTGACATTTCATCATTTGTATAAATTTCTAAAGTCACATTTTGCACTTATTTTCAGGTCTACATGTACAGAAAAAAATTAGTGCCCTGAATCTTTATTCGTATCGATTGATGATTCGTCCACAAGAACAAAATTATATCTTGAGATGTGGTAAACTATATCATCAGTACATCGTTGATATGTATGTCAAAATAGAAACTGAACGTCTTAATTTTTTTCGTTTCAACCAAGCAAAATGAAGATCCGAAGAATATATTCATTTGCAAGATGCGATAGCAAATGATGCTAATGTTAATGACATCGGACGTTTAACTATATTGCCATCTTCGTATATTGGTAGCCCACGGAATATGAACGAATATGCACAAGACGCAATGTCTTATGTACGAAAATACGGTCGACCGGATCTGTTCATCACATTTACATGTAATCCGCAGTGGAATGACATCAAAAACAATTTATTTGAAGGACAGTCGACAACTGAACGTCATGAAATTACAGCACGTGTTTTTCGGCAAAAATTGAAAGCATTTAGAGGTGCGTTGCCATATGTACTCCATCGAATGGCAAAAAGGGGATTGCCGCACGCAAATATATTAATTTGGCTGGTACATAAAATAACTCCGGATCAAATCGATAACGTTATATCAGCTGAAATTCCTGATCAAACTGTTGATCCTGAGTTATTTCAAGTTGTCGTTAAAAACATGATACATGGTCCGTGTGGTGTACTAAATATTAATTCGCCATGTATGATTGATGGAAGTTCGAAACGATACCCAAGGCAATTGACTTCAGACACAATAACGGGCAATGACGGATATCCGTTGTATCGACGTAGATCACCTAATGATAATGGCAAAACGGCAACCATTATAATGCGTAACCAGGACGTTGAAGTTGATAATCGTTGGGTGGTTCCGTATTGTACATTATTATCGAAAATATTCAATGCTCATATAAATGTGGAGCATTGTAATTCAGTCAAATCCATTAAATATATTTGCAAGTATGTACATAAAGGGAACGATATGGCTGTTTTCGGTGTCGCTGGTGATAATAGAAATGATGAAATTACTCAGTATCAAATGGGGCGCTATATTAGTAGTAATGAAGCTGTCTGGAGGATTATGTCGTTTCCAATGCACGAAAGACATCCTGTGGTTGTTCACTTGGCTGTGCATCTTGAGAATGGCCAACGTGTTTATTTTAATGTAGCAAATGTATTGGAAAGAGCAGCACAACCACCAGCGACTACGATGACAGCTTTTTTCAAATTATGCGAAACTGATATTTTTGCGATAAATTTGTTATATTCTGAAGTGCCTCAGTATTACACATGGAATGTGTCTTCGAAAAAATTTCAAAGACGTAAACAAGGAACAGCAGTCCATGGGCATCCTGACATTTTCCAAACAGATGCAATTGGGAGAATATATACAGTACATCCAAACAATGCTGAGTGTTTTTATTTGAGATTGTTATTAGTTAACGTCAATGGCCCAAAATCATTTCAAGAATTGAGAACAGTCAACGGTCATTTGTGTCAAACATATCGTGAAGCATGTCAACCTTTGCATTTGTTGGAGGATGATGCACAATGGGATTCAACACTTCAAGATGCATCTACTTCAGCTCATCCACAACAAATACGAATGCTATTTGCCATTATATTATCAACATGTATGCCATCAAATCCACTTGAATTATGGAACAAATATAAACATTATATGGCAGGAGATATTTTAATTCGTATGCATCATCATGCAAGAATTCCTGATTTGTTGATTACCTTGGAAATGTACAACGAAGTTTTGATAATAATTGAAGGTATGTGTCTAACGATTGTAAATAAAGCATTAGTACAATTGTGACCGCACCAAATCGTGAGATGCATGATTTGTTTGATCGTAAATTGCAACGTAAGCAGGAATTCAATTCTAATGATTTGCGTTTATTTGTACAATCGAATATATCCAAAATGAATATTTAGCAAAAACATGTATATGACACAATCATGCATGCCGTTTCCAATAATGCAGGTGGATTATATTTCTTGGATGCACCTGGTGGTACAGTCAAAACGTTGGTTATATCATTGATTTTAGCGACTATTCTATCGGAATAGAAAATTGCATTGGCACTTGCATCTTCGGGAATTGCTGCTACATTATTAGAAGGTGGTCGGACCGCAGACTCTGCATTAAAATTGCCATTGAATGTACAGGTGATTGAAACTCCAACTTGCAATATTTCGATAAACTTTTCGAAATTTCGAATTCTGCTATGGCAAAAGTTCTGCGGTTAACGTCAATTATTTTATGGGATGGGAATAAAAAATCAATAGAAGCATTTAATCGAACAATGCAAGATTTACGTGGTAATCAACAGCTTTTTTGTGGTGCTTTGAAATTACTGTCAGGGGATTTTCGACAAAAATTGCCTGTCATTCCTCGATCAACTCCTGCTGATGAAATAAATACCTGTTTGAAGTCATCAATTCTTTGGAAATATGTACAAAAATTGACACTGAACATTAATATGCGTATTCACCTACAAAATGATCCAGCTGCCCATGAGTTTTCAAAACAATTGTTAGAAATTGGTGATGGCAAAATACAAATCGACAGTACCAACGGATTGATCGCTGTACCGAACAATTTTTGTACAATTGCGCAATCGATAGATGAATTGATTGAATGTGTTTTTCCGAATATTCTTCAGAATTACAGAAATCATGTTTGGTTGAGAGAACGCGCCATTTTAGCACCGAAGAACATTTATATCAATGCCATTAATTTTCAAATTCAAGCAAAACTGCCAGGTGTAGTCACGACATATAAATCAATTGACAGTATTATGAATCATGAGGCAATGAATTATCCAATTGAATTTTTAAATTCATTGGAACCGGCTGGTATGCCACTTCATTGCTTGAATCTGAAAGTTGGTTCTTTGATTATATTATTGCGAAATATTAATCCACCAAAACTGTGTAATAGCACCAGATTGGCAGGGAAAAAGTTATTGCCAAATTTGATTAAAGCTACGATCTTAACTGCTAAATCAAAAGGAGAGGTTTGTTTGATACCGCGTATCCCTATGATTCCCACTGATATGCCATTTGAATTCAAACGATTACAATATCCTGTGCGTTTATTTATTATTATTATATATATTTTATGTCCATCAACAAGGCCCAAGAGCAAACACTTAACGTTTGTGGTGTGAATTTGGACGAATCATGTTTTTCACATGGCCAACTTTATGTTGCTTGTTCCAGAGTCGGTACCCCCAGTCGTTTGTTTATTCATGCTCAAAATGGAAAAACAAAAAATATTGTTTATCCTAATGTTTTGGATTAAGTTTTAAAATAGCTAGCAATGAATAAAATATTTTTTTGTTTGAATAAATGAATTTGATGTTCTAATTAATTTTTTTTAATATTTCACTTTATATGTAGCGAAGCACGTACCGGGCCGCTAGTAATGTATAAATTTCAATGTTATCAAAATAACTTTAAAAATTTTAATGCTATCAAAATTTCTTTAATATTTTAATGTAATTTTGGTAATTAGTTATTTCTTATTGACAAAAAAATTTTTAATCGGATCTCATATGTGAGACTTACTTGATCCAATTTTATGACTTCAAAATGTATAAAACGATTTGGCAAAATTAGATTAACGACAGAAAGAGTTTAAAACGTCATAATTTTGATATAAAATTTAAATATCGACTGTCATAGTTTAAATATAATACCAAATAGCTTCTACCTCTTAAAATTCATTATACAAAAGAAATAATGTTTGTTTTATCTTTTGAGTAAATGACGATGCAAACATTGACATGCCATTCTTTAAAAAAAACTTTAAACATTTTTAATTTATTTTCTGTCAAAATCACTTTGATGAGTATATATTATTGAAAATAGGAATTCAGAATATTATTAAAAAAAAGACTTCTAAAAAAAGTTCCAAATGAGTGCCGTCAAACGTTAAAAGCTTTTCCGAGGAACAAAAAATCTTTTACACCCCGGCCACCAGCACCAGTTGACGTGCAAATAGGAGTAAATGGAATTTTGACTTTCTCCTTAAAGCGGATTTACTAGTTATTAAGTTCCTATTAATACCTGTTTAAAAAAATTACATTAAAATGTTAGAGATGTGTTTACCAGATTCGTCAGGATTGCTAATTTCGGTCAGTTTATTAGTTTCGTCAGGTCTATTAATTTCCGTCAGGTTAATAGATTTATCAGGTCTACTACTTTCGGTCAAATTATTAGATTCGTCAGATCTACTACTTTCGGCCAGGTTACTAGATTCGTCAGGTCTACTAGTTTGGATCAGGTTACTAGATTCATCAGGTCTGCTACTTTCGGTCAGGTTATTGGATTCGTCAGATATACTACTTTCGATCAGGTTACTAGGTTCGTCAGATCTACTACTTTCGGACAGGTTACTACATTCATCGTGAGGATCATATTCTTGTTTCCTCAACTTGGTGAATTTTGAAAAAACAATATACTTAATAAATTGTAGCCTTACTCACACTTTATATATTGTAAAGCCATAATGATAAAAAGTTATGCATAAAAATGTTTGCAAAAGATCAAGAAAACAAAAAGACCACAGACGAAGTTGAGCAAGAATTTTTCTCAGATTCCTCATAAAAATATAAGACGAAGAAATATTTAATTTGTGATCAAGAAATTGTTTTTTTTATTTTCTTCATTTCATCAATCATAATCAAATTTTTATATTTCATTATCATAAACAAAGCTTCCATGAAAAAATAAAAACTTACAAAAAACACGAATTATCAATATAATAATTTTTTTACGAAATAACATTCGTATCGCTTACTGTTCTAGACTCAAAGCGAAATAAGGTGTATTAGTAATTTATTTAAATCAATTTAAGTACTATCACTCAATATTAAAGCGCCTATTCACAGCACGAACCACATTCTTCTATTTGCTCGTTTTTGTGTTTTCACTATAATTTTCACTTCATGCGCCTCATATTGCCACCCTCCGGAAAGTGATTAATGACTCGTTATGTCGCTAAGTGAGATGTAGAACGCCCTTGAGATATTATGGCGATATCACGAAGGTCACGACGATGCTGTGTCTCACGCGAGATGATACGAGGACAGACACGGGACGTGCCCCGAATGAGGAAGTGATGCGGATGCGGGAATGCAAACTGTGTGTCATAGAAGTCAGGGATAGGGCGCGAAGAAGTATGCGGAATAATGCGTTTTATGAAGTCGTTTGAGGTGTTATGCGTTTAAAAATATTTTAAAATTGAAAAATTTAACGAATGTATTTTAAAGATAAAATAGAACCGTAGAATCTGATATATTTTGACTATCCAAGTATATCAAGATCGGCTGATTCTGTGTAGTTTTGGCTTTAACGTTTGGTAGGTAAACATTTTATCTCTTTCGGTTCTTTATTTTCTTTGGCTGCTACAGCCAGAAAAGAAAAAGCACCGAGCTGTAGTAGCTCTCGTGTAGGGTCCCGATTTCCACTGAGATTTTTGGTCATTTTCTTTGTTGCTGCTTTTCTTTTCGAAAAACAAAATCTAATAAGTATATTTGAATCGAAATTTTAATGCGATTTTATACAATTCGTTTTCGCCACCTCTTCGAAATATTGTTTAGTGAAATCAAATTTGACGGTGAGTTTAGAATCCAATCAACCTGTTTGTTGAGTACTGTTTGCCACAATCAGTGGATTGTTGCACTCAAAGACTGAAATTTACTATTAAACTATTAAATTGTTAACAGTAATCGGATTGAAATTTGTATTGAATAGCACATATTTGATGGTTTCTTTTAAAGGGTGACGTCTTTAAACTCAAGTGTATTCATCTTGTTCTAAACTTAGATTAAATATCCCTAATGGTTTACGCTAATTACTAACAACTACAGAAATTGTAGTTCGGTGGCAAATTAATTTAATTTATTAATTTTTTTAGTATAATACAGAAAACGGTGTGGACGAAACTTAAATCCACTGCTCCTGTTTATTGTTCAAGTGCTCATATACCACTAAAGTGAATACAAAGTACTGAGCCACTTTATTTTAGACTATATATGGTAAAAAGTACTTTATAAAATAAAGATAAAAACTCTGGTATTTCATGTTGTACACTTGTACTGTATTTAGTGATCTTGTTGATGGTGATTTTTTTATAGCAAGTATTGAGTCGACGTATTGGAACTTTAGGAATAAGTTTCTATAGCATGGTAAAAGGTGAAAGTGAGCTGACCTTTTGTTCAATGAATTTAAAGGTAAGGATTCTTCCTCATTTTTGTCAGTTCCTCCAAAAGTTTAATAATTACAGTAACGATCTTTCCAACGAGAGCGTTACGGATTAGAGCGTGTATAGTTTGAGAGCACGCGGTGGAATGTCGTGGTATTTATTTTCTTTTATAAGTGGGATTGGTAGCAGCCGTGCTTTCAACGTGTAAATATACATATGATATTTTAAGTTTATAGATAAAAATGTATTTAATTTTGACACGTTAAAATATTTGCATGCATCGTTTTAATTGCTCTATGTTAATTGTTATTTTTTTACTAATTTTGAAACTAAGTATGTTTTTTTTTACTTTTTTCTTATAAATATTGATATTTTCTGAAAGGTTTTAATCTAATTGCTCCGTTATAATAGAGAAATAATTATTTTCATCAATGTGATTATTATTATCAAATTTTTATTCTCTCCGACGTAGCTGCTGACATTACATCATGAAATAATATGACAAGGTTCCTCAAAGGTTTTCTCTTTAAAACTTCATAAAGAAGTGGAAAATAAACATTTATCTACGAAATTTAATGAAATTACTACGCTCTATGCAAATTGAGGAAAGAGTTGCTTATGAATAACGATTTCATCAAATCAAAATTACAGACCCGCTAAGTATGAAATAACCCTGATCGTAAAACTATTTGGATTTCATGCAGTATAATATAAGTACAAGAAGGATGACAGATAAAAAAGTAATATTCAAGTATTTTTTTTAATTTGACAATTCTTATCAGAAATCGAAAAATCAATAAACAGAAATCGAATAAATTGAATAAGAAATCGAAAAGACGTAATTGCTTTTGTTAAAAGGCTAAGTCTTTTTCTTACAGAATAATGAAGAAAAACGCCGACACTGATAATTTCCAAGCATCGTTATAAAAAGTGAAACTTAATAAGTTTTTGAACAGTATAGAACTGACTTCAAAAATGTAGTTCTTCATTCAGAGGTACTAGTTACTGAATGCGGTAGAAGAAGTTGATATTATACGATTTAGTTCTTAGTGGCTTGCAGAGATGTGTGTGCAGGAACAAAGAATTATTAGGTGAAAAATGAGCTATGGTAACAAATAAGGAGAATGACATGTGATGAAACTATAAAAATTATAAGGAATAACACAGTTCTGGGACCTAAGCTGATCCAATTAAAATTGCTTAAAAATTTTCGACCTTGTCAACATTTTTATATGTCGTCCGGCTTTGCATGACAATGAAGAAACCACGGCTACGATTCATTTATTAACGGTATCCTCTATGGTTTTCGTTATTGATTTTGTCTTTTATATGAAGTGTCTTTTAGTTAAACGCAGGCCCTTTAGTTGAGCGTAGGTCATTTAGTTGAGCGCAGATTTTTCTGTGAATTTCATTGTCGTATATAATTTCTCCAACCTTTATTTTGATGCAGCTATAACGGTTTAGTTTGTTTAACTCGAAAATAATTACACAGATTTGTAATAATTAGGAGTATATATTGTTGAGATTATTTATTAATTTTCAAGTTGTCTGTAATTATTTTGCACTGTTTAGCTGTGTATCTGTAATAATTTTAAAGTTTAATTCAAAAATACGTCTGGTAAATTTCGAAACTTTACACTTTAATCGCTGTTACTTTGTATCTACACTTCCAAGACGTCATTATGTATCTAATATCCATTTGGACGTTACAATTCATAAAATGGCATACAGTTTCATATTAATTGTATAAGCAGCTTTTGTAACGAACCCTAAGAAATAAAAAAAAAACTTTATTCTTCATAAAATTAGTATGGTAATTGGATCAATACATAGTTAATAAAATTTGACGAATTGAATCAATTATAATGGTGTATGTACTGAATTTTTAAAAATATTGTCCTTAAAAGTTGGTTTATATTTTTTGGAACGAGGCAGTGGAAACAATCTATGTGGTTTTCATTAAGGAATTATATGCATAGCAAACTAATATCTGCTCGTTCATGAATATCAAGTCGATAATCAATGTAAGAAACTTCTACGCAATATCGTGGTGAGGCTTGATGATGTTATATGTGAGGGCAATGTTAGCGAGACCGACTTGAATGGTATCAAATTAAAAATGTAGATTTATGACGGTCTAAGAGATGAACTCAGTTTTAAGAATGTTAAATGACAGGGAGATCTGGTTTCTTAGAGCCATAACATCAAAAAAAGTTTAAACCTACGTAAATAAATCTCAATTTGTATTTAATCTGTTGATTATACTAAAATGGTGTTTTCAATATTACAATAAACTTTCTTTAGCCAAATTTTTTTATTTATTAATTCTTATTACATTGGATTATTGATTGGCAAAAACGCATTTCTTGTGAATATTTTTTTAACATTGCAACGTCTTGATTACAAAAGATATAGTTCAATTTTGATAAGAATACGACGGAAACTTTGACTCAGTTGGTATTTGTTGTTCCAAAAATAAGTGATTATTCTGTATACTAAATATATACGGGAATTGGAAATTATTATTAATGCTATTAAATAATAACACAATTTATTCACCAGAATCTCCATTCGCGTTTTCTATTTTGTTTTGATTAACTAATAATATAAATATGCTGGCTAATTAAGTAAATCTATTAATTTCATAATATATTAATATTGTAAATAATTTTATAAACCACGACTATTAAATGATAATTCGGTAGAATGACGGAAACTTAAACTGCTGATAATGGGGCGGCCGTACTGCCTTGGTTAATCTAGGAAGAGGAGTTCAACCACCCAGTTCCACCAGTAAAAATATTCTAGAGTTTGAAATTGCAACGAAGTTAAACCGTCCTTGATCTTACGATTATGAACAAACCGTCATTTAAACTCCGTCGGTGGTTTAAACTGTCATTGATTTTACGGGTTTTGGACTTTGCTTTAAAAATATTATTTGGAACCGAAAAATTCCTTCTAGTACAACAACTAGATATTGTTGAAATATGTTTTGATTTTATTTATCAGAGTTCTAAAGTAAATTTTTAAAATTAATTGTTTCCGGTAGTTCAAAAGTGAATTACGTTATTTAATACAAGTTTGTATAGCCTGGTAAGTTGTTTGAAGTCACATTTTATCTGTGGGAAGACTAAACTTAAATATAGTAAACTAAACAGATCCTTGCGTCTGTATAGGACTTCATTAAAAGTGCTGAGTACATTTTTTAATAAAGCTTAAAACTTCTAGTTGAAATAATTCAATTCTAAATACTATCGTCTATGTAAAGAAGTGTGTATATCCGCTTGTAATTAGCCTACCCGTATTATTATTATATGTATAATGGAAATACGATTTCTCAATAATACCAAGTGTGTGCAATAATACCAAGTGTAGTGGTGCCAAGTATACTTAAAAGCACTTATTTTTACAAGTGTTTTCAAGCGCACTCTTATTTTTTATGAACTGCCAACATATCAAGCCAAGATTATAATTAAATGAAACTACGTGATGTAGTCTTATTTCTACTTTCTTTAAGTTCTTCGCGACGACTTCGGTTTCGTTGAATTACAACATCTTCAGGTGGGCTATCAGCAAAGATAAAATAGATAAAAGATAAATTCAATATCAAGCCAAGATTATTTATTTATGACTGTAAGAAGGTCATAGCATATAGCTATTAGCAGAGGACCATTGCTGTCTAAGAAGAACAGGGATTCCATTTTTCTGTCATCCATATCCGAACTAAATTTAAGGTACCTAATGAAATGAATCGTAACATATAAACCTTGAGTAAGGATTCATCGATTATTTAATGAAACTGTGATCTGATTTCAACTGAAATAGCTTTTTACAAATTTTACCTGAATGCTTATTATTGACGTTGCGTTATAGAAGTGTGCTGTTATGCATATACACATATACTATCACTGACTTTTGTTGTATTCTCCTATATATAATTTTGGTACCTCTTTTACGTTTATATTTTTAAATATACTTACGTTTATAATTTTACGGTTGTAAATATAATTTCGATTGTTAGATATTATAAGGAATAAACTATATTCGCGACTTTTAATTTTAAGTATAACGTATTTTTTATTGCCTAGCCTATTGTGATAAAGCATTATAAAAAATATATCAAAATAAGACACTATCCATTATACGAGTATATGCTGTGCTATTTTCCATAAAAGTTTAATCGACGTGTTAGCACTAATCATGTACTTTCGTTGCCGACTAACTTAAATAGATTGAAAAGAGTATGAATGTGGATATTAATTATATGTAACATTATTAATCCCGATATTACAAAAATAAAAGATTATATATGGACAAAACGTTAACTTCTTATGACATCAACGTAAATTTCTCTATAACTTTACAAATTTTGTAGCAGTGGAATAATGTTTGTCGTGTTATTTGTGACGTGAGGTGTGGAATTTAAGACCGAAGCTGGAAAATTTAAATTATTATACTGTCACATTAGCTTTGTGTTATTTATATTATATTATCCGAATAGAATTTTATAATATACGCTATTAAGCCCCTAAGAGGTGCTCAGAGTTCATATTTTATTCTCGTTTATCATGAGGAAATATTCCTAATGTATTAATGTAGATGTCCCGTTATTATCTTCTTTACCAGGGCATAATAAACTTTTGTAAACAAATTATATCGTAAATAAGTATTTATGCACATCGTCCCTTCAAAGTGATCCTTTAAATTTACGTTTATTTACAAGGAAATTCTGTTTAGGAGGTTAATACGAACACCTGCATCAGTTTTTGTTTACAAAAGTATTTAATATATTTGGGGTTAATTTTTACAAATTTACTATTCACAATGAAATGAAACTACGTATGTAGTATTATTTCTACTTTATTTAAATTCTTTACCACGACCTCTTATCTTCAGGTGGGCTATTAGTAAAGATTAACAAAGATCCGTAAAGAACTTAAAGAAAGTACTAATAAATATAATAAAGAAAGTACTAGTAAATACTACGTCACGTAGTTTCATTTAATTTTTACAAAAATTAAGAAAATGCTAAAAGAATACTAAGTTTTTTCGGTCTGTCGATCTCAGTTTGCACGGGTTTGTTGTATTTGTTTAACTCCTAAAATAATTATAGATAATATTGCATAAATATAAAAAAAAATTTCTTAAAATAATTATTACCCCGGTTTTACTTTTTATGACTAAATACAGGTGTTAATGAGAAAGAATAAATTTTAAAATGATTTTTATGTTATCTTAAAATTGTAACTTGGATACGGTTTTATAGATATTCATTTCTTAAATAATATTTGGAATTTTGTGTCACTTCCGTGAAGGCAATGAATAGATACTTAACGTAATTTTTTCAGACTATAAGTTCACAAGTAAATACCGCTGCATCACAGCTATGATCATTTTTTCCACATTAAACTTAATCCTGCGAAGTCATTAGGTAATATGATAGAATATTAACGTTTTTTTAGAATTTTTTATTTCACTTACATAGTTTGTTCACTAAAAAGTTACAGTCAGAGGAGTAAGTAACTATAAAGTAGTAACGTTTAATAAATGAAAAAAACAAATGTTTAATAACAAAGAGGGTAATAAGTTAAATCGGATGTATTCAGTAAAATTCTTAGCAGTGACTTAAAAAGCAAGTGCCACTGACGGTGAACTCATTGCTAGAAGAGTAATATATCTTATAATCTGTACCGTGGCCGTGTGGTAATAATTTGTACCGTGACCGCGTGGTGATTACAAAATAATGATTGAGACCGGTTAAAAAATTACAGTTAACTATAATAAGATTATTGACATCAAAAAGTAGTGTTTGGAGATACTATCGATTGATATAGAGAAGAAAATTCTACCTATAGATTATGGTAGAACACTGCCATTTTAGTATTTAATTGAGCCTCTAACATTAGAAGGTGAGAGGATCTACTAAATACAAATAAACAAAGTATGCCTCAAATGAACGTATGAAAAAATCGGACAAAATGGCATTGTTCTAACGTACTATATAGATAGAATTTTCTTCTATATATCATATGTTATTACCTCCCTACTACCACTTTCCTATCTTTGCTATTGCTGATTTTGTTGTAGTTAACTGTAATTTATTTAACTCGTCTCTATGAATATTTTGTTTTAGTCTTCAGAGCGTAGTTTAAGACCGTAAGTGGAGAAATGTTTCAATATAGGTCGGAGGTGTGAACAACTGAAAGGATTATTAAGAACATTACACAAACAACATGATAAACGTAGATTTAATTGATTATGAATCTAGCCACTTGATTCGTGATCGATGCTTCGATATATGGTAGTTCTTTTGACATAGTAAATAAATCGAAAACACAGATTGTTTTGTTCTTATGAATTAAAAAGCTGTTCAGTTGAATTCAGATAATAAATATTTTTCTAGCCTAAGACGGGTAGAAGAGAGTTTGACAGACATGTACTTAGGTTCGAAGGGCAAGAAATGTTTTGGAGATGTTTAAGAAAATTTATTTGGAAAAAAATTATGACTAACATCATTTAAACACAGGATCAATGATGTTTTAAGATTACTCTAAAGTTGATAAATTGAAGTAGATTGCGTTATTAAATGTAGAAATAAATTTTAAATTTAGTTTTTTGTTGTGTATGGTCTTGAATAACGATAAAAACGTAATCGTGCTTACTATAAAAAAAATCGTTCCGCATTTTATAAGTAGGTATAGAGTTACTTTCTATGAACGTTTTCTTACAATTCTACAAAGTATACATAGCCATAAAATTTTGCTTTCATTACATATGCGTTTAAATAAGATTTCAGTTAATATTTTGTATCGCATGAAAAATTATTTTATTTTGGTATGTCCTAGCTTACGTCCTTAGATATAACTTAATACTTACAATATGGTGGTAAAAATGAATAAAAAAGAAATATATTTTAATTATAAGTACTAGATAATACTCTATCATTTCAACAAAGTAATTCAATCGATTGCACGAAAATAATTTTAAACATGTATTGATCCTAGAGCGAATTCTTTTTATATCGGAAAACTTAAAATTAGAAATTTGAATCGAACAGATCCCTCAAGTCTTTCTAAACATAATTGTAGACCCCTCTAAAGGCCTGTGTGAACCGCTGAAAGAAGAGTGCATTATAATAAATTTCACGCCCGCTCGATCTCGTATGTATATTCATAAAATTATAGGCGGCATGTATAGTGACACACAGTATATTCTTGAATAAACAAGCTCAACATGTTATACAAGCAAGCAGTACGGTTGCTTGCATAACGTGTTGAGCTTGTTTATTCAAGAATAGACCGTGTGTCACTATACATGCCGCCTATAATTTTATGAATATAATACCTATAATTTTATACTATGTATATTCAGAAAATTATAGGCGGCATGTATATTGACGCACAAAATCTTGAATAAACAAGCTTAACATGTTATACAAGCAAGCAGTATGGTTGCTTGCCTGTATAACTTATATGTTGATATTTGTCCTTGTAAATGATCGCATAAAATATTTTTCAGTCTGAATCAATTTAATATTAATATATAATTTTAAAACGTAAATTTTAAAACGATAAAACGAATATTATTCTTGAAATCAATTTCGCATGAAAATTAAACTTCGACTTAACGGAGAATATAGATGACAATCGCGACATGACGAACGGAGACGGCGTGTAGTTTCCATTCACTTAGAATCCCTAACTTAGAGAATAAAGTTAGACGTTTGATGTATGGAAAAGGAAAATGACAGGTCCAAGAAAACTTTTGTTATCAAACTTTTGATAAATCAACGAAGTCTGCACGAAACCAATTTGTTTCAATTTTCTGTCGCAGTCTTTTAACGAAAGTTCGTGTTTATTCAGTTAGTGTATAGCGTTTGGTGTTGTGTGGTGTTTAATGGAATATTTCAATGATAAATTACTAAGGTATTTGAGAAATGTAACATTTGAGCCGTTTATATTTTGAACTTCTGCAACATTTATATTTTTATTTCTAATTCTAAAAAAGTAAAGCAAATTATCAATAACTCTGAAATCTTGTTAAAAACTTTTACGAATCTAATCGTCTCTAGGTGTTTACCATTGTTATAAAACTATCGCTTCGTTTAGCCTTCCATTGACAGAGATTTGGATTAGATATATACATCCATTCCTTGTATTTGAGTATTAATTGCAGATCAAGCGTAAATTAATCTTGCGTGATATTGATACAGAAAAATAAAAATGTATTTAAAATTTGTGTATCAAATTTCTGAATTTAAATTCAAAATTTTTTATAATACAAAATTTAATTTAAAACTATTTCTAAAATTAAGCGTTAAAAATCTGGCTACTTTCCAAAATATGGAGGGCCACGCAAAAAATTACAGGAAAATAGAGTAACAATTTATAAAATTTTTGAGTTCCATAAATTATAGAAGGGTAAGTTATATTTTTTACATAATAGGTGTCTTTTTTGATTCAACTTCTTTCTAATAGAAGAATAAAAATAAAATATTGTTTGATTACCGAGAATGGTTTTCTTAATCGAGTTTGTTGAATGCAGAGGCTGTATTTTCCAATTTTGCGATAAATTAGTTGAAATTTTGATTCTGTTTTAAAAAAATTGGCAATATTGAGTATTGCCGCCAGAAGGTTACCGCCACTTCTAATTAGACCTCTAATGTTAATGTAGTTCTAATTAGACGAATGTTTGGGAATCAATCAAGATTACCGCCAGAAATTTAATAATTGTTTGGGATTTTTTTAAATTTAATGTGAAACTGCACCTGTGATCTGTCTGCAAAATTATCATGCTGTGTAATGTATGTTTTATTTTGTTGCATGTGATTCGAAGTTTGTGTTTTTTGTACAGAATTCCAACATCCAAAATCGAGTCAATTAACTGGGACTAGATATTTGTAATGTATTCCTTATAAGCATATATTTTGAGAAGAATTTTAATGCAACATTTATCTTTTTCATTATTAATAATATATTATTTGTCCTTTCAATGTATATTTTTACTAAGAATAGGTTAACGGATATTCCAGCCATATTCTGCTTCCATATAAGTTTCCTACGAAAATACGAGTTTACCATATTTATCAAATATCAACTGTAAAAAATTTCGAGTCGAGTTCTGTCAAACATTAAAAGCTTTTCCGGGTAACAGCAAAACTTTGACGCCTCGTTTCGAGGTCATTGGAACCAGTTGATACATTAATTGAGGTGCAAAACGCGGTAGATGGATTTTTAACTTCCTCTTGAGAATGGTTTTCGATCGGACATTACCGCGCATCTGATGTACTTTGTTCTATAATTTAATAATTGTATGTTTATATAGAAAAAGTAAAGTTCATTATAACTAGACATTTTAAAGTAAGTCAAATGAAAATTATAAAGTAAGTCAGTAAACTTTATTTCGAGGAAGAATCTGTAGTTTGAAACATTCTATTTAACTGTTCTTTAAAAACGGACTCCAACTGTTTGTGAAGACAGACTCTGTTTAACTGTTTGTGAAGACAGACTTTATTTAACTATTTTTAAGAACAACTGTGAAATATTTTCGTGTTTTCTTTTGGTATTTGCAGTAAATAAAACTGACAAAGGGAGCGAAGAGATGCGTGAACGATGTGTTTTATGAAGTTACTTGAGAAATTATGTGTTTAGAGATATTTTAAAGTATATCAAGCATTCACATCGTTTAGAAGTGAATTGAAACGTTATGCCTCGATATATTTTGACTACTGAAGTACGTCAAGTTTTATTAGCCAGTTTACTTTTGGGTTTAAAATTTGGTAGGTAAAAGAAGGAAGCAACATCTTCTCTTTTTCTTCTCTGGCGCTTCAACTCTTTTGAAGCCCTGGATTTCCTTAATATCCTTGACTATTTTTCTATTTTTCTTGCTCTTATTTTCGAAAAGAAACTTCCAATAAACACATGTATATTGAAATCAAAATATTATTGCACAGAATTCATTTAAACCGCCTGTTAGAACTGCAACTTAGTTTGCAATCAACCTTGATGGTGAATACTGGTTGGGCTATCATCAATAGATTGTGGTACTCGAACAGTAAAATTACTATTTAATGGATTGTTGGCATTTGGATTAAAAATTTATTATCTGGAATTTTTTTGCAGATTTGTCTTCTATAGAGCTCTTTAAACTCAAGATATCTCTAAACCCAAATATATTCACATGATGCGAACATAGGTTTAACGTGCTCACTGCTTTACACCAATTTTCAACGTTTATAGGAATTGTTATTGGTGGTAGATTAGTTTAATTTCTTAATTTAATTATTACGACATAGAAAATGATGCAACTAATATGTAAACTTGTCATTTCTGTCCATTTTTCAAGTGCCTACATGCCACTAAAGTGAATTTAAAGTACTGTATTATTCTATTTGGAAAGGTATTGCCGTAGCATTTTACATTGTAAAATCATTTGTGCTAACGTGTATTCTGGCATTTGTTAAATTCGTCTATAATTTTATAATAATAATGATACACAATTTATTTAAAAATTCGGCGCTCCGTTTACGTACAGGAGTAGATTAAAGCGTAACAAGACGTGGAAAAGTTTGAGCTCGTCTTCGCAACGTAATATAAATTTTCATCTATCTGGAAATATCTTATTAACATAGGATGGATGTTCCTCATCATGGTAACATATATACATTGTGTAGATTTCTGACAGAATATTAGTATGAAATTTAGTTTTACATAGACTCATAGGCATCAACACCGCCTGTGATTTTAGAAGGAAATTTGTCTTGCGCGTAGCACGTCATCCACGATAATGAACGGTGTGGATTTCCTGTTAGTGTATACACTGAATCTGTGTTTAGTTTGTTACTTGATATATAAAGAAGCGAATAGTATAGAATTAATTAATAAGGCATTGGAAACTGCGTATTTGGCATTATTTGGTCTCAAATTACCCTGCGAGTCCCCGGGCTGTAAACAAGCTACTTGTTACCTTGCCTACGATTGCCTCGCGGCCTCTCTCGACTGTGAACTGTGCCTTAGGCCAGAGCGTGTGTGTACAGTATTTAAATTTTAGGAATAAAAGATATCGTTGGAATAGTTGTGTATAGAAGAGTAGAGTCCATTGATACAGGCCGCGAGGGCTAAAGTAACGAGCATGCTAGTGCGAGAACGGGTTACATTTCATATAAATATATAAAAGGCAATGTCCCGATTGACATATTAACGCCCAGCCCAAATCGCTAATGATAAAAAATTTAAATTTAGAGAAGGTGTTAGTTTTATAATGGAGGACTCGTTTAGGTAGAGTATTTCGAAATTAATCCCTTACGGGGGTGAAAAGGTGTGACTAAGTTTGTATGGGAAAAGTATTTTTATGGTAATTTTTACTTAAAACTTTAAACAAAAATAATGTTACCCATGTTTCAGGATTTTCCGAGATACAGTCTCTAAAAGGGCTGGTTAAGTTTTTATGGAAAAAAATATTTTTATGGTAATTTTTATTTAAAACTGGGTATTCATGTTTTTTTAATAAAAATAATGTTACCCGTGTTTCAGGATTTTCCGAGATACAACTTCTAAGGGGGTGAAAAGGGATGGTTAAGTTTGTATAGAAAAAAATATTTTTATTTTAACTTTTACTAAAATTTGTATTAATGGTTTTCAATGCAAATAATGAAACAATTATTTAAGAATTTTCCGATATTCAACCCCTAAGGGGGTGAAAAGGGTAGCAAAATTTTTATGGGAATGAAATTATTATGGTAATTTTTAATTAAAATTTGTTATTAATGTTTTTCGATACAAATCATTGTGATATTCTAAATCTAAAGGGATGACAAGGGGTGGCTAAATTTGTACGGGAAAAATTGTAATGGTAATTTTTACTAGACAATTTGTATAAATGCTTTGCATAAAGACAAATAATGAAGCGAATATGTAAGCATTTTCCGATATTAGGAAAAAAGGTTGAAAAGGGTTCACCCCTTTTCAACCTTTTTTCCTTTTCTTGATCTGATGATCTTTTTTTGATAGGAAAAAAATGTTTAGGGTAATTTTTATTCAAAAATTGGTATAAATGCTTTTCAATAAAAATAATAAACCAAGTATTCAAGCATTTTTTATATTCAACCCCTAAGCGGGTGAAAAGGGATGACTAAATTTTTATGGAAAAAATTATGGAAATTTTTATTTAAAAATTGGATTTTTATTTATAAATTGCTTTTCAATACAAATAATGTAATAAGTATTTAAGCATTTTATAATATTCAACCCCCAAGGCGGTGAAACAAGGTTGCTACTAATCAAGAATTGTTATAGATCAATATAATTTAATTATAAAATCTGTAAAGATCGACACAAAACAGAACAGATAAAAATATTGAATAACTTAATTAAGGATGAGAATCTTATCGTTTTCTTTAAAATTAATTTTGTCGAGATAATTTGGATCAACCGGGATCATTTTTAGGCAGCGACAAAAAGTAATATTTCAAATGAAAATTGTGAGGCCAGTAGAATGTTATAAATCGTGATCTGAAATGAAACAAATTAAAGTTGTAACAATTATAAATAATGACACAATTGCCGGACCGAATCTGAACAGATTAAAATTCCGCTTATTAAGCTGAAGCAAATAAAAATCAGCTTAATAAGTTGGAAAGGAAAATTTATCAGTCGATTTTCAGATTTTTCGTAACTGTTTATTTTTTTCTACAAATAGATATAAAAATATAAAAGTTTCTTAATTGAAATACGCTAAAATATGAACCAAGGAGTTTTAAAAAGTCCAATGAAGATTAAAACACGTATTTTTAAAATGTCTCATATCTGAAACGCAAACGATTTATTAGTCCAATATTTGGTTAAGAACATCACGTAACTTCAAATACAAAAAACGACCATCTACAAACATTGACGGCCGTTAGGATACACGTCACAGGAAATTACTATATATCAGTAGTATATGGACACTTAAGTTGATTTTTTAAGTCTAGTAACAAAGTTTTATTTGCTGTCTTTTTTATAACTTGTATCAAATGTCTTGTATCAGACTCTAAGTGGATTAATACCATATGCAGTTGTTTATGTCGAAAGTGCCATCTCTCTTCTCCTGCAAGTTATTGTTTTAAGAAATGTTATTTAAATTAAGAGTCAAAAAATTGTTTTTTATTTTATGAATTTAGATTGAGAAACACGTTATCATATTCTTTATATTGCAATGGTAAATATTAAAATGAAAACATTAAAGGATAGCAAGGAAATACAAAATATTAATCTATTTTTACAACATGCTCTAGAAATAACGTAGATGAAATATAACAGTTTTATAAATATAAAGTAAATTACTTTTTAAAATGATGATGAGAAAAGAGGTAAATGTCCGAGGTTTTATCTAGGCCAGTTCAAATATTTTTATTTCTCTGGACTTCGGGTAGTACATGACTATATAAACCTTCGCTTTTATTGATTATTTTGAGATGCTCAGAATCTCCTTGGGTTTTTTGATATTGCTCATTGTATCATTACATAACCAAGTTTGTAACGTAGATTCAGGATGAAAGAGGTTTCTATTAAATTAAATTATATTAAAAACACGACAAGTTTCTAACAAAGTTCGAATTCCTGTGAAAATTTTCATAAAATTGCATTAAAACCAAATAGATATGATTTGGTTACCCATGTTAATTAGATAAAAAGATATAAATAAAAGTTTAGGGAAGAAAACGAAAGGAGATATATTCAGAAATAATAAATATCCGAAGGTATTTATTGTTAGGTGTCTGAATCGTGCATGAATTGTATTCATGCACGATTCAGACACCTGACAATAAATAACAATAAATAACACATAACATAAAACGACAATATAATAACAATAAAAAAAATTTACGAATAACGAAGCGTGCATGAAGAAGAAATAATATAAAATGACAATATAATAACAATAAATAACGAAGTGTGCATGAAGAAGAAATAACATAAAGTGACAATATAATAACAATAAATAACGAAGCGTGCATGAAGAAGAAATAACATAAAATGACAATATAATAACAATAAATGACAATAAATAACGAAGCGTGCATGAATTGTATTCTAGTAATGCAAGTTGATTAGGGTCAATCAAGGCGTGATCTGCGACAGATGCTTATTAGATTATTTATTACCACAGACTGCGTTATGATATAACTGGACACCTCAATGAAACTTCTATTCACTTTCGATTCAGTCATAAGTAATTTGTGGGTATCAAATACTAGCTAGGTTCGAACTAATAAAACTACATGCAGATACCCATTAATGTAGGATTCTGACTTCACTAATTTTACCAAGTTATATGCAGCAAAGTTTCCTTCGAAATCAACTAATATAATATTTTTAAGCAGTGTACTTTTTGGAGTAGCTTAGTTCTCTATGTGTGTTCAATTTAGTTTAATATATATCATTTATCACTGAATTAAAAAGTAAAACTTTTTGGACGACTTTTTACTCAATAAGACAATAAAATTAATTTCTAAGTTATATTTTAACAATCGATCTTAAACTGAAAGTTTTATGATCTATGTTATAAGGAGGGCTGACAGACATTAAACAATTGTATGGGTTCCGTTTTTGCCGTAAAGTAGCAACTACACACATTACATTAAACGGATAATTACTTCGCTATTGCATTTCTTCCAATAGAGTTTACTAAATTAGTAATAGGTGGCGTTCATTTCCTACGAGTCTTACTCCTTTGTGTAATAGAACCTAGATGGTATTACGTTTCTTTCTAATTTTGTTTCTTTTATAGCAGAACTATAAAATATATCTACTAATATATTTTAATTTTTTAACCATTATTCGTTTCAGATACATGAGCGCTTAAAATATATCATATTTTCTTGCACCGTTTCCTCAAATCAGCGTCATTTAATACCCAGAAAGACATACGAGTAATTTTACATCAAAGTTCTTATTATTATTACTAGTGCAAAAAATTATTATATATTAACAAAATAAAAGGCTGCGACCGACGAACGGACACTCAAGGGAGAAAGATATAATCATTGGTAGTTTAAGTTATAGTTATTAAGTTTCTTGACGCAGCACGCTGTACTCTGGATAAACCACTGGAAATCTCTAGTTCAGTCAGAAAATTTCAGTAAAATTTTTGTTCAAGTATAGATCGTATACAATATAGGCCACGCATATAGAAGGAGTGAGTGGGAAAAGACAAAACGAACGACTAAGAAAGCACGATTGGACAGATTTAAATACATAAAAGAATAAGTTATAAAAATAAAAGTCACATAAATGGAAAAAAATCTCTAATAAATCCCAATAAATAATGTGTGCCCTGGAATGCGAGTAAGCACTCGTTAATGAATTCGTTTGTGTCGGGAAGAGAAGTCATTCTATAGGAAGAAGGTTATTATGACTTCCAAGTTCCAAGGTTTTCAAGGTACAAAGTCACAAGTTCAGTTTTGTGTACAAGTTGATATGTTTTTACTTTACTTATATATGCTGAAATCTGTTCAGTCATATTCATTTAATTCACTCTTTTCGTACACACTATCTGTAAGTGGACAAATAAATTAAGGTCGTCTGTCAATATTTTGATAAAGTCTATTAGAAGGGTTGTAGTTTCACTTTGGACGATGCTACACAGTTGCTACTTTATGGCAAAAACACTTAAATTTTTTTCAAAGTATGTTTTCTTTTGAAGGGCGCCAAGTTTTTTAAAATATGATTAATAGATAGGAATATTTTCTGATACAGGGATCAGAGACAGGGATCTCTAAAATATTGCACAGTGTGGAGGACACACTAACTTTTTAATCACTTGTTTCAAAAGTTTGAAAAAATCAAGATGACGAGATTTACTAAGGAGTTTAATGCAAAATTATTTTGGTCATTGACGTTAATAAATTGAAGGTATAAAGGCGGTTGTTGACCACGGAATTCTGAATAATGCATGTAGCTTTATTGGTTGGAACTTAGTATTTGACATCCATAAACTTTTAATGACTATCAAAAGTGGAGCGCTGGTATCTCATATTGGTTTTTAGCTATATTATAACGGGGTCTCAAATTTGATTGGTCCTAGTAAACTTGCATTTCTAGAATATAACTGCTTCATTGTTCTTAAGCTTCTTGACAATAAGTGCTTTTTGTTATTTATTTCAGAATGTGTCTCCGTTTTCGACATTAATTTTTATTAACAGCTTGGTATCTAATTCTCATGGGCATTTAAATCATACATGTTTGATTTTATTGCAATTGTGTGAAAATATCAATAGAAAATCACATTTCATTGAAAACAGAAATATTTCATGCTTTTAGTTTGAGCAATAAACTTGAGCAAGTTTCATAAGTTTCATCTGCGTCTATAAATATCGTTAAACTGTAATGTTACAGTAAATTTTTTTAAAAGTATTGTAGTTCCGATGAGAACTATTGAAAAGCCCAAGAAGATTCTGAGAAGTTCAATATGATAAGTAAAATTGCAGGTCAAACAATCATCTATTGCCGGAAGTCTGGGGGTATAAAAATATTTGTAGATGCTTATCTCATCATTGGACTTGGTAAAACCTTCTAAATTTATTATTTTCATTCACGAGTAGTGGTAACTAAACAATATGGCATATTTCCCGTTTTAAAAAGTAATTTGTTTCGTATTCATAAAACAATCATATTTAGTCTACCGTATTTCTACACGTATTTCTTAGCCCACGGTATTTTCTTGTCGTCCTTGAAACGTCGTCCTTGTCGTCTTGTCGTCCTTGTTTTTCATTTTGACGTTTGCCATTTTAATCCACATAGACTGACTACGAGAAAAAAGTTATACAATTGCTATATGAGCAGCAATAAAGGGACGGGTCAAAGTACAACTTTGTTGTTAGACTTAGTATAGAGTACAACTTTGTTATTAGACTAGAAAAATCGAAGTAAATCTCTATACAAGCAATGTATATTGATTTTCTGCTGGTCGTATTGTAACGAATGTCTGTATTTATTCATAAGTGTACGTTTCACTTTTCATTCTCTGTGATGTTTTGAAGGAATCGCTTATATATTAGACGCTGTAAATTATTTATTTTAATCTTTGATAGACGAAATTTATCGGTTGATATTTTTATCTATTTTCAGTTACAATACTTTTTCGTATTTATTTATATTCTTGCAATATGCTACCACGTGCCTGTAGGACGTGAGTTTTGATTTTAAGGCTCACTAGCTGTATACCTACTCAGGCATCTTCACGAAACAGCCTCATCCAGGACAGACGATGTATTATCGAATCAAATCCGCCCCATCGAAGGAGTCGGTCAAGAATGTATAATCTGTTCGATTATAAAGAAAATTACTATAAAGTAATGGACGGGCGGAATTACAGGGGGTGGCCCAAACATTTCTAATCTTTGATATGCGGATAAAACTATCTTATTCTCACTGTGTATTCGATATAAGAAAATTCTACAGCAAAGAATGGAAGCCTTCTTCGAAATCGGACTGGAAATTAAGTCAATTAGTATAAAACAGTTTATAATAAAAAAAATAAAACCAAGAAAAAAGTGCAATAAAGTAACTGGTTTATGCTGTGGAGAGTCCATAGCATAAAGTAGCTTCTTCATAGTTTCTTTTATATTTTCACTATAATTTTCACTTCATACACGTCGTGGTGCCGCCTTCCAGAACGTGATTAATTACCCATTACGACGCTAAGTGAGATATAGCAAACCCTTGATATATAATGTCAATGTCAGAAAGGCCACAGCGGCGCTGCATCACACACGCGACGATAAGAAGGGAGATTTGTGACATATCCGGAATAAAGAAATGATATGGGTGTGGGAATGGAGACCGTTGGTCATAGAAGTCAAAAGGCTAAAGAAGGGCGAAAAGGTGTGGGTGATGCGTTTTATGAAGTGGCTTGGGGTATCATTATTTTAGAGCCATTTTATAGTTCAAAGCAGACCTCGATATATTTTTTTATATGTGATGTATTTTAACGATCTGGTCTTAGATTTAACATGGTCATTGGTATGAACCAACTCGCGACATCTACAGAAATTATAGTTTGGTAACATTTTAGTTTAATTTCTCTACTTCATTACTATAACTGTTTGTGTTACCGTGTACTTTAACGTTTTTATTGCACATGTAGTATAGATACAGTACTATAGATGCGTGTACTATAGATACAGTCATTCATCTTAACGACTGTGAATTTTATACAATACTTACGAGTGACAAATTAAAGGCGCAGAGAAATTGAATAAGTTTGCATAAAAGTTATATAGTTGGCTAATCGATTGAGGAAAGGTAAAAGTGAGCTTATCGTTTTGCTTAGTGGATTCGAGTAAAGGATTCTTGCTCATTGGCAGAAAGTTTTAAATAATTTATAGCAAGAGTCGTTGTGACATGTTGTGTCAACTTGAGTGTCTAGCTTAAATGCACGCAGTGAAATATTGTGGTATTTATGTTTGATGGTGAATGGAAAATATTCGTCTTCAACCTGAAAATATACATTTGATAATATTTAAAGTTTATAGACAAACTTTAAAATATTCGCATGTGTGTTTTAAAATACTCCATATTAATTCTTATTTTTTTTTCTTGGTGGAGTTAAGTATTTTCATTTTTTGAAGATGTTAAATACTTAAACCCGTTAGTCTGTTTTAACAGAGAATTAATTATTTTCATCGGCGCGATATGAAAAAATCATTATCGAGAAATTTTCCCAATAATTCTGCCAGTAAAATTACGTGGCTCCATTAACCTGTTCACATTTGGTTGTGCTAGGCTAAAATAATTAAAAAGGTAATTTTGTAATTACAAGTTGGTTTTTTGTAATAAAGGGATAATTATTTTCATCGGCGTGATATGAAGAAATTTTCGCGACCAAACTTCAGGTATGAGAAACGATAATGATTATACATACGATTATTAATCTTGATATTACGAAGATAAACAATGATTTTGAACATAATATGTGGATAAAGTTGTGAGTTTTTGCAAATTCAACCCACATCTCTCCATAATTTTACAAATTACCCAGCAGCGGAGTAGTATTCGTCGGTAGTGTGAAGTGCTGAATTCAAGGTCGAAACTAGAAAGTATAAATTCGTATAGCGTCATATTAACTTGGTGTTGGTGTAATATTATCTGAATATAACCAAATAATACGCATTATTAAGTCTCTAGTCTTATATATGTTCAGAGTTTAATTGTGTATGCAATTACCCTGAGAATGTATTTATAATATATTTCTAACAGATACTGCTACTGAACTTCTTTAACAGAGAAGAATAAAGTTTTTTAAAAAAATGTCGTAAATATCATTGAAAAGACTCCCTAAAAATCTAAGTTTATATGCAAGGCAATTTTATTTCAGAAAATAATATTCTCATATTTCATATAAGTGTCCATTATTGTTTGCAACAATAAAAGAAGTTTAAAATACGAAAATAGAAAAAGAAATCAACTTTTAGAATAAATATTACTTTTGTTACACAGTTTAGACGAGAACTGTCTGACAGGAAATACATAACTACTTTATGAATACGTATTGACAAAAGTGTATATAGATGTGAATTTAGAACATAATTTTTTCCGTTAAAAAAAACTCAATAATTTTTTCTTGCGACGATCATAACCTGAGGTGAGATTTGTTGTAATATGTCACTTTCTTATTTATAACGAGCAAGCAATTGAAGCTAAATATGAGCATATATAAAAAAGATAACAAACACATACGCACACGCACATGCGCGCACGCACATGCGCGCACGCACAGACAGACGCACGAATGCACGCACGGACGCACTCATGTTCTCACATTCGCACCCACGCACGTACGCTCGCACGCACGTACGCACGCATGCCCGCATGCACACGCACACACACACATATATACATACATATATAAATATAAATATATATATATATATATATAATATATATATATATATATATATATATATATATATATATATATATATATATAAATAAAATAAATATATTTCTCACAATTAAATGAAACTACATGATGTAGTATTATTTCTACTTTCTTTAAGGTCTTTACCACGACCTAGGTTTCATTGTATTACAACATCTTCAGGTGGACTATTAGCAAAAATTAATCAGGTGGGCTGCACCTGAAGATGTTATAGTACAACGAAACCTAGGTCGTGGTAAAGAACTTAAAGAAAGTAGAAATAATACTACATCACGTAGTTTCATTTAATTGTAATAAATTGTAATCATAAATCATTTAATTGTAATAATAATTTGTAATATAACAAAATGAAAATGACACAAAATTCTACACCCTATTTAAGAAATTAATATCAATAAACCGTAACAGACAAACTATAGCCTCAATTGATATTTTGGGATAAACATTATCCCAAATCGTTTGAAATTGTTAATTTCAAACGATATAATAAACGATATATATATATATATATATGTATATACACATATATATATATATATATATGTATATACACACACATATATATATATATATATATATATATATATATATATATATATATATATATATGTATATATATATATATATCGTTTATTATATCGTTTGAAATTAACAATTTCAAACGATTTGGGATAATGTTTATCCCAAAATATCAATTGAGGCTATAGTTTGTCTGTTACGGTTTATTGATATTAATTTCTTAAATAGGGTGTAGAATTTTGTGTCATTTTCATTTTGTTATATTACAAATTATTATTACAATTAAATGATTTATGATTACAATTTATTACAATTAAATGAAACTACGTGATGTAGTATTATTTCTACTTTCTTTAAGTTCTTTACCACGACCTAGGTTTCGTTGTACTATAACATCTTCAGGTGCAGCCCACCTGATTAATTTTTGCTAATAGTCCACCTGAAGATGTTGTAATACAATGAAACCTAGGTCGTGGTAAAGACCTTAAAGAAAGTAGAAATAATACTACATCATGTAGTTTCATTTAATTGTGAGAAATATATTTATTTTATTTATATTTAGTAACGTTTCTTTATTGCAACTTAAAAAACAAGAACACAGATGGTGAACTATTACAAGTGCAAAAAATTTGTACCGGATTCGTTAATTAAAATAAAGAAGAAGGTGAATATGAGTACTTTATAAACTACAATTAAATAAGAGATCAGGGACACGTCAAGGGTAGAAAAGTTATAGGTCTGCCAATGCACATATAGTAGGGTAATGCCATTTCAAACGAACAGGTACACGCAAGGCGTACTTTATTTATATGTGGTTGATTCTCTAATCTTGTTATGTTTGCTGTAATGGATTCTTCATATGATGCGATTTTGTAGAAATACGGTTTTTTTGCCTTTAAAGCACACTTTCAGACCACGAGTTGAAAAGGGTTTGAATATAGGTGGAAGGAATGTGAGGTTTATCAAGATATTATGTAAAATATATGGGGAACGCAGATTCCATCGATTATGAATATACCTTGCATTAGTCTTGATCGTTACTCAGACAAATGGTTATTTGTGTGCTCAAAAATAAACCGCACGCGCTAATTTTGGTTTCCTATATGACTGAATAGCTATTCAGTTAAATTCAAATAATTATTTATCAATCTAGGATTGACAGATATGTACTTAAGTTTGAAATGAAAAATTTTTGGGAGATTTTTAAGAGATGTATATGTAATTTCAAAAAAAATTTTAGCTCAGCGATATTTACGTGAGGATTTAATATGAAATATTGATCAATCAACATTAATTTTATAGCAGAATAAAATTATACAATACAGTCGTTAAAACCAGCTGTGATGGAGCGATCACTCGCAATTTTGATAGAAGTTATTGACCAAAAAGTAATGATTACCGGCGATTTAATCAAATTGCTTGATCAAATTTAGATTTACATTCAAAAACGTTAAAGCTCTAAAAGATTTTATTAGAACGGCAGAATAAAGCGAAAATCATTAGTATACAAACGATAGTTTGAAGAGAGTTTTTTAACCCAGAACCAAACACAAAAATAACTTTTTATCCCCATTTTAATGCCGTATTAATTCTAAAGATGATGAATTGAAGTAGAGTGCGCTTTTAAACAGAAAAATTAACCATTTTAGTTTTAGCTATTTGTGGTCCTGGACGATGATGCAAAGCTACCTCGTGCTTCTTGTACCAAAATATCGTTTCGTATTTCATCAGTTAATGTAGAATTATTTTCTATGACCTTTTTTTTAATTTGGTTTTGTGAGATTACAATTCGCAAAAGTATTCAATATCATAACAAATTTATGAAACGTTCTTTTCTTTCGTACACATGGATTTAAATACGATTTTCATATCATTTCTTTATATTTCAGATCACAGGAAGAACTATTTGGATGGATACTCAGATGGTCCGGAGAAGTAATCAGGACAGACAAAATTAGAAATGAGCCTATCCGTGGAACGTTTAAAGCGGCAACAATAAAATAAACCGCGTGCGCAGGTATGGGCATGTTATGCGCCGCAAAAAATATGACATGACAAGATATGCTATGGAGTTAGAAAAACCGAAAAGAGGTCGTGGCAGGCCACCAATAACCTGGATGAGTAAAGTGGAAAGGGGTATGAAGATGATGGGACTATATGACCTGACTCAAATACGCCAAGAATGGCGCATTAAGACAAGTAGGGACGACTCCAAAAGACATGGGATATATAATGGTAGACCTTTAAAAATCTGTATGAATTGTTGATCGAAGAGTACAAGGTATAAACTGCACGCTCGCTTTAACATATGTATATTAATAAAATTATAGGCGGTGTGAATAGTGACAAACAGTCTATACTTGAATATACAAGCTCAACATGTTTATACGGTTGCTTGCTTGTACAACTTACATGTTCATATTTGTCATAGCAAATGATTGCAAAACATTTTTGTCTGTCTAAATTAATATATTATTAGAACTTTAGAAACAGAAATAAAACGAAAAAACGCACATCATTCTTGAAAAGAAGTAATGTGCCGGAGAATATAGATGACATGACGAATGTAGACTGGATATAGCTTTAATTCACTTAGACTCCGACTCCAAGAATAAAGTTAGATATTTGATGTACAGACAATGAAAAAGTGATCGAACCAAGTAAATTTTACGATCAGATTTGATATATGAATGGAGTCTCCATGAAAAAGTGATTTACGAATATGAATCACTTAGATACTTTAGATTTTAATTATTTTAGAAATACATATTTTAGTCTTTGATATTTCATTACATTTTTGCCTACAACACTTACGTTAACATTTCTAATTTTAAAACTATAGTAAACATGTGAGGAAATTTACAGACAATTTTGAAATCTACCGACGATTAAATTTAGCCGACGTCACAGATTAAGCTTAATTGAATTTTACCTGATACTGATTTAGAAAAATTAACACGTGTTTTAATTTTCCATGCCAAATTTCTGAATTTATTTTCCACGTCTTTCTATGAAACAAAGCGTAAATTAAAATAACAGTATTTTTTAAATTAAGTCTTAAAAAATCTGGTTTCATTCTAGAATATGGAGAGTGTACACAAATAATTATAGTAGTTTATTAGATTCTTGAGTTCTGTAAATTAAAAAAAACAGCATGCAGGTTGTATTTTTTTGACAATAGGATGATTTTTTGATTTGACATCTTCCTAACAAAATTAAAATTTTTCTTTCCGGAATATGGAAAAGGCGAATTTGAATTATTTAATTGTGTTATCCATTTGTTACAATTTTCGTTCAGATCATAAAACTTTATCGACGTTAAATATTGCTATCGGAAGATCAATGAGGAGTATCATGTTAATGAGAGTTGCTAATCTTTGAGGATTAACCAAGATTACCACCAGAAGATTAGTGAATGTTTGGGGAATTTTTTTTTATTTAAATTGGAACTGCCTTTACGATTTGTATACGAAATTGTCATGCTGTGTTTATATATTTTATTTTTTCGGGTGTGATGTGAAGCTGTGGTTTCTTGCGTTGAAGTCATCTAAAATCAAGTCGATTAATTGGAACTGGATGTTCATAATGTATATATCTTAAGCATATATTTTGGGGAAAAAATTTTAATATAAAATTTATCTACTCCATAATAAAGTAATATATGGTTTGCCCTTTCGATTCATATTTCTTAATAAAATACGTTTGACGAGTATTCTAGCCACATTTCGTTCCCATGTGAGTTTCTGCGAAAATACAAATTTAAAATATTCCTGAAATATAAGCTGTGAAAATTTCGAGCCAAATGCTGGCAAACATCAAAAGCTTTTCCGAGTAACATCAAAGCTTTCACTCTCCACTTTAAGACCACTTAAACCAGTTGTTGCTTTAATTGAGGTGTAAAACGGGGTAAATGGATTTTTAACTCCCGAAAGTGGTTTTTGATTATATATTATCGCGCATCTAACATACCTCGTGCCCTCAGTGTTTATTAATTGTGTGTTTACGTGGCGAGAGTAAGACCGAGTTAATTATCATAGCGTTAAATATTAGTTGAAATATTTTGTAATTAGATATTTTTAAGTAAGTCAAATATTTGGTTATTAAACTTTATTTCACATAACAATCTGAGGTTCGAAACATTTTATTAAACTCTTCTTTAAAGACTCACGTCTTTAAGAAGTGTTAAACAGGGAAACGTCCGTTTTTAAGAAGTGTTAAACAGAGTCCCTTTTTAATACTTCGTAAAAACGGACTTTCTTTAGCTGTTTTTAAAGACGGACTCCATTTAACTATTTTTGAAAATGAACGTAAAATTTTTGATGTGAAACATCTATAGGGGCAGGTATAAACCGGATCGTTGGCGTGGCGACGCTTACCGTAGCGACGGGTCGCCACGCTATACTAAGGTATATATATAGTCTATATGTAGTAGAGTGTACGGTATGGCGACGTGTCGCCATGCGCAACCGACTACGCGACCCCCTCCTCACTCAGTTCGACGCTGTGCTTTATTATTTTTGTATTAATTGTAAATAAATGTTTATTAAATAAAGTCACCATTTTCTGTAAGAAATTCGTAATACTTTATTTTTTCATTATGCTATATTTAGTTCCTGTAATAATTTTGTCTTTTATGCATATTACTTGTACGAACACAATGTTTCACATCTGCCAGGCGTCCCGTGACGCCTCACTGTTTTTTTATTTTTTAATATTTTTCTTTGTAAGAAATAAATTTTCGATTTTGATTTTTTCTTCCTTTTAAAAATTTCAATAGAGTTCCATCGTGATTTGTGAACAATAAGTTTTTATGCTTTCTTTTTATATTTGTAATAACTTAGATATAGTCATATCGTATTTTTCCAATGTCCAGGATTTTAAAATAATTACGACTAAAACATAAAACGTAAAATGTTTTTTAAAATTAGTAGATTTCAAACAATATTCCACTATGACATTATTAAAATGTATGTTTACAGAATACGTAGGCAAACCAATATTGCCTTCGAATGTCCTATCATTTATCTGCCTGACTTATTGATATCGTAATGCTATTTTTGCTTATGTTCATAGATATGGATTTGAAGTACCGTATCAGAGTACCGTATCGTAATCCATGTACTGGGTTGAGAAGAAGCATAAAATATATTCTTGGTATGGATATATCAGGCAAAATTATGGCACGGATTTGTCAAGCATACATATCTAAATTTGGTTACAATCTGTCCAGATTTATTATGGAAGAAAAAGTGTTTTTTTGTGTATGAATGTGACTTAGGATTCTGGCTTTATATAAAATCTGTTATTTATATAAGAGAAAAAATCAATTCGGCGAATATTTAATTTCACATTTAAAGGCTGTATAAAATCTCGCTAACACATATTGATGTGATTTATTTAAATAAATTGAATTCTATAACTCAATATTAAAGCACCTCCCCACAGCACAAACTTCTTCAGAGTTTGCTCCTTTTCATATTTTCACTATATTTTTCACATATGTACGTAATGTTGTCGCCCTCCAGAACGTGCTTAATAACCTGCCATGACGCTAAGTGATATATATCACATTTTTTAGATATTATGTCAATGTTGCAAAGACTACGGTGGCGCTGCATCTACGTGAATCCGTGAGAAAAAGAACCTGAGACGTGCCCAGAATAAGGAAGTGATGTGGGTATAAGAATGCAAATTTTCATAATGCATAATACCTGAAGTCACTTCAGGTATTATGCATTTAGAGATATTATAAAGTTACGAAACGTAATGATAACATTAACGTGTTTTGGAAACGCAATAGAACAGTAGATGCATTTTAATGACTGAAATACGTTCTGTGGAACTAGTTTAATTTTGGATCTAAAATTTGATAGGTAAAACAATATTTTTGTTTTTTTTTGACGTACAGTTATTTTAGAGAACTGGCCTTCCTCGATATTTTTGATCATTATTTTCTGTTGCATGCTTTCATTTTGAAAAGCAATATCTAGTAAATATATTTGGACCAACATTGAGATGTGATTCTATGGAATTCGTATTCGCCGCCTGTTAGAACGATAATTTAGCATGTAATCGACGTTGATGGTGAGTATTGGTTAATCTATAATGAGTAGATTGTGGTACTCAAATAAAAAAAAATACTATTAATTTATTGATGTTGTTAAAAGCGGCTTCTTTAAACCTAAATGTATTTATTCATCATATTGAAAACTTAGGTTCAACATGCTCACACAAATTTCCATCGTCTATAAAAAATATAATATTTTTGGTGACTTAGTTTAACTTCCTCATTTCTTATTACAACACAGAAAATGTTGCGGTTGAAATTTGAATCTGTTGCTCCTGTTCAAATGCTTCTATACGGCTAAAGCGAATATATTCATTTTGTCGACGGTAAATTTAATACACCACATATGGTCTTAGCATAGTGGAATTTTATAAATAAGTTTGTGTAAAAGTTACGTCGTTCATTTATAATTGTAAATGTAGAAAAGGTGAAACTGAGCTGCTGTTATTTAAAAGTAAGAATTTTTTCTCATTTTTGTCAGTTTCTCTAAAACAAGTTTTAAATAGTTTATAGTAACATTTATCGCAACAAGAGCCTGTCAGATTTGAATAAACAGTTTAAACGCTGGCTTGTACACTTTAAATGTTGACAATAAAAGGAGAAATTTATTTAAACAATTTATTAGTAAACATTTAGTTGATTTTACAAGAGCCTGTCAGATTTGAATAAACAGTTTAAACGCGAGCTCATATAGCACTTTAAATGTTGATAAAAAAGGAGAAATTTATTTAAACAATTTATGAGTAAACATTTAGTTGATTTTGAACACAATTTATATTAATAATGACTAATAAAATAACAGTATTGATATAACCCGGCCTATGTCAGTTTAGGAATTAAAACTTTAAAACCTTTAGTTCAAAATAACTTCACTTTAAATAGCTTTACTTAAATAGCTTTAATAAACTTAGCTTGAAAATCGTAAGACTGAGACGGAAATGGAACTGAGCTTAAAGTGAAACTTGAAATGGATATGACTGAGCTTAGTCCAGGTACCCGATTTAAATAGACGTAGAAATGCTGGCTTAGCAGTGGAATAATCTACGAACCGATTACGTCAGGATGGTAGAACAAAGCCCTTCTTATGAAAGTGCTGGCTCAGTAATAGAGCATTCCATAAAGTGATTGCATCAGGATGGTATAATAAAACCCTTCTTGTGAAAGTGCTGGCTCAGCAATGAAGCATTCAATGAAGTGATTGCGTCAGGGTGGTAAAACAAAGCACGTCTTAGGAAAGTGCTGAATCAGTGGTGGAGCATTCCGCTCCGAAGTGTTGTTGCTAACAGAGCAGGAGTATAACAAAGCGGTGGAGTGTCGTGGTACTTGTTTTCGGTTATGAATGAAAGAAGTTTCAACGTGAAAGTATTCATTCAATAATATTTTGGTTATATAAATCTACTCAGTTTTGTGACGTCGAAATTCCCACAGGTGTATTTTAAATGATTCTTTGGCAATTGCTAAAGAATAATTTAAGAGATACGTGAATTATTTCTGATCTCCGTAAAACTATAATGATTTGTTTCATATATATTTAAGTAAAATAAGGACGAAAAGTTGAAAATTATAAATGAAAATATTTATTTTTACTTCAATTATTCGTATTTGAGATTGAAGAGTGTTGAGAATAATTACTTTTCTTAGGAAATAAAATATTTAAAAATTCTGCTAGAATAATAATAAATGATTTATTTAAAAATTTGTCGCCCTCTTTACGGACAAAGCTTGAGCTCGTCTTTGCAAATTGAAGTAAATTTTCGTCTATCCGGAAATACCTTGACATCATAGGATAAAAACTTGTTTTCATCAACATATTTATACACATATGTTATGTAGGTATATAACAGAATATCGGTGTGAAAATTAGTTTACATGGACTCGTAAGCTTTAACACCACCAGTGATTATAGAACAAAACTCATCTGACATGTAACCTATCATCCAAGATAATTAACTGCGTAGATCTTGTTATTGTACACACCGACTCTGTATTTATATTCTTATTTATACATAATAAAGCGAACAGTATCGAATTAATAAATAAGACCGTAAAAACTGAGTATTTATCATTGTTCCGTCACAAATTAGCTTGTTTTCGGGCAATAAACAAGTTATTTGTTTCTGCAGTCGATGCTAAGATATTTATTACCTAGCAGTTTCCCTTGACTTTCAAACTGTGTTTTAGATCAGAGCGTGTGTGTACAGTAATTAAATCCGAGGAACAAAAGATGTTGCTGGAAATGTCGTGTATATAAGAGATGCGCTCATAGATTCCATTGATGTAGATCGCAAGCATCAACTTAAACATGCGTATGGGAGAACGGCGTACCTGTGATATAATAATGTTCCTGTAAATAACTTAAATTTAATAACATTTCAATTAAATGTAGATAGAAATTGAAAAAAGTTTTAATTTTTTAGTTCTTATTATAAATGTTGCCAAACCGTCATATTTAAAAAAAATTTTACAACTTCCTAAAGTAAAAATGGGGGAAAGCAAGTCAGTTAACGACATCATTTAGGAAGTATAGTAAATAAAAATGCAACGTACGACACCCTCAGTACTAGAGAGATCCATAAACAATTTAATGAGATATGATTTCCCATCTGCCCATTGGTAAAGATTCAAAAGTCATTAACGAAACTTGTACACCGAGCTGTGTGAAATAGAATGGCGTAATTTTAACTAAAACATAAAACATGGAGATTTTATGTGGGAAAACAGGAAAATTCGAGTAAATGTTCATTAATTTAATCTGAAAGTATCCTCTGGTACCATCTCATAATCGCTTGCACCACACTTTGTGCTGTGTCGTCATAGACTTTTCCCACCCTTATTAGTTTAAATTACGTCCCAGAATACATATTATTTTAAGATATTTTTGAAACGATTCTTAAAATTATTACGTCAAATTGAATTAATCCAATAACGTATTAAAATTTTATTAAGTCAATATATTTCAAACGTTAACCTAGCACTGGTGTGATTTACGTTTTAGATGTAAAATGACACCTGTTGGCAAATAAAATAAAACAATTGTCATGGGTGTCATCAAAATTGATGGACTAGAAACAAAGTGTGAATGGTTACACAGCTATAAGAGCGCATAAACTGTTTTCTCTCCAAATGTAAGGTCTTTTTTCATGGAATGATATTTAAGACTAAATAACGTTAAGATCGAGTAGATCGAAACGTCATTCCAAAAAATAAAGCCTAAAGTTTTTTGACAGAATAAGAACGAATTTTAAAATTGTATTTCTTGATTCAGATTTTATTTATATAAATATATATATATATATATATATATATATATATACACATATATATATATATATATATATATATACATCTAGAATTTTACATATTGCACAACAGTGAAATGTATTCGTCATTGGTATGAGGTGCGGAATTCAAGGCCAAAACAGAACAATTTAAATTCTTTTACCGTTATATTGGCTTTATGTTGGTGTTTATATTATCGCAATGGCTGATGTTTATATAATCTTATGATAGACATTAGTTAGTCACTGAGTTACCCTAAGAATTTATTCATAACATCTTTATATCGATATATCTCTATTAAATTTCTTTAACAAAGAAAAATAAATTTTTGTAAAACGACGACCTTTAAATATTAAGTTTGTATGCAGGCAACGCACTACAGCATTTTATTTTAGAGCTTAATATTCATATGTTTGCTATAAGCGTAAAAGAACAACTTTATAAAATAAATATTGCTGGCGTTTTTCATTTTACGATTAATTTAGGGCGCTACGATAATTTATGGCGACTATTTACGGCGCTACGATATTTTTTATATTTATTATTATTTTAACTATAGTGTGTCTGTCGCGGTTTAATCCGTGTTCATTTCATAAATAGCATGTAGAATTTTGTATGATTTCCATCATAACAATAAACAATTATATTAGTATTTCTTTAAGATTGTAAATACACTTGCAAATTCCGCTACATTGTGGTAATAACAATTTTGTTCATATTAATTCTTATGACAATGTGTTATTAGATAATATAATGAAGTAGTGAGATCTGTTCAGACCGTTATGTTTCACTTGGTCAGTTTGTTTACTAAAACTAGAACTTGAGATCAGGTTTTAAGAAGAGTTACAGTAAGCAATACAAAGCAGTGATATTTATTAAATATTGTTTTAAAGAGAGCGATATATTAAAATGTAATTTAAATGTGGCGTGGGATATTTATCTATATTTAGCAACGTTTAATTACAGCTATAAGTATGAAAAATTTGCAAAGTGAAAAATTACAAATTATTGGTAGTGACTCGTTTATCGTAATAAAGAAGACTATAAATACGTGTACTTTATAAATAACACTTAAACATAAAAAGATCAGCGGCACATCAAGTGCAGGAACGTGGTAGGGAGATAATAAAGAACGAAGGGATAGGAGGGATTTCTACCTGTGGAAACGTGGTAGGATAATGCTATTTCAGACGAATACGTTTTCTGAGGGCATAATATATGTATTTACATTTAGTTGATCGTCTAATCTTGTTACGTTTACTCTGATAGATACTTCACATAATACGATTCTATGGGATTATGGGGGTGTTTTTGCCTTTGAAGCGTATTTCAAGATCGCAAGTTGGGAAGAGTTTGAATACAGATAGGAGGTATGAACGAGTGGAGGAATTAAGTATTAAGAATACTTCACAAAAAATATAAGAAACGTAGATTTCATAGATTACGTATCTACGCACTTTAGTTGTGGCCGTGTTGAAATATACGGTAATTTTTTGCTATCGAACACAACTCGAAAATTCAGATTTTGAGGTTCTAAATAACGGAATAGCATACATACATAACGGAATAGGATACAGTTAAAGCTTGTTTAAGTACACTAGGATGGACAGAAGAGAGTTTGACAGCTATATATTTAGGTTTGAGACATTTTTGGAGATTTTCAAGAGAGTGGATGTTGAACAAAATTTATAACCAACGCCATTTACATAAGGAATATGATATTAAATATTATCAATTAGTAAGTCAAGATCTTTATAGAAGAACAAAATGTCACCAAAATAGTTTCTAATACCACCTGCGGTAGATCGATCATGGCTAATTTTTATAGAAGTTAGACGACAAATAACAATGGCATGTCATTTAATTGGATTGGTTGATTAGATTTAGATTAAGAAACATTGATTCTGTAAAGATTATTAGTATGTAAATTATAGTTTGAACAGAGTTACTTAACATGGGTTAATAAACATATTATTGTAAACGTGTCTAAATCAAATAAATATTTCTATGTTAAAAATAATAAAAAAATGTACTGATCTGAGAGCAAATTCTATTTAGTTTCAAAATATGTTGAAATTAGCAACTTGAATCTAAGATTCGTAGGTCGGCAGAGGTCTTTTAAATCTGTCTATATAGAATGATATACTCCTTTAAAGACTTGTGTGAACTGCTGACCGCTTTCTGTACTGTGCGCAGTGGTGTACTGCTTTCTGTGATGTTCGCAATACTTTAAATGACGCTGCTAACAGTTCCAGCGTAGACTTAGGTACTGCGTATAGCTTTACTTCACTTTGATTCCTACTGTAAGAATGAAATTTTTAGAATAAAAAAGGGAAATATGTAAGTGAAAATTTGTTATCAAACTTTTGATAAACGAAGTCTCCAAGAAACCCATTTGTTTTAAGTTTCTGGTCCAGTCTGTTAATAAGTGTCAGTGTTTATTTAGTTAATGTATACAATTTGCCAATGTGTGATGTTTAGCGGAATGCTCAAATAATTAATGACTCACATATTCAGAAATTAAATATTTCAAAAAAGATATTTCACTCTTTTACCAATAAAATTTAGCAGTTGCTATTTTATCACATTTTCAATTACAACTCTTGCATTTTCATTGATAATTGTAAAAGAAGGAAAGATGTAGGGCAATATGGTGATAATTTTGGACTCTATCGATAATTAAATCCATTTTTAAAACTTCTCAAACATGTTCTTAGTACTTTCATAAACTTATAATTTAGTCTTTCGTTTAACTAAGTTTTGAGTGATACTGGTTTGGAATTTATTTTTCAAAACTTTTTACGTCACACAGTGTAAATAAAAATAAAATATTTATATTATGAAGTTTTAAGAAATTAGGCTATATTAGAGAATACCGAGTTAAGCAAACGTTACAAGAAAATGCAGTAATTAAAGTAAAATTTTTGAATTCTGCAAATTATAACATAGGATGCAAGCTGTATTTTTAAAAATTTAAGGATATGTCCTTTTTTTAGTATATTTCCAAGAAATATTAAACTGTTGACTGGTTACGAAGAATAGTTTTTTTTAACTATTTTGCTGAATACGGAAAGCACGAGGCTCAATTTTTTAATTGTGACTTTCATTAGTTTGAATTTTCGTTCTGACCTTAAAAAATTATCAACATTGAATATTGCAGTCATAAGATCAATGAGGAATATTACTTTTATCGATAGGTTCTAATCTTTGGGGATTAACCAAGTTATCCCAAGCAGAGTAATGAATTTTGTGAAATTTTTAATTTTTTTCTTATTTAATTTCAATTAAATTTTTTAAAAAATGTATTTGCAATGTATTGATGAAATTGTCATGCTATAAAATGTGTATTTTGTTGCGCGGCATGTATTTTCTGGTGTCGAAATTCAATGTGATGTTTTGCATGAATCCGTTATATAAAATTTATTTTAAAAATATTTTCATAATTATGTAATATCAACGTTCGATGTCGTACGAAGTGTATTTTTAACTAAAATTAGTTTGATAAGTACCATTCATATTCTGCTTCGATATAAGTTTACTCGCGAAAACTCGAATTATAAATATTTATGACGTATCAGATGTGAAAAATTTCAAGCCTGCTAGTAAGCATTAAAAGCTTTTCCGAGTAACATTAAAGCTTTTACGCCCCGCTTCAAGGCCACAGGAACCAGTTGATGCCTTAATTGAGGTGCAAAACGGGATAAATGGGTTTTTAACTTCCTTCTCAAAGTGATTTTTGATCGTATATCACGCACATTTGACGTACTTTGTGCCCTAAATTCATAATTTTGTATTTATGTTGTGAAAGTAAGAAGACGCGAGTTAATTGCCATTTAGTTGAATGTCAGTTGAAATATTTTGTAATTAGAAATTATTAAATAAGTTAATCACTGGCATTAATGAAATTTCTTTTAAAAAAGATGTTTATGTTGGTTTGAAAATTCCATTTTACTTTTTTTAACGATATACTCTATTTAACTATTCCTTAAATACGGAGTTTCGTTGTTTTTAAAGACAAGTTCTACTCGTGTTTAACTATTGTTTAAAGACTGACTATAAATATTCTTGAAAACAGATTCTATTTAGCTATTTTCAAAAATGGACACTAACTGTTTTTTAAAGGCGTTTATGTTCAAGTATTTATATACATATATATATTTATATATATATCTATATATACATATATATATATATATATATATATATGTATATATATATATATATATATATATATATATGTATATATATATATATATATATATATATATATATATATATGTATATATATATATATTAATATTTTGTTTTTATTTACTTATTTTATTTATTTGATTTTGATTTCTTTGGCGTTCAGGATTTTAAAATATTTCCGACTAATGTTAAAATGATTAGTATTTACTATGAAACTGGTAAATTTCAACCAAAATGCTTCTAGTGTCTTCATTCAAAACGTAAGTTTACAGAATAGGCACGTATATTCAAAACGCTCCTTCAAAATAACCTATCGCCTACCTGACTTTAAGATGGCATACTTCTACAATTAAAATAATTAAAAATTTGATTTGATGAATCAGAACTGATTTGAATGAGTAATTTAATTTATTTTTTTCTTATATTTAGAGATATGGTGTTAAAAATTATTATAGGTATGTACTACTGAATTTTAATTTGTCTAATGGGCTGGAGAGATGCATAAAATATAGCTTTAAAACATTTCCACAGCTTCCAAAATTCAACAATCGAGTGACACTTTATATTCTATCATATTGGAATATATTGGGTATTGCTATCATTTTTAATTTATATTTTCCCTAGGTATATTTTAGAGGCCATCTCACACAACATAATTAAATATTCAGAAAATATGTTTTTTTTGTTATGTCATGTGATATCGTATATGTAGGTTCGTGTATCCCTCCGCCTCTTCAAATAAGCTACTTTTTCATCTACAGCGTTTCTGAATTATTGACCAACATTCTCATGTTCCATACATTTAAACAAAAATAAATTTAACTTAAATTTGTGGAATAACGGAATGAAACGTACACTCGGCAATGAACTATAATGTGGTTTATATTTGTTTACGTTAAAAACGATGCTTGTCGAAAAACATTGAGGCTTACAGAGGATAAACAGAGAGGTTTTAGTAGAAGTTATTCAAGTAGACATATATTAAACCTATGAGCCATATAGAATCACGACAATACATATTTTCTGTCGCTCGACATTCGCAAACCAACTTCTTTCCAGCTTGTCAGCTTTTAGATTTTCAATATAATTTTCATTTGTCCTGTTGTTGCTCACCAGAACATGATTAATGACTCAATGTGACGTAGTGTAAATAAGATATAGCACGCCCTTGAGATATTGTGTCAATGTTACGAGGCCGCAGTGCACGACATCTCACGCGAAATTATGTGACCTGAAACGTGCCTGGAATGGAGTCATACGAGTTTGGAAATGCGTTTTAGAAGTCCCTTGAGGTATATATATATATATATATACACACACACACACACATATATACATATACATATATATATATATATATATATATATATATATATATATATATATAAATGGTATTCAAATATTTTTATATTTTTTGGGTATGGTTTGAATTAGAATTGTTCGAATATTTATTTCTCTAGGCAACTGCCATTAGTTCATAGAATTTTTAAGAACGGATTGCACTTTATTTTTTATATTAAACAAAACAGTCATTAAAATGCACAATTATTCGCCAGTGGATTTTCGGTGATGCGGGCGGACCGCGGACGTGATTGTCATGGAGGAGGCGCGCTGCTGGCCGGATGCACCTCATTGCAACTAACGTAACTGAATACTGGCGTGGCTGATGTCGACGAATGAATCTTAGTATCTGTGTCCCTTCGTTTTGTTTCACGCAATTATTTGTATTATGTACATTCATTCGCGACATTTATACCAAATAGTTGTGTCAAAAAGTTTATTAAAAATTTGATGCAAGCTGTGGATGTTTAGATGTTGGTGCACGCAGTGATATATCTAGTTTTTGATGCACACAATTAAACATGATATGAGAGCTCTGCACAACATGCACTCACGAAATACTGAAACAAAAATGAAGCCTGGTTTAAAAATATTTTGGACGCAAATGAGATGTAAGCGCTCAGACAGACACCTTCTTGTGACTGTGATGTACGATGAGATTGTGTACTCGGGTTAAACCGCGGAAAATATTGTATTGAATATTTTAAATCAATATTATTGAACAATAAACCGATACTCGAGTAAATTGGAGAAGCAAGACGAGTTACTGATAGGGATGGCGCATCTCTATTGTATATAGTGAGGGTAGACTATTCTGAAGTTAGATTTGTATTGAAGCAGCTCTCGCCAAAACGGGACCCGATCCTGACAAAATGCAGTACCTAATCAAGGTCTGCCTGACATTTTCACCAAACTGATTACATTTTTAATAAATCTTTCCCTAATTTTCCATTCGATTCATCCCTTCCATTCCATCCATTTCATCCTTTTCGAAGATTTCCCGGGTGATACCTACTCTCAAATCTGGTTCCAATTTAGAAGTTAAAAATTAAACACTTATGGAATTGTTATCAACGTTTACTAAGGTATTTCAAACCGTTTTACGTTGCGGCATGGGCAAGTTCAGTGCCAACTGAAGGACTGTCATAACTGTTTTCATCCCAAGTTTTCTGCCATAACTAATTTTACTAATTTTTTGGATTACGTGGCTAGAGGGTTTATGAACGGCAGGTAAATCTGACTTATTTTGATTATAAGAAGTTATTTGACCGAGTCGACTATAATATCCTCCTAGTAAAATTATTGGATATTGGGACGTCTTCCACTCTAGTAAATTTTTTGTATTAATTACTTGGGTGTTCGAAAGTTTATGACATATACCTATCTACGTGTACCCTTGACACAAAATTATTAGTTAAATGGAGCGTCGCTCGAAAGAGTGTTATTATGTACATATATATATATATATATATATATATATATATATATATATATATATATATATATATATATCGGTATGATTATCGATAGCCATTTAACATTTTACAACCATATTATTAAAACTCGTCAGAAGATTTACAGGTGTTACGATTTGTCTTGCGACACTCCCACGATATACATGATGGTGGATGTATTGTGACTTTGTTCAACCCTATACTCTGATATATATGAAAGTAAAGCAGTTATCTGGTATTTGCATGAAGTAGCTTTTACACTCCTGTTGGAAAAGATATTAAAAAAGTTTAACAAATTTTTGTATTAAAAATGTACGGGTATAGTGCCCGGTATAGTACCTCATTTATTTCTCTCAGATTTTATAATAGGCCTGGTTGGATATAATACTCCCCTTCAACTTCGATGGAAATTGCTTTCATGACGCAAGTTTTTAAATTATTAGATATTTATGTTGTTGACCCCTCGGTCTTGGGTTTGGTGATGTTTTATGCCCATGACTAGTATGTGACAGGACGTAGTCATAGTTTATTTCCTCTACCTAGGGCGCGTACAAAAATCGTGCAGTGTTTACCACTTTTCAAACATTTACGTTGATCAACGGGTTGTACGGGTACTGTAATTATTGTAATTGCAAGCACTTAAGTGCTTGCGATTTGGGATAATCGGTAAATTGCATATGTTTTTTTCTATTAATAAATAACAACAAAAGTACTAATAATGAAAGAGTAATAACATTTTCTTTAGAAATATGTCTGTCATCTGTTAATTAAAAACCATTAAACTTAAAAGCTAATTAATTAAAAACCATTAAAAGAGTATCTAGTGTGTTTATAAAAATCCAAAACTTTAATTTTAATCGTTTTAATTTTAATATGTCGTAATAATTATGATATAGGCTGATAAACGTAATATATTTCCAATCGCAATTTTAAACTTATTTGGAATTTTTGACAAGTATTTTTGTAGTTATACCATTAAAATATCATTATTATTATTATTATAACTTATAATGTAAATACATGACACACTTAACCAAATCAAAGTGTCATTTTGAAAATATAGATTACATTGACTTTATTTTTAATATTTCAGACAGTAAGGTGACATCTAGGCAACAATTAAATAAAAAAAATGTTTGGTTAATTTTAGGGTCACTCTTTGCTTTAACCTGAAGAGAAATAGATGTTAATGGACGGTAGCTTTTTTAATACGCTTTACATTAGCTTCAGTTATATGTATGTATTGATGTATACATGTTGGAATATCTCAATAAAATTTACATTCAACTCCAGACGTCTCAATCATTTGAAATTTTACACACGTATCAAGAACCGATGATAATATAATAATTTCATAAGTAAAATTTATAAAATAAAATTATAGTTTAAAAAAAACACGCTTTTATGGTAATGTGAACTGAAAAATAAAAAAATTATCTTTTTAATATACAAAGTTTGATCAAAAGCGAAAGGATATCTCACACTTCGGTACAACTTAATTTATTTTTAAAATAAGAATAAGTGACTGATAAAAAAATTGACTTTAATGTAAAAAAAAACCCGGTGTGGTCTCGACTTCCAATTTCATATTTTCATGGTTTTTACATTAAATTTTGTTTTTTTCGTCAATCACTTTATTATTACTTTAAGTTTATTTAAAAAAATATATAATATACACGTATATATATATATATATATATATACATATATATATATATATATACATATATATATATATATATATATATATATATATATGTATATCCGATACTTGCGCACATTGTTTAGCGCAGCTCGGGGGAATAACCCGCGAACAGTTGCGAAGACATCGCCACTGCGGGGAAACACCGTACTCCGGGCAAGTATTTGGTGTGTTAAAAAGAGTTATGTGTAACATTTTTTTTTGCACTCAATTAGAAAAAGGGTCTACTTTACGTTTTATTTCAACAACAATTTATTCCTTTATAGCCAACGAAAAGCTTATTTCTTTGTCCGACATCTATTCCCGGACACCGACATATGCGAAGTCGGTAAGCTTTTCTCTTATGAGTCAGTGGTGATGCTGGCCAAATCGAACTCGTTACTGTGCATTGTAAATTCAATCTATTAAGATATCATAATAAATTTACTAATTCGGGCTGTCAGATCTAACTGAATTATTTTAAAGTTGACAACGTACACACACCTCTATTACGTTTAACATACCACCAGCAATTATAACGACGCTAATCTTATATTGGTGCACAGTCTACCTCTGTGTTTATTTTGTAAATTGATGCAAGACGAAGCTAACACTATCGAAGCAAATATCATGCTATTGTTACGTCTAAAATTATCAAGCATTTCTCGGACAGTAAACGAGTTCAAGTCAAGTACAGAAAAAAATTGTTTCTTCAATCGTTCTTAAGAGGAATATTCCTCAGGGATAGCTTTTTCTTGTTACAACATTCTAATTGTACCTACGGCCAGGAAATATATTCGGGCATTAAAATATGCCGCTGGGGACGTGTTATGTGCCGGTGATGAGCACGTAGTTCCCATTTGTTGTAAGCTCCAAGGGCCAATATGCAAGTTAAAATATCAGCGTGAGAACGGTGCAAATATAATATCTATGGTAAACTACGGCTACATAATTTCAATCCGTTAACATCAGCGCTCATTTAATTGAGCGCTGATGCACCAACAAAAGTTCTGAAGTAAGAATACAATTCATTAATAATAATAATTAATACAATTAATTATTCGGCTTTACTAAGTGGTATTGGTAGGATTATCATTGTAAGGTTAAGTATCTTAATCTCCAATGTTATCGAACATAATGTTTCGCAATGCATTCAGCAGAAGGGTAGACCCCTTCTGCTGTAAAATACGTAAAAGCCCTTATTTGTGATCAAATAACATCAGATAACTCGTAGAATACCCAAAAATGATGTGAATATAAATTTGGAATGAAAAAGAAGCACACAAGACACTTAAGAAGTAACAAAACTGCATGAGCTTTTGTTCTATGGAAGCTATAATCTCATATTATTCGTATTTAAGTGGACTCTACAAAATTTAATATAACACACGTGAACGCAAGTTCGGTCGATTCTATAAATATTAATGTTCAGTTCATGTTTTGTATGCAAGTCTTTATTATACGATTAATGTAAGAAATATAAGAAATAGTGAAGACACATTCGGTTGCTAGCTTTCGTCATATTAACTATACGTTAATTTAAATCGCTCTTCAAACGATCTATGAATTTATGTTCATATTATAGAATAATTGTTTCTGTAATATAATAAAAGATTCGAAAATAGTAGTTAAGAAATTTCATTATAAAGTTCATTACATTAACTTTAAGTTTTGATTTTTTGCCCGTAATATAAAACTATTCTTAAAACATTATGCATATTTTTCACTGTATTATGTACGACACATTAGACTACCACTACAGATACATAGTTGGTAAATAAATTAGTAGCAAGGGTTTTATTCTGTGTCAACAAATTGTTGGAAATATTTGACGATCACTCGTTATGTAATGAAAAAAATCAACCTTATGTTGAATTTGAATAAGCAAATACCGAATGTTTTACATTCAAAAACATTTTGAACAGGTACCAAAAGCATTTTGAACATCTAAAAATATACAAATATCATGTGAATCCCGTCCGATGTGTCCACCAGTTTTGGTTCTATAACGTTCAAAAAGGCCTTTTATATTAATTATGGACTAATTGAAAATATGACAACAATCATTAAAATATTTTTTAAATACCTGAATATCAGGAATTTGCAATAATTTTTATTTTTTCATCATCATTGAAATTACAAAATATTAATGTCATAAACAATGATTAAAAAATATATCATATGAAGTAATGCTCATAAATTTTAGTCTGTTTAGAACTTGTTACCAATTTTTACGATTTTTTTAAAAATTTTCCAACTGTTAATTTTTTGAGCAGGTTTTAGAATTTTTGAGAATTTCTTTAGCAAAATAATTACGTAAAAATTTTTCGCCCTGTCTTTTACTTCAATAACTGGACTTAGCGTTTGTAATTACTAGTAAGCTACTATTTCCAATAAGAGCGTAAAATGTCGACTTTTTAAGTCAAAAATTGCCTACGACATGCAGACAGATAGAGAGACACCGAAGTTATAATATGAGCTTTTCGTTTATTCAAAGGCGACTGGTGAAAATGGTCATAGAGTTATAGAAATATAAAATAATTTTGTGTAGAAAATAAAAAAAATAAACGGTTCAAAGGGGAAATAATGAAATATAATTTGTAATCATAACACAAAAAGTCAACGTCATAAACGCGCATATATATCGCCGTTAATGTGTCAATATATGTTAGTGAAAAATAATATTAAAAATGTAATTCAAATATTAAATGATAATTTTTTGAAAAATGGTCAATACACATCCTTGAAAAATGGTCAATACATGTCGGTTACAAAAAATGGTCAATACACATCGTTTTTAAATATGAAAGGAACAAAAAAATACATTGTTAACTAACGTTGACTTTCGTTGCGTTACCCAGTGGTTTGTTTTTTGTTTTCATAAATTTTACGCAGTTTTTTCGAGGACTCCATCAAGCCTAGGAGATTTATATTATGACTCAGCATGTTCATCTCTGTGTAGATGATATAACGGCACACAATGTGCACTTTATTTCATATTCCGACTTCAAATAGTTCTGTAGAAATAGTATTTACAAACTATTATGAAAGTAATCTAACTTTTATAATATAGATTAGATCAAATATTACGTTCGTGACAAAATTGGTTCAATAATTTCAAAATGGCAGTGGTTTAAATAAAAAAAATCGCCATAAATTTACATTACGACATAAGTTCACAAATGACATATAGTTAGAAAGAAATTTTAAAATATTTATTGGAAAAACGAAGTACGTTTTAAATTCTGTTTCAACCTATACGATAAAGATACTCTAGGCATCTTTATAAACCAATTCCGTTAATCTTTTTCAAAAAGTACGTTTGATTTTGTATTTTAGTGCATTTACTGACAAAAAGTTTTTAATTTAATAATCAATATTTATTTTTTCGCATATCTCGTAGGTGATTGTAATAAAAATAACCACCAATCAGGTTTCTCTTAGAAGATTCTATGTTATTAATATTACAAAACTAAGTTTAAATTTTTTTATGTACAATTAAGAACTGAATTAGATCTTGCGCAAATGATTTTCGATAATTTAAATGCAAAGTGCATGTCCCTCAAGCACTGTTTTTCATTATAATTTTTCCTTTAAAGTATAAAAAATACACGAAAACAAAATTTCCACGAAACACACTTTTCCAACTGGTGATTGTCATCGGCGTTTTTTACATTAGTAATATAGATACATATAGATACATATTTTACTAAAACAAAACATACGCGAAAAACTTTATCTAGAAAATATAATAGACTAGCGGCCCGGTACGTGCTTCGCTACGTATCAAGTGAAATATTAAAAAAAATTAATTGGAACATCAAATTCATTTATTCAAACAAAAAAATATTTTATTAATTGCTAGCTATTTTAAAACTGAATCCAAAACATTAGGATAAACAATATTTTTTCTTTTTTCATTTTGAGCATGAATAAACAAACGGCTGGGGGTACCGACTCTGGAACAGGCAACATAAAGTTGGCCATGTGAAAAACATGATTCCTCCAAATTCACACCACAAACGTTAAGTGTTTGCTCTTGGGCCTTGTTGATGGACATAAAATATATATAATAATAATAAATAAACGCACAGGATATTGTAATCGTTTGAATTCAAATGGCATATCAGTTGGAATCATAGGGATACGCGGTATCAAGCGAACTTCTCCTTTTGATTTAGCAGTTAAGATCGTAGCTTCAATCAAAATTTGGCAACAACTTTTTCACTGTCAATCTGGTGCCATTACACAGTTTTGGTGGATTAATATTTCGCAATAATATAATCAAAGAACCAACTTTCAGATTCAAGCAATGCGGTGGCATTCCAGCCGGTTCCAATGAATTTAAAAATTTAATTGGATAATTCATTGCCTCATCTTGATTCATAACACCGTCAATTGATTTTTATGTCGTGACTACGAAACGTGTGAAAATTAATGGCATTGATATGAATGTACTTCGGTGCTAAAATGGCGCGTTCTCTCAACCAATCATGATTTCTGTAATTCTGAAGAATATTCGGAAAAACACATTCAATCTATTCATCTATAGATTGCGCAATTGTACAAAAATTGTTCGGTACAGCGATTAATCCGTTGGTACTGTCGATTTGTATTTTGCCATCACCAATTTCTAACAATTGTTTTGAAAACTCATAGGCAGCTGGATCATTTTGTAGGTGAATACGCATATTATTGTTCACTGTCAATTTTTGTACATATCTCCAAAGAACTGATGACTTCAAACAGGCATTTATTTCATCAGCAGGAGTTGATCGAGGAATGACAGGCAATGTTTGTCGAAAATCCCTTACAGTTTTATTTAAGCACCACCAAAAAGCATATTAAAAAACATATTAAAGCACCACCAAAAAGCTGTTGATTACCACGTAAATCTTGCATTGTTTGATTAAATGCTTCTATTGATTTTTTATTCGCCATTGTACACTCATCCCATAAAATAATTGACGTTAATCGCAGAACTTTTTTCATAGCAGAATATCTCAAAATATTGCAAGTTGGGGTTTCAATCACCTGTACATTCAATGGCAATTTTAATGCAGAGTGTGCGGTCCGACCACCTTCTAATAATGTAGCAGCAATTCCCGAAGATGCAAGTGCCAATGCAATTTTCTGTTCCGATCGAATAGTCGCTAAAATCAATGATATAACGAACGTTTTGCCTGTACCACCAGGTGCATCCAAGAAATATAATCCACCTGCATTATTGGAAACGGCATGCATGATTGTGTCATATACATGTTTTTGCTGAATATTTATTTTGGTTATATTCGATTGTACAAATAAACGCATTAGAAATGAATTTCTGCTCACGCTGCAATTCACGATCAAACAAATCATGCATCTCACGATTTGGTGCGGTCATACCCAATTGTACTAATGCTTTATTTACAATCGTTAGAAACATATCTTCAAGTATTATCAAAGCTTCGTTGTACATTTCCAAGGTAATCAACAAATCAGGATTTCTTGCTTGATAACGCATACGTATTAAAATATCTTCTTCCATGTAATGTTTATATTTGTTCCATAATTCAAGTGGATTTGATGGCATACATGTTGATAATATAATGGCAAATAGCATTCGTATTTGTTGTGGATGAGCTGAAGTAGATGTATCTTGAAGTGTTGAATCCCAATGTGCATCATCCTCCAACAACTGCAAGAGTTGACATGCTTCACGATATGTTTGACACAAATGACCGTTGACTGTTCTCAATTCTTGAAATGATTTTGGGCCATTGACGTTAACTAATAACAATCTCAAATAAAAATACTCAGCATTGTTTGGATGTACTGTATATATTCTCCCAATTGCATCTGTTTGGAAAATGCCAGGATACCCATGGACTGCTGTTCCTTGTTTACGTCTTTGAAATTTTTTCGAAGACACATTCCATGTGTAATACTGAGGCACTTCAGAATATAACAAATTTATCGCAAAAGTATCAGTTTCGCATAATTTTAAAAAAGCTGTCAACGTACTCGCTGGTGGTTGTGCTGCTCTTTCCAATACATTTGCTTCATTAAAATAAACACGTTGGCCATTCTCAAGATGCACGGCCAAGTGAACAACCACAGGATGTCTTTCGTGCATTGGAAACGACATAATCCTCCAGACAGCTTCGTTACTGCTAATATAGCGACCCATTTGATACTGAGTAATTTCATCATTTTACATACTTGCAAATATATTTAATGGATTTGACTGAATTACAATGCTCCACATTTATATGAGCATTGAATATTTTCGATAATAATGGACAATACGGAACCACCCAACGATTATCAACTTCAACGTCCTGGTTACGCATTCTAATGGATGCCGTTTTGCCATTATCATTAGGTGATCTAAGTCGATACAACGAATATCCGTCATTGCCCGTTATTGTGTCTGAAGTCAATTGCCTTGGGTATCGTTTCGAACACTTTCCATCAATCATACATGGCGAATTCATATTTAGTTCACCGCATGGACCATGTATCATGTCTTTAACGACAACTTGAAATAACTCAGGATCAACAGTTTGATCAGGAATTTCAGCTGATATAACGTTATCGATTTGATCCGGAGTTATTTTATGTACCAGCCAAATTAATATATGTGTGTGCGGCAATCCCCTTTTTTTGCCATTCGATAGAGTATATATGGCAACGCACCTCTCCAAATACACATAATTTCACAATTAAATCCATAAGTGCTTTCAATTTTTGCCGAAAAACACGTGCTGTAATGTCATGATGATCAGTTGTCGACTGTCCTTCAAATAATTTGTTTTTGATGTCATCCCACTGCGGATTACATGTAAATGTAATGAACAGATCCGGTCGACCGTATTTTCGTACATAAAACATTGCATCTTGTGCATATTCGTTCATATTCCGTGGGCTACCAATATACGAAGATTGCAATATAGTTAAACGTCCGATGTCATTAACATCATTAGTATCATTCGCTATCTTGCAAATGAATATATTCTTCGGATCTTAATTTTGCTTGGTTGAAACGAATAAAATTAAGACGTTCAGTTTCTATTTTGGCATATATATCAACGATGTACTGATGATATAGTTTACCACATCTCAAGATATAATTTTGATCTTGTGGACGAACCATCAATCGATACGAATAAAAATTCATGGCACTAATTTTTTTCTGTACATGTAGACCTGAAAATAAGTGCAAAATGTAGCTTTAGAAATTTATACAAATGATGAAATGTTAACACACTGAAAATAGGTCAATTATTTACCTGTTCGTGGATCAATCATTGGTATATTGATATGGTAGCCATCGTCACCTTTCCAATGCAATATTGGGTATTGTAATGCATCGTAACTACGATGAAGTTCCGAAACACGTTGCAATTGCTCATTTCTGCGATGAAGTACAATATCACGGGATTGAAACTGATCACCAAGAATTACAATTGCAAACTCATCAATTGTCGGTGCATTGAATCGCCTTTCATGCTCTCCAAAAGGTGTTCTATCAGCCCTTATTACGATTTTGTGATTATCAGATGGCATATGATCGAGAGCAATTTTGAACAATTGAACTAATGCGTTATGCTGATGGAAAAACCTTTGTAGCTCACGAATAATTTCTTGTCTTGTATTCAAAACAATTGCACAACGTTGATCCAATTCACGATTTTCATCACCAATAAAATAAATTTGCAAAAATTTATGATCAGCGTCGGGGTATGGCAATAACGAACCAGCTTAATGATAAATCTGGCCCTGAATCTGTAACATGTATACAATTTTAGGTAGATTTTTATCATAATTTTAGGTAGATGTTGTATCATAATTTTTAAAACTATCGAATACTTTATGATTCAGATTGATATAAACATGGGACAATCCTGTTGAAGTATTTACCTTAAACGTCCGCATAAAATTATCTCTAATAATTTTAGTAGCACCAAAAGAAGTCATTTGAAATGTCGAATTGTATTGTTGAATATGACTCAAAAAGTGCTTCGACTTTTGAGATGTCCCAAAAATTAATGAATGCAATGGTTTGGTGGAGTTTCTAATGCTGGCAATCTCACTTTGCCAGTAGCACAACACATGCCGGGCGTTTCACCTGGAAAGTTAGCCGCATCACAATGTTGATATATTGTGTCCATTATTCCAATGTATCCGTACATACTATAATCAATCTGACTGTTGTAATTAAAAGCAGCACGCATCATTTCAGCCAAAACAGCATGACGTATTCGTGATCGCCGTGCAAGATTCAGTACAGGTACAGGGTCAACAGATCTATTTCGTGCATTACGTTCACGCTGCGATGTATTATCTGCAGTCTGTGATCGTCTTAGTAATGCCACATCATTTGCATTACGCGTTCGGCGACCTATATTTGCTCGTCTTGCTCGTGACATATTTCCTTCAATTAAAAAAGAATAAATAAAATTAAAAAAATAATTGCTGCATTAATAGTGGTACACAATATGTTTTTTCAAATAAAGAAACACACATGCATACATGTAATTCACTTCAACAGTTCAAAACTTACCCTTTGTGTAAATGCGTTTGACAATTTAATTCATAGTACATTTGAACAAAGCAATAATTATCGCTGACAATTTGCTTTAATCGAACCACGTCCAAAATGAAATGACCGCATGAATGACATAACATGCTTTCACTGTCAACACTGAAAAAAGTTTCAATTTGACAGCACAATCCCCATATGAAAAAAGATTCAATTTGACAGCAAAATCCCCATTTACAAAATGATCCGCCATTTATTGAATTCATTTGTTACAAAAAATGTGATAAATGAAGAACCACTCTACCGATTTTGTGCAAAATTCACATAAACTATCTACTAAATAGTCCGAACAAAGTCTAAACATTTGGTTTGGATAGGTGAGCCCATTCTTGAGTTATAAAATTACAACGAAAAGTGACATTGATTTATATATATATATATATAGATTATAACTGATAAACTAGGACCTTTTAAACAAACGTTTATGCCTCCCGTGGTCCGGAAAAATTTCGAACATTTACACAAACGTTTTTGTTAGGATAATGTGTGGCTCAGCATATCCATTCATATTTACCTTTATCAAGTCAGTTCACGTAGTATTGGTTTCTTAATAGTAATTTGAATTTCATAAATCAAAAGAAATAATTGCTTGTCATCAAAACATACTGGTTATTAATAATTTGTGGGAGATTTATTATGGGATTAGAAACAATTCATCTTTTTTTCCTTAGTGTACAATTTTTTTTTATAGAAAAGCAAATATCCGGTGAAGGGAATATAAGGTTTTTAAAATAATAGGGCTTGTTAAGATTTTATTAATGGTTTTTAAATATTCAAAATTTTAGTAAAAAATAATTATAATGGTGGTGAGTGCTGTATTAAGAAAGGAAGACAAATTTCTCTTTTATGACGAGCAATTTTTTAAAAACGGCGTATGATAGTATTTGCTTGGATCAAAGTCGAATTGAAAACATGGATAGATGATTCTGGTATGTCTTTATTTCGACATTACGTCAGAAAAAGTTGTCAGAAATTGGAGAAATTTCTTTAATTGTAGGCATAAGAAAAGTTTGAAATATTTAAAAGTTTTACTTACTAAACTTCCAAAATGGAAATTCTCTCCATAAATTTCAGAAACTCGATAAGAGCCAATGAATATTTATTTAATTCGAAAACTTACGCGAAAGCAAAGCTGATTTCGGGAAACATTAAAAATTTATTAAAGTAGACTAATTAACCACTTGTCTTGGCCCTGAAACTTGGCCACTCACAAAAAGTCTAAAATTTTTTTGAACTTTTTAAATTTAACTAATTTTTAATTATATAAACTTTACCAAATTATTAAATATAATAGAGATACCATATATATTTATGTTATTAGAATGGAAGAAGGCACTCTTCAATAATTCATATAAATATATTCCCTGATAAGATTTTATTTATGGTTTATATCATTCACATCAACGTGACTATAAGGTAACGTAGCAACTAAACAATGGACTGTAGCAATTAAATAAATATTTGTGGATATTATCGATATGCTGACATATGAGCTTTAAAAGTAACATATGAGCTTTAAATAAAAGTTTTTTTAATATTTAAAAACTAACGTATGAGCTTCAAATAAAAGTTTATTGAATATTTAAAAATGCCCATCAAGTGTAACTTCCACTATAAGGGTTGCGTACATATTCGGACACTTATAAACATTTAAGAGTTCATAGTATTTCTGTTGAACTATCTGCAAACATTAATTTTGTACAACGGTAATACATTATCTTTAACAGTTGTAAAACATGGTGCACATTTAAATAATATTATTTCCCACCATATAAATATATTGCTGAGTTCATCTGTCACACACATAATAAATACATATTTTAAAATACAAAATTATTTTTGTAATTGATTTAAGTCACCTGTACAAAGTTTCTATGAAGTTTTTGAGGATTCAATTACATGTCATAAGTTGGTTGACTATTACTTGTAAACTAGTAGAGTCTACTTAGTTGTGATAATTTTCTTTTTAATTTCGTTTTATATTATAATATTCTGAATAATTTCAGATATTCAAAAATAGCTGTTTAGCTGGTAGAAGGAATTGACACGTAACTCTTAACAAAAATGACCATTTTAAAGCTCAATATTTGGTAAAACGATCCCTGTATCGGAAAAGTGTTCGTGATTTTTGAAAAACTTATTCGAAGATATTCTAAACATTGGGTTCAAGAAAAAAAATCATTATTATCTAATAATTTTGTAAGCTTTATAAACATGTATAACCATGGTGAATTTCAGCTTTATAGCACTAATAGTGAGCGAGTAATACGGTTGTCACATACAAACGGTAGGCAGACAAAGGGATATGGCGAAACTATAAGGTCCCTAATTTGGCTAAAGACCTTAAAAACTGATCGTAAATTCAGTTGGAATTTTAAGTACAGACTTGAAATTAATAATATTTCACTTTTTGTGACTCTCAAAGCCATTTAAACACAATTTTACCCAAGTAATTGTAATGTTGTTTAAAAGTGAGAAGTTTCATTATTTGAAAATTAATAAAACCCGTTCAGGTCAACCCTCATCGTGGACTCCATTATGAATAAAATAAATTTAAGTGTTTTGAACTTAATGTTTTTAATAGTTTTTTTACATCTATAACAGATGTGGACAAGCAAATTATATTGTCCTAATAAATTTCAAGTCCATAGCACTAGTAGCTGCTGAGAAAAATAGCCGTGACATCAAACAGACATATACCGAAGTTATCAAAAAGGTTTGGTTTTACTTTTTAGGCACGAACATCTGAAAATTAGAAAATTAATGTTCAAAAAATAAACTAAAAATAAATTATAAATTTATCCATTTACGTAAACTACGAATATATGTGGTCATACTCCATAAATAAGGGACTGGCGTTAAGTTTGATGCGATGCTTTGTAATCGCTGGTTTACTGTAATTGGATTGAAAGTTCCAAAGATCAAAACTTATATTAAAACGAGTTGGAAAGTGAATCATGTTTAAATAATTATCAATAGAGAGAAATAGAACGTTTTTAAAAACCACGTGTATTAAATGCACTGCTGGGAAGGGAATATTAAGTCGTTGAATATAAAGTTCTCTTATGTTATGAATTACCCACAGCTATTCGGTATTGCAAAACGTGGAATTTAAGTTGGAGCGTTAGATTTATGATCGTACTCATACAGAATTTTGTAATACATATTATTAATATGTCCCTACTGGATGTTTAGAGATTATATTTTATACTCAATTACTTTGAGAATGATTCATAATACCTTGATATGAAAAATAGGAAAAAATGTATATAAAGAGCTTAGGTCGTAGATATTATTGTTTTTTTCTTTAAGATTTTAAGTTAAATGTAGAAAAATGTTATATTCGGGATTAAAGAAGACGAAAAGTATTACAAGTAAAATTCAAATGATCGTCTTTATCTTTATCTCTATCTCTATCTCTATCTCTATCTCTATCTCTATCTCTATCTCTATCTCTATCTCTATCTCTATCTCTATCTCTATCTCTATCTCTATCTCTATCTCTATCTCTATCTCTATCTCTATCTCTACCTCTATCTCTATCTCTATCTCTATCTCTATCTCTATCTCTATCTCTATCTCTATCTCTATCTCTATCTCTATCTCTATCTCTATCTCTATCTCTATCTCTATCTCTATCTCTATCTCTATCTCTATCTCTATCTCTATCTCTATCTCTATCTCTATCTCTATCTCTATCTCTATCTCTATCTCTATCTCTATCTCTATCTCTATCTCTATCTCTATCTCTATCTCTATCTCTATCTCTATCTCTATCTCTATCTCTATCTCTATCTCTATCTCTATCTCTATCTCTATTTCTGTCTCTATCTCTGTCTCTATCTCTGTCTCTGTGTCTGTCTCTGTCTCTGTCTCTATCTCTGTCGCTGTCTCGGTCTCTGTCTCTGTCTCTGTCTCGGTCTCTGTCTCTATCTCTGCCTCTGTCTCTGTCTCTGTCTCTGTCTCTGTCTCTGTCTCTGTCTCTGTCTCTGTCTTTGTCTTTATCTTTGTCTTTGTATTTGTCTTTGTCTTTGTCTTCATATATATGTTTATCTTTATGTTTATTTTTGATTATATAGCGTTCGTACTCATTTCAAAGTCAGATGCCTCTGATATATGAACGGATGGACACGACAATATAATTTGATCCAAATTCTTCATGATCTCAATAAATCCAAGTTATTCGCTTTACTGTAAATTTTTTGTATTAGACTACATTACGAACTGATTCCGAATTTTGTCGACATGGTATCGCATTCTATGCGTTAATATAGCATTACTTTCCACAAGTATTTTCCTTAATTCCGTAGTAAATCGAACCTTTATATTGGGAAGTCATCGCCAATAATGGAATTGAAGAGATGTTTTAAAATACTTTTTTCTAGTGTAGTAATTTTTTGTCTATTGTCTTTCTAACTTAACTTTGATACCTGATCTTTCTTATAGCTTTGGAAAAATATGTTTTCTTAGACAATATAGGTGATATTTTGTTAATTGTGGTTTTGTTTTAACATTCGTAATTTTTCATTATGTTTACATTAATTTATCTATAATTATGATCTAAAATCCACCAATATATATTAATACTTGTCGGCTTATATTAGCAATCCAGTTATTACATCAACGAACTTTTGCATTATGTATTGCATTTATTGTAACAAATCTGTCAAATGCATGCAATTTTTCTATATTATTTTCTATGTGAGACTCAATATCGTGTCTTGTGAGATCCAACCGTCCCTTGCAGAAGGTGTGCAATGGTCCATAATTTACATGATGGGACACATAAACTCTCAATTTTTAACTCCATCAGCAGGCAGCAGTGCTGTAAGAATGATAGTAAAATCGTATGAGTTCAAGTCCAAGTAGGTAAGCGTTCTCAAAGAGACAGACAGAAAGCACTTCTTGATAACGCTTACCTTTTTGGACTTGTGGGTAAATTTATAGTCTCAATATTTTATTGAAGTAAAGTTATTATAACACAGGAAATATTTTCTCTTCTTTTAAGAATATTTGAACCTGTAACTGTTTAGTCACGGTTAGTGTGATTATAACATCAAGCTAGATACCAATATTTAAAAACGCTTGACAGCATTCCTGCCAATTTTAGCACGTTCTGCCGTGCAAAACCTTATTTACTGGGAGCAACTTGGTGTGAATTTAAATTTCTTTCGTATTTGCGCTACCTCTAAGCTCCAAACATAAATTTTGCAATTTTTTATCAAACGTAGAATTTTATCTCACACACAAAGACAAAATTATCTTGAATACTAAATACAAAAATAAAAAAAATCATTACACTGAATATAATTCATTCGAAAAAAGATGATTTAATATGGCAATCGCCAAATACGACTTCAGAAGCTAAGTAGTAATTAATTTTACTCTAGGTGAATTATAAGTCACGGTTTAAAATTACAAACTAATTATAAATGAATTAGATTTGCGTGGAAACTTCGAACTTAAAAAACCGTTACATTTTTGTAAGTTACAACTTCAAATTCTAGTCCTACGTAACTGCCAAGTTACACAATATTTTTTAACAAGAGATGTGCAGACTTGAAGTTATTCCCGAACGGAAATGTCAGAGTCAATAAGAGGTCGTAGACATCTCTCTACATGAGATTTCAGTTTCATATTTTTATGTCCAAAGTTTTGGCTCTGGTTTCTATGTTTTGTTTTTTATGGGTTCTATTGTATGACATGAAATAAAAAAGGTGTCAGTATGAAATATGCTTATTTGGTGTAAACAGACGATATATATAAAATAAACGCTCGAATAAAAAAAGTAAATACTTTTTTCCAATAAATATGGATTGAAAAATAAATTTGAATATTAAAACTGAAGTAAAAGATTCATATAGCTGTTCTAATTAATACAAATTTCCCAAGCAAATGTAGCGTTGCTTTAGTCCTTTTTTATAAACGATGTGAATTTTTTTTCTAATTCTACACAATACTTTATATTTTTCCTTACTTTGTGCTAATTTTTGGGTTCGTTTTAAGTCATGATTTTTCATAGTAAACAAGATATTTTAATTTAGTACTTTTTTATTATACGCGCAAATTTTTTTAAGTAAATAAACAAATAGATTGAAACTGTAATGAAAGTTTTTAAAAATGTAAATTTTTCTTTAAGTGCTTTTGATCACAACGTATCTGTAAAAATGTTGATTCAATCCAGTAATATACATGCACACAAGCACGTAGATCCGCACACATGCATATCCGCACGGCCGACCGCACACTCGCACGCACGCATGCATGCATGCATGCTCACACACTCATACACTGTTAATGCACTGACTCGCGCACTGCACGCATTCTCACACATACGCGCGCTCTTGCGTGTGCACTTTCAAATCCCACCGAATCTTACTCTTGAAAAAATATCTCACGTTTTCTTGAAGTATTGCATTAATTCATGTACATGCCATTCAATGGCTACACGTCTTAACAACATGACGGCTCATCGCAGCGTTCCTGAAACACGCACCGCTAACGTACGCATCGACAGCAAACAAACTGCACGTGTCAAGGCACGTGCGGTGGTGCACCCGCTACCTTTTACCTAATTGCTTGTTGCTAAATAAAGTAACTATATTAATAACGTAATTATATTTGGACGTGGAGGTAAGAAAAACTGTATAGAATTCTATGTTATATTTGGAAAGATGAAACCTTACGGAAATATTAGGGTGTTTTTGATATTAATGCCGCGTGAGATGCCATTCAATAGGCGGTTAAGGGCAGCTGAAAAATATTACATTTTTCAGTAATTAGTCATTGAATACGTCGCCATTCTATGGAAGGCGGTCACGTTATTAAATACATGTTTATTTACAGATATACTATTTTTAAATATAAAGATGCAAGTTTGATTTTAAAGAGACCTTTGCTAGTATGGGCTTTAGTTCTTCTAAATTGCGATAGGCTAATGAGAATACGATTCTAGTAAATTACTTAAACAATAAATGAAAATAGTCGAGTGCTTGTCCGAGAATGTACGAAATAGGGTTATGTCGTTCTTTATATTTGTTGAAATTGTTGATGTAAATTATTACAAATAATTTCAGTCTATAGTACTAATCCAATGCTAATATTTAAATTTTTTAAAGAAAATTTCTTTTTTCAGATTTTTTAAAGAAAAATTAGAGAAGGGGAGGGAAGTTTATATTGCGCATAAATAAAATAAAATATGACATATCTACTTGTAACATAGTGGATGAATCATAGATCTAGAATTAAGGGAAAAAGTAGAAAGCGTTACATAGTAATAGAGAGATGTGACAAATTTATTAAGAATGCTTTTTTTACAAAGAAATCCTTTCATCTCGGAACACAATTCTAAACCATTGTGGGTCGTTTTTTTCCGAAAAATGTGCAATATAAAACAACGAACCATATTTCAAATTTTAACATTGATTTTAAAAAAAAAATCATAGATGGCGTTACAGGTAAGTTATATTGGGCCAACGAAATATTTATACTGAAAAATACGCGAGTCTGATACGCTTCTACTATACGTATGCTAAAACGTTAATAATAGGCAAGGTTAACATGACCTTCGCTCAAGAATGACATGCATTTTTTATTTTAATTTATGTACGCTACTAGAGACGCTATTTTACAAATTCGCGCACCAAAACCCATTTGTGGCCTATTCTCACTTCCGCAGCACTATTACAGTAAAATATTTTCATGACATTGCCCGACTTGAGTTTCACTTGATATAAAAAAAACACTTCGAAAATGGGCGATGTCGTAAACTGTTTCCGAATGGTTATTCAGGAACAATGCCATAGAATGTTAGCGCTTATTCTTAAAAATATTTCACTACAGTAAATGGGAGTTTTATTGAACAGTAATTATATACGACATTTGTAAAAGTAAGTGATATAAAATTAGCATATTCCATCGATATGAGTAGAATCACAAAAATACTGGGTGTCCCATAAGTCTTTTTCAATTTGTTTCACCTACTGCTCAAACGCAGCATACGGCAGGGGGCAGGGGTTATACCGATAGCTAGTCCCTTCCTTGGGAATTTAGTCGCTATGGACGCTTCACAGGAGCCGAGCGTGTGTGCTGCGTATGTGAGTTTTAAAAAACAATAATTCTGCAATTATTGTAAAGCGAAAATATTGTATTTTGCATCAATTACGTCACATAAATGAACCACCGAGTACTCAGCTCATCAAAACATGGGCGCAGAGATTAGAAGAGACTGGTTCGACAATAAGCAAACTTCTGACGGTGGCTAAGGTCATCAAGAAACAAGACAAAAAAAACGAGGCGACATGAACTGGCCTCCACGTAGGTCAGATCTGGCATCGATGGACTTCTTTTTATGAGGCTACCCTAAATAAAAGGTATGCAGGTACAACCTCACCTTTCTGGACCTATTAAAAGAAAATATTCGAGGAAAAATGGCAGCGATCACAAAGAATACGTGCTGGACAGTATTCAGGAATTTTGCATCCTGTTTAGAGGTGTGCCAGTAAAATAAAGAAACACATACGGACGATACTATTTTTAAGAAATGAATTATCAAGGAATGTACTTCAATACAAAAATATACTTTTTTCATTAATCTAATACATTATTTTATTATTGATTTTTTATTTTGATAAAGTCTTATGGGTCACCCAGAAAAAATGTAAACAGGCTATGTAAATATATCTTGGAAACCACGAAAGCAATTCTGTAGATTAATATTGACGTTTTCTTTCAGGAATATGAAAGTTTGATAGATAGCCAATTTAACGAATTGCTTAGAATTTCCGTTGAAACTAAAATTGTCACAATTGGTTCCGATAGTATCCTTCATACTGTATAGAAGCTCTTAATGTTAATATAACAGTTTGCAGAAACATCAAAAAAACATTAAAAAACACGGGATAGGACATTCACTACAAGGTGAGATACTAAATTAACCTGAGTCTTTCATTATTTCTCAAAAACAAATATTTATTTTAGACTTTTCAGCATTCATTTAGGCTTTATTTTAGTTGGATCTATTTTAATTGTGAAAATAAAAATTACAGGTAAACGGAAAAGTAATTGGACGTATGATAATATTTTTTTAGAATTACAGTATTCTATAGATAACTGCATCGTTGTGCAGCTGCAATTTAACGGAATTTAATAAAGCTTTATATTAGTCCTACATTACGAAGATACCTAGAAGGAATTTTAGAGGGAATAAAAGGAAATAACCACACGGGTATCTCCTTTTTCCCCATAAAATATTGTTGGTGATAACATTAATTAAGATATTCATTACCACAACGTAATTCTTTTAATAAACTAGCTCAATTTTTTGGAATATGAAGTCTCAGGGAATGAGGCAGTTTTATCGTACTAGTTACTCGAGCAATTGCTCGAGTAACTAGTACGATTAAAGTCAATTAGCAGTTAGTTTTTTGGTAACTTCAGGTTAAAAACTGCCTCAACTTCTCTGTAGTGTAACAATTTCAGCTACCATATTATAGAGGGAATTTATAAAATTATATACGTTGCAGAAAGAGACTACCTTAGTATTAAGTCTCCCTATAGAACAATAACAGTTATTATTATTATAACTCTTATTGTTTTTAGATAATAATTATAAAGTTTGACTTTCATAACACAGTAACAAACGCAAAGCATAACCAATGGTGTAGGTTTACTTTAAAATATAGGAAAGTTTGTAACATATTTTACAATAAAACACATATTTTTTTAGTTACATCTTAACACATCTCCAATTAATTAATAGATTTGGATGAAATTTTATTTATTTTTTTTCAATTTCATAAAGAGTACTAATATAATTACGCTCATATTTATAAATTCGTACATTTTCATCATTTTTCGGCGAAAACTTTAAGGTGATTCATTTCATATTAGCGCCGCGTTCTTTATTACTTAAAAAAAAAACAAATGCGCTGAAGAGCGTGCTCGAAACAAGGCTTTAGAAAATTGTATATTTTTGAAGGCGAACTTGGTGGCAAACTAATTTTGCTAATGGCGTGCTGCCATTCTTATCGAGACTGAACTAAAGTGGTATACATTTTAGTTCGGAGATGGTTTAAGCATTAACACGTAATTGGGTTAACAATTCACTCCTTATCGATGCGCTGTTTTTTTGATCTTTCACGGTTTCGTTTTGTCTAAAATTTATATCAAAAGCTAACATATTTTTACGTTCATAAAATGTAATATCCATCTGTTCGCTTATAAATCGGGGTTTACTGCATGGATTTTGAAATCGGGGTATTTTGCTGGACTGTGGCGAAATGAAAAGGAGAGTGATATTTTTGTCAGCTGTTTATGTGTGTATATCCGTTTCATTATCCCCTCCCATAGCTACAATGGTTCGATTAATTTTGATAAGTGGTGTATCGTTATATTTCTCTTTACGTTGTAAGTAGTACTGACAGCATGGGATTTATAAAAAAGATTTTATACGTCATATTATAAGGTAGAAAAAAGTTAATATTTTAAAAGTTATTTTAAGTAGTGTATCAAATTTAAGAGCTCAAAAATATATTCGAATATACGTCATGCTTACTTTAAACTTAACAGTTAACATTATAATGAATTTTAAAATAAACGGACCGATCACTTTTAATATGAAATTGCGATATTTCATTTCTTTTACAACAATAAAGAATAATTTAATAATTTAATGTTAAATTAAGTGAATCTATTATACATAATATTCCTAATTTAGGCGTAACTTTAATGTTTCCTAAGAAGCGCTGATGAAGTGTGTAATGAGTGAGTATTATTTAAGTTGCGTTGGGGCAGTGCATCTTATTGTCTCTTATATAAAAACACTGTATATTTTTATTCGACCATAACTCGATATAATTTTTTTCATTGGCATTGTTATTGGAGAAGAAATTTATTATTACAAAATTAAATTACTTTTTCATTTAAATCAACCAGAAGTACATTTGCAAGATTTTACCGTAATTCTGACTAACCTGAACATAACAAAATTTTGAAAAAAAAAAATATAAATCAAGTTAAAAGAGAATATATAATGACAGGGGGAACTTGTTCGACGTCTTCCAAAGAAATATTGCATAAATTTAAGTAATAAGATGATGGTATGTGATATATCAGTACCCGTAAAACATAAAGTTATGATAGATTACTATTACTCATAGTATTTAGATAGCGGAAATCATATAGTATATTCCTATGTACGTCTAATTTTGAAGGTATCACCTATAACTTTTTTAACTACCTTCAGTTTACGCATATTTGTAAAAGTTAAGGTATTGGCGAAATCTGTTTATTTGATCTTAGTACTTTTGTGATTTTGTAATGTATGAGACTAATTGTGTGATTTTTTTCAGATGAATCCCAAAAAGTGGTTCAGCGTAAAATATCATCAAATCAGTATTACTACGTATTTGGAGGGTACATTTCCAAAAATATCTGAGAAAGCATGAAATGTGTATTTCCATATTTTTGATATACAAAATATATCAATGTGACATGTGACATGTATTTCACAGCTGTTTTATGTATCATGCTCTGCTACACTTCCGTCTTGGCAGAATGGAAATAAAACATTCATGATATTTACAGTAACGACATTCTGGCGTGAATCTAGTAATAATTTATGATTGGTACTATTTTCTGGTGGATATACGTGGTCTTTTAAAGAAAATCAATCCTAATATAAATTCAATATCGAAGCCAATAATTCACAGTTAAGACATGCCGTCTCCTTTGCCTCCTAACACACACTGCAGAGCTCGATATGCTGACTGATGAAAGTGACGATGTTAGTCATTCAAGCTTATAATCTAGATCAAGAGATTTTACTTTCTTCAAGTTTATCAAACTATGCGCATTTCATTGAACAACAGGAATTAAATTATGTGGGCTTGTTTGTGAGATAGGCTGAATTATTTGCTCGCAAGAGTGGAATATGTTGGCATCGGATAGAAAAATATTTTTACATTGGAAAGGAAATAAAAACATGGCTTATCTTATTCGAATGCTGAAAACTTATGTTTCTATAACTCTACAAAACAAATAACTGGCGTTTGTTCATTGATATCTCGTAAACAAATCTGAGGGAAGTTTTACTTTACAATGGCAATCAGTGAATACCAATCGTTTATTTTTAAAAGGAACATATGAAAATATGAAACCAATATAAAATACAATATTGGTTAATGTGTGTTGATATGAAAGTAACATATAAGTTACTTGGTTTGCAGGATGGATTTACTAAGTAAGTTTTCTTCTGTTTTCGTACATGGAGCAGGATGGATTCACTAAGTAAGTTTTCTTCTGTTTGCAGGATGGATTCACTAAGTAAGTTTTCTCCTGTTTTCTTTTGGTAGCAGTAGCTCTGTTGCCATAAATATAAAGAAACAATTACAATAAGCACTATTTGATAAAATTTTGGCCAAAATAAACAGAATTTGTACGTGGCAAATCGTTTGAAATACTTTCATTTAATGACTGACGTTATTTTATATCTACTGTATATAAAGTTCTTAATAAAGTAGTTTTTGAAGGCAATGAATGAAATCGTGAAGAATTTGTAAAACTGTATTGAAGAGACAATTTTTGTGATATTAAGGAACGAAAAGTTTATAGAAGGTACATTTATTGGACCAATATTACGTCTATTCATTGTGAATCAAAACGCCTTGTAAAAGCTAAAGGAAAAAGTGCTAGATGCAGGAAAATCGCTCAAGGCTGTTATAAAAGACTTTTTAGGGAATCTCCGGTCCGAAAATTCTCACTAAGAGCAGTGAAAAGTTTGTTATATGCATACCACAAGATGGGAAGCAGAATGCCCTTAAAAATTTATTTTCTTTATTTCCATTTCGAATCTTGGAGCCGTGAGTGATGAACAGCTAGAGAGATTTCATCAAGATAAAAAGGCTTGAGGAGCAAAATCAAGGTCACTGGAATACAGCTATGTTAGGCGAATACTACTAAGGTCTGAAGAGGGATCTATCTCAATATATAAAAGAAAGTGTTAAAAATATATGTGCGTGTGTTTTGAGTACAATATTCATTTTCAACTTTATATTTTATATTTTATGCTGTAATATATAGAAAATAATTTTTGTCAACGGTTTCTCAAAATAGTTTTCAATAAAATTTAAATATCTATATACTGAGTGTTTATTTTTTCGTGTTACCTATACCTAAAAATGGTATGTTTTAGAAAAATTAAATACAAATATTTTCTTGTAACGTGACTGGTATAAAGAAATAAGTACGAACTTTTGAAGGTCTTTAATTTTATTTTTCTTGCTAGTAACGAATGTTATGTATATTACGTATATAAAATACTGGGTTCAAGCCTCTGTCAGATAGTCATGAGAAACGACTTGCAATTATTAAAAGACTTTATATCCTTTACGCGAACGCGCCTTACATTTTACTTTATCTGTAGATTACTTTGATGATTATTTTGGTCTTAAACAAGAAAGCTTGGGAAATCATTTTTTGTATCATAATTATATTATACGGAAGCTTTTATGTTACAATTATACTTCAGCTACGACAACATTTACGCTTATATTTTTATTTCCACAAGCACTGGTTAATTCTAGTTATCTTTAAACGATTTTGTTAGTATTTAAACTTGTTAATACTTTAATATTATAATTTTAACTATTTTATAAGAAGCAAATATGGAAATGATTAAGTATGAATATCGAGAATCGTTTCAACAAGGGGTCTTCCTAATACAGTTGTATAATAAGTTCCACGTTACAAAAGTGAAAATCTACAATGTTTAAGGAAAAATAAGTTGGAAATAGAAAGAAAGAATATCGCTTAATGCACACGTAGTACAGGAAGAATATAGTTTGTAATAAATCAATTGTGAAACTTGCGTTGGTGGAATCAGATTTTAACTTATTTTGAGGTATACATTGAGTTTTGATGGATTGCAAATAACTTCTATTACGTAGTAAATAACTTCCGATAGTCCTTTAAAACTTATATTTTCGCAATGGGTATACGACTAAACATTCAGTTATAAACGAAGGCCGACGCTCAAATCAATGACCTCATTGAATCATGTAAATGGTACCTTCGCACTGAAAGGCTCCATTTACATGATTGGCATTCAATGGTATAATTAAGTACGAAGTAAATTTACTATGACACTTTTCAATATATAACCATCCTTTTTTATATAATACAATCCTTCATAAAGTTACGTACTTCCAAGTCTAGAACCAAAATTAGTTGAACAACCAACTCTATAATATAACATTTGGGTAATATTATATATATTATATTATTATTTGATTATATGAAAGTGTTTTCTTTTCAATGAAAAATAAAAATTGATATTAGCGAAATATTATTTATTTATTTAATATTATTTAATTTCAAAGAAAAAAATAACTATTATATAATTTGACGCCGATGCAGAAGGTTATTAAGATACAATTTGCGTTTTATTCATACCTAAATACTTGAAATAACTTTAAAACTGATAAAAAATAGAACAGTAAAAAACAACTAAAACATAAACAATAATTAACTTAAATCTGGATGAGTACCTATTATAACCACGCTCCAAATTATGTATGGACCTTTAACCTCAATTCTGTGATCGTCAATTGGACATGGGTCGAAATGCGGTATCACCTTCGGTACTGGGTTAAGTTACACAGAAAAAACGCTTTCTAATAAGCATGTGTATACTAAGTATACAATAGGGAATATTTTTTCGATTGAAAGATTAAATCAAAACCTATCAAGGGCGAAAAGAACTCGCACGTCGAGAATTTCGTATCCCTTCGTATTTTGAATGACAATGATAAAATTCAAAAACTCTAAGCCTATAGTACTGATGACAATGATGCTGTAGCTACGTTATTCCATGATTATTTTTTGTATGTTTTCCAAAAAAATTGTAAACTTTAACCATTTTTGTATACGCTTCGTGTCCATTACATCGAACTTTGTCGTAATTTTACGTTTGGACATAAGAGAGTATAAAATATTTAAAATTAGGCTTTACAAACGGTTAAACACATAAATCTAACGATACGATCATATTGATACGAAATCTTGCAAGTATGGCCAGGTTTATGAAAATATCGATGCATAGATATGGAAGTATCCAACCTTGTTTAAGATACACATAAGGAGAGAGATGGATAATTAAATTATTTATTAATACGTGTTGTCCGATAAGATGACTAAAAATAAATTGTTAAATCATATTTCTCAAAGTTGTATGTAAATAAATCATTTATAGGTTAAACAATATTACACAATTAAAAGTCCATTAATGAACAAAGCTTTAAACATTTTAGGAAAATCTCACCGCATATATAATACAATAGCAAATATGTTTCTTCAAAGTTAATTTAAAAAAACGTGGTCTTATATGAAAAATTGACAAAGCCTGTCCCTCCAAAGCCACCTACACTTCACTGGTCATCATCCGGTCGGGCAATAAGTGAGCATTCCGTGAGAACATTGAAGCTATGTGCATACAATGAAAGTGCGCTATACGTATTACTTTATCTGCAGACGGCAACAGCACAATTATTTTAGCCTTAAATAAGAAAGCTTGGGAAATCTTTTTTGCATCACAATTGTATTATACGGAAGCTTTTATGTTACAATTATATCTTAGCTATCGTAAACTTTATGCTTATATCTTTAATTCAATAAGGGCTAGTTAATTCCAGTTACCTCCAAACGACTTTGTTAGTATTTGAAAATAGATCAAAGAAATAAGTTTTCAGAGTAAAAAAAATATAGCAGAACTTGTAGACTATAAGGGTGCTTTGAATTTTGTGGTTTAGAACAAAAACTATTAAATTTTAATTAAAAGTTCGAAAAACCATTGTAAATATCTTTTTAGAAGTGGCACTTTAGTTTCATAGTTTTACTTTCGAAGTCTTCATCTGTAATTTTTATGGCCTGTTTGAGTGAGCATGACAAATTATGTAAGTAGTATTTCTTTTAGCCCCTAGTATTTCTTTTAAATCTTGATTCGAGCTCATTCACATTTAACTTACAAAAATATTGTATTATAATTTAAAAATTAGCTAAATAAGTCGTTTATGGAGCAACTATTATGTTGTGATTGAGAATATATTTTGTGTAACTATTCACTTACAATTTTATTTGGAAAACTTTGATATTTTCTGTTATTCTTATATTACATAAGCAACATAATTTTTTTTTATAATATTTTGTTACAATTTCCGGTGGATAAATCTTTTTTATTTTAAAATTTTGATTAGACGAAAATCAGATTATTTTCGTCTAATCAAAATTTAATCAGAATTAGAATAAAATCAGCATCTCATTCAAAGAAATCGAAATCGCACGTACAACTCTATGTTATCATAGGGTTGTACATATTAATTTGAATAGAAATTCATTATATACCTTCACATGCTATATCTCGATTCAAAAGTTTCAAGATTTTCTTATAAAAACTTGGAAATTTTCTAGTTATTTCATTTTTGTCGTGCTTTGTATAAACTTTCTGTATTTAACATATTATTTTTATAGAAAGCTTTATCAATATACCTAGAACTCTTTCACAATTTGAATTTTAATTAGATATATAATAAATTGTTGATCAAAACAGGTCAACATCTTATTCAGGCAAGGGAGTTTTAGATTCTTACAAAAAGCGATCATATTTTTCATTGCCTCCATGGGTGCAAGAATAAAATACGCCATTTATTCCAATACGAATTGATAATTAACGTAAACTGCGATTTATTCATAAAAGGCAAAACTAAATGTAACTACCTTCTTAACAGCAGCAACGGTGAATTTAGGTGATGGCTTATGGGAGTCATGAATCTTGAAGCAAGATGAATTCCAGAACGGTAATGGAATCTCTATTATTTCTTTTGATTTAAGATTAAAGTTTATAATGACAACTAACTTTTGCCCGCGGCATCGCCCGCGTGTATGTTGGAAAACGACATCGTTTCCTATAATCATCCCACGGAATGTAACCTGGGTATAAAATGTAGATATTCTTTAAACTGATTCACGTCATGTCTACATGTCGTCGGTCTAATTATCAAAACTTTACGGGATAAAAAGCATACTTTTTTCATCTCTGGGACGTCTGCTCTCACGCGTCTGCCCACATTCGGGTTGTGCACTTGGCGATAGCGCGTGACTTTGCCTTGCCCGCTCCTCCGCACCGCTCCACGCGCCACCCGCGCCGCCGAATCATTAATAGTATTTATACCTGACCATTTTGGTTAAAATGGCTTCCACATAAAATGTAGAGAAATGCTCTCTGGTACTTGTTATTAGAATTGTTTAAGAGAAACCATCCCACTTTACATTATCTTTGTGTATCTTTAACGGTTTAGGCAGTGCAAGCTAAAACTGTTACAGGACAGGTATTTTATCGACTTATTTGATTCTTTTTGTTATATAATAGCCAAATCATACCATATCCCTATCAATTGTAGTCTATGTATTATTCTGATATATAAGCTATATTACTATAAAGTTTTATCAAAATATGTTCAGTAGTTTTTGCGTGAAAGAGCAACAAACAATCATCCACACATCCTCGCAAACTTTCGCATTTTTAATATTAATAGGATAACATTTAATGTTATTTATGTACTTTATTATACAAATTTCCTCAAAAAAAAAGGATTGATAATCATCAAGATTATCATAAAAAACATGCAATGCAGTTTTATTCAATCATGTTGCTGTTGCCCATTTTAAAATAAAATAATCGCCATTTAAATGAACGGCCAAACTAAAATTTCGCAATAAGTAATCATTAAAATGATTCAATTTTAAATCAATAATATTACCTTTATTATTTATACTTTCTACGTTGGAAAATAGTAATCGGACGAACAAGTAATTTAAAATTTTCTTTAGGAAAAAATCCTAATTCAATCCTGACGTCTCAGTTTCGTTATACAAGGATAATATAACGAAATTGGGTATTTGACTAATTGTTTTTATTTCATTAATCATAATTTCAAGGTACAAACTGATTACAAAGTGAAATTTTGTTTAATAATCTTAAAAATTTACCGAGTTATAAAAGTTTAAATTTAACCTTTAGAGAAGGACGGCAATACTGTGAGGTCATTTTAAATATTGCACATTATATTCTACGAGAGGAAAACAGACAGGGATATACCCCACTCTATCCGTATCTTCATATTTAGAAGCCTACAACTGGCTTATTTTTAAATTTTTGAATTGTTTTTGGTTTTTAATTAACTTATATTTCACAATATTGTATGAAAAATATAAAAAATTATAATGAGTCAACTACCGTATTGAGATTATATGGAGTTATATAAGTTTATGATAACATAACTACAATATTTGGTACGTACGTAAGCCTGACTTCTTGTTTTATGCACATGAAATAAACTTAATTATCGTTAAATCATGTTTCCAGTATTACGCAGTTCTAATTACGTTATTACGTAGTTTCAATATTACGCAGTATCAGCTGCGACAGTTAAATCACTGCGGATTAAGAATTGCGTAACATTGGGAACATAATTTCCTATGTGCATAAGAAATGTACAATGCATCGTGTTCCATTTATTTCTTATGTATTAATTTTATATAAAGCTCAATCAGGTTTCATTCTAACGCTGGTTGGCCATCATTACTAGAAAGTCAATTTTTATAACGTCCATGTGAAAGTATGGTCAAGATAGATGATATTATATATTTCAGCACTGCATTAGTTTATGTACGAGAATAGATAAAAAATCCGTATACTCTAAAAATTGTCATTATCAAAGTAGCAGATAAATTTGAATCTGAAAATCCGTGAATAGGTATTTAGTTAATGAGAGTTTTACTACGTCTTTAAGATTACGAATAAGCGCGTTTAAACTTATAATATTAAGTTAATTATTAAACTTTCATTATCGCAGTATTAAAGAGAAGAGTTTTTATGAAGTTCGCTCATGGAGGAAGTGGTAACGTGAGATAGAACGAAATGTCTAAGGTAGCTCTCGCAACAGTATTTATAATATCTTAATTACATTTCTAAGGAAGGAGATTAAAAAAAAAAAAAAAATATATATATATATATATATATATATATATATATATATATATATATATATATATATATATTTATATATATATATATATACTTGAATTATTTTTTGAATCCATGATTTCTCCTATGTAATTAGAGGTTCTAAAATAAGATTGATACTACGGGTAATTTTGTAATTTTCATTTCTTTAAGATTATATCTATATATATATATATATATATATATATATATATATATATATATATAATAAATATATATAATATATATTATGAGATTATTTTATTTATAGTTTTCAGAATAATTTATATTATTTTATTAATTTCATTAATACATTTATTTTTCATCTTTCCATAAAAAGTGGTAAACTGATTTTTTTGGCATTTCATATTTTCTACAAATAAGCTTCGTATTATAATGCAAAAAAGTTCTTTACTACGTTTTATGTTAATTAATTTTCGAACACAAAAACCGAAATATACCAAGAGATACGTAAAAAATTAATAACTTTAAGTACTATTCATGGGCACATTTCATCTCAAGTAAATGAATTTTCAAAAGGTACTGATTAAAAAAAGGATAGTGTTGAAGGCGGGGTGGTTGAGGAAGTGCAGAGGATACTGTTCGAAAGCGGACTATAAGCTGAAATTCACTTATAGTTTTTTATTAATTGAATTATTTTGAAGCAAATTTTGTTCACCCATATAGTTTCACCTATGTAAATAGATTCTGAAATAAAATTTGTACTATTGGTAAATTTGTCATTTCTTTTTCCTTAAAATTACACCCATTTTATTTAGATATTGTCTAGTGTTTCTATTTTTATCATATATTTCATAAGTGTTAAAAGATTGTTATATTTATAATTTTAAAAATAATTCATAAAAATTTGTTTTAATGTTTCGATGTTGGAAAGACAAATTATACTTTTTGCATTTTTTTAGTTTATAAATTAGCTTTATATTGTAATGCAAAAAGAATCTTTTCCATGTTTTGTATTTTTTAATTTTTTGAATAGATAATCCTATATATATATATATATATATATATATATATAAATAAATATATATATATATATATATATATATATATATATATATATATATATATATATATATATATCAATAAACAATTAATAAATAAATTAAAATATTATTCTGTGTGTATATTTTATCTCAATTAAATAAATTTTCTTTTATTTCGCCGAGTTAAACAAATTTTCAATTTTATCAGATGCTAAATTTACCAAATCCAGGTTTATTTTATACATTGAACTCTTCACTTTATTCCATTGTTATAATATTTATGTTTCCAGGGAAGTGAAACTTTATTGAGTGAGTTACATTTAAATGATAGTTAGTCTTGCATTTTATTATTACTCATTGGAATAAAACCATGATGAAAAAGTAGATGAACCATATCGGAACGTTGGTGAAAAAGCAGGGGAAATGGATAAGCATAGTGTAGTAACTTCCAGAACATATTTTTAAATATTGTTTGAAGTTATGAGGGTATATTATATAAAAAACGTGCATATAATTTTTGGACCTCCAGATAATTTTTAAAATGTAATTATCACGGTTTCTTCCCAAACCCGTTTTCTTCATAAACCTTATAAGCTCTACAAGTGAACTAAAGATTTTCGGCTAGGAAATGTTTCAATGAATAAATGAATATACAAGTATTAATTTTGAGGAGCGATTAAGAATCGGCAACTAAATTATAAAATGAAAAAAAGAAGAAAAAAACGTATTTTTTTAACTTTTCCATTCAATCCATTTTTAAAAAAAGATAAAAGAAAAATGACATTTATTTCTTTTTTCGTTTTATGATTTAGTTGCCGATTCTTAATCGTTCTTTGAAATTTGGTCACCGTTGAAATTTGGACCAAAATTTATTTATTGTTATATATATATATATATATATATATATATATATATATATATATATATATATATATATATTTATATATATATACATGTATATATATATATATATATATATATATATACATGTATGTATATTTATATATATGTTTGTGTATATATACACTCACACCATTGCATATGTATGTATAAACATTTTTAATAAAATGTATATTAAAACTTACAATTCATTTTTTAAAATACTTTTCACACAGTTCCCCTGAAGTGACAATCATAAAAAAATGTATAATATTGCTATTCCTGACTATTCGTGTTACCATAAAATTATGATATAAAAATTGCTACTATACTTAGAAAAAAATTATAATTTAAATATGAAAATATAATGACTATAATTTGATGCAGTATATTTTCTACTGTATCAAATTATATTCATTATATTTTTATAGCCAATATATGTACGTTGTAATTTAAACCGTACATCAATCCTATCTGTAGTTTTGACTAGTAATTGTGGTATATTTTTCATTAAATTATATTTTGTTGGCCACACCGAGTTTCAAACTTGGTCATATTTATTGTTCATCGCTCTCTAACTTGTTTTTTTGGTAAAATATCGTATTAGGTCATAAACAAATTAAAATATACTGCTGCTGTTATAGATTTCAGGAATCGGTGCCAAATCGATCCTTTTTTATCTCTCTCACATACATACACACCTCCACACACAGGCATATAAGCGTTACATTCAACCGACTTCGAAAATTTCTAACTGTAGCAATAGTTTTCAAATTTCTTTATGTACGGAAATAGTATTGTACTGTACTATTCCAATTAAGTACCCCTATTTTTATTATTTTACATTTGTCAATGCGTTTCTTATTCAGTGGTTATTTGAAGTTGATTAATTTTTTTTGTTAAGGGTGTTATTTTTTTATTTTTATGCTTGCGTTTTTATGATAATATCCTGTGTTACCTTGTATATTACAAAATTGCGATAATTTCAGTAAACCTAATGACAATCAGTGACAATTTCCTTTTTTCGCTTGACCATTGTCAGCGCTTTACGCTTCTATAAAGCATATAGGATAGGTAAGTATAAATTAGTACTAAATTATACTTATATACATACTTACTAATATACTATTTGCATGATGCCTTTTTATTAGAATTTTCAACATATAATACTTATTTACCTATCCACTTAATATCCAAGTTGCTTCATGCCTTTGTATAAACCTGCATATGCTTATATACATACCTGACTATCTATTGATATTTTTAATGCTTCGTTCCTTCGTGTATAAATGTATATAATATAATTACCTCCAATTTTATTTTGTTACGTTCTTGTTTTCGTCAGAACAAGTTAAATGAGTCAAACTCTATAAATTTAACCCTCATCACTAAGGAGTTCTTTACTACCTACCAAATCCACCATTAGATCCAGCTTATTATCGGTGACTAAATTATTAAACAAATATATTATATAAAACATGTAAATCAAAAAAATTCAATTTGGAATCGAATCGCTCAAAGAGGGGTTATACTCATACCAGTTTATGAGACCATATTTACAAACAGACAGACGGACAAATCGGTCTCAAGAAAATTATTTGATTCTACAGAACCTCGCTTTTGAGGTAAAGAACCTTATATATAAATAAGGTTAAAAACTGTTTTTAAACCTTTGTCAACTTTCCTTTTAAAAAAAAAATTGTTAACTTTCCTGCAGATGAAAAAATAATATCGTACTGTTAGTCGTATTATGTTAGTTATTTGAGTTTGTTAAGTTTCTTTGGCTCGCGTCTTTCATTAAGTAGTTTTTTTTCTTCTTAACAACCTATTGACGTTGTGCTTTCAATTCATTTATTAAATCAGTTCGTAAGTTAAATAGCAGCGTTCAAAGAAATAAATTTAGTATTTAAATGGATTTTTTGAGAAATAGGGTTTTTTAGGTTAGTAAGTGAAAAATAAGCAATTATACAAGGGACATAAAGAAACTATGTACTTTTTTATGACAGTGTTTAATTATTTGGCTATAATTTGATAAACGTATATGAATGTTATTATTTTATCGGGAATGAAATTTGGTAAAAGTTATGGATATTTTTAAAAAAATTTACACTGGCTTGACTTATGTTTCTCAAAATTACAAGAAAAATGAAGTGCCAACGTTGCGTTTATTAAAAAGAATTTTACAAAATTATATAGAACAAGTATTAAATATATTTGGCGTTAATTTCGTAGAAATTCATTATTCACAATTAAATGAAACTACGCAAAGATTCTGCAAAAATTCTGCTAATAGCCCACCTGAAGATGTTGTAAGATGCAAAGATCTTTGCTAATAGCCCACCTGAAGATATAATACAACGAAACCTAGGTCGTGATAAAGAACTTAAAGAAAGTAGAAATAATACTACATCACGTAGTTTCATTTAATTGTATATAAAACAAGGACGAGAAAAAAATCTCTAAAAATTTAGATTTTCTACAGTTTATTTTTCTATCACTGAGCAATATAGAAAAAGAATGTGTAAATGTTTGTGAACTGTATAGATGTTTGACATTTTTCACATGTTCATAATATGTAGTCTAATAAAAAGTACATATCTCATTTCAGGTTTTTGCTCCAGTTACTTTATAATATAAAAAAACAAAAGTAGCTGTGTTACCTTTTAAGTTTTGGTTGCAGAATGTCGATTAAAATGTTTCCTGAACCGGTATACGAAGACGTTCTAAATTTTGCTTATAATTTATGCATATCCCATCAATTGACCCAGTCTCATCAGACTGAATCAGGGATGTGATTACCTGTACTTCTGCACAACATTTTTAGCATGTATTATGTCCACCATTTTCTCAGCGACAGTCATGCCTTTAACTGAGCTTCAAGACTGACCTGGTAATCTTCACATTGAACTCCTGATATAAGCAGTATGTGTTTGCTTGCGGATGACTGAAATAAAGAGAGCATTTCTCTCGGAAAGCTTTTTGATACAAGCTATATGATACTTGTTCATCAGAATTATTTTTATTAAACATGGACTGCATGATTTTTAAATTTAAATTTGCATCCAAATAATATTTCCTGGTAGAAAAATGATTATAGGGGTAGATTTCTTTACAGGAAAAGACTTGATGGGATCTTTCATATTCTATAAAATATTTCCAAGTTTCTCCTCAGTGAGATTTGTATAATCGTCGAATTCCGTCATTAGTAACATCACGTATTTTCACAAAAGCTCTCTCATAAACATTACATTTTCCTAATGATGTTGATATTTCGTACGCATGAGGTTTACGTCATTGCTTTACAGGAACCGCAGATATTTGATTTTTAAAGAACTGTCCTGCTCATTCTTCGCGTGGAAATTTATAATAAATTATATTTTCTTCGCAGATCTATGAATAACATTTTTTTACATTTACAACAAAGAAAATTGAATGCGTCTATGATTTTGAAACGGATTTTCACTTACTGCCGTAACCTAAAAAAAATATGTACAAATAGAGAATTCACTTGCAATCCCCTGTTCGTATAGCTGGGTGCTTTCCTTAAATTGTTGTGGGGTAAAACTTTTCTTCTGTGGCAGATGGCTTGTCGTAAAAATAAGAAAAAATGAACTTTATTCATACGCTGATTTGGCGAAATATATCAGTTTCCATTATTATTTTTGGCAGTTCACTTCGTTTCCGCCTGAAGGTTCGTATAAATTATTTAATTAATGATGAATTTTCTTAAAATAATATTTTTTGCCTTTTAATATTTACCATTTCTTGGGCTCTACTCGAATTAAAATCGAAATCAACTTTAATGGGAAAAGTTTTTATAAGAACTTGAGCAAGCAAAGTTTCCTCAAAAAGATGAGCCGTCACTAAATTTTTTGGACAGCGCATCAGCTTTTACAACTGTTCGCGCGTCTATGGTGAATCAGAGTTTTTGTTGAATGCCCTTTGTAGTTTTCACTTATTTTGTCGCACCCAGATTCTAGACATCTAGAATGTGACGTTAAAAACAAAAGTAATTATTCACAATTAAATGAAACTACGTGATGTAGTATGATTTCTACTTTCTTTAAGTTCTTTACCACGACCTAGGTTTCGTTGTATTATTGTGCGTTGAATTCATTTAATTATGAATAATGAATTTCTACAAAATTAACGCCAAATATATTCAAAAGTAGTTATAATATTAAGTACAAAATTTGATCCAATATATAATAATATTTAAGCGATATTATAGTAATTGTACATAGTAAAAATAGCTTTAAAAAAATTCAACTCATTAAAATCTGTTAATAAATTCTAACATAAAAGGCCTTTGTATTACGATATTATCTACATGGACTTCAACGCTTCCTTTTGTTTTATTTTTTTTGTTAGGTCAAGGGGAGTGTACCTTCATTAGAAATTCAATTAAGGTATTATTATCTTTCCGGAAGTTACCTTCATTCCATCTCACTTTGTCATTTACCCCCGCGAGCTTACGTAAAGTTTTCGTAATACGGTTGTATTTAAGGTTTAATAATTGGCTCAATGCTGTGAGTTTTAACGTGTTTCTTCATAGTTTAGCAGAAGTAATTGAGCTCTCATTACCGTAACAACGGATCGCGAATTTTAGGTACAACATTTTCTTCTGCGATTACAATAATGATGCATATTGAACATTTACTTTATACCTATTACACTGAAATACATAATATTATCTGCATTGATCATATTTTTACATGGAAGTTATAAATACACGATTTTCGGTCAATGGTAGTCAAACAGCTTTTAAAGCAAGTCCGGTTAAATCTCGCATGAAATGTTTATTGGAAGAAAATGTATTAGCATAAACTGTATAAACTTATATACAGATGAAAGTTACGTGGTCTATATTACATTAGACTTAACGAGCTTTGGTGGTAAGGTCCGTATAGGACAATTATAAAAAGTAGAATGTGATACTCCATTGGGTATTTGAACATTTTTGAAAAAAGTGTTAAAATAATTAAATCATGTCACATACACCTTTTAATTATTGTCAGTGCACCTGTCATTATAAGAAATTAAAATCCTTCGGTGAGCTTACGACTGAACCACCTCGCAATACAATAGTTGTGTGACTTTATTAAGGTGATTAAAATATTGTATCTGTTAGAGTCTAGAAAAGGAACTGAAATATTTTTCAGCTATATTAAGTTAATCTCACTGTCACTGAAGGATTGTTAGGAAAAAAACTAGTCGATAATCAAATATTATATTTCGAAATAACAAGAAAAAGTACTGCTTTATTCTTTTCAGTTTACTTAGGGCTGATTTTTTAATCCTTAGATTAACATCTAGACAGGAGTTATTCGACAAGCAGCATAATTTTGCAATTTTCAATGGGCAGATAGAAGTTAACTATTGAATAAAGTCCCTAGCGGAGGAATATAGTTATCTGCTATTTCAAGGTCCGGATAAGTGTTTATTGGCCAGGTAAAATAACGTTTTAGGTCATGTTTGACCCCTTTTTAATGCTCTCATATTTCAATTTTATACTTTTTACTGTGCATACAGTATTTCCACTTGTCGTGGCATTAAATTTGATGCCAATTGACATCCAGGTAAAATATTTTTCTCGTTTGGAACCGCTTTAGTTTTCTTGTTTGTTAGTATATTATGAAAACTGGTGACTAATTCTGTTAATATGCAGATTTTTTTAAGTTAGATAAACATTTACATTCTTTTATTTCTTCCATTTTTTAACTTTCCACAATGCAATACACGACAAGGTAACATAAAAGGGCTTCGCAGAGGAAAAAAAATAATTTTGGAATATGTAAAATATTTCAAATCTATTTTTTTTATTTTTAGCTGCATTAGTTTTTATAAAAAATAACTTTAAAATTTGCAAGCCAAAGAATTTGAAATAATTGCAACTCACAAAAGGCCTTACATATATTACAGGAAAAATAAAATAAAGTTCTTGATATTTACAGTTTATGTCCAAATGAATAAATTTGTAAATTTTCTTTATGTACGTATTTTAAGATGAAAAATCGACTTTATTGCAGTCATGCAGTCATAGTCACGTGATATATCAATTCACGATGCTCCAAACAAACAATTAAATTGACAAGGGGAGATTTTATCTCTTTCTCGCAGTTTGTCATTCTATTGTGACAGATAAATATTGTTTAAGGAATTCAATTTATGGGATCGCACTATCTTACTCACATAATTACTTGTAGTTGGCCATATGTTGATAAAGTATAACTGCGTGATGCATTTTCACGTCACACGTTTAGATTGGATTTTCACGTCACACGTCACACGTTTAGGGTGGAAGAAAATTTGTACTGCTACGTTCAGACACGAATTTTAAAATATAATATTATTTTTAATTTCAAACACTAAATAGATATATTTACACCTAATTTATTGTAGTATATATATATATATATATATATATATATATATATATATATATATATATATATATATTGACTACTATTCTTAATTCAAAAGCAATACATTAATAGGATATGTTTATACATGCTACAAATACTTTTCTACTCAAATTAATGAAGAAGAATCCTAATAGAAATTAATACCAAAAGGGAATAATCGACGTGTCATTTTCTCATTGTAAATGACTGTTGATGTCAGTAACATGGCACTCATTGCCAACCTTTAGCGATTTCTAAATGGATCCTAGAGAACCATAGTTTACCTTGTCTCCGAACAGTGGAACTTCGTAGTCTATTAATTCCTGGAGCGTCCGGGGGTAAAACGTGGCGCCGACCGTTTCGCGTTTCCTGTGAAATAATTCATAACCCTCTGTAGAGAATAAATGTAGTTAGAAAATGATCTGAGTATTTCTATTATATTTATGTAGTTATAAGTGTGAAAAATAATGAAAAAGAAAAGTTTTTAGAAATAAAAGTCTCATAACCGACAACTTTTTCTGAAATGCAATTTGTTTTATTATCATAAAAAAGGATAGGCAATGCCTAAAAGTCATGGAATAATATTTTCATAGTGATTCTGAATCCTTTACGCAATTAGGAATGAAAAAATAATGCCATTATGTTTAAATAATTTAAACATTTTAAATTAAATAGCTTAGAAAAAGTGGAAACAATAAAGGGTATTTAACTACGCGTTCCACTTATTTATAAACAAAAATATACCTAAAACATACCCCTATAAATTAGCATAAAATAACGTTGATCACAATAATAAAAAAAATAAATACGCTGTATAGAAAAAATAAACAAAATAAGAAATCTAAAATGGGTAAAATTTCATTGGAAGTGACAGCAAAATATTCCATACCTCAAATGCAATATTTACCACCATTCCCTCTGAAATTTCTTTGCAGTTACTTCTCTTCTATGATGCAATGTATGGTAAACCAGCTTAAAAAAGAGAAAATTGGTAAGAAATAGAAATGGGTTAATAGCGAAATGGGTTAAATGCAAGGCGATAATTGCAAAACACACGAAGAAAATCGGCAACCCCCCCATTTTACTTGATGTTGTTATTATACATTTGAAATTATTTTGTTTTTAAGTTGAGTCAGTATTAGAATTGTGTCAGTATCGCTCCGAATATAGCAATTAATTTAGAAACAAATCAGTCGTAAGTAGCGCTCTCTTGTTCATATCTATTAGATTAATTGATTTTTTAAAATTTTGAGTTGTTTTTTTTCAGAAATGTTTATAGAAGCAATGAATTTTAATTTAATTCATTATGTCAATATAGACTGCGGGTATTTGGTAAAGATAAGTTTGGGTTTATAATCAGTGCTCAGATTCTCGGCACAATTCATTTCCGTGCGATGGTGAGGCGGATCAATCCATAGACTACGGTGTGTAATATATAAGTGCAAAGTGCAATGTGGTGTAGTATCAAAGTGTATTATCTCCCTTAATGGGATGTGGAATGATTATATAACAATTTTATTATTAATTTATTATTAAGGTTAGTATTCAGGCACACAGCGTTCTAGTTCAAAAGGCAAATAGAAGCAATTTTTTCTTATTTTACCAACTTTTTTTAGAAACTATTTTATTTGCGTCAAGGATAACTTTCGACATAAGTGGGATATTGAATTGTAGGTACTTAAGAGTCTTTTTTCAATATTATTTTATTGAAGGAATTCATTAACGGGGAAGACAGTAAATACCTCTTGCAGACGATAAACATGTTTTTTCTTCCAATAATTCTTAAAATTTCGATAATTCTTAAAATTTGTTTATTTAAATATAAACTAATCTTATCTTTAACTTTTGAAGCAAATTAAGCTCCATTGCATACATGTAATCTTTACGTACATATAAGAACAACGTGATAAATTATTGACCGTGGTTTCTAAATACATGTAAGGAAAGTACAGTTTACCGTATTTTGTTTATTTTTTTTATGAAAACATTTCACAAACAGTTCAACCGGGCTTAATAGTAATTGTTGTTTGGTCATTATCAATTGAAAGCATACTTTAAAAATTACAACATTATCCAAATTGAAACAGAAAATTTTGGCATGAAAAATCCGTGAACAAGTATTACATTAACGGGGGCTCCATTCCCCTCGCAAGGTTGTGAAGAAACGCGTTAACTTGCAACATTAAGCTAATTATTAAACTTTCACTATCGCCCTATTAAGTTGAAAAGTTTACGTTAAGTAAGCTCGCGGAAGGAAATGGCAAAGTGAGATAGAACGGAAGTCGGAGGTGGCTCTCACAATGGTATTAATGTGTTAATTGAATTTCTAATGAAGGTACACTCTCCTTGACCTAAACAAAAAATAAAAACAAAAGAAGGAAGTGGGGTAGATGGTAAAGTACAGAAGTATCGTTGTACTATAGACTATATGGCTGAAATTTTCTAAAGGTTTTATTTACTTCAATTGTTTTGGAGCAATGTTTTGTTTAATATTATTACAGCCATTTGAATAAAGTTTTATAATAAAACTGGGCAATTTTTCTATTTAATATTTTCTTAAAATGTTTATATTTTGTTCTTACGTTTGTGATCACATGTATTTGTTTCTCTTACAAATTAAGTCGATTCTAAACACGTAACTCACTGAATTTTCATTTTCGATTAAAGTAGCGCTCTAAGTAGGTTAAAGTTTAGCCCGTATTCTGTTTTATGCAAATTAGTTATTTTCTATCATTATTTGAAATGTTATAGGAAGCATGTACTCTTTTCAGATCATCTGAGCCTTGGTTTGCTGTTTCGTGAGCTAAATCTTAGCGTCTCCCCTCCTTGCAAATCCTGTCGAATCCAGTTTGTTTAACTTTTCACCTAACTCATGGTGTCTCAGTCACTAATTTCATTCTTACATCTAGTTGTAGAGTATCAATTGTTGCAATCTAAGCTTAAAACATGTCTTTCAGATTTATAGAATAATATGTTTACCTCGAAAATATACATTTTTTAAGGTTCATTCTGTTTTTACTTTTCAGACTTAATGGAATTTTAACACAAAAGTGATATATTTATTTGAAATTACTTTACTCTTTGGGAATTATATAAAATTAATATATTTTTGTTAGCATTGAAAGCAAAGGTCAATTCAGTTCTTTTATATAATATTTTTAACGTTACACTACGAATAGCGAAGAAATAAGCAAAAACCACGTAGAATGTTCAGCAAAAACTTGGGCTCGCAGCGGGCGCATGGACAGTTGAAAAAGCCGCCCTTAATTTAGCGACGTTTAATATTTTTTCGAGACTTCGCCGGTGGAAGCTTTTTGCCTGCAAATGTGACTTCAACGCGAGAGCGTACTTAATAAATATATTAATGTACAACAATAATGAATTTCGTTTTTCATCTTGGTAAGGCATTAAATATTTTAAGCAAACTTTCTGATGAAAATGTGATAAAATAACGAGCATAATAACGAAAATAAATTTCTGAATATTCTCTACGTTTGAATTGCAGGACAAAGTTCACATATTCTTATTATATTTTTATGAAAATAAAACATGGCGAAAACAGAAATAAATTTGTGACTCTATGACAAACAGGAAAATTTGGTTAGAACCCAAAAACCACTAAATTTATTACAAAGTTATTTTATACACATAATAAAACTTTTGAATGCGTCTGTCTGCACATTGAAGATATTTCTGAAAAAAAGGTTCAGGGGCACAGAATAAAAGTGTTAGAATATAAAAATATTGTTTCTGGAATTGTTTCTTTTTGTCTTTCTGTGTGTTTGTTTCAACACTACTGACAAAATTACAACTTACTTTAGAAACTTCTGACTCAATTTAGATGAAAATTTTTATAAAGAAATTATATTTGATTTAATACATCCAAATGTAGTTTATGTATAACAGTAGTAAATTTATGTACAGTGTAGCGCATAGATGGCGCTATGTATATTTTAACTTGAATTATGAAATTTTATACCCGGATGTACATTAGCGAAATGGGCACGGCTTGGCATAAAGTATGGAGTGATGCAGAGTGCAAAGTGCAGACGTTGTTGTTGCTAGTCTTTCGCATGTAACATTTTTCGATATTGTACGCATTCCTAAATTCGTTTAAAATTTGAATCTGTTGTCAAAATGTGTAATTTACTTACCGTTGTATGTTTAGTATTAAGTTATGTAAACTTTGTTCTTACCTACCTACTGTCTTTACATATACCTTACTGTCTATATATATATATATATATATATATATATATATATATATATATATATATAATACGAGTTTAGAATTAGCGTGTCTGAGCCTTGAAAGTATTTACAAAAGAGTAATTTAGGGGAACATAGCAAAAGTTCACAAAAATGTTGTCTTTGGAATGTTTGTCCTTTTTTTCTGTGAATCTATTTATTAGTTCGCACATCGTACAAGAGTTGTTACAGTGATTTTGAATAAGTGTTTACTAGTGGAGTCTATTCGATCTAGAGTAATGTAGAGGTTTTATTGCGATTAACAATTAAAACAAAAATATATGGCAATTTTATATTTCAGTATCACGTAAAGTTATTTAAAAAAAAACCTTTCTTTTATAATTATCTTAACAGATCATGTTACCTATATCTGGTCATCCTAATCTTAAAGTTTAACTTAAATTTTCTAAATGTTTACAAGCGTGCAAAGTGGTGTGCACAGCTATTTATTAAATATTTATATTTGTACTAAAATTTATATTTACTTTATAAACTATAAATTACGTTACATCAATATGGGAATGAGGAAGAAAGAAAAAAATGGACCGTCTGCTAATTCCTTTATGCTAGGAGGGTTCGGTATCTAATTTATTTAAAGTTACTATGGCAATATAGATACATACTAATTTATGCTATATTTTAAGATATTACTGCAGAGTTTCATGAATTTGTTATAGTCGGACGTAATCTTAAAATTTATTGCTTAAAGTGCACGTATTTGCGGATTGTATTATAAGAATACGATAGAGATAGTGTTTTTCCTTGACTAAAAAGTGGGGTTACAGGGCAGGATACGAAATTTCATAATTACTTGTATGAAATTTCGTATCCTTTTTTTTCGGAGTATTTCACCCCCAAATTTGTTTTTATAAATGTTGAACTAAAATGTTGATATATAAAAAATCGATCAATAGAGATATTTTTCAGGAAAACCTCGAAAATACCTATAAAATCAACAATTTAAATTATGAATGGAAAAGCAATTTTTTTGGTTATCAAAGAAAATAATTTATATCTAAATGTTTATGTTCTTCATGCTGGCTTTGTCTTTTGACACATATAGTTTTAAAAGCTAGGTTATTTAGAAAAATACATTAACTGTTCAGTTTCTACTATATCTTCGGTTAGGTTAAAAGACGATCCAGTAAGAATAAACAATTAATTACTTTTCTCATCTGGAACAGAAAACATATCAATTTTGAAGACTTGGAAGAAAGAGACCTAAATTAAAGTTAATTTTGTTTCTTATTATTAACCTGTTTTTAAAACTAATGAATTCTAATACGACAGTTTTATGGCGATGCTATGCTATTGATAAAAGTAAATTGATTCATAATAACTCAAATTCCATAATCATTTAAATTTATTATGGAACAAGCTTATGTATAAATATGTAAAGTTAAAAAAATAAAAAAAAAATGAGAGGTAGGTTATTAGTTAACGTTATGCTAATATTCTAGTTTTAGTAATTATATTGATGTGTAAGTAATTATATTGATGTGTAAGTCCCAGAGTATTTGTATAATACGTGTTAATTCGTAATTTTTTTTTGAACTCTCTCTTACTTGACACTGTGGTTAACGCCACCGTTCCAAATTGTGTGGAAATTACTGAACATTTAGTCCATAATTAGGGACAATATAAAATGCTGTTACTCCATGATCTTTGTATTATATATTGGATAACAAAGTCGATACTAATCTGGGCTGACATTTTTTTAAATTTATTTATCGGCTTGTAGGAGATCGTCAAAATCACTGCATTATATAATAACTATTCCTATTTGAAAGTTTGTTAATTTTGAACGATATAAATGTCTAATTATTTTTTAATTTTAAATGTTTTCATTGGTTAATTTCTTTTATTTTTATACCATTGTTATGTAAGATTCTAAGCCTAACATTCATGAAATAACCGTTGGCTAATTTGTATCTATTTTTTTGTATTCAGCTTTGTTTTTTCTCATAATTCTTATAATTTTATTCGTATTATTTGCTTTTTTAAATGGCATGTATTTTAATTTGTAATAGTTGTGATAGAGTAGGTTTATAAATATCTTTTATAATTTTCCACATTACTAAATTCTCTGATTTTATCTTTGCGGTTGACTGGAAGAGATTTAAAGAAATAAAAAATAAATACATATAATGCTATATCGGCGCACTACAATCATTAAGCTTAATTGCCCAAGAGGAGTTAAAAATTACAGATGTACCATTTTTGCTATCGTTAATTTCTAGCGATGATACCTATCCGGACAGTAGCATTTTAATGCACCTACTATTTTAATTCCACGTCTAATTATAGCATAATTTTATACTTTTTTATTTTCTCTAATCGGTCAAAAGTGCAGTTATTTAATATAATATGTCAGATGCTGCATATTAGGAAAATATTGGACAATCTTTTTCACAAGTTAACTATTAGTTACTTATAACTATCAGTACTAATAGTAAGTTATCAAAACCTGCCCACTTATCAGTACTAATAGTAATGTGAACATATTATATTTAATTATTGTGGTTTTTATGTAGTATATTTAGTATATTGTTAGTATATTTTAAAAATAACAAAAATTTAAACTATTTATGACAGTTCGAATTCCTTTTTTAAATATATTTTTTAATTTCCTAGACTGCAATGCCATCAAATATATTTTTTTATCATCAAAAGGTCCTTTCTTTATATTCAAGTAATTCCTTTTTTTAAATTGTCAAACTGGAATACCGATATGTGTATTGTCTTATCATTAAAAGGCCTTTTCTTTTTATTCAATTAACAGTAAAAGGAAATCCATTTTTCATGTAAAAATTGTTCATTTTTATTAATTTTCTCTAATAACGAAATTATCCCGGAATTCCGGAAGCGGGCACCAAATATTGGAAAGCGATACCGGAACTGATTGAAATCCGATATTACCACCCTTAGCTGCATTATAATATTATTTAAAAATATCCTCCATTAGCTCCCTAACCATTCGTTTGCTACACAAACTAACGACGGACATGACGTTATGTGTGTGTACACGATTACAGATATACATCGATTCTGATTAAAGTAACAGTTTTTGATATTAAAATATGGGTTTGCGCTTTAATGTAAACTTTTCATAGTTGATGTCATATTTATCTATTGGCCTTATTTATTTTAAGTGGGGAACTATTTTACTCGATTTACGAACTTTTAATTTACTTTTTCACGAACTAAAGTTTTAGATCATCCTTTTGCTAGTTATCAGGCGCAAAAAGCAATGAAAGTATAAACAGTATTAATGATAGATGTTGATCTGATCACTTTTTGTTATTTTTTATTCTGTTGGTATTGATGAAGTCGATGTAACTTCTTTAAATATTGGTCTTTAGTAACGGGTCATTTAGGATTCGAAAATTATGGCCTGATTTGGGATCATTTGTAGAACAAAGAACTTTTTTTTACTGATTTATATCTTCCGTTTACAAAACATTATTTGTTGTAAAATTATAACAAAAACTAAAAAAAGTTCATTTAAAAATTAATTATTTTACTTTTTTAATAGTGGTATTTTAATCTTAGACAGTCCTGTCTCTATCTGGTCCTAGATCATGTTTATAATATATATATTTATGTTAAAGACAGTTCAATTGCTTAAAATATAATTTTTTTTCTTAATTTTAAAATTAAAGGGCGTCTTATTAAGTACTAATATTGGGGAAGCACGAAAAGTCGCCAGTAGTAACTAAAACGAAAATAAAGGAAGCGTAAACGAGGGCGGACCGATTGGCCACGCTTATTGGGCTGCAACCTTTCAGAAGCTTTTATCATTAGCTGTAAGTGAGCTTTTAGTTTGGTATTTTGTTTGATATAATGAATATTTCAGTGTTATATATATACAAGCCATAAGTTACCATTTGACAATAAATCTATGTTGCAATGCCCCTTTTATATAAAGAGCCAGCATAAAAGACAACATACGAGTTAAGAAATCTACGACTTAAAAATAAAGGTAAAGGTGATGTGTTCTTTGCAGTCTATTTTTCATTCACCTAAAATGTTTAAGGTGATGTGTTCTTTGCAGTCTATTTTTCATTCAGCTAAAATGTTGAAGGTGATGTGTTCTTTGCAGTCTATTTTTCATTCATCTAAAATGTTGAAGGTATTTTATTTATATAGGAAAAATATTTTGATATAAGCATTAAATTTCTGGTCCCATTTATTTCCAAATATCTCAATAAGTTTGATAATTTTGGTAATTATTTTTCATCAACATATTTAAATAAGCGAATTTTTTTTATAATTTCATATATTTTAAATTGTGAATTTATTTGGCGTTAAATTTGTCGAAATTCATTATCGCTTAATTTTTATTCACAACTAAATGCAACTACGTGATGTATGTGATTATTCCTACTTTATTTAAAATCCTAACCACGACCTCAATCTTTTCAAATTGCCTACTTGGAGATGTCATACAATAAAACCTAGGTAGTGATTAAGAAGTACACGTAGTTCTATTTAGTTGTGAATAAATATAAAGTGATATTTTAAATATTTAAAAAATTCCCAGAAATTACTGTAATGATTTTAAATAAAGACAAGAATACAATTGCAGTGATAAACAATTCACAATTCTTAACAGAAAGTTTTGATCTTCGTTCAAACGGGAAGTTTTCTCACATTAGATCAAGAGTATTCACATTTATTACCACCTACAGTGTCTATTACCACTATCAGTAGTAATCGTAATATATACATTATGTGTATGAAGGCAGCTTTAAAGCTATCAAAACTTGCCCACTTAGTCGGCAGACTGCAGAGTATGGAGGCAGATGGACAGTTAAGGGGGCAGTATACTCCAATCCTTCTCATAAGATCTTTCATATCTGTAACAAATATTGACTACGTAGGGCATACTTGATACAGCATTGTGATAGTCATATTAAGAACAAATTATAATTAACAAATTAAATTAATATTGTGGTAGAGTTGTAATTAATTTCAGTACATAAATAAAAAAATAATTAGTTACATTTTTAACATATAATTTATTAAAGTGGGGGTAGAAAACGATGATAAGGTAATAAGGCTCCCCTAAAAATTCATAATCATACAAAAACAATTTAAATTTTGTTTACATATGTACTTATCAGAACTTATAACAATTTTATTCCGTTGGGTGTAAAAATGGATAAACGACTTTTTAAAATTTAGATTTCCATTAGATAAACAAATCTCTCATCAAAATTCTGTCGCTATATAGAACTTCAATCATTAATGGTTCTGCCGGAAATATTGTCAATAGGACGTATTGCGTACTCCAGAGAACGGATGACACAGATAACAATATTATGTCAGGAACGTGTTGGTAGTGCTATTCTGCCACTTTATTTTCTTCTAAACTTGACAAATAATAAACTTTTTTTTCATGAAAGCTACACCTAAATAAATGTAAACTTTGTTTTTGTAAGTGGAAGATAAATAAAATGAAACTTTGAAGTGACTTAAGAGTAATGCTGCTTTCTTTTTAAATGTTGACTATTTTAATTTTGTGTCCTATATACTCATTTATATTCAACCACATAAATGAGATAACTACGATATTTACACAAATCTGTATATTATTGTTTATCTACATAGATTTGCATTTTTATTTTCCTCTCATTGATGTACATTTATTAGCTTGCCTTCTTGGAAGCATTTTATTTAACATTTATTTAACATAGTAGAAAGGTCAGCATGCCCCAATATCAAAACCTTGTGCTTTACACTATATCTGAATAACGTGAACCAACTTGGATTTCAGCCATTGCTTCTATAACTGCCCACACTTCCGGAGATTTACAAGTTTTGTGATAGTCGACATGAGCTCTGTATATTGATATGTTGTATTCAGTACACTTTTTGTGTGAGCTGACGTAACAAAAAAGATCATGTTCACCACATATGCGCATGGCACTTTTTATGTTGTAATTTCTTCTAAAACTAGCTTCTTCCTTCCTTTCTGTGATAAACATTACATTAATTCGTAAATTTTTTCGTCAGTACTTCATGAAGAGTAGAATTGTCCGTATCTGCATAGCCTCATCCTATTTCAAAATTTAATTTTTAAGTAGTTTAATATAAATATTACATGTCCTAAACTGTTTTAACTTTCATATGTATCTGCTAAGTATAGTAAAGGTTCCACTATTGGCTCTACTATCACCTACATTTAAAGTGCTTTCATGTACATAAATATTGATAATGGAAAAATAAATCGTTTTATCTACGTAATGTACAATTTAATTATTAACGCTTAACCGCTTTTTTCATATAGATGATAATTTTATTTTGCTACTTTTCAAAGATCGGACATTTGTTAAAGAGTGCATGCTATGCATCTTTCATAGCCCCATTCTTTTTCAATATTCCAGCAGCAATTTTGCCTTAACTTGAGCTTTGCAATAATCTAGAGAACTAAAATAGGAGTATCACCTTTGAATAGATAGAGTTTTTATCTAACATTACATACAATATTTTTGGAGTTTTAATTGCATTTTTCTACGAAAACTTTAAACTATGAAAATTGTACTCTTGCGGAACCGTAATACTTCTTATTTCTAACAAAAATCTATTTCGTTAATTATATTATTCTGATAAATATTTTTAGGTAGTTATACATTCGATAGTGGTTGCTGTGAGAACTTTATATGCGGTAGTACAATTTTAAACTTAAATGCTATTTGCGAATATGGAAGGAAATATCTAAATATACTTACTCTGATAACTTATCGTAACATAGAACCTTCTATCTGGTGGATATAATAAGCTCTCTCTTTTAAGGCCAAAGCAATTGTGCCGTCGGCGTCTACAGATAGAGTAGCGAATAAGACGTGTTCCAATGTATGCACGTAGCTTCAAAGCTCTCATGGAGTGTCCACTCACTGTCCGACCGGATGCCGACCGGTGAAGTGTACGAATGGTTTTGGAAGAGACAGGCTTCGCCAATCTCTCACGTAGGAAGTACCGGGCCTTTATAATACGTTTTTAATAAACGTGGTGTTTAAAAGTAAATTTGTACTTATTTGATATATTTTGGCTAATGTTGGAGTGGTAATTCGATGAGCGAAAGGAGTGATACTTTCGAATTTTCAGTCTTTACTTGACGTTATATGTAGGGGATTTTTAAGATATATTATTTTATACATAACATCATATTGCATCTCATAGTGGAAGCGTATCTCCATGTTTGTTAGATATCAATTATTGACGCAGGTTGAATTTGAGATTAAGATATATAATTTGAGTGGAATATGATGGATATTTTTATAGTTATGGCCAAGATTTGAATTTGTGACGTTTCGTCTTTATCCGTGTTTTAAATGGTAATAAATTATTTTTCAGCTTCTAATTTCTGTTCGAATTTTTAGTTACCGTAGGAGAATGATCTGCAAATTTCCGAATAAAACTCTAGGGTGTAAAACTACATTTGTTTTGTACCAATTAAATATGGATGAAAGCTTCATATGCCTTCTATATTACTCGCTGTGATAATGAGGTTCATGAATAAACTTATAATTTTAAGATATTGTTATTTCTGGTGTATTTTTTCCGCTACGGAACTATTGTCAAAGTTTCATTTTTAGAATAATTGGGATATTCAAGTTAGGGTTTTTGAGGATGATCGGTATATGAAATTGAGGTAAAGAAAATGGGACCTATTCATACAAATAAACAGCTTAACCGGTGTGGTGAATGAAAACTTAATAGTTTTACTATAGAAAAAAAAATAACAGTATTTTAGAGAATGAGTGAGTGAATGAGTTTAAATATTTCGAACCAATTGTTGAAAAATTAAAGGAAACGGTGGGCGGGACTAATGCATGATATTTTAAAGTTTAATTTTTCATAAACGTAACTTATAAAACAAATAGTAAGTGAAACCTTAATTCCATTTTAAAAGACATAAAGAAGTGAAATTTTTTCTTCGATTTTGTATATCATGTCGCTTAAATTTGGGGAGGCATATTAAATAATTTTTATTTTAAATTTTTACATGAGGCATTTATTCGCAAAATTTTATGTATATAGATTTAAATTGTAGAAACAGTGACGCTGTGACAGACGGACGGAAGAACATGAAACTGTAATGATTTTTTTGTTTAATCATAGAACTCTAAAACTATATTTATTTTATTGAATTTTATGTATTAATGTGTAAATATCTACGTTATATAAGTAAATAGTTATAATTTTTGGGGTTTCGTATCTAAAGAGAAAAACATAATGGAATTCTTGTAAGTTTCGTGTAAGTCCCTCCGTCTGTCTTTCATAACCGTGCTTCTTAGAAACTATTTAACATAGAAACTTTGGCATAGAAGTATATTGTGAAAAAAAGAAATCACTCCTGAGAAATATTTTTATTGGTGTATTAAAGGGTGGTGTGATGAATCAGATATGATGCATATAATGGAAAAGAAGTTACAATCCTTTCATTAGAACCCAACTATGTTTGGATAGTTCTTTCATTGGATTGGAGCCCAATGCATGTGATTTATGCATAAATAATTAAAAGCTGTGGTCCAATCGACGTAACACTTAAATTATTAACAGCAAAGAAATTGTTAATAATTAGGCAGAAATTTCAATATTAATTATAATTATAAATAATTAATAATAATTTATAAAAAAATTGATAATTGGTTCAAGCAAAAATTACTTATTGCTTAATGTCTTTTATAAGATGGATAAATATTATTTTTCATCTTTTTTGAATCCTTGCATAATATATAGGCAATAATTTTTACTACGTAATGGACATAGCTTGCAATCTAACAGTCTTTTTCATTTTTAGTCGAAGTTATTTTAGTCTTCTTTCCTTTAGTAAAAGTATAACAAATATTCTATCTAGATATGAAATTCGATTATTCCTAATGACTTAACTTTTTTAGAAATTCCAAGCGGTTCATTGATCGCACTGGTCTTTGGATATTATATTTATCCTGAATATAGAACCGTGAGTGCGAGTGTTACCTCTACTTTACAGATTGTTTTTATGCACTATCCATTTTCTAAATAATTTAAAAGGAAATTCTGTTAACTTTTTTAAAATTGTTGTTTCATACAAAACTACACTCAAGTCAATTTTAGTAGTAAATTACAAGCGTCGGCAGGCGTGCGTGCGTGGATTCACTTGTAAATTTTATTAATATATACACGTAGATTAAATTTTACTTACAATTATACCAATTGGAATGCATTAAGTTCCTTTTCGTTGTTTTTCAATGTTATATCTGGAGTGAATATTGATTGTGTGAGTCTGGCCGCTTATAAACGTAGCATATGTTAGTTAGCTTAGTTAGGGTTAATGGATACCATTTATAGAAAAATAAAAAGAAATAAATATATGTAAACTTACTATATTTTAAGCGCGTAAATTTTGTATTTCTTTATGTATTTGCAGATACTGAAAATTGTATATGAAAATAATTTGCATTAATTCGCAAGTTTTATTCAATGAAGTGACTATTAAAATTAGGACCTGGAAGGTCCCCTTGAAGGAGACTCTTTTCTGAGATGTCACGTTAATCTTATATTCTGGTAAACGTTATCAACCCATATTATTTGTTACTCAAAATGGAAAATAAAGGTGAGTAAACAATTTGATCTGCCAGTCTCTAGGCAGGTAGGTAGGCAATGGATCTTTTAAGGTATAAATACGTATATTGAAAGATCCTTAAACAAAGATTTGGAAAAGGGGATAAATGTGAATTTAAGGATATCTAAGGCGGTAATCTTCTTAGACTAAATTGCGTGGTGGGCGGCATATGACGTGTTGAATTCAGTCCAAACGTTTTCATTTAATCCTTAGTAAATCCCTCGGGATCGTTCAATCAGGGTACCTTGTAATATATTGAAAAAAAATTGAAATAGACATGGTTTTCATTTGAATATATTTCTATTCACAATATCAGTTGAAGGATTAGAACTCAGTTGTTAAATGTAATGCAATTTTATAAATATGTCATTAGTCATCTATCTCATTAGTAAAAAAACTACTTCAAATAGATCTTTAGTAATTTTTTTACATGTAGTCATTATTTTTTCAAGAAAAACCTTAATGAATTGTCGAATAAATCATTTTCTTCTAATGTCGCACTTTTAGAGCTGTTGATGTTGCATATTAATTGCATTTTCTAAGATAATTATCTTATTTCCCTTGCGGTATATAAATATTGATTGTAACGATCATAAAATAATACAAAAGTGTATGTCCATTGTGTAGATCGAGAAAGTGATCTGTAGTTAGGCTAGAGTTAATAATTTAAATGTGTTTTTTGCTTAAATAATCTATATAACTATCTGTAAACAATTCAGTTCTATGCCCTTGCATACATACCGTGAATATAATTTTTATATTTTAAATATTACTGTGTTTTCATTTTATTGGGAAATACGTGGCAATAAGTTTTGACATAAAAATACGTTTTATTTTCTCATATGATGCAAACTGCTTCTGATATGAAAATCGTAAAAAGTACTCAAATGAAAATCGGTAGAGGGGCGATTTTCAGTCATATATTTACTTTAAATAAAGATACAATCCCACTGTCAAAAATATTATTATAGTATTAATTAATTTATTTATTTGTATACTTTAATGTCTACAGTTGATACATATGGCTGACTTCTAGTCCAACCCTGCCGGACGAGCGGCCAGGAATTGAACCCGGATCCTCAAGGTGCGCCGCGCCGTCAAAGGTCGTATGCCATGTGATCAATCCTGTATACCAGCGCTATTGAATAATATATATGTTAAGGAAATGAATATATATGTTATTACGTATAACATAGCCGCGTTTAAAGTGTGCCCAAGTTCTGATACAGACTTTTAACATGTAAAAGACGATAATAAAAAAAAGAACCCGATAGGGAGAAAATGAAAGTGACGCAAGAAAAAGTACTCTGTAGGAGTGTCGTCAGACCTACAACCATCTAACGCATGCAAAATTTCCCTGCAGCATGAGGTTTTGGATATATACATATATCACAGATAATGAAAAGGTTTTTGGGTTGTTGCCGGGGATACCGACGATAAGAAGGATTCCAGACTCCAGTATGATAAACGCAATAATAACTTATCACGCATTGTATATAATCTAACAATAGAGAAATAAAAACAGAGCACAGTAGTTACTGACGCCATGTTTAAACCGAATAAGTTGAATAAATATAGCGCATAGGTCAACAGTAAAACAAAGTATACGAGAGATATTGAGGACGAGGATGTGAGACGATCTACGTGCTTCTCATCAAAACCTGTCTTAACTATTTGTTTATTTTTTGCGTTATTGAAGTATTTTAGTAAAACTCTACATTGGTAAAGCCCTACTTAGTAAAGTTCTACATGGTAATGTTCTATATAGTAAAGCTCTTCATAGTAAAGCTCTACATAGTAAAATATAAAATATTAAAGTTTTATACTTAGATCTTTTTATGCAGTTTTATTTCTTTGGTGTTATTCAGTTTTTGCTCTCCGTACCACGGGGAAACATCAAAGCTTTGATAAAAAGGTCAATTGACTTTGTGACTTACTTCAGAAGTTAAAATTCACTGAAACTTATTTGAGGAACTAAATTTGTTTATTATTTCATATATAAATTAATATATATTTGGTGAACTATTACTAGCTTTCACTGTATTAGACAGTGAAATTTTTCTCAATTGTTTAAAATACCATAAATTAAAAATGTTCTATACTGAGGAAGACATATATTATTTGTATATTGAAATTTTTTTTTTTACTCATATCTGACAATGATGAAGACAGGAGAAGAGGGGCTGACGTTATTATGATACATTTGAAAACAGTAAAAAAACTAATTATGACAGCAGCTAGAATTACCATTAGATTTTGATAAAAAAAGAAAATTAAAGTTCCTTATTTTTCGAACCCTTTTTATACAGTTAAATTTAGGTACATACACACACACATTCACACACACACACACACATATATATATATATATATATATATATATATATATATATATATATATATATATATATATATATGGGAGAATAGCAGAATCGAACCTTTTATTGTGGCCATCTTTGTAAAATTCTCAAAATTGATGTTTTCTTCCAAGAATAACGCCAATATTTATCGTCGTTTGCCAAAACAAGTTAAAGAAAGTATAACACAAAAAATCCTTTAGTAAAAAGGATGGTTTAATTTAATTACATTTGAACGTATTTTCTTCTCGTACGTAAACTCATAAATTTACATTGGCCTACTTAACCCGCGAAGCACGCAGAACGTGCCAAAAACAGTTTTTAGCCTTTCTATTTTTTCACGTAATTTATAACCTAAACCGGTAAAAAGTGATAGTAAGGGCGCGTGCTCGAGGTTAACATCATAAGTTTAAAGATCAAACGTAGAAACAAATAAGTTTTCTCAGGGAATTCAAACATTTTGATCGCTCCGCCTGCTGGCGCTGTGTTTGATATGGGCGATCTCATTTTTGAGCTCGCTCTATTTCTCCAGAGCCATTCGTTTTAGCCGCTCATCTGTTTAGTTGTCACGCGTGAATACTGAAGATAAGTTTTTTTATAAATAGACAGAAGTTGCGGGAGTTTAAATTTAGAATGGAAAGTTTCAGTGGAATATTAAAATAAGTGATATGACTATCAAAATAAGTAGCTGACAGAAAAATATTCGAGCTGCAGAATTTGTAACATAGTCCTTGAATCATAGTAATGTAAGGATTTTTTAAAATTTAAAACAACATATTTTCAGTCGTGTCGCTCTTGTTAGATTGGTCGTGGTCATGATGACGCTACATCATCATTGATGGTTGACGTGACCGTCCTCCCAATTCCTTGCCTTCTTAACCTATTGGCCGACATCCTAGTGCATTTATGTACAGGGTTTTCAACTGTTGATTTTATTTGATCAGCCCATCGCATGGATGATCTGTCACGCCGTTTGTTTCGTTCCACCCTTCCATGGATCACCAAACGATCGATGAAGTCATTCTTTCCCTTCGAGACATGGCCAAAGAACTTCAAAATTCGGAACTGTACTTGGGTTGATAGACGCTGCGTAATGCTGAGTTCTTGAAGTATGGAGGTGTTTGTACGAAATTCTCTCCATGACATTCCCAGTATTTTCCTCCAGTACCACAGGGTACTGGAGGAGGGACTTCTAGGGCATCTATTTTCTATTTTTCCAGCTCTCGCAATGTCCACGTCTCGGATGCGTATAAAAATTTGGGAAAACTAGTGTTCTTACGAGCCTGGTCATAGTGGCTTTAGTTAAGTTGCGATTCCTCCATAATTCATTTACGCAGCCCCCATTATTTGATATTAAAGCACCAAGGTATACGCAGGATTGCACCACATGGCAGTTCGCAATCTATATCACCTCTGGCAAGTTGTTATTCACAATCATCATCTCCACAATCATCATCTTAGTCTTGCTCAGATTAATCTTCAATCCGAACATGAGGCTTATGCGTTCCATTTTAATTCTGATGCAAATAGATAGTGGTGTTTTGCGATTTTATAGCCACCAACCACAACACAATCATCAAAACAACATAGATACAAGTATGAAAAGTTATGTTTAAATTATTGTAAAAGGTTTTAGAAGAGCGTCGAGGTTCTTAAATTGCTGAAGGAAATAAAATTAACATGTGTGAAAAGTTTGCTAGCAAAAGTTATTATGTGAGATGCAAGTGTTCACTTGTATCTTAAATTATGTCTGAGTTATTACTGCTTGTGCCGATGACAATTAAACGTTTAATTAAATTATCAAATTTACATATTTCAAGGAAAGTTAACTCGTAGGCGCCTGGGCGTTTAGAAGCACTCTTGACGTGGGTAGGGAAAGGTTTCACGTATTTTATTTCAATTGCGCTACATTAGAAAAAACTGTTATAACTTTTAAAGTGCATAATATCCTTCATGTAAATTTTAAGTGACGGGACAAATATATCAAAAATTAGTATATTTTCGCTATATCCGCCTGTTATAAAAATGCGTGAGACACACACACACACACACACACAAACATATATATATATATATATATATATATATATATATCATTCAATAATAATGGGTTAATACAATTTATAATTGAAAACTAGATTATATCGGAAATGGGAGTTTACAACCGCATAATTTTTTTAATAGAATGAATTTGGAAACGTCATAAATACGTAATCATAGAGCTTTGTGCTTTTATTGAGATTTCATGATTATGTTGGTTGAAATGAAAATATCTAAAGCGCTATTAAGACAAATGAGTTGTCATATTTCATATGAAATTTCATATGAAATTTCATATTTTCAAATCTCCAGATCAATTGTCGATTAATAAATAACTTTTGGAGGTACAAGGTTCTCTATTATAAAAACTGCTATTACTTTTTTAGTTATTTTTCAGAAAAATTAAATCTTTTGGAAATTAAAACTACCTGTCAATTGAAAACGCTTCTACTCAATATTTTTCAGCTTATTATAATTGTATGATTTCGGGGTATAGATAGGGAAAAACTTGTAAGCGTTTTATCTTTTTTCCTTTTAAGATACGAAACATTAAATGTAGAGTCACGTTTATGTTCTAATATATAATTTTACTTTTCTTCAATATCACTATTTAAAATGAGAGCCTGTCTTGTGAAATTGTTTTATTTTATTGTTTAACTTCTAACGTAATTGTTTTCTCGGTCTCATAGAGTACTAATCGTTACGTACCTTTCTTCCATCCTTCCGTTTGCTGCACCCTTTATTTACTGTATGAATACGCGCAATTAGCTACAGTATATGAGAGTAATCAGAACTATTTCTCGGTAACAAGTTATGGCGTATTATTTAGCTTACAATGTATTAAATATGGAAATTATTAAGAAAATCGATCGAATTATTTTCAAGAAGAAATTATTAAATTTTTGTATTATTCTATATGTGGCGTGTATTCGAAATTTTAGAGTCTTTACATAAACAAGAAAGTGTGTATATTTATAAAAACTTCCAAAATACCAAATTTTATTAAAGTATTTCAGGTGACGAACACACACAAACACAGAAGTTACTTTTCGCGTCTTTTAGGGTTCCTTACCTCAAAAGGGCAAAGAACCCTTATAGGATCACTTTGTTGTTCTGCCTGTCGGTCTTTCAAGGTCTTTCAGCTTTTTCTCAGGAACGCGTGGAGGTATCAAGTTGAAATTAATATTAAATACTTATGTTTGCGGTCCCTTGGAGTTTAAAAAAATCAAGCTTCTAAATCAAAGTAATCAAGAAAAACTTAAAATACGGCTATTTATGCATTCTTTTTAAAATATGCGTCTGTGAAAGATACAGTAGGCAACGTATTTTTGTTCTAAAAAATTAAAATTTTGTAAATAATTTAGTGGGAATATTATGCACCATTAAATGTTTATAAATGGCTAAATGTGTACGGAACTCCGGCAGTGCGAGTTCCACTTGTGCTTGACAGGTGTTTCTTTATATTCTATTACTGTTTAAAATATATTTCCATTGAAATTTCCAGTTCGGTTTTTTGACGATTAAAATGCTTTTTACCCTTGTAAAAAAAAGAAAAAAATCAAATTTTTCTATTTACGCTTTTTTGCATATCCATTCCTTCACTATCTGAAAAGAGAAAGCTTTCATTAAGATTCGGCTTCACTAATGAAGTCGTTTTAAAATCTCCTATAGCACAAAAGGACCTCTTAGCAAATCCCATTACAGACTCGCTCATCGCTTTCCCAATACTTTGCGGTGGTACAAATAGATTGATGCGGTACTATTCACTCCGACCCGCGATAAACACGTCTCTCCCGAGTAATTCATGCTAAATCTTAAACATCTAAGCCCGAGGGTGAAGTTGGAAAAGAGTAAATGGTTGAGAAAGTTCCGTCGACGGATATTGAGATGCTGTACGGCCGCCATTACTTTCTCACACAAGGAGAGCTTTCGATGGATGTGAATCAATGAGCTTTTCGTTTGCCTTACTTTCTCTATTCTGTCTGGTTTAAAAAGTACAGAACATTATTCAGTTTAATTTTCAAAGGAAAAATATAATGCTATCTCATTATATTACTTGAGCCGTCCGTTACAAATAAATCGCTGCTTTTTCGATATATTTCGTCACGGATTGATCTACGTCATTGCGCAAGCTTGAGAATTATTTTTTTAATTGGAATATGAAACTTGATGTTTTGTTGATTTATAATTTATCTTTAAATGAATGTTAACGTTATATATTTATGGTGAATGATACCGTTAATATTGAATACAATACGACTCTAGATAATATTTAGTTTATCGGAATCGCAAGTGATGTTTTATAAGTATCATCTCGCTTGATATGCGAATTTAATATTATGAAAAATTTTGTACTACAACAACGAAGAAGTGCCTAGCTACTTGAAGTGCAGTAATTACGCAAATGTATTATGTATATATATATATATGTATGTATATATATACATATATATATATATACATATATATATATATATATATATATATATATATATATATATATATATATATATATATATATATATATATATATATGCATCGATAGTTTGCGCTACGTGTATTTTAATTTTCATCGTAAACAATTTGTTTCATATATTAAATATATTTGGCGTTAATTTTGTAGAAATTCGTTATTCACTTAAAGTAAGTAGAAATAATACTACATCACGTAATTTCATTTAATTGTGAATTTGTTTCATCTTAAACAACCAACCAAAAAGGGAGATACGGTAATTTGCCATTTCAATGAAAACATACTTAAACCCATTTATTTACTTTACTTTCCTAATTAGTTTACATAATTTACTTTCATAATGATTATAATATATGGTATTACATGAATTAATCTTACATTTAATAATATTTTCTAACGGTTCACACGAACGAGTTTGCGGATACATCTAGTATAAAATGTAAGGTGAACTGATGCTTTCGAGATTCGGTGAAGTAGTCGTCTGTTATCCATTCCATGAATGCGACGAAGACATATTTGATTGGCTCAATCAATCGGATGCTGTGAAGTCCGTAATAAGTTGTAGATAAATTGTCGCCATTTCTTTACTAATTTGGACACGCGATGCATCCTAAATTTGATAGCTTTGAAAAGCTGATTACTATAAAGAGTGTGGAAAGCAAAAGTATCATTAGTGAAGTGAATGACATGCCCGATGACCAAATTGAAAAATCTGTCTAGTTATGTTTGTAAGCAGCTCTTCAAAGTGCAGTTTCCAGTTTTCCAACCTTCAGGACTGGAAACATCATAATTTTTATTGTTCAAGCCAAAAGTTAGTAAATATTTCAACTATGTATAACGATGTCTTAAAAAGGCCCCACGAATCCGATCCTTCGATACGATTGTGCCGTTTAGAGAGAACATTTAGCGTGTGCGGAGTAATCGCACCAAACTTCGAATACTTTCGCTTGCGTCGTATACTGCTATCGTTTTATATGCATTTGTCTAGTTATTTGTCGCGTAGGGAAGACCTGGAACAGCGAGGAGGATTACGTGTATTTAAACATAGTTATAGATCGTGTCTCCAAATAAATGATAAATGTATATTCATTTCAATTAGAAGATATTATTGTGAGCGAAGGAGTTATGATAAGTGAATATGACTCAAAATTGATGGGAATTTGCAAGAAAATTTTACCAAACGGGAGATAATAAAATAAAGTAACTTAGTGGGACTTTATTTGAAAATGGAGAATTTTAACCAAGTGTTATTTTGAACTAAGTGAAGTAAAATAAAAAAAATAGACTGTGTAATTGTCTCAAATCAAGTTTTGATTCTTAAATTTTCATTCTTATATAAATTTATAATATCAAATAAGCTAAAACTTCAAATATTTGAAACTTACGTGTAAAGTAATTATACGGTTGGCTGTGAGAAATAACTGTCTTAGTAATATATCCGCCAAAGGTATCAATTTTGTATATCAATATACGGAAATAAATAAAATTAATACATGAAACACAGATGAAACTTTAGATTTTAGATTTATTTTATTTGAATTATTTTCTCTATTTTTTACGAATTATTTTGAAAAGGCAGTAATCTATACACATTATAAATCGTAAAATTATAAAGGGGACGTATTGTTTGTGATTTTATTTTAAATTTGAAATTTCAACCGGAGGGTTCTGCCAATTTATACGGAAATGCTTTGAAAGATATTTTTAGACTTTATGAACTTTAGTATTGCACTCGTTAAAGGTAAATTTAATATATTCATTGATTATGATCGCTGGATTCATTAGGGATATAAAAAGAAAAAAAACCTGCGAGCAAAACTTTCACTAAGAACTCTCACTTAATGCAAGTTTTGTGCAAAAATTTTCAGCGATGCCTCTAGAGCGATTTTCAAATTTTAAATTTCTACATTGAATGGTTCCCGAGAAAAACGACTGTTTCACGCGGATGTACGGATGTGTGATGTTTGAGATACGTAATTTTAAAAACGACACACAAAAATTTAATTATAATTGTAATATTGATGTAAGTAATGTTTTTGGAAGATTTCAAAATCAAATTAGTTCTGCCTGTGGCTTTCTTTGCATGAATTTTTGGTTAAGGTGCCGTAACTTTTTTTTGATCTGGTATATCTTTAAAAATTACTACGTGGAACCTAACGAATATAACAAAAATGGATTTTATCCATCGGGAACTAATTCAGTTTTTAGGACAAAAGGTATACTCATATAGATTATAGAATTATAATTTATTCGAACGGCATATTTTGTGCAGCTACATTCAAAAATTATGGACTTGCAGAGTTACAAATAAACAGCAGAGTTACAAATAGACACACATCCATGCGATGGTATCCATCTAAACTTTTGCGTTTACGATATCAGTTAGGAATATTTTGTCTACGTATAAAACAATAACAATAGTTTTAGGATCATGAAATGCGAACAATACTTAATTATTGTACAATTACATAATGCGATGAAAATCTAATTATTAAAATAACAATTGAACTCTGTTGATTGTGGTTTTTTTATACCTTTACCTATTTCAAGATGGGCTCTGACCTTTTATTCACACTATTTAAAATCATTAGAAAAATTCAGGTCAGTCAAAACAGTATATTACCGTAGTGAAAAAAATTTGTATAATATATTTTGTAATTTGACTCTTTGAGTGTCAGATACATATATTTAAAGTATAACTACAAAACTGAGTAATGAGTCTAAATCATTTTAATATACTGAATAAAAAATAGGTGTCATTTTACATAAAATATAACACATATTTTCTCTTTAAAAATAACTTTTTTATAAAAATAACGAGACAATGATATTATATCCCAAATTCTCCGCAATCAAACCATTTTCAAAGTACAATAGATAATAGACAGAGGTCTATTTATCTATTGTACTTTTACAATGTGAAAGAAAAACCAGTACTTTCAGTTATGAAGAATAATTTCAATGTGAATATTTGCTTACAACACTTCTACCCAATTTAAAGTGTAAACAGATTTATTTAACAATTCCTTGCGACTTCAGGTGCGTAAGAATATTCACACTGTATTTAAGTTAAATGTTTACCAAGTAAATAAGTATCTAACACTCCACCAAGTTTGTAGGTGTATTCTCAGATTTTAAGCATAAAGTGCTTCATTCACCTACACTTTGTCACTGTTTAGTTTAACTTTAGGGGACATATCTTGCTTATTAAATGCGGAATTACGGTTTTTGTTCATTTCAATTTTGAAATGAGTATCTAACACGTATTGTGGTGTAATGGTATAGTAATTAAGAAAATGAGTTAGTCCATAATTTAAATCTGTACTGTTATATAACTATAATTGGAGTGTAACTGGTTATTGAAAACATTCTTGAGAAAATGTTTGGAATAAACTATTTCGAGGAGAAATATAATGATTTTAAAGGAATTGTTACTCCTTGAAAATATAAAGTTCGGCTTAAAAACTGGAATAATGTATCATTACTATTTGTTAACTGCTGACAGAGCAGATGTTATGGAAATTACTATTTTTTGTTTCAAAATGTCAGAACATTTTCTTTTTTCGAATTACTTTACTGCCTGAAACTACAGGGTTCATTTAAAAGCTAAGTTATACATTATAATAAGAAGGGGCTGAACCGGAAATTAAAATTTCCATCTCAAACAGAAGCCACAATAAATATTTTTAAAATTCATACGTAACTACATGATTATAGAAAAAATTAACTAAAAATAAATAAATAAATATATATATATATATATATATATATATATATATATATATAGATATATGTATATATAAATATATATATATATATATATATATATATATATATATATATATATATATATATATACACATACATTATTGTGTAGACGTCGTTTAGGTTCATATCGTTTTTTGAAGCATGGAACAGATACAATAAATAGTATTTGTTCTGGCTGCAACGACCGGCCGGAGCGTAGAACCGAGAAAATGTTATTCCTAACCCTGCTCAGCTGTTATCGACTGTCAATTTTAGATTTACGCATTAACTTATTGTAGCTTATTGAAAAGAATTCTATGACACCTTGTCATTGGGTCTGATTATCCTTCCTATGACATGGATTCATATGTGATAATGATTTACACTGTAGCTAGTTATTATAAGTACTCTGTAAGTGAAAATAATATCAAACAAGTCATTCTCAACTTCTCACCAAAGTCATTTTCAAAAAAGAAAATCAGTTCATTTCTATTTTACATTTTTCTACATATTTTCCCTAAACTCAAGTAAACAGCTGATGTTCCAGAATGATTTTGGAAAAAATATTCTTTTCTATTTTAGGGTTCCGTAGTCAAACTAGAAAGCCAGTAGTTTCGTCATGTCGGTTCATTCGTTCGTATGTGACAGGTGTTGCACTTGCAAATTTTTACTGTTATAAACCTGAAATTTGGGATGGCTACACAAATTCATAACGACAAAAAAATTATGAATTAATATCTTTTCGTCATTTTTAGGGCACCTTCCCCCTTGAAAATGAGGGCATTTTCGTGTAAAATTCCCTCATTTCCATGTAAGGAAGGTATCCGTACGTGAAAATGAGAGGATTTTTTATCCGTATACTCCATTGTGTAGGATATGATTGAAACGGTTTCTTTTCAATGCAGGTTACGAAATATAACTTACCTTAAAATTGTCATTCTTGTTAGATTTACGTGTCTCTACCCCCACCAGCTACATAGCTATTTTTAAATATATAAAAACTAATTACAATAACAGTATTTATTTATTATAACGAAATTAAAAGGAAAATTATCATAGGCTATTGGTTTACGACGAATGCTATGCAAAACAAAACGTTTCTAGAAACTACATACAAATGGTTTAATTAACTAGAAAAATAGTTGCGTATTTTAGTTGTGTTTTATAGTATTTTATTTAGTTGTGTTTTATATCTCTAGAACCAATATTTGGCTGTATTGTAGGAGAAACACCTTCATCCATCGTTGTACATCTATTGCGTGTTGCTACGTAAAGGTATTCTAAGCTGTCTTCGTGAAACTTTTATCTTTTTAGGGTTCCGTACATCAAAAGGAAAAAAGGACCATTATATGATCACTTCGTTGCACGTCTATCGATTTGTCAAGGCCATTTTTCTAAGGAACACGTGAAGATATAAAATTGAAATTAATAGCAAATGTTTAGGTCCACGGTACCTTGGAAATTAAGCTTCTAAGTTAACGGAATAAAGAGGAACCCTAAAAATACGGGCCATTTATGCCACATATTTTGACACTCGCAAATAAATCAAAACCTGTGGGGCACTTCTCGATGACCTAAAATCATGAAAGTTGATAGGAAGCAGCACAAGTAAAAATTCGGAAAAAAGTTGATTATAGTTATATCATGTATTTTTTTTAAATATACGCATGTGAAAGGTATAAGTACGCAATATTTTTTCGTTTAAAAAAAAATTTTTTTATAAATAGTTTAATAGTAGTATTATGTACCAATAAATGTTTATAAACGCCTAAATGTTCACGTAATCCTCGTAGTGCTTGACAGGTTTTTTGTTTTTCATTCGCCGAAAGTTTGTTGGTAATTGAAAAGAAGGCTAAAGTCGCACACTATCTACATATTTAAATGAGATAGTAAGATTTTTTTCAGATTCTTGTTGAGAAAATAATATGAAAATAGTCCATAATATTTTTTATTTGGGCCTCGTTACGGAGAAATAAGTTATTTTTCCATAACAAAATATCAATTATTTTCAAAAATTTTCTCAATAATTATTACATTTAAACATTTCTTTATGATCAATAGAATATCCATGAAAAACTTAGAGACTTTTAATTGCCAGGAGTAATAAATTTTTCTTTATATGAAACGTTTATTTCTCAGGTAATGTCACGAGTCATTCGGTGTAAATACACCAAATGATGTTTAACCCTTGCATTAACTTTGAATATATGGAAAGCGTGATAATTTATTAAGAAAAAATAAAAAACAAAAACAAATTATTTATAATAATCGTATATTTTGTTCTCAGGAACACTCAAAGGCTTCTTATACTAATTTAATAAGTTCTTTATATCCTACAAGAGATATTCGAGAAGTTTCTTTGAAAATGTGTCATATTTATTAATTGCTAAACTCACCTTTAAGTATATTTTTTGGCTCAGCAAATGAATTTGCGTAATTAAGTATCCATTAAGAGGACAGTGGATGTATAATGAGTTGTACAATGAATAGAAATCTTTTCAAAATGGTTTGCGTTATTTATAGATCTAAATAAATCTGAGAGAATATTAAAAGGTGTATATAAAGCCTGATATAGTTAATGACAAAAACATTTCTTGATTTACTTTTGCGTTACTAACGTTAAACTTTGATATACATTTTTATGTCAAAGAATTCCACGAAAAAGTAGGATATATATTCTATGACGTTGTTATTACTGAATAACTATAAGTATGTGTTATACCATCATAAACTGAATTTAGAATTTGAACGTTTTATGTAATATGATAGTTCCGTAGATACCTAGATCAATAAAAAGTTGTTTACACTTAAAACTTAAAACTTGTACAAACATTTACATTATTTTTTATCATGTGAATACCAAGAATATCTATCATAGGCGTAAACATATTTTAAATTTCACAAAAACTGAGATTTAGAATCGTCCTTTTATTTTCACAGTGACTTTAGGTAAACTTCTAGTCACACTATTTTTATATATTTTAAATAATATATAAAAATGATATGAATATATTTTATGTAGAAATTGTCAATAATACCCGTGGAACTATTTTAAATAAATTTCGATTTTTTCACAATTTAAAAAATGTTCTGGAATACTTGGAGCACGTTCTTTCATAACAGTTGAAAGAACGTGCTGGTCGTTGGAACGTGCTCCCATGATATTTACAAAAATACATGATATTTAAAAAAATACACGATATTTAAAAAAAACAATATATGACATTTAAAAAAAATAACATTATCATTACCCTTTCTCAAATTTCAATATGAATATCCTTGAGTGGTAACTATTAGGATATATGGAGACTAAAATATTCTATAACTATGTCAAATTTTTACCCAACTGCGGCAGAGAAAGGGTTATGAATTTTACAGGTTACGTATGTATATGAGTAAGTTTGTTCCTTCTTATAGACTAAACAACTAAACTGATTTCAATAAATGAGATGTCCTTAGATTCATCTTGATCCAGAGAGTGTCCTAGGGTATATAACGTTATGAATTATTCGTAATTGTTATCATTCAAACATATTTATATGGAAATTTGAATATAGAAATTTCAAAGTTACGTATATATGTATTTTCTTTTTAGTAATTTTCTTTCGTAGTCGGGTTTTAGTTTTACTCTTGTAAATTTATTTATCTAACGATTTCTGAGGAAAATTTTGTACATTTTTAGCAACGACTCTATATCTAGATATCATAAAATCGTAAAATAATTAATTTTATAATTTATGTAAGTCCCTTATTCAATAGATACCTCACACAATTTAAGAAATTTAAAATAAATCTTGTACACGTTTTGCTTTATTCAAAATTTCCATATAAATGTTTTTGAATGTTAAAGTAAACACTTAAATTCCTTATTTGAATATCTGTCAAAGCTCATTTGATCAATACGTACTCTGCATATTATTAGGCTTTACATTTATTTATATTTTTTTAATAACTTACAGATATACTCAAAGTGATGCACAAGTGGAAGCACCATGGGTACAAATGGTTATAAAATGTAGTTCAAACAATACATGTACATAAGTACAAAACGCTTTGTTTTTACGCGCGAGTTAAGAAATTCAACGGAATCTAAAACTTTGACAGTATGGTTGTTGTTATTTCTTCTTGATGATCGGATTTTAAAGTTCAGGACTTTAATGCTTAGTACCTCGAAACCTTATTGGTTTTGAGGTCCTAATCTTTCTCATCGCAGTCTCGTACTTCGGCCTTACTATTTATCTTATGTGGTGTTAGATTAGCGATGTCATAAAGAATGCAGTTCTGTCATTGCAGTCACGTGCTTTAGGTCAATTAGTTACCTTATAAGGCGTGGGGTCAGTGACGTCGTGATGGTTTCTTCGACAGTTTTCCTCTTGACATTTTGGTATTGTTTTCTTCGTGTCATTTTGGTATTGGATTCCAAGCAATATTAAATATACAGTAGAAGAAAAATATAAAAATACACACATGAAAAAGAGAAGAAAAATATAAAGATGCACACATGAAAATATGTGAAACTATTAATTCCAAACGAGGCTAGACCGAAAGGGAGATAAAGGTCAAAATAGCATTGCCCCTTTCACTTTTAAACATTCGGTTAAAAATCAAACTTGTGCGACTTAGTAATTCAACGATATGCAATATAGATATTTATTGAAAATAACAAAAATATAGTAATCATTTTAAGTTATAATAAAAGCATAAAAAAATTCAAAATCCAAATCGATGTATTTAATATTTCTTCACATCGACGAACAAATATCAAAGACGTCAATCCAAAAAAGGTAAAGGGTTTTCACCTTTCATTTCACATATGTAGATGAGGAATTTCCGGTATCGCAAGCTGCGAGACGTCAATGGAAATAAAGTTAGAATTCTGTAACTTTGACGAGGTAAACATAAGGCAGGAGACATCAGCAAATAATGCCAGCAGGTTGTGTCGCTAGTTAAAGCGAGAAAGGTTTCAAAGAGCTTTTTCCACTCGTCCAAATTGTGTTAGACGGCAGCGACACGGCTATCCACTTATGTGTTTGGAAAAACCCACGGTTGCAAACGGGCATCAGGAGTACTTTTTCGATCCGTAAAATCCTCGCCCCGCAATCATATTTGGGAAATAGTTTGGTTAAGGCTTTCGACACAGTAGAAAATCCTTTTAAACCATTGTTTGACGTCGATGAGATTGTAAAAGATGAGATAATAATAGGGTTATATGTAAGATAAGATTCAAGGAGATAATTTTTATGTTTTATTCAATATTTGTTTGCCAAAAATATGTGAGCCCTTTTTTAATTGAATGAGGAAATCAATAACAATTTGCTGTCAACATTTCTGTTACAGTAAGATGATTTAGTGGATACATTTTGCTAATCATATCATATTACCGATGTAGAGAGCTTTTAAATATACGGCTAGTAAAATAAGGAATAGTAAAATTTGAAAAAAGAAAATTATATCGTTGCTCTTAGAAAAATTTACGATCTAACTTTGTGAAAATGTTCGTTAAGAAATTATACGTTTGGTCTGTGTATAGATCCGATTAACCCTTAAAATCATGTTCAGCTTGATTGAATATTAATATTGTGCATATTTCAATTGACCAAAATGAAAAGTACTGTGTTCGTGGGTTTTTATTTTATGCCCCCTGAGAGAAATTTTGTTTACATTGACTTTTTCCACTTTAAAAGAAATTGTTATACTCCGAGAATTCATTTTCTCTTCTTGTATTAATGATATTGTATGCACGGTCTACATATAAATCTGTATTGATAAAATGTTATGGTTATGTCTAGTTATTTATAAAAGAACTGCTTACAAACTGAAGATGTTGATAAGAAATAACAATAAATAAGATAGGAATGCATGCAACGTTGAATTAATTTTATTATTTTTAAGTCTGTCCGTTCGTATGTCTATCAAAACCCTTTGTCTCGAAATGGATTGAGGTATCTAGTTGAAATTATTTTCGTGTACTTCGTCCTTACATTTCTGTAAAAAAATTAAATCTTTTGGTTCATACACCAAAAATACATGATCCTTCAAGCTATATTTTTTTATTCATACAATACCTACAAGGTATTTTCGGTCGAGAAAAGTCGAAAGTCTGCATGATGAGAGGTCTTAAAGCACAAGTAAAGGAAAAGATGTAAAAATCAATGATTTCTAGTTCTCTGTAGAATTAGAAATTTTTATAATTAGTTTGTTTCATATCTGTGTAAGATATTGTAGGCAATATTACGTTGCAAAAAAATTATTGTTTGTAAATAGTTTAATTAGAAATATAACATACCCTTAAATGTTAATAAGTGCCCAAAAGTGTATGGAATCTTCGTTGTGCGAGTTCTACTCGTGCTCGATAGGTTTTTTTAGACTTAGATTGATTTACTTAAAACAAAGATCCTAATTCTTAAACATACACAGAAATAGAGAAATTGGAAATTTAAAATGAACGAAAAAGAGTATTATAAAATACGTACACGAGCCTTGTATATAACAGAAAACTACCTAATGAACAATGATGTGAATTGTAGAGTTTAAAAATATACGCATTCACATATAGACATAATTTAGAAAATAATTTGTTTTAAAAGTCGGTTTTTGTGGTCGGTTTGTTTACGTTGAGGTTCCATAGTCATTTTGTAAATGTCATTTTGAATTTTGGATAAGCAACACCATAGTTACAAGCAGCGATATCAAAACCAATTTGATTTTAAAAATTTACACAGTGGATATTTGTGGACGTTATTGGGTTGTTGTTTAGTATAACAATTATTTAATAACCAGCGTTGATCGGTGGCTTTGTTTACGTAAATAAAGGAAAAAATGACTGTGCAGTTTAAAAATTGTATTCTTGTGAAAATAATATTGAATTTTAGCACAGGAAATGGTAAATTGGTTTGAAATGAATAGATTCACTTTTGCATTTGTAATGTCAGAATTATGAATTTCTAGTTTTTTGTTGTTAAAACAATATATATTTGACGGTTTTTGGAAAATTCGTTAAAATAAAGGCGTTATTTATAAAATTGAGACGGTATTATCAATTTACTATGTCAATATACATACGTAATAGTACTATGCGAACGGCAGTATTTAAAATAAGGATGAAAGCAATAGTCATTATTGTTTTTTGGATGTACAGTTTTATATTTTTGTAGATAAACACATTCACACTTGTACGAAAGCGCGTACTGTGTAATACTTCGTTGGATACAGTATATTTTTTTAAACTTTTCCCTTAAAAGATTGCCAGAACGTTAAAATTGCCATTTTTGAACTTAAGTTTTGCTAGATCTATAATTACAATTACCTTAATACTTAGATACCTGAGATTATTTATCTATAATGAAGTTATTCTGCATCTTAACAGTAAATATTAACAATTAAATGCGAGTACGTGATGTAGTATTATTTCTACTTTCTTTAAGTTCCTTATTAAGACTTAGGTTTCGTTGTATTACAACATCTTCAGATGGGCTATTAGCAAAGATATCTTTGCTAATAGCTCACCTGAAGATGTTGTAATAGAAGTAATACTACATCACGTAGTTTCATTTAATTTTCAATAAAAAAATTTCTACAAAATTAAAGCCAAATATATTCAATAGTAAATATTAAGATTAAGTTTAACCATAATTATTTAAAATTATGATAATATAAATCAAATTTTTTTCTTTTTATTATCCTGATTATTTGAAAATGTTATCTTAAAATATATTACAAATAAAGAAACTGGGATCATATCATTCATAAAATAAATAAAAAATGGAATTTATTGGACCAAAATATTAGATTGCGTTAGACGACATCGCAAGTAAAATATATTAAGAAAAGTTGGAGTTCGCTACAACCTCTTACTTCTCATCAGATGACTTTATAAATCGGGCTATGACATATAAAGGCCAGGGAACGTCAGATCTAACCATTTCAAATTTGAAAAAGTCTCTCTCTCGCATAGTTTTCAATATCAATGGATAATACATAATGCGCAAAACCCTTGATGGATGGGATTGTGGTGTAAAGATTAAGGGAGTGAAGATATCCCATTTTTGATATGAGGACGATTCATCTTCTTTGCTACTATTAAAAAAGATCAAGACCATCTGAGCCATCCAGACAAAGTCAGTAATGATTTTGTCTTCACTCTTAATAAAAACTAGGCCAAATTAATAATAAATTACCTTTTCGGAATTGCGCAACAAACTTACTTAGTGAGACAATAAGGAATTGTGAAGAATTTTCTCTGCTTTGGCTCGTCATTAACAATAGGTGCAGTTGTGAAGTTTGTGAACTGATGATGGAATGATTAAAATATGAAAAGACCGAAATATAACAGAGCAAATTAAAATCAATATTATCCGCACGTTCGTCTTTCCAGTATTTCTCTACGGACTTGATACCTGATTCCTGAAAGTCAAAGAGAGTAAACATTTACGCATTTGGGACGTGATCTTGACGTCGAATGTTATGAATCCCTTGGGCTGTAAACCGGACCAATACTACGGTTCTAAAATATTCGCACCTCGAAAGCAATCTAACCGCAGGTTTCCGACATCGGATACCTCAATATTTGGGCCACATATTCCGTAGTAGTACGGAAAATTTGGAGAGGGTTGGTTTAACAGGAAAAGTTAAGGGCAAAAAACCGAAATCGAGTCAAAATTTTAAACGACGGTCTGATCGGGTGTCAGAAGAACTGGGTATTTCAATGAGTGTGGCACTACACTAAACTGCTGACCGGGACTGTCATGATCCTTAGGAATGAGGGAATGCCCAAAGAATAAGCATTGAAAAGTATATGACTTTATATAAGACAGATTCAAAAACCTTCTAGCACGAGCCCGACTCGTATTTCGTCGATTTTATTTAATCTTTTATAGATTTGGTTAATAATTCGTCATTATTTTTACAACTTCTTTTATAATTAATTTTTGTGACTTCTGAATAATCGTCAAGAAATTTTGAAACAACCGATGACTCGACTCCTAATACAATGTGAATGAAAATCTTTAATAAAATTGTGACAGAGTGAGTTTTGCACATGGAATTTTTTTTAATAAGAGTTATTGATTTAGCGTATAGAATTATAGCAGAAGCTAGAAAACGTGTTTATAGAATTTTTGTCTATCTGTCTCTTTATGTATTAATATGTTCTTCAATTACGCGAAATTCGCTAAACGGATTTTGAAGAAATTTGGTATGGTAATAGTTTGTGTCCTCAACCAACATATAAACTACTTTTTGTCTGGATATTAGAGATATAAAAATATTTATTGAATATTACGATACTGGTATTAGCGATACCATCTATTAGCGTTTTTAATAAAATTTATGTTCATAGATACATTACGGTGAGATACTGCCAACGCCATCTATTAGCGTTTTTAGTAAACTTTATTGTCAGAGTTCTGAGAGAAAAAAAAATGAAATAATCCTTATAACTTTTGTTATATCGAATTCCGACACCGAGGTCGAGTCTGCATTGCTAGTATTAGATACAATAAAATACAGTAGATAATACAAAAGCAACGAATTGAAAAGTTTCCTTCTCTTTCGGACACAGAACGTATTTCTTCAAATACATGCAAATAATATAGTCGAATCATGTCGGAGCTAATAAATGCTTCGATGTTCCAATTACGGAAAGCGGAATACAGAGCTAGAAAAGAAGTTTTACATAATGCAAATTTTTAGCATAATTAGCGGAATTTTAAGTAATTTGACAATGACGGTCATAAGTTAGGATTTTGAAAATGTTTTGGAATAAATACATGATGAATTTATTTTTTGGAGTTATTCATAATTTGTCAAATTGTAAAATTAACATAATCGTAAGCCGATGTAGAACACGGAATCTAGATTTCGATTACAGAATCCTCTCCACGTGGAAGAATTTTCTTTTGTCATCTTTTGGACTTTTTCCAACACATTCCTTTAAGTGTATTGCTGTGACTCTAAATTGTCGCATTCAGTTCTAACAATGACATAATTGAAGTATTTACGTTTATAGATTGAGCTCAGAGTATGAACTTTATATCAAACAAAGTAATTATTTCAGTCGACGTATTCTAGAAATCACTACACGTGTAGTGATTGCGTGTGTAAATTGCGCGTAAAATTTCAGTTAAAAACAAACCAGTTAAGTATGAGTAGAACTAGGAGTTTGACAGTTCCGTACACACTTTACCTACCTGTGCGTGTAAAAATCTAAACATTTAAGGAGACTAGTATTTCAATTAAAGTATTTTTTACTACATAAATATGTTGCCTTGTATATTTTTCATAGGCGTTAGACAAATAACTTAAACCCGGCTCACAGAACTTGCTTCATTTCACTATTTGGTTTCAAGCGAGCTTTTAGGCTAACTTTATGATGGCGCTTTGCAATAATGGCTGTGAACTGGGTCTGTAGATGGGTTTGATGCATGCGAAGAGATAATTTAGAAAAATGGACGCGGTCACAGTAGAAGTTGTTCGTCGTAGACAATAAACAATTGTCACGTTTTTAATGTTTTTTGTCGTGATACTTTATTACGGCGAAAAACAGGTCAGAGATTAGATCTTAGGTCGTTGAGTTTTAAATAGTTATTACGGTATAATAACCAGCGGAGCATTTTAAACACTATTTATTTCATAAAAATTGCTGTTTTATAGGATGATAATAATACAGATTGATGATGGTAATATTATTTAAAAAAATGTATTGCATGTTTACGAAATCATGCAAAATATTAATGCTTTGAACGGAATTATGACTTTTAACCGATATAATTGTTCATTGGTTATATATATATATATATATATATATATATATATATATATATATATATATATATATATATAAATATATATATATATATACATATATTTATATATAACATAAAATACGATGTATCATGAAACAATATGGCTAGTTTTCTTTCCTCTCCAACCGATTTCCTCCTGGCTGCAACCGTAGCCCAGATCGATTTCGTCCCAAAGCCGACTTTCTCCCAGCTTTCCATTCTTTGCAGTTAGAAGAAATATTATGTTTATGAAGTTTATTTTCCAAAAAAATAAAATCATTCATTTTTCGTGCCCTATGATCTCCTGTGCTCACGCAAAATTATCACTTTTTTTTCTATATCCTGCTCTAGAACTGAATTATTCCGGAATTCTCCAGTTGCAAAACCACTTAATCTTATTTGTTTATGATGATAGAAAGTAAATTTGTATCAATGTCTCATTTTCACATTTTTTAATTCTTATGCAATGTTGTATTCAAATCTAAAGCATACATTTTAAATTTCGATACTATCGTTACGAATGAGTTACCTGTAATATATCGATAAATGTATGTTGTAAATATCAATAGCATTTCGATAACCACATATTATATCTGATTCTATAACTGGAATAAATTATAAGTCTTAAAAGTGTAAATTATCGAAGGACTGATAGAAATAAGCCAGAATGATCGATATGGTCGCCATTTTCATTACCTACTTAGGGAGTTGCTACGACATCACAAACAGTTAAGTGACGTCAGATGAGAATTATAAATAAAAAAGGTCTCTCGCAAATGCGCGTGGGCCAATGTTCTGATTTATAAACTCACATACGTATGGAATAAAAGAGTACTAAAATAAAAGGGTTGAAAGTAAGATTGATTAAGCTTTTAAGGAGTCGTTTTATGTGGGAGGACCAAACTAAATAGAGTGACGACGAAGTCATATGAAATAAATATAATATAAACGAATCTTTGCGATAAAATATCGAGGGTAGATGCCAGTCAGAAAAGCAGATTTTGCTCTTTTTTGGCTTTTGAAAATGTTGTTTGGTGAAAATGGTATGTATTAACAAAATGGTATCTTTGTTTTACGGACAGATTGACGTGCCTTATTGTACATATTAAACTAACTGCCTATTCCAACTTTGCCCAGGCAAAAGCGGGACCTTGAATGTATTTCGTTGTAATTGCTTTTTTATGTAATAATTCTGTTCATTACTTTTGCCAGAGTGATCGTGACGTGTAACGGCTAGAAGATGCAGAAATATCTTCATTTTTTATGAGTATTGCTACTTTTGCAAGGTTTCCCGTCTAACGTTTGATGGCACCGTGAGTGTATTGCGATATTGTGAGTCCCGTCGTTGCCTTGATCAAAACTATTTAGCATGTTGCCGCTTGGCCTCGGGCTCTTTTGCCTTCCACTTGATCTTGCACTACTAACCGTTACAAGGAATTTTTATTTTCTGAGATGTGGTCGAAAATCTTGAATATCCGTACAGCAAGGTTGAGAGTATTTGTCCAATTTTTAGCTTCTCCAGGATCGATACATTTGTACAAAATGCCATCCAGGGTATTTTTAAAAGATGTCTCCAAAACCACATTCCCAGTGGGTCTATCATACGGCGAGCTTTTATCCTAGGCACCATGTTTCCGCTCCGTAGAGGAAGATTGGGTAGACTAGCCATTTCATAAAACGAACCTTGGTCTATTTCGTTATTCATCTATCTTTTTTGATCTCCTATCTTATGCAGGCCTAGTGATACAATTGTTATTAGGGTTAATTTGTTAATAGAATTTTTAACAGTTTACTCATACGTTTTGTGCTTCAGTTGCGCAATTTAACAAACAATCCCTTTTAGCAAACAAACTATATAATTAGCCGTATATATCCGAGAATTTTTTTGGAGATTTCGTAGTCGTGTCCAATTCTTTTAAACATAGTTTTAATATTGTTAAAATAGTTTAAATAAAAAAGTCACCCGGCTCAATTCGATTTTCTTTACTTAAATCATTACTGTGTATTACCGACAGTTCTAAAAATATATAATTTTCTCTATTTTCATGTGGGTACTATAAATTATTAATAGTGAAAATTTTATATCAATCAAGTTATTTTTTGTGCCAAATTCTAAAAAAAGAAGCAAACAATATTTCTACTTATTTTTCTTATAAATTTTAGAAAAAATGAAAAAGTCAAATAAAAAATGTAATATTAGTTGATCTCATGTTTATTCATTCAACATTGTTTCATTGGATATTAAAATATTTAAAAAAATCCTGTTTCTATAACATATTTTAAATAATAACATATTTAATATAATTTAAAATTGTAATAACATATTTTAAAGCAGAGTAGACAAGGTACTTCATATTTGCTAACAAGTTTGCTAGGATAATCTGCGAGGTGTGAAATAATTTTTCGAGAACCATATTTCTTAAGAAGATGTATAGCTTGTCATATAATATTGTATATTGTCACGTATATCTTCTATGTTTTTTTTTAAATATGTATCCCCTTATAAGTCTTGAATTTTATCAGATAAATATGCTTTTTCCCGTGCTGATATTATATAAATTTGAATTTGAAAGTCCTAAGGAAAATATTTGCATTTTTATAAACGCTTTTGATTTTCAGCTTAATTTTTCTTCAAGTCGTCATCTAGCTATTCTCCTTTTTAAATGTACGTCAACAAATCAGGACAACGGCCTTTAGTAATTATTTTAAATAATTCAAGATTTTTCATTTTTGACTCAAGCGAATAGCTTTTTTCCCCAATGTATACTATAAATATCCGTTGTCAGTTACCATTTAGGTGATTGTACACTAATTCATTAAATAGATTTTTTGAGATCTTCCTATATCTCTTGAAAGGGGGAGAACCCCTTCAAAATTGAGTATAAATATCTTTAGAGCCATGTATCCTTCATGAAATATTTATAAATATATATATATATATATATATATATATATATATATATATATATATATATATATATATCTATATATATATACACCTATTGCATTTACGGTACTCTCATTATGGTAATATCCTAATTATGATAACGAATCCTTGAATATATACAGATAAATACGTATTAGTTGGATATTAATAGTATTACTATGTATTGTCAGTGAGGTAAGTACACTATATCAATATTCAAATAAATCTTTAAAATGTCTTTATAAATTTATAGCATTTATCAAAATTCGAACCTAATAATCTGTTTTCCCAAATAATTTTTTAATATATTCTTTACATATAATGAAATGGTAACAAGGCCTTGCCTGTACTCCCGCATCACGCAAAAACCGTTGGATGAATTTTAATGAAACTTCAGTTTTATATCTCAGAGGCTTGGTATATATCTGCAGTAAAGTCGTCAAGGTTATCAATGAACTCTACTACTCCTAAATAATTACTAAATTGCTACTTAGTTAATTGAAGGCGACATCTATGTGTTTTACAACCAATCACCATAAAATAAGTATAGTTTTATAATTCTCCGCTAGATGGTAGTGTTTATTACATTTTGATAATTATCTTTAATTTGTACCGTAGGTGTTTCTAACATTTTCCAAGTTATCAGCATGTATAAATAAATAAACACAAATATTACTATTTAAAAAACGAATGACGTTAAGTGGATAAAGTAGGTTTCTAGAATCCACGAGTATAAGTAATCGCTCGGATTACCGAGTTGCTTAGCAACGTTGGTATCTTTGTGGGGTATCAGGGAGTATCGACTTTCGCATAACGTAATGTCGAACTAGAAACTGAAGCGAGTGGTGACTTGCCAGAAACTTGCGCATTAATTACGTTATTGATATTGTCACTTTATTATACTGGCTGTTACGCAAATAATGCCTATGGACCACGCAACAGCTCTGATGATATACAAAAATATTTCTTGATTGAAGAAATAGCTGAGTCGAGAAATAAAACAAAAACTCTTGTTAGTGATAATTTAAGAAATTCGTGGAAGACGAATAGGAAAGCCACAATCAAAATTTTGTAGGATGAAATGCATTTACCGTGGTCTTCTATATAAATGCGGATATAAAGCTATAAATTGATTATTTCTTTTTCGACTGCGTTAAGTAAACATTTTTGAATTATGGAAACATTTCTTAAATAGACTACTTTTTCTACATCCATTCAATATTTAAAGAATATTTTATGTAATAACACATCATGGAAAATATCACATTATGCAGACTTTTTTACAATCATAGAAGTATAGGTATTTCTCTACCAGAACTTTCATAAAGACCTCATTTTCGCCTTAACGATGTGCATGATATCGTTTAATGTAAATTATGTAGAAATAACCGAATATTTAAAAACACACAAAACATTGCTTTTATTGCCTTAAGTGCGAGTAAAAGTTAGTAATAAAATCAGTTTCATATGAAATTTATTTTGTTTCTCGGAATGGAAATGTATTACTTTTTCCAATAAACTGTAAAAATAAAACAATATTTATTAATTTCGAAAATATTTCAAGCGCGGTAAAAGGCTTTAAAGACCAATTTTGTATTCCGTACTTAAAAAGAAAAAAGACTGAATCCCTTATAAGATTGATCACAGCCGTTTTCCTCAGATATTCCTTGAAATTAAATATCGCAATAAAACTATTAACCTATCTCGCTAACACTAAAAATATTTATGTGGAAAATTTATCAAATTAAGTAGTCATTTTGTTTTTAAATCTTCGCTTTTTTAATGTTGCCTTCTTTTTGGCGATTTGAAGCTATTCTTGGGGGTAGAAAAGCAATTTGATTTTGAGTTGTTTCAAAGTGTTATCGAATCAGTATTTCAATGGAGTCTGAGCAACAAGCTATTATTAACGTGAGCAAATGCGCAATTATAACGTATTCCCCTCAAGGTGTACCCTTGATGCAAAATTATAAGTGTTTGAACGTAATTGAACAGAGCTCGAAAGGGTATCTCCCGTAAGGGATCTGAGTTTAATTAAGGATAACCATCTAACATTTCACGATCATATCATTGAAACATGTCAGAAGGCCTACAGGATGCCTAGGATTTGTCACGTAACATTCTCACGGCCTCTAAAATAGTGGGTGGGGAACAAGATCACAATGATCTTGTTCAATTACAATTCTGTATTACGGTAGTTGACTCATTCTAAATTTTGATATTTTTTCTACAATATTGTGAAATATAAATTAATTAAAAACCAGTATTGAAAAAAATTAAAAAATTGATGGAAAAATAAGCCAGTTGTAGGCTTCTAAATTTGAAGATATGGATAGAGTTGGGTATATCCCTGTCTCCTTTCCTCTCGTAGAATATAATGTGCAAAATTAAAAATGACTTCACAACACAGTATTGCCGTCCTTCTCTAAAGGTTAAATTTAAACTTTTATAATTCGGTCAATTTTTAAGATTATTAACATTTTTTTTCATTCTTCATCAGTTTGTACCTTGAAATTATGATTAACGAAATAAAAAGAAATTGGTGACGTGATTGCACCGGTATGCATCACTAGTGCAGGATATTTGATGCTATTATCGCGTAAATATCGATAACGTGAATTTGTTTGGTGTATGTCATTTTAATTAGATAAAAGTTTCATACTTCAAAGCAGTTGAATTTACATTATAATTCTACAGTGCAATGATATGAAAATAAAAGACTGAAATGTTTTTTATTTATTTTATAGGATGAATTAAAGAAAATTAATAAAATTATCATTGATAGAAGCCTAAAGTTTATTTATTTATCTACTTTAATGTATCTAATTGATACATATGGCAGACTCATTGCTACGAAAGCTAACTCGTACAGCCAATCATAACACCAGTCCAGCCCCGTTCAATGAACGACCGGGAATCGAACTCGGGTCCCCGCGGTGCGCCGCGTCATTAAAGGCCGAGGTGTTGTACCCAACACATCACGGCGACGGCTAAAGTATAAGTTGTTTGAATAATATATGAGACTAATGAAAAAAGTTCTGTTAAAAAAAAAGATTGTTCACATGTATACATCTACAACTTTTGTTTTACGACTCATAGAAATTCTGGAAAGAGTTAAACTTTTAAATTGTGAATGTTTAATATTTTGACCCTTACATCAATTTTAAGGCTGAGCTGAAGGGGTTGTCGCAGTGAAATACATTCTGTTAGATACACTAAAGACCCGCATATAAAAGAGAAATAGGTTTAAATAACTGGATGTAAGAACTGCTTTCTTACAAAGGTGTGTAGAGTTTGCTCAGCATGTTTTTTAGAACATAATTTTAATGTAAATTAATCCAGTAGAAGATATATTTGTACCGAAAAGTGGTTTTGGATGAAATGGAAGTATGTGTCATATATGGGTTATATAAAGTTATATATATATATATATATATATATATATATATATATACATATATATGGTATACATGTGTTATATAATAGAATGTGGTCTAAGTGGTAACTATATGGCAGAGGGGAAAAACGCTATTGTATTTCTAGTTACGCTCATTAACTCAATCGGAAACTGAAGCTCCAAGTTGGAGATGAAAATAATTATTATGAAGGCTTTAAATCATGTTATAACCACGAAGACATTTGATTGTATTGCTTTCTATCAGTATGGAGATTTTTCTCCAAGTAATCTTGTAACCGGTTTAATGAAAGCGGTACTGAAGAAATACATTAATGTTCGTTTATTTTATTTATCAAAATATCGTGATACTAAATTGACGAAACGTCAACTACTTAATATATATATATACACACATATATATATATATATATATATATATAACTACATAATAACAGATATGATTTTCAGGACAATGAGTTAAATATTTCCTGACATATTTTATCAATATGTCTTATGGTCAGCAACTAAAACCAAAATGATTTTGATCAATACAAACCTTAATTTGTTTGAAAATCTGATGTGTCTTAGAAACTAACAATCTTTGAATGTTGTATTTAATGAAATGTTTTTTTTGTATGAAATTGATATCTTCATCTTCTATTATTTATTTCTATTTTAGGACTTATAACCGTATTTTAAATAATAAAGTGATAATATATACATATTGTCACTTTGTTGTTTAAAATGCAATATATTTTTACCCGTAAATATTACAATTTAAAATTTATTTTGTTTAATTAAAATAAATTGAAAAATATCAACTAATCTATATTATTATCCTCTTTAGTTCAATACCATGGTGAGTGGTCGTTAAATGTGTAAAAAATATTTAAATTTTAGAACATTTGTTGCTAGCGGGTTAAATAAACCACGGAACAGCAGAAACAAGACTGCCATGATTATTTTGAACAGGGTGGGGGCGTAAATTACTATGTAATTGGTGCATTGAAGATTAATTTCTTTCAAACATATGTTTTTTTGCGACATGTGTTTTATAGAATTCCCCAAACATTGTTTCTGTCTTGTTTAAATTCTTTGTTCAGGATGATCCCTTAACCGAATAGCACTCAAAAATTCAAATGTAAGCGCAACGCAAACGTAAATATTTATCAACTATATTTGATCGCCGTTGGCCTACATAAACGTAAGGGACAATATAACTCCCACAGGAGAAAATGTAGTTCGAATATAATTTCGATATGTGATATGAAATAAAAGAAAGGTACACCTGGTGGCGAATGCTTTATTAAGTGAGGCCGCGCACAAACGCGACGCTCGTACGATTATTTAAACGCATGTCAGCAGGGCGCGGTGCGTTCGCGCGCGAGCCTGTATCGCGTTGGCCAATTCAATTCCTATCACAATTTTCCTCGCAAAAGCTTTCCTGTCTCCTAGCGGTGTCCCTTTACCCGCCAGAGAGAGACAGCCAGCGCCGCCGACCGACTACACGCCTCTCGCTCACGCGAGAGACCTACAATCCTTCGCATATATATTCGCATGTACGAGCTATACAAGGGTAGAAAGATCAGTTGCACGACGTTCGTCCTAGTTTTCGTACGGGAACGTGGATTGTTTTGATTATATATATTTTCATATAGAAATATTCATATTTGAAGCTATTTAAAATTCATACGTTTAATAATTTATATACTTATTTATATATAACGATAGCCTCTTCCGATTCCATCCATTGAACATTTATTGTTGGGGTAAATAAAATACTACGCGCTTATTTATTATATCTATTATTTAAATTTCTATAAACTTATACCTGTTGTAATATTGAAAAATATATATAAGTATATATTTACCTATAGACTAAAAATCGCGTTTGGAAAGTGCTTTTGCTTTTGCGTTAATTTGCAAGTGATAATTTGTGCTACACAAGTATAGTAAATCTAGATATATTTTTAAAACAAATTTGATAGAAAAGGTCGAGACCTAGACTTTTTTCCAGTTGGTTTTGTAATTTCGAAAAAATAAATATGAAGACATCATCGTTTTCTCTTCGTGTTATGAGAAGGGTAAGTAATTTATTTATAATGTAATTTGTTTTCTTAAATTCTTTATATAATATTTTTATATTTATATTAAACATGAGCAAGTAGAACTATCTCTATTTTATGTGATTAGATATTTCTCACTTGTCAATTCTCTTATTCATCAATCTATCGAGACACGGCCATAATAAAACTTGAATCCAACAGGTTGAAATGGGCGTACGGTAGTCGCTAGTACGGATATATGATATTAAATCAGCATTTTGTAGTGAAATATTGGAAAATATTGAAATTTTAAAAGCAGTAACAGGTTTCATGAATTGAATATTGTAATGAAAATGATCAGTTTTGGGTATAGTATATAATTTACATATGGAAAATTACGCAAGTCTCCGTAGGCGATATGTACATTTACTCGACAGCGTATTAGTTTATATATTCAAATATAATACAACACGTGAAAGTCTTTGAATCAAACAGGTTTTAATATTTCAAATCACATGATCAAAACACGTCGCCGTTTCCGAAAGCCCGAGGTCGGCCCGCCCAGTTGTACATTCATTTAAGTTGAACGGAAATCCACAGGTTGGGGCGGTGTCAGAAAATTGTACTATATATGTAAACATAAAATGTAGACGTAAATGTATAGCTACGAAGTGATAGTAATACTAGGCGTGGTTGTGACATTCTAGACAATATGTATACTTTACATTACACAAAATACACAACCAGTTTTATTAGTTTTACCAGTTTATTGTTGGCACTTTAGTTGTGGTAATATTGGTTGTTTTACGGATTACTCTCATACCATTGTTGCGAGATTATTATTTTTGACAATAATATAATTGGATAATTTGATATTACAAAAGTTGGTTTTAAAACGTTATTTCTAGAACTTTTTCTTAGCATGGATATTACCGAATAAATAAAAGAGGTGCTGATTAAATTTAAGTGCTCTTTACGACCATGAGTTAAGCAGTGCATAGATAGGTAATATGGTGAACCGGTGGCGTTCAGGGTTGTAGTTTTAGTGGGGTGGATCAGAGGTTTAGGTAGAATAGTAAGTTGGAGGTTATAGAATTGTTAATTTTCTCTATTATTTGCAGTATTTATGGCATTAGTATTGTTTTTCTGTTTAATGATATTTAAAATTTTAAGTCAACTGCTTCAATATATGACAGAGTCATGTTGGGTGCAGCAATGTTATTAGTTATATAATGCCATTGGCTAAAAGAATATGAAAGAGAGGTATCTTATTTATATTTCTTTGGTTCATTTTAATTCTAACAATAACTTGTAATAGAGTAATGCGAAAACAGATTTGAAAGAAACAGGATTTCGGTAATAAGGGAGTAAATCCTATTTATGAATGAATTTGAGTTGGAGTATTTTTAATTGAGATATTCATTACTATATATATTTATTTCTATTTTCCCACCATTTTTTTCCTACTTACGATAAACAGCAGCAACATAATGTCATACATCCTTATCTGGACATGTTCCTTTCGCTTCTTTTATGCTCCTACGCGTCTTAATTTGCTCATTTTATTTTTATTACTCTTTATATTTTCATCTTTTGGACATTCTTCAATTTAATCCTCTCACGTCTTTTTGCTTTCTTTACGTTTTATTTTTTTCGTTCAATTCTTTCATGTACATAAAATATTTTAACATAATTTTTTATGTGCACAAGCATACTTCCTTTGCTAATTGTGTGCATATAAAAATTATGAAGTCATAATTTAATTAGAGGGTTTTTATTCCTTTCCTGGTATTTTTTTCAATGAGCCCTGATATATGAAGATGTAAAAATAGCGATTACAAATCATTACTTTTTGTTTTTTTTTATATTGCAGCCAATAATCTTATTTTCTTTCCTAGGCAAATTTTGGAAAATACATATTTTTCACTTTACATAGTAATTAATGGTATAATTATTGTAGTTTTGGATACGACGGTAAATATAAATTTTTTATCGATCTAAATCGTAAATAAGAGAAAAAGTTACTATAAACTAGTTCTTTTTTCTAGAAACTTATATTAAAGTATTTTTTTTCCAAAATTTGACAATAATATCCAATCATACATAAGTTTTCCGAAACTATAGGTTGTCAGATTTCATCACAATTTTTCTTTATCTACTTATGTAATGTTGAAAATTTCAGCAAAACGCCTTAATATTTATATTTTCTTTCATAAATTTTTGCGAACGACACGAAGGGTTGTTTGCATATATAATACGTATGTCGCCTTTTAAACTAGATATCATAGATTATAAAATTAAAACAAAACCCATCTCATGAAAATGTAAGAATTACGAGAAAATATTTAGATAGATCGAATAGGTTTTTTTTCAGATTCATTGCAAGATCAATACTGTTACGTAATGTTATGGTATAATGAGAGTTAATAATAAATTTCGATTCATATCTTCGAAACAAAATAAGACTTATTAACCACATATGTCTTATTATTATCATAATCCTATTATGATATCAATTATAGTATATTAACTTATAGTATTTTAACTTATAGTATGTCAAGTAAATATATTCAAATTACTTTAGGCAAAGAATGCGTGTCCATCAAAAGCCCAGATACAGCGCTGATGACTCTCAAATTACTCCTTTCGAGGAAACCGAAAATATTCGCATAAATAAGCAAAAAATATGTGGGTACTGTGGGAATACGCTGGCGTTAATTTTTCAAAGTGCTTCTATATGAATGGGTTTCATGGTCATTTTTCATGGTAATAAAGATATGACAGATAGTGCTGTGCCGTGCCTCGAAGTAATTCCTCCGCGGCGTTAATTAAAGTAGGTTCAACGAGGTGGCTGTGAAAATTATTTGAATACCATTTTACCATAATTGAGTTTAAGCCGGAGCTGAAGGTCAAATCTGCCGCTTGGGGTTTCATTGTAATTAGAGATATTTGAAATCCATCAGCGTTTGGATTTATTTCATTGCGTCCCTCGGTAAAACTGTTAAATATAATATTATATCTTATAAGAAGAGCGTATAGTCTAGTTTTCGGTCGGGTGAAAATGGTGGTAAATACGTTTTCTGATTTCTAATCCCCAACCAAAGGTTTGCTAGATTCTGTGATGATGGAAGAATTAAATTTCTTGTCACTTTTGGTCGTTTCAGCAGCTGGATGGATATGATTCAGACATATCCGAATTGAATTGTGACTGTTTTTAACGTATTTTTTCTATAATAAATGGCGTTAACTTCGCCTCCAGATTAATAATAGTGGAAATTTCAAATTTTAAAAAATAATACCACATCACGTAGTTACATTTAATTGTAAATATGTAAATAGTTTTGATGAAAATACCATACATCTTTAAATATTTATAAGTGTGTAAATGTATACGGCACCATCATACTGCGAGTCCTATTTGTGCTTCATAGGTTTTATTATTAATGAAACGCACCAGTTTCACATAAAATATGTGTATAAAATACATATTTTATGTCATGTATTCAGCTACATTTAAATTTTTTTTAAATTAATTAATCATTTTGCTGTTTACATGTACTGTTCAAATACATATTTAATTTTCTGTATACTCTTACTTCATTTATAGAAATGACGTAATAAAAGTATATTAAGCATTGACTATAAAATAGAACAAGTAATGATGTAATAAAAGTATATTAAGCATTGACTATAAAATAGAACAAGTCCAGCTATTTCATGATATTCTTGATAAAATTTGCACCTGCGTATTAGTATATTTTAACGTACTCATGTAGGAAGCGTTTGTGTAATTGTCATTTAATAAACGAAGTTTTAATACAAAACCTGTCAAGCACGTATAGAACTCGCACTGCGAGTGTTTCGTACATATTACTAATTAAACTATTTATAAATATTAATTTTCCAAAAAGTAAAACCAACTAAATATGAAAATGCATAATTCCATATAGAAATAGAATTTATTGATTTTTGGATTTTTCCCTATACTCGTGTTATGTGATCTTCATAATGCCGATTTTCAAGGGTTCGACCGGAAGTAACCTATCAGTTTTGATAATCAGCGAGAAAAAATATTTTACGAATAAAAGTAACCAAAAAGCTTGAAATGTTTACAGCAATGTTCCTATACATATGTATAGGCCTCGATATTCGATATTAATTTTAACTTGATATCTCATATCGTTTTTAAGGAAAAGGGCTTTGACCGACAAACGGACAACCAAGTGATACTATTAAACTTCCGTTTTTTTCGTCTTGAAGAACGAAACCGTGAAAATTGATTCATTTTTACACAATTCTTGAGCACTACTGAATCCTCATGAGACAATGAATAACTTGTTTACAACGAGCATCTAATGGTGATGTAATATCTCGTATTTCGTGGTGTCTGGTTTCATAAATACTAAAAGAGTCACTGATGTGCTAAAAACGAGTAACGAAATATATCAACTGCTGCTATGCCAACGAGTATATTGCGTTAACGAAATTTATCAACTGCTGCTATCCCGTAGGAAATGGAATTTCAGTGTTTTATTACCATGATTTAATATACTGATCGTGGATGATTCAAAATATATGTTAGAACTAGTTTGATTATTGTAATTGAGTTACTGAAGTAATAAGCCATCAAACTATATAGTCAACACTGAGTTTTATCATGTTTATTTTGAATATATTCATTCGATAATTGATTATAATGACGCGAAAAAAAGTATCTCTATTATGTTTTACTTCCTATATCAGATATGAATTAAAATAAAATAACTAAAAATATTTCTCCATTAACATTTACCCTCAATTATAATAATCTTTTGCATATGTACGTGAAAATTGTGTTACCGGAAAATTAAACATTTCGATGTCATTTTTGAGAATCTGAATGAATCTTAAAGTCAGTGAATCTTAATCTAAATGAATTCTAATATATTGAATATTAACGCTACTATAATAATATGGGAGTTTATTAACTTCCTTTTTTCTTTTATATTTCTTTTACGACCTCTTCTTATGATTTAACATTTTTATGGTCGGTAGCTAAATGTCAATGATAATTTTATGATGAAATTATGTCACCCTATCTATTCGCATATTACAGAATTGTTTCGTTTCAGGAAATCTTATACGAAGATGTATTTAAAATATAGGGGTCACAGAAAACCAAGAAAATCGAATTTGGCGATGAATATTTTTATTCTCACTAATCCCACCAAGAAGAACGTAACTGGAAATTCTCTTAAAGAATCGTAATGGAATATTTTTAGTCTTTGATATTATATATAAGTCCCTCTCTCTCCCTTCTAGTTGCCCCCACTCCCTGTCTAACATACTTTTACGAATAAGTATATATGTCCAACATCTGAAAAAAATGAGGATAACGGCAGTATTTACAAGGAAATTTAGAATAACTTCATTAATTATAGAGACATAGGAAACTAAGTTGCTTTTCTTATACCTGTTAACAACACGATAGAGAATATATACCTATTTTGCGTATTGAAAAATAATATCAATATTATTAAAAGTTTAATAAAAGCGATACTATGTACCTTTAAGTGTTCTAATTTTTATGTGCATTTTTATATGCGAGTATATACGAAACTCCCCCGTAGTATATATATATATATATACATATATACATACATGAGTATATATATATACATACATATATATATATATATATATATATATATATATATATATGTGTGTGTGTGTGTGCGTGTGGGTGTGCGTGTGCGTGTGCGTGTGCGTGTGCGCGCGTTTGTGTGTGTGTGTGTGTGTGTAATAAGTGTCGGATAAAGACAGACGTTATTCCTTGGCTAAAAATAGTTAATTGTCGTGAAAGATGATTTTTTCAGAAAATTATTTGTCATATTTTTCGTACACACGATACTACGATACGATCGACACGATACACGATACTGCTTACATTGTTCAGCGCCGCTCCGAGGAATCTCGATTCAATGATTTTCGATGTCGGGGGATTTCAGTATTATGAAATCCCGCGTATCTAAATGAAAAGCTAAGTTTATAATTTCTATAGTATTCGCGAAATGATCTATATTTGGTTAAAAATACGTAATTGTATTTGATTCATTCACGACTGAGAAAATGAAAATATGTGTAAAATTTTAGGGCTTTTGTAACTTCTTTGTTACAAGTATAAAAAGAAACAAACCAGCAATCGAAGTTTAAGACTAAGCTAAGCTGTCTTTTGTGAAATTATTAAAGGAGGAAACACAGCACGTTTCTCGTATCATCTACCAAACTGCTATGACTATTGGAGTCTAAACAGCCTGCAGCAGCTCTCGGTTTCAACGCTCATAGCCTGGTATAGATTTAATTGCACCAAATAAAAATTTTAAGTGTTTACTTTCCCCAATTCATAGTTTTTTTTTATATTTAACTCAATCGAGCTGACACTGGCCGGTGATGAGTAGCTCATATTTTAAGCAAATGCTAAAACCCTTTCTCTAATTTATCTTGTAACTTAAGAATTCATGGAGAAAATAATTGTCATTTTTGTTAGCAGTTTATATGTCTGTTCATAGCTATCTACGAGAATGCACAACATTACTTGAATACGCATCTGTATATACAACGTTTCTGTGGTGCTCCATAAACACTTAAATCCCGCAGATGTAATCTAGCTCTGAGTGAAGCTAGAAAATTAAACGGGATCTAGGTATGTCGATGTTGGAACTCCTGATGTAAATAGAAGTAGATATAGTTAAAAGTAATCGTGAGAAAATAGAAACAAGAAATAAAAGGTTGAATATATTTGGTTTTAATTTTGCAGAAATTCATTATTTAGAATTAAATGAAACTACGTGATGTAGTTTTATTCCTACTTTATTTAAATTCTTTACCACGACCTAGGTTTCGTTGTATTACAACATCTTCAGGTGTTCAATTAGCAAAGAAATGTTTGTTAATTGCCTATCTGAAGATGTTGTAATACAACGAAATCTAGGACGTGATAAAGTTTAAATTTAACTAAAGTAGAAATAGTATTACATCACGTAGTTTCATTTAATTATGAGAAATAAAAGGCTTCATTGCAAAAGAATGACGTGGTATCTTCAACTGATAGACTCTAGTTTTCAGTACTTGTTTATCTGTAATAACATTAAGTAATTCAATGAAGGTACAAACACTTTTCTAAAGTGACAATGGCAAACAGTATAACGCTCCATTTGAAATATTGAGCTTGACTTAACTCGGCCGTGACTTTGGCAGCTGTCATGACCCTCGCAAGATGAATGAGCTTCGTTTTGTTAAGTCTAATGATTGAGGATTTTTTTCTTTTCCTGCATTTAGTCACTCGGATTTCGATTATTTAACAATTGGTTGAATTGTATTCTTATTTGCGTTAGCGGTGTCGGTCTGAAGGGTATTTATCTTGAAAGATAGGGATGTGCGAAAAAAGTACCGATTGATCGGCGTTATTCTGACAATTTTTGTCGATTTTAGAGTTTGGTTCCTAATTATAGAATATTTAGCACTCCGTGATGTTACACTAACTTCATTCAGGTTAAAGATTATAAAAACAAAATATACATAGAATATATGTGGGGGGTATAGAGATCTTAGATATATTCAGAAGGTTCTGTCAGTAATTTTAGTTCACGCTTCAAATAATTTTAGCAGGAAACATAATGTTAATAAGAGTTATACAGTTTCCAAAGGTATAAATGTAGCAAAAACAAAAACGAATGGGGTTGAATATTATTACCAAGTTAATGGAATGATTAATATTAATAAGTGAGAAAGTGGTAAGAGGTCAGGAAACTCTGTGACCTGAACTATAATATTTCACGCTCTTTTTGTTATTCGCTCAACGTGTCAGCGTTAGTGTTAGTAAATACTAACTAGTAGATAAAATTTTGTTATATAAATCCTTTATTAACGACAGCTTTATTAAAAAATTGTTAGAAAATAAGTAATCATTTCTGTTGTTAATTTGAAGTGTCAGTCATCTCTCTCCATTTTATGGTACCAGTCCATGAGCGGTTCTTTCGAGTCAATTTCGGTAACATCATTCGTATAAGAACAATAATTTGGAGCATGAAGTTTTCATTTTTTCAAGTCACATGTGGTTGCGCGGTAGTACAACACCAAGTTCCGACCGCAATAGCAGAGACTGCACTCTCAACCTTTCGAAGGTATTCTGATGCGTTTCGCAGCTATTTTAACTCAGTTTTAGAAAGATTTAGTTGTGATTCTAATATAATAATAAATAAACAAATAAATTATACTTATTTAGGAGCATGGATTTGTTTAATACTTTTTTCTGGATAAATGGGCGTTAACTTCATTTTTAAATTCGCTATGGTGTTGTTTTACATTACTTTAAATAGCCTTTTTTATGCACATCTGTCTTCTTGTTACTGACGATTTCTTATAACTGGTAAGCAATTTAATTTTAAAGCTAACGATTAAAGTTTGTTTTTGTAAGTATATAGAAAATTGATGACTTTAAATGGTTTGGTTTAAAATACCAAAAAACAAGTTTGTTTTTTTGAACGAAATTTTATCTTTAAGAAAGTAATTGGTTCATGTAATGGTAAAAAAAGTAATGGTATAAAAATACATGAATTATATGAAAAAATACGTACGTACTATGAATTGTTATACGGAGGAAAAATGCGATGGTCATATAAATGTATATAAGATAACATCCCAGACGATGGGTCATATTTATTTCATACTATTTATTATTTTATGTACGGACGTACTGAGAAAACTTTGATAATTAGAATTTAATTCGATATGCTGAAAAACCAGAGACAACGAAAACAATGAATACAATGAAGATAATGAACGAAAAAAAGATAAAATATAGATCAAAGATTGAGATTATTGAATATTTCCCAGTCATCAGAAAAAAAAGTGAAATGTTTTCAAGATATCACTGTAAAAAGAACCAAATTCGTCTTTCAAAAGTTTATCGTAGAATATAGCAAGATAAAAGCATTCAAGTTCCAGGATCGCTTGGCTAGTGAAGTGTAAATTATTGAGATAAACGCTTTGCATCTAAATTTATTGAGTATTGTTTCTATTACAATACTGAACTTGGCTGTGACAAATTTTTATCTCGATGTGGCTTTGCTGTATGACAGGATATATAAAACTACTAGAATTTTCTCTTTTGTAAATCTGGCTGCTAAAGCGATCAAAATATACCACTTCGGCTTTATGTATATATTTATATGTATGTATATATAGACACATACCTACACTTTTGAGGTATATATATATATATATATATATATATATATATATATCAAATATGAATAATTCTAAAAATAAAATATAGGAACTATAACTTAAGCCAATTTTTTGGGGTTTTTAAAATTAACTGTAGCTTTTCGATTTATTTACTGAGTCGCGTGGTTAGTTAGTTCTTTGATAGTTAATCTGTAATATTTTTTAATATAATGCTGAATTTTCGTTGTTTTCTCATTTTTCCTTAAGGAATGTGAATTAATGTGTTATTAATCACACGTATATAGGTCGAAATTGCAATACGAATCTCATACTTATAATATATGTATGAAGATGTTTCTACCATTGTTTTATACAGGTTGCCCATTTATAGTTGTTCAATTTTTTTTGTAGAGATTGTTGTGACAAGTCATTTAAAGAAAAATATTTTCGATGTTGATATTAATGTGTTGGATAATATCTGTTGCTGAAAATATCCTATATCTCCGAATGGTTTCAATCGAATTGACGTTATAATAATTCACAGGTCTGCAAAATTTACCTTTTTAAAAACTTAAAAGTATCAACTATGGGTAATTTTATGGTACTGAATTTTGATATGGTAATATTTTATTTCTATCAATTAAGGTTTTTGGTATAAAGGCATGATGAATAAATGGATGTTACTATTAAAACAAAAAAAAAACCTCCAAAGAAAGATCCAAATCTCGCTTACTATGTTATTTAAGTCTGTTTGAGTAAATAACATTGACTTGAAACGGCTAAAAAAAATCAATCTTCGTTTTTGTTCATTTAAAACGAAAAATCACTCTCATATTCAGTATTTTCAGTACAGGTGTAGCCATAGGGAGCAGACTTTATTTTGGACTAGACTTTGGATACTTAATTTTACTTTTATTATTTTTTTTGGTTGACTCTTATCATATTGTGGTAACAAAAGTATCAGTGATCCTAATAATTTCTTAGGGTCTAGCCAGATCATTGGAATGCCGCATCGAAAACGATTTTTTCTCTTAGGTTACATACTCAGTTTTCTCACCCAAATAGATTCATAACATCAATAGGAATGGAAGAAATAACATCAACACAACATTTTGAAAATCTAAGTATCATAGATAACAAAATTGATTTTTAAGTTGAGTGCGAGTAATGACAATCATTAATAATTCGATCCGAGCATTTTCCATTCATTTGAAATGTAAATCGGTCAATAATATGTTTTTCTACTCAACGTGAGTTTAAGAGCATGCCAGGTTAATAAAATATTCTATAACTTCCGGTTCCGGTCTTTGATGAATACCGATTTGTAAATAATAATAATTTGCTTTTTAATAGTTGGTTTGCCCTTCATTCGCTCTGGTCTCAAATACCTATTTCAATTCTCACCTTTATTGTATATTGCGATGTCAATTTCTATTGATTAATTACATTATTTTCAATATGAAACAGAATATCATTGTTTTGACAAGTTTTTAACTCATAAATATATATATATATATATATATATATATATATATATATATATATATATATATATAATAAACTTGACAAGAATGTGTAGGACCCATGCTACGAGGATTCTTTATGCATTACTTGGTATTTCTACTAAAGTATTTACGATTATTTATCTATACATATAATAAAACAGGAATGAGAAAAAAATCTGTATATACAATTTTTTCCAGAAAAGTAGTTGCAACATGTTACATGATAAAGGCCTCCAAAACAATAGCTTTTGGAATTTTTGTCTGATTGTATGCTCGTCAATCACGCAAACACTAATGGGCCGATTCCGATGGAATTTTAGTATGGTGATAACTTATCATTAAGGTCATAACCAAAAATACTTTTTACTGGTACGAAAAACAAACTGGTTCGTGCAAGCGTTACATGAAAACCATAATTCTTCGAATATTGACAAAAATTTCTAGTCACAAATAATTTTCGTTCGAGTATTAAAAACATAAAAACAAAAAAAAATTTGGAAGATCGACGTCTATTCGAATTTGCGGGAGTATTGAAAATAAATATTTTGCGTTTTTTAAAAATAAGATCTACAGACCTTAAATTCGGTACGAATAAGATAAATATAAGTTAGAATAAACAAAAATTATGGATAAATATTTTTTCAAGTCTCTCGCAGGGATTTACGGGGGTGTCCAAAAAATATTTCGTGTTTTCAGAAAATAAAACCTACAGAATTTAAATTTAAATGAAATAGAAATAAATTCTGAATGAATAATTTTAATTGTAAGACCGGTCCCTGCAGCTGTTACAAAAAATATTAGTACGGCTGTTACGTGCGTAAAATATAAAATATTCTTTAGAATTTTTTGGTTATATTAAGTTTAATAATCAGCCAGGAGGTATTTAAAACCAAGTTTAGTTATAACGTTTGCACCGCGTTAAACAAAACGAGCCGGTAATGGCTATATATTACATAAAACTAAACACGCTCACGTTGTGTTTTTTAAATGACATAAAAAAAGTCTAACGTGTTGCATAAATCTATACTCATTGAAAACTTAATTGTGATTTAACTGATAATTACCAATAACTTGGTGAATTTGAATTCTTGTTACAGAATTGAATTAATTTCATACATTCATTGATTATTGAAATGACAATTACTTGGTTTCATTAATATGTTTCCATTCTGTGTTAATATTTTACTATAAATCTTGGATATTTATTTTATAAAAAATAAATAAGAAAAAATTGTTTATTTTCGATAAATAATAAAAAAAATTAAAATAAACATACATAAAAGTAAATTACAGATCAAATATTATACCCATTTGCTTGCTTTGCTGCAGTTGGAAAAAAGGTTAGCCAAGATTGATTTAATTAATTAAATTATCGCGCTGTTTTCAAAAGCATTTTATTGATTAGTATCATCAAATATATTTTATTTTGATTTATTAAATTGTCCAGCTGATTTTTTAAGCGCGCTGCGGGTTAGTTTCATCAATGGTATATTTATTTAATTTATAAAATTGCGCTGCTGGTTCTTTTAAGCGCGCTGTCGTTCTGTTCAAAAAGTACATACTTTTTGGATAAATTGAAATATGCCGGTGATTTCTGTAAGCGATATATTTTAATTTTATCAGTTGTATATTAATTGAATTTGGTCATTTTTTTAAGTCGGTATGACGCCCTCAATATATATTAGCTGAAATTTTTTTTCAAAATAATTGAAAAGCGGAAATAGTGGTCTTGGCTAATTTTAAATACTGCCTTATTATTGATCAGTTATTAAGATGATAATTACTTGGTTTGATCAAAAAATATTAATTTTGTTTTTGTGTTTCAGTTTTTGATAATTTTGTCATAAAAAATGGAACTTTGTTTTATAATAAAAGATATAAAAAGAAGAAAAGTAACTTAGATCCAAACTCAAGAGCGTCTAAAAGGATGCGGTTTGTTCGTCCTTTCGAAACTGATGAGGAGTGTCTAGCTCGGTTATGTATGACTCGAAAACACAACACTAAGTCTCGAGTTTCAGAAACAGTAGTGCAGCGCGAATCTCGGTTAAGCTCTTAACATATCCGAAATGTTACTTCATGATCGCTGCAAAGTAGTACGCACGCTTGCGTTCGAGAGCGCCACGCAGAGACCCGTGCATCGGAATTATCATCGGAAATCATTATCGGAATCAGTTATGCAGCGTGAATCTCGATTAAACTTTCAACATATCCGAAATGTTACTTTACGATCACTGCAAAGTAGTAGAGAATGTGAAATGTGACTAGATTATGTTCGAGAGCACCATGCAGACTCTCGTGCTCCGGAAACTGTAATGCAGAGTGAATCTTGATTAAACTCTCAAAGTATCCGAATTGTTATCTCACAATTACTGCACAGTAGTACAAAACGTTAAGTACGACTAGCTCGCCATCGAGGGTACCATAATCTGTTATATTCATTGGAAACAAATGAACAGCGTTTTTACTATTTATTTATAAATTGCTTTCCATATAAAGTTGAGAACATTTTAACATGTTTTACTATGATTAAGAGATAAATTCATAACAAAATTTTAATAATGTAAAGATCAAAAAGAAGCAGGCATTAGAGCACGTATTTGAACGAAACAAAATTAATAAAATAAATTTCTCAATTATATATGCTGGCGATTCCCATGAAAAAAATAATGGTTCTCAAAATTTTCGAAAAAGGTTCAGTCTAGCAAAAGCCATGTATTCTTCTAATTTTGAAAATCAAGTCATTTTCATTCTGTGAATGGCTCAAATTTCTATTTTTGTTTTATCGAATTTTTCGCGAATATTTTGAAAGCCATAATTTTTGGAAGGGAAGGGGTGGTGTGATTCATGGATTAGGTCTCCTGGAGACCTAAACCGTTCATCAAGGGTGTTGTAGAAATCTGTATAATGACAGATAACCGACTCACTAACTATTTTTATAAATATATTTAAAAATAACAAGGCCGAAACTGGACATGAAAGATTTTTCCAAACCCGAGCATGCTGATTTAACTATGCCTATACGAGTACGTGCTTATTTAATTTTTATTGTCTCAACTGATTTTTAATAGATTAATATCTATCCTTAAAACGTCTTAAAAATTTAGGGCCATAATGCGGACAAAGTCGCGGGCAACAGCTAGTTATTAATATTATTTTAATATGTTGCCTAGTACACTATTAACTGGCGTGAAAAAAAACAAACTATTTTTCTTCAAGTTTTTGTTCCATGTACTTTAGAAGATAGAGCTTAATTTTCGTATATTTTTAGGTATTTAGAAGCCAAACTGAAATTTAAAAATATGAAAAAGTTGCAAACTTGGCTTAAAATGACGTTAAAACTATTTGTTCATATTGGTTTTTTCATATACTAGAAATTTACCAAATTTTTCCAAATATGAACTGTGGCTGTAGCTGGAGTATCATTTTAATGCATGCATAAAAATGATATAGTTTAAATGCATAAAAATGATATAGTTTAAAAGATGTACGCATAAAAATGACATAGTTTAAAAGATAGAGGATGGTGACCGACAGATGGAAATGTGGATGGAAAATCATGTAATAGCAGCAGATCCATTCAAATTATTTGGACAAGGAAACCTAAAAATTATGTCATTTATTGTGTGCTAAGTATTCTCGAAGTATAACAATAACTTAAAATTGCATAAGGACGTGGTTTTTAATAATTAATGGAACGTTATGTAGTTTCCCCAGAATCAATAATTTTTATGTAGAATCTTGTTTATTTACATATTTGCAGTAAGTCATAACCGCAATCAGTAAATTGACATGTGCCATTTTGAAATTCCACGAAACTCTACTAATAAATCCTATAGAGGATTATTATCTACGAGGAATTTGTGTTGTCAGTGGAGTTGATATCGAATGATAAGAGCATATTATGGGGTAAACGGTATTTACGGCACTTCGCAATGTTTATATTCGTTCAGCCAATTTAATTGCCGTTTATACTTATGGAATTGGTAACCTCAAAAGTATTAAAAGAATAATATGTTCGTAAATATTTTAAACGTAGCTTTTATCAATGTATTTACATTGATATTCATGAAAGAAACTTTTGAAAATGTTAGCGTTTTGTAATTATCGAATAAATTTAATATTTGTTTTTTTTATGTGATGTTAGATTTGAGTATTTAAAAATACCAAGATGAATAGATCCATTGCATATTTCTCTTGCTTCGAACTTTATACGTTGTTAGCTTTCAAAACTAGAAAAGATACAGTTAATGCAAAATAGTTTTGACATTATGAGTGAATTTCAACGTTATTCGCTCTTTTGACACGATTCTATTGTTTTGTTTGAGACCTGTTGAAAAAAAGGTTTCCGGAAGAATCGACATTTTTTTTTAATTTACATGCACGTAATAGACTACTAAAATATACATTATGAATTAATAATACATACTTTGATTGAATATATTTGGCGTTAATTTTGTAGAAATTCATTATTTAGAATTAAATGAAACTACGTGATGTAGTATTATTCCTACTTTCTTTAAGTTCTTTACCACGACCTAGGTTTCGTTGTATTACAACAATTTCAGGTGAGCTATTAGCAAAGAATCTCTGCTAATAGTCCACCTGAAGATGTTGTAATACAACGAAACTTAGGTCGTGGTAAAGAACTTAAAGAAAGTAGAAATAATACTACAGCACGTAGTTTCATTTAGTTCTGAATACATACTTTTGTAGTTTTAATTAAGATTTGTGTAATTTGTAAATTTATCGACAAATAAAAATAAAACGCCGAACGAACTAACGCAAGTAAATGCAATTTTACTCCGAAAATGTCATGCAAAAGCAATATTAAGGACGAAAACATCTGATTTTCAGGAAGAGAGGCCATTTTATTTAGATGAGGCTCTCACCGGAGTTTGCTTACATAAATAAGTATACCCCTGACACGTTCTCGGTGTGGCGGAGCAGGTACGAACCCGATATACCGGGACATAATAAAGGTTGCTATCGGAGGCATTGGCAATAACTTCGGACGTTTCGCCGGCAAATATTTAATGAATTTTTCATCTCTCGGTTCTAGATTCGGGCGTGGGACGATCGATAAAATTTGTAGGCTACGAGACTTGCTTACTAGCAAATTGGTGGGGCGGATTCAAGACAAGGTCAAGTCAAGACCTATGAGTGACGCGGGCAATATGTATGTTTCTTTTACATAAATTTTATTATAATACGTGTATTGTTCATGTTACGATTAGGTAAAAAACCTAACAGGATAGAGCCTCTACAGATGTATGCTGATTATGTTCCATAATTGAGTATAATATGCTCTAATTTGAAACTATTTAATTTGTTTTAATCAACAGGTTTATTTCGAACTTCTGAAATATTTATTGTCATTGATTTTAGTATCGAATATTCTTTTTCATTTTATCTTTTCTTATTGACAAGTATTCGAATATTTGGGAAAATATATTTTTGTCCAAAATAATCATAGAACTCGATCTTTTATTATCAAATTTAGTCCGCTATTGATGTTTTTAGCAGAGTAAATAAAATATAAAAACAAAGTTTAATCCACAAATTCATCTACGGATTTTTTGCGAACAATGTTTTTTTTTTAATGTTGGGATAATAATTTTATACAGTTAATGGGAACATCAAGTTGGTGATTAAGGTCATAGATAATGTGCTTTATAGTGGAGTTTAATATGTAACAATAAATTTATTATAATTTTAGACATTTCGTTTGTTTCATAAGTTCATCTCTGGCATATATGAACATATATATGTTACACACACACACACGCACATACACACGCCCATGCACACACACACACACACACACACACACACATATGTGTGTGTGTGTGCGTGTGTGCATGTATGTACATATGCATATCCCGTTTTTGTTACATTGGTACAGAAAGCTATATGTTTCTGGGTATAAAATAAAATAATTGTTGCCGATAAACTTGATTAACTCATCTAATTCTTAAGACTCATTGTTACAACGTCACTGCAAGTGTTAAAAGTACTGCAGTACTTGCACACGGGACTACGAATGACATTATCATTAACATCTTCTTTGCCTCGAATAGTCAGTTATACAAATATTATTTCGCAGAAAGAAAATTCAAATATATTGGTAATTCAATGACTTCTTAAGTTTTTTTACATAGTTGTTCTGTATATGATAATGAAATGTTTGAATGTAATTATGAATGAAACAATCTTGAAAATTAAATAATTTTGTTATGAAAAATAAATTATTTCTACGTAATGAAGTCGAAATGAAAAAAAAAATGTTATAATTTTATTTTTTGAGAAGAATTGGAAAAAATAATGTTGCTATACTACTTAACCGAGAGTATAGATAGGTAGATCGAAGAGTTTTTCTTTGAAGCATTCTTTTATTGTATGTGTACCTGTTATGTGACTATCCTGATCTTTAAAAAGTTAAAATAAACTCATTGCCTTTTAAACTCATACAAGAAATCAGATTTCATTCTTTAGCTAATGGCAGTCACTCTATTATGCTTTTCCTTTTCACGCCGTTATCCTGGTTTTCTTCCATCCTATAATATTTGCTCTCCACTTACATATCTACCTGAAGCATATATCTGGCTACTAGCGAGCAATGTCACATAATAAGGTTGCGTATGAATATATATGTGATAACTGCACTAAAAGAATATTGTATCTAGATCATATTTTTGAGAATAATGATAACATTGTTCTTAGATTAATGAATACTTTACATATTTTCCAATCACGTGATTGGAAATATGTGAGATGTGTATGCCATATATGAAGTAATATGCCATCCATTGTTGTGGCTTGTAGGAAAAGCCAATTTGAATATATTTGGCGTTAATTTTGAAGAAATTCATTATTCACAATTAAATGAAACTAAGTGATGTAGTATTATTTCTACTTTCCTTAAGTTCTTTACCACGACCTAGGTTTCGTTGTATTACAACATTTTCAGGTGGACTATTAGCAAAGATGTCTTCTTTTCTTTGCTTTAAATCTTTCTTTTAATAAAAATCTTTGCTAATAGCCCATCTGAAGATGTTGTAATACAACGAAACCTAGGTCGTGGTAAAGAACTCAAATAAAGTAGAAATAATACTACATCACGTAGTTTCATTTAATTGTGAAAAGCCAATTTCTTAATTTTAAAAACATTGTAGTCTTGTATTTGTATTACGTTTACATTTAAAGCATTTTGAAAGTCATTAAACAATTTTTTTCATTTCTTTTTAGCCATATTTCTCTTTTTAAGTCTAGACCTCTGATTTATCTATTATTGTTCAATGTGTAATCTGTATGTATATACAAATATTGAAATATAATAGTATAATACGTTCACTGATTTTCTTTCAAATAACTATTTAAAGCCTATTTATAGGTTAGAGTTAATATTGTTTATGGAATTTTAGAAAATTTAACTGCCGTGTTTTATGGGCAAATAAAACTGGTTTTATCTTTGAGAAGAAAATGCGCAGAAAAAAATATTCTTCAGCCCCAGTGAGCATACTCCCTTTGAGATTGAAGAGAATTTGCGAATACTCAAAAGAGCCACAGTGTGATCACAAGACTACGTTTAATATCAGTCTAGTCAAAATAAATACTGTAACAACAAAAGTTTTAGAGCTGTTACTGGTGATGACCGCGCGTAATTATGGTTAATAAAGAAAAAAAATCGAGTAACATAAAGGAATATAGAAAGTAAAATACTAATAGTAGTTATTGATAAATACGTTTTAATTTTTTTTAATAAAATTTTTTTTTTTTGTTTTTTTGTTTAATAATTTTGAAAAACATTTTTTAATCGAATTATAATTTTGGAAAAAATTTTGTCAATTTTGGAAAAAAATGTTTATACAGTTATATAATAGAAATACATTATTATTTAACTTAGTAACAGTGATAAAATAATTGCTTGAAAAATATTCTCAGGAAACTTAGCATTTTTATATAAGAATTAAAATAAAATAAAACGTTGACTGTAATTAACATGAATATGTTTAACAGTGGACGAAAGAACATAAAAAATAAATTAAATCCCTAATACTGTATGGAATCTTAAATGAATAGCATCTCTAAACTGTGTCGAAATTCGAATACTAATTCATCGATAATATCATTTCTATTAGATTATTCGATATATTTATTGATCTGGCGATGACTGGATACTAAAGAATGTATTTATCTGTTGCAATAAAATCTATTCTGTATAGATTGATTTTGATATAAAATCATGACAAGTTGACTCACGTCGACGATAATGTACGAAAATATCTTAAGGCTGTCGCCGTATAATCTGTGTGTATTTGTAAATACTGAAATATAATAGTACTATACGTTCATTGCCTTTATTTCAAATAACTATTTAAAGTATACTTTTAAGTTATAGTCAACATTTTTTATGGAATTTCTTTCCTAATAATTTCGCTATCGTATATGTTACAAGTCAAGAAGTAGAAGGAGGGACGTATGAGAATCACATCAATGGATGGCATATTACTTCATATATGGCATAGACACCTCATTAATATTAAAATAATTTTCTTCAGAAAATGTGAATGGAAAAAATGTTGCATTTGTACTACAAATGCAACACAATAATGTTTTTAAAAGTACGAAGGTGGATTTTCCTACATGTCTAACTAATATTAAATAATTTTCTTTAGGAAACATGATTGGAAAAAGTGTTGCATTTGTACGACAAATGCAATACTACAATGTTTTTAAAATTAAGAAGGTGGCTTTTTCTACACGTCACATCAATAGATGGCTTATTACTTCACATATGGCATACACGGCACAACAATAGATTGTTTTTCTTACATGTTATATCAATACATAGCATATTACGTAAAACATTTTGTGCCATTGAAGCGCCATTAAGTTGGGTGATCGTTTCGAACACCTGCGAATCACTGGAACAGACAGTGAAATGGATATCGATTGTTTGAAAGTCTGTGGTATTAACTTGAAAGTATAATATATCATCTTTCAATTTTATTAGATTATTTTTTTCTCAGAATTATAAAAGAACTAAAAAATTGTATAGCGGTCGTTATATACTACTTGTTACAGAAAAAAAAATATAAAAAAAAACACATCGACAAAGTCATGAGCAGTATTACTTCAGTATAGTATTTTTATTACGAAAGTCAATTAATTTAAATAATGACAATTGGAGTGTGTTAATTAAAAATATTGATTTAACATTGCATGACTTTCTTGGTTTTTTATTTATTACAAACAAAATTTTGGTTTCTTGATTATGTAATACGAAACGAAATATGACTAAAGTAAATACGATTCGAAGGTTTAAAATATATGAAATGTAATATAAAGAAACTAAAAAGCAAGCTTTGCATATAGACTAAAAAATAAAAAAAAATTATGTTTAAATACAAAAACTTTGATCAGGAGCGAAAAGGTGTCGCACAACTCGGTTCAACTTAATTTTTGAATAAGCTTAAAATAAGAATAAAGTGATTAACATGAAAATTAACTTTAATCTAAAAAAAATTTGGGATGCAATTTACGATAATTGCTATCAAATATTTTATATTTAAAGATTATTTTTAAATTTTTTTGTTCATATTGTTATAAAATTGTGTTTTTAGTTTTTTTTAACTGTAATTTTATTTTTTTAGTTTCAAAACAAAATCTTTATCTTTGTAATTTTCAGTTTACCTCTTGATACGTGTCCACAATTTTAAATTGTTTAAAAAAGTGAAGCTAATAAAACGTATGTTAAAAATAAAATATCTCTACGTAATAAAATAGTAAGCAAATATTTTTAAATTTCAAATTTATTCGCTACTGAAGAAAAATAAAAAAATAACTATAAACCTGTATTTACTATATTTCTGGTTAAATGTATGTAAATATCTATATAATACAAGCAATTAACAGTAATAATAAAATCACATTGACGTTACGCAATCTGATCTATTCGTATCCTTTGATGTTTTATACACGTTATCGTTTTATATATTTCATATAAATATTTATTCATAAATTTGCTTATTATCGTGCAACTTTCTATCATATTTTTGTATATACTCCATTATGTACCTTTTCGAAATCAATTTATACCTAAGTGTGTTTACTATGTGCCTTCTTTATTGCATGCCCGGAGATGTTTACTTTATTGTCGGCCTCTTATTATCGACAAGCTCGTCGACCTCGAGTCTTGACGATATAAATAATTATAACTCTGGTAATATGCAAGTAATCAACTTTTAATATAGCTGTTTGGAAAAAGATGTTCCTCTAACGAAGGACAATATTTTGAAATATTTGTTAGGATCTAAATTTGCCCTTTAAAGGTGACATCCATCCGTTCATCTTTACGTCGATTGGTTATATAATAGGGTGGAAGCCTATTGATTTTCAAAACAATTTGTACAACAGTTTAATTTTTATTGACATCTTTCTACAAAAAACTCCTTTTTTTCGTGCCCGGCCACCATCATCTATCTGCCCATGTTTTATTCGGATCTTCCTAGCCCTTCTCTTTGCTTCCTGCTGATTTAAACTTTTTTAATTTTTGATTTTTTCTTATTATTATTTATTTAATATAACTATTATAAGTACATTGCCTAAAATCAAAGGTTTTAGGCAATGTACTTATTTTTTTGTGTGTTTTTAGGTTTTTCGTACGTTTTACTATTTAAAAACAGTTATAGACTTACATTCGCTCCCAAATTTCAGACTTTATGTGAATAGTTTATTTCCAAATATTTTTCTTAATATGCAATCTATACAAATGATAAGACATTACAAGTACTTTTCGTTAACTAGGTGATTCGGTAGTTAGGTACTATCATGGCAGTGTTATCTTCTTTTAAAAATATGCGGAAATCGCGTTCGTTCAATGTTTATAATTAAATTTTTTTGTGATTTAATTTACAATTTATATAACACAATAAGAGGGTAATGCGATTAAATATATAACACTGATTGACACAGCCTGTAGTGTAGTTATTAGTGCGTTATATATATATATATATATATATATATATATATATATAACTGTGTCAATCAGTGTTATATATATTATATATATATATATATATATATATATATATATATATATATATATATATATATATATAACACTGATTGACACAGCCTGTAGTATAGTTATTAGTGCGTTATATATATAACACTGATTGACACAGCCTGTAGTGTAGTTATTAGTGCGTTATATTCCTATTTACTCTCTTTCAATCGCAACTTTTACTAAGTAAGTATCCTTTATTTTTAATTTTTTAAAGGTGGACTGTGTATCAATAATTTTAACTGATAGAATCAAACATTTCTGGCGTAGGGCTGAAAAACCTTTGTCGTTGTGGTGAGCTCTACATACCAAGTATATTTTTTAAAGATGTTATGTATAAAATACATAAATCGTATTTACAAGTTAATTTTTGGACAGATTTAATTAAGCACCAAAGCCATCGTTTAAATTTGCGTCCATCTGTTTTCATTGAAGTCCATACGAAATAAAGAAAATCTAAAAAATGCTTGCCAATATTTTATACAATAAAAATTGTAATAGACTCAGATACTTTAGGTTTTTCCATCGACAATAAAACGTGTCTTCGTCGGAAGCAGTTAGTACGGGATTCATCAAATGATTAGGACGTTATTGAAGAAAGGATGACTACCGTGGCACGCGAAGCATGAAATGAATTTTTATCTAAGATAGGATCAAGTAAGCCAACGCCCATGGACAGACTTCAGCTGAATCAGCTAAAAAACTGTTAAAGTTAAAACTTTCCAGTTAAACTCGACCGTTGCGAAGTTTATTTCGATTGTTGAGGCGAATCGTCTTAACTAGTTTCGGCGGGGCTTTAAAGTTTACTTTAACGGCTAAATTAACAGTAAGTCAATTTAGAAAACGCTGAAGTTCCTCGGTTTGTGCTTTCGTATATCGTTTAATGAATCCTTGGTTGGTATTCAGGAAGCTTCGTTTATTGATGGTGAAAGACTTGAGGAAACTTTTGTTCTTTTGTTACATGTCCTTTTTGGTTAATTTGTACAGGAAATGTAATATAACGCTAAACAGTAATAAATAAATCATAAGCATAAGTTGAATTTGCATTTATGTTCACATTTAGGTACTTATAAAATGCTCATAGTATTTCTTTTAAACTATTAGAAAGAGTAATTTTTAAAGATTTATGACAATCTCTATAATTTTTCTGCAACCATTGCGTAGACTTTTAAAGACGCTACTTTTTCAAAATTTCAGGTTGTGTAGTTTAGGAAATAAGCAAGGGTGTGTCTTTCTGAAGATATTTCATTTAAAATTATGAAACAATTTTATTTCTGAGGTCCTCAATAAAAGCATTTTAAAACGATACCCCTTATCATTTATGAAATTTAAAAAATCGAATATATTTCTTGTATTAGCTATTGAAATATATGTAGCTTAACTTAGTTTATTATTATGCATGTATGAATTTCGAGTTTCCACACCAAGCAGTTTCGGAGAAAAATGGCAATGAGACGTAAATGACCTTATAAAAGTTCCGTTTTTCCTTTTGAGGTACGTAACACTAAACATGGCTAAAAAATTATGTCAACAATATTCGCAAATAAACAAAATTTTTGAAGGAAAACTATAACGGTCTGATTTATGCACTAATATTGAATTTCACTTGAAATAAAATACACGAAACCGAAGATTCATAACATAAAGAATTAGCATTATTAAAAAATACGAAGTGTCTTTTTTATAACTCGATAATAAGATATTTTACATAAAAGTTATAATAAATCCTTTAAGTAATTGATAGTAGGGTTCACGAATGAAACACGGGTGACTGGTTATTCTTTGTTAATACTTATTATTAGGAATTATTTATGAAAACAATCGGTAAAAAAGATCCGTATTTTGCGAGGAATACGCGCATTGCACTTTGAAGTTTAATATTCCAAAACGAAGCAAAAATGACAAAAAAATGATATATATATATATATATATATATATATATATATATTAATTTTCATTTTAAAAGAACTACCCAACGGCCTGTATATTGATTGGACGCACGAAACGTTTTGTTTGCTTCCACTTTTCACGTATTGGACGTTAAATAAATTTCAAGATTTTCTCCATCTGAAGCCTCTACTTTCAAAATCGTATGTACGTAAGTCTAAAACTGTAGAAACTGTGAAGATGTGACAGAGAGCCGGACGCGAAGATGGATATATTGAAATTTTAAGGGTTTTGTGCTTTTTTAAGGAACACCAACAAAGAAGTTACAACAATTTTCAATATTTGAATTTAAGCAAGTCTGTCCACGAGTATTACGGTCCTTCTTTTTTGTTTTAATATATTCACAATTCTTTTCAGATAGAAAAAATATCTAGTTTTAAGTACATAAAGAAGACGTTTTAAGCATTATTTTAATTATGTCAGACTACTGTGAGAAATAAAAAAAAATGAAAAGATTTTACTATTTAACTAGATTTTGAATTCTTAGGTATTGACCATAAATGAAAAGTAGTGGTAATAATTACATATTTTTGCTACAATAATTTCTGAAGGACGATAAATTCAGTCAGAGGTAAGAAAATTCTGAAAAGTTACCAAGTAACCTCTAAAAATATTATCAACATATGAAGTTCAATTTTGTGGAAGTAATTCAGGATAAAAGAAGCTGAAGTCGGCACGGACAGGTAATAACTGCCAGAGATCGACAGCTATTACCACTAGAATGACTTCGTTTAGAGGCTTCGAACTGAGAGCATCTGTGTAAGATGCCCATAAACACATCGGAATGATCCATTACGTCTGCCCATAATGGTAGGGTCAATTGAAGTTCGGAGCGAAAAGAGTGCTGAAATCTTAGGAATCCCCTAATTCAGCAACGAAGAGAAAAAAAATTAAACGTAAAATCATATGGCACTGTTTTACAGATGTGTTACATACTTCAATGACTCTGTATAAGTCCGTAAGATATTTGTTGAAATAATTTACATAGTAAATTTAACGATAATAAGAAATAAGTCACTTTAAAGATGAAACATGGTGCATGAAGTTAAATATTGTGTAAATGAGAATCTAAAAAGCAATAAGTTCCTATCTACAGCATAATATTTTTGAATCCTTTAATAGGAAAACGTATGGAATATGGAAGTATCTCATACCCTCAAATAGATGAAGCGTTATGAAATTAAATATTGTGTAAATATGGATCTACAAAAACAATAAGATACTTTCTACTGTATGATACTTTTCTAATCCCTTAATTGGAAAACGTATGGAAGATGGAAGTAGGTGATGTTCTGAAATGTATGAAGCGTTATAAAATTAAATATTGTGTAAATATAGATCTACAAAAGTGAAATAGATGAAGTGTTGTGAAGTTAAATATTGCGTAAATATGGATCTACAACAACAATAATATACTTTCTATGGTATAATACTTTTCTAACTCTTAAATAAGAAAACGTATGAAATATAGTAGAATATCATGTCCTGAAATAGATGAAGTATTGTTAAGTTAAATATCATATAAATGTAGATTTTAAAAAATATTAAGACGATTTTCATGTGTCATGATTCTTTTCAAGATATATCTTCAGAAATGTTTCGGTTTTTTGTTACGATATAAACAGAAATGTTACGACATTTTTATATTTAAAGCATTAGTCCTTAAAGATACTTACGTGAAAAATAATTGAACTGGCCAAATACATGTTGGGACACTCATTAAGTCCGGTTTTATAGTTAACGTGAGTTAATTGATACAAATTAATGAAAATACTTTTAGCTGAAAGTCGCAACTAAATGTTAGTATCTAGAAATCTTTATATTTTAAAAACGGTGTTTGAAAAATGAAAGGGTACCGGGAAATGTTGCATACCACAACATGAACATCGCACATCACTTTGAAATTTATTACTTAACAAACAGAGCTCAAAATTTTACAAATCGAAGGGTTGCTCGCTCATCAAGGTTTCCATACCTAGTTTGAAGTCAAACTACTTTATTTACCACAAGTATTAACTTGTATTTACTAATATAATAAATATTTTGCTAATACGTAATATTATTTTCGTAGAATCTCATTACTATGTATATTACTGTGAATTTATCAGAAACTATATTTTGTAACATCCTTTTAATTTTCCTACAATATTTAATTTTTACAGTTTTGACCTCCTAAACCGAAATATATTTTTGAGATTTCGACATCTATATAAACTATGAACAAGCAAGTTATATAACCATACCGGTATTAAATTCAAAAGCGTGTGTATTTTGGAAAGACGTGACCCACAAAAAGCGTGACACTGAAGTCTAACCATAAGTGGTCTTTATTTACCATTTTTTACGGAACCCTGGAACGAAAACTTAATACTTTTATTAGATAATATGTTTTCAGGTTATCAGTATTTTACCTAGAAAACTACTAAATCTGTTTATAAATTGTATTTTTTATGAGTTCTAGAAAAATTTTAAAATAAAAATTGTTTAATCAGTTTATTAAAAAATATGACATTTTACATTTTTTTTATATTTCTAGTTTATAAATAGTTAATTTATGAATATGCAAAGTACGTATTACAAAAATGGCTTCTTATTTTACGTAGTAAAAAGCCGACCGAGAGCGTTGAAATTGTTAATGCAAGTTAAGCAAAATAATTTTAAGTGTAAGTTGCAATGCAATCTTGGTTTGTATAATTTATGATAAGCTACGTTTTAAAAATTAGAAGCGAAATCATTTTGAAGTTTAATATTTCGCAAACGGGTATTATCGAATATAAATAGTAAACGAGGTTCATTTTTCTTTCAAAAAAAATATGTAATGATATCAAGCTGGATAAAAAATCACCCAGTTTATTTGTTTGCACGAGATGAAAAAATATGGGAGGTATTTATTTACAAAATTTTATGCACATAGCTCAAAACCTTGTAGTAGTGACAGACAGACTGAAGGTTATGATAAAATTATAAGGTTTCTTGTTTCACTACAGAATCCAAAAAATAATATCAAACTCTACAGTAAACAGATGAAGTTGCGGGTAAAGCCATGACAAACGCTAACATAAATACGACGAATAAATTGCTTATTATATTTGCTGATACAGCAGTGCTAATTGTTATGATAAATTTCTTTAAATCATGTTTATATCAATAAACATGACATAAAATATTCATAACAAGTAAAACGAAATCAAAATATGTCAGTAGCCTCTCCTCAAAGTTATACAATATTAGGGGCCAATTCATTAGCGGGACTGCGCATAAAACCTATACCGAACTTTCCAGCTACAGTTTCAAGGATGGATCAGCTGTTTGCAGCCGTGTTTACAAAGTGAATAAGAGCACTTTGAAGGCCGCAAGGTCCGATGGCTTTTAAGTGAGACAGGTAAATTTTTATTTCAAAAGTTTGAGAAATTGTTATCCAAACTTTGTACATTCATCTTGATATTCTCGGATAAAATATGACACGATCGCTGGGCTTACGATGGTACTTCTAAGTATCTACCTTATGTATTGTTATTAACAATAATATGGATCGATTACTCCATTGTTGTATTTGTTACATACAGAGTGTTAACGGTTACAATTAATGAAATTTTCTCTTATTTTAAACCATTCTCAAAATATATTATTTCAATGTTAACTAAATTGTTATGTTGTGCACGTAACCGCACATCGGGTTTCGCGCGGCTCTATTAAAGAAAGACGACAGGACGCGACGCGATTTTTTAAAAATGTGTCCCTTATTTGGATCTGTATTTTTAGCGATGTGAGTTCAGAGAAAAGGATATCGATTATACCGGAAATAAGTGTTTTTTTTAAATTTTATATATGATTAGAAAGGTTTAAATATAGATATGACTGAGAAAATATTGAATATAAAAAAAATATTTTTATTGAAAAACAAATTATTTCTCAGTAGTAAAGGCTTCAATAAAAAATGTTATAGATTATTTTTTTTTATATTTTTGAGACTAATCAGAAATTTTTTTGAGAACAATGGTTGCAACTGACACAGATTATAAGGATGGATTTTTTTCCTTTGAGGTAGGGAATGCTAAAAAATAATATAAATAAAGAAATAAAAAGCATTAGAATTAGTAGAACGTTTATGAAATAGAGTTAGCGAGTGAATAATGGTGCAGATCACCTTGCCCAGGTAGAAAGCAGGGTGAAAATAAAGATGGAAAAATAGCACTCAGTTTCCGTTGCACATTTATTCTGGTCTAAATAATAAATTCTTAATAAATTGGCGCAATTTTCCATGGACTCCATTACGACCAACCATTATCTCAAATGTTATGGCCAAAACGTTTTATGGCGTTTTTAAAACATTTCTATTTTTATGTGTCCACATAAAAAGTGTTTTACGTCTGGCAATGTTATGGTGATATTTACGCAAGGCGTGTTTCGCCTGGGCTCGTCGTGAAGGTCGAGGGGGATCCAAATCGTCACTCGCTTCCTTGTATCTACCTAAACACTTATTTTCCATTTTTGGACAAATAAAAAATAATCTGTCACAAATGTTAACACGGTGTCCTCGTGCCGTACGGGACCATAAAAGATTGTAATTATCTTTAAATTGTTTCAAGGATACATACATTTATATTTCCTAACTCGGTTATAAGAACTTTTATAGTTTTTAGTAAATAATGAAGCTTGGTTTATCTATACCAAATTAATTTATTAAAATGTATATTTACTTTGGGATTGTGAATTTGTAATATTTACAGAAATCCATAAATACGATGCTATGTCCTTTTATGCTTTAAAATAATATTTCGGTAACTTAATATCGATATTATTTGGCGCACAATTTTATAGTATTTAAATGAAATTTGTTTTTTTTTGAGTTGAAAAGTTATCAAAATCTATTAAGTTCGAGCACAGCTTGCACTATGAAGGTTCCGTATATCTAACACACACACATGGTGAATATATAAAAAAAATATGTGATCTAGGATAATCTTTGTAGTATCCATGTAATGTTCTAGTTAGATTTTAACGAAATCTGATTCTTTCACCATTGAAAAGTTAAGAGAAAGTTTAAGTACATTCGTAAATAAGGAAGGGTGGTAGAAGGTTGTTTAATTTTTGCATTTGCATTTTTAATCAATTAAAACATGAAAAAAATATTTTGAATTTCTCATGACAAGGAGGTAAAAAAATATTTCGAATTTCTCATGACAAAACAAATTATAATGATAAAAAATAAAAAAAATGGTACGTGTTTTATTCACATCTCTTTAATTCTTACATGCATATTTGAAAAAAGTTAGTGTAAAATATGTGGGTCAATGAAATGTATTTCTATGCCAAAATTTCAAGTTTCTAAGTCGCATACTTTCTGAGAAAATTTAAAGTGACAGACAGACTTGGAGACATGTGTGTTCTTATGAGGTTTTCTCTTTATCTTTCGGTAATTTAAAAAATATGTATGTTAAATAATTTGCACAAAAATTTATTATGCATTTAACATAGAGAAATCTTGTCAGCAGGTGTTTCAGGTAGTATTTTTATAATGATCTATAAAATATATTAAATTGTTGAATTTGATTATAGGCTAATACTTTACTTCGCAAAAGTTAAAGTGACTCCGTCATATTAAAACTTTTCAATTTTAAATCTTCATGCATACAAGTTTTATAAAATTTCCAAGTAAACTGACCAAGTAAAATTATGGGTTATTCTCCGCTTTAATGTTTAAATTTATACTTATAGTCACATTTGTTACTGAAATACAATCATTTAAATTTATACTTAAAGTCACATTCATTACAGAAATATTATCTTTCAATGATGCCAAAGTATGATATGTTACTCGTATATAAGATACTTGCAACATTTTAATAATCACATTTAAAAATAAAAGTCATAATAAAAAATAAGCATTGGTAATAAAAATAATAATAAAAAATAAGCATTGGTAATAAAAATCATAATAAAAAATAAGCAATTATATACTACATTCCGCAAGTTAATATTTAACCTGTATAAAATATTATTTCATTCGGTAATTATATTTTAGTCAAGAGTAAAGTTTTATAGATATTAGTTTCTAATCTCGAATTTAATTTAATTTTTATAAATGAAATATTTTGCAATAAAATCAACAGTTATAGATTAGGAAATATTAATTATTTACTTCATGATAACGATTTTAATTTAAAGCTTTTTGTTACGTGGTAACTCAAATTCATATAAGTATATTTTGTACATTAAGCTGAATATGAATAACATTTTATGTAATAAGACTAATAGCAGGGACTGGAAGAAAAAGGAGGAGAGTGCAGTAAGAAATGTAGAAAGATCGCTATGACTTTTCTTGAAAATGTACATGATGATGCATATACGATTTTCAAGAGTCTTCTCAGTATATATGAGGTACGCGAATTGGTTGGGATGTATTTATTTCACTTCAGTGTATACTGTAAACGAGTCTTCATACATATAGTAGGATAGGGAATCAACGTTGAATGAACTATAGATGTTATTTAATATACTAAAGAAGAAGGGAAGACTATAAACAGTATATCGACTTTGCTTAATTTTCCAATATGACATAAAATCTGGAGCCAATATTTAATGAGCTGCTGACATTATCTAATGTATTAAAGAAGAATGAACGGCTATAAAAACTGTATCGATGTAGCTCAATTTTCCATTATGATATAAAATCTGGAGTCAATATTTAATGGACTATTGACATTATTTAATGTATTAAAGAAATACAATAAACTGTAAAAATTATGTCAATGTTGTAGATTCTTTCATTTGACCAAGGATTTATACATGGAAAATGTCGTCATAGTTTTAAACTAGAAGCAAAAATATATCGGATATACATATTTTGTAGTAATCGTCTTTATGTAATTTTGTATTATATAAATTGATTTATTTAGAAATGTTTACTATCAAGAAGAAGGGACTGAAATGCCTGTGCATATATTTATCTCTATTAGAAATTATAACTTTAACAGTAGTAAGGAGTTGGCTAAGCTAAAATTATAAGTGAGCTCTTCACATTAAAAAAATATTGATTCTTATTTCTGACCCTCTGCTTTGACGAAGTCGTATATAAACTAAAAGTCGAAATTTTTGCATCTTACTTACGCACTTTCAAAATGGTTTGAAAAGTCAAAAATGGTTCGATAAATATTTTAAGAGGTCATATAGCAGACCAAAAGATAAAAAACAATAACTTTGTTTTTCGCCTATTGTTAATCAGTTGTCGAAAACATTTTTGGTAGAAGTCTCAGATAAGATTTCAAAAGTAACCATGACAATTAAATAGTATCCCATCAAAAACATTAGTGCAAAAAGGACCAAGCTCCTCTTTGAAAAGTTGTGAGATAAAACCAGTGAGATAAAAATTGTAAAAATTAGTGAGATAACAGCAGCCAAATTTTTGCATAGCTTTGCTAGAAAAATGTACATGGTTGAGTTAAAGTTTTACGTCTGGATTTATTGATTATTATATCTATCATAACATCTAAGTTCACGTAGACGCTATTCAATTCCTATCTCACTATCGTTTCGCTGAATGATAAGATCAACAAAACCAGTAAAATTGTCTCTTTGCGTAACTCTGGTTTTGAACTGATAGATATTTTAAAATTATCTATGGTGGCTAAGTTCAATATTTAATATTGGATTTTAAGAATAGTAATATAGAAAACCGGCCGTGCGACTTTGATGTTAGTAGTGCGTTGTTGTACATCCAGATTCTAATATGCAACAACAACGACAATATTTATGTAATTCCATGTATAATCAGAATGTTCTAGTAAATTATATAATACACCACCTTACCCTTAAACAGAATTTTGAGTTGAATTTATAGATTTTACTATCTTTTTAATTGAAAATAAAACTATGTAAGGTTATCTTCGGCTATTCTTGAATTTAGCCTTTCTGAAAAGCTTTGTGTAGTGAAACGGATTTGTGAGGAATTAAGTAAAGAGGTCTCATAAGAACAAAGTTTGGAAGAAACGAATTGATTTATAGAACTTTTCTAGATAAATACAAATTTTCACAAAGCAGATATAAAGAGAATACTTATGATTCAGTCTAGTATTACAGCAGACGAGGAAGGAGACTTTATACAAGTAAGCAGTAGATTGTCTGAGCATTATAGCTCCGGAGGAGGCGAAACTGAAGCTGCATAACGTTGGGTAGACGAGAATAACTTTTAGTATGCATGAGAAAGAGATATTCTTTATCTCGAGAAAGCTTTTACCATTATTAAGCTTAAGCGTTGTCCCAGTCTAAACTAAAGTCGACTAAAGTTTAGCAAATATATTAGCAATTTGAGTTTTCCTTTAAAAACAAAAAATTGCAATACACTTATTACTCATCTTTTGGTTTTACAGTCAAAATACTTTTATTACAAAAATATTTGTATATCTAGAAGATTTGATATTGTTTTTAAAGAAAAAAACTAGGTTACGACAAAACATGTGTTCTTAAATGATATGATCAAATTTTTTAATGATAAAAAATAACCATGTAATGGTATTAAAAATAAGGTTTTTCGTCGCTCCTTTTATTGCAGTAAATTTATTTCAAACATTTTTACTTCCACTCTTCACTCTCATTTAAAAGAACTTGCAATGAATCTGTTTTTTATCGTTAGTTTTACTTTTCAATTAAATAATTTTTTAAATGAATTGTACAAACTTATGCCAAGTCTTACTCATTGTATTCATACTCACACAATCTTACACAATTGTTTGTAAATAAGGTGTTGGCTGTTAAAACAGAATTTGCAGCACGATTATTTCAAATTTTGTAAAATGTCGGTTAAGAATCGAATGTTTCCATAATTTCGTATTTTGGTAAAAGTCATCGCATTCAAGAGGTCATAAAATAAGCTAAAAAGACGAGTGGAAACAATTTCGCATCCCTGACGATTAAGACAAGCAATCCCCATGACGATTGGCAATGTTGTTTCCATGATCGTATATTACATTTAGAGCAAAAAAATCGAACTTGTCCTAAGAGCAGGAATTCATTTTGAAGAAAAAATTCTTGTACATAAAATTGCTTAAATTTCAAGAAATCGTGAATATTTTGTTATTAGGATAGTTTATCTAATGTACCATTCAAATTTCCTAAGCATAACCAATTTTGCTGAGAGTTTGCAATATATTCCGGCAATCGTTATTTTTTCAGGAACAACCCAGGTGTCTTAGATCCATGCTCGGAGTAGGGTCTCTAAAAATTTTTTAGAATCTATAATTGAAACAATATTATCCAAACGCAAGTTCGACAAATTTGGGCTTAGTATTGGATGTCATATTGACAGATAAAATAATATGTTTTCATATTTTATGTAATACGTCTGTGATGTCCACAGCTGACCTGTTTCAAAAACAATCAAATAAATAACTGTTTGTCATGGTATCCCGTGATTAGTTTGGTGTTGGCTTATCAGTGATAACGTCTCAACGTGTGGTAGAAAAATGTTTTCCTCGCAGCCTGTCGATTCAAGTGTTCGCCCTCATGATTAGGTCCTGTCACGGCTAGTGAGATGGGGTGGGTTGGATTTCCTAATTTGCGAAGTGGAAGTAATAGGTTCAATCGGTAACTGTGCCAATTTTAGTCAGCCAGTGATAAAAGGTTTAATACCTAATCTAAGTGTTGGTAAGCAAACAATTTCGGTATAATTTCATATCGTAATCATAAACACCTATATCAGTTCTTTTTCTTGAGAATTGACGTTGGATTTTAATTTTAAAGAAAATGATTTTCTGACTATAGTACACAACTTCTTATGCAACCGCGTCAAAATGAATTTTATATTCTGCCCTTTTGAAATGAATACTTATCGACAACCAAAATAATTAAAGTTTTCAGTAAATTCAAGAATTTTTTTCTACTTTTGCAAGTTAGAGGTAATAAATACTCAGTAGCATTTTTAGTTTATGATGAGCGATCCGTATGCAAATAATTTTAAAGTTTGGCTACCTATTTTTCCATATATATATTTTGACTTCATACACGATATTAATTTGCAGAATATAACAAAATAAAATAATGAAATTAAAACAATTGCCTTTGTGTGCAATTTTATTCATTGCCAATATATATATATATATATATATATATATATATAAAATTAAAATATATAAAATATGTGGTATTTTACATTTGGTATATATATACATATATATATATATATATATATATATATATATATATATATATATATATATATATTACGTAGAAACAGAGATATCGAAATTTAAAACTTGTTCTTTAATATGAGAATCTTAACAGCGTCTGTTGATGTGATAAACGTTCTGAATTAGAGATTATAACAATATTTTTCTATGTAATAGCAATAATTGTTTAAGTTACCAAAAGCATCGATAATAGTTCAAAAGCTCCCTCTCCATCACGTAATTACGTACAATCATTAAATGTGCGTTGCGTGCAAAATCTTAAGAAAGCTCCGTATTTATATCTTTATTCAATTGTCTACTTGCATATATACATAAATTGTCTCCCTATTGTTCTAATTCGTCTTGAAGAATAAGCGTGTCCGGGGCCAAACACGAAGGTACATCGCGCACGGAACAGATCCATCCAACAAAGTAGAAAGTTTCACCTTAATGACGGCAATTTCGTGTCACGAACTCTGCTTATGAACATTTCATGGAAAAGTAATTAATGACCGAACAGAAAAACTTAATGGCATCAGACGGAGCGCGATGTCATTTATCGACGTGAAGTATTGAGGCCGTCATTAATGACTACCGGCTGCATGTCGCCACGAGATGGACGGATTTTCCTAACGACGCTTTTCTTCTTTCATGACACGCCCTCTCGATGTCGAATGATCAATGGTTGTTTGATGGCGCACTTTGACTTATTTTAATCATATTTATTCATTCGGGGTGCGATCATTTCAGCAGCTGCTGTTGTGGACAACATATTGTATACGTCGTCCTTTTATACTTTTGTTATAAGTGATTGTTTACGTAAAAACTAAATAAATAATAACTGTTATGGAAAGCATTTTGAGAGGTAAGTTTGTTAAGTTGTTGTAAATGTATGACTGAAGGACTGAACTGAATATTGATAAAATATTAAGTAACTTGTCAGCATTTGGAATAAAATGTTTTCTTTCGTCATCGTTTTATAGAACTGAAGTAAATTCTTGAGGTCCAGTAGGTACATCAAAAGGAAAACAAAACGAAATATTCATCAGGTTACTGATATGTTCGTTCATTTATATATCATAGCCGGTGAAGTATAAACTTGAAATTTTTCATAATGATAAAGCTAAATAGGTTAGGTAAGGGTAATAAAAATAGGTTAGGTAAGGGTTAACATAACCCTCAAAAACGTCTATATCAAATTTCAAGAAAGGACAAAAGAAGTAATCGTTTTTTTTAAATTACATGTCGTACAGTAACACAATTGAAATGAACATCAAATGAAATAGCAAGTTATAAGGATACGGAAACTGTTTAATATTAAAGTATTTCCGTTAAGCTTTTTACAAATATTAATAAAATTTTGCACCGCGTAAATATTGCTTAAATAATAATATGCTTAAATATAATAATATGAAAGACACACATCTTTCATACGAGTAAAAATATTCTGAATTTGTCAAAAAATTACAATATTCAAAATTATTGTTATAGTTTTCCGGAAAACTTTTACTCAGTACTGTTTTCTTTATAATTTTACTTGAGAAATTATGGAGATAAATGGGGTATTTTTGGTGCACGTTTTCAATAATATCTTCAGAATTATCTTATATAACATTTTTAAAAACATTTTTTGAAATCCTTTTTAATAGCCTTTACAATTTATATCTCATGTGACAGTACACTAACCCATTCTTATATTCTCAGATAAATATAGTTAGGCATATTTCGCAATGGTAAGAATATTTTGAAATATGCGAGTTACATAAAATATTTAAAAAAAAAATTTTAAATCCTTTTAAAAAGCCTTTATAATTTATATCTCATGTGACTGTACACTGACCCATTCTTAAATTCTCAGATAAAAATTGTTACGCATATTTCGCAATGGTAAGAATATTGTGAAATATGAGAGTTGATAAGTTCCATTACTGTCCCAAATTCCAACTTTCACAGTCAGACAGCTTCTGTGAAAAACACATGGACATGAACCATAGATTTAATTTACTAGATAGATGAACAAAGGTAGAGTGAAGGCGATAATGTATAACAGCAAGGTTATATGTTAGAAAGAGAAAGCACTATAGAAATTCTTGGAAATATGTATTCCACGCAGTTGGCACTTATCGTCATGCAGCAAATTGCTCTTGTTATTATTTGGCGATTTTGAGTTTGTTCGTCGTTATTTCATTAAAATAAGTGTATTTAGAAAAATGGATCCTTGTTCTGTACATAAGTTACAGCACTGTAGCTATGCTAATTTTCAATATTTTGCTATTACATTTTGCAAATTCGAGCTTTTAGTCAAACCAAAGACAGGATCTTTTTTTGAGGTGCCCTGCCTTACATAGGAGTTTTAGATGTATTTTTTCGCCTACCCCCATCAAGTGAAGAACCAATGAATAGGTATTTCAAAACTCAATTAAAAAGTCATGTGGGATTTTTAGTGATATTCATAATACCTCTCCACTACTGCCTTTCTCTTTTTTGAACTGTACGTTTTACAAACTTAAAGGAAAGTTTAAACAATTTGACAAATTTATATGAATGAAAATGGAATATTTTAAAAATATGCAAAAGTTATCGATGCCCTTTATTGTAACTGGTGGTGTATACCACTAAAACTTACGCTACATTAAATTTATTTATAGAAAAATTTATAATATTAAAAATAGAATCTCTTAAAGATGCGAAAAAGTTATCGATGTCTTTTATTGCAACTGGTGGTGTACACCACTAAAACTTAGGCTACATTAAATTTACTCATTGAAAAATTTATAATATTAAAAATAGAATCTTTTAATAATGTGAAAAAGTTATCGATATCTTTTATTGCAACTGGTGTACACCACTAAAACTTAGGCTACATTATATTTACTAATTGAAAAATTTATAATATTAAAAATAGAATCTCTTAAAAATGTGAAAAAGTTATCGATATCTTTTATTGCAACTGGTGTACACCACTAAAACTTAGGCTACATTAACGCACATGCAAACAATACAATTTAGGTGACTTGGAATTTAAAACTAAAATGCTCTATATAATAACTCTGTAATATCGATACACAGAGGCATGAGTGATACCATAAGGGTTCTGTTTTACTTTTGAGATACGGAAATTTAAAAATATGGTATTATTGTAGCAATACCGTTACTTTTATGAAAACCAATTTTTAGAAGGGAAATAAAATTTGATTACTTATTAAAATAATATATTTTATGTTTGAAACTTCTGAACTACAAGAAGAGTTATATGTGTTTACTCAAATTCTTATTGTTTTAAAATATAGCCGAAATACTTGAAAAAAACAGCCTGTAAAAAGGATTTTCGGCAGTTAGTGTTTATACTAGAAGATGAGACGTGTATGTATATATAAGATATCAAAACCTACATAACATCGGATGAACATTTTTATTCAGCCATTCAAAACCAACAAAGTGCAAAGTGAGCGAGCGGAACATTACGCGGAGAAGAGGGCGACATATCTCTGTGTGGCAGGCTGATGTCGCGCGACATGTCGCGTCCTAATGCGATCGCGACCGGCGACGTATAAAAATTCAGCCCTATCACTCTAAGAAATATTCGCTTCTACAAGACGTGTGCTTCTTGTTATTTTATGGAAGTGCTTGGAGTTTCATAATTTTTATCTTCGGTGAAGACTCTGTTTAAAACTAGATGTTATCAGGATTTAAATATTTAGTAAAATAAACAGCAATGAGGTAGTTTTGTAATTCTATATTAACATACTTTATTTGATGGTACAGAAGTTTTAGAAAGTAGAGGAAGGGTGTTGCAGAAAAAAAATTAACTTTTACAGTTTAATAGTTAGAGAATTTTAAGAATTTTCAAGATTTTAAAAGCAATAGCAAAATGGTAAGTTAACCTTACAATTCATAATGCAAACGAAAAAAAACACAGTTAACGAAGAAAAACGCTTGTTTACAAACAAATTGTGGCAATTTCCTGAAAAATCTGTATTGGTCGCTGAAAAATTGATGCAATCCATAACACATGTTTAATTTTGAATAATGTAAAAAAATGGGGACATATGGTGTTCCGCGTACGGTTTTCTCAAGAGCCACAATACAATGGAACGTTCTGTGAAAATCTTTTTTCGAACGTCCTGTTAAAACACTTTATTTTTATTATAAACTTTTAGGAGCCATATCTGTATTACGTGGTTAAAGGCTGGAAAAAAATTATATATATATACAAATACATAAATCAACCTTTTAAATTACAGTAGAATTCGGACTACTGTGGTCATGTACACACTTAGGCACAAAAAACATTTAAGGGTGAGCTACGTTTATATTAAACTATTTGAAGAAAACGGTCAGAAATAATATAAATTATATATATATATATATATATATATATATATATATATATATATATATATATATATATATATATATATATATATAATTTCACAGATATTTTTTGTGGCAACGCCATATCTGCCTTAATTCTTCATCAAAATTAATGATTCAAACATTATTTTAAAACTTATATTCCCCGCTATTGACGAAATATAAACAACCAATTGAAAATTATTTTTTTAATTAATTTTTCTTTTTTTAATTCTCTGTATATTATCATTGGGTATATTTAATTCTCTGTATATCACATTATTACTACACTGCCTAGTATATTTTCATTGCTGTAAAAGTATCGTAAATTACTCAACCTTTTAGGAATATAGGATCAAACTATGTCAATTTCTAATAACGCTGTCTTTTCACAAAATAGTTTAGTAATCTTCCTAATCAACGGAACAATCCATTAATTGATTTATCACACGAGATATAAAGAAAAAATCATCTAATTTGTTTGCTCACTCAAGAGTTTACCATTGCATAAAATTTAAAATTTTTGTATTAAACTGGTTTTATGCATTTTTTTAGTAATATCTCAATCTCGCATAATATATGAAAATAAATAATTTTCAAAATATTATAAGTCGCTTTTTACACTTTTACACGAAACAAGAAATAAAAATTGATTTGGCTCCCTCTAATATTTCTACATGAATATTTTAGAGCAGTTACTACTGAGATATATACATAATAACTATACCAAATGTCGAATTTTTATGCCAAATTGTTTCTGAAAAAGAAAAACAACTTTGATAGGGTGACAATGGATAGATAAGTGAGTGATTTTATGAGGACTTTGCTTTTTTTTTCTTTCATGGTACATAACCCTATATTTCTGATCTTGAATAAAACATGGATCATATCTGAGTACAGATCTTGCAAAAAGAAAAATCGTATTATTTGTAATGTATATATGTCTGTAAACATAAAACCATGGAAAGCGTAATAAGTAACGCTCTGGTGCTTGATCCAGTTCGCAAAAATTGCATAAGTTCATGAAAGTAGAGCACACTAGTGTCTATGTATTTCCAGAGAACGCAGGTTTGGTGAATTCACTTAAAGTTTCAGTTGCAATAAAATTAAGTTATATTCCTTTATTGATATACTTTATTGGAGTACGTTTTGAACGTAGATGAATAAATTATGGGTTCTCATCAGGTTAATAAGGAGTAAATAATACAATTCATTTGTTATGTTTGGAGAGTTTTCGTTTATTCAAAAATCGTAACTATATTGTTACAAATATTTCACATATAAAAAAATTGTTTCTTAGTTTGCTCATTATATGCAGTATATTCAGTCTTGTAGCTTTCGAAACATTCTATAGATAATATATGTATTAAGTATAATCAGAGTATATGGAAAGTAAAATATTGCCTCGGGAATGTAGGTGCGAGCGGGTACCCGATCGCTTGTATGGAGTGGTGTGGGACAGTCGCACGAAAACATAGCTAACTGTTAACGATGCTGGTATAAATATAATATATGAAACTATCGTGCGAGGAGTAGAGAAAGGTTTATGATGCGGAAATATAACACTTGATTTAAGTTGTTTTACTATTTTCTCGACTGGAAAAATATATTAACAATTTAGTTCCTACTAAAATTATAAACGTGACAGTTTTTTCTTTATTTGTTTTATTATTTAACAGGTACTTGAGGTTTACAACTTTATACACCAATAAAACATATCACGCACTGATAAATAGAATTAATTATTCACTAAAACAGATTTTCCTTGGAAAATAATAAAAAGGAAATTTTTGGGAGCGTTGCCAGATGTTGCTGCTGCTTCTTTGTTTAACTAAGCAATTTCTTCATTAAATCATCGATTACTTATGAACTTTATAGTACGAAGTAGAAAATAAAGTTGTTGGTAATAATCTTATTAATTATTGTTAGCAAATTCACTTGAAACCACGAAAATATTTTTTTAATTTTCCACATGTCATTTCTGATTATAAGAAAACTTTTAACGTTTATTTCAGATAGGAATGTATGTGTGATGTGTGAATGTGATGCTGTATTTAATATGTAAATTCATGACATTACTTTACGTTAATCTAAATAGTATAGAACTTCGGCAACTGTGGTATATAAAATTACTCATATTTAGTTGATTGTTAATAATACTCTTAAATTCAAATATGTTATCAATAAAGAAGTAAAGCCAAACATTTTCTTTAAATTTTTAACACAGAAGAATAATGAAAAAATGGAATTAACTTACTTTTTCAAAGTTACGATGAAAGAGCACGGAGTTTAATTCTGTGTCATTACGAAATGTTGAAATCCATTGCATGTTTATTTAAATTATTTTAAGGACTTGGAACTGGAAATGCAGGTAAAAATATGTCTTGAAATGGTATTGACTTTACTTTCTACTTTATGAATATTAAAATAAGAGGAAAGATAATTTATGGAACGTTTAAATCGAGTACATATACAACTTATCATGTGCATACTGATTAAGTTAAAAGTATATATGGATCAATCTAGAAATCAACTTAATATTTGTAATCTGTTCATAATTTTAACTTAATATTTAAAATATATTCGTAATGTCACTGTAAAGAGAGACACATATACACGTTGTTAAATATGGAAGTAGTTTGTATTATCAACGTAAATATACAATTTAATGATCAGTACTTAAAAGAAATTTAATCATATCATTTGAATAGTTACTAATGAAATTATGCCTCAGTAAATATGATCATATTTCTGAATATAGGTCAATTCTCAAATGGCTGAAGATCCGTGATCAACGCCAATTTCATATATATATATATATATATATATATATATATATATATATACTTCTTTTTAATATATTCAAAAATCCTCAGAGCCCAAATTATCTTTATGGCTAATTTAAAGATTTGTCTGCTCACGGCCTTGGGCTACGATCTTAAAGTTCACTCACCCTACTTATTCCTAAACGTACCTCTACCTCTTACGAAAAACTTCCTTCACTGTCTAAATTCTTTTCTTAATGTCAATAGTTTGTATTAATAATACTTATGTATTTTTTTGACTAATGTACTATATATAATTTTCATTGTAAAATATCTTACATCCTACCAACTAAATTTCAATACCAATCGTTATGGTTGACTGGAAGAGATTGCTCAAGTAGCAATAATTCCACCATATCTACTATGCATAAAAGTGGATAAATATATAAATAAATAAGTACAAATAGAAGTAACTACTTTTAATATTAATAATGTTTATACTATTCGATTATATTTGATTGAATTACTATTAACTAAGCAAAAGCTTTTTTTTTCAACAAAGGACCAAATTATTTTGGAAGACAAGAATTAAATACACTCATTTTACATTTGGTTATTGGAATTAGGAGTTTTTTGGTTTTACCTTTTTTAGGGTTCCGTACCTCAAAATGAAAAAAAGAACCCTTATAGGAACCCTTCGTTGTCCGTCCGTCGGTCTGTCAAGACCCTTTTTCTCATGTATGCGTGGAGGTATGAAGTTATTTAATTTAATTAATATCACATATTAAGGTCTACAGTCTCTTGAGGCTGTAAACAAATTAAAGCTTTTAAGTCAACGCAGTGTAGAAGAACACTAAAAATATGTCCATTTATGCGGCATATTTTGACGCAACAAATGAAAACCTATAGGGTACTTCCCTTTGACTGAGAATTATGAAATTTGACAAGAAGCAAGGTCTCATAGTATAATTAAAGAAAAAAGTTAATTTGTAGTTATATCACTTAAAAAATATTTTTTTTATGCTGCTGTGAAAGATATAGTATACGTTTTAACTTAAAATTAAATTAAATGTTTGTAAATAGTTTAATAGGAACATTATGTACCATTCAATCTTTATACATGCCTAAATGTGTACGGAACCCTCGTAGTGCGAGTTCCACTCGTGCTTGACTTTTTTTCTTTCCAATTGACTGTTTTGGCATATTTAAATAAAATTTTAATATACTGTTTATATATTTTTAATATACTGTTTCTAAACAGCTTGTAGATGTATTAAGCCCCAAAGTTCAAATAAACTAGGACAGACAGGGCGGATTCGGCGATGCGGGTTCACCAGCTTGACGTTTATTAAATTGTAATCGGTTTAAGGGATTACAGCTTAATGTTGAGAGATTACGTTTTCATTAGCCGCACGCATATCTCGCGTGTGGCTAGAGAAAGGTATGTAGTTTAATTAAGTCTTTCGCTTAAACTTCTGCAGAGATACATTTTTAATGTTAAGCGTTTGTATTCTTGTAGTATAAAGTCATTTATAGTTATATATTTTATGTACCCAGTTTTCAGGGATCGGTGGGTCAAAAGAAAAAATGGAAGTTTTATAATACCATTGAAGTGCTTGCGGATCTGTTCGTTACGGCAGCTTTTCTCAAAAACTATTTCACGTAGAAACTTGAAATTTAACTTTGAATTTAATAAAACATATTAACGTGCAGATGTATTAATAAATAACACTCCAAAATATTCATATGAAATTTTAGGGAGGGGCACAGTAAGTACTCGATTTTTTTCTTTAATTCCATATAGGATATAGGGTATCCTTTGTAAGAGATAAAAATTAGAAACTTTCTTTTTATTTCCAAATTTGAGGGTGATTAACTATAAATACATATATATATATATATATATATATACATACGGAATAGGTTATCCTTTGAAAGGTTAGGGGATTAGGAAATATATCCCTCCCCTTTATTTCTCAATATTTTATGTATATCATTTTGAAAAATAGGGTTTTTAGAAGTCTACGCAAAGGTTGTAGGAAAACTACAGCAATCATTCTAGACATTATAATTTTTTAAATATACATCACATTTTAATGCATATGAAACATACAGTACTCAATATATCTACTTTATGAAAAATTAAAATATATATATACATATATATATATATATATATATATATATATATATATATATATATATATATATATAATTAATTTAATAGAAATGCTTCGCACCCTTAAAAGTTTAAAAGATGTTGCACTACACGCCTAATTGTACGGGTAACCCTTGTAGTGTGCCTTCTACTTGTACAGCTTTTTTTCGCGGGGAAAATTTTATTTTAATAATTAAATAAAGCATTATTTTCTTATAGAAGTGTTTAATTATATAAATGAAATACGACTAAGTTCACACAAGGCAATAATTATTGCCAACCTTACGGTTCATCTAGCGGAGGTGCTTTAAAATATACGTCCATTTAAATCAAATTTAAAGAAGTTCCTAGAATTATTAGAATGAACCTCGTTAAAGTCACGAATTTAACGTAGATGTATTTCACAATTAAATGAAACTACACGATGTAGTATTATTTCTACTTTCTTTAATTTGGTGGTAAAGAAATTAAAGAAAGTAGAAATAATACTACATCGTGTAGTTTCATTTAATTGTGAATAATGAATTTCTACAAAATTAACGCCAAATATATTCAACAGTAGATGTATTTATTACCTCAGAAGATTACAGAAACCTCGATATCAGTAGAGATGATCAGCATCATGGGTGCGGGCGTGAATTAGTTTACTTTAAGAAGCAAAGCGACCGCTTTTACTTTTTCTAAATAAATTGAAACAAAAACTCAATACACCAATAATTGTAATCACCTCTGAATAAACGATTTAATGAACAGGCTATTCCAATCGCCTTCAAATATGCTCGATCTGCCCCGTTTTTTATTTGTCCGAATCTATTGACAGATCTTTTTTAACAAATGACTAGTAGCTATTTATTAGAATTAAACTAGAAAAGTATTAGCAACTTAGTTGAGAAAAATTCGCACGTTTTCCTCGAATCGATATAGCTGTTTATATTTACATATAAATGCTTAAGTGCCGAACTATTCACATTGTAATATTCGCTTTCGTAATTTACAGTATTCGTATTTTGTCATTCTGTGCCAAGTTTTCTCATACCTACTGCCACCAATAAACAAATTATGCATATAAATGGCGTAAGTATTTATGTAGTTTCTCTTATGTAATCGCTTGTTTGTCACACTTGTCCTTTTCGGTCTTTTCTTACTTTGTCTTTATCAAATAATTTCCACATGACTACGTCGATTGTCAAAGTTTCGAGCAAATCGATGAAGCAATTTTCGTGACAAAATATCCTGCGTATCGTTTCATTTTGACGAGCCACGTTTGCAAACGGGTACAACGGTTGGCGATACATATGACTAGGGTGACCATTTTCTGCTTGGCTTTGGGTTCAATTGTCAGGTGTCTGACTAAACATTACGAAAGTCACAATGAATTTTACGGTCTTTTCCAAAACGCGTAGGACTTTCCCATATGTCTATATGCTTTATTTATTGTATTAAGTGTATTAGAAGAAGTAAGTCGAAGTAGCGCATAAATTGAATTTTTTCCATTTTTTTTGGCATTAATACAGTTTTCTTGTCCTGAATAACATATATTGTAAAGTAAGACAATTTTTTAAAATCTTTAAGAATCTTACACAATATTTAATAAATAACAATTATTATATATTTTTCATTGTAGTTTTTAGAATTAAATAAAATTTCGATGATATATATGATATTATGATTTCATTACGTATCCCACTAACGTAATATTTTTATTCAAATATATATATATATATATATATATATATATATATATATATATATATATATGTATATAAATATATACACATATATACCAATCATTATTTTATTGGCTTACGGTTTGAAAAGTTTTGATCTGACATTTTTTACGCAATTCTTATTATTTTGTTATATATTGGGTTAGTTAACAAGTTAAAAAAAGACACTTTAAAATTTAAATGTCAAAAAAAACCATGTTTATGTATAATTCACTGCTATCTGGCAAATAATGTGTGTACCTTCAACGGAAAAATCCGGTGATTTAGGTTAAAAAACATTGACAAGATCTTAGAAGCATTTCCTTACCACCGAACTTTTTATACTGTAAACATAAAAAGTTCTTAGAGCTCTGAGCGAATAATAGTCATATAGTGTAGTAGTGGAGTAGTCTACTAGCGAATCCTAGCCCAACTCCTACTGTTTTTATTAATATATTGTGTAATATGTGGTCGAGCATTATCAGGAAGAAAATGAATTCAGTTCTATTGATTACTTAGTTTTTTAGACTGTCAATCTAATTACTAACAGTAGATTACACTGAAATAAATTCCAAGGATTAACGTCTTTCATATTACTCAGTTCAGCTCCTCATTATCTTTCTCGTATTCAGTATGAGTACTTGGATTTCAGGGTTAGGTACTAAATGTTCTGTTTCTTCCACACTGACCTATTAGTGTGGGTGATTATCGTATGTTATCTACTACTTATCACCACTTAATAATTATTTCGGAATGTCGAAGTTATTTTTGTCGGGCGCGGTCAATAAGAGTTTTAAATATTTTATTACGTCCGGATATCCTTTCTGTATGTCATATGTATGTTTGCATCTCAAAAGTATCCATGATCAGGATGAAAGTAAATTATGGGTTGAACTTAAAGTGGAATTTCTCCAAGAGGTCCAAACATTTCTATTCATCATTTGTTAAGTTCGCCCTTTACGTCCCTTATAGAATATCAGATTGAAACAAAATGCACTCTTAATTTTAAACTGAACCTTAAGTATAATCTTAGTGAAAGTTCCATTCAGTACTTTTTGTGAAAAATTAGTTGAGTTACTTTTGGACGAAAGGGACAAAAAAAACTAAAAGCTTTCCATTTCAGGTTCATGGCATCATTTTAAGGCATCATTGAAGTATGACATCATTTTTTTGAAATATATTCATATTTTATTATTTATCATTATTTTTAAAATATTTTCTTTTGGCTGTTTTTTTCTATTTGTTTTGTTTTAATAACAAATTGATTACAGAGGCGTTATATTTAGAGGTACTAAGGGATGGATATTAAGTTAGCATTTATTATAAAATCATAATATATTTAAAATAAGTATCACCCAATTTTCACGCAATACCGGTACACGAAAATGTTTTCACACCGTCTCTTATCGAAATAGGGCTGGCAGCAATAAGAAAGCATCGTGACATAAATTCATGCAAATTTCACCATCGTCTTAGGTTGGTTATTTTTTCATCATATTTTCCTCATTTAGAGTTTATTTGGTATTAACATTCTTGATAACTCAGATTTTAATGTATATTTTCCCGCTTTAATATTGAGGTATGTAGAATATAATGTCAAATCTCCAGGACAGAATCGTCCATTACTTGGACCAAGTTGGGAACACTCCAGATGAAAATGTTTAACACATAGTGAAATTATCTTTAGTGTTACTTTTTGAATGACACAGTGTTAATTAAAAATTTGTTAATTTTTGCACATATCTCTAATTCAAACTGATGTTACATACTCTCTTCCCAACAAAGGCAAATTGTTTAAGAAGAGGTTATGTGCCTTTATTTAAACACTTTTCCGTTCTTGGGTTGTGAGTTTTTTTTTTACAAAAAAAAGAGATCAAAGACATTAAACTAAATATGCATCATCTTTATTTACGACTTACAGCGATGAAGTGAAAGTTGGGGGGAAAACATTGACATAGCTTTTTTGAAGGTTTTTCATACTGCGGATTTTTATTATACCATAATTGGGCACAGATTAATGAGTAAATAAAGTGGATATATGGCGGCAATATTGAGTAAAGGAAGTTAATAGGTGGCAGAAATATTGAGTAAATAAAGTGAAAGTAATAGTGGAATCCAACCCAACTGTTTTATGTTTAATTACTATATTTTGGAGCATTATCATAAAGAAAATAAGCTAAGAAAATAAGAAAATAAGCTAGAAAATAAGTTATAAAAATAAGTATTATTGACTACATAGTTTGTTAGCTAACTCATTTAGTTGCTGATAGTGAATCTCTGTTTTAACAATAGTTCCTTCCAGAAGCAATTCCCATTTAATAACGCCCCTGATATTCTGTTATTATTATTAAGCCAGACTTTGTGTTGTAATTACCTAATGTATCACAGTTTTCATTACCAGTTACTAATTGTCTCAGACAATCGAAGTTAAGTTTCAATGTTGATAATTGCTTGCAGATATTAACTCATAATGTAGAAGAGCCCATGCTTGATGTCGATATCAATTCATTTTGCTTGATGTATTGCGTTTTGATTTGATGCTGTTATTATATGACCATACTTTGGCCTTGTGCCTTATAATAAAATATTCTTGAACTTACGATTGCCTTTTTGGAAAAGTTCGGAGCTTGGGACTAAAAAATTGTTGAGAAATCCAATATAACTAAAAAACTTGTCAAGTACAAGTGGAACTCGCACAACGTAAGTTCTCGACATATTTAGATGCTTGTAAATATTTAAAGGTACTGAGTATTTCTAATTAAATTATTTACAAATATTGATTTTTCGTAACGTAAATATATCGCTTACTAAATCTTCCACGTGTGTAAAAACAAAATCATAAAAATGTATAATTCCACATAGACTTAGAAATTATTCGTTTTTGTATTTTCCCTTTACTTGTGTAATAAGACCTGCATTATGCCACTTTCAAGATTGTGGGTTGACTGGGAGTACTCTATACGTTTTGATGACGGTATAAATAACAAAAAATACGGACGGGTAAAATATAACAAAATATAATAAATTTGAATAGCCGTATCTTTTTGTTGTTTGAACAAAAAATTTTGAAATTTTTACAAAAATATATAAAGGTATTAATTTCGACTTCATATTGCAAACCGTCTTTGAGAAAAAGGGCTTTCACCGGTAGACGGATGGATAATACAGGCTGTTCGGATGGATAATACGGCATGTTCTACAAGGGTTCAGTTGTTTTCATTTTGAGAACGGATTTCAGAAAAACCTTATTTTTGCGGTTCTACTTAAATTATTTTCTATTCTTGCTTCAATTTCGATAATATTTCTGAGAACTTGGCAGCTTTCGATTGAAATATAATAATAATAACTTTAATAAAGATGTTAGTTTATACTAACATCTTAATACTAACATATTAATACTCTTATACTAACATGTTAATTGAAATTAATCAAATTTATTATATCAAAAACTATAATATCTTTGAGGTTTCATTTTATTTATAATCTGAATTCTTCTTAATTAATATTTGTTTTTGTTAAATAATTCAAAAGCACCTATATACTCGTACATAGGTGCTTTTAGACTATACAGTTATAATAAGTGAAATTACTCGAAAATATTTACCTAGCAAGGCGGTAACCCTACGGGCATGTAATCTTGTGGTCCCGATAGCTGAGTCGCCGTTTCGTTTTTTATCACGTAAACGGTTACGAAATATCTACGTTTTTACGGAAGTTTAGGGGTGTGAATTTATATCGAAATAGATTTCGATAAATGATCGTGTGCATTACGTGGCGGAAATATTTCTTTTCAATAATTTCCTTTTCTGGGTTGGTATTTGCCACGGTTTGATTTAGTTTAATATAGACGAAAAATATACGAGTTTCTTGTACGGACATGATTTTCCCTATGCTGTATTAATATTATTCTTCTTGAAGGTTTTATTTATTGAATAAAACTTGTTGATTATGTTAGAACTTGTATTTGGACAGTTCCGTATATACATAAAAACCTGTAAATAGCTACTGTAAATTATTTATATTTACAAATATTAAAATTATTTCTCGCTACGTAAATATATTGAATGGTAAACTTCTGGTAAACTTTAAATACGTTTAATGAGTAACGTCGTTTTTTTATAATTTTTATCGGAAGAATGTATTTTTTGTGAATATTTTCAACAATATCCCTGCAAATACTTTGTAAACATTCTTTTCGAATCTTTTTAATTTGCTCTTTCAATTTATGTCGGACATGAAATTTAAAAAATGAAAATCCTGCATTTTCATTTGAAAATTTTCGAGTGGTAACTTTTGAGATATATGCTAGTTATTATACTTTATCAGGGCACTATTCTTGATTTATCACTGTACTATTCAAGCTAATATGCTTTACCATTGCGGGTTGACATACTTTTTCACACCATTTCATATTTTAACGTCAAACAGTCTAGCAGAAAAATTTTGTGGACATTTTCATTAACATACCTGGAAGTATCTTATATGAAATTGTATAATAAATATTTATAGTTGTTACTCGGGCACACATAAGACCACCGAGTTATTATGAATGGACGATTCTCAGGTTAAAGTTTAGTTGTTACCCAGGCACACATAGTAGTTACAAGGCCACCAAGTTGCTACGCAGGTTAAATGTCACCCAGTTGCAACTTAGGTACAAGTAGTAATTACAAGTTCACCGAGTTGTTACGAATGGACAGTAAAACAATGATAACTACTATGCATGCTTATCTTATTTGCGATAAAAAGCAAATATTTGCGATAAAAGGCACATATTTTGATGTAAAATGTCAATGGATATATTAAAACACTGATTGAAGTTCAATATTGTAAACAAATAAACATTTATTATATTTTGAGGCAGACTTATTACAGTGAAAGTTTCAAATAAAGAGAATAATTGGAATTATTTATTTATACACATAACATATAGCTTCGAGGCTAAATGTTGAGGAATCAGCAAATACGAAATAATAAGAAAAATACTTCGTAAATAAAACAGAAGTTATCAATAAAGAAAAAGACTATGTATTTAGTGTAGTCAGCAACTCGCTCAATATTGTAAATACATATCTAGCCTTGATTATCGATTATTTGATGCGATTCTAATAATTCCAATTTTAGTCTCAATTGGTTCAAGTTTATTGAAAATAATTTTTTCAATAGCCGAAACCATATTCCGATAAATATTGAATATAAGTATTGAAAGAAATATTGAATATAAATATTGAAGTAAACTAATTAAAATTATGCTATAAATTATTATAATCACCATTTACCATTTATTATACACGTGTAACCTTATCTTTGTGCATTCACTTAACTTCAATGTTTTATTTATAATTGGGACTAAACTGAAAATATCGGTTTTAGATATTATAAAAGCTTGTCAAACTTTGGGTAACTAAATATTTATATTGCTCGGTAACGAACATTAATAACTATGTTTTCTTTTTCGTTTAAAATATAAAAAAAATTTAACAAAAGTTTTTTTATATTTTGTCCTTTAAACAATACTTTTAAAAAAACTCTTTAAAAGTTTTATATTTTAAATTTGGAAATCAATTATTTTTGACACGATTCGAGAATACTAGCTTCTAATTCTTCTTTTCTCTTTCTGTTAGATTTTATTTATTTACACGACATAATCTGTGATGAGCTCCATATGGTAAATACTTTATCTGGATATTTGTATATGGATATGAATATATTTTCAAAATCAATTCCTATATTTTGACAAAGGTCTGCTAGCCTGATATCGTGATTGCCAATCTAGACACTTGAAGATTTTGTAGTTAATGGCAAGGATTTTTACTTTAAAAATCTAGGAAATAACAGTCGCCATTTTAATTCGTATATCAGCTACATACCCCAGAACGATGGCCAAAACTAGACTTATTAATCGAGAAACGCATTAAAGAGAAGGAAGAATATATGTCCAATTTATGAAATATTTTCATTTTGCCTCCACGTAGATACTATATCACTAATATGCATTACAATTATAAACAAGATATTAAATACAATTTGTGTATTACAACTTGTTTAAACGTGCTTATAATATGTCTTCGTCTGTGAAGTTAGGAAGATTTTTATAGTTGCCAGTTTATGATACATATTCTTTGACAGGTAATGTGATTTAAAACTATATTACACAGTTTTATAAGTAAGTTCTTAATTATCTTTATTTGTTAATTGACCATATTCTGTTTTTGACTACAAAAAAGAATATTTGTTCAAGAGTTATAATCAGCAAAAATATAGTTTTTTTACTTGTCAGCAAATAACTCAGTTACAAATAATTTTAGAATAATTATTAAGAAACGGAGTTAAGGGGGATTTACTGCATTTTAAGATACAATAAATGTATTTTATACGAAAAAATTATTTCATCCCGAAAAATGTTTTCAATTAAAAAAATGATTTAGAATGTTTTTTATTTCACTCTTTAATCGACAACATACGTAGCAAACATGAATAGAACTCATTACGGGTCCCGTATGGTCCGTAGGGTCCCGTACAAATTCATGCACTTTTAGAAATTTTATTTCTGTTAAACTATTTACAAATATTAATTTTTCACAATATAAATATATTGTACAGTATCCTGTCGCATAATTAAACATGATGTATATTAAAAAAATGCTATAGATATCCTATGACCGTTGCATACGCTTATAAAATCCTATTTTTCATGATCTTAGGTTGAGGAGTTTTGGAAATAAAGGGGGAGTTTCGGAAATATGATGTTAGCATATTTTCCGGTATATCTCAAAAGATATACTGTTTAAAATGAAGAAAAAATATTTGCGAGGACCTTATTATTATTATTCTTTTCAAATGATACCCCACGCTATACCTGGAATTAGAAAAAGAATATTTCGAATACCCTAAAATTTATATATAAATATTTTCAAGTGTTAATCTGTTTATTTTTAATTAAATTTAAATTAATATGTTTTATTCTTCTTCTTCAATAGCTTGATAGCCCAGTTATAGTATATAGTGGCTTGATAGCCCAGTTATATATATATATATATATATATATATATATATATATATATATATAGTGGCTTGATAACCCAGTTATATATATGGCTTGATAGCCCAGTTATAGATAGTTCTTGGCGAGAGACATCCAGCTCGTTACACTTAGGATTTTAAATTCTTTTTCAAGCAGTCGAGCCAGGTTTAGGTTTTCCTCTTTTTTGGGAGGCCAATGGTCTAGCTGAGTGAGAAGATCTTTTTTGTTACCCGACTGCCGTCCATTCTGCTCAAGTGCCCTGGCCATTTTATTCTTTGATTTGTTTTATTACTGTACCTAATTTGAATTTTCCACATCCACAGTTTACCAGGAAAAACGGTTATGACGGACAGATATGTGTAACAAAGATGCTGTTTTTCTGTTTGAGGTACAGAATGCTAAAATATCTTAAGGGCTCATTATAAAGTACAAAATTGTTACTTTCAAATGGCGTTTTTATAATTTAAATATTTATTTTTTGCAAATTGCTTGAATCCAACTAAACATTTTATATTTTTGATGATCTTTCGATTTCGCTAAATAGTGCAGTTGCTGAGTCTATCTATATTGTTATAAAATCATAACATAGATGCGATACTGAAAATAACTTAGAAAGAAAATAATAGAATAATTTTTTTAGATTTTTCTGAACTTTTTTAAAATGTTTAGTGTATAACATCAAAATTATAAGTATATTTAAAATATTTTAAAATTATTTCCTAGTAAACGTTTATATAGAGAAAACTTTAAAAATTATGGAATTCTGTAGTTTGCTCAATAATTTATAAGTTTCGTGGTAAGTATAATACGTGAGGAATATTAGCATCACCCAAACCCATAAGTTTATACATTTTCTTCGTACATTCTCAATATTACATAGAGTAAGCCTAAAGTCAAATTTGTCAAGAAGTTACGTCGATAAAGCGGCCGGAATAAGTACTCGCTCAGTTGTCGCGATTAAAGGATTATATCTTGGGACTATAAACAGACAAAACAATTACAACACTTGTAGCCACGAAGAAGCGAATTATACGAAACAATTAAAAATGATCGCTCCCCCGAAGGGCATTACGGGTATGGCTCGACAGGCTTTCTAATTAAAACCTTTTAACCCTTTCGCCCGGTAAAACAGCAACGTTTACTCATCCGACACTCTGAGGGGGTGCAGGACTTCCAAATATTTTTAGTCTCTTTCAGCAACTACGAGAAGCCTTTGTAATTTCGTTCCACGTGTCCATCTGCTACAACCTCCCAGTACTTAAAGTTTCTACGACCGACTTTTGTTAGGATAACAGAAACAGCCGCAAGTTTAAAAATGAAAAAGGAAAGGTACTCATTTAAGTTATATTATATTAAGATAATATTTTAATACACATAGTATCAAAGGAATGAAAGTAACTTAAGCTATTAAGTTAATTACTCTCATCTAATTAGTTACTTAATATAATTTGGGGTGCATATTGAATAATATTTTGAAGCTTAATATTAATAAAATAAATTAGCCCCAACTCCAGATATTTATATTGATTTTCATATGGATTATTTATACGTATGGTTTAAATATTTAAACCACTAAATGGTCAAGATGTATTAAGGTATGAAAGATAAAAGGACAGCATACGCCATTGACAGTATAAAAGTAATCAAATCAGTCTAATTTGGGGTGCATATTGGATATTATTTTGAAGCTTAATATTTCTAAATTAATTCACCCCAATTCCAGATATTTATCTTGATCTTCATATGGATTATTTATATGTATGGTTTAAATATTTAAAACACTAAATGGTCAAGGTTTGAAAGATAAAAGGACAGCATACGCCATTGACAGTATAAAAGTAACCAAATCAGTCTAATTTGGGGTGCATATTGGATATTATCTTGAAGCTTAATATTTTTAAATTAATTCACCTCAACTCCAGATGTTCATCTTGATCTTCATATGGATTATTTATATATATGGTTTAAATATTTAAAACACTAAATGGTTAAGGTATGAAAGATAAAAGGACAGCATACACCATTGACAGTATAAAAGTAACCAAATCAGCCTAATTTGGGGTGCATAATGGATATTATCTTGAAGCTTAATATTTTAAAATTAATTCCCCTCAACTCCAGATGTTTAACTTGATCTTCATATGGATTATTTATATGTATGGTTTAAATATTTAAAACACTAAATGGTCAAGGTATGAAAGATAAAAGGACAGCATACGCCATTGACAGTATAAAAGTAACCAAATCAGTCTAATTTGGGGTGCATATTGGATATTATCTTGAAGCTTAATATAGTTAAATTAATTCCCCTCAACTCCAGATGTTTTTCTTGATCTTCATATGGATTATTTATATGTATGGTTTAAATATTTAAAACACTAAATGGTCAAGGTATGAAAGATAAAAGGACAGCATACGCCATTGACAGTATAAAAGTATCCAAATCAGTCTAATTTGGGGTGCATAATGGATATTATCTTGAAGCTTAATATTTTTAAATTAATTCCCCTCAACTTCAGATGTTTATCTTGATCTTCATATGGATTATTTATATGTATGGTTTAAAATTTAAAACACTAAATGGTCAAGGTATGAAAGATAAGAGGACAGCATAAGCCATTGACAGTATAAAAGTAACCAAATCAGTCTAATTTGGGGTGCATATTGGATATTATCTTGAAGCTTAATATAGTTAAATTAATTCCCCTCAACTCCAGATGTTTATCTTGATCTTCATATGGATTATTTATATGTATGGTTTAAATATTTAAAACACTAAATGGTCAAGGTATGAAAGATAAAAGGACAGCATACGCCATTGACAGTATAAAAGTATCCAAATCAGTCTAATTTGGGGTGCATAATGGATATTATCTTGAAGCTTAATATTTTTAAATTAATTCCCCTCAACTCCAGATGTTTATCTTGATCTTCATATGGATTATTTATTTGTATGGTTCAAATATTTAAAACACTAAATGGTCAAGGTATGAAAGATAAGAGGACAGCATACGCCATTGACAGTATAAAAGTAACCAAATCAGTCTAATTTGGGGTGCATATTGGATATTATCTTGAAGCTTAATATAGTTAAATTAATTCCCCTCAACTCCAGATGTTTATCTTGATCTTCATATGGATTATTTATATGTATGGTTTAAATATTTAAAACACTAAATGGTCAAGGTATGAAAGATAAAAGGACAGCATACGCCATTGACAGTATAAAAGTATCCAAATCAGTCTAATTTGGGGTGCATAATGGATATTATCTTGAAGCTTAATATTTTTAAATTAATTCCCCTCAACTCCAGATGTTTATCTTGATCTTCATATGGATTATTTATATGTATGGTTTAAAATTTAAAACACTAAATGGTCAAGGTAAGAAAGATAAGAGGACAGCATACGCCATTGACAGTATAAAAGTAACCATGATAGAGAATTATTAATTATATACAATAAATAATTTTTTCATTTATGATTTTGATATTTAATTATTTCCCTCCATTTTGATTTAATATCTTTCTTTACTTCTTATAAATTTGGTGACAAAAATTGATTCAAATCATTCTCTAACCACAAATGTTATATTCCAGGTAAATACAAAACGCTATCAGGTTAGGTCTTCACGATTTGCCAAGGGACAACTTGAATATTGTAAAATAAGACGACATTTTACGGAAGCGATTTTATAAATGGCGTAGTCATTACGCCCAAACAAATCACATTTAACCACACGCAATACAACCATAATCGGTCAGAGCGTTGTGGAAATTGCCCTTTTCCCATTTTCAATTTACCCTGTGCACGGACCACGGATCTTCGTACCTTATTACATTTTCACTAATCGGTATTGTGCTATATTTTGATTTAATTTTCTTTAAATATATATTTTAAAATATATCAAATAAACTTTATTTAAACAAATTTAAAATAAAGTGTTTATATCAGTGTTATAATTAATTGTAATATCACAATTAAACTGCAAATTAATATTTTAAATTTTAGACAATATGATTGTGTCTGTACTTACATGGATAATTTCCGCTAGCTATGTCTATTTGAATAAAATTTTCATGTAGTATTCATGGACATTTTTCATAATTTTTGAAGTCATTGTAATTAAAATATATTTATATGATGAGAAGGACATGTGCTTAGAGACCAATACTTATATAAGGTTTGAAAGAAATGTAAATTATTAAATTTTAGAAGTTTACGAAGAATGTGATAGAGAGAAAGAATGTATTTCAAAAGTATATTAAAGGGTTAAACGTTATTTATGGATGTAAAAAATACTATATTTTAAAGTTGGCTATTATATTCTATGAAGGCCAACGTAATTTTTTAAAATGTGGGTACAGATCTTAAGCATTCCAATAGAATGCTTAAGATCTGTTCTGGTAGATATTGCAAAAACGTTTAACTTTTCTCATTAAAACGGTCTACAGAATTCCTTGGGCTGAAATAGATAAATATGAAACATAATATGAATATTAAAAAAAGATAGAGTACTTCAAGGCGATATCTTTTTCGAACCTTTTACTTTTTCCCTGTCACAATATAAATGGGTATTCTGCCGTGTAAAAATAATGTCCTGTTACAAATTTATTTCACATATTAATTCATTATTAAAAGGAAACGGTCTTCGGCACACCAGATCTTTTATCGAAAGCCGATGTAATGAAATAACGCTTTAGCGTTGCAATAAAAATGCAGTTGTTTTTAATCGTAACAGGGAATCATAAAAATATAATGCTGTCAAAGGTCTATAAAGATATTTTTAGTTGTTTTTTCTATTTCAATAAATTAAGAAAATGAGAGAGGGAACTAATTAATAGGGGGCAGGAGGGAGCAAACAAGAGAGCTATGGAAAGCTATCAATGGAAAAAAGCGAGGAAAATTATGAGGAGAACTTTCATTCACCAAGAAATTGTTAAGACCATGGGGGAACTAATAATAATTCCAAGTATCTAAATGTACAACCCGTTATATATTTAGATTCAAAATATAATAAACATTATTTTAAAAATTAGAAAAATGAAGTGGCGAACGCTGTGTAGAATGAAAAATCGGATGTTGAAATCATTTTAGAAAATAACAGAATATTCTTTACTGAGGAAGAATGAAATTAATTAAAAGTAACTGAAGTTTAAATTTATTATTTGAGAAACATATAAGCGAAAACAGCAGTAGCACGATCAGAAAGACGATATATTAATGTGGGTGAAAAAAGTTTCATTGCAACTGGAGCTAAAGGTACCCTCAGTTGTAATGAAACTTTTCTAAATTTTAATTTAATATTATTTTAACACTGGAAAAGGTAATTCATTTTATTTATATACTTTTTTAAAACGCGGCTGAAGAAATTATACTTTGAAAGCACTATTAAGTTACTTCCATTTTGCGGACAAATAAAACTATTTTTTTATTAAATTATTGATAAATTCTACTTAATAATACCATATCATTGTAACCTTAATGAATCAGTTTTCCGATATTTCGTAGTTGATGGCGCGGGTTGAAAATTCAAGTAGGCATTGTTATCTCTTGTTAAGATTTTACATACGGTTTAATTATAAATATATATTCAAAGACATTCTCTGTTTATTATTACAGTATTATGTGTTCGATATTTTTTTACAGTATTATGTGTTCTATGTTTTTTTTACCAAATATTCACGAAATAAGAGAAATGTTCCATTGTGACACTATGATGAAATTTACTTGTTAGAAAACGTGACCAGAATCCAGAATGACATGCATGTGCAACTGTATTTACTACGCAGTATATACAGTTATCTAAGTCGCTTTCCATTTGTCTTTACCCTCTCCCAGATAGTATAATAATTATACGATTTAAAAAAAAATACAATTCACGCTGTGGCTTTTTTGGGAACAGATGATGTCAATTTCTTTTCGCCATCATGTCGGTAACTATTCATGTTTCGAATAAAATAGTTTTAAAAATTAGTGATCATGCAAATTCTCCACACAAAAGGTTTTATTTTTAATTTTCCCATGCAACTATTCATTCTTTATTAAAATATGCCTTAAATTTTCTAAGAAAAAATACTCCGTTAGCAATAGAGTATCAGGCGCGTTTTTTTATTGGTGTCTCTAGTAAATATAAACCACAATTAATGATATTACGTTAATTAAATATTGCATTTTTAAATATCATCGATCGGTCGATGTATTCCGGCGGAACTCGAGTATTTTAGTTTCAAGTTGTGTTTTCATTTTCATTTCACGACGACATTTTTTATTAATTAAATAGTAATGTTGTTAAATACTTTACGACTTTTTTCGGCGCTAGCAAAAAATTTTATGACTGGAATAAGGTGTCTGACTGTATATCTCTATCTAGAATTCTCTCATTCGCGTCGCTATTTCCTTTCATCGTTGGTCACAATCTAAATACTCATTACTTGTATATATACATACACACACACACACATATATATATATATATATATATATATCTATATATATATACACACACACATATATACACACTTTTATATACATATGAATGTATGTATATGTATATCTGAAACAGATGGTCCATCTCTGAAATATCCATTACATTTTTCTCGCCTTCGATATAATAACTGTCCATGTGTGTAGCGCGTTACATTGCGGGGAACTATTGGCCTCGTACCGAGCAACGTCGTTGATACCGCCTGATTGATCGACGGTCTACTAGAGTTTGGCAAAGGACCCTTGTCTTGCGTTAAGAAATGACCCTTGTTTTCCTTAACTTTCCTACGTTTTGTACATTTTTGTCCGAATGCTCGTTCTACTTAAGAACGACACTGATACGATGTTAGTACATATCGATATAGTATAATATAATATTAGTACATACATATCGATATTAGTAGGTGTCGATTCTGCACACTTTATGTGCGTAAAGTGTCACATTTGATTTTTTTAAAAATTATGTCTTAAAAATTACGAAATAGATTTTAGTTAAGTTTTTACTATTATATATAAGATAGAGGTAAATTTTGTAGTTTTATATTTTGGTAGTTTTTAAACTGTGACATGCTATGTGCGATTGGATTAAGGTAAGTACGTAAAATTTAGCTATTATCTTATGTATTTCATTATTTAAAGCTCGCTTTACATTCTCATTTTGTACTGTCTTAACTTGGCTAAAGGTATAAAATAAGATTAAAGAGATTTGACTGTAGTTTGTTAACATCGTTTGTAGGACATAGCATGGAGGGTATGATATGGATCATAATAAATTTCCTTTCAATATTAATATTGTAAACGTCACGTCCTATTTGCGATATTATGACTATTAATGTGGAAAATATTATTTATTTATTTATATAAGTACTTCAATGTATCTAATTGATAGATATGGCGGAATTTATACTATGAAAGCAATCTCTTACAGCCAATCAGAACACCAGTCCAAGCCCGCACGACGAGTGGCCGGAAATCGAACCCGGGTCATCGTGGTGAGCCGGGCAATCAAAGGCCGTATGCCTTACGATCAGCCTAGCAGTTTATACTTAAGAGGCTTGGTTAACATCTCCAATGGAAATAATCATTCTACTTATGGTGGGAGTTGAGCTGTAGAAACTGCACTCTTCATGGACAATTAAATAAATTAGAAGATACATATATTTCTGTTCAAAATTAACCATGATTATATAGTTTTATTTAATGAATAAATATTATAATGATTAATTATATAACCGGTAGTTGGCATCATTTATTTTATTTTTAATAAATATTTTTTGTTTTAATGGTGCAATTATATTTATATACTAATAACTGTAGTGTCATCGCTTTTTATCTTACTTCAGGGCGCTCACATGGATGCTCGCCAGCGAGAGAAAGTTTGAAAATGTAGAATTTTGTAATAAGGTTAAATTATACCGGCGTACAAATGAATTGTACAATTATTATTCCTAAATATTAAGGACTCATAATTATACAATTTCATCAACATATGCAATTATTTTACTAAATTAATATCTATATTAAAAGTTAATCTTATTTAATGTAATGCGGCGATAATTAAAACGATTTTGCTTTTTTTCTGTTGAATTCTAGAAAGCATTTCTATCGAATACTATATCTAAATAAATAATTTTTTATTTAGATATCTTTGTGCATCTAATATAAAATTTATGTTCAAAACAAAGATTCTGTTTTAGCAAGAGTTCGTATTATTACCATAAATATTTAAAAAAGCCTAAATATCGTTTAATATCTGTCAGTTTTCTCAAGGTTTAATCGAATAAAATTTTCACGATTTCCTCATTCCATGGCTTCTAAAATGTTCTGTCACGTTGTCCTGATTGAAGTAATCATTTTTTCGTGGATTTTCATTCCAAAGACACGTTATTCTTTTCAAATATTGAGAAGATGTGTGTAATATTAATGGTGAGTGAATTTTACAAAATTAGTAACTCACAATTGCAATTAGATTATATTATTTAAATATTGCCACATTTTGTGCGAAATAGTATAAACAATAAAGATTTTATGAGCTTCAGATCGTTAATTGCTCGTTATTTACCAATATATATATATCAGATAGTGTAGTCTTGAGAAATGTCCTATTTATATGGTATTCAAAATAGAATCACCACCTTTATTGCCGACATACGTCAAAAATGAGAGATAAATATTATTATGTGATTGAAACTAACGCACACACACACACACACACACACACACATATATATATATATATATATATATATATATATATTCTCTTTTTGAATTTACGTCACGTATTGTAGCAAACAAATAAATTAGTATTGTCCTGTTAACTTACCAGGGCATTGTTGTGTGATATTGTCTCATTATTAATTGTTTTTACTATTGGAAAGTATATGAAGATAATTGTAAATAATAATTTGGTTTAATGTCCCTTCTGCTCTATATGTAAGTCAAAAACTAGTTAAAGTTAATTATAAAGTGTACATTTGGAACACAATGACAGATTATATCGTAGTTGATTAGACTTTCTGATTAAAAAGTACAAAATCCGCAAGAAAAGAAACGAAAAGACAATTGCTATACGAACAGTATAATCGGCTTCCAATTTTCTGCCAAAGCTTATAATTTAGCTTTTACCCTTAATGTCTGATTTAGAGCAAAATGAGGTTTCCAACTATATGATAAGATTTCTACCAGAAGTATTAAGATTAATCAGTACAAAGATATAACATTATTAAAAACGTAAGTAGATAATTTATTTGCAAGGAACACTTATAACTTTGTCATGTTTGTCCGTCCGTCTATCATAGCCTCATAATTTCTACAGATTCAGTTTTATACATATAATTTTCTCCAATATACGCTTGATGTGAAGCCCTTAACAATTTTTTTCTCCACCGATTCCACTGTATGGGGATGTACGTTATAATATTTAAAAATAATAAAATACATTCTTCCATCCTTATAAAATGGAAGAAAAATCCTTTCTCGCGAATGTTATTAGCCCACATAATGTGTCATTTGAATGGTTTTTCGAAATAAAATTGAGGTCTCGTCTGCCGATTTTTTTAAGTTACAAACCTTGAAGGAGTTGTGTTTATAATTTCTTAATAATAGGTTTGAAAAGTCTTTAATGAAAATTTAAAATAATTAACGCTAGGTTCATTTTATAATTCAAAAGTTATTTCATTTATTTGGGGGTAACAGTGCAGGCATTTTGCGTCTTCCGACAGTCGCTTGGCTAGTTTTTACAATTTTGTAACTAAAAATGAAATACGGAACTCTCATAAGATCAGTCATGTGTCCTTACATCTGTCACATGGGACAGCCAATTTTCTCAAAAAACAAATTCACGTAGAGACTTTAAATTTAGCGTAATAATAAAATTGCTTGTAAATTGAATTCTAGGAAGTTAATGCCTAAATTCAACTCGAAAAAGGACTTTAAGTAGTGTCACTTGATATATAGAGAAGTTGGAAAAATGCTGATTTTTGTTAGTTATATTTTCAATTTTATTTCATTAGTATACTTTAAAATTAAGCTATTTTAAACATATTATAGAAAAAAATATAGACTATACATGTATTACAATTTATGTCTAAAAATGATATTTTTTGTATTTTTCAAACTGAGCTAGCCAAAAATATTTTAAAAATAAATATTTTTTTGCATAATCTCAATGTTTTCATCAAAACGCAACTTTTGGTTACTATTAAATGCAAATAAAAAGAACTTTTTTTCTCTCCATACATTGTGACACATTCTTCATATGATTAATTTCTACGTGTCGAGTAGCTAGTAGCTAGTACTCATTTTTGCAAATATTAAATTCACATAAGTTCTGATCGAGTGAACGAATTCCGACGAAATAAAAATTAATTATTACATCAAGTTAGAACTTGTGGCAGTTAGAACAATAGATCAATTAAATTTTCAAACCTGTCCAACTCTGCATTTCTTTAAATTCGAAATTCGTTTACGCAGTTTCTCTGTCTTAACATTTCTTTTTAATATTTTGGTCTAATCCTTCTGTATACTGAGATATTGTCGTAGCGTTAACATTGGCGAATTGGTTGATGTTGAAAGTATCTCCACATCGATAGTGTAATAACAGTGAAAGCACGATCTGTGTTTGGTTTCTAGACGACTCCATAATAAATTACTATTTCAGATATTTCCGCAGTCTTTCGCCTCTAGTAATTATAATCCCATTTTTGGTTCAACAATTCTTTAAATTTGTTTAAATAATGTAATGGATAACTGCCTTCTTTGTTTTAATCGATTACGAAGCAAGGTGATATGTTTAATATATTTGTCGCTATGACGGCAAAATGTCTCCACAGTAACTTCAAACTTCGATGGATATATGATATGTAGGGTATAATTCAACTTACTTTCTTACTTAAACTATACATCCATTTATTGTTCATATCTATAACCTAACTATCTAAAGGTCAATATTATTTCAGAACACACGTTTCGATCACAGTAGATTTAAACTTCTAATTTGATTATGAAACTTTGACGTAAAGTAAACATATGTTTTAGTGATTTCGTCGTAACATAATTGTGTTTTAATATATCTACGTAATTGATTTACAGCGGATTAATCAGGGAGTAGTGGGTAATAACGTTTTTATCTTTGAATTATTGAAATATTTTAACTATTTTGTAAATAAAACCAATTGTAAATGAAACTAACGGTAAGCGGTAGCCAGAAGGTGAATTTTGAATAAGGGTCTCAAAGAGTTCATACAATTGCTTTCAGAAAATGGCATTACGACAGTGCTTGTTCAATTTGGCGGGATACCCAGATTCCAATAAATGTTAAAAAAAAGGTAAATCCAGATAATCGTTCATTTGTTACTCAATCTTGTTGTAACAGCTTAAAGATTTGAATGAAATTTAGTACACATAAAGGTTGTTCTAAGAAATAGGTCCAGGGGAAACATATGGATAAATAGTCGAAAATAAAATGCATGTTTAGCGATTTTTGATAGTCTCTGAGCTATTATTTTTTTATATTTTTTGACAAATTAATAGACGAAAATAAAATATGTTTCTATGACATAAATTATTGTGATGGAAATTAGTTTTTTATCAACTGCTTGATTAAATAGCCTTTTCGGGATGTAAACATTTACTTTCATACGTCTTAGCATGGGACCAAAAAATTAAAAGAAAAACGAAATATTCGAAACACCAGGTTTTGAATTTTTTTTCATGTCGTTAAAAATAGTTCACATAACTTTTTCTAGAATCCATTTCAAAAACCTTCTTATTTCGCCAGATTTTCTATTGAACAATTGACATTGCTATTTCTGTGGTTTCGCCATAATACTGGGCTCAGAATGTGGCAAGAGGAAAATTATAATTTTTGCTTATAAATAAAGAAATAAAAATTGGGAAAAATATAAGCAAGTTTGAGCCGTATTTATCATAAAGAGTATGACATAATCGCGACTCCTTTTTACTATTACTACTTACCACAGGTTATTTTGCAACCGATATTTGCTTACCAAACTAACCGAAGTATTTATTTATTTGTCTGCCTACTGTTGCGCATACGTTACACTTCTTCTATGGTTTAGTTTCTTCCACAATTTTTCCTGCATACTTGAAACTTTGAAGTATTTAACTATTTGTATTAGTGTTATCCAGGTATATGCTCTGGATAAATACATGGAATATGCCTTGTCGCAAAATTGTGTATATTTTAATATTTTTTAAACATTTTATTTTATAATTTTCTCAGGACCAAAACCTCACTATCGCAATCTAAAATCAGTGTCAGCAAAATTGTAAGCAAAACTATAATTTATCTGTACATAAAATTACAGTTTGTTTATTTAAGTAGTTTTTATGTCTTTGACAAATAAACAATTAAAACTTTGTTCAGTTTTAAAAGAGAGATGCGCCTTATTTCAATCGATTGCATTTAAAATATAGTGTTGTAGATAGATAAAACAAGAACATTGAATAAAAAAAACAAACGATTATTAAGAAAAACGTAAATCAAAGAGGCTACGTGAAATCGCAAAACACACCATCAAACTTTTTTTTCGGAAAAGCCATGTACACACCATGCGCGTGCGGAAGTATCATTCTAATTCACCACCTGATGCACAACAGAACTTTTCGGTCAAAGAGGCTAAGTCTTGTTACCTAATGAAAACAATTCACTATCATTTGCACGAACGTGACAGCCAGTTTGTAATTAACAAAGGAGTGCTGAGGGAGGTAGCAGACTAGGGACGGAGAAGCCCTCCAGTTTCACCCCTCTTTCTCGGCGACAGAACTACATCAATTAACCCTGATTTGGCTTGTATTATTTACGTTTATTATATGCTTAGTACACAAGTATATTGGGCTACTGGGATGTTGTATGCGCAATGAGTTGGGATGAAAATGATAGGTCTGACAGAGTAGTCTATTGTAGAATAGTTTACCATTTGTGATAGGATTATTTTGAACTTTTGGTTTCAAAACGTTCGTATTGTTATATTGTTAAAGAGTTCATAGAATATTTTAGCCTCTAGTTTTCTTATATTCTAGACCGTTTTTACTACGAAAATGGAAAATTAATGACTCTAAAAATAATGAATATGCTGATTATTTTCCATATTTCAGTTTGTACTTCATAATCCAAACCAAGTAATTGACAAAGCAACTACTAATAAGCCCAAAATAGATTATAACCTTTAAATGCAGCAACAAAATAACATTTTTGGGCAATAAAAAGACGAATAAAAACGGTAGGTGAATATTTTTTATTTAAATCCTAAGAAGTGGAATGCCAGGTGCAAGAAATAGAAAAAAAATAAGACGGGTCTATGCTATGAAGGTGGCCGTTGATTTGAAGAAGTGCATTAAGGCAGAGTTGTAAAGGACGTTACCCACTTTGGCGGAGTAAGTTTTGACTTTAAGACACTCCCACCAAGTGATGCTTAGCATCGAACATTTGGATTTTTCTGGATTTCTCATTTCTCAATTTTTACTTCTTTCAAATTTTTTCGTAAAATTCTAGTATTTATTGTATATACTTTGAATATTTCTTAATTTACTCGAAATTTCTGCACTTCCAAGGCTGATATGTTAAGAAGCATTAAATGTTGAGATGGTAGTAAAATGCTAAAACATGTCTTATTTAATACTTTATCGAATGCAACATTGTTAATGTAACTATAGTCAATAGCTTTCAAATTAATATTTTTTTTGTGATCAACGTTCTTTGTTACACTCACGAATTAACCTTGGCACTTTCATTCAGAAACGTGAGATATCAAAATAAATGCTAAATAAATTTATCTATGATAATTCTACCTAGAAAAAAATTAGAATAACTTTGAAATATGTTACCTTCTAATATAGTTCAAAATATAAAAAGAAGGTCTACATCGTAAATCACAGAAAAATTATCAGTGGACTGGTTCTAAAACTACTCTATGTAACAATTTAGTATCTTGATTGGCACAAGGTGGCCGAATATATTTCGAAAAATATTACAATTATTTCGAATATACACAGTTCGTTGCAAATGGAATGAATTGGATCAAGATTTTCATGAACTGATTTGTTATTTCTTTGTAACGTACACGATATTGGTTAAAAATAAAATTGAATTAATTATACTCATGAAATTTGTTTTACACAATATATCTAAATGTGTATTAATTTAAAAATGAAGTCTTCAACATTTCTGATGGTTTGTTTCAATCTTAAAGTCTTGCTACGTTGTTAAGTCGAATTTTGTCCAAATGTTTATATTTTTTGCTTAAAATAGAATTGCAGTCTAGCATATCGACTTTAGTTTTATGCTCTATGATTAACATAAGTTTTATTCGATTTTCAAAACACTTTGTAATTACTTGAACATTTTAAGATATACGATTTATTTTTCGTCAGTGTAGTCAGCTGGCATAAATATTAATTGTTCATTAACTTCCATTTATTTATAAAAAATATAAATAACAATGAAATGATCAAACATAGGATTGACTCTAACGTGCGTATCAATTAGATAAATGTAAAAGTATGCTAGCGATTAGATGATAGAGTACAAATGAAATTAATGTGGGAACTTGGACCAGGGAGTTACAATTATAAATAACGTACGTAGACTTTGTTGGTGATAATATGATTTTTTTGCATATGTTCATATCGATTCGTTTAATTGTTTGTATGCAATTTCTAATAATTCAATTTGTATTTTGGCATAGGCATAACAGCAGCTGAACTATGTCATAGATTGCATGATAATGATTTTTTATGATATGAAGAGAGTTCGGAAGGGTTTACATTTTACGCTTCACACGACGCAATACTAATTTTTGTTTCTAATTTACCCTTCTAGGTAGTTTAAAGAAATATTTTTAAAGTTACGATATATTTTTAAAGTTTGATATTCACTATAGTAGTAAACGTACTTAAATTTTTACCAAAAAAATATACGTATAAATTCTATTTAATGTGACACGACAATATTTTTATGCTAAATATAGTATTATAAAAACGAAAACTTGTTTTTAATATTTTTTTGTACTCATAAAGGTCATTAATGTCGATATTATACATTTGAGAAATTGAAGCGACATTTATACCGCTTTTCGGCATCGATATAAGACTGTGAGTTCTGAAAATTCTTTTCCATGGAGTAGAAAATATCTTTAAATGGTGCTATTCTGATTGATAACGGGAAATGATATGACAAGGAAAATGGTACAGTATTTTAACAACATATTTGTTATAAATAAACTACGCAAACTGCTAAACATAATATCATCATAGTAATGACAGCAACATTATAACAATTTTCTTATGGCACGCGTATGTATGACTTTATATACTCCTCTATCAGCGTACGTGCTAGTGATTGCGGGGACATTCCATGTAATTCTGTAATTGAATATAAGATAAAATTTGTTACATTAATTGCTGTAAAATGGGTATTTTTTGGAATTATTGGTTTACATAATTTTTTAAAAAATTAACGTATATTTTAGTGTACTTTAAGGACAATAAAGATTTATGTTAACGAAGGCCACAATTTTCGTGATAATACTGAAAATTTGGAATCAATACAACCCGAGCGGTTTTTCTTTCTTTAAAAATTTCTATCCATAGATGATATATGGAATTTAACAATAATAGGTGTAAAATTTTTTCTTTAAATCAATCCTTAAACCCTTAGCTATACTCCATCAACAGATTTGGGTTACACACATCCATTTCTCCTATATCTCCTACGTAAAAAGGCTTTATGGTCTATCGGTATAGCCTGTTTACGATGTGAGGCTTTTTATACCTCGACGCTGTATTCTGGCAGGTTTAGTGTTTACCCCCGGATATACGAGTGTTTAGTGCCATGTTGAGGTATCTAGCAAAGGATAATGCCGAGTTTTTCTTTCGGTTATAGTTGTTATTTAACGTTTCTTAAAAGTTCATTTTCGTGACTTTTTGATACTGATATATATTAAAATATAACGTAAGTCCTGTAATGTTAATTAAACATTTTTATCGTAATTATAACACTACAGATCATTCGTTTGTGGGACAAAATTTTGTTCATTACATTGTATTGTAACTGGTATGTTATGATAAAATATAAAAAAAACTTGTCAAGCACGAGTAGAACTGGTGGTAATGAGGATTTTGCCCACATTTAAACACTTTCAAATATTTGAAGGCGCTTAGTATTTCTAATAAAATATTGACAATTAATATAAATATTCAATTAATAACAATTATATAAATATTGACAATTATATTCAATTATTTTTCACTACGTATATATATTGCCTAATATACCTTTCACAGGTTTAAAAACATGGTGACAATAAAAACATTATGACATCTAGAATTATAGTTTTCCTACAGTCTTCCCACAAACTTTTAAAAATGTAATTTTTTCATAATTTTAGGTTAAGTAGTTTCACAAATTTTTTTGCCATATTTTGAAGTATACCTGTGTAGAAATTCTAACTAACATTATAAAAAATATTTTTGAGACCCTTATAATTAGTGGTTGCAAACAATACCCCACACACTATGAATAGAAATGAAAAAAATAATTTTCGAGTATTTAATTTGAATTAAAAAAAGTATATTTCGAGTAACTTAAAATTTCCGTATAAATATTTAGTGTTGGCTATTGGGATATGTGCGACTCAGTATGTTTCATTACTATGCCTTTTAAGTTTTTTCAAGCGTTTTCTTTTAAAAATGGCTGTGACAGACAGACAAGTAAATTATCTTGTTTGTACTACTTTTGAGGCACGGAACTTCCGAAAAGATCAAACTATGCAAAGGAATATTTTTAAGAGATATGGCCATTACAAGCAGATGAGATTACAATTCAGATCGTATATATGATAAGTAAAACTTGATATGAAAATATTCAAGGTACTTATAACTTTTATTTTAAACTCTTGAGTATGAAAAAAATTTAACTAATTTTAAAGTAATTAAAGTTAAATCACGAAATGAACTTAAGATAAAAAAGTAATATATTCAAATTGAGCGTTGATTTCGTAATCTTGGCTCGCGCTTTCCGTTCCCAATTTTCTAGTAATGTTATGATGCATAAGTTGTTTTTGGCCATAATGACGGGTTATAGCTTAAAAACCGTTCGTGTACTTAATCTATTTTTTAAGGTCATAAAATGTGTCATTATGAGATAAGATCCAGACCACAAATCAGTTGAATATCTTTTGACACCTAAACGGCCAAAAACCCGCTGTTTTTAAGAATTATTCTTAATTATAAAAATTTGGAAAAATGATTGGCATGATTTTGTTTGTTTATCACATAGATAAATAAAATTGAATCAGCTTTCCGTCATTTTCGGATTGCAGCTTGATTACTAAATATAACCTAATGTTAAAAACAATTTTGTTTCTCTGTCTGTTTGTACGAATGTATTTAACTCAAAAAGTACTGAACCTATTTATATATAATTTGTACGGGTTAATAACCCTGATATAGATTCAGTTTCTGTTAATCTTGATATCTGAAACGGTTCCGAAGTTATGATTATGAAAACATTAAGTAAAAAATTAAATAACATTTCTGCCACGCGGATTATGAATGGACATGGGCTATATGAATACGCGGGAGAACGGGAACAAGGAGTATAGGTTGACAATCATAGGATATTTGAATGTTGACAATCATAGCAATACTGCACCCGACAATACCGGTATGCAAATATCGGAATCCCAAGCGGATGAAATCGCAAGATACCGCCAGTTAGCAAATAAGTTTATATATAATGTCGAGTTTTTTTAATTCTAATGTTTTACTTCCTTTATTTGTTTACATAGTTATAATTGAAAAGTTATGGTTTTACGAAATAACAATTTTCCCGGCGTATGACGTTACTATGCGTGTATATATATATATATATATATATACATATATATATATATACATATATATATATAAATATATGTATATATATATATATATATACATATATATATATATATATATATATATATATATATATATATAAATATATGTATATATATATATATATATACATATATATATATATATATATATATATATATATATATATATTGAATTAATATATTGTGCAATTTAGCAAAACCAAAAACAGTACCGAATATTACGGAAGTGGCTTTTAAACATGGTAGAATGTTTTTATCAAAAGGCATGGACAAACAGATAAATAAATCATTTACAAGTTAAAAGTGCTGTTTGGCTATGAAAAATTGAAAACTTTACCTGGCCGAGTGCCTGTTCAAGTTGATGTGAGATTATCATTTGGTAAAACGGCGGTTGTAGCTAAGGCTTTGATATCAACCGATATATTTAAAGACCATTATATAAACAAAAAGAGGTTATTGAGTAAGTTGACAACCACGCGGGAGCGTATATAAGTTGCTAAAGAACTAAAGAACAAGCGCGGAATTCTATGTAGTTTGACTCTACTTTTCTCGTTGTATAAGATAGTTGCATGTGCCAAAGCCAGAGACATTTTTATTTCAGTATATTGGTATTCCTAGCTAAACATAAAAATTCATTTGTGCTTTTAGTAGCAATTTTATTCGAAAAATGTAAATCTTTTGACCCCTAACTCCTTCCGTCGATCGAACTTGCAGTTAAGCTGTCGGTCTTTAAAATTTGACCCTAAAAGCTCGTAAAGGTCATCGAAAAATAGAGTAAATGTGAGATTATTCTCATTTCACATAAAGCATTGAGTAATACAAATTAATTTCGCGTATAATTAAAGTATAGGTAATATTAACCAACTAATTTGATGACAAACTGTAGGTATTTTATTATAAAAATCTGTTTTTATAAATAGGTACGCTCTTTGAAAACATTTGTGTCGCTAAGAAGATCTAATGCAGATCCAAAAATATTCCATTTACTGGCCGATTAAATTTTTGATTATTTTAGAAAACATTTTAAAAAAGAAAATATAATTTTTTTTTATTTGACATTACTGTATTTCTTTTTAAATTTAACTTCCGTATTTGTATTTATGACATATATTTGTTTTTGGAATTTGTTTATTAAGGAGCTGTCACATACGGATACATAAAATTATCATATCGAATATACAGGTCTAGTTGTAATTATGTCGCGTTATCTAACTCCATTTTTTAAAATAGAAAGTCAGTTAAGAACAAATATGAAAGAAATTATTTTATATGTACCACAATATATAAGTAGTAATAGCGGAGATTATTTTATTTATTGTGCAATCAAGATGGCACAATAAAATTGTGCATAGGATGAAAGCATTGGAAAATTATCGTTATCAAATAAATAAAAAAATAACGATAAAAAGGAACTGATAATGTTGCAATGAATTGGTGGCACAAGATAGTAAATTCTGATTTAGCACCGATACAGTTTAATGAATTGGAACCTGTATGACATAGATGTAACTATCATAGCATTCATTAGACAAAATGGTTCGTTTTGCTGTATCATAGTATTCATAGCATTCATCAGACAAAGTGGTTCGTTTTGATGGTTCCAAAAACGTAGAATTACGGTTATACTTTAATTTGATGCGGTTATTATATGAAGTAAATGCAATACTAATGATTTTTTCCAGTTGTATCGAATGTACTGGTTTAGTATATTACGATTACGTAATTAATAAATGAGTGATACTTTGACAAAATGAAGATTAGGCCTTTACTTTTATTAATTGCAACAAAAGTCAAATTGAAATAGGCACTTAAAATATATCGTTTAAAAGCATAAAATTAATAATTGAAATTTTAGTGTCTGAAGAAAACTTGTAAATAAGTTTTCACAGAGCTTAGCTCTTACAGCAAGAGTGAGAACTATAAAAGTTGAGTTTTGTTTTAGAAAAATGTAGTTTTTTACAAGTTTCCAAAGTAGCTAAATTTGATCGCTTATTACATTTATTTTTATATAAAATTATTTTTTTACTAATTTTTGCTCCCATTATCTATACATATAATAAAATTGTAAAAGAGTGAATTCTGCATATTGAAAATATTTAAAAAAAGTGATTGATTTAGCGTATAGAATAATAATAGAGGCCAGAATTTTTTTTAGAACTTTTACATATTTGTCTATATTTTAATTTGAGCGGGTATCATGCAAAATCCAGTCAACGGATTTTGATAAAATTTTGTACCGTAAGAGTATATACCCAGACGTAACAATAAAATAAAAAAAATAAATTTTTCCTAATTTCACGTGAACGAGATCGTAGGGACAGTTAGTCGTTTAATAAATACCTGAAAGTAACTTGTGTTTTCTTTTCTTTACTGAAAGAAAAAAATACTACAACCTAGATTAAATTGCAATTTTATGAACACATTTTATATAAATGTTCAGAAAAATCATCACAAAAAAATCAAATATGGAAGTTTGCCTTTTAATAAAACCAATCAAGTACCAATAGTGCTCGCACTGCGAGGTTTCAGTACATATTAAGGCTTTTAAGGGCACATATTATTTTCATTAAACAATTTGTAAAAACTCTTTGATAGGCATAAAATTACGTTGCTTATTTTAAAATTATGACATCCAGAATTATAGCTATAGTTTACTTATAATTTTGTGTAGGCTTCCAATACCTTATCTTTTTCATAATTATAGGTTGAGTTGTTTCAAAATTAAGAGGGAGGATATGCTTTTCCGTACATTTCTGAAGATACCTAAAATTATTAAAAAAAATACCCTTAGAATTAGTTCTTTCAAACGATGTATTACATATAGAAAAAAAATAAACTTCGAGTACTTAGTTTGTTTCGAATATAATGCTCATATCACTTTTGAGTGTTAGCTATCGATATATGTGCAGTTTAATATGTTTTGTTGCTATGACAAATTTTAAGTTTCTTTGCCAAGCGGTTTCTTAGAAAAACGAGTGTGAAAGCTATGACAGACAGCTAGGCACGTTAATATGTTTTGTTTTTCCTTTTGAGGTACGGACCTAAAAAGAATTCATTTTATATTGGATTCCTTAGATGTTACGATTAAAAATGTTTGGTATAATATTTAATTATAGATTGACATGTGGATTGATTTTAGTATAATAGTTTTTAAAAAAAAATTAGAATAATAGTTGAAAAAGGTCAAATGGAAGTCAGAGCATGTTTGAGAAGCAAAGGACTTGTTTACTTTGAAAACAGTCTGGAAGTCTTGCTCGTCGCCATTTTTTCTGACAGTATATTTTCGGCTGCATTATATATGTTTCGAATTTAATGACTTTCTCTTCTAAATCTTTGGTGGGAGTAACTTTTAGATTGATAAAACTATTGTTGACGTTGAGGCAACGAACAAGAAAATATCTGCTTAGTGATTTTTCACAGCACAGTGTTTTTCACTACTTTATTTATTTGATCGTTTATTTAATTTATTCCAGCTAAATTTAAAATAATTTTATCTGTCGAAAATATAATACACTGTAGAAAAAATTGCCCATGACATATGTAGAAGATTACTTTTCACATGTATGCTTTTAAATTACTTTTCATCTCTTTTGGTGGGGTCATTTTTCCCTCGAAAAAATTCAATATTTTTCACTTTTCTATCATTAGAATGTATCAAAGTTTATGTTTATTTGCCAAGTACCCTTATTTAAAATTAATAATGTATTTTTAATTGGTTTGATTATAATATATTCAAAATGAGAAATATAAATTTAATTCGCTATCATTTATGTATAGTTTTTCAATAAATAATTTAATTGTTAATAACAAAGCGACAAATTTTAGAAAGTTGATGTTTTTCCGGTTTTTACGGGGAATTTATTCATAATTATCTTTTATATATTCCCGCTGTAGTTCTTGAAGGCATAATATTGGAATAAAATTGTTTCTCATATATTAATTTTTTTAAAGTTTTTATGTAATACTGCCCGTCCCAGTCAAAAAGATTTTATTTGCTTTTTTATGTAATAATCATTTACGGTTTACGGTTTTCTGAAAACACTGAAAAATATATTTCTTTACTTCTACCTGAGAGTCTGAATACATGTATAAATGTGTTTAATACATACAAATAATATTCATGTCTTTAACTTTAATTGTTTCGAAATTTTCTTGAAAACTTAACTTTTATTGATTGAATTCTGAAATATTTTTGCGAGAACCTGGAGGCTAAGAGAAGAGCAAGAAATGATTTACGTGTTTAAAATTATACGTAAGCATTTAAAACAATATAGTTTTTCCTTAGGATATATATTACATGAGACTATTTACTACCACTTCGTAGTCATTATGTAGCTTATTTTTAAATTCTCACCTCATAATTCACATATAAAAGTAACGAATAATGTTAGATGAGGATTTAAAGGTAGCTAATGAATTAATACAACTGAATATGGTATAACATATACATAAGTATGAGATAATTAGGCTCTTAACTCAAAGTCAGCTATGTTACAAAGCATTCAAAATAAACTCCGCATGCCTGTGGCGGAAGTTGGAAACTTTGCGACGAACTGATGGGACTCTCGCGGGGATGGCGCCTTATTATCACTTCTGCAACCTGGGTAAAACTTCTCTCAAAAGTTAACGTGAAATATTTTACTGAAGGTATTAGAATATATGATCACTTCGCGGCAGATAGGCTCCCGCATTTTAGATGAAAAGTACCTTATCTAAAGTTTAGGGACGTGTTTTTTTCGAGTATGTTTCTTGATATATTTCGTGTTTTGGGAATAAAAACTCTGGCGAAGAGTCTTAAGTAAGTGAAGTGAAAGTTTGCAAATGAATGAAGAAAAAGTTTGCAGTACAAAGAGATGAAATGGAAAGTCAATGCGTAAAGTGCGCTTGTGATGACGTAATGTCTTCTTAAAAAAATTCAATTTGGAAATATAGGTTTAGTATTTATGTTACTATGATATAAAATATTCAGTAGTGATTATAACCCGCTATGCAATACAAATAAATTATTTCAATGTTTAGTTAAAAATTGAACTGTACTGTGCATAAATATCATTATCATTAAAATCATCATTATTAGTATATATATATTAATAAAGTTTGTTAAGTCTGATTTATTAATTTATAGAGAAAAATATATTTTTGGAAACACCGCGTAAGTAGATACTACTGACTCCGATATTCATCTTATGCTCTTGGCACCATTATATCCGTTTAACACTTGTTTTAATTGTTAATATTAAGAACATACATATTCATAGTATGCCTGCAGTCAGCTGTACGTCGGTGCAGAAAGTTAGAATTTTATCAGGATCATTTAACCTTTGTCAATAGTAACTACAGTGGAAGGTGGAACAGATGGTAAAAAGAGATAAAGATGTAAAGATGTACATTGCATAAAGCTGTTCCAAAATATTTTTGAATCACTTGTCATTGACATCAAGAGGGTAATATCAAAACGATCATTTCTGTATGTGTAAATATTCTTAAAATGAAATTTCTTTGGTATTGATAAATGATATGCTAAATGGTAGTTATGTGACTATTCACCAATGTATAATGCTTTCCCAACATAATCGATGAGTCAATTTACATAAATATTCATCTCTGGTGCATCTCGTAATACTGCATTAAGCAATGTGAGTGCATGAAAAATAGGTGAACGTGGGATATTGATACGCGCTCTAGGCAAGTAAAATAAACTATGACATCGTCCTCTCATACAGTAATCAGGAGCATTAAGCGCTGCTAAACTAAAGATTGGAGAGTTGTCAACGTTATGATTTATTAATTGAAAAAAATGTTTGATAAAAAACAATCACGTCGGAGATGAAGGAAATTAGATTCGACCATGGTCCTTATAAATTTGGAACGCAATAAATAAGGACAATATTCATATATTTTGTAATAAAGAACCGGTTGAATTTTTTAAATATTTTTTTCCACTATGAGGATATAGGTATCTTCATAAGAAGACCAGGTGAATGCATTCGTAATATAAAATTATTAAATATTTTCCAATTTGCGTAAATTTGCAATAAGCTCATGTATATATGTGTAAATATTCTTAAAGTGAAACTTGTTTTGTATTGATAAATTATATATTAAGAGGTTAATTCTGTAGCAATTCACCGGCATATAAGGGAATCCTAACGCAATCTATGAGTCAATTCACATAAATATTGATAAAAATATTTTCAAAGTATGCCCGTTATCGCGTATGACGTTTTCAAATTTTGATAATATAATGTAGAAATTAGATCAGTAAAGTTAATTAATGGACTTCCTAATAAATATAATTACACTGTATTGTTAAAATAGTGAATTAAATTGACTTGATTATGCAGCTGTACACGTAATAATGTTAAGTGGTTTTATATTATCGTGGCCTTTATAACTACATATTCAACTCATTTTACTGCATACATTATTTAAAATTACTATTAAGGGAGCAAAATAATCATACACTGTTTTATTGTTATTTTTTGCTTAATTATCTGCTGTACCTATATGTTAATTTCATATATAATAATAAATGTTATTTCCGACTTATGGGTAATATACCGAAGTACTGTATTATTGAGGTCTTAGGTTATCAGGTATGACAAGCTACTCATAAATATTTTATAAGTGGCTTGGTTTGTTAAAAATTTGTTTGTTCATGAATCAAGAATGTACTTTGGTAACACATTGAATAGATTAAAAAAAACATTCGCGATAGTAACATTTGTCACGAAATTCTATTGTTTTTTAAGTAGAAACTCATTGAAAGTTTTATATATTTATTCAATCGGAAAATGTGAATATGGCGAATGAAATATGGTAGTCAGTTTTCTGTTTTATTATTCCCTCCGTAAACTGACTTTTATATTAAACGCAACTGGTTTTAGTCGTTTTGAATACATGCTATTTAAAGTAAGATCAATAACCGGGTAGCGAAAATTAGGTTACGACTATAAATTTGCGAATGCAGCTGAATGCAGAATATCGCGGATGCGGTTCACCAGACAATAGGGCGACTAGTACACATCCAAACCGCGCTTTCTGTAAACAAGTTGTTTGGTTTTGAAATTTATTGTAAAAATTATTTCTATTTATCTATTGAAAACTCCATGCTCAACTTATATATTTACCCAAAGCGTTAAGCGTGTGGAAGAATATAATAATAAATGATTTTATATAAGTATATAAGAGTAACTAATAAGATACGAAATTAGTAACAATAACAATTAATACGGGAATACAGAGTAATGCGAATAAATATAATTCTATCTAATGATTAGTCGTGCACCATGAAGTAACTCCATAAATACATTCCCGAAGCAATAATTGCAGCAGAAAAAATATCTAGAGTGGGTACATTTCGCAATACTATGTTAAACAATGCGAGTGCATGAAAAAAAGATGAATGCTGTAGGATATTCGTGCGCGCTCTAGGCAGGCGAAATAAACTATGACATCATCCTCTCATGTAGCAGTCAGGAGCAATAAGTGCTACTAAACATAAGATCGAGGGGTTATCATCTATCGTTATTATTTGACAATTAAAAAAAATGTATGATAAAAAGCAATTTGTATCTGAGTTGAAGGGAATCATATCCGACCATGCCCATTATAAATTCGGAAAAGAATAAATAAGGACAATATCCATACGTTTAATAATACAAAAACTGATTGAACTTTTTTAATGTTTGCCGAGCATGAGGATGTAAGTAGCTTCATATGAAGACCAGATGATTGTATTCGTTTCAAGATTACTACGGAGCAAATAGTAAAATAAAGTTGCGATATTTTCTATATCATGAAAATCATGAGGCTTCCTTACAGAATTCATTGGTATGACTGAAATTTGAGATTATTATTAAAAATTACAGAGAGATACCCTTTTGATAATCAATATAATATGCTATGGGCAAAATACATACCTTCCTACTTCCATTTTCGAAATTTAATAAGCCTGAAATTCAAAAATAACAGGGTGTATTTTGTAACAATATTATAAATAATTCTAGATTTAATACTTTTTCCAAATTCGTCATATGTTCACTCGAGTGATATATTAGACAATATATTTAGATGGTAAAAATAATATTGATATATGTAAATAGCTAAATAAAAAAAAATTTAAAAATTGTATGTATGTGTAAATGTCTACAGAAGCCTCGTAGTACGAGTTCCACTCCTATTTATTTGGTTTATTTTTTATGGGAAATCTAATCTTTCTGCTATAAAATGTGGTCCTATATTCTATACATATTGGTAATTGTATTTACTTATCGTTCTTCTCTGTCTATTCCAATGAGCTGAGATAATACAATTCTATAATGCTCTTTGTTCCTAAGGGTTTTTTCAAGAATTTTGTTTTCTTGTGTAATTTTGGTCTCACTATAATTTCTCTGCTCAATTTTTGTATTTATGTATAATTATAAATCAAAGTTGATTTATGAATTCTGTTGTTTACTCTCATATCTGTAGATGAGTATGTGTACACCTGCTGTCAGTTCAGAATTCTCGTTTTAATCCTTCAAGTTTAATATTTGTATATGACACTGGTTTATATTTCCTTATACTGTGTATTAATTTGTTCAGTCCAGCTATTTCATAAGATAAAGTAATTAATTATTATGACTTTTTATAGGGTATTTAGATCTTTGTAGTTCATTTTAATCTGTATGCTCTCTGTATGATCTGAATAAACTTGGTAGTTGCAATTAATTATTCAGAATTTACTATTTTGACATTGTCATTATATTAATTTCATCAGGATTTGCAGAAATGGCCTTTGTGGCAAGTCAAAATTGATGTGATGGACCTTCCATTATAAGAACTGTATTAATAAAACTAAATATTAATACGCTCGATTGCTCAGTCCTCTAAAAAAATTGTTGGCACTTTATTTGTTGGCACTTATTATTTTGATCCAATAGATAAAAAAAAACCATGTCAACTTAGAATAAAAAGGTGAAAATATTAATGAGGTGGAAGGCCAAAAAATCATTGTTGATTTTTTGGGAACTTCTATTTTCATAAATGTTTTACTGTAAATAATAGACTGAAATCAGACAATCAAAGTATCGATTTACAACTGATATGGTGCAATTATAAAACAGTAATTTACAGCTGCATTCTTTGTAAGTTTGTTTTACGTATTTGAATTAGTAAATTAATTTTGATTATGCTCCCTTTTGCTAACCTATTTATTGATATTATAAAACTCACGAAATTTGTTGTTTAAAAAAACAAAAGCCTTGTGTTACATATAATATAATGCACCAATGCTTATCTAGTAGAGAAATGTTATTTACTAAATATTCCTTTAATGTATCATATTATTTTTGTTTTTGGACCTAATTTTTTGTAAAATAAATTTTGTATTTGGTAAATAAAATGGATTGACCATAATAATACGGGATACGTCAATACCTAATATAGCTCAATCTTAATTTAAATGATTTTAATGATTTATAATGATTTATTACAAATAGATAGAGAAAGAGAGCATCAATACAAAATTAAATGTATGTTATTGTTTATTAAACTACAATTGAAAATTATTAAACTACACTGGAATCTACAAACAAGTGTATGTGTGGGCATAATTTATGATTTCAGTCAAAATTAAAAATTAACAGAACACAAGCAATTGCCATAATTATAGTTTATGAATTATATAGAATTAAATATGATTATTTGCAAAAAATGTCTTATTGAAGAAATTACAGTATAGTCAAGAAGCCGGTAATGAAAATCAGGTGGTATACATTATTATATTTCTTTAAAGGAAAATATCAAGTAAATTATTCATGGCCTCTACCAAATAACAGAACCATGCTTGCTTCAAACAAGTTGTTTGTGTTTAAAACTTCCTGTATTATTTATAATTGTAGATGAGACGATACGCTGTAATTAATATTCTACGTCACACAGAAAATATTCTATGTGTCGTAAGTCTCAATGAGCGCAATGTTTGTAACTATAAATACTCGTAACTGTATTATTTTTATATAAAATTATTGATATTTTTATTACAAGCACGTAATATTTAAAAAAAATACAAGGTTCTTTAATTGATGCAGTGTAAATATTTTAAAAATACAGCAACTGCTGCAAATATAGAAGAGAAAAGACAATTTTCATCACTTGAAAGTCTTCAGTCATTGAAACTAATAAGTGTTGCGATTGAAAACTGTTAAAAGTATTTACCATGATTTTCACTCGAAAAGAATAGTAATGAGCCGATGAAACTATTGCAAGAATACTTCTTGTCAAAATTATATGTGAAAGAAAATAACACGAAATAAAGACAAATTTAAAGTAAATTTAAAGGTAAATGAAGACAATTCAATAAAGATAAAATAATTTTCTTTGTATTATCCATTTATGTTATGATGAATTTTATTATATATAATATAATCTTTGAAATAAAGCTGCTTGGAGTCCGTTTTGTTGAGGAGAGTGGCAGGTAGTCATGGGTAGGTATTACTTGCAGTGTGTTCTATCTAGGGTTGATAGGTGTCCGGCATTTCCAAATTAGCCCGGAATTTGTGACGTTGTCCAGTGTCCAAACAAGTTGGTCCAGGAAATGTGAAAAAATTGAGGTAATGCTTAAAAATGTTTTTTATTGGCATTTTTCGCGAAAAATATTTATGCCATAATCGCATTGAAGTTTTACTAAGTTGTTCAATGTAAAGATCGGAATTGGATAGTCACGTATCTAATCAAGGCATAATTTCAAATTTAATAAATTGCGAAGAATCTTCCTCAAAATTTGATAGTCGCTATTAAATAATTTCGATGGCAATAAATTGTTTAATGTAATTAATTTAAAATATTAACATACTAAACTAAATATTATTGTAATTGTCAAATTAAGAATGTTAAGATTTAATTATTGAAAGAGATGTAAATCTTTTTAAATTTAATTTGCCAGATATTAGTATCAGCTTTTAGGAATTTGGATAAATGTGATTAACATTTGTTTTGAATAAATACAAGAATAAATTTTATTATAAAGTTTAGTTGATATTTGTTAGGTAACAGAAGACAACTTTTTATTCATTTTTATTGATCTGAATGTTTTGTTAGGTTCAAAAATATTTTGTTTGGTCAAACTAATTTTTATAAACTAATGGTGATTATAGTATACTAATTTTTAAAAAGTAACGTTACTTGAATGAGATTTTATTTTTAACTTTGCCTTAAATTCCATTTCTGCACCTTGTAGTAGAAATGTCCCGGAAAAAAAGTTTTTACTTATGACAACCCTAGTTCTTTGTGATATTTTTATAGTAAACCCAGCACAAATAACGTAAAAGTATTTATTTTTGGTGATATATAAGAATCAACTTTTTCCACCTATTTCTGAAATAAATACCAAACGAATGTCTATACGGTTACAATATTTGCAGAACCCATGAAAGACCAAAGTAACAGCAAAAATACGCTTTATTAAATTCACTGTTCAAAGAAGTAAATGGGACCCAGAAAATATATCTATCTACAAATGTATAAATACATAGCATATTTGCATACGACGGAGTTTCTATGCTGTACGAATGTCTATGCACGTACGATTACTTCTGCTCATCAGGTCGCTACGTGTTACGTGCGGCGTAGATGTGTCTCAAGTTAAATTCACGTTATGGATCGGGTCGATCGGTATCTCAATTTCGATAAGTTTATCTTTTGATCCTTGAATGGGTCTTGGGTTAGTGTATCACTACGGTCCGTATACAATTTATGTAGTAGCTTATTTAATATGTTTATTCAATTCGATTTTTTTAGTCATTTTATGAGTAGTAAGAATACATAAATTACAAGTGCACGTAATACGTGTAATTATAATGATTGGTGTAATGTACATAAAAGTGATTTAGATTTTTATGTAATTGCAAAGTATATATATATATATATATATATATATATATATATATATATATATATATATATATATGTACGTATATAATATAATTTTTCCCCTTAATGCGCATGGTGGCAACATACCTATTTGTATTTTATTTAATATTTATCAAAAAAATTAATTGGAAACCAAAGATGCAAAGTATTCATAACAAAGGGAGAAAAAGTGGAAAGCAAATTTATAAAAGAAACGAATATTTTAAAAGGCTTTTAATTCACATATGCCTAAGTAATAATACATAATAAAAATATGCCTAATTATTTTATATTATGTGTCTCACGTTCAAAGCGTAGAAGTACTCATCATTATTTTAATTTCCGATATATAATCCTTTTTATTTGATGACTTACAAATATTGATACCAAGTAAAATAACATAATGTATATAAAATAACATATTCAACTTAAACACGAATGTACATCAGTATTTTATAAATAACAGCACGATGCATAAAATCTGAAGCAAAATCCATAACGGTGGCTTAAAGATGATATTATTTAGTTTTGGCTTTTTATTATTAAAAATTAATAGTATCATCAGCAAAGTATTTTTTTGTAATTTTCACTCATAGAAAATTATATTCTTCGATTTATTGATAAAAACCCGCTAAGAACTAGTACTACAAGTTTGTATTTAAGAATATATAGTATTTCCATTACCATTACCGTTTATAAATAGTAGTATTGTTTTACATGTGGTTAAAAAGTTATATAATGTACGATCCTTGGAAATTCATACCCCGTGAAGCGAAGTCCGTATCAGAACATATTATTAGACATTTTCGATAGAATTTCATAAGACTTGTTTAATGACACCCCTTTGATGGAATCGGGAGAAAAAAAAGCTTGATGTATGGAAAGGGCTGAAAAAAATTTTCAAAAATATTTTTTCTTGATTTCTATATATTTAGCTAACTAAACTAAGCCTCCTTGTAAAAGAATCAAAAGAATAACAATTATGAGCTTTCATGGGGCGCGTGGCAGATGTGAAGCTTTTAAATTTTTTTCTAATTTTATATTGAAATATTTTAATAGAAAACGAAAAAAGAAACAAATATTTAGATAGTTATTAATAATAAAATATTCATTTAATTTTATTATTTTATTTTTATGAACTAATTTATCACATAAATATTTCTTAAGAATCTATTAAAAATATTTTTTTAATTTCATATACTTTTAGCCGAAAATATGTGAAGCTGGCCGAATTAAGTCGAAAAGAAGTGAAAAGACGCGAATCTGGCCGAATTAAGGTAAAAAAGCCGACTGGACGTGAAGCTAGCCGAATGGCACGTCGCGACGTGCCATCTGAATATTTTAACTCCCTTTCAAATGAACCATTAGATGTTTCACATCAAAATATCTCAAACTTAAAAAACGAGCAGACAGATAGATTTGACGAAGTTATATAGGTGTTGTCGCTAAACGGCAACAAAACCCTAATCAATAGATTCATATGTACGTGCAAACCATATTCTAATGTAACAATGCAACCTTTTAATAATACTCCATTCCATAAGGGAAATTTTTCTAATTCTGCTATGTCTCTCATAAAAAGTCTTTATGGGCTATGAGGACAGTCTTTACGACGTGAAGCTTTTTATGTACTAGTGCTGTGTTCTAGCAAACACACTGTTTATCATAAGACGTGTGAGTGTTTGGTGTCACGGTGGACTATCAGGTAGGGAAAACCCGGAGTGTTACTTTGCCTTAACACCGTGGCTTGCTATTTATTTAAAGTCCAGTTTTGTGATTTTTACTGTGCTATTTATATTAATACAAGTTACAAAGTTGACAGATGCAGGTACGATATTAGTTTTGTACTATGATTTTAATGTTCCGTTGATAACATTTTTTTATTCGAAAGTTTTCGTACTTTTGTGTAGATTGTTGGTAATTTGTTATGGTATTTCATATTTTCTGTTTAGACAAATTTTGAATATTTGATTACCTATAATTTTGTTTTATTGTGAAGTAATAATTAATTTATCGATAAAAATAGAATATTTTTTTCTAATATTACTATACTAATAATTTATTGCAAACGTGTCTTAAGTTGGAAACTTATATAATGAAGAGCTTATTTCTTCTGTGTTAAACGACATAAAATGTATTTATATCTAATTTACAGTAACTAAAAAAAATTATGCGCCGCCAGTCAACGAATCTTTCCAGTGCTTTAAGAGTCATTTAAAGCTGTGGAGAGATTCGTTGATCTGGTTCATCGTTTTTACCAATGTTTCGAAACAAAATCAAACTATCATAGATTCCTAAAATTGTGTGCTGATGATCAGATGTTATTAAATTCATTTTCTCCATCGTTATTAGATCCAAATTATTTCAGATTTTAATAAATATTTTGATGAAATGGGGATATTTTTTTTCATTCTGATGTTACCGTATCTAAAAAATGGTATTCACGTTTCCGTCCATCTTTCTCTCTCAAAGCCGTTTATCTGAGAAATTTTTCGACATAGAAACTGTGAATTTGACAGTATAATAGAGTTTATAAAGACACACATTTTACAATAATAAGAACTAAGAATATTTATCTAAGCATGTGGAAGGAGGGAGACATAAATGGAATGAAAAAAATTGTTTTCAGTAAAGGTGGTTATTAATTGAAAGAGCAGTTTATAAGAATTTCAGAATTATTTTTTAAAAATTTTATATAAGAGTGTTTTGAAGACGTTGTTGAAAATATACCTTCTCATTAATATCCGAAAAAATATAAAAAGAAATAGAGTTACCGATAGTTAATGTCAAATATATTCGAAACCTATAGCCCGATTTTAAGCTAGTGAAATATATTCTAGGCAATATATTTAGGTGGTGAAAGATAATATAAATATTTGTACATAAAATATTAAGTTTAATAGAAAAATTATGTATTCCATAACGTTTAAACTTTCTTACTTTCATAAAGCAGGTTTTACGGGTGATCAATTTCTTTATTATTTTTTAAGATTTACTTCAGTATTTGAGTTCGTAATACAATACATATTTGATCAGTAAATTGTATTATGATAGGGTGAATATTTTTAGCGATGGAATATGGATAAACAGAATCTAGTTTTAAGGATTACTCTGTGGGCAAATTTCAATTAAGCTTCCATCTGGTATCAAAGCTCAGACTAATGGAAGATGTGTGTATTCCTTTGCCGATATAATATCGTCTGTGCTCCTTTAGCATTAGTGAATAGACGTATATATAATGAACGACTCTATTGACCTTACGTATGTCATAAAGTGACACACGTTCACAGAACCTAGAATTCTAGGATCGAAAGATAACCTTGTCGAAATTGATGTGTTCTTCGACCCGACCCGCCATGAGGGTTCAACTAGAGTCAGACTTTGTCGCGTAATCACGTAGCAACCTGATGAGCACAAAAGTACATTGCGTAGGCATTCGTAACGCCAAGAAACCGTGCATCTACTGTTGTATCTACTGTGTTACACGTGTGTGATTATTTACTGAATATTGATATAATACCATTTTATATTTACGTTATGGTTGTTTTGATTATGGATGTTTTATTAGATATGTATTTGTTTTGTCATTAAAAAATTTGGATGGAGTGTAGGGCTTAGGAGCTGTTGGAAAATTTTATATACGTTGAAAGCTGATCACTCACGTTCTTCTAAAGGTTAGGGAATTTATTTATATTATGCAGCGAAATATTTAACTTTTACTAAAGATTTAAAATAGCACAAAAAAAAGAAATGAAATTATTGATAAAAAGTCTTAATCATTCGAAAATTGTATTCGTGAATGGATCTAAGTATCTTGTAGATACATAGAATCATTCACGAATAGATCCTTTATTACTAATAATTTCTCATGAATGGATCTTTTTGTTCTATGATCTGAAGTAGGTCGTAAATAGTTATTTAATAAAAAAACAGCAAACTGGAAGTGTTTCAAACGCAGATGACTTTTTACAGCAAGTATTATATGGATGCTTTGCCGGTAAGTCCGATATTTGGCTAAACCACAAGTTATATTTGAATAGACGTGTCCTTACAAGTTTATAGTTGTAATCGATTTTTTTTGCGTAAAAACGGAATGATATTAGATATATTAATCAAATTGCATTCTGGGATCTGCTTTTCGAACAACTTTTCATCGCAAATCTTAATATCATTTTATTACAATAAATATTAAACCATATTTCCTGTCATTCTCACATATTTGATAAATATATCTCATAGGTATGAAACATATTAATTTCTTGACCAAAATGTGTAAGAAACTTTGGCAATGGTAACTGATGTACCGTAATACATGGTTAAATACATAGCATAATTAGTAATTGAGAATTCAACAAAATTGAGGTAATTTATAATAAAAAATACAATTATCGCTGATATGTTGTTTTAAGCGAATATTGTTACCAAAATATGTATAGTTTTACTGCAAAGTTTAGGAAACCAAAGCCATTCGGATCGCAGTTTCATAGTTACTATTTTATATCTTTCATCAATTACAATTTTGTATATTATATATCTATTTTATATAGTATAGCGGTGGGATAAACAAGAATCCAGACGATACCGATGAATTTAAGGCTTCATAAATTCATTTTCTGTATGCACGCTTGTTTGTCATTAAGGCTTTCAATACTATTTTTCAATCTAGTTTAGCTTTTTTTTTAAGTTAAATATATGAGCAGGTACGTACTTTTCTTAAAGGCAATGTTCGTTTGAATTCACTTTCTTTTTATAAATTGTACATTAAATCAATCCCGTCAGTTGAAGCTCTGGTTACGCATTACCAATTATACTTACTTTGGAAACGTTAATCATTGTGTACTTTCAATAATGATCCACTCATTTTGTTCTCAAATTCTCGTAACTTTATATTCAATCAATACATGATCATTTTTATAAAGAAATCAATACACATTATCAATAATACTTATTTTGAAAATGGTTTATGATTCAATACTTTTCTTACCCGTTTTCCTCAAGTATAAAATTGTTTATATCAATTCAGTACATAACCATTGGTATAAATACGTCGTTATGCTTTATTAATTAAATTATCCTTATTTTGAAGTGGAATTATTATTTAATACCTTCAATAATAACTCGTCCATTTTGTTCACTAAATTCTATAATTTTTATGTTAAATAACACGCAACTCTTTAGCATATTATGCATTATTAATTATGCTTATTTTGATGTTGGATTAGTAATCACTAACTTCAATGATGTCTCGACCATTCCTTAACTTTTGTACTAAATAAATACATAATTTTGATATAAGTAGCTCGTTACACATTATGAGTTATACTTATTTTGAATCGATTTACTATTGACCGTTTTTAGTTATGACCATTTGTTCCCTAAATCTCAAAATATTTATACTAAATCAATAACTAGCTGTTTCAATGTAATTAATTCATGGGAGACACGTGGGTGATAAATGATGTATTTCATGATGAGATGCCTGGGCAAGTAGCCACCGCGGAAAAGGAAGTATAATAACTACGTTACGATTGTTATGCCCTCTACCATATATAATAAGGATCGGATAAGAAGGGATGACAGTACCGTATGCCTAACCTACATTAAGGTAGTTTAGGTTAGTATTTTAACACTCCTACCTAATTACAATCTTCGTGTAGGTTCTTCATACATAAAAGACAGCAAAACACAGACGGGAATAGAGTGATAACTCTAAAGTTATACTATTACTATCAACTAATAACAAATGGAACACAATTTGTTTCAGATGTAAAGTAAAGAATACGGTAGTACAATTTTGATATTTTTCGTACAATAAGTTAATTAAAAACCAGTGTTGAAAAAAATTCAAAAATTTATTGAAAAATAAACCAGTTATAGGCTTCTAAATTTGAAGATACGGATAGGGTTGGGTATATATCTGTCTCTTTTCCTCTTGTAGAATATAATATGCAATATTAAAAATGACCTCACAACACAGTATTCCCGTCCTTGTCTAAAAATTATATTTAAACTTTTATAACTCGGTCAATTTTTAAGATTATTAAAAAAATGTTTTCACTCTTCATCAGCTAGTATATTGAAATTATGATTAATGAAATAAAAAAAAATTGTTGTAATAAAAATTTGTAGTTGTGATGAGACGTTTGTGATTTTCCAAATTATAATTTCATGTATTTAAATTTAGGTTTAGATGAGACCGTTGTCAATATGCTAGCCTACTGGTTATTGGATATGTAGTTTAAGTCAATTATTTCTGTTTAAGTCGGTGCTTATATTTTGTAAATATGTGCTTTTTGAAATTTATGTTTTACAAATTTAAACTCAACGTCTATATATTTGTTTCGTTTATGAAATTATTCGTTTTGGATTACGTTTATTGCACATTGATTCTCAATGTTTCAACATACAAACTATAGATTATATTCACTTACATCGTATAGCAAAGGTTTTAACCATACTGCCTCTTTGGCGGGTGAACAGGCTGCCATGAATTTTGCTTCGGTGGTAGGTAGGGCCACACTTTGTTCGGATCAGATGATGGCGACTTCGTTCTTGAGGAATGTGTTATTGAGTGACAGCTTCGATTTCGTTTATGTAATTGGCGTCGCTGTAGCTGAATAGATCAGTGGTATATTCATTATGCAGAGAGCACAAGTTTTTGTTTTTTTTTACATACTTCAGTATTTTCTTTACAGTTCAGTGAGACTAAAATACATTTCTTATGGACCGTTATTTTTATGGAATCTTGTATGAGGATCAGTTGAAATATTATTAGTGTTAGCGTAGCCCAAATCGAATTTGTTTAATACTTGTTTAATGTATTTGCTTTTCTGAACGAACATTAACTGCTGCATTTCTCTATCTACATACCATGAAATTAGTGGCAATTTCAAAATAGCAATTCGCCATCGATACAGAAATAAAATGATTCCACTGACTTGTTCTGCTAAAAAAAAATGACCAGCACTACTTCTAGTAAAGCCGAATTTGTTTAAGACTTTATATGTTTAACTCAATTTCATATTTCAGCACCTGGTGCTTATTTTAATCCATATAGAGACTTTCCATTTACATACTATACATAGTCATGGCATTTTAGTATCTCGGTTAGGGTCAGGTATATATCCTCTTTTAAGCCACCGTCTAAGATTGCTGAGGTGAGGTCGAATTAATTTTTTTCCAATTTTTCCTGAATGGCTATCAATAATAACAAGCGAATGGAACCATATCAGACTATATGGGAAGTTGTTTCGTCATTGCCCATATGTTCGATTTTCGTATTATTTTGTATAAAATCGGAATTTATAACGTGGGTTCGCTGGCTCATACTTGATGCGGAATATCTATTTGCATCGCATTGGTTTGTCACTCTGAGTCCATATCTTGTTTAAATAATGTTGATCCGATTTTCTTTTAATATAAATTTTCCATCTTTCAGAGTCGGTTGAATACATTGTTTCTTGGTAGCTCGAAAGTATGAAGCCAGAAAAACTTTCGTTATAGCACAGGTTCCAGTTGTTTCCGAATGAGTTTGTTTTTTCCTTGGATGTCGATGCTTATATTCTGTAAGTACGTGTTTTCTGAAACATAACTTCTATATTATATGCACAGTTTACCGTGATGTCTGGGGAAAATGATAATTTATTACAGGTCTTGGATGTGTGGGATGTAGATGAGTCATACTTGAATTCTATCAAGTTTACCGGGACATAGTTTTTTTTAGGGTGGATTATACAAAGGCCACATCCCTGATTTTTCTTTGTGTTTTCAAATTGGTCATTATTAATTATTACCTTTATTAGTAATAATTTCATTTTGACGTATTATTGAAAGTAGTTTATATTAAAACTGATATTTGAAATAGGAGAAAATTAATTAAATTTTCACTCAAGAACAGTGGCAATGAAGCCAAACGTCATAGAATTGCCATTCTAAGGAAGGATCCAGAAGGAAATAAAGAAGATTTCTTTAAAAACAAAAAGGAAATGAGATTTTTTCTGCTCTGACGCGGTTTGATTAACGAATGTGAGAAAAGTAAAACTAAGAAGTAACAAGAATTAATGCTTCCGGAAGGTAGAACTTTTTCCTTATATGTGTGCTTATTGTCATAGTTAACCGATGCCAAAGGATGCCAAAGCATAACAAATGAGACTGGAGAAAAACAAGGAGACTGTGCAAGTTCGAGAACATAGTTAGGCCACAAGCAGAATGATAATTTACACTCTTTCTGAGATAGGTTGGATTATTTCTATTATCCAAAGTAATCATAAGAAATATTTTATCTCCTTCAATTCAATAATAATGATATTAAAGAAATAACTAGTCGGAGGTATACATATACATATACATAAATAACTCATAAGCAACGAATAATACAAACTGAGGATATAAACCAAACAAATTTACTTGAGACGCTGAATATAAAAAAGTGAGTAACTAACCGCATATTGTTTAAAAGACGAAGCTTATCATATAACCGCCCATAAGGTAAATTTTGCTCATCTGCTAACAGGAAACTTTGGACAGCGATGGACGACGTTCACATAGGAATGACACTTCATCATCGCCTGCGTTGCTTGGCGAAACTTCGTAATCGAGTTAATATGAAATATTTCAGAGGAGGTTTTGGAATATGTGACCACTCTGCGACAGGTAGTGTATTACATTATGTAAAAAGTGCCTACTCAAGTTTATAATTTGTTTGGCAACATATTTTCCTTAAAATGTTTCGGGTTTTGTTACACAAATGCTCACAAATTTAATAAGATTGAAAACAAAGAAAAAAATATGCCATAAAAGGAACCTAGGTAACTTGAAGGTAAAAAAATTATAAAACATTGATATACATTTCTTTTAGCAAGCAAGGCCTACCAAATGTTGCCAAGAATAGGTGTAGATTTAAAATTGTTTGGAAGAAGAAAGTTTTTAGTTTTCCCTATCTTTAAAATTAGTTAAATGGAATAGCAAAGGGAGTATTACAAATGAATGGAAAACAAAAGTGAATGCGTGGTATTTATTGCTTCTTGATCAACAGCATGTTTACTAGGAAGAATTTGTAATATAAGAGTGTACCAGATAAATGGTTCACATACGTACTGGTACACAATGGTATTCGAAAAACGCGAAAAATTATGTAAGGTTGCTTGCTATTATATCTGCATGATAACCTAAGGCTAAATTTAATGTATTTTTAATATCGTCATAGTTATATATATATATATATGTATATATATATATATATATACATATATATATATATATATATATATATATATATATATATATATATGCTATAATACCAACAAGAACATACGTCACCTTACATGCATTTTTTTCTATTCATAATAATATTAAAATCGTCAAAATTGTAGAAGAAATTCATAAAATTGTAGATATGTATGACTTTTTTCAATTATTATACGAATATAAGAAATAAAATTGCAAGACCAAAAGATAAGTTGCGAAAAAATGCGAAAATGCTGATCATCCGATCTGATCCCGAACGTGAATTTAAATTGAGCGAGATCTATGTTGCGTAGACGTGGCTTGATGAGTACGTTTTTTGAGAATACTCATTCGTAGCGTATAGAGGTTGAGTATCTCCGTCATAGAAGCCATCTTATATATGTATGTATACACCTGTTTATCGAGTGTTATTTATAAATACTGAATAGAATAAGGTGTATAGTTGTTTTACACATTGAGTATTGTAATTTCATTATTGATTTAAACAATTTAAAGAGATTCTCTCCGAATTGCCTAGTTGAAGATATTGCCATACAACGAAACCTAGGTTGTGGTTAAGAATTTAAATACTACATGATGAAGTTTCATTTAGTAGTGAATAAAAATTAAGTAAAAATTTTATCATTCGTTTGTAAAAATAAGAGAGGGGGTTTTGTAGAGCAGAAACATTAAATGTGTACACAATTAAATGAAACTACGTGATGGAGTATTATTTCTACTTTCTTTAATTTCTTTACCACGACCTAGGTTTCGTTGTATTACAACATCTTCAGGTAGGCTATTAGCTAAAATCTTTACTAATAGCCCACCTGAAGATGTTGTAATATATTGAATAGTATAAACGAAAGTCAAGCTAATTCACATGAAACGCCGAATATAATCAAATTTGTAGGTACCAAACTATTAACCACATGATGGTTCAGTGACGAAGTCTGCTATATCATAAGGCGTTTAAAGTAAACTTCTGCCATCTTCGACGCTCACAGCAAACTTTGGAGAATAACAAATGAAACTCAGGTAGAGATGGCGCTTATCGCCTCTCGTAATACCGCCTAGAAGTTAGTAAACAAGTTAAAGTGAAGTATTTTAGATGGAGTATTAGAACATGTGGCCACTTTGCGGTATATAGTCTTGCTGTTGTGTAAAAAAAGTGCCACGTGTATAATTTAGGAACGTGTTTAAAACAAAACCTGCAAGAAAAATATTTTCCTTCGAATATTTTGTTTTGTTTCTGATTTATAAAACAAAAGGTAAAGTATACGAGCTTAAAGGGAAAATAAGCTTTAAGACGAGTGAAAAGAATGCCTAAATAGCGATTAGGTGTGGATCTAAAGATTATGTTTTCTTTTTCGATAATTTTAGAATTACAAAAAATTTATACGTTCACTTCGTATTCTATTGTGCTAATGGTACTCGAATATCAGAAAGCCTACTTTCGTAGTATCACTTTATAATATTACTAACTGTTGCTCATATCTAATTCACTTAGCTGGTTAATTTTTTGAGGTTAATGATAAATAAAAGCCAAAATACTTCCTAAATTAATTATGCATAAAGTGTAGCCTCTCATAGCGTCACTTTCTACACCAAATTTCGTATATATGTCATCATTCCAATATACGAGTATTTCAAATTCGTGGCCCAAACCTTTCCACGATGCCAATAACATAAACCTATTGTGGTGTGGATTTGAAACCTGTGGGCGAAATATGGAGTAGTATTGACGTTAATATGAAATGGAATCTACGAAATGCCTTGTAGCCAAAAAACTGAGTGTCATAAAACACAAAAGAGAATGCCTAGTACAGGAAAGTTTTACTTCTTACAGTTGTTATGACGGTGTGGTTTCATATTGCCAAATATATTTAAAGTTGCTTAAACTGTGGTTATGAAAGTAAATTAGGAGATGAACATTTAACCTGCGCCTGCGAAATAAGTGGCGATTTTAATATGTACATACACATAATATATATATATATATATATATATATATATATATATATATATATATATATATATATATATATATATACGTATAATCTTAACAACATTGGAAAACTGAATTGAATTGGACTAATCATGTATTACGGGACTACAGCACAATTTTACTGGACTAGTATTTTTTCACATTGACCAAAAATATTTTACATTCAAAATGACGGGAGAAATCTGTCTGCAAAATATAAGGTAAGAGAGAAATAACCCATATATGTATATCGAAAAACAGGGGTCATCTAGATACTAATACCTGTCATCCCACGATGCTCTAAAAATAAATATCCCTCCTAATCCCTCAGTTTAGAATTGTACCATATGTGAATCAACTGAACACAAATACACAAAGTGCGCACTCATTGTCTGTGTTTAAAAGCCATCTGAAAATCACAATTGGCAGCTAAAAATCCCTTTTGTAACCAACCCTCATTCCTAACGTGTTGCTGTTTTGCTTTCCTTAAAGTTTACTTTATGTTAATGCTCCATTATACTTATTTAGACCTATATAAATGTAATATTACGGATTTTATTTGGTATCACTAAATAGAGTTCACAAGTCGTTACTTTTTTTCTCACTTAATTCATTGTGATTGGCTATAAGAGAATGTTCTTGTAATAAGGGGGTCATTGAAAATTTATTTTTTTAAGCTTGCAATTAAGTATTATAAATAAATTAATAAATATGTCTACATTAAAATTTATCCATGTGAAGTCGAACCGGGTCGTTGTCAATCTAATAACTCAGCAGTTATATGTTACCAAATTTTACACACCTCTAAACTCTACTACTGAATATAGACGATAGTTTTTATGTGGGAAAATTAAACAGTTTTTTAGGGAAAAATATGAAATTATTTTCTCGTATTTAGTAGAAGGTTTCTATTGATTCTACTATTTGATTCTTATGACATTCCACGTTTTATTCAATTTACGAGAGTTAGTTTCCTTTAATACAATGTGCTCTAAAGTCGCAAAAGAAATTTAACGTACATGTATACTTTTGTGACCGGAAATTAAAAATTGTTGATAATTTGTTAGTCTTCCGTAGCAAAATAACCTAAATAGAACACTACTAGAATTACATCGGTGTTCGCCCGTCCGTCCGTCCGTCTGTTACAGCCGATTTTCTCGAATCTAATCAACGTAAAAATTTGGAATGTACCACAGCGATACAGCGATTAATTTCAGGGGTAAATTAGAAAATCAAAAAGTTCTTCCAATGCTATCGCGTAGGGTGTCAAATGAAAGTATCACTTTAACACTATATTTGATACATTTTGAAAAGTTTTTAAACATTTTTCAGGAAAAATGCTTAAAAACTGCTGTGAAAAATGATGAACTTTGGGATTTATGTATAGATTGAAAGAAAATTATCAGCGTCAAATAATTCCAGCAGAATTAACATTTGTAAAAAAATTAAATTGCTTACTTATAAATGCTGAACCATTGGTTTTAAGGAACTCCTTGTAAGTTTTTCAAAATTTTTAATTTGGCTTAGCCGAAACCCTTCCATTTAGTTCAGCGCATACGCGAAGTGTTACGGCAATGGTGCAGTTGGCGACGTAGCACGGGAGGGTAGAACGGCATATGGTCCCTTTTTAAGCACAAAGTCAGAGTGCATTACTATAAATATATGAGTAGGAGGCTGATGGCACTTATTACTAATTACGCAAGTTTAGCTTTCACTTGAGCGTATTTTTATTTTACTTGTGAGAAGGTGTCAACGACGAAAGGTTAGGTCTTTAAAATTATACATGGAAGCCAAAAATACGCATTAATAAAATATATATCTAGTACCACATTTTGCCTGGAAGCACCACACTTTATTAATGTTTTCGAAAACGTAATAAAATAGCGTATATGAAAAATCTCTTTGAACGTAATATTTACATATTAGGATAAATTATTAGGCAGCGCAATATCACTGTGTTTATTAACTCAAAGCTGATGATTTACATTCGTTTGAAAGTTATAAATATTTTGCTTTTATTCAACCAAAGTTAAATATAAACTAAAGAAAATACTTTTTCTGGATATAACTAGCAAACTTTCTAAAAAGATAAAAGATCTATTGATGTGTAAAGAAAAGACAAAAAAAATAGTAGTATGTTTCATAATTTTCTGTTTTGCCTTCTTTTAATGTAAACAACATGGTCAAATTTCAATTAATTGTAATATTTATTGTTTTTGACAAAAAAAAAGCGATCCAAATCCTAAAATTTGTATTTTAAGGTAATTTTCGAGTTTTGTTTTTATCGAAACCTTACGAATGTAGAAGTGAAAAAGTAATTCGACAAAAAACCCGATATCCTTTAATTAAATAATAAAAACTCCTAATTTATTTATATTTTTAAAGTTTCCTTTAATTGAAAAAAATTATAGGTGTCGAAATATTGAAGCTTCAGCTTTAAACAAATATTTCTTAATTTTTTCCATGCCATTACAAATAAATAAACAAATTAACTGAATTATGACTGTTCGGATAAAACTGGTTTTTTAATTAAAAATGCAAAACTTTTGAAAAAATGAGCTCAAAAAATAGAAGTGATGAATTTTGGATGGAGTAAGCAATAAATTTTAATGTAATGTAAATTGGTAAAAAGTATTTTTCAGTAACTTATAATATTGTAATTATTAGTTTCTTGTTTAAAAATACTCAACATTCCCATTCAGCTTAATTTTCATTTATATTTAGAAAGTGCATAAGCTTTAAAGGAAGTAAATTAATCAATTTGATACTATTATCTTTCACCGAGACCTTAATAGTCAACTTTTGTGCATTTGACATTAATAATATTCAATGTTATTTAAGGTAAAAGATACATAGTAACTCACGAATAGCTAATGGATATGGAAAGTTAATTAAATTTATTAAACATGTTAAGTTGAAACTTTATGTTAATACAACCATAAACATAACTACCAAAAGTTGAAACCGGAAGTATCCGACAGAAACTACAAACATTTTGGAATAATGGACACAACCCACGTAGCGACGGAGCCTTATTATCACGTGTGCTATCGGACAGAACTTCATAAACAAGTCAACATAAGATATTTTGCATGAAGTGTCTTAAGAATGTTCAAGTAAAATCTCATCACTTTTCAGCCGAGGTGAAGAGTTTTCAGAAACTTGATGCTTTAGGAACAGAGTAATGTAAAGAGATAATTTAATTGTTTAATAGATCTGCTTATACGGTAAAGTGATAAAGAAATAATAATACATCACGGTCAAGCGCACTCTTATAAATTACTAATCTACACTTCTTCAGCGATGCTTTGTAATTTGGCAGCTTTTATCTCATTTTTACAGTTTACTTTATAAAAAAGAACTGGACCTTTTTTGTAGTAACAATTTGATGGAATTTCACTTACCTTAATATTAATGTTAGGTATAGTAGTTTTCTCGGTTGTTCAGCGTATTGTATCTTAATAATAGTTAGTAGTATTATATAGTCTTAAAAGGTTCAAATTCATAGAACAAGTCTAATTTAATGACAATTTTTTATTGCTACCAGAATACCATTTAACATTCTTAATGCCGTTTAAAATTCATCTTCACAAATAGTCTAGTACCAACATAAAACATTATAATGATCGATGACTAATTAAACATCATGATACCCTTTAACTCCACTCTGAGAAGTGCAGAGAACCAAAAATACCATGAGTATAGCTTTTAAATCGGTCTCTTAATATATTATTCTCATATAATTCAAACGGTAAATTTACACATTGACTCATAAGTAGAAATCTGGAGTATGACATGATCTTGAACTTCGGCGATTAGATAATTTTGGATAGCTTTTATTATAGGTCCTGGCCTTACCGTTGATCTACTATACGCATAACTAGACTCTAGATGTATACTCAATACTCCTGCACATAGAACACGAAATAGTATGAAATAAACATGACTTATCGCCTGGTATGTGAATTTCATTATCTGATCATCATCAAGGTCTTAAACTAGGTTTCTTGTCCGGTATAACGCTTCATAGTATATATATATATATATATATATATATATATATATATATATATTTATATTTGATCAATGTGTACCAAGTTTCACTCGACCGAGTTGAAACTTAGTACATATTAGTTTAGATAATACTTTCGAAATAACTGCGCTTCAAAATGTAAAAAAATCGATAACAATTCATCTAACAACAAATTTACACAAATGATACATAGCTAAAAAGAACTTTCAAATACCGCAACTTGCAAAATGTTATGAACTTTATTTCAATTATGCACCCATGGTGTTTATGACGCCCGTACATGTGATTATTTATGTTAGCGTACCCATTTATAAAAAACGCTATAATCAATTAATTAGTACTTATTTTTTATAATGTCGCATAGGTAAGCCATCTAAATAGATAGACTTCTACCTCATGGAGCTCATGGAGCTCTATTTCATTTTTGTTTGGAATTTTTAGAAAATTTTTTTTAACTCGAAATATTAAGTTAAATTTATAATGCTGGATATATAAATATATAGTTTATTTATTTTCTTCATAATTCCTATAACCATAACTGCAGTTACACTATATATGTAGGGAGCAATGGGAACTTACTACGTATGTATGAAACTTGATAGGTACACTGAAATAATCTTTATCTTCTTTTAGCCAACAATTTCCAGATTTGATTTATTCTTTTATGGCTATTTTAAGTACTACCGTGTGTCAAATTTTTCCCTGCGTATGTTTTAAGATTTTACTTGTTTTGGAAGTGTCAATAGATTTCTATAATCTGTAAAAGTACTTAATAATTTTTATTTTCCCCACCTCCCTAGATACACTGAATTAAATTATATTTCCAGTTTTTTCTGAAACTGGGTTATAGAAATGTCAAAATAGTTTCGAAGCGCTTCGGCTAAAGTATGCAGTTTTCGATAGACTGGCTCAGAATTAATTGGTTCTGTATCGTGAATTCAGCTTTTTAAGATATGAAGACACGATTCAATGTTTTAGTTACAGAATTTGGCATATTAATACCAAACAGAGTATTATTCCGTTCAGTATTTATATGCTATAGTATCGTTCCGGATATGGTTATTATGACCAAGACAATATCATTAATGGCTAAAAACACTATGCGATAGTCCCTAGAAGTTATGAATTTGTAGCTCTTTTGATTTACTGAGTATCGTATGAGTATTGTTATATGGAGATCTCTAAGTTTTTATTATATGCAGTGCATTATGAGCTGTAAATATAAGTATTTATTTCTTCAGGATTTTGCATTCCAAGATTAAGAATTCTATTAATTTTGTATATCTATCTGCAAGTCCCGCTCGGTATTGGACTATTAATATTGGAAACGTTAATGAGAACGTTTGCACTATCATGTAATCACGTTATTCGGACACTTCTAAATGAACTAAGAAGTTAGAATTTTGTTTTTCCATTATCATAAACATTGAAAATTTCTCAAAAAATATAAAATATAGAGTCGTCGCCGTAGTTTTTGGTAAATTTTAGGTGTTCTCCTAGCAAATGTTTTTTTTAACTTTAGTCATGAATCTAAGTAACAAAATAAATCTATGAACATATTTTTCTGGTAACATTTTTACTACGCGTACAGCGTTTATACGCCAAATTAATGTTGCAAAAAAGCAGTTTACTCGTGTATCTTCTTACATATAAAAATTTGAATATTGACACCACCATATATTCTAACAAATATATCAAACAATTAAATGTGCCAAATTCAGTTATATTGTAAGAAGATTTGAATCACGAAAGCTTTCTATATCTCCTCAGTAGATGATGAAGTGATGTTATGGATAAATATATAAATATGTAATGATATCCTCGAGTTATGATAATATCTTAACAATAATATAATTTTGCTTGTAATAAGATATACATCACGTAGCTACGTAGAAACCTGACAAGAAAGAAATAGGCGACGCGTCCATGTGTAGAAATTCGTAGCACGTAGATGTCGCGCATCTCTACGCCGTAGAGGACTTTCGTGTAATATAAGTAGCGAGTGTATGGAGCGTATATCATTATATTTCATGGCGTGTAGTTTACTGGATATTGAAAATGCTTAGACGTATGTGAATGTATTGCTTTGTTTTTGTCATTAGCGGGTTGTAGTACTCGTGAGAGTGTTTTTAGAAGTGGTGTTTGGTGTACGATCGATGTTGATAGATATTATATTTCGCTTTTTTATTACAGTGAACGAATATTATTTATCTTGCATCATGATAATGATGAAAAATCCGTTAATTATGAATAGAACTCGCACTATGAAGGTTATCCGTTTATGAATAGGTGCATATTACAATTCATTTAAAGGTGCTTAGTATTCCTATTATACTAGTTACAAATATTAATAATTATTTTTTACTACACAAATAATTGCTTAATACATGTTTTAAAGGAACAAGAGAAAAAAAATTCGATTTTTTTAGGCTATTTGATATTTACATATATATTTTAAATTTATCTGTCGTTATTTAGTCTTAAATGAAATAATTATGCGGATTTATTCATATTTTTTCAATTACTTTTGAATATGGAAGATGGGATTGAAAGGCATTTAATTTTTAATATTTTTAGGTACCATACGCTCAAATTACAATAAAAAAATTGGATGAACTCTCTTTTAAATACTTATGTACTCGTAAGTGCTATTTACTCTAGACACTTTACCCGTCACCATTTTAGCATAAATTTTAGCATCACCCAAAAAAAGAAATTGCGAAATATGAATTTGGATCTGGTTTGAATTACGGTTTTACATCACTTGCATTATTTTTATTTATTCAGAATTTATAGACTAGAAGCTAAAGGGCAGTGAAAGACGAACGGATGGACAATTGACCGAGAACAATGGAATTTCGATTAGGCTCTTCATTTATAGGACCATAAAAACAACAATATAACATACTGTATGCTATGTCATAATTGGTTTATAAAGAAATATGTTTCGTGATAATTAACTCAATCCAATTGAAATTTATTTTAGAAAGTTGAATATTATCGTGCGTAATTTTTTGAGCATGGGATTTGACATGACAAACTTGTTATGTACGCGTATGGCCTGCTATGTACGAATATTATTTAAAATATTTGACAACATTTCATGTATCCCGCAACTGCAGAGATATAAATGCCTCAACTCCACGTTATATATTGAGACCTATGTTACCGTCAGAGTGCAAAAATATGTAAATTAACTTAGAAGCATTAGCTTCTATTAATGCATATCATCTTAAATTCCAAAAAATAATTCTTAAATTGCTGCTTAGATTTTCGACTCCTAAATTCCAGAGTTTTCCAAATAATATTAATAATTTTTAATTATTTTTAATTTATTTAACGCAATTCAAAAATAATTAAAATTTCAGTTACGTATAAATTGTGGCAAACCTATGTAATATTGAAACATAAATTAGATCAAGCTGTAGTAAAGTAAAGTGAATCAATCAAAACTCAGTACCATTTAAATAAAAATATCTTGCTAACAAAATCCTTTAAGTACGGTTCCTGATTTAGCGTCTATATCGAGCTATATTGTTGTAAGTTTAGTTTCGAGTATACCTATATTACACGTAATTAAAAACGATTCAACTACATATTAATCAAAGTTCATAGTTATGAAACAAATCACCTGAAACGTAATCAATCTTTCGTACAGCTTATTCAATTTTACCGAGTTTAGTAAAGTTACCAAATTTTACGTTACTTATAGTTCTCATAGAGAAAAATAATGTATTAAGAAAGTTCTTAAGAAGTGATTTTCTGGATAGACATTTAAGTATATTATGTTTGTGAGATCAATTACTTTACCTATAGATAAGGAATAATATGAATTTACAGTTTGAAAAGACAATTTGATAAATTGACTAAGTATTGCAACATTTATTTGGGCGGAAACGTAAACCTTGAGTTTAGTAAATATTTTATAAACTAAAACCTTAAGAGGTAATCTTTATTTCCTCGCTTGTAACGCGAAAGAAATTTACTGTCTATTTTATGTCGATACGATAACGTTTTTGAAATTAAAAAATTTAAATATATATATATATATATATATATATATGTATATATATATATATATATATATATATATGTATATATATATATATATATATATGTATATAAATATATATTTATTTATTTATCAATCAAAATAAAATTAAAAATTCAACGATATGGAAGATAATACTAAGCTTCCTTACGTGTTTTAAAACATGTTGCATGCGCTGGGTGTATTTCGGCAGAAATGCGTGACAAACGCTGATTATTATTTTTAATTTTTTTTTTTTAAAAGTTCTGATAGTAATACCTGGAAAGTAATTCCGGGAATGGTTACAAATTTACCAACGATCGTATATTTTTCCTCCTTAAAAATAAAACAGTTAAATTGAACTATTTTTTTTTCAATAACAGACTACAACTTATTTTAGTTCCGATTACCACAATCAATATTTCACACTCCCCTTGCTACTAACAACTCAAGGTTATGATCTGGTTTTTAATCACGTTTTTTTTTGCATTGTCATTTGCATTGTCTTTGTTTAATGAATATCATTATCTGAAATAAAACCATAAATTCAAATATTGTTGCAGCTGCAATATAACACAGCTTATTTATAAAATAGTGAAATGCATAAGAGACAAGATTAAATAAGAAATATAAAGAGTGACACCGCGTACCTATTACCTACATTGCATGAAACAATATTACGTGTAATATGTTTTAATAAAATCTTATTTACTACTTTTTTTAAAATCTTGAAATCACATGGCACAAATGTGGTTTAAATTGGATTTTTTTTCATAACATTGAATTATAGAATATTTTACGATACGAGAATGAAATTAGAAGATTCTAATCATTTTAAATAAATAATTTCAAATTTGAAATTTCGAAATTGTAAAAATGGTTTTCACTGCTCTCTTCAGGACATTGACGATAAGTATCTACATGTATGTATAATATGTATATATATATATATATATATATATATATATATATATATATATATATATATACATATACATATGCATGTGTTCGTGTATATATTTCTATGCATGTATACATGTACGTATGCATCTACTAATGTAAATGTTCTATTAATGCTGGACTTGTCCAAGTCAAAATACCATCATAAAACTTTCATTTATGTGTCTTATAATAAAACCTTTTGTAAAAAAAGTTATTATTCTATAATATGATATTTCGTTTCGGAAGTTTCTACCTTCATCTGTACCAACCAGCTTTTTAGTTGCGATAAAAATCATTTAAATTTACACTCGGCACATTGGTACCTACGAGCATCAGTATGTACTATTTTACGTGGGTTTTCCTGCAAAATATTTTCCGATGCCACTTTATTATTAAGAAAACCTATCAATTCATTAATTATTATGAGATCACTAAGACAATAACTGATATTTTCAAAATTATTTTTCATTAATATTTTGACACCAATCGTTTTTAATTTCCTATATAAAATGCAAAATTATTTTTTCCCTGTATTAATGCTTTTAAGGAAATCACTGATAAACATATATTATTTTATCGGCCAGCGAAGTATGCAGTTTTGATTTATCAATTATAATAAAATAATATTCATCAAAATTATTTTAAGGTGTAAAATCGCCTTCGTAAAATTTCTTATGTTCATCAAATACATCCTGCTGCAAGCATCATCAGGACTATGAACAATTTAATAGTACATAACATGATGACGGGCTTACTCATAATTTGCTTTTACTTTTATTTATTAAAGAAATTGTATATGAACATAAAGAGCTACAAGTATTCTAAAAATACTTCAATATTGTATTATGTATTGTCAACGAGCTATGACAATAATACGTCTTATTCATTGAGTTCACGCACTCATATAATGTACTCCTATAAGGATGCATCACGCGCAAACTATTACTTTTATTCCACAAAACGTTTCCCATTGAAACTAATATTCCCAATTCAAAGTTAACTCATCACAAATTATCTACATACAGTACTTCCCCCTGAATTACTTCTAATCAACTTGTTTACGAAATTCCACACAACGGTGTGAATGATGATGAGAAGCCATCCCTCAGCGAACTTTGTTCATAATGTATAATAGATTTATTCGACAACGTTTAGAGTTTCCGCCAGAGGAGGGCGGAGTTTACTTTGAACGTTTTATGAAGTGGCCGACTTCAACTTTGTAGCAATATGCGGTTCATTTGCACCTTAAAAGCTTATATTGTATTCGACGTTACGGAAGCCTATGTTTGACTTTCTTCGTTGCTTATTCATCGGACCATCAAAACAAGGGTTTCCTATTAAGCGAATAAGCAATGTTTGAGGTATATTCGCTTTAATAGCTAGTATCCAAAGATTAAGTTTATACCAACTTCATAATATTACGGTATTCCACTTTAAATATAATCATTCATTAGCCATTGGAAAATATTATAACTGAGTAACGTTATTTCTTTCCATAAAATTATTAAAAATAAGCTCTCATTATCTTAACAAACATACTAACGAGATGAAATAGCATTGTCTTTACTTGAAGTAATACGTTCTTTAAAAAATAATGTTAGCCTTTTTAACCGGCATTTTGATTAAGATTTATGGAGAAAATTCACTAATAAATTTATGCAAGTTGAAAGATTTTATGATTGAATGTATAGGTGAAATAAATGAAAGATAGAAGCCGTATAAAACAGAAAAAATAAAAAGAAACACATTTTTCATTTCAAGAAAATAATTGCAAAATACGACTTAACATGATTGCTATGCTTTATGTGATATGATCAACAAATTTAAAACTGATAATTTGACTCGTAATTGCACATTTTGTCTCCATTCGTATACTGAATCTTGCTCATTATTTGGTATGACGAAGTTAAAGTACCGATACGTGCTAAGTAACAATCAAACTATCAGTTGAACCGATGTCAACTCCAAGGCATGAGAGCAATGGTACATCCGGTCAAATCTTATCATATTAGTGACTTTCAGTGGACACTCATTAGATGGTACCGTTTAATTTATACAGAAAATAATCAGTTCCCAACTATATTTCATATTATAACAAAGAACCGAAATAAGAATTACTATTATACAAATCATTGGAAGTTTTTAGGAAAAAAAAATGTACATATATATGTGTGTGTGTGTGTATATATATATATATATATATATATATATATATATACATACATATATATATATATATATATATATATATATATATATAAAGTCAATACACTAAAGTATACAATAGAACTCAGCATATCAGCACCCAGCAGGTCAGCGTAGTCGACACGGTATAATAACAACTTGGTGTTCAGTGGAATGTTCTCGATTCTCCGTTCCGTCGGGAACAATGTGAGAGGTCTGTTAATGGGGCGACTAGTCTACGACGTACGCTTCGTATATATCACAGTCGTGCAGAACATGTTTTATTATACGTTTGTTATACTATACGTTTTACTGTAGCAGCAAATGCGAATTTCGTTTAACAACTATTCTTATCACTTCATCATATCGACAAAACTATAAAGTAGAAAAACTACCAACCGCAGAACGATTCGCAGTTCACACAAGCATGCTAGGACATCAAAACCTATAACGAAGCGGGTAAACGTAATATTTTATTTTAAATATGAAATGAAACATTTTCTCTGTTAATATCCTCGTCAATACCAGTTGATACTAGTATAAAATTCACCAATTCTAGTTGATACTAGTGTATAATTCTGTACCGGATGCGCCACGTTCCAAACTGAGACACGATTCTTGTTAGATGAATTAATTTATATTTTAGCTGCAGCATAATGATGAAAAATTTAAAAGCATATGAAAATTCTGACGATGAGCTTTTGAAGAATATATGTAATTTTTAAACAACTTGTTAAAGTCAGGCGAGCACGCCATATGGCAATGAAACAATTTTTTTCGTTACGTCTGTGGCATTTAAAAAAAAATGAGAACGATGAATTACAAAGGGTAGTTTTGCAATTAACCCTTATGTGCTGAGACCAGAATTATAGGTTATCCTTACGCTGTCCTTATCTTACCAGCGTTAGACTGCATAAATCGATCACTGTCTACTTCGCATGAAAATAATTTTCTTTTCTTTCTTAACTTCTGACACGAGCCTTATTTATTGTAATACTTTAACGTATGAGTGTTCAAATTATTTTAATATTCTACGGTATTTAAGCTACCATCTCCCTACCCATATAAAAACCATGTTTTTCCTTGTATATTTTTTTATTTAACAAATCAACTAATTGGATTTAAAGCTTGACTGTGCATAATACAGCTATACAAACAGTTTTATCTTCATACAAATTACAATAGCCGTACCTATAAAATAAATAAGAACCTGCTACGTACGTTTATTCTTAGATACATAAAAAAGTTTAGGCATTTTCGGGTATAAGAAAGATACTTTTTCACGTAGATCTAAAATTATAGAAACTACGAGCCTATGATAAATGGACGGACGAAGGCGTGAATATAAATTTATGAGGATTCATTGTTAAACTATGGAAATCTAAAAAAAATTATAAATAATCAGCATTTGTCACGCATTTCTGCCGAAATACACCGGACGTGAGGAAGCGTAGTATTATCTTCCATATCGTTGAATTTTTAATTTTATTTTGATTGATAAATAAATAAATATATATATATATATATATATATATATATATATATATATATATATATATATATATATATACCATCTAATTAGTGTCCACTGAAAGTCACTAATATGATAAGATTTGACCGGATGTACCATTGCTCTCATGCCTTGGAGTTGACATCGGTTCAACTGATAGTTTGATTGTTACTTAGCACGTATCGGTACTTTAACTTCGTCATACCAAATAATGAGCAAGATTCAGTATACGAATGGAGACAAAATGTGCAATTACGAGTCAAATTATCAGTTTTAAATTTGTTGATCATATCACATAAAGCATAGCAATCATGTTAAGTCGTATTTTGCAATTATTTTCTTGAAATGAAAAATGTGTTTCTTTTTATTTTTTCTGTTTTATACGGCTTCTATCTTTCATTTATTTCACCTATACATTCAATCATAAAATCTTTCAACTTGCATAAATTTATTAGTGAATTTTCTCCATAAATCTTAATCAAAATGCCGGTTAAAAAGGCTAACATTATTTTTTAAAGAACGTATTACTTCAAGTAAAGACAATGCTATTTCATCTCGTTAGTATGTTTGTTAAGATAATGAGAGCTTATTTTTAATAATTTTATGGAAAGAAATAACGTTACTCAGTTATAATATTTTCCAATGGCTAATGAATGATTATATTTAAAGTGGAATACCGTAATATTATGAAGTTGGTATAAACTTAATCTTTGGATACTAGCTATTAAAGCGAATATACCTCAAACATTGCTTATTCGCTTAATAGGAAACCCTTGTTTTGATGGTCCGATGAATAAGCAACGAAGAAAGTCAAACATAGGCTTCCGTAACGTCGAATACAATATAAGCTTTTAAGGTGCAAATGAACCGCATATTGCTACAAAGTTGAAGTCGGCCACTTCATAAAACGTTCAAAGTAAACTCCGCCCTCCTCTGGCGAAAACTCTAAACGTTGTCGAATAAATCTATTATACATTATGAACAAAGTTCGCTGAGGGATGGCTTCTCATCATCATTCACACCGTTGTGTGGAATTTCGTAAACAAGTTGATGAGAAGTAATTCAGGGGGAAGTACTGTATGTAGATAATTTGTGATGAGTTAACTTTGAATTGGGAATATTAGTTTCAATGGGAAACGTTTTGTGGAATAAAAGTAATAGTTTGCGCGTGATGCATCCTTATAGGAGTACATTATATGAGTGCGTGAACTCAATGAATAAGACGTATTATTGTCATAGCTCGTTGACAATACATAATACAATATTGAAGTATTTTTAGAATACTTGTAGCTCTTTATGTTCATATACAATTTCTTTAATAAATAAAAGTAAAAGCAAATTATGAGTAAGCCCGTCATCATGTTATGTACTATTAAATTGTTCATAGTCCTGATGATGCTTGCAGCAGGATGTATTTGATGAACATAAGAAATTTTACGAAGGCGATTTTACACCTTAAAATAATTTTGATGAATATTATTTTATTATAATTGATAAATCAAAACTGCATACTTCGCTGGCCGATAAAATAATATATGTTTATCAGTGATTTCCTTAAAAGCATTAATACAGGGAAAAAATAATTTTGCATTTTATATAGGAAATTAAAAACGATTGGTGTCAAAATATTAATGAAAAATAATTTTGAAAATATCAGTTATTGTCTTAGTGATCTCATAATAATTAATGAATTGATAGGTTTTCTTAATAATAAAGTGGCATCGGAAAATATTTTGCAGGAAAACCCACGTAAAATAGTACATACTGATGCTCGTAGGTACCAATGTACCGAGTGTAAATTTAAATGATTTTTATCGCAACTAAAAAGCTGGTTGGTACAGATGAAGGTAGAAACTTCCGAAACGAAATATAGAATAATAACTTTTTTTTACAAAAGGTTTTATTATAAGACACATAAATGAAAGTTTTATGATGGTATTTTGACTTGGACAAGTCCAGCATTAATAGAACATTTACATTAGTAGATGCATACGTACATGTATACATGCATAGAAATATATACACAAACACATGCATATGTATATATATATACATATATATATATTATATATATATATATATATATATATATATATATACATATTATACATACATGTAGATACTTATCGTCAATGTCCTGAAGAGAGCAGTGAAAACCATTTTTACTATGTCGAAATTTCAAATTTGAAATTATTTATTTAAAGTTATTAGAATCTTCTAATTTCATTCTCATATCGTAAAATATTCTATAATTCAATGTTATGAAAAAAAAATCCAATTTAAACCACATTTGTGCCATGTGATTTCAAGATTTAAAAAAAGTAGTAAATCAGATTTTATTAAAACATATTACACGTAATATTGTTTCATGCAATGTAGGTAATAGGTACGCGGTGTCACTCTTTATATTTCTTATTTAATCTTGTCTCTTATGCATTTCACTATTTTATAAATAAGCTGTGTTATATTGCAGCTGCAACAATATATGAATTTATGGTTTTATTTCAGATAATGATATTCATTAAACAAAGACAATGCAAATGACAATGCAAAAAGAAAACATGATTAAGAACCAGATCATAACCTTGAGTTGTTAGTAGCAAGGGGAGTATGAAATATTGATTGTGGTAATCGGAACTAAAATAAGTTGTAGTCTGTTATTGAAAAAAAAATAGTTCAATTTAACTGTTTTATTTTTAAGGAGGAAAAATATACGATCGTTGGTAAATTTGTAACCATTCCCGGAATTACTTTCCAGGTATTACTATCAGAACTTATGTACTCTCTTAAACATAACGCTCTTTTAAATGAAATTTATTGGATAGAAATACAATTACTAATCTAACATTATTCATTGGGTAATTTCCAAGACGTCTTGGCTAATCGAAAGTTAAGCGAAAAAAAATTAGAGGGTAAATTACAACTCCGGAAATATTAAAAATCGTAGAATATATAGGCTGATTTCAATAATCCATAGCTGCTTTGTTTGATTTTTTGATGGGACAGCTGCATGCGTGTGTATGTATATTGTACCCGGATGGGATTTGATTATAAAATCTAACAAATAACAGTGGAGTGTTTGCTGGTAATAAATAAATAATAATCTATAAAATTGATTTTACCTTAAGCTCGTTTAGTAGTCTTTCAGAAAATAATAAATACGCATCTATCGAATCGACATCATCACATCAACACATTAATGGGTTCAAGCTTCTTTCAACTACTTTATTTCCTAGGTGTTTCATAAGAAAATGTGAAGAAAATAACCTTTAAAATATCACCCAAAAATCAAACCACTTTGACAATAGCATCGCCTTTACGAGTCTCAATTTCTATTTATCCGTCCCACATAAAGCCTTTATGATGATATTAGCAGAGTGATTTTGTTACGTGAGGCTTTTATATATTAATATTTTGTTCTAACAGGCGTGGTCTGGCTACTTTCGAAGTGGGAAAATGTTTATTACTCTGCCATAATGGGGGTTATAAAAGAAAAAGCTTTATACATTATTAAAGTCTATTCGGAACTTGTCCTTATAAGTAATATTATTTCAGTAAACTCATTAATCCTATTTTTTCATTTTGACGATTCGTTTTTTTCAAGTAACTCTACTGCGAAAGTGATAGGAAAAGTGTGATACTTTAATTCAACATTCAAAGTTATGATATCTGTAGAAATAAAATTACTAAACTATCGTTTCTTATTAAGTTGTTAAATTAAAGGACTCTGCAATTAAAATAGGACTTTTAGGTAATATCGCTGTAAAATACGGAACTTTTGTAATTTTCTCATGTCTGAATGTTCGTCTTATGTAATCCCACAATTTCTATAGTTTTGGACCGTGCATAAAATTTTGCAGGAAGATGCTTTATATAAAAGTCTCAAGTAGTGTGAAGTAAAATCTTAAAAGAAAATTTTAATGCATATAAAGTGAGAGTATATATGTTCGCACATTCTACAGAATATTTGATGGGATGGTTGTTTAAAAATGAAAGCCAGATACCACTAATTTTTTAATTTTTATATTCCGTTTGTGAAATATTAAGTTTTAAATTGATGAATGTGTTCTCGCTCACTAATTTCTGAACAATTTATTTAAAAAAATATTTCTAGATACTAACATTTCAATAGAACTTACAAATTAAATTATTTCGATTAACCTGCAACAGTTATATCAAGAAATACGAATATATAAAACCACAGAATACTGTATTGTGCTAGTCCTGAAAAACACTTTACCCATTACATTTAATAAAGTGAACAGAGGATTTACTATTTCACAAAAAAATAACCTGAAGTAATTTAAAATCATAACACAGAGATGATACTTTTTATAAGGTACTGAGAGGTGTGGATTTTCATTTTATCAGTGTACGCCGTAGCGGTTTTTCAATGTTCTTTTCTTATAAAACTTCTCGTTGTATTTAAAGAGTATGAATCAATTTACATTATATTATGTCATGTGATGTATTTGTGAAAATTTGACATATACTTTTTTTCATTTTTGAAATAAATTTTATATTAAACTGGAAATCTCACGCGCTTGGAAATTAGGTAAAACAAAGAGAAAAAGGCATTTAAAGTTGTATTCCAATAATTTATAGGTATCTATTAAAAACCCTTATATTTCAGTGGTGGACATATGTGAAAGACTAATTTTAAAGATGAGATAAACACATTTTTTTGAAAAAGGTTTTTAGAAGCTTTTGTGTTTGTGGGGTTGAGGTATTTCATATTTGTGTTATTTGTTATTTCCAAAATTCTCTTATTAAATATTTTCCCAAGTTCTTTCTGATGTAAGTTAATTATTACAAATAATAAGGGATATAAAAACACTGCAAATTTTATATGAGTATTACGAATAAAAAATTAATTTAGATACAGTGCTGACATGATTACAATGATAACACTATTTCTGGAAAAGTGGTCTTCGACTATAACACTTGCAGCAATTTAATGGACAACACCACACTGAAGACGAACGAGGCCTAAATCTTAGATTTTGGCAGCAAATGGGAAACAACTCTTGGTTAACGTATAGTATGTAAATAATAAGATGTAACACTTAAGACGATTTTTCCCAAAATAAGATTTTTCTAACTAATTTGCAGTATAACTCAAAATTGTTTTATCTAAATTACTTCAAATTTTAACTCAACCTTAGAAAACGAGTTTCCCACAGAAGTACGTAAAAATTTTGGTGCATTTGTAAAACTATTATTGTATTAAATTATTTTTCGTTAAAGTTGGTGACCGAAAAAATAAGTTTTTCCTAAAGGTGTACTATTTATATGAAAATAAATATTGCATGAAAACTTTTGGTCTTTGTTCCAGGTCAAAATTTACAGCAATTATGCTCTAAGGCTTGAATACTTGGAATTCGAGTTGTGGAATTTATGACAAAGACACTAGATGATACTTTATCTCTACCATTTTGTTTTGTATCGACTCTTCTTTCAAGATGTGAAGAACAAAGCTCTGTATTCAGATTCAGATTAACAACATCTTTCTTGATTAGAAAAAAATAAGACTACAAATTTCAAATTTATTATTAAAAAAAAATAAGACTCAACGAAGAGAAGTAAGCAACGAGTCCATGTGTAGACTTTTGTAGCTTGTAGAGGTTGAATGTCTATGTCACGTAGAGATTTTCCGCGTGCAAGCACAAACGCACACATAAGTATGTACATAGGTAGAAAGTAAATTGGTGTATGTAAAGTAAATTCGTTCCTTACGGAATACTGTTTACTGAAATGTTGTTTATTGAATAAGTTAGGGCGTATGTGGGCGTGTCGTTTATGGAAATGTCATTAGAGCATTATTGTTCCCGAGTGCGTCATGGCATATTCGTAGCTAGGAGTTTAACAGTAGAGCATTTGCGGTCGAAATTATGCGTATGGATTATTAAACGATTTATTTCCACTCTATAGCCGGTATACATTGAAACTTATGTCGGAATGTGTTTTATCAAGTTTCCTTTTTGTTTTTTATATAATAGGACAAATTATAACTTTGGCACGATAGCGAACATATAAAATGAGAAACATTAACTTTAAGGTCGAACAAATAGAGTAAAATAGCTTAAGGAAGACGCGTGTGGTATATATGGCTAAAACTACATAATAATATCATAATATCTTCACGTTTAAAATAATAATTGAAGTACAATAGTCTTGACTGCATGCCGTAGATCCTGCACGCATATTCTGCGGAAAATTATTTTTTGTGGGTTTGTTTTTGACCTAGCCTTTATTATGCTTATTTTCAAGTTTCCGTAGTCAAACAAGGTATCCCTATAACTTCTTTAGGATCGTCCATTTATTCCTCTCCCACAGATTCCACATTTTTGGATTTTAATATGTAATTTTTTTTGTTACGCAGGTATATGCTTCAAATGAATCTCATTGAATAATGAGAGAAGTACTTAAAAAAATAATGTTTCTATCCAGACATGCAGAGCGTGAACTAATATTTTTCCGCTTCCTGTACAATAAATAGCATCTCATCGGATAGATGTTTCAAAATATAAATGTGGTGGAAAATATTAAGATTCGTAGTTACGCGCAATGTAAGAACACTCTCCCTCATTTTTCAAATATGGACATGGAAATTATGAAAAATTCTGAGTAGAAATCAAAATTATTTCAATTAACTCATATCAACAATTTCAAGCAATTTAAATAATTGCACGATCCTTTTTGGCACATAATTTTTCCGATATTCATTTGGTCGGTTATAGGAGTATTATACACAATAGTAGCACATTTATATTTTTAAAATTGTTAATAATTTGACATATGAATCTTCAAATTTCTTTCAGATTTTTGGAAACTCTTCCGATATAAACGTGTATACGTAGGATTCAGATGAAACTTATACTGCCTATGAAGTAATGAGAATACTAAAACGCCTAAATGCGTCTAATTACGTACGAGGGTGCAAAATGTAGAGATATGTTTGTGAATTGAATCGTCAAGTTTATTTGACCACTGGTTTATGTGTCGCTTTTGTGACTTAATATAATAGAAGTATGAGAATATCTATATATTAATACGCGAAGAGAAAACTTTATGTCCTGTTTTAAGTATATTGCGTGCACGGAGGAGTGTGAGATTTGACATAGTTAAAGTTTATATAGATACGGAGTGCGAAAATTAATATATAATATGTGTTATAAATATATAAAATTATATATTACAAATACGTTAAAATATTATTCGTTTACGTTTACACTGCCAATGTCAAACAATAGCATAGAGTAGAGATTGTCGACAAAGAATTTTAAAATGTTAAATTGATTGAATGAGTTTCGAGCTGGGAATTTTGTGTGAGTTCCTTTTTGAATGGTATGTAGAGTATATATCAAGGCAAAAGGCGTTTATTTTATATTTTGTGTAACATATATCTATATTTTATATATTAATGAAATACAGCTTGCTTAATATACACTTGTTGCAAAAGTAAAATTTTGTAGCATCAATCAATATTGACTTATTCTCGCCTACCTATTAGTGTTTTAACAAAGTGAGTATGTAACCATATTACGGTCGAATTTCGAACACTGTGCGATTACTTGTAATGATTAAGAAAGACCCTTTTCAATACTGATGTAACCAAAAATAAATCAATAATAATAAGAAGGAGGAGATTGTTTTATCTTCATTCATATTTATTCGGCAGATTAATATTTACTTTCACATGGCTGTAATTTTGTTTTTGTACAATTTAGCTATACAAAACACTATGATGTGCGCTATTAATTGTTATGTCACAATGCACATGTATAGATAGATAGCGGATTTAAACGCAATATTGCAAGATTGGTACACTGTCTAAGTGAAAATAACATTAGAAGACTAGAACATATAATAAAACCTAACTAGCTCTGGCTGGATATTAACGTAATTGTATTAGTAATTTTCGATACTTCTAATCATCATATCTTATTATGTTTTTCTTACTCATCATTAACAATTATAATCATATTTCTTATTAGGACAATTGAAATTAACGTTATAACTTTCAACGTAAAAATACAGAAATAATGGTTTAGTTTACAATATCATTGTTTCTTTTATTCTGAAATTTTGCATGAAAGTAGTACATTAAAAGTCAAGGAGTAGAAGAATTACAACAGTTATAAAGTAATTAAGAAAATATTACCATAAATTAATTCCTTCATGCCGTACGTGTGAAATTAAAAATTAGAGTTAATTAATGGCTTGAAGTACAAGTAAATAGGGATTATACGTTTTGGTAAACTTTGCGAAATGAATAGCCGTTTTTTTCTATAATCTGGTGTTTATTTGCGTACTTTAACCTGTTATGGGTGAGTGCACAAGTGAATGACCTTAACAGGTAACCTTAATATCTGAAAGGTTTAGCGTACCCTATACAAGTGTTGTATTACAGGTAGTCGTGGGAGGAAGGTTAAAAATATCATCATTTGTCCATTCACTCTCACACTTAACTTAAATGGATTATTGTTTTATACAGTTTTGCACTTAGTTTCGTACCTCTTATTAAATTTATGACAGAATACGGGGCAACAACCTCCTAAAGTTAACATCGATTTCCTTTGAAATTGCTACAAATGTTTAAAAGATACAAAAACGAAATTGCTACTCTTAAATTACATTTTGTGCCTACTTGGAAATTATAATTGTTTATATTTGATGAAAAAACAGGTAAAAAAATGGACAATTACCAGTAGGTAGGCTATGAATGAGCCAAAGAACCTATTTCCGTAATCTGCTATCAAATTGCAATTAGTTCAGGAAACTGTACTTACTTGCGTAATTATATAACGCTATAAGTTTTTTTTGCACACATGTTAATTGTTAATATTATTTTTCAGTTACTAATCTCATTATCCATTACTTAGAATAATAAAAAGTCACAATATCTTTATGAATATCTCAACGAGAATCAGCTGAAAGATACAATTACAAAAAGGCATTGCTAATTGTTAGATATATTATTGAACTAACAGAGAACGTGGGGTAAAATCAATAACTTTAAAACACAATTCCAGAGCTTTCCAATATTTGTTTACATTTCAGTGAATTTGTTCACATCGACCGCTTCCGTATATGTTTATATAACTATCAGAAGCAACATTCGAGGTTATTCATCTCTCTTGTTGACTATTTTTTTATTGACTTGCTGATATTTAGAAATGTAAATAAAGTTCTTTATGAATTATGGATCCATCGAAATGTTTTGAGATGTATCCACTCTTCGCATTTATGAGGAATGAAAAGCGCGCTGTTTGTGTCGACGAATCAGTTATTGCACTGAAAGCAAAATAAAGAACTCGGAAATAAAGACTAAGAATGAGGAAAACCTACGTCCTGCCGAGTGACAGATGGCTAGATGATTTTGGTGTATAAATCTCTACCTGAAAGTTTGTGTTTTGTAAACAATGATTTATTCCATTTTGTTAGTATGTTTGTTTTTAATTTTTGTTGTTTGAATATTTTATTTAATTACAAGTTTTTAATGAGGAAGAATGAAAGATACAATTATAATTTATGGTTTAAATAGATGTATTAATTGTAAATTAAGTGTAAATAAAAATTTAAAAAAATTCAAATGAATTTCTACTGCAGAATAAATACGCAACTACCAGAATTACTCTACAAGTCTGTACAAATCAGTTCTCCATTTGTTAATTTTTTTCCTGTTTAATAGTAAATAAAGTTAAATAGTTTAAATTACAAAGAAAGAAATATTTCAAAATAGGTTCAAATAGGTAAAAAAAGATTTGAGAAAACTTACCCTTAGAGTAAATTAACTGCACAAATGCAGTGCTTCACGGAATTCCAATAAAGATCTCGCTATTGTACTTCTAATAAGCTCGCCTTCAAGTAGTCGTAGAATTGTTATTATCAAAGGTGATCGTTATCGCTTGATTGCTATAAGCAAACGCTTTTTTAAATAGACGAATTGCAACTTTTGGGTGTACATTTTAACCAGAACTTTTGTGAACAAAGTTATGTCTTTCAAATTGTAAACATTTTTGGCAATAATTCATATTCGTCTTTATATTCTTTAACTAGAAAAGTCGAACTAGTTGAACAAGAACTACACGGGATCTGATCAGTAAATATGATTAAGTTGCATAAGATGTTGTTTAGTTCGAAAAATAGTGATCCACGGACCGTAACGCAGATGCTGATAGTGTTTTTATTTAAGCTAAGAAACGGTATTTCATACGACATATTAAAAAAAATGTTCGGCTTGGAATGAGACTAGATGACAAATTATTTCCACCAGGAAAATATACAACCCTTTTGGAAAAAGATATCTCAGCAACTCCTTTAGCGATACACGTAGTCTCGAGAAGATCTAAAAATCAAAGTGACTACTTACAATATTTAAGTATTTGAGAATCCACATTAGCATGCATGTTTAATCTGACATACGTCTGATACGAAGAAATTAAAAACAATCTTTGTCATAGAAAATCATATCGAACAATCAAAAGTACTATTATTTTAACCTTTTACATTTTAATATGAATGGTTATGTTGGTGATATATTGTGCTGTTATAATAATGGATTGAAATAAGCTCAGCAACAAGATAATATGTGATTTTTTATCAGAATGTATGAAAACCCGGATTGGATGGAAAAATTGAAAGAAAACCAGATGAGAAAAACTAGGAATAACTCAGGTTGCTTTACCATCAGACCACCTGCTTTAATATCAACCTGTAAGGCCAATCGTACGCAGTAACTACTGAAGAAATAAATTTAACCAGGCTACCCGCGTACCACGGGTCGTCGAGGTCATTTAGGAAGTAATTGTTTAAAAATATAAGCACATCACACGTTATTGCCTCTTTAAAAGATTTTGTCAAGCAGATTTTATCATGCGATTTATCATCAGAATCTTTTTAAAGATTTTATCACAAAAATATGCATATTTTTTTAAATAAATATAATTATAATTCTGCCCAGAACTCGATGACACCAGAATTTAAATCTTCACAAGAAATACCATGAAATTGAATAAAATATGTCGCATGAATTCGTTGAAATAAAAAAAACATCGCTGTAAAATATTTTTTACCCTTACTTCCACAAATCTGATGGATTCTCCACAATGAGAAGGAAATTATCTGGATATATTATTCTCATGGACATATCAAACGTCTCAAGCGACATGTTAGTTGAATTAATGGCGTAAAAGATAGTATACATGTGGAGCATTTATAGTAATGAAACTTATTATGCCAAGGCGTTAATAACTACTAAGGTATAAACAGATACTCATGCGACTTTTTAACTGCAAAATAACCATAACCTATTGTGCTTATGTACACATGTTCCGTCCACATATTATGTTATACACATAATGTATGGACGGGATATATATTATCCTTTAGATGGCTGATATAAACCGAAATTAATTCCGTCGAAATCTCATACATATTTGGTTTAAGTGATATTGCGGTGACGGTAACTAATGGGTTCTTTTGATATAGCATAAACAAGAATTATATTCATGTTTGTAATTTAATGATTGTATTTAACTAAATATATTTATGGCTGGATACTTGATACTAAATATATTATGGCATATTTTCTTGTCTGGTATGCACCAGACAAGAAAATATGAAAGCCCAATAAAAAATTGTTTTGTATAGACATTAGAAATTAGGCATAGTAATAAGTCATAAGTAGCGGTTTATTTTTAGTTTCATATATAGGGATTGTCGTTAAAAAGACTTGTTACAAAAGAACTCAAAAATATTTTTTACAGAATTTTGAGTGGTACATCCTTAGATATACATACTAAAACGTACAAAAAACGTTTTATTTCTCATATTTCTGAAACTAATGAACAGAAAATCATGAAAGGACAGGATTAGTAAAACATGAATAGAATGTACGAAAACGATATATCGATTATCTTAGGTCTTATAGTTTTTAAGATGTGCACCATATTTTTATGATTAGGAAAGATATACTGGGTAATATATTTATGTGATGGAATATTTATACATGCTTAAGCATGCTCAGAATGTCTGTAGTGTGAATGCCAGCTTGACAGGTTATTTAAAGTTTAATCGAACCCACAGATTACGCATTTTATAGGGTTAAGTTATCTATTTTTTACTTTTTTGACCAATTTTTTTTCGCTTTTGTAAATTCTATATCTCATAAAAAATTAAGACAGGCAATTACGTGATATTTTTAGACGTGTATCTTTCGGGGTTGTTGGAAAACAGCATTCCACAATAAAAACGAAGCCTTCGCCCTTATTTGCATTAACCACCTAAATAATATTGAAAGAATAATTACACGTACGCCGATTTGGGCTCAGCCGATTCCTCTTCTTTTTAGGGTTTTTTTTGAAGAAATAGGTTTTTTAAAAAATATTAAGGTGAGTTCTGAAATCTACTTTAATTTTTATTATATTCATGCAGATTAATTCATTTCGTTTCCTGGAAAACTTCGAAATAAATATTAATTAATGACTTACTTTTATATTAAAAAAAACTTAGGTGTGAGTGTAATTGGAACTACGAATGTTGCGTACAGACTTAAGCAATATATATATATATATATATATATATATATATATATATATAAACGTTTAAATGTTTAAGGTTATTATATACTATTCAGAAATTTTGATATAATTGTTCAACATGTAAGAAGATTATCTAGTGTATTTCACTATATCTGGCTATCTAACTACTATCACAGGCGCAAAAATATCGAGAATTTTTTAAAAATTTTGAAAGTCAGGATCACTATTTCAACAATTTTAGGTTTAGCAGTTGGGGTGCGGTGGTCGCTGACCTAAAATATTTTCAGCGATATTTCTCGAATTCCTTTAAATAAGATTCTAAAACAATTATTTTGGAATCCTTATATTCTTTTTAGTAAATCCTTAAATTACATAACCGAATAAGAATGAAAACAGTCTCGTAACGAATTATAATTTTTAAATTGTTGTTAAAATTTTTTAACGTATTTGGAGAATACAATTGTGGGCTCAATAGGTTTTGGTGATTATCGACAAAAGCTTCAGCACTTTAGGAGGATTATTATAAGTCACAATTCCTGTATTTGATCACTTAAGGGCTACACTGGAGTTTGTTAAGTATGACAAAAACTTTTTCTTAGCGTTAAAATAATTCTTTTCTTTCTATAAGAATTAATCGATTGCTTGGAGCCCCGATATTAACTATAAAAAACAGGTCTTATCGATTTAATCTGGTGTCTCTTTGTCGGTTTGTTTGTAATATGTCGATATTTCGAGATCCAATCGATTTGGATGGGTTTCAATTTAATTTACTATTATCTATAGAAACATATATAACATTAAACACATTTGGACAATCTAACCATGTTTTATGGTTTAACGTACCTGACAATTCAGATAACCAAAATAAAAACAATGAAGATAGAAACAATTCTAATGATGTGATAATTTGAAAATAAAAAAAATTCTAAATATAAATCACCAGAAATGTCAATGGTAAGTAAAATGTTTTTGGAAGGAAATAAAATATTTATGAAACGGAACTCTCAAAACTGGAAATAGTTTCTGTTTTTATTGGATAGAGTATAGCTACATTCTCAAGCAATTTTCTGTACTGAGTTTTATAATGATACATTATGATATTGGTCTACTTCTACACAATATCGCAATAATTGCTATATTGTGTAGAAGTAGACCAGCATAAGTAGACTTAGCATAAGTACATCACGTTCTGAGATGTACTTATTTCATATCCGAATGGCAGTAACTTGGTCAAATATCCTTTAGCCTAACTCGGCGATGTCTGCAGACGTCATCTAACCGGGTCAAGTACCTAATGCCGAGGCTGATTTAATAAAGAATATACTGTCCTAACTTTGCATGTGAAGTCTTATGGTTTGGACGTGGGTAGACGTCCATACGAATATAAGATGCCAAAATTAAATTTTGTCATTTTCAGGGTCAATGACAATTGTTCTCAAATTTTTTCAGGCCACGATTGAGTAAATCTCAGTTGCAACAATTAATGTTTTTACTTTGAATGAAGAAGTCAAGAGGGATATGTTTTACTGATCCTAGTTGAATAAGTAACCCTAGTAATTTTATCAAGTCCGTCTGACGTCCCTTCTCCCGCCACGACTTTCACAACCAAAAAATAATATACACTTGAAAAGGGACCAATTTTTTTTTAATTCATCTTATCAAGTGAAATACATTGTCTGTCTGTACAATATTTTTTTATAACTTAAATTGAAGAGCTGTTAAATTAAGTGATTTCAAAACGATGTCTGTTTTAATATTTAAAAAAGACGGTGTGAAAGTGCTTAATGTTTCGTAAAAAATAGCTGGCTATGAAATGTTTCGCAAAAAATAACTGGCTATGAAATTTGTGAAAAAATACCTGGCTATGAGTTTTAAAGAAAACCGAATAAAGACGGGAAGATATATGTCGATATAGGAGTTGAAATCATTTAAATTGATTACGAAGTACTTTTGACTTAGCGTCTGTCGTCATCGTTTCGTTCGCTCCAATGTGCCGTCAAGGATCTCATTTTATCTTAGCTGCAGTTGGAATATGACGTGTAGTTCATGTTCATTGCATGTTTTTTTAAAATAGAATTAATCAGATCATTTTACAGGATGCGTTGTTAATTTTTAAGTCTGATGAGTTGTGGTTGCTTTCATTTGGTTTGTCGTCGTTGCTTTTATATGTTATATGCTAACAGCATTTAACGTTTTGTTTATTTTATTTAATTTTTTAAATTATCCTTTTTTCTTAAATATGTTGAAAAAAAAGTCTTTTATATTAGGAGCTGTATTTTATTATATAGGTTTTATAATTGTTGCCCGATTACCGACTGAATTTAATGACTCTGTCTTTATATTATAATTTTAATTAATTATAACGCACTAAGCAATTATATTAACTTCTTTCTCAAAAATTAAATTCTTAATCAGCTAGTCCATGTTTTGAAATTGTAAAGCCAAAATTTTGAATTGAGCAATACCGGAGAACAACATATTATATAATTACCAAGTTTATTCATTTATGTTATTATAAATAAATTGCTATTCGAGCTTACTCATGTACGTTAGCCATAAAATTGACAGCAAGGAAAATACCCAGTTCTCCGGTATTGCTTTGGCCAAAATTTGGCTTTACAATTAATAAACAACATATTAATTGTAAAGCCAAATTTTGGCCAAAGCAATACCGGAGAACTGGGTATTTTCCTTGCTGTCAATTTTATGGCTAACGTACATGAGTAAGCTCGAATAGCAATTTATTTATAATAACATAAATGAATAAACTTGGTAATTTATAATTTAAACGTTTAATTTGTAATCAAGTTCTAGTATCTACAATTTTACAGTTTACTTAAATTCATAGTTGAGGAAACTAGATTTCCGAAGCATACACTTCGGAAACAAGGTTTGAAATGAAAAATAAACCAAAATGTCCCACACAAAAGGAGGTATAAATATTTTTACGTATAAAAATGTTCCACTATATGTATACGGAGGGGCAGATTTTTCAACTACGTCTAAAATTGTAGAAACTACGAGACGGCGACAAACAGATAGATGGATGGAAAAACATCATTTTTAAGGATTTCTGATTTTATTACGAGATCTTAGAAACGCCAAAAATTAAAACGTAGGTTGTCACGTATATCTATTGAAATACATCGAACCGTGCTGTATGTATATATCAGATGAGGAAGCGAAGGATCATAATTATTATTTTCAATGATATTAAGAATTGTTCTTACATTGATATTAGATTCCGTATTTAATTTTGATATTATTAGCTTACATTACACAGTAAATTTCTTTGTCGTAAAAAACGATAAAATTAAATTACTTAAAGTTTTATAGCCTCTTTATGTATTAGTTAATAAAATATTCTCTCTGTAAATTAAGGTTTATGTCTTCGCCCACGTGAATATCGAATCGCTTAAAGTATAAGACAACTTATATCAATTTATAATATTGCCTTTCAAACTACGAGTTCATATCCACATTTATCCTTATCTATAAGTAAAGTGTTTGATCTCACAAACGTAATACACTTAAATGTCTATTCAGAAAATCACTTGTTCAAAACTTTTTTTATCCATTATTTTGTCTCTATGATAAGCGTAAAAGTTACATAAAATTTGGTAACATTGTGAAACTAGGCGAAACTGAATAGGTCGTTCGAAAGATTGATTATCTTTTAGCTAATTTGTTTAGAGTGTCGATATTGATTGATATAAAATTGAATTATTTTTACGGCCGGATACGACACATGTACTGAAAACAAAGCCAACAGTAATACAGCTTGATATAGACGTTGCATTATAAATCAAACTAAAAGGATTTTTTTTTACTAAAATATCGTCATTTAGAAGAAACTGAGTTTTTTTTATTCACTTACTTTCACTACAACCGGAGCATACGGCTGTGTCACTAATACATAGATCTGTAACAATTTTTACGTGATTGAAACTGTTTTATTATTTTTTAATTATTTTCAGAAAATTAAAAACAATAATACATAAGTAAGGAAATCTACAAAACTCTTTTGCAATTCAGTAGTCGAAAATTTTTCTAAGCAGAAATTTAATAGTGATTTTGTTGTTATCCAATAACATGTGGAACAATAGAAACATTAAGAGTTTAAAAATGTTTACCACTGCAGGCTTGGTTGGCAAAAAAATGTTAAATTATATTTAAAAAATTACGCACAATAATATTAAACCTTCCACAATATATTTCAATACAATTAAGTCAACTATTACCTAACATATTACATATAATCTTATGGTTCCCGATGGTTTGAACATATATATATATATATATATATATATATATATATATATATATATATATATATATATATATGTATATATATATATATATATATATATATATATATATATCAATAAACCTAATGAAAGTAACCACAATTCATCAGACTCCAAAATTAACACCGCATCCTGTAAAATGGTCTGATTAATTCTATTAAAAAAAACATGCAATATACATGAACTACACGTCATATTCCTTAAATTAAAAAGGGAGCCCTGACGCCCCATTGGAACGAACGAAACGACGACGGACACTAGGTCAAAAATATTTTGTGTTCAATTTAAATAATTTCAACTCCTATATCGATATATATCTTAGCGTCTTTATTCGATTTTTTTTAAAACTCATAGCCAGCTATTTTTTTACAAATTTCATAGCCAGCTATTTTTTGCGAAACATTAAGCACTTTCACACCATCTATTTTAAATATTAAAACAGACTTCGATTTGAAATCACATAATTCAACAGCTCTTCAATTTAAGTTATAAAAAATTATTGTACAAACAGACAATGTATTCCACTTGATAAGATGAATGAAAAAAAATTGGCCCTACTTTTTAAGTGTATATTATTTTTTGGCTGTCGTGGCGGGTAAAGGAACGTCAGACGGACTCGATAAAATTACTAGGGTTACTTATTCAACTAGGATCAGTGAAACATATCCCTTTTGACTTCTTCATTCAAAGTAATAACTATAACTGTCGCAACTGAGATTTACACAATCGTGGCTTCAAAATATACTAGAACAATTGTCGTTGAACCTGAAAATGAAAACATTTAATTTTGGTGTCATATATTCTATGGACGTCTACCCACATGCAAACCACAAGACTTCACATGCAGAGTTAGGATAGTATATTCTTTATTAAATCAGCCTCGGCATTAGGTACTTGACTCGGTTAGGTAACGTCTGTAGACATCGCCGAGTTAGGCTGAAGGATATATGACCAAGTTACTGCCATTCGGATGTGAAATAAGCACATCTCAGAACGTAATATGCTTATGCTTGCAGTTATTGCGATACTATGTAGAAATAAGCCAATGTCATAACGTATCATTATAAAACTCAGTACAGAAAAATGCTTGAGCATATAACAATACTACATCCAATAAAAACAGAAACTGTTTCCTGTTTTGAGAGTTCCGTTTCATGATTGTTTTATTTTTTTTTCAAAAACACTTTACTTACCATTGACATTTCTGTATATCTATATATATATATATATATATATATATATATATATATATATATACACACACACACACATATATATATATATATATATTTTTTTTTTTTTTTGCAAAATTTGGAACAAAATTTAAAACATTTCAAAGTTTTCATCCTCCCGTTACAGTCGATTTTCTTATGAATCGTTTTAATGTATAAACTTGAACTTCGCTGTAGTAATATAAGCTACTACTAGCTACTGAGAAACATGCGGGAAATAGACGCATATTTTGCGGATAATGCCCGCTTATATGGAAGTTAAAAAAATCTGATTACTTAACTTATTCGCTCCAAAATTACAATATAAATATTTTTGAAGGAACATATTAAGTATTCGGCTTTTTTGCTTTCACTTATCGCATATCTTTTGAAAGGGCTAATTATAAAGAACTCAGAAATATTTTTTTTAAAGTAATTTATGTAGCATAACTTCAGAGATATAAGATATGCAAGAATTACATCCCCCCCTTCCTTCTTATTTCCTTAGTATTGAATTTTTTATTGTTGTACGTTTATTTAAATTTGTACGCAATTCAAAATATTTCAATATTTTGTTTTAATAACCTTGTTATAACTTTGAAACCAATAAATTTATTGGTTATATCAAAAATTTGCAAGTAAAATTTATAAATAAAAAAATGTTCTTTATATTGCATTTCTGTAATTTGTAATTTTGCAATAATGGTAGTTAAAATACTGCAGCGTATTCAGTATAATTATAAAACAACTATATGTTAAAATAATATAATAAATAACACTCATATAAAAAATTATAAAGTTCAAATAGCGAAAGAAAAACAAATATGAATGAGAAAAACAAAAGAAACGACAATATGTTTGTGAAAGCAAAGACGACAGTGAACTATAACTCTCATTACCTTATTGTCCTTCATTATATTATTATCTTTTATATTTCATATAGATAACGGAAAAATGTTTCCATAGCCATTTGGCATATGCGCGTGGGTATACAGGTTGTTCAAAAAAGAAAACTGTTCTATAGAAAGCTCTTCATCAGAACCATCATTCGTTGTAACTATATGTTCTTTTTGTACTGATGGCAGGTTTATGGGCTGATTAAGATATGTTATACACCCCAAGTATCGTGTGGGTATACATATTACTGTTTATAGGTGAGTTCAGTAACCTACGGTTAGGAAATTATGTTTGCAGGTATGATAATTGGGTTTGACGGATTAAGCAAGTAAACATAATACTTAAGTTTTTCGATATGTCCAGATTATATTATTTTTCCAATGGTATGTCTTAGTTTAGTAATTCTTATTTTAGTCCTTTATTATTCTATGAAGTAGAGTTGGTATCGAGCTGATAGTTTTATATATAGATTATGTTGTAAACTTTAGTTAATGTTATGTAATCACTAGAATTTCATACATTAGTTGCAGGTAGACTTCTACTGGTATACTAGTTCTTTATGAGCAATGGAGCTGATAACAATTCGAATGATAGTTTAAGAGAGCGTATCCTTACTTTAACCCTTTCATCCGAAATAACAAGCTAGACTTGTAGTAGGCGACTGAGGACAAAATGTGCAATTACGAGTCAAATTTAGTTTCGAAGTTGTTACGAATGTTTCAAAGAGCAGCGTAGTAGAAATCTTAAGTGGCATTTTGCCTTTCCTTTTATAGAATGAAAAAAATTGTTTTTATCACTTCATTTTATTCCGTTTTTTTCTTGTAATTTTTTTCAGTTGTTTCAGTTACTATATCATATTTGATATTAAATTATTTAATTTGTATAAATTTAAATGGGGGTATCACCTACAAAATTGTCGACAAAAATTTTTACTAAAAGTTTAACAATATTTAAAAAAAAACGTTTGATTTCGCACCTATTATATAGTATTCGCCTTTAATTTGTGTAGTAATTAAGAAAACTAGAGCTACAAAATAATTATATATTTACACATTTTATGAAAAACAATGACATTTATCAATTATATATATTTGGCGTTAATTTTGTATTCACAATTAAATGAAACTACGTGATGTAGTATTATTTCTACTTTCTTTAAGTTCTTTACCACGACCTAGGTTTCGTTGTATTACAACATCTTCAGATGGGCTATTAGTAAAGATATAGCCCACCTGAAGATGTTGTAATACAACGAAACCTAGGTCGTGGTAAAGAACTTAAAGAAAGTAGAATTAATACTACATCACGTGGTTTCATTTAATTGTGAATTGTTATGATATTAAAATTAGAAGAGCTAGATGATATATTGTACCATATATTTCGCTATTAGAAATTAGTCACATTTTGTAATATCATAGTCAAAATAAAAAAAAAATCAATATGAATAAAAAATTAATGACTTTGGAAATAATAATTAAGATCAAATTCAATTTCCGTTGTTTATGTGCATATATGCGCACATTGTTTTCTGGAAACGTCCACAATCTTAAGTGGCATGTACTTTTCTTTACGCTACTGACATGAACGATATCCTATTACCCTTTACTACATCAAAGGTAACGGAAGTGACCATAGGAGTAGAATCAATGTGGAAAATTTAATTTTTCTTTATTTTGAGTTGTAATGGTGAATTTATGCTGTTGTTTGTTCTTTGTAATATCCGCATTAAAGTTCGATGTATGTTACTCATTCGATGAAGTAAAAATACTAATAACTTTCTTCCAATATAATAATATTCAGAGATAATATATAAAGTAGAATTTTGTAATATTACAAAGTTTATATAAAGTTACTTCAAGGCTACGATTTATTAAAGCCAATATACTTTGCTTGTTCTCTTAATATGACTCCCATATATCCCACATCTTAAAGTCCAATGAATAAGCAACGAAGTAAGTCAAATATACTCTTCTGTAAAGTCGAATACGGTATAAACTTTTAAGGTGCAAATGACCCGCATAATGCTATAAAGCCGAAGCCGGGCACTTCAGAAAATGTTCAAAGTAAACTCCGTCCATCTCAGGAGGAAACTCTAAACATTGTCGAATAAATCTATACATTACGGACAAAGTTCATCGAGGGATGACTTCTCATCATCACTCACAACATTAGGTGGAACTTCGTAAATAAGTTGATAGGAACTAATTTCGGAGGGAGAGTAGGTAATTTGTGATGAGCTAACTTTGAATAGAGAATATTAAACGCTTTATGGAATAAAAGGAACAATTTGCGCGTGATATCTCCTCACTGGAGTGCATCATGTGAGTGTTAGAAATCAACGATTTATGGTAGTTGACAAGAAATAACATAACATTGAAGTATTTTTACAAGATTTTAGCTCTTCTCTCTATCTTTACATTCATATTTTTTATTTAAACATAGAAGCAAATTACGAGAGACTTGTCGTTTGACGTTGCATTACACTGATAATGCACCTGATGTCATCAGGGTATATTTGGTGAATCAAATGTATATATATATAAGAAATTGTTACGAAGCCAATTTTGTACATTAAAATCTTTTGAAAAAAAAAATTATCGCAATCGATGAAACCAAAATTATATACTTCGCTAACCGATGAAATCAAATCTGTGTATTTGTAATTTTCACAAAGGCACTAATATCTCGTATTTTCTATAAGAAAATAAAAATATTTAGTTTTTGTAATAATGAATTGATAGGTTTTAATAATAATAAACGTGGTATCGAAAAAGTTTTTGCAGGAACAACCACGTAAAACAGAACATATTCAGCTCGGTACATTTTAAATTAAATATGCATTTCTCTATTTTCTCAATTTAATCGTAAGCGGACAATTGGTACATACAGAATTTCAATAATATAGTTTTCGTAGTATCGAAATGATTTATTTATCTGTGGTTATATCGTATTCAAATTAACACTTGTTTATCTTCATTCATGTTTTTGGCAGTGTAACATCGCCCAAATTTAGTTTCTGTGTATTTTAGTTGCACGAAATGCTAAGTGTATTAGTTTGTTACATCATATTACATGTGTTTAGGTAGAGAGTGGGTTTGCAAGGTGCTATTACTAGTTAGCTCCATCATCTAATTGAAAACAACATATGGATACTAGAACATATCAGAAAAGCGAGATAAGTCTAGCCAAATATTAATGTAATTACATTTTTAATGCTTTCATCACCTTGCCTTATTAAGTTTTTCACGTATTTGAATGGAAACAAATTGGAAAAGTGGGTGTTAAGAAACGCATAAAGTAAGGTTTTGTACTTATCTATATTTCATGATGTTGTTGAAGGTAGTTAAATGAAATAATTTCGTATGTATCACAAGTATCAAAGGAGACCTGAAAAGTACATATAGTATTTGGCTCAGGTGTTACAGGAATATAAATTGCTCTATTATATAGAGAAAATAAACAATTCCCTAAAAATGTCTACTTAAATCGTCAGTCAGTAAAAAGAGAAATCTAGTTTTTTTTTTAAAAAAAATGAGTTTATTTTTCATAAAAGTTTGAAGATGCTATTTATATGGAGCTTTTTAAGCCATAAATATATAAAAGTGCAGATTGCGTCTCATTTTATCCTCTATACTTAGATGTAACGTGCTGATCCATGAAGGTTCTACAGGGTTGCCAATAAAAGGCGTAAAACTTGAAAAGAGAAGAGGACAGATTCATTTCCATAAACGAATAGAAAGAATGCGACTATCAGTTCGTAGTTTATGATTTTAGGTAAGGGCTGTAATTATAAAAAGGGATTGTTATTGATTGTTTCACGTTATCATTCCCAAAAAGTTGTTATATACACTATCAGGATTTTAATACCATTTATATTTCTTATTAATAATAATTTACATATTAAAAATGTTACATTTATGATAAAACAATTTATGGAGATTTGTTTTTTTCGTCATATACCAGGAAAATCCAAGTCAATATTTTAAGTGTCAAAAAACTTCCAAATTTAGAAATTATTTTTATTGTTTATTTAAATCTGATATTTTGAATGAAAATAATACGTAAAAGGTTTCATGACTTTTTACAGAAGTATTAAGTAGAAGAATTACACCAGTACGTACATACATACAAAATAAAACAATTTCTTCATATCATATACGTAAACTAAAATGAGAATTAATGGCTTGAAGTATAAATAAAAAGGAATGATGACATTCTTTGTTAAACTTTATGAAAAATTTAGCCACTTTTCTTTCTATAAACTACGCGGGCACTTATTTGCATATTTTATACTGTTATGAGTGAGCGCATAAATCTTAACCTTAACACGTTACCTTCACATGTAACCGTAATATTTGAAAGTTTTAGTATACCGTATTAAGTATTATTGCTTGTAGCAGTGGGAGAACATTTAAAAATATCGTCATTTGTCCATTCACTCTACCGTATATAAATTTTTGTTTCATATAGCTTTTCATTTAGTTTCGAACCTTTGATTTTGAAATCTTTTTTCTGACAGAGATACGGAGCAAAAATCTCCTAAAGTGAAAATCGGTTTTCTTTGGAAAAGCGACTGATATTTAAAAGAAACAAAAACGCCGGCTATTTTTAAATTATATATTACTTATTTTTGGATAATTTTTGCTTCATTTTTAAGGGCAACAATTGGGTATTTGACTAAATTTTTTTTATTTCATTAATCATAATTTCAAGGTACAAGCTAATGAAAAAAGCGAAAATTTTTTTTAATAATCTTAAAAATTGACCGAGTTATAAAAGTTTAAATTTAACCTTTAGAGAAGGACGGCAATACTGTGTTGTGAGGTTATTTTTGATATTACACATTGTATTCTACGAGAGGAAAAGAGACAGGGATATGTCCAACTCTATACGTATCTTCAAATTTAGAAGCCTACAATTGGCTTATTTTTCAATAAATTTTTGAATTTTTTTCAAGACTGGTTTTTAATTAACTTATATTTCACATTATTGTACGAAAAATATCAAAATTTAGAATGAGTCAACTACGGTATTTTATAATTTACTTTTTGATAAAAAATATTCGAATTATTCAGAACACCGTGGTTACTTGCGCATGTATTACGTGCGTTGAAGCAATCAATTCTTTGGAAACATGTTAATTGTTGATATTATTTTTCAATCACTAACCATAATATACAAACTCAGAATAATAAAAAGTCACAATATTGTTATGGATATATTCGGTAAGATTCAGCTGAAAGAGTATAATAAGAATGCTTTTTTATTTGTTAGACATATTGTCAAATTAAGAGCGAAGTAAAATTAATAACTGTAAAACACGATTCTGGAGTTTCTGGGACTCGGGTACGATTCCCGGTCGCTCATCGAGCGGGGCTCTGATTGACTGTAAGAGATTGCTCTCATAGCAATGAGTCCGCCATATATATCAGTTAGATACGTTAAAGTACATAAATGAATGAATAAATAAATAATAATAAATAAATATAAGATTGAAATCAGTTCTCCAGCAAGTTGATAATGTGTTTTTTGATCTAAATTTCTGCGATGTGGCAGAGTGTATAGAAAACCAGATTTAACGAAAACCTGTATGGAAAAAAATTAAGTATAATCGAGGTTGCTTTACGTTTTGATATCTGCTATCGAGAGCAATTGTTCGCAGCAATGACTAAACAAATCAATACAACCAAACTTTTTACCAAGTTACCAGCGGTCTTCAAGGCTATTTATGAAGTAATTAGGTAAGAATATAGCCAATGGTCATTAATTTATCATCTGACACAGAACTTCCTGACGCCATAACCATATATCCCGAGAATTTATTGGAACGTATAAACGACATTGCTACAATAAACCTTTTAGAACCTTACTTCTACAAATCTAATAGATTTTCCAGTATAAAATGAAAACTACCTGAAAATATTATTAACCGAGACTAACCAAGGCATAAAGCGATATTGTTACTTCGCTAATATATATATATATATATATACATACACAAATGAACATACACATATATATTATGTTATACATGTATATGAGTATTTAGAATGCTGAAAGTATGTTTTCAGCACGTAAATAACAAATGTTATCAATGTTATAAAGATTTTCAATATGGCGTTTATATCTTTAAAGGTAACTTACATTTTTGCAAGTAATGCAATCATTTGAGATATTTAATATTATATTGATGACGACTAATGGAGTTTTGTATAAATAAATGGCAATTATAATCATATTTGTAATTTTTAAATTTATTTATTATATATTTAATATCTCAAATTGAAAAAAACCGAACTCTATAAAATCACTCATGTGTCTGTATGCTTGTCGCATTTTACAGAAACAGTACGATATCGAAATTTGAAATTTAGCACAGCAGTAAATCGCATAGTGAAGTGAAGAGATTTTAGAAAGAACACTTAAATATTTGCTAAATTTAATTCTCAAGAGAGTTTCCATACTTTCATTGGATATATTATTGACATATTCTTAAGCGCTTCTGTTTACCGAGTCTTATAAGGAGAAATTATGTTGCTCTTGGCGACCTATTTCTTAATAATATCGCAATAACTGCAAGCATAAGCATATCACATTCGTTCTTATTTCACATCCGAATGGCAGTAACTTGTCCATATATCTTTCAGCTTAACTCGGCGATGTCGACAGATGACATTGCCTAACTGAGGTAAAGTACCTAATGCCAAGGTTGATTTAATAAAGAGTACATTGTTCTAACTTTGCACGCGTTATCTTCTGATTTGAGAGTGTGTAGACGTCCATACGAATGTAACGATTATTGTTTTCACGTTGCATGAAGAAGTCAAGAGGCAAATTTTTAGTTCCTAGTTGAATAAGGAATTTCAATAACTTTGTCAAGTCTATCTGTTGTCCGTTCATTTACTGGTTTGCCAGAGCCTCACATTTTCAGTTTTTGATTTTTTGATTGCTAGAATAAGTAGTAATCCAAATTAAGTTGGTCTAATTTTTTGCATACCTCATCAAGTAGTTCTAGTGTAATAATTGTATGTATAATATTTTTTTTGAACTTATAATGAGAACGATGTTGAATTATATGATTTTAAAACAAAATTTATTTGAACAGTTGGAACAAAATGGTGTTAAAATGGTCAATAATCCTAAAACCATATTTTATAGTTAGGTAATTTTATAAAAAAAAATAGCTGAATATAAAACAGGTATTAATAAAAATAGGATAGATCAAAGTTCAGAGGAGTTGAAAAAACTCGAATTCAAGTCGCTGTAAACATGGACAACTTAGCGTCCGTCGCCGCTGATGTATATATATATATATATATATATAGAGAGAGAGAGAGAGAGAGGGGAAAAAGAGAGAATAAGGAATAAAGAATAATGTAGTTTGCGTAAAGGCAATTTTATAAATTGATATAGTTCTTTAAGCGATTTGGTATTTATGTGGGCGGAGGCGTAAACCTAGAGTTATAGTAAGAAGCTTTTCTAAACTAATACTTTAAGTGGTAATAAATATTTACGTAATTTAATTTTATCGCATTCAACCATGAAGAAATTTATTGTATAAAGTACGCCTATTCGATGATCTTTCTGATCTCGTGATTAAATACGGAATTTAATATCATTAATCATTTAATAAGATTTTAAGTGTCATTAAAAATAAACATTGTAAATCTTTGTTTCCTCCCTTACACGTAGCACGGTTCGGTATATTTCGGTAGATATAAGGAGAAACCTACGATTAAGTGTCATTAAAAAAAAACAGTGAGCCGTCACGGGACGCCTGGCAGATGTGAAACATCGTGTTCGTGCAAGTAATATGCATAAAAGACAAGATTATTATAGGAACTAAATATAGCATAATGAAAAAATAAAGTATTACGAATTTCTTACAGAAAATGGTGACTTTATTTAATAAACATTTATTTATAATTAATACAAAAATAATAAAGCACAGGTTATGTGTATTTTATGCATTTTTTAAGATCCCGTGTGTTCTAAATTTATATTCATCCGTACGTCTGTCAGTCTGTCGCAGTTTCTTCAATTTTATATTTAAGTGAAAAATGTATTTCTTCGTATAGGTAAAGAGGGGGAGGCAACAATTTTTTCCCCGCAAAAATATTTTTACAAATCCTCCTGTACGGGACATCATTGGGTTGTTTCTTACTTTTGAGCCCTTTTTGTTAAGTATATCGGTCTAATTGTTCACGTATGGGTTTGAAAAATGTGTAAAATTCTAAATACTAGAATATAATTAGAACTACTAGAAAATAATAAATACTATAATAGGTAAAATCATATATATGTGTGTGTATATACATATATATATATATATATATATATATATATATATATATATATATATATATATATATTAATGCATAATGTTCATTCGAATGAGTCCTATTCACATCTAATGGTTTTTATTTTTTTATTTGTGTACGGTAATTTCAATTTGCAAAGAAATTAGAATGTTTTAATATCTGGTTTCAATAGCCTTTTCATAACTTTAAAATCTATGAATTTATTGGTTATATAAAAAGTATGTGAGAAAAAATATACAAATAAAAAAAGGTTCCCAACGTCGTATCTGTAATGAGTGATTTTGTCATAATTGTAACTGAAGTACCGTAGTATATCCAAAACATTTATGAAAAACCTATATGTTAAAATATTACAATAAATGAAGCTCATTTCAGAAGTTCTTACAACAAAAGAAAAACTAATACGAACAAGAAAAACAGAAGAGAAACAACATTTTTACACAAGCGAAGTGTACAGTGAACGATTACAAGTATGTAGTTCCAACGCTGGCAAAAGTAACGACATAGGTAGGAAAATATATAATTATAGTTTCGGTAAAGAATTCTTAATTGCAAAACAATTGTTTGTTAATATTCATCCTAATTACCTTATTGTCTTTCATTATATTATTATCTTTTATATTATACATACTTAACGGAAAAATGGTTTTATAACCATTTGGCATATGAGCGTGGGTATACAGATTGTTCAATAACGAGAACTGTGCTTTAGAAAGCTCTTCATTCGAAACATCATTCGTTGTAACTATATGCCCTATTCCTACTAACGGCAGGTTTATGGGCTGATTAAAGTATATTAAATATCCCAAGTATCATGTAGATATACACCGTTGATACGTGAGCTCATTAACTTACGGTCAAGGTATTATATTTTCAGTATACAATAATGGATTACAATAATGGATCCTAATGGAGTGAGTAAATAAATATAAGACTTAAGTTTATTGATGTGTTTAGATTATATACATATACAACATATAAGCTAAAATCTGTGTATAAATACATATTTCAATTATAAAATGATCCCACCATAGTGGCGTGTTCATCGTAATAAGATTTTCTTCGTGATAACTAAATAATGTTCTTTTCATCTAAACTGGAAAATCAGTTAGGTCTTCGTGAGCGATAAACTGAAAGCGTCTTTATGCATTTTAGGTTCGGTCACTTTCCGATTTCTCCTGAAATTATTTTATTGCCTCGTTCGCATTTTATTTCGTACTAAGATTATTTTTGCAAAAAATGTCCAATGGTATGTCTTAGTTTTTAACTTTGATATTGTCGATTTAGTTTTAAACTTTATTAACTTTAGTTAATGTTCTGGAATCACTAGAATCTTATACATTCGTGAGCTTGTGTACAATTGCTTTATAAGCAATGGATCTGATATCGATTCGAATGATAGTTTGAGAGAGCGTATCGTTACTTTAACCCTTTCATCCGAAATAACGAGGTAGACTTGTAGTAGACGACTGAGGACAAAATGTGCAATTACGACTCAAATTTAGTTTCAAATTTGCTACGAATATCTCAAACAGCAGTGTAGTAGAAATCTTAAGTTGAATTTTGCGCGTATTTTCATCAAATGGAAAATGTCTTTATTTTTTCATTTCATTTTTTTTCCGTTTCTATCCTGAAATTTATTTCAGCTATGTACTATATCACGTTTGATATTCAATTGTCCAATTTGTATAAATTTAGAAGAGGATTGCCCATACAAATATCGGCTAAAATATTATTTCAAAGAACGTATAATTTCTTACCTACTATAAAGAGAAGTATCCGCCTTTAATTTGTGTAGTAACTAAAGTTAATGATAGCGAGAAATAATTACGTAATTATGCATTTAATAAAAAACAATGATATCTTTCAATTGTTAAGACAGGAAAATGAGAAAAGCTAGACGGTATATAGTGCTTACAATGAGATAAGTGACATTTTGTACTATCATCGTCAAAATAAAAAAAAAATATAGTAGGTATTGAAGGCCTTAGGTTAAATAGCTATCGTGGCCCTTAAAATATAACTTTTCTGTACACAAAATTAATGACTTTGGAAAATAGCATCTCTTATTAAGATTAAATTAAATTTCCGTTAAATGTGCGTATATGCATAGGCTGTTTTCAGGACTGTTCACAATCTTAAGTGTCATCTACTTTTCTTTGTGCTAGTAACATAAGCGGGTCTTCCTTTATTGTGTCAAAGGTAATACAAACAACTGTGGCACTAAAATCAATGAAGGAAATTAAAAGTAAATTCTTTTATTTTTAGTTAGCCACTTATGATAATGACATCATACTGCTGTTCGACTTCTGTATTATTATTATTCGTATTTGAATTCGATATACATTACATAATGCGCCGAAGTTAAACTACCGATTAGTTCGTTCTAGTATAATGATGAAATATAGTATTTAAAGTGGAATTCGGTTGCACTGCAAAATTAATATAAGGTTACTCTATGGCTATTAGCTATCAAAGCGAATATAATCTCAACTTCGCTTGTTCGCTTGATAGAAAATCCCATATTTAATGGTTCGCACTAAGCACTAAAGTAAGTCAAACATAGTCTTCCGTAACGTTAAATACGATATAAGCTTTTCAGGTGCAAATTAACCGCATATTGTTACGAAACCGAAGTTGTCACTTCATAAAACGTTTAAAGCATAAGCTCCGCTCATCTCTGGTGGAAACTAAACTTTGTCGAATAAATCTATACATTACGAATAAAGTTCACCGGAAGATGGCTTCCCATCATCACTCGTACTGTTGGGTTGAATTTTGTAAACAAGTTGATGAGAAGTAATTCAGGGGGAAGTACAATATACATATAGGTAATTTGTGATGACTTAACTTTGAATAGAGAACATTAGTTCCGATGGGAAACGCTTTGTCGAATAAAAGTAACAGTTTGCGGGTAATATATCCTCATTGGAGTACATTACGTCAATGTGTGAACTTGATAAATAACGTATATTTTTGTTAAAGTATCGTTTACAAGAAATAATACAATATTGAAGTATTTTTAGAAGGCTTGTAGCTTTTTATATCAAATACACTTTTTTTTACTAACTGTTGTCTCATTAACTATAAATAAAAGTAAAAGAAAATTATGAGGGACTTATCATGTTACGTACCGTTAAATTCTTCAAAAACTTGATGGTGCTTGGATCAGGATGTATTTGGTGAATCATATGTATATATAAAAAAAATTTGCGAAGCTGATTTTATGGTAGAAAACATTTAAAATCATTCTGAAAAATATAATTTTACTATAATTGATAAAACAAAGAGTGCACACCTCACTAACCGATAAAATAATATCTGCATATTAATGATTTCCATAAAAGCTTCAATATCTTGCATTTTATATAGGAAAAGGAAAAATCGTTGATGTGAAAACATTAATGAAAAATAATTTTGAAAATCATTCAATTGGCTTTCATAATACAACATTGTATCGATGATAATGTTTGATTGATCGTAAATTTTTCTTCAATAATGTTCAATGAAACTAAAAGACTGGTTGACACTGAAGAGAAAGAATCATGAAGGTCGAAGTCCATTGCAAAACGAAATGTCATAGTAGGGAATAATAACTATCTTTTACGATAGATTTCTCATAAAATATATCGATGAAAGGGAGTTTTATGATGGCACTTTGACTCAGAAAAGCCAAGCATTAATAGAATACTTGTAAAACATATATAGATTCATACGGGCGTGTATATGATTATATATATATATATATATATATATATATATATATACATATATATATATATATATATATATATATATATATATATATATATATACATATATATATATATATATATATATATATATATATATATATATATATATATATATATATACATTATTGCTCGTCAATATCCCACCAGTGAAAATAATTTTCCGAAATTCAAAATAGTTAAGAAGTTATTCATGTTCAAAATGAAATTTCGTTGCGAAATGATCATAGTCTTTTCAACATTTCTTAATTTCATATTATAAAATATCTTTTATTAATTAAATATTATCAAAAACAAATAAATATTTAAAACGAAATTTTTGGCGCCCTATTTCAGGGTTTAGAAAATCGTACTAAACAAGTTTTTATTGAAATACATTTCATGTCATATTGTTGTTTGACGCAATTATATATAATAAGTACATTGTATCTTTCTCTATATATTTTGTTTCATTCTTCTATTATGTATTTCTCTAGGTTTTAATCCTCTACCGGATAATATGCATTTTACAAATTTTTAAGGTAGTTATAAATTTTTCGTTATGCAGAAATGAAAAAAAAACGGTTTTCAGTTTTCTCTTCAGGATATCCAAGAAAATTACTTTTCCGTGGTTAAGTCGTATTTTACTTTATACATGGTTATCATATATAAGAATCATTTGTGTTATATTAAAGCTACAATAATTTTTTTATTTTTTTGTACTTGTTCCGCTAATGATATTCTTTAAACAAAGTGGGAAAAGACAGTTAAAATAAAAAGAAAACTTGATTTAGAACCAGTTCATTAACACCAGTTAGTAACAATGTGGAGAATGAAAAATAAATTCCGATAATCGAAATATTAAATTGAAATAACCCTCAGTACATCGTTTCAAAAAATGACTTTTGTTTAATTGAATGTTGATTTTGTTTACATTGTTTTAAATAAAATATTATTTTTAAATAGGAAAATATCAGATTATTGATAAATTTAAAATCAACTCAACGGTACAATTCCAGGTGCTAAATATTAATTAAACTCATGTAACGAACGTTATATGATATATAAATCTTATGTTATTGTTAACAAAAGTTGAGAATAACTTATCAAAAAATGTAGTTTAGGCAGCTAAATTAAAAGCGATATCCAATATGCTTTAGAGCTAGGAAGAGCTCTGATATTTATACACTTGAGCTTTCAAATATAATCTATTTTAAATGAAAAATTTTGCATAAAGAAAACACTGCTCTACCACTTTTTATTAGAATGGTTTAGAAAAGTAATGGCTAACCGGGAGATTAGTAAAAAAAGTAGAAAGTAAATTCTAACTCTGAAATTATTAAAAACCGTAGAGTGAGAATCACACTATGTTTTAATAGTGACGTCATCACGCAACACGTTAGTGGATTCAAAATTCTTCTGAATACGTAATTTAATAGACCTGTAATGAAAAAAATTCGAAGAAAATAATACAACACCTGTAAAATATCACTCACACATTCATCGGATCTCCTTAAAAAGAGCATCGTCTTTCAGAGTCTCAATTTATGTTTAACGAACCCTCATAAAACCTTTATGATGATATTAGTAGAGTAAATTTATTATGTGGGGTTTTTATACACATATTAATGTTTTGTCCTAACAGGCATGATTTTTACTCTTGAGGCTCGCAAATGGTTATTACTCTGTTATAAAAGGAATACTAAAAGGAAATGCTTTATATATTATTAAAGTCTGTCTAGAACTTATCCTCATCAGTAATATTATTCCAGTAAAATTTTTAAACCTCACTTTTTTAATTCGACTTTTAATTTTTTCAGGTAACTGCAAAGTAACTAAAAGTATGCTATTTTAAACGTATATATATAAAGTTACGATCCCCTTAGAGATAAAATTTATGAACATATTCTTCTTAATAAGTTGGAAAAACAAAGATTTATGTTGATCAAATTAAATGCAGCTTCCAATTTATACAGTTCTCGACTTACGTGAATAAAATTTTGCAAGTAGGTGCGTCACACAAAGATCTTAATTAGAACGAAGGAAAATCTTAAAATAAATGTTTTTAATGCAAGAAAAGTGACATATAACGTGTCATAGCAATTTCACAACCATAGATTTGAAAAGTAAAAAAATGTTTAAATATTAACAGTAAAATTTTCAAATAACAATATTTCGGTTCAGTTGAATCGTGTATCAAGTTTATATGCACTGAATTATACTTTTAATAAAGCTGGTTTATCTGATAAAGTTATCAGAACAATAAACTGAAGTTATTTAAAAAAACGTGGTTATAAAGTATTTATTACACTTTGTTTACGTTGTAGAGATATTGAAAAATACCAGTAATACCAGTTCCTTTAAAGTATGATCTCGCTGTATTTATAGGGTATCTCGGTGAATGAATGTATGGTAATATAATGTACCATATATTTATGTAAATTTGAGACATTTAATTTTTTTTAAAACAAATTTGCCTTTAAACCCGAAATGTAAGATTCTTTGAAATTAGAGAAAATAAAGGTAAAAATAGTTATGTGTCGATACCGACTACTGAAACCGTATAGTTGTATAGCCTTCCATTCTAAAAAGGTGGAATCAAATGATTTATAATTTCACATCGATTATAATGGATCATACTTTAGTGGTGAAAACATGTGAATGTATAATTTTAATAATATAATCAACATAATTTTTGAAAAATTTCCACAACAGCTATACAATATAGTTGAGATATTTAATATTTTTGTCGTTAGGAATTTTAATTATTAAATATCTTCGCAAGTTTTTTCCGGTGTAAGCTAATCTTTAAATATATTAAACAGTTACAAAAACGGTGTAATTTCTTTATAGGCAAGAAAAAATGAATAATTGCAATCGTATATTTTGTATAGATACGAAATGATTTGAAATATACTCGAAAATATGACCAATAATGCTCCGTATTTTGATGATTAATAATATTTTAGCCCTAAAATTGTTTTTATTTTTGGCCACTGGAGTGGTGTTACTCTTTAACGAACAGATTTAAGAGTCCATCATGTGTAGACTTTTGTAGGCTGTAGTGGTTAGATATCTTAGAGGTTTTACACGTACATACACAACATACATACACAAACCTATAGGTATATATATATATATATATATATATACATATATATAGAGAAAGTAAATTAGGACGTGAACAGTAAATTTCTTGCCTACGGAATGTTGTTTATTGAATAAGCTAGGGCGTATGTGGGCGTGCCATTTATGGAAATGTCATTAGATCATTATTGTTTCCGAGTGCGTCATGCTATATAAGTTGCCAGGAGTTTAGCAGTGGAACATTTGTGCCCGAAATTATCCATATGGATAATTAAACGATTTATTTCCGCTGCGTAGCCGGCACATATTGAAATTTAACTCTGAATATGTTTTGTTTCGTTTCTTTTTCCTTCTTTTTTGTTAGGAAAAATGAGTATTTCGACATGGCAGCGTACACATAAAAATGAAATATATTAACTACAAGGTCGAACATACATGGCGAAATATCTAAAGGAAGATGTGTGTGGAATCACTAATTTTGCAAAAAATCGCAAAGTAACTTTATGTATAATCACGGTCTGAAATCATAAAATATCGATAATACATTTTTAGAAAAATCTTTTTATAGTAGGTATGTGTGGGCAATTAAAAATTTACGTATCTCTTGTTATTGTGATAATTTTAATTGGGGTAGTCTTTAGGATTCCGTAGTCAAACAAATATCTTATGTCCACCCTTCTCTCACTGATTCCGAAGTTTTAGATTTTTATGCATGAAATTTAGCAGATAGATGCCTCAAATTTATCTCATTTTGTAACTAGAATCTTATTAAAAAAAGTTTCTCTCCATACAAGCCAAGCGGAGGCGCATATATGATTTTCGAGCATTCCGTACAATAGTAGGTCATTGAATAGATATTTAAAAATGAATTTGAGGTGGAAAGTCAAAGTGACGTATAATATAGTACTCTCTCTAACTTTTCGAATGTACACCTGAAAATTCTGAAAAAATTGCAAGAACTTGCATTTGATTCATATTATTTCAGTTTAATTACGTGAACAATTTTAAGTGGTTTAAATAATTACAGGATCCTATTTTTGCTTATAATTTTCCGACAGGTGTTAAACTGGTCTTTTTTGTACATATTTATCCTTGTAAGATTATTAATAATTTAACATATAAACCTTGAAAACCAATTCACATCTTTTAGATTTAATTAAATATAAATATGCGTACATACCTATAATTTGCTTAACACCCGTAATTCATCCGTAGGAAGTCTTACGGATGAAATAATGAAAAAGCTGAAACACCTCGAATTGCTTAATTATGGAATAGTGGATGAATTCAAGGACATGGTGTGAATCGACCCGTCAAATTTATTTGACCACTGGCTTATGGATCGCCTTTGCGACTTAATATAATAGAGATATAAGGACTTAACTATTTACGGTGGTTAATATTGACGTAATAATAACCACCATAAATAGTTATGTCCTATCCTAGTTAATATTGACGTAATAAAAAGTGAATTAACAGCAATAGGGTAAACCGGTTTAGCTTAGTAGGAGAGAAATAATATTTCATTCTCTTCCAAACGTTCCCACACATTTACTTTTTGTCAAATCTAGTTGTATGAAATGCTGTGTGCATTAGTTGTTACTTCATATTATACGTGTTTAGATAGAGAGTGGACTTGGAACGCAATATTGCAAGGCTACACCACATAGCTGAAAATAATTTACGAGTATCAGAACAATCCACAAAACCTAGCCAGATTTAGTCAGATATTAATGTAACTGCATTAAATATTTTTGATGCTCCTAATCAGTATCACTTATTATGTTTGTCATGTGTTTGGACTAAAAAAAAGTCAAACTGGGTGTTAGAAAACGCATGTAGATTAGTCAAATATGAATGTGATTGTATTATATATTTTCGATGCTTCGAATCATCATAACATATTATGTTTTTCATGTATTTGAATTAACAAAAAAACAGAGAAATTGAGTTTTATAAAACGCATGAAGGTTAGTTAGTTATTAATGTAATTGCGTTAGATATTTTCGATGCTCCTAATTTCCATATTTTCGATGCTTGTAATTATCATATCTTATTAGGTTAATTAAATGTTTCAATTGAAAAAAGTAGTATTTTGTGTATCTTGAAATTATTAATGCGAGTTAATTAAATTGATTTGATTTGCAGGTTCTAATCTAATGGTAGTATCAAGAATATTTATACATTTTTAAATCCATGGCTGAAAAGTTAGAAAGAGCGGTGACTCCACGTCATTTTGAAACTTAATATTCTATGAATGGGACGTAAAACGAAAAAAAAATTCAATTTCATATTGTTATTTTTATGGTCCCAATACGATTAGGTGCGCGAAAAAAACCGCCTGCCTTTTACTTTTAAAGAGGGAATTAATACTTTTCTCTTAATTAAAAACTTCATCTTGAGAATCTACTTTAAAATTTTACACATGGTTTAAACCCATAGAAAACGAGAAGCCGAGAGAAGATAAAGAGTATAAATTGCACAATTACGTAGAGAAAATAAAAAATGACCACCTAGGAGTATTAATTTTTAATCGCCAAACAAAAAAGAGAGGTATCTGGTATTTTTTTATCAAAAATGAATTAATTTTTCATAATAATTTGTATATACTATTTCTACAAAATTCTTTGAGTAATAAATATGGAATAAAATGCCTTATTTCATCATTTATACGCAGACACCACGAACTAATCCATGAAAACCGTAGGTTTGATAGGGGTGGCCAATACTTTTATTGGCCACCCCTGTCAAATCCTAAAAACAGTAGCAGCAGCAGCATCCATTATATATAGAAAGAGTGTCACTGGCAGTTTGCAGTTTACTAATTTAGATAATGGCTATAATTTTAAAAAGTGATTGGTATTGATTATTTTTTGTAATTGTTTTTGAAAGAATGTATACATGGCTATTTTAACTCTTGATATATTAAAATATAATATATGCGAATTTATGAATTTATCTTTTTTCCCATATGATAAAAATGTTATTTTTATTTCTTACTTTTTATGGATTGTGATTAGCTGAATTGTTTATTTTTGTTACATTAAGAAAAGTAGCCGGTTTTTTTAACGCTTTATGTTTGTAAGGTTAGGCCTTTCGCACCGATCTCTATTCAGAACTGTGCAAAATTTTTACCAACCACAAAACAGAAACTAATCGATGAAATCATTTGAATTCCTCTACCAGTTTGTTGTTATGTATAGAAATTATAAGAGTGTGCGTTTTGGTAGAAGACTATTGATAAATGAATAATTTCCAGTAGGTAAGTTATGCTCGAGCCAACGAACCTACTTCCGTACGCTACTATCAAATTATAACCGATTCAGAAAACTGTGCTGACTTACGTAGTTACATAATGGAATAAGTTTTTTTTTGTCAACGTGTTAAATGTTAATATTTTTTTTAATTATTAAATTTATACAGCACTCAGAATAATAAAAAGTCATGTATTACGCAAGTATTGTTACGAATATCTCGGCAGGCTTCAACTAAAAGACAGAATTACAAATTACATTGATTATTAGCCATACTATTGAACCAACAGACCACGTACGGTAAAATCAATAACTTTATAACATGATTCCAGAGCTTTCCAATATTTGTTTACATTCAGTGATTTTATTCACGTCGACCGCCCACGGTTGTATTTATTACTATTAGAAGCAATGTTCGAGATTATTTATAACTAACTACTAACGATTATTTATAACTAGTTACTAACTTACTGATATCCAGAAATTATAATAAACTTATTCATGAATTATGGATCCATCTGCTTTGAGATGTTTCCACTCTTCGCATTCATGGGGGATGAAAAGCAGGCAGTTGGTGTCGACGAGTCAGTTATTGCACTGAAAGCGAACAAAGCGCTCGGAAATGAATACTGGGAATGAAGGCAAATTACGACCTGGTTAGTGATAAACAGGTTCTCTACTACATGACTAGTTGACTTTAGTGTATAACTAGTTATCTGTAAATGTAGATTTTGTGTTTGCTTATCCAGGAATCTCGAAGTCCCAATAAGTATTATTCCATTTTGTTAGTTTTTTTAAGTTTATTGTTTTTAATTTTTGGTGGTTTAAATAATTTACTTAAAATACTTTAATAAATAAGATGACAGCATAATACAATAATTTATGGAGCATGGATGAACGTAATTTAGAGGTGGATAGAATCAGCATAAAATTTATAAGAATTTCTACTGATGAAAAAGTGCTACATGAGGTAATCTCAGAGTCTCCAGACTTACTCCGGAAATTTATACAAATTAGTTCTATATTTCTTAATAAATTATTTTTATAGTAAAATTAATCATGAGTAGTTACTTTAAATTATACAAAAGAAAGGTTTTAGAAGCAATAACATAGAACTACCGTCAAAGTTAATATATTGCATGAATACTGTACTTTATCTAATTCCAATAAAGACCTCGCCCCACTGTATTTTTGGAGGCTGGTTTTCAAGTATCCGCTCACCATGGAATTGTCTTTTCCAAATGTAATTGTGACTGTTCGGCCGATTTGAGGAAAATGTATTGAAAATAATCTATGTTTCTTCATAACGTATTGTTATATTCTCAAGCGTTTTGTATATCTTATAATAAGAAGTTATGGCGCTCATGGAGAACTATTTCTAAATATTATCGCAATAACTGCGAGCATAAGCATATCACGTTCTGAGACATGCTTTTTTCGCGTCCGAATGGCAGTAACTTTGTCATATATCCTTCAGCCTAAATCAGTAACGTCTACAAACAACATTGCCTAACCGGGGTCAAGTACATAATGCCAAGGCTGATTTAATAAAGAATGTATTATCCTGAGTTTACACGCGAAGTCTTGTGATTTGCGCGTGTGTATACGAATATATAAAATATCAAAAATATATATTAGTATTTCTATTGTCGATAGTAGTTTTTATAATATATTCCCAGGTCAACATTGAGTAATTTGCACTTGAAACGGTTATTTCTTTTAAATTGTATCAAGAAGTCAAGAGCGATAATACTTGCAGTCTTCGTAGTCGGAGACGGGATGCCTATAATGTCGTCACGTCCATGTGTCTTCCGTTCATCCGCCCATCTTTCACAGCCATATGGAATTTAGTTAGTAAATGCTTTAATATATAGTAATACTAATTAATGTACCTCCACACACATGTAAAGTAGGGTCCCTTTTAACACTCATTTCATCATGTGGGGTGCCATTAGATAGTTTCGATCTAACTAATATGACGACATTGTGATGTCTGTAATAGTTTTTATTTTAATTTATATTAAAAGGAATGTTGAGTAATATGATTCTAAAATGAAATTACCTATTGAATATATTTGGCGTTAGTTTTGTAGAAATTCATTATTCACAATTAAACAAAACTACGTGATGTAGTATTATTTCTACTGTCTTTAAGTTCTTTACCACGACCTATAATCTTTGCCAATAGCCCACCTGAAGATGTTGTGATACAACGAAACCTAGATCGTGGTAAAGAACTTAAAGAAAGTAGAAATAATACTACATCTCGTAGTTTCATTTAATTGTGACGAAATTATCTCTTTTCAATATTTAAAAACAGGTTAGTCTCAAAATGGTTAGGTTAGTCTCAAATAGCTGATCATAAAATAAAGTTTTAATTAAAATCGGATAGATAGAGTTACATGCATGTCGATATAGTAGTCGGAACGATTTAAATTGAAAACGAATCGCCGTGAACACAGACCACCTGGAGTCCATGGTTGCCACTTCGTTCACTTCCATGAGGTCCGGCTCGTTGTGCACCCTTTTTATCTTGATGATGTCAAGGTCAAGTTCATCACCTCCTTATTATTTACAGAATTAATTTGATCATTTTGTAGAATGCGTTGGAAATTATTTTATTTGATTAATTGTGGTTAGTTTGATTTTATTCGTCGCCTGTGTTTTTAAATGTTACATGCCGACGTCATTTCAAGTATTATTTTTTTTTCTTTTTTCGCCTATGCCATAAAATTTATGAAAATCAGTATATTGACAGAGGTAAAAAGTAGCTTTAAATTTGAAGTCATGGAATATTAGAAAATATTTACTGTTAAATTATATGATCTGTCAATATGACTTTAGTAACTATCCTATGTGCTTTTAAATTATTATCGCCAATAACAATTTTGATATCTTTAAAGCTTTGATATTTTTTGGAACAAGCGTAAAAGAATGAACTCAGAAAAAACAAAAAGTACGAAAAATTTAAGTATTTTTTCAATACTCACAGAAACCGCATAAAATAATGGAAGTAGGTGGTTTTAAAGCCAAAATATGTGTAGTTAATTAGATAATTGTGCATTATCATTATGCAAAATTATGATTCATTATATGATATCGGATATATTATAGTGGGCAATTGCGAATTACTTTAATAATAAATGATTTCATTTAATAATCAATTAGTCACAATAAATAAATGTTACATTCTTAAAATTTATATTATTTTATTAACGATTGTATTATAGGAAATAGTTATTGCATAAGGACATCTATTTAATTATGTATATACATATCTATATAAATGTAATATGTATTTTCAGATCAAATAGGTAATTAATGTAAATAAGAAATAAAGAAATTAATTTGACGACGCGAGTGATATAAGATGTATGAACATTTTGATAAACAACAAAAATGGCTGTAAAATCGAATTCACCCCTTTAAATGTGAGATTCAAGTCACGCGGGGAACAACTTTAGCAAAAACTGTTATTTTACTGTCTTTTATTGGATTTAAATAAAACTTACAAAAAACCATGTTTTGTATTGTTATATATGTCGTTCGCTGTTTATTTTATTCTTTTTAGAAATATATTTTGTATAATCATTACCTCAAAAGATCTAATGTGGCATAACGATTATATAAAATATGTTTTTTTAAAAGAAGTATTTGTTATAATTGAGGAGAAGGGAAAGGGGATATTATATTTCACGCAGGTAACTCTAAGAATAAAAAAATGGTAAACAAAACCTCAAATTCATCTTAAAAATGTTTATATTCTTGGTCACTAATTTACATGTATGAGGAGGTCCATTAATTGTTTATCTTTTGCGTCATATTAACTGAAATATCCACAAGAAGCAGTTCATGTGTATAGGTATAAAACTAAAAACTGTTATGCTCACATAGGTAATAGATGAACGGATGGACAGAGACGACAACATTTTAATTTTTTTTCACTACAGAACCCAAAACCAAAACAAAAAAATTAGGTGTGGCTGTGTCATGGACACGGCCGTGTGTTGTATGTAAATACGTCTATGTAACGGGTTATATTTTTTAAATAAAATATTTTTATTTACGTATTTAGGATAAAAGCAAGGAAACAACTAATTATTTTGTTACAATAGCGTGTAGGCCGACATATATTTTTGATATTATTTTTTATTCTAACACCTTATTACATTCACTGTCACTACTTTAAACTAATGTTTTATATACAATCGATAGATTTTGACGACAGCTAACGATTAAAACTTAAACGAACGTAGCTTTTCCGAATCGAAAGTTATACTAATTGCAAATCTCGATACGCAGCGAAATAACCTCAAAATGGCGGCGCTTCCCCCTCCACCGCGCGCAATACTTCACTGTTCTCGCTTATCGTAATGAATTCTTTGATCCTTTAGCTTTCCAGTGGTATAATTTTTGATGTAGAGGATAGATTGGAAACTGCAACGCCAAACTGTATCCCCCGATTTTGTTATCATTAGGTTTTTTGGATTGCCCCCGTATGGTAAATTTAAAGACGTATTCACAAAAAAAAATACTATTAACAAAAGCGCATAACAGCAAAAGTGTATAACCCAGTTGTGTCTCGCATTGAAAATGTTTAATAAAAGTGACAATGTAATTTGTAAAACAATTATAATGAATCAAGCTATGTGAATAAAGCAATTATTTCAAAGTACATTTCTACATAAGTATAAATAAAAAAGTATAAACTCATATGACAAAAAACATTACGGTCACCTAATAACTTGTAAATTTTCTACCAAAGCACAATAAGATGATGACTGGAAATATATCACTTGCCTTATATATTTATTTATTCATATGCTTTAATGTATACATTTGATACATAGAGCGGACTTATTGCTACAAGAGCATTTTCTTATAAGCAGTATAATATAAAAGGAAAATTTAAATAAGAAAAACAAGTTTTAAGGAAATAAATATGATAGACGTATGCCTTAATTAAGTGTAGGCAAAATTTTATTTATTTTTAAAACTTCTATTATATTGCTGAATTATAAGCTAGATCATTATTTTTATTTTTATACGTTTTCTATCAAAATTATATTTAATAATACGAGATCGATAACTGAGCTTTTAGTCCTAGCACAAGTACATTTTAATTACTCCATCTCTTAGTGAGACGAGAAAGGCAATAAAAATGTTTTAGCGTGTCGTAAGTTTATGGCAAATTTATCTCCTATCCATTAGAGATAGCTAAATGAACGAATTAATCACGTAACCATTTTATTGAAATATAAAACCATTTTATGATTTTTTGCCATGAAAATACGGTTTAAATTTTCTGCCGTTAAACAATTTATAACTTTTACGTATTACGATATTTATAATTATTAAATAATGTATGAGTATATTACCCTGGACCGTACCAGAAACTTCGTTTCGAAAGCTCTCCTTGTATTTGTAATAGTGGTGAACTATTAGCATGACATTTGTATCAAGAAGGCTGAGGCGGTATATTGACGATTCTCTTATAACATTTATTTAAGGTAATTTACGTAAAGATAAGTACCCGTTTGTTTTTCCAGTGGTTTTTAAAAAACTCGTTATATTTAATTATTAATTATAATGGTATCTTCCATTGTTTAATACTTAGCTTATCTTTTTAATGGATTGCGATTTAACTGATTTAATTCCTATTTTAGATAGATCATTAAACAAAAAGCTTCAAAATACGTGTCATAACACGCAATTACTCTTAGTGGATTGTTAATTTACTGATTAAGGTTTATTTTATACAGATTATTAAATAAAAAACGACCAAATGCGTGTCGAAATACTCATTTCCTTTCAACAATTAAATGAAACTATGTAAAATAGTATTATTTCTACTTTCTTTAAGTTCTTTACCACGACCTAGGTTTCGTTGTATTACATCTTTAGGTGGGTTATTAGCAAAGATTTATTAAATTTTAGAAGCATTTATTGAATTGTAAGTTACTGATTGAGGCCGATTTCAGATAGCTTACTAAACCATAATTAGGAATACACTAATAAATTAATTTATTATGGTTCCGTAGGTTCGAAGAATGCTATTGATTCTATTCATGACAAACTATGTCCCTTCATAGATAATAAGATTTAGAATAAAATAAATATATTGAAAGAAAATTTAACTAATATCTGCGTCAGTAAAATTTAATTATATTTTTCATACGTTATGTATTTTTACTTCTGAAAAATTAATATTGGTAAATAGTTTAGTAGAAATATTATACAAACTTAAATGTTTATAAGGGTCTAAATATGTATGGGAGCCCTGTCGTGCGACTCCTACTCGTACTCGACAGGTTTTTAATTTTGGTACTGGATATTAAAGGAAACGAATATCTTATATAAATTGACAATTAATGTGAAGCAAGCTGAAGAGCGGTTTCAATATATGATTGATATGAAACATACGAGTAACATTAAATTTGTTCATCAGAATAAATATGTGCGAATGACATATTACTTAAACAGCAATTTGCTGCGGAATGTCATTTCAACTTCACCGCCACTCGACCCGAGTCTGCCGTCTCCTTTTTATCACGAGCTTTGTTTAATTTACTTTTATTTACATAGCAACGATAATAGTTTTCCCCTCCACATCAAATGTGTGCCTACGACGTAGACGACCAGATGTGTCGTAGCTACCGATCTACGGTGGAGCGCCGTAACAATACGGTGTAGGGAGCAAGGAAAATGTAAGGATTTTTTTTTCAAATTTCTTTTGTTACTAGTTTGAGATAAATCTGTCTTAATAAGTGTTTTTTCCGTCGAGAAATAATTTGTATATTAGTTGTCAACTAATATAGAAAAAAATCTTAGTGGAGTTTTTAAGAATATGCGATAAAATTAAGTAAATTGTGAGTTACCGTAATCAATTTTATTAGCTATTTTTATAATTGAAATATACTATCAATAATGTTTCCTTAAGAAGACAAAAATTATTCTGGACATTTAAAAAAACGTTTTAATTACTTGAAGCTGGTCCAAAATGACAAAATTTTTTAAATTGCTGTCATAGTTTAGATTTCGTACTTCTAAAGAAAAAAAAAGAACCATAATAAGTACACTCACGTTTTCGTTTGTTTTCCTTAGAAACTGTTCCTTAGAAATTGCCTGAGGTGAGGGAGTTGGCTTATCGTATTGAACTGACTGACAGAGTGAGTTGAGATAGAGGGATTTTTTTTCACAATTTTGTGTAATAATTAATAAAATACGGTATTATTAGAAGTTTAGTTAAAATTTATCGGAAAACTGGAGTAATGATTCTATATCCCATCCTTTTTAAGAAATTAGCGATATTTTTATGCTTATAATAATATACTAAACAATATATTTACATAATAAAAGTAAAAATAATACAATAAATGTAAGTAACTTAAGACGAGGAGATCTTTCGGCGACCTTGAATAATTTTATTTCCAAGTTCCACCCCTTTCTCTTTCCGATAAGGTAACACCAACGGCCAGGCGCTCGGCATAATAACAAACTAAATTAACCGCATCAATAACTCGCTAGCCGCACGGATCATAATTTGTGATTCTTTGAAATGTTAATATGGTTTTAAACGTTACTTGAAGACGTATTTATATCTTTGACGAAAAAAGACTTTCCAGGCCCGCTAACTATCTTTGTGCAAAAAGTAAGGTAAGTAAGGAAGTAAAAACTATCTTTGTGCAAAAGTACTTTTGCTCCATTGTCTCGTGAACGAAGGATAGATAAGCATAATTTCGAATTTTTAATATTAGCTGTTATTGTTGTTTTAGTAAAAATTAAATTTCCTGCGTCGAAAAGTAGCCTAGATAATTTCCTGGTCCGCAAATTATCTCTGCAGAAAACCACGTCGATATTATGACGTGGAAGAAGGATAAACAAAAACACTTTCCAAGTCTTGATATTGGTCAGATTTGTTGTTTTAGTTAGGATGAGATTTCATGCGTTTACATGCGAGTAAAAGAGAAGCAATAGACATCGCAAAAATGTGTCTTTGTGTCCGAAAGATTTCTTTCGTATTTAATTTTTTTATGTATTTATTTTTTTTATTGGAATTCTATTTACTAAAATAAAAAATCAACCAAGATTTTAAATAAGACGTGAATAGTTAGTCTTTTTGATTCTATTCAAAAAGTGTTATAAATAACGGAGTTAACTTGGTTTAAAATTTATGTTAAGAGATATTTTTGATTTCTTTCAGATGTAAAAGATATTTCAGTCTCGTTTTGGATACAACCAAGACTTTAGAAATGTTGTCAAGAATAACATATATTTTTTTCATGGTCATAAATTTAGTAGATTTTGATGAAAAAATGTTTAAATAAGCTCAATCTAGTGTTGTCAGCGCCTCATTAGAAATAATATGTGCGCTTAAATATTTATTATATCGTACATATGCCTGTGTATGCAATCCTCGGTGGTTGAGTTCAGGTCGTACTTCACATTTTTTATCACCCTTGTGCAAACCATAGAGTTTAAACTATTTTTAAAGAAGTTATGCATTGTCAGGTTTTAAAACCTCTCTAAAAACATTTGTAAAATAAAAGGATTTTATTATTTAAGAAAAAATATAATTTTATTGTTAAAAATATAAAATATGGATCATCCATTACTTGTACTTTCATTAAATTGTCATATACCAGTCCAATTAGGAATCACAAGTCATTTACATTTTTATATATCTTATAGTTTTATGAGCAATATCAGTATATACTTACTTTTTTATGTGTTTTCAAAACTCTCAATTTAGATAGCAAAGAAAATGTAAATCAAATAACAGATGACTACCAATATTGCGGAAGAGAATGGAAGGAGAACAAAAAACCAATAAAACCAATCGACGTGGCCATAACTAGATTTAGTATCAACAAATACACCGAGCGTCTTCCACTCGGTGACTTTTGTGACACTGACACGGAACAAAACAAGTTCTTATAATAGACGTCCATAAAATTGAAATAGTTTTCAGGTTTCCTTTTGCAGACTGATTTTTCTTTCATATCCTGTATTACATACTATATGCATAATACTATTTCCCTAAAGCAAAGACATTCAAAATTATAATAAGGGACTACCCTTATTATAACTCAGTTTTGCTGTCACCAGCGCATGTGAACATGGTAATGATTTAAAAATAATTAATTTTATTACACGTAAATAAAGTTGCCTTTAAAAGCAGTTGCCCAAAAATATTTGTTTAAATGGAAATTAATTTTAATAATTTTTTTATTTGGTTTACAATTTCTCTTCCAGTTGATTCAGACTAAATGAGTATCAACAGGAAATATTCAGTACTTCCTGTTGAGGAAAATAAATAAATATTAATTACTTTTTCGAAACGAAAATTAAACTCTGCTATCGGTTCTTTGAATTAGAAATTAATTTCGTCGTGTAAATATTTATTTAAAAACCCTAATCGTTGCCGTAGCCTAGATTGTAGACGTCGACTTATAATCATGTGGTTAAATCACACCTAAGGTTGAAATTACTTGCCCAATTAACTATTTTTGGTTAAAATAAGTTTTGCGTTACTTATATACACGCGTTAGAAGTCATACTTTTTTGGTGTAATACAAGAATAACTTTATTTAGCACGCAAGTAATTAATGGAAATATAATAATAAAAACTGGAGCGTGATTATAAATAGTGATTATAAAATCTAGATTCAATTAAATTATTAAATTTTAAGTAATTTATAATTTATAATGCAAATGAATACATATCGAAACTTAAACTCAATTAGAGAAATACAGTTTATAAGCACTATTTCCATCACGAATATTCACAATCAATAAATGTTTTTTTTATTACATGGACCACTATTAAATTCAATTACTAAGAAATATTATTTAAAAGCACAGATATAATTTAGATGTGTATGAATATAAAACACGTGTTGTATATTTAGAAATATCTCAATAACTATCATCAATATGGTATCAGTCGCTACAAGATGTTTAGTGAACAACTTCTTTCTGTTGGTTTATGTTGCGTCGTGCGCGCGCATCGTAAAATTTCACTCACATCATTTTTTCATAATTCACCTAAAGAAGTATAACTTCAAAAACAACATGAATGTAGTATATTATCCTTCATATTACAAGGGTATAAGGTAGCAGACTTTCCTAATGTGATAGATAGTATATTATATCAGAGTCATAGATATCAAAGATGGTTTCTGGTAACTACCACACCATTGTGAGATAAGTTTCAAAGGTAAGTAAAATACTTAGATTCGGTAAAAATAAACGGCAATACGTTTCGTAAAATTTATTTTATATTTATCATAAACTTTTGTTACCCATATATTATGATTATATATTAAAGTTCTTGAATGCGGTTGAAAATTTCAGAATTACAAATTAATTTACTTACAGGTGGTTGCATTGAAAATGGATGTGAATGGAAAAGGTTATTGGGTACAAAGATTACATATATAAATAAATATATATATATATATATATATATATATACATATGTACATATATATATATATATATATATATATATATATATATATATATATATATTACATATATAAATATAGTAATTCTGCTCTATGTGGTAGAGTATTTCTGCTTATGAGTGTAGAAACAAGAATAAACGATTGATGGACGGTATGAATCTGAGCCACGTATAAAAAAATATTAATATTTTATTGAAGAGTATGATATGTTTTAATCCTTTACTTCATTTTTATCTCCATTATTCGCTACGGCAGTGAAAAAAAACTACTTCATTTCAAAGCAGGCAATTCGTTATAATTATCCGCAATATATAGCGTCCCGGAAACGTTTCACATCGTAAACTCGCCTGCTTTAGATTTACGACTATAGCAGAGTACACTCGCTTGAAAAATGTGTCAAGTTGAATTACGTTAATAGCACTTGAGGTTCGTAGCACAAAGAACGTAGTTTAAGTGACACACCATATATTTTATGCCGATTTTTATTTCGAACGTCTGAAATCGACTTTGTATAATAAATAGGGTGCCAAAATATATTTCGTTAGTTCGTTTATAAGGGTTATGTTAATGCATATGTAATTATACATTGTCGTCGGGATCTGGTGGATTGATCACAAGACACATGGCCTTTGACGGCATGGCGCAATGCGAGGAGCTAGGATCGATTCCAGGCCGCTCGTCGAGTGGCTGAGTGGAGTGGTGTTCAGATTGGTTGTAAGAGATTTCTCTCATAGCAATAAGTCCGCAATATGTTTCAATTGCATACAATAAAGTATATAAATAATTATATTCGTGATATATTTGGGGAGACGGACATGTTATGTAGAGTACTATAGGTTATTTTACATCGAAGACACTTGTACTCCTAGCTACTTCAATTAATATTTTTCTTATAGCAATTGTCTTTAGGGTTTCGTACTTCAAAAGGAAAAACGAGAGGCTTATAAGATCGCTCACGTGTATATCTGTCCATCACAGCTAGGATTGTTTTATGTAATCGCTTTTTAGAAATGTACCGACATTTCTAACACAGGATGGAGACGTGGAGTTTAAGGCAAAGTTACAAATAAAACCTCATTCAAGTAACGTTGTATATTCCTTTTTATTTACATCATATTGTAAAAATCAGCACACTATAATTACTAGTGGTTCAAGAAAAAAGAAATTAGTTTGACCCAACGAAAGCTTTTTTGAACCTAACAAAACATTTAGATCAATAAAACTTAATGAAAAGTTGTCTTCTGTTGCCAAAAAAATATCAAGCAAACTTTTGATAAAGTTTATTGATTTTAAATAATGATAATTTAACACAAAAACAGTCGTTATGTTAATCACAGTTATCCAAAATAACCAAAAGCTAATATTTATATTTGGCAAAGGAAATTTGTAAAAATTTACTTCTCTTTCAATAATTAATCTTAACTTTCTTAGTTTGACAACTACAATAATATTTAATTTATTACGTTTATGCTTTAATTTAGTTATTTCAATCAATCTATTGCCATCGGAATTATTGTTAGCGACTATTAAATTCTAGTGAATGACTCTTCGCAATTTATTCGAATTTGAAATTATGTCTTGATTAGATCCGTGATAATCCGATTCCGGTCTGTACATTAAGTAAATAAAACGGTAATGTTAAAAATTAATCTATGGCGTATATAGGTTCCTGAAAAATGCAAATAAAGAAAATTTATAAAAAGAGCCGCAATTTTTTGCATTTCTGGGACAAACTTATTACATTCTTAGACACTGGATAACGTCACAAATTACGGGAAAAGTCCTGAAATCCCGGACACCTGGCAACCCTAGTCGCTGCCGTATTTTTGGGAATTTGTTTGATGTAGAAACTTATAACTTGGCACAGTAATAAAACATATTTCAATCAATAGCTAACACTTAAATATATTTATATGGAAATTTTAGCAAGGAGGAAAATTAAGTATTGGATTTTTTTAAATTCCATATATAATATGGGGTATCATTTGAAAGGAATAACAAGGAAGGCCTAAAAATAGTTTTTCATAATTTGAGGTATTATATCTTCAGAAATGTACTAATAATATACAAAAAAATATGTTCTCCCCTTATTTACAAAACTGCTCAACTTAAATTTAAAAAATAGGATTTTAGGAAGAATCTTATAATTTTTTTAAATAACCTCGTTATTTTAACGCTTGTGAAAGATATTCTAAGCATATAGTTCAGTATATCCTTTTACTTTGTGAAAAATAAATATTTATAAATAATTTAAAAGAAGTGTTATATTTTATTAAATATTTATAAGTGCGTAAACTGCATAATTCGAGTTCTATTCGTGCTTGATTAGATGTGACGGATTGTCGAGTGAATAAATCCCAGTTTCTATAAACCAAATTTATTTTTCACATGAGCAAATATAATTCGAGAGATTTTTGTTTTATTTCGAAAAATGTGTTCACTTATTGACTTTTGATGTTGCAGCACAAAAAGTGGAATATTTTATTTTGTTTTCAGCATAGAATTATTAATGTAAGTTCGAATGGAGGACTTGCAACATTTTTAACAACAGCTCGTAACAAATATATTCCTTAATTTAAAATAACAATATTCTCTTTTCTTAATGATGGGTATTATTAAAAGAAAACTATAAACACTGTAAAAATTAATAAAATAGTTTATTGAGAAAGTAAAAAAAAAATTCATTTTAAAAATAACTAACTTTTATAAATAATTATAACCGACGGTCATTTTTTCAAAATGAATCTTTGAGTTGTATTATGATCAAAGTTAAATATGTCTCCATTAAAACTAAATTATGTAGCAAATTTAAGCATCTGGCGAGAATAAAATGTTCAAAAAATATTTGAAGGTCTCTATTTTCTTATTGCAAACGCGGTGCGCATGTGGTGTCTCTATCTATATATAGCTTGGTCTAATAAATCTAACAACGCAAACATTGACGTGAATTTTCAGTTTATGTTTTCGTCAAAACTAGGGAAAATATCGTCGTGAACATACATTGAACTCTATTTCATATCAAAATTTCTATCTAAAAATTTAAAAAAATGCCCGTGTAGTGGATCATTACGGGGCTCAGACCTTCAGTTCTACTTGACTGAACCCAGTCTGGGAAAAACCCACCCCTTGAAGTCTTCAGCCAACCAAGGGACGGTAAAAACCCTGACCCTGGCACAGACCCTGGCCCGGCGAGTGGCACCGAATACACCCGCCCAACCACAGCCTAGTTAAGCCCGGCCTAAGACCCTATAGGCCTACAACGTCCTGTAACGTCACGTACATACCTCACGCAAGTTGCAGTGTTTTTTTTTAAGTTACGACCGTATCGAAATAAATCTAAAAACTTTAAATGTAATGTAGTTTAGATTATATTCACCCTATATTATTTTTTCCTGTAACCTCATAAAAAACAGCTTCCACTTCGCTGCCTCCACTATTAAACTCCCTGTTCACTTAATACACTACCGTAAGTCGTTTTACTGAGTCTACACCGTAACTCATTAGAAGAGTCGTAAACCTTCACGCAGACGCAAAAGTAAGCATTAAAACAGAGTAACTCTTTTATTAAGTTAAACGTAAGTTGGTAAGATATGTGAGCTGACGTTAATATCAGAGAGTTTGCAACTTTTAATATATGACATCGTTTGATCAGGTTTCGGGAACTTTATAGCTCTTAAGTGTCAGATAGATATTAAGTACGCGTAAGAATTTTATGATATAAGCTATTCGAGAAACATTGTTTATGTGTGCAAGATTTATAGTATTCGATTTTGAATTAAGACATGTTGATGGTCGAGCATGCTGTGTATTTGTTATAAAATCTATCAAGCACGAGCGGATCTCGCACCACAAGGGTACATATTTAGATACAAATATTTAAGGGTTCATAGTACTTACATTCCACTATTTACAAAGACAAATTTTCCATAACGTAAATATATTGCCTACTGCACTTTTCCTATAAGGTTTGCGTAAGCTTTTGAATATTTTTTCCATAATTTCAGACTGGATGGTTTTGGAAATTAGGGAGAGGAATATTTTCTTTTGCATATTTTTCAGTATATATATTTCTTAAGATATGCTCACTAAAATTATGAAAATAATATTTTTGGGAGCTTTAATCCTAGCCTTTTCAAACGATACTCCACGCTATATAAGGAATTGAGACTTAATTGGCCCAAACCCCCTTCCCTTCCCTAAAATTTCCAAATGACAATTTTAGAGTATTAGATAGATTTATGTGCTAATAAAATATAGGCGAGTTAATATTTTTTATTACTATGCTAAATTTCAAGTTTCTATGTCAAGCGATTTTTAAGAAAACCGGGTACAGTAATAAAGGTTTCGTTTTCTCTTCGTGAGATGCGAAAGCCTGAAAATAGTAAGAGGTGCTCTCTGTTATTTTAAACCATGTACATAATTTTCCTTATTGCCAGTAAATATTAACGACTGTTAAAGAAAAATTCGTATTTTGCAAAAAGTGCATCTGACAATATTTATTTGTATATTTGTAACTGAAGTATTATTGGAACAGCAACTTATAAAAAAAATTATCTTTAGTTTAAAGTTGGATTTAAAACATAGAGTTTAAAGTATTAACGAAGGATTGAGGATAATTATATTTATACTAATGAAAACCGATCAAAAACAAATTAAAATTACACTTAGTAAATTTGTATATCAAAACTATTATGTATACTTTCTTTAGGAATAAAACAACGAAATTGAAAAGGGTGGTAAACGTTGAAAAGGGTAGTAAACAAAGTTTTAAATCTTGATAGAAATGGAAATAATAGTTTAAATTTATTTTTAAATAAAATAATTCTTTAAAACTGCTAAGCTTATTCGAATGAAACTTCCGCAAAGGTGTTTTTGAATTTTATAAGTATTACATGCTACATTTTTAGTATAAAAATTAGGCAAATTTTCCATTGGTCTGTGTTGAAGTCGAGTCACGTCCACTAATATAATATATACACAAATAATATAAATTGGGAGCAATAAATTTTACCGTTTGCCACATCGTACGCGACATAACCGTTATACCAATAAACTTCTGCAAACAAATCATAATTTAAATGCGCAATTGGGTCGCTCGTGACTTAAATATTAAAGGTCTGCTTAAACTATTTCAAATTCACTAATTAGCATGTTCAAGGTGAAAAAGTATTTAGGCCAATGTTAAAGTACTTACCAGACTGACAATTGACTTGCTGATGTGTTTGGGCATCATTAAAATGTTGTCATAGTTATTAAGAAGCAGTGATTTGGGCTGTGCGAGTGGGATTGAAGAAGTTAATTGGGTTTCGTCTGGTGTAGTGGATGTTTTTTCGGCGACGTATGTAGGGATTTCTTTGTATGATTTATTTTTGGGATTTTATACTTTTTTTAATACTTTCTGGGCAACATTTATTAGTAGACATTGAGCTTTAATATAATTGGCATTCAAAAAGCTAGCGAATAAAAAGCTAACTGTATATTTGCTAATATGTTCATTCTTTGTGCGTCTTCATTATTCAATTATATTTAAGGTAGAAGATTTCCAGGAGTAACAAAGTGACAAATTAGGCATAATAAGTATCTTACGAATGTCATACGGATCATCGTTATTTGAAAATAATTTGAATACTGAAAACGATGGTCGGACTAAATAAGACATAATGGTGATTTCGGGGGTTTAATTCTTGTAAAAATAAGAAACGGTGAATTAAAAGTAATATATAGAAATATTCATTGTGAAACATTTCTTTTTAAATACCATATTCTTGTTCTTAGAATTATACTGAAAAAGTTTGAAAAATATATATTTGCCGCCTAACGCAGGAACTATTCGGTTCAAAATTATGAAAATAATATAGTATTTAAAAACTTTTTAGTAGTTAATAGAATAAAATATAGTGATTATCTTAAGTTATTGGATTGGCAAGAAAGCACTTTTGGTTTCATAGTGTGAAATAAAGTTTAATTTTTTTTATACGAAGAATGAACTTTAATCAATTACATATTCTCCATTTTGTTTGATGACCTTTACATTACATTAGTATAATAAGAATAACATGAAGGAAATATCTATGGATTGCGAAAACTTTCATTTATAGACGTGAATATATGCTTGTGAATATATCCAGAACTAAATGAAAATTCCTTTTTTTAAACCGTTCAAAAAAGCCTTATGTATCCAGTGTGGACACATTTTTGGTGAAACACGAAACGAGAGTCAGTAGTTTGCAGTATGACCTCGAACAAGCAATACGCGGACTTGTTTTTGTTCCCAAAATTTTAATAGATTTTCAATGTCAAAATTTAACACGATAAAGAAAAATTAACTGAAACTAAACTTCAGAATTATTTTTAAGCGTAGAATAAATATTATCAGTGTTATTTGGAAAATGAAATATAATATCTTAAAGGCGCGTCGGTAGGTAAACTCCATAAAAAAATTATGTCATTCAAAAAGATACCGCAAGTTATAGGTATTTGTATGTATATTTAAAATTATGTTTGTATTGTATATAATGCAGATTTAAAGAAGTTTTATTTAATATAAATATTTATTTCTCTCTGTTTATGAAAATCACAGAATGCTGTAATATTATGTACTATTATAGGAGAGTATTATAGCATTATGCTGTAAAATTAAATAAAACGAAGTTGACTTGATTTAATTTTAATTAAGACACAAGAATATGAAGTTAAACGCAATTGTATCATTGTACTATACAGTTAATAACAGTTTGTATCCACCTATTTGTTTAGAATAAACTCTGAAATTATTGAATGGATTTTATTAAAATTTTAAATTATATAGGATATATTAGGTCATAACATTCATTTTATTTGATCTCGATAACTTAAAAGGTTCAAGAATATTAATGTAAAGAAATAACCCTCATATACGGCGGTATTTTAATAAAGTTGGGAAATAATCAAATTTTTAAATTTTATAACACCGTATTTTTCTCAGATTTTAAGACATGTACTCAAACTTTGCGTTATAACACATACACTTATTCTTCAAAATAACAGTCTGTTCATTCCGATTGGATAATTAGTCCGTAAGACATGATCCTTTTATGGACACGTGTCGAATCTATCGTAGGCTCATATTGTTCATATGCAGTTTGCGATGTCTCTTCGCTACGAATGTTGGAGTATTACGGAATAAACTGTAACGCGAATATTGGTGAGTAATGAAATAAACTGTCATCCTTCTCTTTAAAACAATATCAAGACAGTGGTGCTATATCTACTTCTAACCGAGTTATAGAAGTTTGAAATTAATTTGCCAAAACTGTGGCTCATTTGAGCGCGAATACCTCCCCTAACAACGTTTTTACATCAAAAGTGGCTGACGAGTTGCGTTACCCTAAATGGGTCGTAGTCAGCATACACGTGGCGGATGTGATTCAGATGGATCATCTCGTATAAAATGATACGTGTCTTTGCTGGTAATAGATTATATTTTAGTCATAATTATAATATTTAAATTTCTATTTGTTTTTTTGTAATCGCTTGGGGTTGCATTTTTATTTACTATATATATACAGAAGCGGGGAGTCAGTACTTTATACAAAACTCAAAAACAATTTTTACTCATTTATTTATTTGTTTTGTTTATATATCGAACAGTAATAATGCGATAGATGAGTTACCATTAATATTCAGGTTTTAGTACTTACTTTATATTCTATTACATGGTAGTACAATAATACATAGCAACATGGTCAAATTGCATAACCGTGAAGTATAATTGAGTTAGTATTTTTTTGTTAATCGAATCAATAATTACAAGAAGTATACATAAGTCAATAATTACATAATAATATATAAAAAAAAATAATATTTTGAAATTTTAAATAAATAATATTTTATTAGCAAAATTGGATGGTTCTTCAGCAACGACACAAATCTAGTGAATAATGCGTCCACATTCTCTACGAGTATAAGATCGAGAAGCTCGAATAAATGTTGCATTTAAGTAACAAAGCTCAGTAATACTACCGACATTTTCTATGTTCCCATATTCACTATTCGCTTAAGAGAGATCCTTTATGGTTTGGGAGTCATTAGCTATAGCTTAGGGGTCATTCAAGTTGTCTGGTTTAGGTTCTTTACGATATTTTCTAAGTTTTCTTTAGTGTGGATATTGTTATTTAAATCATTTGGTAACTTTAAACCCTGTTTTATTTTACATTCAAAAACACTAAATGACGTAAAATATGTGTAACGTATTATAAGTGAACTCCTCAGTTCATTTTTATTTAAATGGTTTTATTTAATGCAACAAATTTCGTTGAGTGGTTTTGATAAAAAAGTGTGAACTTATGTGCACCAACGAAATGAGATTGTAAATATATCAAATCTGCCTATAGGCAGATTTGTATATATATATATATATATATATAGGCAGATTTAAGTTCTACTATATCAAATCTGCCTATGTATATATATATATATATATATATATATATATATATATATATATATATATATATATAGGCAGATTTGATATAGTAGAACTTAAATGTTGTTATAGGGATTTACGACCCTTTTCACTCTTAATTATTCTGACGTTGTTCATAAAGTTGGATATAGGTTTCCATATAAATGTTATTGGAGTCACTCAACAGTCTTTTTTATCATGCGGTCTTTTCTGCAATGGTCAATTGTTATATATATACCCTTAGTGTAAAATGTCGCTTAAATCGTTGTCAGATATACGTATATTATGTTGTTTCTAGTATCTTTAATTGGAAATATTAACTTACTTTTCCGGTCTACCGTAATGATATCATAGCGTTTTAACAACCAATAGACACAAAGAATTTCTTTGCAGTAGTTTTTGCTATAGATTTATCTTCCTTTAGCACTTTGTACTGTCGATTTTTTAGATTAATAGTGTACTTGCCTGTTTTTTATTTGTGTCTGTCACTAGATCCTTGTAACATTGGTTTGTCATCAGCTCGACGCGTGATTCAAATACCATTATGACGACGTGCGTGTGCACATACACACACACAAGTGTATATATATATATATATATATATATATACACACACATATACATACATACATGTATGTACACACTAATTTGTAATCTCCTTTTTGAATTATTTAGATACATACAAAAGAGAACTATTTTTTCTAAATTTTAATTTATGTCGAAAATAAACTTAAATTTCTTTCACATTATTAAGTTTAATTGTTTTCGTTGCAATAATAACCATTTCTATGTATTGCATTACATCACCAATATTCTATTGGTTGATCGTATAATATTTCGTATATTATTGCGGAGTACATCCATTTTCAATTGTGAATAAATAGTTAAACATATTTTATATTCTTGAGTGGTCCACATGTACAATTCGTCATATATTAAGATATTTAATTGCTTGGGCGATTCTTTTAGATGTAACAGTTTCTGCATGTATTTTTACGATTTCTATTTTCGTTTAGTGATAGTAATTATACAAGTTACTATTAATATTCAGAAGGATAAAACTGTTTCGATGTGTAACAGTTAGTTCTCCATAGTCGTAGTAGCAAGTAAAATTATGAAGTTTTCTCCTGTCAATCAAGAATACTTGACATAATTTCTTTTTGTTTTCATGTATATTTCATTATTTTTCTTACTTCCTTCCCCATATAGTAATTTATAATACAGTAACATTCGATTGGTATTGAAAATTTTCAAAAATAATAATTGACTTGTTAACCACCTCGTTCAAAGAAGGTCAAACACAAAATATCATGCAAAAAGAAATATTGTAAAAATAAATAAAATAAAATGTATTAATTTTTTTTTCATTTTTGAAGTCCAGTAAAAGAAAAATAAGATGACAGATGGTGGTGACAATATTACTGGGCCTCCAGTTTTATTCTAGTGCTGTAAGCTGGTCGTCAGTTAATTCACCTAGTTGACCGATTTAGAAGAGAATATTGTGTGAATTCTAGCGGTGTCCCCTAGAAAATTATACTTTTCATGACAAAGGTCGGATGTTTAATTTTTACCTTTTTATTTGGTCTTTCTATCAACCAGCAGTACACGAGTGTGAATCAATTTTTATTTTCTTTGCAAAGAAACTAAAATATTAATTATTTCTTCGATTTCATTTGGATAATTTATGTGACACCCATTTCTCCTAATTTATAAATACCAGTAAATGTATTTTTTTTTCTTATAGTAGACCAATTACGACTATTTTTCAAATGATCCCTCTCGTCGTTTTTGAAGATAAGAATAAGGGATGTTTCATTGTTATTAGTAAAATTTGTTCAACCGAGTTTGTAGTTTATTTATAAAATAATAAAATAAATTACAATAAAACAAAAAAAAAAGATTTTACAAAATTTGCTATCGTCATCTTTCTTAAGTTCACATACGAGTATTATATACCTAGTTTGTCAGTTAAATATACACATAACGTACTAGAGCAACGCCTGTAACGTTTAACCAACGTCTGTTGAATATATAAAAACGAGGAATTGTAACAGATTAAAAAAATAAAAATTGAATGAATCTACATCGAGTAATTTGTTAAGTATAATATTTTATATAACACAGAAAAAGCCGAAGCCAGAAACACATATACCATTACCTATATCAACGACAACAACAACACATTAACATAAGTGATATTCACGTGCAACAAAAAATGTAATAATTACTTTTGACCAAATTAATGTATCGGAAAGATTATAATTGGTATATAGCATTTACTGTTGAATTAATATTTAAACGCGTTTGTTTCGCAAGTTTGTTGAGCTCTACGCTATAACAAGTTTGTTAATCACTGGAAATGTCTTATTCTGTGGAGTATTCATTTAATGTGAATATTCTTTTTCTCGAATGCTATAATAACTATGTGTAGATGCTAGAGCCATACTCATTGTTAACTTAACCAGCAGCTTATTTTGTTTTTAGATGAAAATGTTTAGTGTTTAGCTATGGTACATCATGTCTAAAATTGACTCGGAAATATTTACTTATAAGCTATTCGTTGTTAACATATATAGTAGGCATTTTTACGCCTAAACTCTTGATTGTCTAAAGTATTGAAGGGAAAATTATTTCCATGCCTTTGTAAAGAAAAATCCTTCAAGCTTCACACTGGAGATTTCCATTACTTTGCATAACTATGCCGCACCAGTCAGGTAATTAACGAATTCCTTCTCGTAAGAAAGAAGGTTTTGAATTAATTAAATTGTCGACTCTTTTTGTACGTGTTCACAGTTTTTAAAATATGTACCGATTTAATGATATTGGAGCGGTCGGAAAGAGGATAGTCGAACGGGCTTAAGTCCGGTAAATAGATCGCATGATGAAGATTTTCTCAGCTTAAACAACAAAACATATCTTTGGTCTGTATTACAACACATGACCGAACGTCGTCGCGTGACCGAAAGTTACATGTGGTCTGTTCTGTAACGTGTGACTGTTGTGCTTCCTCGTAAAAAACACAAACACGATTAAATTTTCAACAATTACACAACTTTTCTGAATTAGGCTCCACTGTTAATGTGCATGATTCACCGAGTGGGATTTGTGATTATCAGACAGATGATTATCCATTTTCCGTGTATTCATTTTGCGCAGAAAACTTTTCGTATTGAAAAAAAGACACAGAGATTTCGAGTTCTAAACTGGGTGAGTTACTGTCTGAACAGAATTTACCCTTAGTAATTGTTCAAGCACGTCACTTGAAAACTTCTTTGGCTATCTCGGTCATTCTCGATAAAGAAGATCAAAACCATCGCTTCGAAATTATATACACTCTTTTGCATAAAAAACTGGCGGTTTTGATTTTATCATATTATTAACAAAATATTATTTATTAAGAGGTTGTATCAATTGTAATTGCTACCGGCAGGTGTAGTGTATTCTGGCACATAAAAACGAACGTTCTAAATTTTAAATTTATTCTTTTTGAATGTAAATGAAATCCAACTCTTATTAAATTCTTTTTCATTTGTTACGTTTTTTATTTTAACGAATAAATTTTAATTAAATGTTTGCTGTTTACTGCATTAGTTCACTTCTGTTTGCTGTTCTCAGTATGGTTGAAAAAACTATAAGAGCTAATAAAATTATTGCGTTGCTTGAACAAGGCTGTAGCCAATGTTATGTATCTCAGCAGTATAATGTGAGCCGTTCCACCGTCCAAAGGACCTGGCAACGATAGCAAGAAAAGGGTTCCGTCAGTAGAAGGCCCGGTTCTGGAAGAAAACGGTGCACTGAGCCACGGGACGACTGCTTCACAGTCAGTGAAGCGCTACGAAATCGTCAAGTTACGTACGTTACGTACGTATCTCAAACAGAACCTCGAGGACACGAGTAAGCCTATGGACAGTCAGAAGGAGATTTCAGGCCGTCAATATACGTAGCTATCGCCCAGCTCGAGGCCCTACATTGCTCGGTGAGCATCGAGTTGCCAGATTGAGATTAGCTCAAAATTTTTCATCATGGACTCAACAAGACTGGAATAGTGTTTTATTCTCCGATGAAGCTCGTATATAGATTAGTGGTGAGGATCGACGTCGGCGAGTCTTACGAAGACCTGGAGAACGCTTCTCAGAAGTGTGCTTTGAGGAAATCACCCCTAACGGTGGAGGCTCCGTAATGTTTTGGGCTGGTATTAACTCAGATGACCATACCGAGTTACTTTTTATTAAAAATGGCACACTTAATGCGCAAAGGTACATAACAGAGGTTCTTATTCCTCATGCCTGACCCACATTAACAGCAGTTGGAGGCGAGCCCATTTTTATGGACGACAACGCTCGCGCCCACCGCTCTAGAGACGTTGATGCGTATATGCAGGAAGCCGGAATTCGTCGGTTAGACTGGCCAACTAGAAGTATTGACCTCAATCCGATAGAACACATATGGGATAATCTCAAACGACGCGTCAGAGCCGTAAAACCAGCTTCAGACAACATTCAGGCCCTTAAAAATGTGATCATCTTTGAATGGGAACGTATTCCTCAGGAAATTATAAAAAACGTCGTCGAAAGCATGCCTAGTAGGTTAAGCGCATTGATTTTAGCTAGAGGAGGCTATACTCGTTACTAAATTTTCAAATTTTATGTTAAATTAATAAAAAAATATTCAAAAATAAACTTTAGCTGTTTTTAATGTACCAGTATGAAAACGCTCGTCTGTGGACTTTACATCGTTTTTTTTATTTATTCGCATTTTTAATGATTGACGTAGGTAAAAACGATATCTCAATAATAAATAACAAAATTCTCATCATATCGCCATATAAAATGCATCAAATAATAATAAATTAACTCCGATATGGTTTATTATAAGTGCCCGTTTTTTTTGCAAGAGTTTATACATATATATATATATATATATATATATATATATATATATATATATATATATATATATGTATATATATATATATATATATATATATAAATATATATGTATATGTATGTATGTATATATATATATATATATATATATATATAGAGCCGAGTATGTTGCTTACAGGATATTATTTTGTTCACGATTGTTTCGATAAACTATAATGGTGGATTTCCTATAATTTAAAGCGTCAGTATTTAAGATCAAAAAGCGGTGAGAAAATATTTAAATTTCAATTACAGTTATAATTGATGAAATGTAAATATATCGAATTAATTTGTACACTACAATATTATGGCTCTAGGCAAGATTCACTTGAAGTTTTATAAGCTTTTTAAGCTTTAAATACAAAGGTAAGAAAAAGCATAGCAGAATTCTCTGCTATGCTTTTTCTTTCTTACCTTTGTATTTAAAGAAGAGCTGCAGTGATTTAAGTTTATTTTATTTATTGTTGGAATAATTTGAGAAATTATTTTACAACAATTATTACATTTTCATTTTCTCAATTTTAAGGATTGGTGAAGACATAAAAAAGCTTTATATTTGAGATCTACTTAAACATGTAAAAAATTTAATTATTTTTAAATGGATCTCAAATATAAAATTTAAATAATACCAGTAAATTGGTTTAGGTGCGTTAACATTTCTTTTATACTTTTTTCATTGCCTTTGAAACATTACTTTTTTCATTGCCTTTTTAAAGATAAGTCACCAAGACAAATAAATTGCATCTGATCAATTTACAGATATCTTATATACAGATTTTCTTTGCCCTGCTTGGAATTATATGAAGTCATAACCTATATTCTGGTGCTAGACATGGGATGAAATCCAAGATTATACCAGTACAGTTAGAAAAATTACATGCTTTTATGTAACTAATATTGATAATACTACATTTTCAGAATGCTTTATAATATTTTGCCATATATAACTTAGGTCTTTGACTGTATAGATGGACGGATGGACGGGCGGGCATCACGAATTATAAAGGCTTCTAGTTTTATTACCCTTATTGACAAATAAGGGTGTGAAAGGGGACTAATTATGCAAAAATATACCTCTTGCGGATATTTTTCTCTAGACGCTCTCGAACCACTTTTTTGTTCGGCACAAACTAGTTTAAATGAAGACTTAATTTAAATTTTCAAATTAAATTCGTTATTTGAAACCATGATATTTTGAAATTATTATAATTTGAAAATTTTAAAGAAGCGGTCAAAAATTTATCTTATAACAAAATTATATAAACGCCAGATTTCTGAAAGGATATTTTAACATACAGCAATAAATTAGAAAATTTTCTAATATTGAATATATTTGGCGTTAATATTGAAGAAATTAATTATTCACAATTAAATGAAACTACGTGATGTAGTTTTATTTCTACTTTCTTTAAGTCCTTTACCATTTATTATTAGCAAAGATTTTGCTAATAGCCCACTTGAAGATATTGTAATACAACGAAACCTAGGTCGTGGTAAAGAACTTAAAGAAAGTAGAAATAATACCACATCACGTAGTTTTATTTAATTGTAAAAATATTTTCTTATCAATTATTGGAAAAAAGACAAAAAAATGTACCGTAATGTTTTAATTACTTATTATTTTGTCTCACGTGGCGTAGATAGTAATATAAGGTGGTACATTCGCTAATTACATATAAGCTCTTAAGTTCATAATAGAAGTGCTTCAAATTATGTTTTCTTTTCTATATATTTATTTTGCTATGTATGTCGCAGATTATGTACCGCCTCTTATGTAGTTTTACTACGTAAGGTCTTTGACCGCTCAACGGATTATGAAAAGCCGATAAAATTTCTGAAAGCAAAGCTATAATCGAATAGTGCAGAGAATCGGCCATTTCAGTAAACTACTCGGGATTTAGTTAGAAACTTTCGTTTTGATCAGGGCGTGGAGTCAGTGAACCCGAAGATTAAATTGATTACAAAGGATTACATATATCCATTTTTACGCTTTATTATTTTACAAGAGCTCGAATATAATGTTAATAAAGAAGTATATATATATATATATATATATATATATATATATATATATATATATATATATATATATATATATATATATGTATATATATATGTTTTGAATATTAGTATTTTATTTAATTTTTAAATTGAAACTCTACAGTTGAATTCTTTCCTGTAAATCGTACCACATATGGAGTATGATTTAAAAAATTGTGCACAACCGTGGAGTTCTGAACCCTCCTCTAACGGAGAAGTCAAAGCTACTCTATGGTGGCCAGCGAAAGTGATAGTTTTATCACTTCTCTGTACGAAATAAATTTGTTTTTTTATTTATACGAATTCAAAAGTATCCGAATTCAAATAATTCTTGTGTCCGTTTTTCTATTGTTCACGCACGTATAAATAGAATGATCGAGATCGGAACACGTGATTATTTTTTACGTTTTCTGCTAACTTCACCTCTCCTCTAAACTGTCCTCGTGGTACCATGTAAGTTCCTGTCGAGGTGTGCTCGACACTTTAATCAAAGGCAATATTTAATCAAAGGCTATATAGCTAGCAAAGTGTCGAGCACATCCGAGGAGGTGTGCTCGACACTTTAATCAAAGGCAATATTTTCACTATTTTGAGATCAACATTCTGTAAATGATGAACAATGGCTATAAAGTGTATAGCTATATAGGTGGTAAAGTATCGAGCACACCCGAGGAGGTGTGTTCGACACTTTAATCAAAGGCAATATTTTTACTATTTTGAGATCAACATTCTGAAAATGATGAACAATAGCTATAAAGTGTAATTATATTTGTTTTCCGATAGATGCACCATCATTTGATTATTGTGTAGTACTATTGAAGGATATACATGTACCATATATATAGCTATTTTTAGACGGATAATTTGTTTCCACTTATTCGAGTAGGTAGTTTTGTAATTATGATTTCATACAATCTTGTTTAATACCTAATTACGAGTAATAAATTATCTTTTATCCAGAGACGTCTGTTGATATTGTTAATAAAATTACCTCTGAATATAGCAAAGTCTTTTTCTTGCATCTAAAATCATTATTTCTTAGTGAATTTTCAAGATTAATGTTCAGTATTAGGAATTCAGTCGTTTGTTCAGTATAATAAATTAAACAGAGCGGGACGTTTCAAAATGAAGTTTATGTCTAGAAAGTGAATGAACTTTAGCATTATATATATATATATATATATATATATATATATATATATATATATATATATGTATATATATATATATATATATATATATATATATACATATGTGTACAAATAGAGTATAATTATTTTATCGTAATAAATTAGGCCTTAGGCCGAGTAGTTGACTATCGACTCATTCGGTCATTAAGAGTCCGAGTGGTTTTAGGTTTTGCCTACAAAATAAAAATTACATTTCTTCTCTATCTTGTCGTTCTTGGCAGAACAATCGAGTTCATCATATCATATTATCAGGGGCTGATGTAACCCGCCTCATGATGTCTTGCCATTTATCTCTGTTTGCCATCAGTTTGGGGTACTTGTTCACGGGCTGTCGGCAGCAGATTTGAACTGGTGAGTACATTGCATGGTTGACCACTCGTATCGTCTAGTACACTTTATTGCATTTAGTCCGAGAAGGGGCTCCATAGAGCTCACATTACATCATGGCACATGGTTAAAGAATATGAGTATTCAAGATACTATTAAAGTCGATAGGCTATTTAATGCCAAGTTCTTGGAGTATGGAAATGTTGGTCCGACATTCTTTCGATTTGTTAAGTGTCCATGTCTCTGAGGCACACAGAAATATGGTCTAAACAAGGACTTGAAAGATCTTCGTAATGTTTGTGAAGTTTCAGTTCCTCGATATGTCGGTTAACTTGTCCATTACAGTTCTATTTATTACCGTACGCCGTTGCATATCATCTAAGTACGCTGTTTCACTTCATCATTGATCGAGATTAAAGTTTAAAGATATATGTAAGTTTGGACCACTTTATAGTTTGCTATCTGATTCACTTTCGATGAGTTATTACTGGCACGGTCCATTAAATTAAAATTAAAAGCAGTAATACGAATAATGTGAGGTTGGTAGACGCGTTAAATTTTTTATTTCTCAAATTTACTCTTTATTTGGCATTATACGAAAAATATTATATACTCCGCAATTATTATTTTTTTTATTACATCATCTTGTGATACATTTTATTTTTTAATGTTCGTCTGTTCAATGATTCTATTAGACTTTGACTTTAATGGTGAATAATAAATTAACTATGGTACGAAAGTTTGATTATGATGTTCAGTCTGGTTCAAGACTACGAACTTGTTTCTGTACAGGATAATTTTTCCATTTTGGTAATACTTAATATACTACAATTTACGTTGAATTACGTTAATGTTTTAATCAATTAATAATATAATAAAAAACTGCGGTACTTTATGATTTTTTTTCAAGATTCAGAATTTTTCTCCAAATTAATATCACAAATGAAAAATGTATTTATCGCGTAACAGTTCTTCAAAGAGTGTTACCGGTTGTTCTTAAATTCATTTTAATAGAACGTGTTATGGACTAGTATATAGAATTGTCTTCATCTTGCTTATTCACTTCGTAGAACAACAAAAAAGTTTCCAAGGAGCAATTTCTTTGTCAAACTATTTATTACTTCTAATCTTTACATTTTCACTACATGATCTTAAATCAATTTGAGATAGGCAAAGTCGCGACTTGTTTGATTAAAATTTTCAATTATTCATAGACTAACGAATCATAAATTGCTATAGTCAACTTTTTCGACTAGTTAGCTCTACTTGATACATTTCTATCTGTCTCTACTCATATTACAAAGGGATTATCTGCAAGGGTACGCGACATATAAAGACATCATAAGACGCCTGCTATGCTATATCGATTGGTTACATGGCGTATCACAATATTTTATAATTATATAAATTACCGCTTCGAATCTGTGAAAGATAAATTTTCATTTCAACAATTTTTGAGATTAGTTATTAACATTCAAATCGATTAAATTTATTTTAATTGGTGACAGTTTCAACATTATTTTTAGCTATTAACTTATCAGCTCAGGCTGTCTGTAAGCCATCACCGAAGCGTCAAGGTATTTACACGTGGCTACACGTGGATGCGATCAACGTCAAGGCTGATCAATGTGCGGTCTGATCGAGAGGTATACAAATGAATACGTGCTTGGTAGAGCAGAGCCTGCATTGTATATAACCTCTATTTAGGGAGAGTTTGTTTGTGACCTTTATTTATAATGACATTAAAATAATCTTTAATGTCATGTTACAAAAAATTATATGTCGTAGAAAACGGAGAAACGTTTGTGAATGTCATAAACAAATTAATTATTTTAAATTAAATTAAGTTAAGGGTAAAAATACATGTGGTTTATTTATGTTTATGAAACTAGGTGAAAGGCCAGAATTGTACGACGGATGAAGTTCATGAAAAATTGTCCCTTTACTTTTTCCTCTATTATTATATCTTTTTAGCAATTTGAAGCACCTGTTTGTTTAAGAAGGGTATATATTTGTTTAAAATTATGAAAACTAAAGTTATTAATTACAAATAAATCAATATTAAAAATAAGACGATTTGTGAAGTTTTCAACTTTATAATTATTTAATTTTTATTGTATTAATTATGCAACTTTTCGAAGAGAAAAGACGAGGATCAATTTAGGATTTGACGGGAATTAAAAGCACTTTTTTATGTAAAAATCTAATAATTTTTAATAATTGTATTAGTAATAAGCGAAACTTATCCTAATTCTAATGCTTGTTGTCATATTATAAACGTCAAAGTGAGCTTGTTTGTTTATTTGTCTTACTTTCACGCCTCAACCGTTCAATTAATCTCTGTGATATTTTACATACAAGTTGCCTGTATCATGGCGGTGAATGTAGAAAGAGAATTTTATATATTATTCTTTATCTGAATGATCACGCTATTACGGATCAGACGTGAAAATATAAAAGAGTACATCACGACGACGTTTCAGGATATGGCTACCCATTGCAGGGCACAGGCTTTTTCCCTTTTCACGCCATTTCTTTGATTCCAAGTACCTCAAGCTATTTGATTATCCTGATTATCCTTTCAAGTAGCTTGAGATCAAGTTGCAATATTTTCACAAGAATATTTTTTTAAATTACACCTTACAAATCACACATTATTTTTCACTGGCCAATATTTGCGTATTATAAAAAGCAAATATTTTTTATTATTTGTGTTTCATCGATATATGTTTTCATGTCGATTTTCACTTGAAGTGCTGGTTTTATTTATGACGGAACTAACTATATACAACTTGATGTGTTGTCTTTATATGTAAGTTATGAAAATGGTTTTCAAGACAACTAATCCGAAGTATGGAGACACATCACGTACTGAAGGAGTAATTTTGTCTTAGTATTATTATTATTCAGTAAACGTGGTTATAAATGGTTTTTAAAGTTATCTATTTCAACCAGATAATTTAGATCAGGCTCAGAGACCACGCTAGCAGTTCAAACAGTTGTGAGTCATTAAAGCGCAGATTCATTGAATGTATTTAGAATATGCGAAAGCGAGATACTGTGTGATGCCTAAAAATAAACTTGAAGAAGGAATATAGCGCTGTCAATATTTGTTAGATCCGCGTTCGTACCGGATTGCTCGCGCCACTCCATCGACGTTGTCACCTGTATAATGCTTATCATCAATCAGCCAACAAACATGTACATAATATGGGTATATGTGCACATGCACATATTATGTACGCGAGTTATATACTCATGAGTTATGTTTACATACTTATGTACTCGAGGGAGGGTTTCAGAGTATTTTTTTTTTCAGAAAAGAGTCGAGAGCTCCATGCGATATAATATGTACCATTATTTTTCTTCTTTGTCAGCATTACAGCCTGGTGCAGGCCAAGGCTTCCCAATTTGCTCCCTCCAGGCAGTACGACTTGATGCAAGACTTCTCCACCTTTCGACTCTCATCATTTTTAAGTCTTTCTCTACACTGTCCAACCAGCTTGCAGGTGGTTTTCCTCTTCTCCTTATACCTTTAAGCATGGCGAAAGTCAGTTTTTTTAACTGGGTCCAGATCTTCCCGTCGAAAAACGTGTCTCAGCCATCAGATTCTGTAGGACCTGATTACTCTCAAAATGTTTGCTTGCCCATATTTAGTATAAATTTCATTGTCACATGTTTCATTACATATTAATAAATTAAACCCATTTGTGTCACAATAACTTAATTCTAAAAACAGTCTAACATGTATTTGTGATTTAGATGGTTGAAATTCATAATTTCAATATTCTTTGGGGGTATTAATGATGGTATTTATTCTCTTTCACACTTAATGAAAATAAACACACGAGGTGTTTATACGCTGTAAATATACATTCTTCTTCGATTTTAGCTTTTTCAAAGTGTGTAATTATGGAAAAAGTTTAATTACTCGGTTGCAATAAAATTTGTATTGATTTCGGTTACATAAATATAAATAATAATAAAAAAATTATAAAACATAAATTATAAGTCTTATTTCGATATTACAATAAAGAAATAATGTAGTATAAACTTTTTATTTCAATATTATATTAAAGAAATTATGTACTATTGTTTATTGTTGCACTACACGGATTCATATTACCTCATAATAAATTATTATAGAAAATGAATTAGATTTTTTTATCGCATTAAAATGGCTATACCTGATAGTTCGTAATTTTAACTTTTATAATTATTTGTTTGTAAGTTTTGTTCAAAAATTTCTATTTTTTAACTATGAAAATGTATAGCTTTCGTGTTAAAAATTAAATTTTGTTTTAAATTTAATGAAATTCCATGATTGAAGAAATATTTAAGAAAAAAGAAAAAGCAGAATATAAAAGTATTTGACTATAAAAATATCAACATCTAAATTGGAAGATAAAAACGATGCCGAGGATAAAATATTTTCTTTTCAACCACACTTGCAGGGAGCACGTAAATACTTTATTTAAGAAGAAGATTGAAACGCTAAAGAAAGAGTAAATTTTAAAATTCTTCGCAGGGCTGAACCTTCGTCTTTTCAAAAATGTTTAAATTCAGAAATAGTAAAGTTAAGTAGCAAAAATTGCATCTAAAAAGTTCGATCATTAACACGCTGAAAAATATCAGAATTTTATATTTTCTAGATTTTAACATATTTTGGGATTTCTTAGAACATTTGTCAAGATTGTAAAAGTTGCCATCAAACATATTCATGACTTAGTTTTGTCGGTTGGAAACTGTAAAACAAAGAAAATAAATTCGACGTATAAAAGACTAAAAATTTATTCGCTTCACTGCCAAGTGTGCAGTGTTTTCAGCTCGTCAGTGATTTGATAAAGTGTTAGAATATATTTCAAAAGCCAAGCGCTGTTTTTGAGCAAATGTATTCAATTCTGTTGGCAGTGAATCGCCATGTTCTCGTGATATGCCGATTTACCACTCTTCGAGTGCAAGTAGTTGCCCTACTTCAAGACTATAATAACAACAGATATCAATTTCTCGGAAGCGGGGTCTACGTAGATTATTTTTATCCGTAAGTAAAGGGAGCAACATATTTATAACTTTTATATCCCCGACGGCTTAATTAATTTTAATATTTGAAGCGTCTTGATCCCGCGAGTGTCATAAAATATAGAATATAACGAAAATTAATATGGCGGCCCCTAACCGCCGTTTAGTCTCATGTGTATCAAGATACACACACACACATTATGTGTATATAAAATGATAAAAAAGTAAATATTATTATTTATTTAATTATTTCTCGATTTTTAGGTTTTGTGTAGGTATGCAAGCACAGCAAATGATATAATAAAATGACCGTTGTATATTAATATACTCTTTTTTCCGATCTCTTACGGAGATGACGTACATAATATAATGAAATAGTAAATATACATAGTTTTTCATATTTCCACTTTGGGCCTTTTTAAAATGCGTACTTAAGCGAATAATCTTATTCTAATAATAATCAGAAAGATAAAAATAAAAAATAAACAGGTAAAATCTGAAGGTTTAAAAACTATATTATACTTTGTAAACAAGTTAGAATATAAATTATTCCAAAATGCATACGATTAAGAAATTAATGCGTACAACGCACGAAAATATTATAGTCCATGTACATCGCGTAATAATATAATAATATCATATAAAAATATATTTATCTTAATTTTTATACCATTAATAACGGTACTTCAACTTAAGTTATTTCTAATCACAGCAACTCAGATACAAGAATTCGCCGGTACTCTAAACTCATACTAACCAAAAGCACGCAAATGAAAGCCATTACAAATTTTTCTCTGACAGTGTTATAGGCTGTTTGTAATTTTACATTTCTTGTAATTATACAATGCATACTATATTAATGTACATTTTCTGTAATATAAATTATACACGGTCCATTATATTGCTGTACGCTAAAAGTAATCGCACCTTGTTTACACGATTTGGCTCATCATTCAGCCATCTTTTTGTTTAAAAAGATAATCTGGTTTGTTTTCAACTTTATAGTTCACTTTTTACGCAGTCGGGGTTTATATCTATTAAATTAGTTTTTATTATTGATAAAAACGATGTCTTCATCGTTTTCAGTGATCTGCAAATCACTTACTTTTTTCCTACAATTATGCTTTCATAGTGTAATTTTTTTTCTGAATCATTATGAGTTTGTTTACAGCAAAGTTACCTAAGGATATGAAGATGCAGGTTACATATACACATAATTTTATAACGATACCTTACATAGACAAAGGCTAAATAAGTTGTTAAAAAAACTTACCATAAGTCATTAAGAAGTGACATTGTGGAAAAATTATGAAAGGACAAAATGTATTTTCGAGTAAAGAAGTTTTATTTTCAAAGTATGTTTTTTATATAATAACACCAGGCCCGATGACTAGGCAGACGTTTTTGGATGGCAAGATATACAGATGTGTTTGTATCTAGAAGTATGAAATGTAGTTTTTTATTACACGCATTACTAATAAATATACAAGTGTTTGAATTATCCAAGTTCAACTGGTGTCTTTAAGTTTATTGCCTTTCGTATCTTCTTTTTCTGTTATACAGATATTTTGCTTTTTTCTTTCGTAAACTTTATATGTACTTTTTAGCACAGTCTTTATGTTTCATTGTCGCTCACGTATACATTTGTGCGCTACAGGAAATGAATTGAATAAAAATTGTTCTCCGTGGAACAGTTGGATTTATTTGACATGACATTTTTTTATCGTTAGTTTGTGTAATAGCAGGGTTGAGGTTAAACTGAGCAAAATGATTGCATACAAAAATGGCTTATTCCTAACAAAGTCATTTTGGTAATACCTTATAATAACCGAAACTCTATTACGAATTGGAAATATGTTTCGAATTCGTAATAGAGATTTGGTTATTATATCGAAAACTAATAACGTCAAATACTGCCGAATTAAAAAATTAAGGAAATCCTCCTTAAGGAAATCTATTGATGTATCCGTATGTGTTTTTTTATTTAATAAAATTAGTAAAGTATTATTTAGATAAAATATATTATAGAATCATAAATAATTGCATGACATGTAAACGAATAATTTCAAAGATATTAAACGTAATAATTGTGGAGTCGTTATATTTCCTCTTGGTAAAATATTAAAACAATGTTAGGAGCTAATTATAAAATACAATTATAAAATCAAAATTGATTGATATAATACAATGATTTATACAATTTTGAATTTGTTAAGCAGTAGATAACTCTATGTTTAATTATGTGTTTTAAAAGTATTGTTTAAAAAGCCATAAATAAATACTTAAATTTAAAATAAGTAGTTGTTCCATATTAAACGTTTATACAAATTTATAGACACTTAGATGCGTATTCTAATCTAGAATAATTATGAAACATGTTTAAAAAAATTAGTATAATATATTAAAATTGGTGGAAATGAAATTACATCGCTGTTTGCGCTTTATAAATTGAAACATAATCAAAAGTCAAAAAAGAACTTTGAAAATTATAGAGATCATTCACGACTGAATTAAACAATCAATGTAAAATAAATATATACATAAAGGCGTCTTCTACAAATCATTTTACATATATTTTTCCAATTTAATTAACCTACAGTTCAACACAAAATACTTTAATGTTAGTGCAAAGAGTAATTATTGGCTTTAATTTAAAAAAATACTGTAATGTGTGAAGCTATTATTTGTCATGTAAATTTTATCTTTCTATTAAATAGGCAGCGATTATTGTTGGTAATGAAAAAATTGTAGTGAAAGTATGCATGGCTCAGTTACTACAACTGGTCACTAATGGCTTATTGATTCCATTTTCTTCTACGGTCAAGACATTATTATACTTTTTGTAATTTACCAATATTTCATTTGGCGTCTTTACCAAATATGTTAATTGGACTATGTGATTAATAGTCATAAATGTCAAGTTTTAATTTTGATTCTTGCTATTTTAGATGATATAGACGCGGATATATTTTAGTATTTAGACCTATCTGATTAGCTACAAAAATATTTCAATAAATTTGAACGTCTCGAAAACGAATGTATTCGAGTTATTTTTAGTATTAAAAATACTACAGTATTTCTTAAGCCATTTTACTCTCATTGTAAAGAAATTAATTCTAAATTGATCATTGAACCAAGAAATAATTCTGGTATGTGACCTAGCGCATAAAATACCTAAATGAGATAGTAACATAACTTTAAATTTTTCTTTCATTTTTTAACTTTGAAATTTTGATTAATTTTCATGCAAAAAATAAGAAATGTTTATTATCTTAAACGTGCCTGGAATTGTCTCAAACATATGAGTACCGCCTTGTTAGTAATTTATAGAATAAACAATATGTCATGATCGTTTTCCTTGGAATTTATGATTATGGTGCTTTTTTATACAAAACTAAAGAAAATTGCAGGCTTTTATCGTATGCAGGAGTACCGTTGCCATGATTAAGCACTAATGAGCTCGTAATAAAACAGTACATATATCACTGTGACCACTAAAGATATAGGTACTGCAGATCTTTCGGTTAAAAGCAAGTGCAGCGTGTCTGTAAAAAATTATTGATTATATTCTTATTTACAATAAACCGGTGAATTGTTTACTTAGTTTTCACGTTTTAACCAAATTTCATCTATACCCCTATAAAATTGTAACAATAAAAAAAATATTTAATTATCTTAGGATTTACTTCTGTCTATCGATTTGTTCCTGTATCACGCAATGACTATTGGACCGAATTTAATTAAATTTATACTGGAATAATCCTTGAGATTCGAGTTTATACTTAGACTACTTTGTGTTGCTTTCAAACATGTCATAGGGGACGTTTTGTCCATTTGTTTATTTTTTGTTTATCTGTTTAATTTGAATTTAACGTGAACTGTGCCAGTATATGAGTTACAAACTAAAATCTAATGTACTTTCTTATGCAAGAAACTTGAAATTCAATATTAGCACTCAGCTAGTAAGATTGAAGGCGCGGGTTTAAAATAGTTGAATTTAAATTATCGATGCTAATTAAAGCGAAATATTTAAAGTTCACCCAAGTTATAAGATATTTTTATCTTGTTGAATATTTTTAGATGTAAACGTCATTCAAGCGTAAAATATAAGTTATTTTTGTCAAATTTTGACAACGAGCTACCGGAAAAGGTGCTTCATAAATTCAGCGTGGGAAGGTTTGGGGGACGACAGAGATATATTCCATCATTTAATGGTATAACTTTCTCACCACGGAGATGGATGGTCTTGGAGGAACTTGATTTTGTAAGTTTTTATATCAGTTTTATTAATAGCACTGAAAATACTTTTCAAACCTGATGGGAAGTACATGTGATAGTGGTCCTGTTGGTGACTATTAATTCCACTTCTGCTATTTATCTCTCACATCTCAAAACTGTTTTTTTTAACAACCTAATCACACTTAACACGTTTAGTGAGGTTAAGTTAGGTTAGCTTACGCTGGGTTGGATAAAGTGGAGTTAGGTTCTGTTAGCTTAGGTTAGGTTGTTAGGTTAGGTTAGTTTAGGTTGCGTTAATTAGTATTATGATGGATTATGTTTAGTTAGATGGAGCTAGATTGCCTTAGGTTGGGTTACGTTAGGTTATATTGAGTTGAAGCTGGTTTACGATGGGTTAAGTTGGATTAGTTTGATTTAAATTGGGTTATGTTTGGTTACATTGCATTAAGTAGGACTACGTTAGGTTATGTTGCATTAAGTTATCCTGAATCAGATTGGACAAGGGCGGGTTAAGATGTGTTAGGTTGAGTTAGGTTGGGTTAAGTTGGATTATATTGTGTTAGATCGGGTTACCTTAAATTCGGTTGGTTTACGTCAGTTTAGGTTTGTTTAGATTAGCCTGGGTTAGACTGGGGTGGATTAAATTAATTATAGATGGATTATATTGGATTAGTTTGGGCAATATTGTGTTGGGTTATCTAGTATTAGGTTCGGTTATATTGGATTACGTTCAGTTGGGTTAGATTAAGTTAAGGTGGGTAAGGTTAAGTCGGGTTAGGTTAGGCTCGATTAGGTCGGATTATATGGAGTTAGGTTGTGTTAGGATGGATGAGACTGAGTCATGTAGGATTGGCTTAAGTTAGGTTAGGTTTTGTTGGATTAGTTTGGATTAGATTGGGTTAGGTTTGGTTAGATGAGGTCACATGGTCACATTATCAGAGGCAGTATTTTTTCACAGTGTATCAATTTAAAATTTATCTTTCCGGATAAAATACACTCTGCGATTTGCGTTTTGTGTCAGAAGCGGGGTGTGTATTTATTTTCCTTGATCTTTCCACCGAAGTCTTACAGCACGATTTTAAAATTTACCGTTATTTTTATTTTAACCAACGGTACTATTTAATATTAAAACATTATTTTTGAAGAAAAGCTCCGCATAAAAATGAAAAATTAGGCGTTAAAGAAGCCGCAGGCAAACGCTGAGAACTACACGAGTACAATAACGCATAACAGTTTATATAATAATAATTTGTAACTAATGTCATATTCTATGTTATTTTTGTCTTCGCGGTTATTCACTTTGCTTGAATGCTCACCAATGATGCCTCACTTTCACGCCTACTTGTTTACACTCTTGTTTATTAAAAATATGCTATTCAAAATATGTTGTATATGTTTTTATGTTGCCTATCCAAAATATGTAGACATGTTATCGTTCCAGCATATGTCACATTATAAAGCTGCGGCCTTATAATATATTAAATACATGTAATTATGTCAAGAACATAAACACGATTGAATATAGTAACAATAAATTGTTAATTTTGAAATTTGTTGTCTGAAAATGGGATATTCCTAAAAACTCTTTAATTAATGCCTTCGAAAACAGGTTATATACAAATGTTCCTATAATGACTGGTTATTTTTTTACAATCCGCATTTTTCGACTTTAATTGATATGACAGCCTATAGATATCAGCATAATACACCATTACTGCTATATTGAACTTGTTGGCAAAATATTGTACTTCGATGCTGGACAATCTGAATTTCTTACTTTTTTAAATTCAATTAGCTTTACACCAATTTGCATGAGACATATACGTATAATTTTAATGTATAAAACAAATACTTTGAAGTGTTGTTTAAAATATGTTAAACAAAGTTGCAATTTTGGAAAAAACATGAAATGAATTGAAACGTACATATTGTACACCATTTTTAATTAGATTTTTTTAGAATAAAACTTACCATTAATAGTTAGATGTGGTATTCACAAATAACAGCCGTAAGCCTACGCCATTGATTCACGAATAAAGTTTATTGGCCTGGATCCAGACAATGTGGACGGAAACAGGAAGCTCTCTGCAAAAAATGGCCTCTTGTCGCAAGTAGCCACTACGCCGATTTGTATTACAATAATAATATGGAGACTTGATTTATGACTTCCATATGCTTTGGTCATCGTTTATTGAACTATTTTTGGGCGAAATGTTAAATACATGGTTTTTTTACGTTATGTAGTTTTCCTATATAAGTTTTGTAGTTGATTTGGTTTAGTGGAATAGCGTTTGAATTGTGATAAACCGGTGAAGGATTCAATTCCACTTCGAAGCAAATCGGGAAAATCAGGTATTTGCTATTTTTTAACAGTTATTGCATTCAACAAATCAGAGTAAGGAAATTCGATTGACCAGAATTAATTTTCTATTCCTATTGTGGGGTAGGCATAAACTTGAATTCAAAACCTAAAGCGACATGCGTGTTCAAAAGATAGGTGTTTTGGTTTGGTACAGGTGACATGCCCAGCACTATACAACTGTTTTCAAGGAAGCTAAGATTTAGGTATTTATGTGTCCGTTGGTCAATTGGCCAATCAGTATCTACCATCAGGTCACGTTGAGCATTATTTGACTTTGGTATTTAAAAATAAAAGTTTGTTCTATGCCTAATTAGGAAACTTATGATGTAAAGTAAGATATATATTCGAATCTGTCACTGTGGATGATGACTTAGTTATATTGAATAAAATAAGTATCAGTAAAAACAATCCAAAAAATTGAAAATCATTTTCATTTATTTATTAATTGTTATTGTAAAAGCCCATATTGTGCCCGTATCTAAAATTTTATTACCTACGTAACCCAAGAATTTTCGGTTCCTACCGCTTCTATTTAAAGTCTTTGAACTTATCGTTGATGGTCAACTCGTTACTTTCTTCAATGCTCAAAAGGCTCTAAATCCACTTCAATCTGGCTTTAAGGCTGGCCACAGTACCTCAACTGCCCTTGTTAAGGTTACTGATGATATACGCTTGGCTATGGATAGTATACAAATCACTGTCCTTGTGCTTCTTGATTTCAGCAGTGCATTGAACTCTGTCGATTATGATATTCTTCTTGCCCGCTTGAAATATCTTAATATATCCGAACATTCACCTGAGTATTTTAATTCATATCTCCATGGACGCAGGTGATGTATTAAAATCACGTCTCTAAATATTTTGAAAGATCGAGTGAAAAAGTCCTGCATGTCCTGAAACCTTTTCCTTTGTGTCCTTGCCCTTTCCTGTCTTTCCCATCCCAAATCATGTCAATATTTTGTTTTGTTTTTTAATTTACTTTTGTATTTTTTTAATTTTTGTTGTCTAATGTGCTATGAAGAATTTTCATTGTAAAATCTCTTACAGTCTACCAACTAAATTTCAATACAAATTGTTATGGTTGACTGGAAGAGATTGCTCATGTAACAATAAGTCCGCCATATGTACTATACATAAAAGTTAATAAATAAATAAATATATTGGATATAAACAACACGTTTTAATTTCAGGAAAATAAATTTCTAACAAAAAAATAAATTGTATAATAAATGTATCGCAATCAGTAATTAGAGAAAACTCCTTAATGTGTATAACACAGGCTGGGATTGCGTTGAAGACATGTTTGTATCCTGATTATGTCAACACTTATTTTAGGCGCAACGTGCGCCCAAATAAAAATGTAACATTTAAATCATTATTTTGTCCGTTATTTGTACTCAAATGTTAAAAACCTGGGCCTGCTGATATATATATATATATATATATATATATATATATATATGTATATATATATATATATGTATATATATATATATATATATATATATATATGTGTGTATATATATATATATGTATATATATATATATATATATATATATATATATATATTACTGTCATTTATATAAAGACGTTCATATTTCTATGATTTAATAATTAAACTTGTTAAGTACGAATATAACCCGCTCTGTGAGGATTAATTATGAAATTAAGGACAAAAACATTTAACTGTGTATACATACACAGAGTATTTTTATTAAGTTAATTTCAAAGAATGACTAACATTTTTTGTCATGTAAATACATTGCCTGGTTTTTTTTCACCGTAGCAAATATTTCATGTTTCACAAAAACTATGAGACTTAGGGCCATTGCTATAGTTAAAGTTCAAGTGACGCTGTTTTCGTTAATTTTTACCGCAATTTCGAAAGTTGGATGTTTTTTGTGGTTTCTGGAATTATATTATTTAACACAAAATTTGGAAAAAAAATTGAAATCCTATTTTTTGAAAAAAAAAATTAAATCCCATCACGTTTTTTTTCTACAGAAACCCACATAATATGTGAAATAAAAAATATATATTACTTTATTTGACCTTCATACAAATCTTATTTTATTTGGCCCCTCTAAAATATTCATACAAATATTTTAGAGAACTATGGAAAAATATGCGAGCCAATATGTTTCATCATTATGTCAAAATCTATGCCAATTTAAAGTTTCTACGTCAAAGGGTTTCTGAAAAAAAAAACGAATATGACAAATTTGTAGACGGTCTGACACGTAAATTAGTCATTTATAAAAATACTGAACCCTAAATAAAACAAAATAATTAAAAAACACGTAAAAATGCAGAGAATGGCTGTTTAAGTTCAGTACCTAAATATACAAGCTTTATTCAGTGATCAGACTCATCTGCAGCATAACCTACATAAGTATTTTATTACTCGTCGCAGTAGAAGAAAGTTAAACAATTCAAAAAACTGTCAAATTTTCAATTTTTCCTTCATACGTTTATTTCTTAAACACATGGAACAGATAATGATAGTTTTGATTACGGACAGTAAAAAGTTGAAATTATAAACTGATTAGCCCTTTCAATTTATGGAAACGCATGAAATATTTTAAATTAACATTACAGAAAATTTTTTTCATTTCTTCTTCTGCGTTAAAAATGAAAAAAGTCTAAACGAAATTACAAATTAAAAATGATTATAAACTTTGTATAAAATTTCACTGCTTTGGACTAATTTTGTTTATCCCACGTGGTGTATTAAAAAATTAGATATTTTAACTTTCTAAGGTGGTCGAACATAAATAAATACATTTTTTGCTTTTTTGATATTACTTTTTAGTTTTACGGTTTGAATGATAGTTTTGTTATTCAAATTAGTTTCAAATGCGATAAAAACGAGGTTAATAATCATGCATCAAAGACATCGTTACAAATGATATTCCAATAAGAAAATGAAAATAAACAAAAGTTGGTTTTTTGTTCGTTTAATTTTTCAATGCATAAAATATAAAGAAATACAATATATTATGCGTATTTTTATATCAATTTATGGATTATGGCTGTTTGATATTTACTAATAAACTTATATGTATGAACTCATGTGATTGAACTTATATATTTTTAATATTTAAGAAAACACGAAAAGAAATATTTTTTGACATTTCTTTTCGCGAATACGAAGTGTAAGAGAATAACAAAATCGTTTTGGTGTAAGTAAAAAATAAACATCATTGCAGTAAAATAATAGGGTTAATAACTTATAAAGTGTAAACATGGTTTTATAAAGTTCTATTGTTGAAATAAAAAAAAATTATTACTAAATGCAAGTTATTACTAAATATCTAAAATGAACGTAACTCGACGACCGAATGATTTCTTGGTAATTATAGACCTAATTAAAATTATTGATTTAAATCTTTATATTATTATAAATGTGAATGCGATATTTATCAATTATTAACTTTTAATTTTTATTTATTTAATTTTTAAAAATAAGACCCGCTTTGACTTCTTGCGCCATCTCTTAGTCGCGCATTGAAACCCTTATTCCGTGCAATTGAACTTTTAACGTCTGCCCAACCTACGAAAGAACCAATCTGCAAATGTTCTATTAGTGGATCACAGAGGGCGCTGAAAGTGGCAGAAGCGAAATGAACTATGTATTGTAATATAAAATCCAATCCAATGTAATAATATAATAATATCCAACGATGTTTGTAAAAAACTCTCATAACATTTTTCTTTTATAATAATTGTTTGCTAAGAAAGATAAATATTTTATGTATGTTATGAAATCAATATTTTTGACTTCAAAGCATTGGTTACCACGTGAAATGTATTTTTACGAGCATAAAATAAAAAAGCAGTCTAGATAGATAATTAAGATTTGTATTAATCATATCATATTAATTAAGATTTGTATTAATCATATTAAGTTATAAAATGACGCAGAAAATCGTTTATTCATACATAACATACGTGACACTTAGTAATTATGTTAATTGTAACAATCAAAATAAATTTAATGTTTTGTCGAATTAGTGTATGCTTCATTAACGTGGCATGAAATTGATTAAATCTAGAGCATAAAATTCGAACTTTTGGACCGTTCTTCTTCAAGGTCAAATTTCAAATATTTCTTATGGCATATTTGCAATTTTTTTATATTGAGATAATTCCCCATGTTTTTAGCCACGTTGTTGTTTGATGATTGTGGAAGAGTAAAATATATTTTAGGCGTATTGTAAAGAATTCACAACCTGGAATTTAGAGCCGTATGTTTGGGATCTTTATTTAGTATGATAATAAAATTGTCATTTAATCCGTTTTTTTTTGTATTAAGACGCGAACTCTCTATTAAATAATAATACAACCTTTTTCGTTTATAGTTTCTTCAATAAAGTGGATATCAATATCGGAATCGAATCTCCCTCATGCTTTACAGTAGGATGTAAATTGTATTTAGCATGCTTTACAGTAGGGTGTAAATTGTATTTAGCATGTTTTACAATAGGATGTTAATTGTACTTAGCATGCTTTACAGTGGGATGTAATTGTATTGTTTTTTATTGTAAATGTAACACATTCCCACAACTCGAACGGTTTGTTTCGATATTTTTTGCAAAATTCAATAGTAGGTACTACGTTCGCATTTAGAATATAGCTCGGTGACAAGGTGATATGGTCTTGCCCAATTCCCACATTGCTCAGTCAGTACCAATCCCCTGGTTGTTTTTCATCTTTTACACAATTCTTGTCGATAATAACAGGTTACGTAATACATAAAGTAGCATTTGTTTGCTTTAAAAATAATTTTACTGTCTTCAGATGGAACTTGACGTATGAAATGATTATAATATATTTCACTTTAATATCTCGTACTGGTTATCTAAATAATTCACATCTTTGTCTCTCTCTTTTATTCGTCTCTACATTTATGGTTCATTTTGTTTATAATATTACTATTGCTCAATAATATATGAATTCAAGCATAAGGACATGTGTGGAATTTATGTTCAATGAATGTAGGTACGAGAGAAAAGGCCGTGTGGGGATTATATTTGTCGCAAAAAATTGTACACGTGAAATGTATGAGTATTTTTGTGTGTAGTATTGGTGGCTGTTGGTAAATTGTAATTTTTATAATAAGGGCTCAATACCTCTATTACTTTTTCTTACATTTTTTCTCTCTTGAACATAATTTAATATCGACAAAATATCAATTATTTTTAATGTAAATACCTACACGAATAATATTTCGGATTGATTGTAGCTAAGTTTTGATCGTTATACAAATGTATACATTAGGTAAAAGATACATTTAAAGAAAACGTTCTTCAAAATATTTCTACGTTAAATTTCTTTTATATATATTTCATTAATTGGAAGCAGAGCTACACGCGTAATAAAAATAATGTGGAAAAAATTCAACGTACAGAAATGTTAAAGAGTATTTTTGAAAATGTTACAGATATCTTGAAGAAGTCTTTTTTTATAAAAATGTGACTTTTTCATAAAGTTGTAACATAGCGTTTAATTAATTTCCACATAAATTTATTTTTAGAGCTCTTTAAACGAACGGTAAAGACAGAACTATATAACTACATTCTGACCGTCCGTTTAAGATACATTTTGACGAAATTTTTCAGCAGAATGAAGTTGAATTAATTACATGAAAATAGAATTGTCTTTATTTTAATTAAAAGTATTTTTATTTTTTTTCTTGAAGTACCTCTCCATATATTGACCTTGGGGTGATTTTTTTACAGATGTCATTGAAGAGGTCTTTTAAAATACAAGAGAAAAAATTTAGAATATTTTCACATTTGCGAAATTTGAGCCACTAAAATGTTATTTAGAGCTCTCCCTTTTAACTATTACACGACGTAATTTAATTAGTACTTCAATGTAAAATTATCGGTTATTTTGTGTCATTAAGTTGAAGAGTTAAAGGTCAAGTTACTCGTTTTACGTCTGTGAAAGATGTAACTCAGTGTGCACGGAACCTTCGTAGAACGAGTTCTACACGTACTGAATAGTTTTATTGTTAGATTTTTGCAATATTTTGATCTGAACTGAAATATGTTTAATTGACGTAATTAGAAGAAAAACTTTAAAGTGCTTTAAAAAATTGGTTTGTAAAAATATCGATAGCGAACTAAAATCGCAACAGAACATGTTACTGAAACGGAAGTTCGTTACGTAGATCCACTTCCACGCTCTATTAAACCAAATGGACGCAATACAAAATAATCAGGAAAAACAAAAGTAAATAATCGTTCCATTTTATCGTCCGCTCTCTGTGTTATTTTTCCACTCGCCGTTCTATCTAATTCAATTTTCCGACGTGAATGTTGTCTATGATTGGGATGTAGCGGAAATTGAGACATTCCAAAAATAAATTAATTCATAGCGTAGCAAACATTATAAGAAATATTAATATTTAAGACGCTTATAACTCTGAAACTATTATGTAAAATTATTAACAATTTGTCGGATGTAAGTTACTATATATAGTTATAAATACAGAAACATATCCAAAGTTACTTATTTTTAATACACAAACAATTTCGAGTTCTTAAATTTTCTTTCTTTGACCTTCAGCTAACGTTATAAAAATAAATTTTGAAATCTTTAAATGAAAATATTAAATAGAAGAAATTGAAATTGCAAATGTTTTATTCAGTTTGATTTTCCGGAGCTCGTATCATCAGTTGCAGATTGAGACTATTGAAACAAACAGTAACAAAACGTTGCCTTCAGAACTTCCTTGACAACAATCCCTTTCCATAATTTTCCCATATAAGCAGCCCTCAATTGCCGCAGCAAATACATGCGAGCAGAAAACTACGAAAAACGCTACTCGAACCTAAATGTCACTACAATGGTTTGGGATTGAATAAAATTGTTACGCGACAACATACACGTTGGCAGTGCGCCAACACGGGTTTGATGTCCAAGGGACGAGGAGCCAGGACCTAATCTCCGACCCTCTATTGAATTATTGTGTCGCGGGACACATTAGCATATTTCATTTTATTATCCTCCTTTGCCCAAAGTCCTTCAGACTGATGACGGCGTAATGTCATTCGCTTAATGAAAGTCATACGCCCTTTGATAAATAACATGTCTTTTCCTATTCAAGTCGTGGTTTTATTAGACATTTTATTATTTATGAAGATTCTTAGAAGACAAACATATGCGGTCGGTGTCTTATTTATGATCTGTGGATTCTAATGGAAGTAATAACATTTTTAGGGTTTAGTGCTTGACGATATTCAAGTAACATCAATATTCGAATCAGCGGCATGCAATTTAATACTGAGAAGAAGAGAAAATAAGAGCCAAGGAAAGCGATTGAAAACGAATTGTATAAGGTGTAAACATTACCGACATAAACTCATGGATGAAGGGAACAAATAATTTTTTATGAAAATCATTAGATGTCCAGAAATAGGTTCTTTTTTCTTTTTATTCAGACTATAACTATATTTTTACTAATTTATAGTAAAACACATACTAAATGTTGACTCGGAGCTACTGAATAGCCGAGAATTTGACACATACACGTGGCCGAAACCATTTATTACAGGTACGGTCAAACTTTTACATATGTGCTGAATGCATACACGTAAGCTATACTTGTGGCGTTTCGACACATTAGATGTTTGAATAAACATTTGACATTCTCGACAGCCATGTTGTATGTGTTCGACCGCTTCTGTCGACCGGAAAGTTTGACATTTGTTTTTTCGAGTGTTACACGATTTTAATGTGACAGAATAAATCAAACGTCGCTAAAGAAGCTTTACTTCAATAATTACATGGGGAACACACATGTCATGACCAGAGTTATAATCGTTTGAGAGATAATATGTTTGGGTTGGAATGTACATCATTTTTATAATATTCATAATGGCTTATAATACGTCATTATAAGTGAGAATATTGGAAAGGATGGTATTAAATTTTTTTTATTTAGTAATCCATTGTTTTTATTTAACGCTGCTGAATCCGATACGAAAGGTTCTCGAAAGTCTTAACGTGTCGTTAACTTAGGTTTAATTAATATTAAAGGCGCCATCTGATTATAACTTGGAGTAAACTTGTTTGCCGGTAATTTACTCTATAACTTGGGTGTGCTTGGTTGAGTTTGTTTTATTATTTCGATACAACTACATTTGAATATATAATTCTAAATTTGTGATAAAGCAATATTAAAAAAAAAACAAGGCGAAAATAAATCAAAATTCACTAGAAGCGTATTCAACGTAAAATTTTTAAAGATTTTTTAATTTGATAGGTGTTAATGGAAGATTGTGAAAGTTTAAGAAAAAAACCAAATGTTTGTTATATATTGTATCCAAACAGTATAAACAGAAAAGTTATCGTCGTGTAGTTACGTAACCTACATCTTTTCTTATAATTGTGCATTGTGCGCTCTATATAGGAAACGCGTATACATTCTAGTAGGGCGAGGCGGAGATATATTGCTGTCTCCTTTGTCCCTGCCGCGCTAAGCAACAAATCATAATGCATTCTGATTGGTTAGCATAATTCACATACTTATTATAGTTCCAGAACTGAGTCAAGGTCAAAGGGGTAAAGGTGAATTAAAGGTTATAACGGAAACCTTTCAAGAAGGATAAATCTACATGTTACATCGAATTTAAAAAAAAGGTATACGAAATATATTTTCAAAAAGGTCAAATGTCCATTACCTGTGTATAATATCATACAACAAGCCTTGTAGCAATTGAGTTATATCAGCTCAATGGAGGCAACTAACCGCAGCGTGGGGGCTGGAGCGGCGCCAAGCGCAATTTCCCCCAGCGCATTACTCGGCTGCGGGCTCAGTGGAAAGTCGACTCAACCGCTGGGAAAATTTGTCGAGTTTTATAATTTAATATTTATTCGGATAATAGTCATTTGCCCCGCTTGCAACTATTAATTGCTTTCTAGTAGAGCGGCGCGTGGCGTTGCCCTTAGAACTTTTGGTCTTTGTTTTGATTTTATTTGTTCCGCAGTAGAAATTGAGTTTTCTAAACTGATAACTTGTACGTTTATGTACATTTTTAATTTCTACTTTCTGAGGAGAGACAGCGATAAATAATTAAAATCACTCGACTATGATGTTATCTGTTTATCCTTATAACAAACTGAAAGATATTGATCTTAGAGAAATTAAAAATAGATTAACTTGAGTTTGATTACTTTTAACACGGAAATCGGTTTTGAATTTTAAATTACATTTTTTTTAGACATACCACAGAAGGAAACTGATTTAAAGAAAGAAAAGCAACATTTATGGACACAAATAATCTTTTGCCATATGTAATTTTAGATAATTTAGCTAAATATATGTTTAGGTGATACTACAAAAAATATTTACTACATTGTTATTTTATTTAATTAATTTGTTTGGAGTAAGCTCTAAACAAACGTAGCCACTCGACTTCTTTATGAGCTTACCTGTTAAAAAATCTTACTCATATTTTGGAAAAAATATGAAACGTGTTTCTTCGATATATATATGAATGTTTTAAGCACGGTCAAATAAAATACATTTTCATTAAAATGAAACTAATATGCAATTTTTTTGTTTTTCATTACTTTTCATGACAGTATTTTAGTATTGGAATTAGTACTATGTGTACGTTTGTAAAAATAATGAAAGAAGGGCTTACGTAACAGGAGGGGGTCAATGACAGTAAGAGAAGAAGGGTATTTTGAAAGGAAATATCAATGAAGAACCATGAATTAAATCGAGGTGTTTGTTTGTAAGTACATCTTTAGTTCGTATTTTTTTTGGAAAGCGACGTACGTACATAAGCATTCATAGGGTTATATTAAAAAAATATTTTTTTTAATTAAAAGTTAGAGATTTTTGGATTTTTCCTTTACTCGTGTTGTGAGACCTTATTTCTTGGCAAATTTCATGATTCTATGTAAATAAAAAAAATCACTAGAAGTTTTGACTTAGTGTCAAAAAATACGACATAAATGGCTATATTTTCCGGGTTTTTCTTACTGCGTAGACTTAGAAGCTTGATTTTGGGACTGTAGACCTATCTATTTCATATTAATTTCAACTTGATACCTTTAGGCGTTCCGGAGAAAAAAGCTTTTGATAGACAGGGAGGCAGAAGGACAACGAAGTAATTCTATGTTTCCTTTCTTCTTTTGATGTATGGGACCCTAAAAATTGACTTCAGTCCATTGGTTCGAATCCAACTCCAGAAAAATATGGCGTGCGGGTATATACAAATTTATACGTATTTTTATAAACACTATTTTGCCTTTAATACCTTCTCTCTGTCTGTATTCGTCCACATTCAATACATGGTCAAGCAATTACAATGTATTTTTTATTGTTTTCACTATCAACATTTCTTCAAAACCACGTTTCTGTTTAACAACTACATTGTTTCAAGTAAACTATTTTACGTTTGTTTCAAATAAACTTTTCCCCTAGACTATTCTATGCATATGTGTATACAATTAAAAAATATACTTGAAATTTGAAATACAAATTTATCTCTTTTTAGATTACAGAAAAAGAAATACACGTATCGAAAGGTAGAAACATTCACACTTACAATTGAAATATGCAGTTATAATTGAAGTAAAGATCGCAAACGTTTCGAGTTTGAATCTGTGTAATTTATACACCGACAAGTTACATCACGATCGAGTGCAGCTGCATGGATGCAAATGCGTAGATTGCTCGGTGCACTGGTGCAGGTTGTTCGTAGCTCGGGCACGTATTGATAGTTAATTATGCAGGTGGACGCTACATTACAGTCTCACATAATGTACTGCGGCCTCATCGATCTATTCAACGTTAAACCTAGTTAATAACGTAATGTAAGGGGCTAAAGGAAAATTTACTTTCGAAGTTAATTGAATATTAACGGTAAAGTCTGATCAGTGCAATACCATCTCTTGTGAAAATTATTTAGAAAAGATCAATCTTGAAGGGCTCTTATATACGGGACTCGTTTGGAGTAAATAATGCATATTCCTAAATACAATGTTGTTAGCTTGTTGTCAGATAGTGGGTTAGTCACATAAAGTAGCTTCATTGACAATAGGAGTAAATGCAACATTAATAATGTTGACCAATGCATTATCCATATGCTATAAGCCACGCGAATACTGAAAAGATAAGTCAATGGGTAATTAGATGTCTATAGTTCTATTTTATCTCTATTGTTCTCCGACTACCTGAATGTTGGCGTTAACCTCGAAGAGTGTGTTTTTGCATCAGTGTCTGGTTTTAATTTGATTACCTGTTTTGTATATTCCACCTGCTGTCTGTTTTTCGCTTTTTTTCCTTGTTTATTTGTATAGAAAATGTTTCTACGTCTTTTAACTCTACTAACGTTATAACGTTATTTTATATATGTATCATATTTAATATGTCAAATGTTTTTATTGTTTGTTTGACAGTTTTATAATTTAAATTTTTGCTTTGCAATGCTGGCTTAGCGCATTTAAAAAAGGCTGTGATTTGAGTAAGAATTTTAGAAAGTAAATAAGATTATGTATTTAATCGGCTCCGTATGTATGTATATGAGTATGTTTGTTCCCTCGTACATACTAAACTACTAAAGTGATTTCAACAATTGAGATGTCTTGAGATGCATCATGATCCAGAGAGTGTCTTAGGGTATATGAGTATGAATTTCACAGGCGTTATATGTATGTATTTGAGTAAGTTTCTTTCCTCGTACAGACTAAACTACTAAAATGATTTCAACAATTGTGGTACCTTTAAATTCTTGTTGATCTAGATAGTGTCGTAGGGTAGGCAGCGTTATGAATTTCACAAGTTATGTATGTATGTCTGTATGTGAGAAAGTTTGTTCCCTCGCACAGACTAAACTACTCAAATGATTTCAACAAATAAGATACCTTTAAATTCGCGTTGATTCAGGAAACGTCCTAGGCTATATAGCGCTATGAATTTCACAGGCTATGAATGAATGTACGTGTGTAAGTTTGTTTCCTCGCACAGACTAAGTTACTAAAATGGTTTCAATGATTATGTTACCTTTAAATTCGTGTTGATCCAGAGGATATCCTAGGGTAGACCACGTTATGAATTTCACAAGCTGTGTATGTATGTAAGCATGTGAGATAGTTTGTTCCCTCGCACAGACTAGCCTACTAAAATGATTTCAACAATCGTGGTACCTTTAAATTCGTGTTGATCCAGAGAGTGTCCTAGGGTAGATAGCGTTATGGATTTTACAGGTTATGTACGTATGTCTTTCGTGCGTTTTAGTTATTTATATCCGTAGTCGGGTTCTAGTTTTTCCTTTATGTTTTCTTGTTTTCCTAATCTAATTAAGGAATTGAAATATGTATTTCAAATTTAAATTTAATAAATATAATTTAGTTACTTACGACTCTACTGTTCTTTGTTTATGAAATCTAGAAACCCCAAATACTTCCGAAGAGTACAAAGGTTAATATTCTCAAATTTCGTTTGATCAAATAGCCTCAAAACAGTCTATTCATAAAACATCTGTAATATTCAACTGCATTTATTGGTGATTTTGTTATTGATAATTTACTTGGAATTTTTTTAGTAATATACTACTGTAAGTTTTATATTGTATAAAAGAAAACAGCAATTTTATTGCAGAAATTAAAATTGCGTGCTTAATTTTCATATAATAAATATATTCATAAATTGTTTTTCATAGTTAGGGAATATTCGATCAGAGTGCTTGATTTTGATGCTTAGGAACTATTCGTTTGTCAGAAGACGTGGAGTAGATTTTAATCCGAGCCCATAATATTAACTCAGTGAAAGTACAATTCAAATCGGTGTAGTAATTCTGCTAGACAGGCAGCAGATATCGGGATAAAAGGTAGCCCTGATGTTAATAGATCTCCATTAATTACCGTAATTAAGATTATTTTCAAATTGGTGAGGTAGTTTTTGGGTGTTGCTAAAATAAATAGAGAGAGAAATTTTTCCTAATGAAGTTGATGTCTAACATGTCCTGGAATAAAATTTTCAAAAAACATTAACGTTCAAGCTCAACTTTCGAGTGATTTTTCATAATAATATTAATTTCCATGTCATGAAACGAATTTTATAAATTACTATAAAATAGGTAAGAAATTAGTATATCATGATCCAGCTAATTTTTTGTATAATTTATACTCACAAACATTTCGAATTTATGGTGACTGAATAAAATGTTTATAATGAAAAAAAATTATTATATTTTGAGATTTCATATTTAAAATAAATATTTAAACCTACTAATTACGAGTAGACATCGCACTATAAAGGTTGCGTACACGTTTAGGCATGTAGAAATATAAACATTTATAATAGAACTTCTATTAAACTCTTTATAAATGTTAATATTATTTTTCGTTATGTAAATATTTTGAATATTTTATGGAGCATCAAGGTTCATTGCTATAGTTCTCTAATAAAATTTGGATAAAATTTTAGTGATGATAAGTAGCTCCTTATTTAGTAGATAGGAAAATAAGAATGATTTTTTTGTGTATTTTTCATAAAAAAATGTCTATAGAATTCTCTTAGATAAAATTCTGCAAAAAATAGTTTTGAAATCTTTGTATTGGCATCCTGCGCGATAAAGGTAAAAGAAAATTAAGCACTTAATTTTCCCCCTCAAAAAAATTATTGAATAATTTTGAATAGCAAAAATGTATATCTATGAAAATAAGCATTATCATTGTATCAAATTTCAAGTTTCTACGTAAAATGTCTTCTGCAAAAAAATAGGTATAACAGGATAGATGGATGGACACATAAGTGATCTTTAAGGGATACGTTTTTCTTTTAGTGTACGAAATAACGTTATAGTCATGGACTTTCTCTTCTAATATTCATAGTATTTAATTCATAAAATATATTTATTATAAATGGCAATAGCGAAATTGAATTTATTCAAAAGACAAAAAATCCAATTTTCACTTTAATAATTAGTAATAAGAACTAAACAAGTTGAAATAACTTACAAAAACAACTCCATAAATAAACACAACAGAGGTCAGCCTGATAATGTAATATACCATTTGGGATTCCTTATACCTCTCAAACCATTTACGGAAACCGAATTCCAAATAAGTAATGTCAAGGTAATGCGAACCCACGAAAATGCGCAAAACGCAGCAATATTCATTAGTACGTCCTCACGGCCCCGGAACCGTGGGATGCTGAGGCCAACTTCGATGGAAATGAGATTTTAATAACCCTCGAGTTATAATGACATGTATCTACGTATCTTTTTCTATAATTCGAGGAGGCATTTGACCCAGTTTTGGCTAAGCCAGTTTAATGAACTGAATCCGCTTATAATTGCGAAGTGCCCTGTTGGGAAAAATACTTTTCCGCTGTTGATAAAACTAACTTAATCACAGATCCGATGAGGATCTAATCGTTCAAGAACTTTGCAATCATTGGGATGGAACAAAGGAGCGATGCAAGTTAAACAAGACAGAATAAATGAGGAATGTTTTTGTTATTTTTTGTCTTGAGATTTAATAATTAAATCGTGCACGAGATGAGTGTTTACAAATAACATATTTGAGTACAAATTCAACTACTACTTATTGTTTATAAGTTTTACAAAAATATGTATTAAATGTTAAAGTTCAATATTATTTGATTTTAATATTTATGTAATATTATTGTTTTCGAGTAGCATTGAAGCGTAGCTACCTACATGCATTAAAATGTACTTTGTTAACTCCAAACTTCTTTAGTTTTTTGTCCCATTTTATTCGCAGGATAATTACCGCCTTAAGTATTACATTAATTAATTTCAAGAATATCAAGTAGCTAGGAAAATAATTAACATTGAACAATCTAAGAAATAAATAAAGTCATCAAATCCAAAAAGATCGTTACGTATATCTTGGCATGAATTAATTCATTTATATTTATATTTAGTTATATGGAATTGTATACACAAGTGTTACATAAATTCAGCGACTCTATTTTTTAAGAAAAATCATTTTCTGTCAATTAAATTATAGCATAGTTTTCAAAACAAACCACTGTTAAAAATGTTAATTAAGCACTGTAGAAATTTTAATAGAATGACAAAACAAATGCTAATTACAACTTGACATTTTTTTCGATTAAAACTGCAAAATATTTCAATTTTGTTCAAATTTTTCTAATTAATAGATATAGAAATCTTAAATGATTTCTTTAAAATTTTATTGTATTTTTATTCTTAATATTCTCTTCGGACAAACGGATTTTTTAAAATTAAAATTAGAAATCGTTTACTTCAATTTTTATTAGCGACTTACGACAAGGTGATAATTATATCGGTAGTCAGATTATGTACTACGTTCATTTTTATTCTAACTAGTAACGAACATAATGATATAAGCTTTTACAATTATAAATGTATACGTTTAAAAACGAATGTATCTATATATGTTAAAATGAATAATTCATGACATTATAAATATCCATCTGCAAGTAATATAAGACGAGACTTTAATTAGCATCCTACGACTCTTGTAACTATACTGAAACTTCAACATACGAATACGTGATCAACTCATCTCACTTATAACACTGATGTAGCAACCGAACGTTTCTCGCCTCCAGCATCCATGTTTCTCAGCCTCTCCTGTCGCGGTAATATTATTGGCTTCGTGGATCGCAGCCTACAATGAGACGATATTACGATTCGTGTCAAGGTCGGAAGTCGCTACTGGCTGTTGGACGGTTTTGGGGACAATGTCTGGTTTTCGTTGTCTGTATAATAAAATTGACGAAAAACTTTTTAGCTGATAAGTTATAAAGATTTATGAGTCAAAGCGCTTAGTAAAATATGAATAAGTTATTTTAAGCGTTTTAAATTTGCGTATGATGAAAATTGAGAAAGTCAAAGATAATTTCTGATAAAATCTGGATAATTGAAGAAATTTGGATAATTGAGGAAGAGTAGAAGTGCTTCGTAGAGAGCAATGTAATTTTTATTTGTTTTCATTAAAAAATAACTGATGATAGAGGCCAGCCGAAAAGGCGAATTTAATCGAAAATATGCGGCAGCCGCCGCAATTGGCGCGCAGATCGCGGGTCAATCTTTGTCAATTGAAATGTACCATTTCTTAAAGAAATATTTATTAACATGAATGATATTAAATGGAGACGTCTTTGTGAACGAATAGATAATAAATAATAATATGCCTTATGCTACATGCGTAGGGTTAAAATATGGTTTAGGTCGTTTTTATTTTTCTTAATAACTGACGAGAAACTAGAAGTATAAAGCAACCGATTCACGCCTGGTCTTTATTTCATTTCAGAATGTACTACCTTAAAGAATTTAAAATGTTAACATTTAACATTTAAAAGAACTGAGAAGGAAATTAAAATAATAAGCAAAAATTTCATAAACAATAAATTTTTAATAATATATTATGTTCATTTTATACATACATACATATTTATATTAATTACAGAAATTTCAAAAAGAAAATCTGCTTTTAGTTTTTCTATTTTCAGAGAACAACAGGTTCTATTGATCTATAGTAAGAGGGATAAAAGGAAAGTGAATACAGTTAAAATGAGATAACTTGAAAATATGTCCACAGAAACTTTGTATTTTCCAATAAAAATGGATGAACGAGAACGTTGTTACGATAATAATAAAAATGAAACTTAGGGTGGTTTTATCACTTAAAACATAAGACTCGTAAGACATTGATAAAAAGGGTATAAAGAAAATATCTATCTAAAATATTCCAATGCAAAATTTGAATTTGAGAGTTCATTGACTGGCAATAATTTGATAGGGTGAAATTATTTTTCATATAATATTTTTGTGATAGCTTTGAAGAGGTTACTCCGGGAATGTAAACAATTATAATAGTTTAATGGTTATAATATATTAAATTTATTAAAAAAATGTAAATTATGAATTATAATAGATTGAATTTTAGCGAGTTCTTTAAATTTCAATGATTACAACTCACTTTTCAGCCCTGAATTACCAGGGGTTAATCCATAACTATTAATGAAATGGTTACGGTGAATTCAGTAAATAGAAAACATTTTAAAAATAGTAAGACATTTAGCGTAAATAATAATAATGGAAGCCAGAAAACCTGTTTTTAGAATTTTCGTGTGTCTGTATGTTAATTTGTTCTGCAAAATCTATTAGATGGATTATGAGGAAATTTGGTATGGCAGAAAAAAAATTTAATAACTTTCTTATTCCGAATTTCATGCGAGTAACCTTGTGGCACAGCAAGTATTTCATAGTGATGACAAGAAAGGGAATTATTTTAAATGACTTTTGAATCTATTTTTATCAATGTGAATTCGACATTGCAGGAACACTGTCGAGAATGTGAAAGTTCCTGTCTGATTTTGAAATGTCTAGTTGTAAATTAAAGCAGAGGCTATTAATCTTTAAATCAATATATTAAAATAAATTATGATTTGGTGGGACCATATATGATTAGGTTAAATGGAAAAATGAGAATTTTTAAAATTTTCATCATTTTGTTTATACGCGTCACGTAAAACTACTGATATAGATGAAGATTATCGTTACATTTTTTGATGTCTGTAAAGAGAAATTGTTCAAATATTGAATTACGTTCAAGCCATCAATATCGTTATTTTACATTTATATTAAAATTTATATAAAATTATGCTATGTCTCTTTTTTACTGTCAGAAAATACTATACATACCGTATTACTCTTATAATTGTGAGAAGTGTTTTGTTAGGAAAATACTCTTTTTTACTGTCAGAAAATACTATAAATACCGTATTACTCTTAAATTGCGAGAAGTATTTTATTGTGAAAATACTCTTTTTTACTGTCAGAAAATACTGTAAATACCGTATTACTCTTATAATTGTGAGAAGTGTTTTGTTAGGAAAATACTCTTTTTTACTGTCAGAAAATACTATAAATACCGTATTACCGTTAAATTGTGAGCAGTGTTTTGTTAGGAAAATACTCTTTTTTACTGTCAGAAAATACTATAAATACCGTATTACTCTTATAATTGCGAGAAGTGTTTTGTTAGGAAAATACTCTTTTTTACTGTCAGAAAATACTGTAAATACCTTATTACTCTTATAATTGTGAGAAGTGTTTTGTTAGGAAAATACTCTTCTTTACTGTCAGAAAATACTATAAATACCGTATTACTCTTATAATTGTGAGAAGTGTTTTTTTAGGAAAATACTCTTTTTTACTGTCAGAAAATACTATAAATACCGTATTACTCTTATAATTGTGAGAAGTGTTTTGTTAGGAAAATACTCTTTTTTACTATCAGAAAATACTATAAATACCGTACTACTCTTATAATTGTGAGAAGTGTTTTGTTAGGAAAATACTCTTTTTTACTGTCAGAAAATACTATAAATACCGTATTACTCTTATAATTGTGAGAAGTGTTTTGTTAGGAAAATACTCTTTTTTACTATCAGAAAATACTATAAATACCGTACTACTCTTATAATTGTGAGAAGTGTTTTGTTAGGAAAATACTCTTTTTTACTGTCAGAAAATACTATAAATACCCTACTACTCTTATAATTGTGAGAAGTGTTTTGTTAGGAAAATACTCTTTTTTACTCTCAGAAAATACTATAAATACCGTATTACTCTTATAATTGTGAGAAGTATTTTGTTAGGAAAATACTTTTTTTTACTGTCAGAAAATACTATAAATACCGTATTACTCTTATAATTGTGAGAAGTATTTTGTTAGGAAAATACTCTTTTTTACTGTCAGACAATACTATAAATACCGTATTACTCTTATAATTGTGAGAAGTGTTTTGTTAGGAAAATACTAATACCATAATATAAAAATTTACCATCCGCAACATGCTTCATGTTGCTGAATTTTATGGTAAATGTTTTTGATACCTTATAGATGTGCTCTGAGCACATATTGAGATAGGAGTTTGATATCTTTATAGTACAATAGCTTTTTAAGTGGTCGAAATATTTGAAAATTTTCCCCAAAGCCCTTCTTAGCACTATTGTAGTGCAGGTAAAGAAAGCCTATTCCGGCAGTGTTCAGACCAGACCATTCCATTCCATTGTTGGGTTGAATTACCATTTCAATTAGGTTTATAAAACGACAGTACCTTCTATTCAATAATTTGAGGTATTGTTTCTATCATTATTTAGTTGGATACTTTGAAGGTGTGTAGATTCGGGGTGTGTCCCGCTATCAGTATTCAAGTGGTCATAGCAACAATCCTTATCTAACAATAACTTCAATTATAATAGTATTATGATATTATAGCCAAGACAATTCTGCCTTATAGGCATTAATAGTAACTAATATTTTGTAGACCTTTAGAAAGGCGTTTACTATATGATAATCAGGGAGCAGCGAAATGTTAAGAGAAGCGTGCAAAGCGAACCAGAAATTTTGATTCGAAATATGATTGTAATATTGTCAATATTAAAATATAAATTCTTAAAAAAAAGCATTACAGTAGAATATTGATTAATGTAAAGAGGTAACGTAGTGATCCTCAATATTTTCACAACGTAACATCATTTGCACTGATAAACGAATGCGATAAAATTTTTGGCTTTTGGTCATCGAAAATTATGCATTAATAAGTAAATGAAGCAAGAAGCGTCGAATTGGTAAGAATCTTGATAAAAAAAGTTTTGGTAACAATAAAATAAAAATAAAAAATATGTGTATGCATATTGAGTGAAAGTTATCACTTAATATACAAACACATATATTTTTTATTTGTGCCTCTTTTAGTAGCTTGACCTACCTAAATGTACTGCACACCACTGTTATTTTTTAACTAGTAATCGTTAAGGTTTAATGTATTACATATTTACTGTGTATTTTATACGATCGCAGGACAGTATGTTCAAATCTTGTAAATGTTTATGAAATACAGTTTCTAGAAAGTGGCCATAAACATTTTGAAAGTTTTTTTTGGACGAAACTCCACATTTCTATATACGTAATTTGATCATCAAAATAGCTATAACGGCTTAGTTCATTCATTTAAAAACTAATAGCTTTTACGACTTGGTTCATTCATTTCAATAATGCTAAGAATCGATTTTATAGTGGATAAACCTATTAAGCACGAGAGGAACTCGCGCCGCGAGGGTATCGTACACATTTAGTTGCTTATAGACATATAGACATATGCTTATATAGACATATATATATATATATATATATATATATATATATATATATATATATATATATATATATTTATATATACATATATACATGTACGTATGCGTAAAAAAACAAGGTTTTCTTCTTCTTTACAACATTAATAAGAGTACTGTATTTTTGTACTTCTGATTCTATATATAAACTGCCTGTCAATAAAAAGAACAATTGTCTGATTGTAAATTATTACATCATTTTTTAATTTGGGTTTAAAATTGAAATTCGAAATATAAATCTGAATATCCAAATCTTCTTTTAGTCACCCTGAAATGTTATGAAACTGTAATTGCGTCTTATCCAGCTTTGTATAATGGGAGGCAATTTCAAAGACTCGATTAACACCAGCCTTAGTAGTAAAATAGCGTACGAGAAAATGGCTTTCCGTTCTTTTTTACTTGCGGTTTTTGAGAATGTGTTATTTGGTCTGTTCGTAATGGGTAATTTGGTACTTTAGAATTGATCGTACTTTAAGACTTTTTCCAGTATTTTAGGAGTTTTATAGGACACTGGTAGTGTCATGAAATTATTTCCATATATACAATTTTCACAAAAGCAGGTTTTACTCAATTTCAACCAGAAAGTTCCTTAGTTTCATAGAGAAAAGAAAAATATATGCACAGAATTCATATTTTAAATTTATTTGGGGATCGCTCGGTGAACTAAGTTTATTCAAAATATCACCACATTTTATATGGGAATGTGTTTTGGGTTTAAGTTGGTACTGACTGAGCGATGCGGGAGTTAAGTGGTATTGTTTAATTCTTACATTGCTCAGTCAGTACCAATTCTTCGGTTGTTCTTCGTCTTTTGGGAAATTTTCTATCGATCAGAATATAATTTTGTACGAGCGACCATTTGTATCAGGGAAAAATAATGTTACTCCCTTCATAATAAACACGTGTCAATTATGGCTTGAAAGCTCGAACGCGGTCTGTGGAATGATGCTGATGTATTTGATTTTAATGTTGTTTACTTTAATATTTTGAAATAAATTACAATTTTTTTTCTCAGTATCAAAATATAGCAATTCAAGCACGAGAACACGTGTGAAATATATGTACAAATGAATGTAAGCCAGAGAGAAAGGGCGTACGGGGATTATTTGGTTATTACGTACGTCGCAAATAATTGTACACGTGGAGTGTACGATTCTTTTTTGTGTGGACTTTTGGTAGATTTTTTTGAACTGTAGTTTTTATTGTGTTTACTGTGAGTAAACTGTATTTTTTAAGTGCATAAATACGTATATGTCTCTGACTACTTTCTGTTATATTGTTCTCTTTTGAACATAATCTTAATTAATTTTTCGAACGCAATTTAATAATGATAAAATATAACTTAAGAGAAATATTACGTATAAAATAATGTAAATAATATTTAAATTCACTATAGCTATAAATTTAGAAAGCTACAGAAATGAATAAAAGTTATATTAAAAAGAGAAACTTTGTCAGAATGCTTCTACTTCGAATTACTTTTTTATTTTTTATCAATTAATTTCGTAATTACGCGCTTGATAAAGAAAAAACACGTAAAAGGAGCTGGCCATACAAATAACAAAATTTTTTTTTAAATGTTACAACAATTGTGAAGATTTTTTTTGGAAAACATAACTCAAAAGTTGTAACATCGCAATTAATTAATAAATCAGTTGAAATGGGCATAAATTCATTCGATTTCTTTTTACGACTCCGTAATTGGATGGTCAAAGCGGATCTTTTAAAACTACGCCAAGTCCGTCTGTTTGTTCATAACTCACAACACCATAACTCTTAGTTTAAGATCAATTGTTTTGAAATTTTACAATAAAACGAAGTTGAATTACGTGGAAATGGAGCAAAGAAATAAATTCAATATTGTCACTGTAGGTGACTCTTAAAATGACATTAAAATTGTTTTCGCCTCCGCGAGATATGGGTCTCCAAAACGTTATTTAATTTCTTCCTCTTATTTGTTATAAATATTGTTTTTTTAAATCTGAAAAAAATTAAGACAACGGTATTTAGTGGGTACTTCATTGCAAAATTATTTCGTATTATTTGTAACATTAAGTTGAAATATAGGTAATCGGTCTTTTTTGTTTTACGCCTGTGAAAGTTGTATACAAGTGTATGTGCGAGTTCTACTCACGCTTAATATGTTTATATTTTATTTTTTTTATTATATATTAATCTACGTATTTTGAAGAAGAAATATTTAACAAAGTTGTTTTTTTTACGTCACTGAGTGAGAATGGTAACAGAATATATTATTAAAACGGAAATTCGTTACAGAGATTCACATCCACGTTCTATTGAACGAAATGCCATGCACTGCAATATAAACGGGAGAGAAAAAGAACAGTATATAATCGTTTTACTTTATTGTTCGCTCTCTTTGTCCCATTTTCTCTTCGCGTTTCTATAACACTCAGTTTTTCCACAGTTTTTCCAGATTTGAATATATAAAAAGTTTATTTGTAATATATAAATAACTTCGAGTTCTTATGTCAAGTAATATGTTTTATAACCTGTTTTTTTCAGTAAATGTAATAAAAATTTAATTTGAATACCCACATGAAAGTATTACTTAAAAGAAATTGAAATTGCAAATGTTTTGTTCACGTTCATTTTCCGGAGCTCGTATTCATCAGTTGTAGATTGAGACTGCTGAAAAAAAATTGTGCTTGTCAGCTCTGATGCGCGACTGGAGTTTACTCCTTAAGTAGGATTTTCTTGGAATGTATAAAATAGATAAAATTGTATATAGACATAAATAAATATATCATTAAACGCAAATGGAAAATTTTTTAATAAAAAAATGCTGACAATGTAATTATTATCGAGTAAAATACAAATGAATAAGAGAATTTATGTGACAAAATTAAAAATATTTAATACCACCAGACTAAGAAATTAAAATTAAAAAAACAACTTTTTAATTTTGTAGGATAGAAGACACCAAATATTCAGATATGTTGGCATTTAATGATTACAATACAAAAATTCCATTACTGAAATTCAATCTGACTAGCAACATGATTCCCTTTGCCTGTAGCTAGAATATTAAAATGTGCATTAAAATTAGTTTGCAGTGGATGGTTCACTTTATATTTGGCCAGAATGTTCAAATATGCATTCAATTAATTTGGACTAGATGATATAAGCCAGTGACTGCTTTAATTCAGGAAGTTATCAATAGATATTTATTCTTAATGTTTGGTAATTTAACAAATACTTACAAAAACATATTGTCTTGTAACAAATTGAATTAGAGTACTAATGATGGTAGAAGCTACATTAAGTAAAAATTATATTATTGAAATACAAATTATGATAATATAAACCATTCTTTCATAGGGTTTCAATATGAAAATCCTATTTCATTGGTTTATACACCATTTCATTGAACATTTCTTTTACCAATCTTTTGCCAAATTGTAACGTATACTTATAGACCCTTATTAACAAGCTTGGCAACAATAAATGCGACTTTGACAATTAGTAAATAATTCCCACTATTTTGGTGTAAGATCAAAAATATAAACATTAATATTTTTTAGCTCTTAAATGTTTCAAACAACGTGCCACACTATCTTTCTACACACAACAAAATAATGACTATATGATTTATTGTTTGAAAATTTAACCGTGTGTTGTTAAATTTAAAAAATATAAAATAAAACACAATACGAGCAGAAAAATTTATAAAGATGAAAGTAACGGAAATAAAAATTATATAAAAGTGTACAAATATGGTATAAAAAAAATTAAAACGAATTTCACGAAACAAGAAAAAACAATATTTAACAACAGAAAATAGAATACAAATGTATTAATTTATTTTTCGATTCCCTCTCTGCAACTTCAGCACGAGCCTTCGCTTCTCTACTTTGACTCAACAAAATGTCCTTGCGGATTTCATGGAGTTCTCTTCGTTGTCTCTGCCTCATGCAATTTCTTTTTAATTCTTCCTTCTGAAGTAACTGACATTGGCTGAAAGTGAGCTGGATATATGAATGCTGGCTGTTGGCGCGTCTCCTGCGTATTGGTACATTTGTGTCCACGTCCAACATGGTTTCCTGTACATCAACCCCGGGCTGACCCCCAGGAACATCTTCCTACGCCTCGGACGATGTTGGCAAAGTTACCGCAGCTTCAGCAAAAACTTCACTTCTACTCGTCGATTATTGCTCATACGGTTCTGTGGATAATTGATTACAATTAATTCAATGGAAATTCCTGAATATCACAAATTTACTAATTTTTATTTTCACACTAGGAAGAAAATAAAAGTTCAATGCAATGGATCTTAAATGAATTTTACTATTTGTTATTTTAAAGTGATTAAATTACAATCTACTTTCGTTTGTAATACTGCTTCTTGAGTATTAAATATAAATTCGAATAAAATTCACTTCAAATTAATCAATCTAAAAACTTTCGGTGGCCCGTTACTATATTAATCAGTTTCTAAAAAGCACTATAAATAAAATATTAATTGTACACTTATTTACCTCGATTATATTACACACGTTATTTACCTCGATTGAATTGCTGGATAAAATTGTTTGATGAGACTTCCACAATTAGCCCTAGCACTACTAAGGAAACGACGGGGTCAATTTTGATGGCGCTAATCGTGTCCCACCGCCGGTAGCCATTTGCTACTGCCTTTTCTTTGCCAACTGTCTTCTCTGTTTGGCTTTTGTATTAAGCCAAAATCAGCACAGATTCCTTTTGCCTATAGAAACAAATAAAATGCACGTTTCTTAAGCACATTATTTAAAAAAAATGGAAATTACATTCGTGCAAACAAATTAACTCTACATTCATCAACCAAATTAATACCCACTTCAACTTAGATGAGAGTATAGATCCTATGAAAACCAAATACAAAGATTTAATTTGTCATCACTAGCTGCACGTAAAAATAGCACGGAGAAAAATCTATTATATTTATATAAAATCATACATTCGTATGTTGATTGTCCCTATCTCTTCTCTCTACTCAACTTCAACATTCGACTCAGATCTCGTATACCATTACAAAGATTATTCACACTAAAAGTTTATAACAATAATGCCTCTTTTTTAACCCATAACTTGAATATGCCGATTAAATAACGATCTTGTTTCTCAACATCCGTCCTTGGATATTTTTGAACCGAAATTATAAACATTTAAAAAGGATTATTTATAAATTAAAACCAGCTACGATAGAATTAATGTTTTGTTCAGTATGTAGAAAATAATATAATTATAAGTTAATACTAACTTTAATAATTGATCATTACACTTTGTAGTATATTTAATAATACAAGTAACCCTTGAAAATGTATACATATATACTCTAACCATTTCGTGCACATATAATTAGAGTTATAGTATAGTTTTACACTCTGTTCTTTTTATTATACATCTACGTGACTGTAACTTGTTTTGCGAGCCTTTCAATAAATAAATAAATAAATTCTATTTTCATTATAAACGTGAACATTTGACTGTATTTACCCTTTCACTAATAATACCACTAGTATTATATATCTGGGCCTTTTTTGTCATCGTCACATTTACTCCGTCGCTGCATTTATTTTCAATTACATCTTTGAGGGAGACCAATATTTTCACTCTGTTTCCCTGTTTCTTTTTCTTGTATTCATTTTACTACTTTTGTCAAACGCAATAGTTCCAGCCAAATCAAACGACGGTTACAACTATTAGTAAATCATTATTAATTAGCTGATTATATCTTATTTTTTAACGGTCTGGAAATTGTGAAAAGCCGCGCCATGAACTGAAATGTCACTGCAATTATTTGTGACTGAATAACATTTTTACGCGACAACAAACAAAATGGCAGTGCGTCAGCACGAGCATGATGTCCTAAGAACGGGGCACCAGGACCTCGTCCCGACCCACTATTCAGTTATTGTGTCGCAGCGACACATTAGCATATTTCATTTTATTATTCTCTTTATCCAAAGTCCTTCAATAAGCCAGACAACGTAATGTCATCCTAAGAGAATGTCATTTGCCCTTTGATAAATAACATGTCATTCTCTTATTGGATCGTAGTTTGGTTTCGCAGTTTTATTATTTTTATTATTCCTAGGTGAAAAATATACGCAGTTGGTGTCTTATTTATGAATGAAAAAAAAACTGAGGTATTTTAGGGTTTACGATGTGATAATATTCAGATTACAACAATATTCAAATCAGCGACATGAAATTAAATACAGAGATGATCCTTTTTTATTCGTCTGGAAGGAAAATAAGGACCAATAATAAGGATCAAAAACGAATTAAATAAAATGTGAACATTATCGACATAAGCTCATGGATGAAAAGAAAATAAAATTATTATAAAAATTATTAGACATTTAGAAGTAGATTTTTTTTTGTTTATTTTTATTCCGTTTAAGTCTATATTTTCACTGATTTATACAAATACACCTAATACATTTTTATTCGAAACTGTTAAATAAATGGTAATATCACACATACCCGTAGCCGAAACCGTTCATTACTGCTAACACAACGACATCAGTCAAACCTTACGTGCGTCGAATGCATATGCGTCGTAAGCAATACTTGTGGTTTTTCGACAGTTTTTTTTTTTGATGATTTGAATAAATATTTGACATTCGGACCAACCATGTTGTTAGCGCTTGGTGGGTTTCGGATTCGGATTTGTTTTTCAGCATTACACAATTTTAAGGTGACATAATGAATCAAATGTCGCTAAAGCAGCTTTATTTCAATAATTATATGGGGAACACATGTTTTTTACTCGTAAAATCTAATCGCAAAATTTTTAAAAATACAATATTTTCAATTTGATAGGCATTAATGGAAGATTGTAAAAATAAAAGAAAAACTAAAATGTTTGTCATTTGTTATATCATAATAGTATAAATATAAAAGGGACTGTCGTGTTGCTACGTAATCTATATCTATTCGCCGCCTATTATAAATGTGCTTTGCGCGCTTTATATGGCAGAGATATATTGTTGTCTCCTTCGTTGCTGCCGCGCTAAGTAACAAGTCATAATGCATTCTGATTGGTTAGCATAATTCACATACTCATTATAGTTTCGGAACCGGATGAAGGTCAAAGGGGTCAATTAGTGGTTATAACGGAAGCCTTTCAAGAATGATAAATCTATGTGTTAAATCGAATTAAAAAAAAAGATATATAAAATATATCTTCAAAATGGTCAAAAGTACATTACCTTTGTATAATGTCATACAACAAGCCTTGTAGCAATTCAGTTATAACAGCTCAATGGAGGTATCTTGCGGCAGCGTGGTTGGAGCGGCGCCAAGCGTAATTTTCCCCAGCGTATTACTCGGCCGCGGGCTTAGTGAAAAGTTGACTCGGCCGCTGGGAAAATTTGTCGCGTTTTATAATTTAATATTCATTCGAATAATAGTCATTTGCCTCGCTGGCAACTATTAATTGCTTTCGAGTAGAGCGGCGCGATCCTTAGAACTTCTGGTCTTTACTTGCTTTTATTTGTTTCACTGTAGAAATTCGGGTGTTCTAAACTGTCGTCTTGTATGTTTATGTTAGTTTTCAATCTCTGCTTTCTAAGGAGAAAATAGCGATATATAATTAAATTCACTCGACTGTGATATTATATGAGTAAACCTAAAACACTCAGAAAGACCTTAATCAAATTTGGTAGCATTTCAACCTAGTTTAGTTAGTACAAATTTGAAAGTAAAAATTACCTTTCGAGCATTATATCTTTGAAATATTAAAATAGATTAACTAGACGATGAGATTTTGAATTCGGAAGTCAGTTATGAATTTTAAATTAACTTGTTTTATACCTACCTATCATAGTTTTGTACTCATGTTTAGGTCATGCTACAAATATGTATAATTTATTGAGATTTTATTTAACTAGCTGTTTTGGAGTAAGCTTTAAACAAACGTAGCCATTCGATTTCTTTATGAGCTATTCAATTTCTTTATGTATATTTTAAATTTACTAACCGTTATATGTTTACTAACATATAACGGTTAGTAAATTTTATTCATGTTTTGGAAAAAATACGGAATATATTTCTTCGATAATTATGAATGTTTTAAGCACGGTCAAATAAAATACATTTCCATTAAAATGAAATTAATATGCAATTTTGTATCTTTCATTAAAATTAATCACGATTTACGTCGACAGTATTTTAGTATTGGAATTAGTAACATGTGTACTTTTGTGGAAATCATGGAAGAACGTCCTTCATACCAGGAGGAAGTCAATGGAAGAAGGGTATTTTGAAAGGAACTGTCTAAGAAGAACCTTGAATTATATCGAAGTGTTTATAAGTACATCTTCATTTCGTCTATTTTTGGAAAATGACGTATGTACATACATATTTTTGTTTTGAACGAATAATAAAATCTGAAAAGAGCGATGGAATGGCTACGGATTTATTTATTCGATAGTGTCCAGCGATACGATAGTTTTGGAGCTGAATAATCCGTTCCGCTCTTTATTTATGCGACTGAAAATTTTAAACCTATGTACTACAAAAACAGAAAAAAACCTATTTGGATTCAAATTGTACAAATTGCAGGCTATTTGTACCAGTCAAGTTATGGTTTCTAATTAAAATCGGAGAAGTATTTGTTATTTATTTGTTATTTCTTCAATGCTGTAGCTCCAAGTTATGAACTGGATAATTTTTTTCGAAATAAATAAATAAAATTAAAAAATACTTCTAATGAATATCATGTTCACGTGATGATGGAAAAGTTATATCGATATAAGTTAAAAACTTGAGGTTTGAAAATAAACAACAAATTATAAACGTGCATCGAGAATGTCTCATTTATTGAAGCCAGTTATAATGTATTATTATAGTCTTCATTTAAAAGAATATAAAAACAATTTCGATTATATTTTGTGTAATGTCATATGAAAACTATTATTTAGAGACTTTTCTAAAAATAGTTGAGATGTACTTTCTCAAGCTTCTTGCCAATTAGACATTTATGCATAAGCTTTTTGAAATGGTCAAGTTCATAATAGATTATGTGAAATAAATTAAAAATGTCTCCTTTATTACGACCCTCGTTTCGTCTTTTTAATTTTAAATTTTCTTTTTTGGAAAATTACTAAAAATATATAAAGCAAAATTATTATTTTATAAAACTGTCTAGGATACTTAAGGTTAATATAAATGAAAGGATAACAAAATTGGAACTTTGTTGTTTTTAATCCCATCTGATTTTGAATCTCAAAACTGTAGTCGTTAAGCCAAGTTATTTATAAATATTATCAGTTGCACATTAATTTGGTTTGTGTATGTGTTGTAATTGAAATTTAGAAGTATTGCTTGTTTAACCATTTAAAAAATACGAATGTGATATACAGTTTTTTGATTAATTGGAATGGCTAGAATTTTTCAGAGATTTATTCCGATAATATGAGACGAACATAATTTTAAAATCCTTTTTTAATTAGGGCCTTTCTTCTAAAATAAGTTATTTTTCAGTAACAAAATATTACTTATTTCCATGATTTTTAAAATTCATAATTATATTTATCCGTTTCATATCATGAACAAAACCTCCGTTATAAAAAAAAAACAAAAGAAAAACGCCTAATTACCAGCGTAATAAATGTTTCTTCTTATGTTGTTTAATCCTTTCGTTAGCGTTAAAATAGTATACATCGAGAAAAAAATAAGCTACGTATTACGTTCCCAGATACTCATTGATGTCGGCTTGTTATACCGATTTACATAAATGTATCCTATGTAAATAGACAATCGACCATGGAGTACAAAGTTTTAATATTATCATTACTCACATATCGTAGTTGAATAATATAATAAACGTGTAAACAAACTACATATTTAATATGTATTTCTTCATTTCGTTACTATCTACTCTGTTAGAAATTTTAAATAACGCCTTAAAAATGTAATAAAAAGAATGTCCTATATTTGATTCAAAATCTTGTTTAATTATTGTATATTTTAAAAATTATAAAAATGAAAGCTATAAATTTGAAACTTAAATTTATGTAAACAGTCGTCAGTAAAATAATCAAATGTCGGGAGCACAATGCACAAAGCTTAAAAGCTGCTCTGTAGCTGCAATCAATTTAATTAGATTCCCGTGAAAAGCCCTTTGTCAGAGTTTAATGCGGCAGGTCAATTATATATTCACTTTCATGTCGAAATTTAGTTTCAGTTACTTTAGACTCGTTCATTTAATTCTTGATTCCTTTTATGGTTTGAACGAAAATAGATAATAGCGGTTTAAGAATCCGGTTTATTTAATTGTTTCCTTATCATAATGATAATCATAAAGATATTGGTATTACAATTTAGTTATAAATATTCATCATCGTTATGTTTAGCCGAATCATGTGTAAGCGTTACGCTTAATGAACTTAGTTTTGTCCCATAGCTATATAAGTAACAAAAAAATAACTTCAGCCCGTTGTTTTGAATCCCACTTCGGAAAAATATGGCGTAAATGTATATACAAACATATACGTATTTTTGTACATAATCCATTTTTTCATTAATACCTTTTTTCTGTCGGTATTCGTCTATATTTAGAATATAGACAAACAATTTCATTACCGTTTTTATTGTTTCCGAAATTTCTTCGAAATGACATTTTTGTTGAATAACTGCATTGTTTCAGGTGAAATTTTTCCCTTGTTTGTTTTGTATACATACGTGCACATATTGGTTTAATAAATTTACTTGAATTTCGAAATACAAATCTATCCCTTTTTAGAATACAGAAAAAAATACACGCACCGAAAGCGAGAAATATTCACATTTACAATTGAAATGTGCACTGTAAGTGTATTTAATTGCAGTAATTGAAGTAAACGAAGCAAATGCTATACCGACAAGTAAAATCGTGATCGAGTACAGCTGGATCGATGTAAATACGCAGATTGGTCGGTGCACTGTTGCAGCTTGTTCCTAGCTCAGGCTCGTATTGACAGTTAATTATCTAGGTAGACACTACATTACGGAACGAGTGGATTACAACCTCACATAATATACTGTCGCCTAATCGATCTATTCAATTTTAAACCTTGCCAACGACGTGATCCTTTATGTAAAGGAAAACTTGCTTTAGAAGTTAATTGAATAGTAACGGTGGAGTCGGATCAGTGCAACACCATCTCTTGTGAAAATGATTTATAAAAGATCAATCTTGAAGGGCTTTTATTTTATTTATTCCATTTATAGGGGACACGTTTGTCCCTAAATACAATATTGTTAGCTTGTCAGATAGTGGGTTAGTCATATAAAGTATTTTAGATTGACAATAAGAGTAAAAACAACATTAATAATGTTGACCAATGCATTTTCAAAATGAAATAAGCCATGCAAATACTGAAAGGATAAGTCAATGAGTATTTAGATGTCTATAGTTCTAAATTATCTCTATTGTTCTCCCCACTACCGGAATGTTGGCGTTAACCTCGAAGGGTAGGTTTTTGCATCAGTGTCTGGTTTTAATTTGATCAGATGTTTTATGTATTCCCTTCTATCTGTTATTAGTTTTGGTTTTCATTGTTTATTTGTATAGAAAATGTATTGTATTCAATATATTAAATTGATGTTTGTATTTATTGTTTGTTTAATTGTCAGTTTTATAATTTTTCTTTTTGATTTGCAATAACATGGTTAGCGCATTTGCTTAATGCTGTAAGTTTATGTAGAATCTTAGTAAGTAAATAAATATATAAATAAATAAACTATTGAATATCAAGATGAGTTTAAGTACGATAATTGGTTATTTTAAAGAAAAATTGATTAAGCGTTAATATGTTTATGTATTGTATTTAAGGTGATTGTTTTTTATATTTTTATTGAAATATTCTAAATCCATATATTAAATGATAATATTGACGTATTCATTATGTATTACTGACGTGCTGGTGCGCCGACATCTATCAACATTTTGTAATCTATAGTTTCCAAGTTCAGAGTATCCAGTGACGGCTTTAATATCTGCCCTACATAGTAGCAAAAACAAAAATGTTTTTCGAATTATCATCACAGATTTAATTATAAATTCATTCGTTATTTTTACCCGACTGTATGGGACATGTATGTGTATGTATATACGCAAGTTTGTTCCTTTATACCGACTAAACTACTAAAGTGATTTCAATAAATAAGGTGTCCTTAGATTAGGCATTATCCAGAGAGTGTCTCAGGGTATATAACGGTATGAATTTCATAGGTCATACATGTATTTCGTGCTTTTCAATAAATTTTTTCCTTAGTCGGGTTTTAGTTTTTCCTCCTGTCTCTTCTTTTTTTTCAAATCTAATTGGGGACTTAAATATGTGTTTGAAATTTCAACTAAGTAAATATGATTTAGTCACTTAAGGCCTCTACTGTGGACGATGCTTAAAATTTATTTGTTAGTTTCCGAAGAGTAGAAGGTTTAATGTTTCCAAATTTCGTTTGATTAAATATCATCACAACAGTCCATTCATAAAACATCTCTAATATTCAACTGTATTTATTGTTGATAAATTACTTGACGTATTTTAGTATTATAGCACTTAAAAAAATACAGTTTATGTAGAAATTATATTACAATTAAATGTAGAAATTATAATTGCTTGTTTAATTTTTGTATTATAAATATATTCATAAATTTCTTCTCAAAATATTTTTTTGTTTATTTTATTACTGTAATAAAGATCTAATTCAAATTGATTTTTCAAACATTGGGATGGAACAAAGGAAAGACGTAAGCTAAATGAGACAGAGTAAACGAGGAATGGTTTTGTTATTCTTTGTCTTTAGCTTTAATAATTAAATAGTGTAAGAGATAATTGTTTGCATATAAAATATTTACAAGTTTCATAAAAATGACTAATTAATGTTAAATTGTATTATTTATTTGATTTCAGTATTTATCTTATATTATTTTTTTTTTCGTAGCGTTGATTTGTAGCTACATTCATTAAAATATACTTTGTTGATATCAAATTTGTTTAGATTTTGTACCCTTTTTTCGCATGTAATTAGCGCCTTAGAAATTATATTAATTACTTTCAGGAATATCAGGTAGGAAACAATTAACATTGAACAGTCTAACAAATAAACAAATTCATTAAATCTAAAAAATCGTTACGTATATCTTGGCAAGAATTAATTAATTTATATTTATTTTTGGTTGTATAGGAATAAATTCAATGACATTATTTTTTTACGAATTTTCAGTCAAATAAATTACAGCATATTGAAAATTAAGTGCTGTAAAAATTTTAATAGAATTACTATGGAAATCAATAATGTAAGCGTTTTTTTTTTTAATTAAAATTAGAGATAATTTTTTTCGCTTTCTTCAACTTTGTATTAGCAACTGACAACAAGGTGATAATTATATCGATAGCCAGATTACGCATTATATTAGGTTTTATTCTAACTCACTTTTAGCATATGTTTTAGATTACTTGTTTACATTTAGCTTATGGCACTCTCTGCAATCTTTATATAAGCTTTAATAATAATATATGGCTACGTTTAAATATGAATTTATCTATATTTAGTTGAAATCAATAATACAATACATTATAAATATCCATCTGAAAGTAATATAAGACGAGACTTTAATTAGCATCCTACGATTCTTGTAACTATACTGAAACTTCAACATACGAATACGTGATTAACTCATCTCTCTTATGAGACCGATGTAGCAACCGAAAGTTTCTCGCCTCCAGAATCCAAGGTAATATACAAGTTACTCCTGTCGCGGTAATATTATTGGTGGCTTCGTGGATATAATGAGACGATGTTACGATTCGTGTCAAGGTCGGAACTCGCTATTGGCTGTTGGACAGTTTTGGGGACAATGTCTGGTTTTCATTGTCTGTATAATAAAATTGACGGAAAACTTTTTAGCTGATAAGTTATAAAGATTTATGAGTCAAAGCGTTTAGTAAAATATGAAAAAGTTATTTTATGCGTTTTAAATTTGCATATGATGAAAATTGATGAAGTAAACGTTCATTTATTGATATCTGGAAAATTGAGGAAATAAAGCGTCGAACTGTTCTGTAGAGAGGAATGCAATTTTTATTTGTTTTCATTAAAAAATAACTGATAGGCGCCACCCGAAAAGTTGAATTTCACCGGAAATACGCGGCAGCTGCCGCACTTGGCGCGCAAATTGCGGGACAATCTATGTCAATTGAAATGTACCATTTCTTAAAGAAATATTTATTAAAATGAATGATGACGTTATTAAATGGAGACGTTTTTATGATCGAATAGATAATAAATAATAATATACCTTATGCTACATGCGTAGGGTTAAAATATGGTTTAGGTCGTTTTTATTTTTCTTAATAGTTCACGAAAAACTAGGAGTCAAAAGCAACCGATTCATGCCTACTGTTTATTCCATTTCAGAATGTACTATCTTAAAGAATTTAAAATGTTGACATTTAAGATTTAGAAGAAATGATAAGGAAATTAAAATAATAAGCAAAAATTTCAAAACCAACAAGTTTTAATAATATAAACAGACATTTTAAAATGAAAAACTGGTTTTAGTCTTCTTATTTTCAGATAACAACAGGTTCTATTACTCTATTGCAAGAGGGATAAAAGGAAAGTGAATAGATTTAAAATGAGATAACTCGAAAATATGTCCACAGAAACTTTGTATTTTCCAATAAAAATGGATGAACGAGAACGGTGTTACGATAATATTAAAAATGAAAGTTTTTACATTTATCACTTAAAACATAAGATTGGTAAGACATTGATAAAAAAGGCTGAAAGAAAATGTATTTAAAATATTCCAATGGAAAAGAAATGAAATGGAAATTTCGTTGACTGGCAGTAATTGGATAGGGTGAAATTATTTTTCGTATAATCTTTTTGTAAGATCAATAAAATTGGGGCTATTCTGCTAAAAGTAATATTACATAGAAATTATGAATGATATCGGATTGAAATTTTTGGAGAGTTCTTTAAATCAGCGATGAAAAGTCGATATAATGCAGGGGATAATCGATATTTCAATAAAATTATAACAGAGTGCATTCTGTACATGAGAAAATATTTTAAAAATAGTAATATATTTAGAGTAAATAATGATAACAGAAGCCAGAAACCCTGTTTTTAGAATTTTTGGCTGCTGTATGTTAATTTGTTCTCGAATCACGCAAAATCTACATGACGGATTTTGATGAAATTTGGTATGGTAAAAATTTAATACCCAAGAGCAACACATGAGAGAAAAAAATTAATAACGTTTCTTATTCCGAACATCACACGAGTGAAACCGTGGTGCACGGCTACTATTTTATAGTGATGACAAGAAAAATGTGTTAATTTTTTTCTTTTAACTGACTTTTGAATTTAATTTTACCAATGTGAATTATACATTACATGAACACTTGCCAAGAATGTAAGAATGTCTCATTTTGAGATGTCGAATTGTAAATTAAAACGGAGGCTACAAATCTTTACATTATGATTTTAAAAAAAATATGATTTGGTATAACTATAAGTTATACTAAAAGAGAAAAGAAAGAAAAAAAAGAAAAAAGAAAAAAAGTTTTAGAAAAAAAAGTTGATTTAAAATTTTTATCCGTTTGTTTACATGTGCGTTACGTAAAAGTACTGATATAGATGCAAATTACCGCAATATTCTGTGACATCTAAGGTAAAATACGAGATTTGAAAATTTCTGATTTAAAAACAAGATGACGTTTCTGACTTAATAACGAGATGAAGTAAATTTAGATGATCTTTCCTTTGTTGCACTTACTAGTAGAGGCTAAGAGGATAATATGGTGAGAGTACTTTATAAATACGCTCAGAGCACATTACGATATACGTGTTTGATATATTTAGAGTTCAACAACTTTTTAAGTGGCCGGAGTATTTGAAAATTTTCCCTAAAACCGTTAGCACCATTGTAGAGTGGATAAAAAAGAGAGCGTATTCCGGCGGCGCTCAGACTATTCTATTGTTGGGTTGAATTACCATTTCAATGTACACAGGTGTGTAAAAAGGCAGTACCTTCTATTCAATAACTTGAAGTATTGTTTCTAATGTCATCCGCTTGGATATTTTGAATGGTAGATTCGGTGTGTGTGCGAGGTCAGTTTTCAAGTGGTAGTAACAATCCTTGTCTAACAATAACTTCAATTATAATAATATTACAGCAAAGGGAATTCTGCCTTAGATGCATTATTAGTAATCATTTGTAGACCTTTAGAAAGGCTTTCACTAAATTATAATCAGGGAGTGGCGAAATGTTAAGAGTAGAGTGCAAAGCGAATTAAAACTTTTGATTTGAAATAATTTTGAAACACTTTCATTATCTCCGCCTGTTCCATTGTAACCGTAATGTAACCGAGCTTACGATTAATACCGGAATATTTAATGAAAGTTTACACGCAACATTACATACAGTAGGGTTTTGGAACCTAAGTGTCGACGAAATTATATATGTGTGTGTGTGTGTATGTGTGTGCGTGCGTGTGTGTATGTGTGTATGTGTGTGTATATAATTGGTAGTTTGTTTTATCTATTAAAGTACCATACAAATACAAATACACACACACAAACACGTGCACATACAGGATCACCGCGTGTATTATTATAAAGGTCTATTAAATGTCAGTCCAAGTAAAAGAAATGTCAGGAAATAACTTGTCCTAAAAATATAAAGTTTTCCATTTTACAAATACACCTATTATATTTTGTCAGTGAACCTAAACCACGAAATTATATATTTTGATACCTGTTCCATGTTTGTATTTATTTTATTAGTTTTTCATCGTGAATGTGTATTTTCATTCGGATAGTTTAAAAGGGTATATTGTTTATTGCTCTGTAGACTATGTTATTCAAAATAGTATAATTCTGAATTGTAGACCGAAACCAATTTTAAAATTATATAATGTTCATAAAAAATACGTACTTCGATTTCGCACACATTTAGGTGCTTACAGACATTTAAGGGTACTTAGTATTTCTATTAAACTATTTATAAATATTATTTTTTTACAACGTAATATATTTACTACCTTATTTTTCACAGGCGTACATTTATAGCGTATATTTAAAATTGATGACATTCAGAAACTTCGCTATGGTTTTCCTTTAACATTTGCATGGGCTTCTAAAATCTTTTTTTTTTCATAATTTTGGGTTCAGTAGTCTTGGAAATAGGAGGAGGTGTATTTTTTATTACGTTTTAGTATGTCGCTGAAGATATGTTATCTAAAATTAAAAGATAAAATTTAAGACCATTAGAACTAGTCTTTTCAAGCAATATCTGAGAAAAAATGGCTGAAACAGATGCATAGACAAATACGTGAGTAATGTTATGAGGGTTCAGTTTTTCTTTTGAATTTTCCCTTTCTTCTTTTTCATAACATTAACTTAATAAGAGTACTGCATTCTCGTATTTCGGATTTTGTACTTCAACTGCCTGTCAATAAAAAAAACAATGGTCTGATTATGAATGATTACATAATTTTTAATTTGGGTTTAACATTGAAATCCGTAATTTAAATCTGAATATCTAAAACTTACTTATATTGGCCCTGAAACGTTGGGAACCTGTAATTAACTCTTATCCAGCTTTGTATAATGGGAGACAATTTCAAAGATTCGATTAGCACTAGCCTCAGAAGAATACCAGTATACGAGAAAATGGCTTTCAGTTCTTTTTTAGTTGCGTTTTTTGAGAATGTATTATTTGATCTGTTAGTGTATTCGTAATGGGCCATTTGGTACTTTAGAATTGGTTGTATTTTTAGACTTTTCCAGTATTCTAGGAGTTTTATAGGACATTGGTAGTTATATAAAATTATTTCAGATATGACGGGTTTTACTATTTTCATGAGTCTATTGCTATTAAATTTCACAATATCAAGTTCCGTTTAATTTCAACCGGAATATTTTTTAGTTTCACAGAATTAATTCACGGGGGAGTTTATTTTAAACTTATTGGACAATTTTGGACATCATTCGTTGGACTCAATGTATACAAAACATCACCAGTTTGTGTTTTGAAATATATTTTGGGTTTAAGTTTGACGAAAGTATTTTGCAATAGTATTGGTAGGTAATAAATTATATGACCGGCGTATAGAAGTATTTCACGATCAAACCTTAGCGCTATACATAATTTTAATTGATTTGCTATGAAGCTATATAAGTTTAAATTGAAAATTATGCATTGTTTATTTCGAGAAATTAAAATATTTTCATATCATTAATTGAATATATTTAAAATCTGTGTCAGAATATGTTTCCTAACTGGCTTTCATTTTTATTGATTGAAACATTTTGACAGAATTATTATTAAACCTGTATTATTTAATAAATGGGGATTTCATTGATATTAATTATTTTGTGAAATCGGTCTGTAATCATATTTCTTTTGGATTTTCGAATTAAAAATATATTATTTTCTACTTATATTTTGATAGCACTGCAACGTAAGCATAAATAAAAAAATATTTTTTAACCTAACTTTAAAAACAAAAAGTAATGTTTAATTTAATTTTATCGAAAATCAAATTATGGTTTTGAGAATAAACTTAAATGATAAATATTATGGTTCGAATTCGAATTGAAATTATACTTAAATTATAAGAATTTTGAAACTTATAAAAATATTACACTGAAATTCATATCAATCACACAAAAACATGGTTTGGTCGTAATTTAATTTAATTTTTACATATTTCAACAAGGAAACCAAATATTAGATTGGTTTATTTGTCGAAAAATATAAATATTAAATTAAAATACGTTGAATATACGAATACAGAAAACAAACGAAAAGAAGTTTAATATTTAATTACCACTTTATATCTATGGGTTCGTGCGCCTCCACCGCCCAAGTACTTGCACCGACAGCTGCATGTTGGGCTACGCATAATTTTTCTATCTTGATGTTTCTATCTCGATGTTTTCTTGTGAATTCCAACCTATATGTTAGGCTATAATTGAAAAGCTGACGAACAGTTCTTTCCCGTTGTATGTCTTTGGTATATTTTTGCTAACTTTTCGGAGATTATAGATAATCTCAATTTTCTCGAACATAGCTGTTTACTGATACTAAATAATTACGACAGAGCGCAAATTTATATCAGACTGAAACTTCTGAAACGTGGGGATCGTACGCACAATGTGAACATCATCCTTACTACCCACGTGGTTACAAAGTAATATAAATCCCGTTCAGCTTTCGAGTGGTACATAAAGGTTTGCTTTGATAACCTTTAATGCTTTACAAATTATTAAATCATACCTTATCGCATGATTTCATAACATTTAACTTTTGGGCTCACGTGCGCTAACAGTAGCATTGTTACGAATTTAAATATTGGCGTTAGTATTTGCTTCGAAGTTAAATAGATTGATGGTAATGTTTATATTGATAACTAGCTTTTACTCGCGGCTTCGCCCGCGTGAACGTTGGAGAACGAGATCGTTTTCTATAATTATCGCAAGGGAATATGTCCTGAGGATTAAATACAGGTATTTTTTATACTGATCCAGATCATGTCTACATCTCGTCGGCCTAATTAACAGCTGTGAAAAAATCGCTGCCAACAAAAACACTAACAACAACAAACAGCTGCCAAGGACGTCTGTCCACGTTAGGGTCGTGCACTCGGCGATGGCGTGTGACGTTGCTTTGCCCGCCCCTTCACCCCCGCTTCACGCGCCACCCGCGTCGCCGACTTATGGCAGTGTATCACTGGCGTGTTTTAATAGCGCTCCGTTCAAGCCATTCATATCGTGATTACTTTTAAACTGTTTGTCGATATTATTTAGTGTTAACGACAAATATTATCTACTTTATATATCAAAAGCGACGATTGTATTTAATTTGATAAGAATTAATTGAATACTACAAAAATAATTCAAATTAATAGTATTTATTCCAGACCATTTTGGTTATAATGGCTTCCACATAAAAGGTAGATATATACTGTCCCAGACGTTTAGTTAGAAATATTTAAGAGAAACAATCCCACTTTACACTATCTTCGTGTTTGATTCTTATCGTTATGTAATATCCAAATCACACAATATATTTATAAATTGTAGTCTATGTATTTGTAGTCTATGTAGTTTATAATATGTGTTCAAAAATATCTCGAGAGAAAAAGGCGTACGAGGATTATTTACGTCGCAAATAATTGCATACGTGGAGTGTACTACAATTTTTTGGTGGACTTTGGTATATTTTTTGAACTGTTGTTTTTATTATGTTTGCTGTTAGTAAACTGTAATTTTGAGTTAAGTTAAGTTAGTAAACTGTAAGTCTAAAAATACGTATATGTCTACTACTTTTTGATATATTTTTTTCTTTTGAACATAATCTATCGAACGTAATTTAATATTCATAAAATATAACTTACTAAAAATATTACATTCAAAATAATGCACATAATATTTAAATTCACAATAAGAGTTAATTTAATATTATAAAATGTGCATTGTAAAAAATAATTCAAATTAATAGTATTTAACCCTCACTATTTTGGTTATAACGGTTTTCACATAAAAGGTAGATATATGCTGTTCCGGCCTTTAGTTAGAACTATTTAAGAGAAACAATCCCACTTTATATTATCTTCGTGTAACTTTAACGATTTAGGCAGCGCACGCTAACTCTCAGAAAACAGGTATTTTTTCGATTTATTTGATTCTTATCGTTATAGAATATCCATATAGATATTATTCTGATATATAAGCTATATTACTCTATTATAAGTTTCATCAAAATCCGTTCAGTCTTTAATAACTATTATCTATGTTCTATTTAAATGACTAATAACTATTTCCTCATAAAAAAGGAAAAATTAAATCATTTTGATCCGATATGTCTCTTTTTCTTCAAGTCATCTCAAGCGAGACAAACACTTTCGACAACACTATCAATATTTTTCAACTCTGTTAATGCTTATTTGTTTTTTTCTCTATTTTACTTTCATGATAATTAGAATACCTATTCTTATTTCCATGAGTAATACATACTATTTAGACGTGGGTAAATAAACTCTTTTACCTATTATTTTCATCTCAATATGCTTTACCCACTTACTCAATTGTAAGAGTTAATTATTTTTTCGATGCGTTAATAAGTTTTACTTCTGATTAAAATTCACTTAATGTTAAAGTTGATATAAAATTTCAAAGCATGTGCGGCTAAAAAACCTTTTAACTGTATTACGATCTAAGAGATAAAAAAAGTGTTTATACCTTTGTTAAACCAAATAATTACTCGCGGTGAACACAGCAACAAACAAATTTTCCAGGTGTATCTCTGTAGCGATTGCGGAACATACATTAAAAAATGTAACTTGACCCCACGGCGCGATATATGCAAATGCTATAACATTTATTTGTAAATCGCCGTCCTACAAATATTTTTCCGCCATTGGTTTAATAGCAGGTTGCAGATAAATTTGATGTAAACGAGTAATATTATTTGATGTAACATCATTAAAGTTTAACCGAAATATGTCTGTTTAATTGAGTTGCCATTTTCGTCGTTTGATGCCATTTTCGTCGATTTATATAACGAATTGATTGTGTTTATGAGCGGTAATTGTTCGGTTAATGTAAGTAAATTTATATTGAAATTTTATCACATTATCATTATAGATTATTGAAAAGTGGCCTATTTTTTATTTAAAATCGATTTAATTTGAATATTGATTAAATAGAGAGATAAACATATATAAAATCGTTGAAAACGTTTAGCATGGTTTAGCATAAATACAAGGCTGTTAAGTGTTTCTATTAAACTATTAATTATTATTTTTTGTTACGTATGTTATTAGTGATAAGAAAAGATGAGTTTTCCTAAAAATATGAAATATCATAAAACTTTTAAAGAAAAAAAATTGAAGTTATTTCAAATAACTAAGGAATAAAAGGACAATAAAATGCGATTATTTAATTGGAACTTTTGCGGTATAATATCATCTCCAAACTTTAATAAATTTTCAAAATACTATTTTTTTTAAAATTGGTACCAAATAGACGCTTCTCTTTATTTCTCATGCACACCGCATATAGACAAGTGTTACGTTTCACGTTGCACAGATTCCAAAAATCATCACGCGTAGCAGCAGTTAAATTGATTTATGTTCAAAAACGATATCATGCTGCAAAATTTCTGAGTAAGTGTTTATATTCTCATTACTTTATACTAGCTGTACTCTTGTCCTGTGAATATTTGAAGGAGATTCATTTTTTTGTCGAGAAGTTTTATTTTTATATTTTTAATATCTATAAAATACTATGTTTCACAAAATGTCACAAATTTACGAAGAATTAATTAATACCTCAATAAAAATAGTCTAATGGAAATACTATACATCCTAAAATATATTAATATATACCGACTTACATACATACACGTACATATTTATATAAATACATACATAAGCTGAACATAATGGCATCGAATGTAGCAGAAAAATGGAATGAAAAGGTGTAATCTTGAAGTAGATGCTGGTTAAAATATTCTTATTCTGATTTTCTTTACTCAGTTGGCAAAGAATTGTAAATTATTTAAATATGTTTTGCAAGGAATGTTTTCGGTGTGAAGGCTTCGGTTTTGGTATAAAATGTATTTGTGCACTTGTGAGCATTAAAGAGAACTAGTTGAGATATGTACATAAATATTTATAAATTTAAAAATATAAAGGTTAGAAAAAGAACGGACGAAAAAAAATTATTTGCGCACTTATATAATTAAGTTAATTATTACATAAGTGTGCGAAACGGTTACAAATAATTTAATGTTTAGTCGGATTACTGTATGATTTATTAATCGTCTTCAAACCAAGGTGGTGGTTGACCTAGAGACATGAAATTTGGCAAGAAGCAAGGACTTACAGTATAAGTAAAGCAAAACATATTACATTTAATGTTGTGCCACATAAAAAATATTCTTTTTAAATATGCGCCTGTGAAAAATATAGTAGACACTATATTTTTGTTCTAAACAATTAAAATTTTGTAAATAATTTAATAAAAATATTATGGAGCGTTAAATGTTTATAAACGCCAAAATGTGTATGGAACTCTCATAGGGCGAGTTCCACTCGTGCTTGGCAGGTGTTTTCTTTTTCAGAACGATTTTCTTTTATATTAACTACGTTCACATTTAGAATATAGCTTGGTGATAAGGTGAAGTGGTATTGCTTAATTGCCACATTGCTCAGTCAGTACCTGATCCCGGTGGTTCTTCGTCTTTCACACAATTTTCTATCGATCAGAACTTTGCATGAGCGACCATTTTTATCACTGGCAAATAATTTTACTCTCTTCATGATAAAAACAGTTGTAGCTTTGAAGGTCGAACGTGGCCTGTGGAATGATGCTGATATATTTTATTTAAATGTGTTTTACTTTAATATTTTGAAATAAATTATAATTTTATTCCCAGTATTATTTGTCTCTAAATCATTGCTCATTTTGCTTATGATATTACAATTACTTATAAATATAGCAATTCAAGCACGAGAACACGTGTGAAATATGTACACAAAATAACGTAAGCCTGAGAGAAAAGGGCGCATGGGAATAATTTACGTCGCAAATAATTGTGCACGTGGAGTGGAGTATACGACTATTTTTTGTGCGGAGTTTTGGTATATATTTTGGACTGTTGTTTTTATTGCGTTTACTGGTAATAAACTGTAATTTGTTTAAGGGTAAAAATACCTATATATCTCTACTACTTTTTGTTACATTTTTCTCTTTTGAACATAGTCTATCGAACATAATTTAACAATCAAAAAATATAACTTACTAAAAATGTTACATACAAAATAAGGCAAATTTAAATTTAAATTCACTATTATATGAAAGCTATATACAAAAAAAAACTTTTTCAGAATGCCTCCACGTCGAATTTCTTTTATATTTTTTATCAACTACATTCGAAACTACGCGCTCGGTAAAAAAAAAACACGTGGAAGGAATTGGCCATACAGATATCATAAAAAGATTTTCTGAAAATATAACAAAAATTCTGAAGAAGATTTTTTTCTTGAAAATATAGCTCAAAGGTGTAACATCGCGACTAATTAATAAGTCCGTTTAAATATGCATAAATTTATTCGATTTCTTTTTACGGCTCCGTAATCGAATGGTAAAAACGGATATTTTAATACTACACCATGTCCACCTGTTTGTCCATAAGTTACAACATTACAACTCTTAGACTTTAAAATCGATTGCGTTGAAATTTTGCATGAAGACGAAGTTGAATTACATGCAAATGGAGCAAAGAAATAAATTCAAAATTGTTTTTCTATTAATTTTCTCAACTTTTTTACGGACCCCATCGAGTGGGGTGTCACTGAAGGGGACTCTTAAGATGACATAAAAATTGTTTTCCCCTTCGCGAGATATGGGCCGCGAAGTTTAGTTCTGTCTGAACGTTGTTTAGTCCATCCAAATGTCTCCCTCTCTCTATTAACTATTTGTAATAAATACTGTTTTTTTTTAAATCTGATAAAAATTAAGACAACGGTATTTAGTGAGTACTTAATTGCAAAATTATTTCGGATCATTTGCAATATTAAGTTGAAATATATGTAATCAGTCTTTTTTATTTTACGTCTGTGAAAGTTGTATACAAGGTGTATGTACGAGTTCTGCTCACACTTCACCGGTTAATTTTTTGTTATTATATATTCATCTACGTATGTCGACTGATTTACGCTTAATTGAAGAAATTATTTTGAAGAAGAAGTATTTAACAAATTGTTTTTATTTCTTTACGTTACTGACTGAAAATGGTAACAGAATATATTATTAAAACGGAAGTTTGTTACGGAGATTCACATCCACCCTCTATTGAACGAAATGCATGCACTGCAAAATAACGAGGAGAGAAAAAGAAGAGTATATAATCGTTCTATTTTATTGTTCACTCTCTATGTCTTATTTTTCTTTCGCTTTCTTATATCAATCAGTTTTTATACATTTCAACGTGAATGTTTTTTGTGACTGGGATATAGCGGAAATTGGACAATCCATAAATAATATTTGTATTGGAGGATTATGAAAAAATAAATAAAAAATATTTATGGTGCGTTTAGCTTTGAATCTATTAACAAAAGCATTAACAATTTATCGTACATAGGTTACCAATCACAGAAGTAAATACAGGCAGCTACCCAAACGCACTAATTATTTCTGATCTATAAACAATTTCAAGTTCTTATGTTAAGTAATATATTTTATGACCTGGCTTTTTCAGTAAATGTCATGAAAATTTATTTTTATTACTCACATGAAAGTATTATTTAAAAGAAATTAAAATTACAAATGTTTTATTTCCGGTGATTTTCTGGAGCTCGTATCATCAATTGCAGATTGAGACGGCTGAAAAAAAGCTGTAACAAAATGTTATCTTCAGAGCATTCTCGACTTCAGAGCATACTTTGTCATAATTTTGCCATAAAATAGCCCTCAATCGCCGCAGCAAACACGCACGAATAGAAAACTGCGAAAAGCCGCCATGTGAATCTAAATGTTACTACCATTGTTTGCAATTGAATAACATTTTTACGCGACAACATACAAGCTGGCAGTGCGCCAACACGGGCTTGATGTCCCAGGGACGGGGCGCCAGGACCTCGTCTCCGTCTCTATTGAATTATTGTGTCGCGGGACACATTAGCATATTTCATTTTATTATCCTCGTTTGCCAAAGTCCTTCAGACTGATGACGGTGTAATGTCATTCGCTTAATGAAAGTCATTCGCCCTTTGATAAATAACATGTCTTTTCTTATTCGAGTCGTAATTTTATTAGTTATGAAAATTCTGAGATGAAAAATGTGCACAATTGACGTCTTATTTGTGACTTGTGGATAGTAATAAATATACTGAGGTTTTTATGGTTCGGCGCTTGACAATATTCGGGTCACAATGATATTCAACTCAGTTGCATGAAATTTGATACAGCGATGATCCTTGTTTATTCGCTACGAAGGAAAATAAGGGCTAACGAGGAGGACCGAAAACGTAATAAAAGAGGTGTGAATCTCATACACATAAGATCATGGATACGGTACCTTTGTGCGAATGAGATTCCCACTATTTTATTACCTTTACAACTCTTCATCCACACAAGGTCGCGAATGAATTGAAGCCATAATTAAAAATTAATTTATAATAGTCTTTAGTATGTGGAAGTACGTTTTTTGTTATTTTGATTAATACCTAATTTTTGATAATTTATACAATAGTAACACACATAATCAATTTTTTTTAACTACAGCTAAACACTACGAGGTCGACCGAACTTGTATGTATGCCCTCTATTCGTAAACGTGAGCAGTGTTTGCGGTATTTTGATAGATGAATGTTTGATTAAGCTTTTTGAAATTTTCTACCACCAGGTTGTTGGCGCTCGGTCAGTTCCACCGACAGTCAGATATCTTCAGTATTTATTTTCTCAAGCGTTATACAATTTTAATGTGTCAGAATGACTTAGAATTAACTCAAGAAGTTTTATTTAAATAATTGTTATATGTGTGCCCTTATCATGGCCAGAGTTATAATCATGAGTTGGAATGTATATAATTTTGATAACATCATATAACGACTTCCTATGTATAGTCATTAGATATTTAAAAAAAAAAATTATACTCTGTTTTTTTCTGAAATCTCTGGAACGTACAATGTTTGATATATGTTTCTACAAAAAAGTTTGTTTCTGCCCCTATAAAGAAATCCCTTATTGCAAATATATTGGAAAAGACGGTAAATACTTTTATTGGCATTAACTTTTTTATTCGACGCTACTGAATTTGATGTGGAAAGTTCGACGCCGTAATTCGCAAGTTTTTAACAATTTTTTGTTAAGATCAATTTTAACGGGTTTTTATTTTAGGGCTAACGGTATTGTACATTTTGATTCTCTCATCATATATTAGTGGTTTAAAAAATTATTTTTCGGTAAAAATTGAAATTATTTGCGAAGCGCTGTCGTCTGTTTAATACTTGAAGTAAACTTATTTGCCAGTAACATACTTTACAATCTTGGTGTGTTTCAGTGGTGTGTTTCATTAGTTTGTTTAACTACTTTTAAATATATAATTACACAATTTATAATAAAGAAATAATTTTGTATTAGAAAACATGGTAATATATAGACCAACATTTAAGAAAAGCATGTTTAGGTGCACGGAAATATTATGTTTTTGCTTATGTAAGATTGTGAAGGTTCGTGAAGATCGTGGAATTCAAATATTTGTCATTTATTTTATCCATACAGTATAAATAAATAATGTCAATAATGACTTTTTTATAGTTACGTAATGTACATCCGATTGCCGTAGATAATATCTGTGCACTGTATATAGGAATGTATATAGGACTCATTATAGGAAAGATTCATAACTTCTAATAGGGCAAGGCGGTTTATTCATATTGCTGTCTTGTTTATGCACTTTGATTGTTTATTATAAGTCACACACTACTTTTTTCGATGCATCGCAATGATTATAGTGTAGGAGTTGGGTAAAGTTTGATGGTTGAGGGAAACTTGAAGAAAAATATATCTGTGTATGAAATGAAATTAAAAAAAATTAAAAATGTATTACATATTCCAAAGAGTCAAACCGCAATTAGGTAAACAATATTATACAACAAGCTTTGTAGTATTTCAGTTACATGAGTTGAATGGATGTTACGCTTCAGATCGACAGTGTGGGGTCTGGAACGGCGCCAAGCGTAATTTCCCCCAGTGTATTACTCGGCCGCGGGCTCAGCGAAGAGTCGAGAGGGAAAATTTGTTGAGTTTTACAATTTAATATTCGTTCGAATAATAGTTATTTGCCTCGCTGGCGACTATTAATTGCTTTCCAGTAGAGCGGTGCGTGGCGTTGCCCTTAGAACTTCTGATCATTGTGTTGCTTTTGTTTCACAGAAGAAATTCGGGTGGTTTAAACTGTCGGCTTGTATGTTTATTTTTGTTTTTAATATTTGCTTTCTGATAGGTAATAACATTGAAAAAGTAAAATCACTCGACTGTGTTATAATGTGTTTATTAATTTGAATGCCATTATGTCATACTGAAGGATTTTGATTGAATTTGTAAATAGGTATCCATCTAGATTTGTAATAACGTGAACGGGTTTATTTAGTGCAAAAATGCGATTAAAATGGTTTTTTGAAGGTTCAGAGAAATGAATCTGGAATTAACATTTTAATTCATAGGTCGATAACAAATATTAAATGTAATTGTTTTTAGATCTGCAAATAGAGAAAAGTGATTTCGATAAGAAATAAAAAAATCCACTGTTAGTAGATATGAATGGACTAGGGAAAAATTTAATGGATACAAATAATTTTTGCAGTATGTTATTTTGTACAATTTTCCAACATTCCAAAAAATATTTATGGTACTAAGATTTTATTTCACTAGCTGGTTTCGTAGTAAGTTAAAAAACAAACGTAGTCATTCGGTTTCCTTGTGTAGTTACCTACAGTTATCTTGGTAAGAATTACTAATATTTTGGAGAAAATGTAAAACAGGTTTCTTAGATATATACTCAATTATTTTTCTTTTTAAGTACGGTTGAACATGATAAATTTTTGTTAAAACTAGATTTATATTCAGTTTCGAATTTTCTAAAAGTAAGTTTAAGTTGACAATCTGTCAGTTTTGAAATTAATGTAATGTTTAATATCATTAAAATTATGGAAGTATTGCGTTAGCTGACGGGATGAAAAATAACTTCAAGCCACATATATAATATTTGATTTTATTTGGCTATTACAAATATTCAAAAACACATCCCGACACACCACAGTGTAAAAGTGTTTTGGAAAATAAATATGTATATATATATATATATATATATATATATATATATATATATATGTATATATATATACATATATACATACATATATATATATATATATATTACAATATAATACTGTCCAAGTCATCTGTTATCGTTTTTGGTAAATTTATGCTCATAACGTTCAGAAAGAAAAAAAAATTACTTTTTTATATTGAATTCTATGCGAACGAAGTCACTTTGGCACAGCTATTTAATATATACAATAAAAAAATACAAATAACGAATATCATATTCATACAAAAATGGAAAAGTTAGGTCGATGTTTAATAAATTAAAAATTGAGATAGAAATGTTAAGAAAAATTACAATAAAGTACTGAGAATATTTTGTCTATTGAAGCCAGTTACGATGTATTATTGTAATATCCATTTAAAAATAGAAAAAAAAATTAAATTATGTGTGTTTTAAATCGACTACGAATCATCTATTATATCAACTAAATCGACTACGATATAATAAAATACATCAATATTAGCGATAAAGACATAAATACTAATGTCCAATATTTCTATAAAACCCTAAATATGCAACGTTATATGTAATAATTAAACAAATTATCGCTTAATCAATTTTAACCTAAAACTTAAAATGATTGTACTTAAAGACACCTTGATATTCAATAAATAACTCCGCCGTAACTATTGGCCTCAAAATATTAATAAACTAATCTCTTCAATATTCGCGTTGCTTATGGCCTGTTGAAAATGTCGTTGATCACCATTTTTAATATCATATTTTACCTTATGTTCAATCAAAACTAACCCACTGAGTATGATGAGCTAAGGGCTACGTAAGGACATATCAGATGTGTCTTGTTTAAGACAAGCCTTTTCTAAATTACTTTTACAGTAAAAATAAGTTCGGTTTTACCATTAATACTTATTTAATTCCAAAAGCAAATTTTTCTTTACTCAGTTATACGAGCATAACGTCGTTAACTAAAATTAGAATCGAATAAATCGATAATGCCGCAACACACCATGCGAGACTGCAATCAGATGGTTTCGTAACGAAGCGTCTACCTGCATAATTAACTGTCAATGGGGGTCCGAACTAACTATTACTAACTGCACCAGTGTACCGAGCAATCTGTATATTTATATCGATGCAGCTTCACACGATCACGATATTAATTTTCGGGATATAAATTGCACAGGTTCGAGCTGGGAGTGTGCGCACTTCATTTAAATTATAAGTGCATTTTTCAATTGTGGTTTTTTCTCTAATTAAACTGTATTTTGAATTTAAAGTAAATTTTCCCTCGCCTAAAATTCCGAATTTCTTATTCTGAACTTATTAGAATTATTTTCCCACATGTTACACTCGGAATAAACTATTACAATACTACATTTGACCAAAATCTGTCTAATAGATTTTGCACGATTGACGAACAAATTAATATACAGACATGTAGACAAAAATTCTAAAAAGAGGTTTTCTGGCTTTTATTATCAATGTTTATACTAAATCAATCCCTCTTTTTAAAATATGTTTCATGCACAAAATTCAGCCGGTTGTAATATTATTAATAGTATACATGTTCACATATGTACACAGAAGAGGGAAAAGTTTATGTGGAACACTGTTTTCAACGAAAATGTGACGTCGATGAAAATCTGCATTGTGAAAACAAAAAGAAGAATATGTAAACGATTTGCCCATATTGAAAGTTCCATACTTTATAAAAAAATGTCCTACATTTATAATACGAAGACAAAAAGAAAGTAAAGTTCTTCTGTGGAGAGCTCACACAATGAAATTGGTTATCCCTTGCTTATATGAGTATTTCCACTCAACATACGATAATAAATATTTATTACCAAATTATAATATCTCACATAGTTAAAATTAGTGTAGGCACCTGGACAATAACCATCATGTCTAGTCATCGTTTCTTAAACCATCTTAAATTATCTGTTTTAGATCGAATCACTGTTTATTATACAAGTCATTGAAAAGAAATTTAAAATTATGTAAATAAGTTTAGAGAAATAATTTCCTGATGACAGTGCATCATGAAGTCACCAGCCAAAACGAGATTTCGCTATGAAAGCTAATAGACCTAGCGCATAAAACTCGAACAGAGGATTTTCACGGGAATCTTATTAAACTGACTTCAGCTACAAAGCAGCTTTCAAGCTTTGCGCATTGTGCTCTCGGAAGTTCTTTATCTTTATAACGACAGTTTTCTAGATATCATAAATTTGCGTTTAAAATTTCTTGCTTCCATTTTCATGGTCCGAGGAAAAATAATAAACAATCAATCAAATGTAGGACATTCTTTTCTAGTAAATTTTGAAAGCGTGATTTAAAATTAATAACAAAATTAATAATAAATGCAATAAAAAATAATGTAATATATGTTATATGTTGACTTTATTGAAACGTTTATTGTACGAGGGTTGTTCAATTACGAGGGGTGCAATACATATAAGTTTATTATTGATAATATTTAGAATTCCGTACTCCATGATCGGTTCGTACATAAGTGTTTTAAATTTCAACTCAGTAAATATGATTCAGTGATTTTGGACTTCTACTTTTGACTTCTTCATTTGGAAGAACGGCAGGAGAAAGTTGAATATCTGAGACGAGTCTCCGTTTATGAACCCGTGGAACCTAAATATACTAGTACTTCATCTGTCGATTTTCTTAGAGTGCAAAATTTATTGTTCTGAAATTTGGTTTAGTTAACAATAATCACAATAATCGATTCATAAAATACGAATACCTGTAATGTTCAACTTAAATGAACCAAAATTTTATTTGACCCCATAGGCAGCAAATGTCTCATTCACACAAGTATACAGTTTTTGTGTGCTGCTATAATGAACAGATAGACGAATAGGTAACAATTCTAATGAAGTTACTTCGACTTCTATTTGACACCAAACATGCCCCTAGCATGCATAAAATCAAAATCATGCCCCTAGCATGCATATAAGCAAAATCATTCAATACACAGATTAATTTTCTAAATGATTGTGTACAATAATATTGATTTCATAGTACATATTTTATAGATGATGGTAAAATATATTATGATCCTGCTAATTTTTTACATATACAGCTATCGATAAAATGCAATATTCTGAGTTTCATTGTCTGCCTCTGCCTTAAAGTAGTCTTATTATAATCTTGAATGGAACCATTTTTAGCTGATGTGTTATTTGAGATTTATGAGAGAAAGCATTTAGTATTATATCGATAAGCAATGAATGACGACGTCGTTTTATGTAGATGTTTTTATGATCGAATAACTAATAAATAATAACATGCTTTACGATATGAGCATGGGTTAAAATATGGTTTGGGGTCTTTTTATTTTCTTCAATAACTGACGAGAAAGTATGAATCAACAAAGCAATGTTAATATCTATACATTAAAAATCTGTATATTAATTAATTAAAAAAATATATATAGGTGGAAATAAGAAAGAATATGAGGTATTGAAACCATCTGATTTAAAAAATACTATGTAAATCTATATGATGTTTCCCTTATTATATGTAATATTAGAATCTAAGAATAAAACGAAAATGATCGGAAAGAAGGTTAAAAATATGGTTACCATGATTTGCTTGAACATGATTACCTACCGCATTGCTTAGTTTATTATATATTAGCATTTATAAGGTCTCGTAAAAATTCTACCTTAATATTGCCGAATTCTAAGGTAGAGTTTTCCGACTTTATAAATGCTCTCAGAGCACATATCGATATACGCGTTTTATAATATTTACAGTTCAACAACTTTTAAGTTGTCGTAGTATTTGAAAACTTTCCCTAAAACCTTTAGTACTATTGTGAGGTGGGTAAAAAAGAGCTTACATCGGTGGCACCCAAATCGTTCCATTGTTGAGCTGGATTTCCATTTCAATAAGGTATGTAAAGAAAAGCAGCACAATCTATTCAACAACTTGAGGTATTACTATTGTTATTCAATTGTATATTTAAATGATAGATTCGGTGTGTGCTTTGCTGTTAGTTTCCAAGTGGTTTTTATAGTCATCATTCTTGGTAAGCCATACCTTCAGCAGAACTGTATTTGCATAAATAATACTCTTACAGCAAAACGAATTCTGTCATAGATGCACTATTAGAGTCCATTATTATTTTTAAATTAGACACTATTATGGAAAGGATTTTACTAAAGGGAGCAGCGAAATGTTGAGTTTAGCATGCAAAGCGAATTAGAAATTTTGATTTGAAATATTTTTGTAATATTGCAATTATCTCCGCTTGTTCTATCGTAACCATACTACAAATGATAAGAATCAGTAAGGCCATGTGATGCCAAGTGATTCAATGAAATATTTTCAAAACCCGTAATAGGTTTCTGGAGTCTAAAAGAATAGATGAATCCCCAAAGTATATATATATATATATATATATATATATATATATATATATATATATATATATGTTTATATATATATATATACATGTATATATGTATATATATATATATATATATATATATACATATATATATATATATATATATAAATAAGAAATTGTTAAAAATATTCAGAAATTTCGATTTTCTTTACAGTGAGTTAAGAACGAAAAAAAATACGGTAAGTTCACGAAGTGAATTTAGAGTGCTTTTGGTTCTTGGATTCCGTTTGGGGCAAAAGACGATATACCGACGGGTGAAGGTATACTTTCCCATGATATAGCTAAGCTTGGGTTCCAAATAATCAAAGTAGGATGTTATGCTATCTGTGACAAGCCTAATCCAGGTAAATATAACATATTTCATCCTCTAAATATAAATATTAAAAAAAACCGCTTAGAAACATTTGTCAGGATATGTTAGCCTTATCTGGTAGATCATGATATGCAGTTCATACTCGCATACTGCAATTCTAAAATAACTTAATACTTTAGAAAGGAACGAAATACGATATTTTTTAATATTAATATTTTATTTTTCTACCAAATGAGCTAACACTAATGAACTGAGTTGGACAATTTATTAGTTGCCAAACTATTATTGTGTCGAGGGTCTTCTAATATTAGCAATATTATTGGGGATTGTATTGTATTATTTTGCTTAGATTTTTCTCTGGAAAAAAGGGAACATGGCTTTATTTTCTTTTTATCACTTTTTATATTGTAATCGTTAACGTTTAATATATTAACTGTATGTTTATTTTTTGTGTGTTTTAGTCGAAGGCGTTCTGCCTTATGTAGTGGTATGTTCAAATTTTGTAACCAAAAACATTATTATATAATTTTCAATTTGGAATTAATATTATAATTTGAAATATAAATCTGAATATTTAAATATATCTTAAACTCGCACTAAATCGTTGTGGAACTGTAATTATCTCTTACCCAGCTTTATATAATGGGAGGCAATTTCAAAGGCTCGATTACCACCAGCTTTAGTAGTAAAACAACGAACTTTTCTGTTCTTTTTTCCTTGCGGTTTTTTAGAATATATTATTTGTAGTGTTAGTTTGTTTGTAATTAGGTACTTTAGAATTGATCGTACTTTAAGACTATTCCAGTATTTTAGGAGTTTTGTGGGACAGTGGTAGTTACATAAATTTACTTCTAGATACATAATTTTCATAGAGTCTACTGCTATTAAAGTATACAAAAGCAGATTTTACATAATTTCATCCAGAAAATTACTTGGTTTCATAGAGAAAAATATATGCACTGGATTAATGTATGGGGAGTTTATTTTAAATTTATTTGGAGATCACTCGGTGAACTAAGTGCATTCAAAACATAACTAGTTTGTATATGGAATCGTGTTTTGGGTTTAGGTTAGACGTAAACTTTTTTCGATAATACAAATATTGTTTTTCCTTTTTTTACATAATGTTTTTACATAAGTAGTAAATGACATGACTACCGTACCGAGACATTTTCTGAAAAGTGTTTGGATTTATACATATTTTTGATAAAAATATTTATATATTATATTTTATATAGGTGTGTTAGATTCGTGCACCAGAAATTAAAATAAAGCCAAGTCATTTATCAACTATATTTTAGATATATGTGCAGTACTGAAATAAAATTGTTTCAATTCATTTAATTGGTTCACAACTTTTTTAGCAGTTTATGTCCAATTTTGTCTACCAATGGAGATATTCCAGTAATATTTTTCCAATTACAGTTTTTATGGTTTTTGAATAAAAAAAATAATTATTCTCTATATCACATTGGCATGTTGATTGCGTCGCAACGTAAGTAATTATAAAAAAAATACTTTTTGAAAAAGTGAAATTCATTTTAAATTTAAAGAGTTTATGTCCTATAAACTTAAAAGACGGGATATACAATTTTCATAAGTCCATTGCTATTGAATTTCACAAAAGCAGGTTCTATTTCATTTCGACCGGAATTTTTTTTGGTTTCACAGAATTAATCAGGGAGTTTATTTTAAACTTTTGGATATCGCTCGGTGCACTCAATGTATGCAAAACATCACCAGTTTGTGTATTGAAAGATGTTTTGGGTATCGATTTGACGAAATCTTGCTATCCTCTCCTGTAGATAAATTACGAGATATTTCGTGATCTAAGCCTGGCGCTATATATAATTTTATTTCATTTGCTATGGAGCTATATAAGATCAAATTAAAAATTAATCATGGTGTATTTTGGGAAATTAAAATATTGTCATATCATTAATTGAATATATTCAAAATGTATATACGGTATTGTAATATTTTTCCTAAGAAACTTTAATATTAATAATTGAAAATTTTTCACAGCCTTATTACATCTATACTATTGAATAAAAAAGGGATTTCAATTATATTAATTAATAAGTAAATCAATTTCTAATTATATTTTATTTTGGTTTTCAACCTAAAAATATATTATTTTCTACTTTTAGTTTGGTATCTTTACCACATAAATATATATAAAAGAGGCTTTTTATTATAAGTGTTATGAACCCTTAAAATATATTACACTCTGTTTCATATTTAATTACACGGAAACATGATTTGATCATAATTTAATTTATTTTTTTCACTTTCAAACAAGCAAACATAATTGATGATAATTGGATTACTTTGTTTGTTGGTAAATATTAAAATTAAATCAAATTATGTTGAATATATGAATACAGAAAACAAACGAAAACAAGTATAATATTCGATGGGTTCGTGCGCCGCCCCCGCCCAAGTAGTTGCGCCGTCAGCAGCATATTGGGCAGCTTTCAATTTTTGTCAATCTCGATGTATTTTCTTGAATTCCAACCCATATGCTAGGATATAATTGAAACGCTGACGAATATTTCTTTCCCGTCATATATCTTTGGAATATTTTTGCTAGCTTTTCGGCGATCACAGATAATTTGAAACAAGAACAGATAATTCTGTTATATTTCTACTGTGCCTGATTGTTGTCTCTGTATATTTCTGCTGTACTCTAATTCTATTATAATTCTACTGAACCTGACTGTGTAGAACCTGTTTTTGCGTATTTGAATTATCTTCAATCTATCTCGAACATAGCTGTTTACTGACACTAAATAATTACGACAGAATGCAAAGTTGTAGTAGACTGAACTTTCTGAAACGTGGCGGGCCGTACACAAAATGTGAAGCTAATCCTACTATCCACGTGGTGGAGTAAACTTTACTCGTTCAGCTTTCGAGTGGTACACGTAAGTTTGGTTTTAATAAACTTTAATTCGTTAGAAATTATTAAATTATACCTTATCGTATGATTTCACAACATTTAACTTTTGGGTTCACTTGTCCTAACAGTAAGACCATTATGAATTTAAATATTTATTCGCGTCAATATTTACTTCGATGTTAAATAGATTAATTATAATGATTATGTTGATAATTACAATAAATCAATAGAGAGTAACACTGATTCAAAAATGTTTACAGTTCCAGTCAGTGACATTTTAAATTACATTGAGTTCTCCTGCGTCTTTAATTTCTATTCTATATGATCTACTTAAATAATGAATGAATATGTAGCGAGTAACAGTGGTTCATAAATGTTCACAGTTTCAGTCAGTAACATTTTAAATTACAATGAATACCCTTGAGTCTTTAATACGCTTAATAAATATTCTATGATTTATTTAAATTACTTATGACTATTTCCTCCGAAAAATGGAAAAATTTGAATAATTTTGACCACAAACGTCTCTTTTTCTTGAAGTGTTTTCTCGTTTTAGATAAAATTGAATGTTTATTATATGTGTAATCAATATCATTGACTCTGTTGATGCTTATTTGCGTTTCTCCTGTTTTACTTTTACGATAATTAGATAACCTATTCTTAACTCCATAAGTAATACATACTATTTAAATACGGGTAAGTAAAGTTTTCAATCTATCATTTTCGTCCTGATATGCTTTACCCAATTACTCAATGGTAAGAGTGAATTATTTTTTTAAAGCCTTAATAAGTTATACGTCTAATTAAAATACGCTTAATATAATAATATCTTATGCCTTTATATAAAACTTAAAATCATGTGCGGCTAAAAAACCTGTCAACAGTATTACGATTGGAGGAATGAAAAAAATCACAATTAAATGAAACTACGTGATGTAGTATTATTTCTACTTTTTAAATTTCTTTACCATGACCTAGGTTTCGTTGTATTACAATATTTTCAGGGGAGCTATTGGCAAAGCTCTTTGATCCAAAGCGAAGATGAAAATCTTTGCTTAGCCCACCTGAAGATGTTGGAATACAACGAAACCTAGGTAGTGGTAAAGAACTTAAAGAAAGTAGAAATAATACTACATCACTTAGTTTCATTTAATTGTGAACAATGAATTTCTATAAAATTAACACCAAAAATATTCAATGTTTGAAAAAAATATATTTATATGTTTACACAGTAAGCAAATTTCCTAGGTGACAGCGCCCTGTGGCCTTTGCGCAATATACATTAAAAAATGTAACTTGATCCAATGGAGTAATGTGTGCAAAACGCAGTAATATTCAATTGTAAATCGTGATTGTACCTATATATTTCCGGCATTGGTTTAATTGCCGTTCGCAGATAAATTTGATGTAAACGAGTAGTATTATTTGATGCAGCGTCATTAGAGTTTAACCGAAACATGTCTCTGTTTATGTGAGGTGGCGTTTGACGCCATATTCTCTGAGTCCATTTAACGAATTGATTGCGTCTATGAGCGTTAATTCTTTCATTAACGTAGGTACATTTTTATCGCAATTTTATTACATTATCATTAGAAGATATTGAAAAGTGGGGCATATTTTTATTTAAAATCGATTTAATTTGAATATTAATTAAATAGAGATATAAAAATCGTTGAGAACGTTTAGCATGCTGTTTTTTACATATATTTAGGTGCAAATAAAATTTAAATATTTAAGGCTGTGAAGTGTTTCTATTAAACTATTAATTATTATTTTATGCTGAATTATAATATTATGCTACATAAATGTACCTTAAGTAATAGGAAAATAAAATGTTTCCTAAACGATACTAAATATTACAAAATTTCTTAACAAAAAAATTGAATCTATTTCGAATACCTACAGAATAAAAGGGCAATAAAGAGTAAGAAATAGTAAAGATGCGACTATTTAATTTAATTTTTGCGGTATGATATCGTGTCCAAAAATTAATAAATTTTCAAAATACTATTTTTAGAATTAATGCCAAGTAGACTCTTTCCTTTCTCTCTCACGCACACCATATACAGCGTATGCTACGTTTCACTTTGCACATATTCCAAAAAATCTTTAGCAACAACAGTAGCAAATTTATTTATGTTCAAAAACAATACTTTACTGTAAAACTTTCTACTAAATACTCGCATTTTTATTATGTTATACTTTTCTGTTCTTTTATCCTATGATTATTTGAAGTAGGTTAATTTTTTTGTTACGAAGTTTTTTTTCCATTTTTGGGGTGTCTATGGTATCTTATGTTTCACAGAATATTATTAACTTGAGAAGAATTAAATAACACCTCATATATTGCTATAGTTTAATGGAAACACTATACACCATTAAATATATTCATATATACCGACATACATACACACACGTACATATTTATATACATACACACATTAGTTGATTACAATGGCAGAAAAACAGAATGAAAAGTCATAATCTTGAAACATAAGCTGTGTCATAAGCTGTGTCCATGGGTTAGTAGTATTAAATTAAAGTTTAAAATGGGGCGAGTTCCACTCGTGCTCGTGTTTTCTTTTTCAGGACTATTTTTCTTTTACATTAACTACGTACACATTTAGAATATAGCTCGGTAATAAGGTGAAGTTGTATTGCTTAATTCCCACATTGCTCAGTCAATATCTATCCCCTGGTGGTTTTTCATCTTTCACATAATTTTCTGTCGATCAGAATAGATTAAAAAATTTTACATAAGCGACTATTTGTATCACTGGAAAATAATTTTACTCTCTTCATAATAAAAACGTTTATAGCTTGGAAGGTCGAACGCTGTCTATGGAATGATGCTGATATATTTTATTAAAATGTGTTTTACTTTAATATTTTGAAATAAATTATAATTTTTTTCTCAGTATTATTTGTGTCTAATTAATGGTTCATTTTGCTTGTGATATCAAAATTACTAAAAAATATAGTAATTCAAGCACGAGAATACGTTTGAAATATGTGCACAAAATATTGTAAGTCGGAAAGAAAAAGGCGACGGGGCTTATTTACGTCGCAAATAATTGTACATGTGCAGAATATGGCTATTTTTTATGCGGAGTTTTGATAATTTTTTTTAATGTTGTTTTTATTGTATTCACTGTTAATAAACTGTATTTTTTTAAGTGTAAAAATATTTATATGTTACTTTCTACTTTCTGTTACATTATTCTGTTTTGAACATAATCTTTCTTAATCTTTCGAACATAATTTAATATAGATAAAATATAGCTTACGAAAAATATTATGTTTTAAATGATGCAAATAATATTTAATAATATATAATTTGAATAAAAGCTATATTTAAAAAAAATCTTTTCCACAATGCCTTTACGTCGAATTTGTTTACTATTAGACTCGTAACTACGCGTGGAGGAAATTGGCCACAAAGATAGCATAAAAAGTTTTTTTTGAAAATATTATAAACATTTTGAAGATTTTTTGCTTAAAAGTTTAACCAATAAGTGTAACATCGTGATTTGATAATAAGTTAGTTGAAATTTGCATAATTTTATTCGACTGTTTTTTATGACTCCGTAATCAGATGGTAAAAACTAATTTCTTAATACTACGCCATGCCTGTCTGTCTCTTCGTAAGTTACAATATTATAACCCTTAGTGTTTAAGATCGATTGTGGTGAAATTTTGCAAGAAAAGCAATTTGAGTTAGGTGGAAATGGAGCAAAGAAATAAATTCAGTTGTTTTTTTTATTTACTCAACTTATTCACGGAACCCCTTCGAGTGGGGTGTCATTAAAGAGGTCTTTCAAAATGATTTCGAATTTATTTTGTAATATTTTGGCCTTCGCGAGATTTGGGTCTCCAAAACCTTGTTTAGTTTATATACAACAATATTGATATTTAAGACGCCTTCAGCTTTGAACCTATTTAACAGAAGTATTAACAATTTGTTTGATATAGATTACTATTCATGGAAATAAATATATGTATCTACTTAAACACCCTAATTATTTATAATTAGTGTGTTACTGTTTATTCAGAAAATGCTATAAAAATTAATTTCTGATCACTTACATATAAGTATTAGTTAAAAGAAATTGAAATTGCAAATTTTTTAATCACGTTGTTTTCTCGGAGCACGTATCATCAGTTGCAGATTCAGAATTAAACAGTAACAAAACGTTGTCCTCAGAAAGTCTTCGATAGCCATCCGTTCTCAAAATTTTGCCATAAAATAGCTCCTAATTGCAGCAGCAAACATGCGCGAACAGAAAACTACGAAAAACCGCCTCATGAATCTAAATGTCTTTTTTGTTATTGTTTGGGATTGAATAACATTTTTACGCGACAACATCTTAGCTGGCATTGCGCCAACGTGGGCTTGATGTCCCAGAGATGGGGTGCCAGGACCTCGTCCCCTCTCTATTCAATTATTGTGTCGCGGTATACATTAGCATATTTCATTTTATTATCCTCGTTTGCCGAAGTTCTTCAGGCTGATGACGACGTAATGTTATTCGCTTAATGAATGTCATACGCTCTTACTTAAGTAACACGTCATTCTCTTATTTTAGTGGTAGTTTATTAGTTATGAAAATTCTTAGATGAAAAATATACACAATTGATGTCTTATTTGTGACTCGTGGATAGTAATAAAAATACTGAGGTTTTTAGGGTTCGGCGCTTGACAATATTTAGGTCACAGCGACATTCGACTCAGCTGCATGAAATTTGATACAGAAATGATCCTTGTTTATCCGCTGGGAAGGAAAATAAGGGCCAACGAGGAGGATCGAAAACGTAATAAAAGAGGTGTAAATCTCATACACACAAGGCCATAGACGAAGTAGCCTTGTGTGGATAAGGATCACACCTTTTTATTACTTTTTCGACATTCTACATCCACAAAAGATCGCGAATGAATTGAAACTATAATTAATTTGTAATAATCTTTAGTATTTAGAAATAAGTTTTTTATTATTTTGTTTAATACTATATTTTGGCCAATTTATAGTAACACATTTAATCATTTTTTTCTGATCGTTACAGCTAACACTACGACGTCGATCAGACCCTTACTTATGCCCCGTATTCGTACGCGTAAGCAGTGTTCGTAGTGTGGTGATAGATAAGTGTTTGATTAAGCTTTTTGAAACTTTCTGCCACCAGTTCGATCGGTTGGTGCTTGGTTATTTCCGTCACCCCGGTTGGATATATTCGGTATTAATTTTCTCAAGCGTTACACAATCTTAATGTGACAAAATGATTCAGATTCGTTTAAGAAATTTCAATTAAATAATTATTATATGAATGAGGCCCTTATTATGGCCAGAGTCACAATTATGAGTTGGAATGTATATAATTTTGAAAATATCTCATAAAGGTTTCTTATATATGGTTAAGAGTTAAGATATATATATATATATATATATATATATATATATATATATATATATATATATATATACATAATCTATATAAATATAAATATATATAAAAAAAAAAAAAAAATATATATATATATATGGGACAATGATAGTTATTATGAGTTGCGTAATTTACATACGTTCGCCCTTGATCATATCTGTGTACTGCTCGCTCAATATAGGAAAGTTTCATATCTTCCAATAGGGCGAAACGGATATATATTCATATTGATGTCTCGTTGATGCATTTTGATTGGTTAATATAAGTAGCACGCTACTTTTCCCTAATACATCGCAATGATTATAGTTTAGGAGATGGATAAAATTTGATGGTTGAGGGAAACTTTTCAAGAAGAACATATTCATGTTCCAAACATAATTAAAAAAGAAATGAGAAATGTATTAGATATCATCAAAAAGTGAAAACATTCATTACTTGTACAGTATCACACAACAAGCTTTGTAGCATTTTAGTTACATCAGCTCAATGGATGTATCTAGTCACAGTGTGGGTCTGGAAGGGCGCCAAGCGTAATTTTCTCCAGCGTATTACTCGGCCGCGAGCTCAGAGGAAAGTCGATTCGACCCCTGGGAAAACTTGTCGAGTTTTACAATTTAATATTCATTCGGATAATAGTCATTTGCCTCACTGGCAACTATTAATTGCTTTTTATTAGAGCGGCTCGTGGCATCGCCCTTTATGCTTTAAGCCTTTTTATTATTTTGTTTGTCTTGCAGTAGAATTCGTGTGTTCTAAACTGTAGATTTGCATGTTATAAATATCTGCTATTTAAGGGCGAATAACATTAAATAAACAAAATCGCTCCAATGTGTTATTATGTGTTTATTCATTTAAATGCTTTTGTAACATAGTGAAAGATCTTTTAAGTAAGTTTCAATCTAGATTTTTAATAACGTAAACAGGTTTATTTAGTATAAAAATGCGATTAAAATTGTCTTTCTACCGTTGCATTTCAGAGGAATGAAACGAAATTAATCTGCGATTGACATTTTAACTTACAAGTTGGTCACAAATTTTAAATATAATTGTTTTCAGGCCTGCAAAAGGAGAAAACTGATTTCGAGAACTTAAAAACGAAGTCGCGTCGGTACATCTAGTAAATAAATAAAATAAACAATATCAATAATGAATATCATATTCATACAAAGAGGGGAATGTTATAACTTTGATAAGTAAAAAAAAATTAAGTAAAAAAAGTTAAAAAAATGAAAAGGTGGGGATATTAAGAAAAATTACAATACTATATTGAGAATGTTTCCTCTATGGTTTGATATCCCATGAAAACTCTTCTTCACAGAACCTCTTTACAAATAAAAGTAAAGAAAAACGCTAAATTATCAGCAAAATAAATTTTTCTTTTTGCAAAATAATACATAGCTTAAATTTATAGTCGTCTAGGATGTTCACCACGTCGCTTTGAGGATGCCGCGCGATGCTCGGTGTGCGTACTCTGCAGGCTGCATTACACTTGCTTCGAAAGTGTATTTAGAGAACTGGATAAGATATGTATTTTGTTCTCAGAAACTCATAAAACAGACTTGCCATATCATTTATATACAGAGATATAGACAAATGATCATGGAGAAAGGTATTTGAAATATGATCAATAATAAGCTTATATGTTACCTGTCGTAGTTGAATAACACAATAAAGTCAAGCTCTAAAACAAATTTTACTATTTTTCATTGCACTTTATGAATTTTTAATTATGCCTTCAAATTTACTAGAAAAGAATTTCCTGAATTCGATTCAAGTTCTTGATTGATTATTATTTATTCCTCGGACAATGAAAACGGAAACAAGAAGTTTAATTCAAGAACGTAAATTTAAACGTTCTGGAATATTATAATCAGAGAAATAATGAACTTCCGAGAGCACAATGCACAAAGTTTGAAAGCTGCTTTGTAGCTGAAGCTAGTTGAATATGATTTTGTGAAAAGCCCTTTGTCAGAGCTTTATGCGCTAGGCCTATTATCTATAAGCTTTCATAGCGAACTCTTGTTTCGTTTAGTGACTTCATGACGCATTGTTGTCAGGCAATCGTTGCTCTAAACATATTTTATATAATTCTTGATTTCATCTCAATGACTTGTCTTCTAAACAATGATTTGGTCGAAAATAGATGACTTAAGATAGTTTAAGAATGGCGTTTATGATGACTATGAAGGTTGGTTATTGTCCAAGTGCCTATATTATTTTTAACTAGGTAACATTATTGATAAACACTTATAATTTGGTAATAAGTATTTATAATCGTTATGTTGAGCGGAATTGTACTAAAATATTAAAATTTATAAAATTAGTTGACGTCGCGTAGTGGGTTCGAATGTCACCCCAGAAAGATATAGGGTAAAAGTATATATAAATGTATACATATATATATATAATCATATTATTCTTTCATTGATACTTTCTTTTTGTGAAAGTTTTTCTTCCTTAGTGTGAAAATTTCAATAGGAGCAAATCGTTTCAATATTCTTCTTGTCGTTTTCACAACCTAATTTCATTTTTGTCGAACAACTGCATTGGTCTACGTAACTTTTTCTTTGTCTATTCCGTTTGTATATATATATATATATATATATATATATATATATATATATATATATCTAATACACTTCTGAGAAACTCAATATACAAAACTATTTCCTTTCAGATTACAGAAAAAGAAAAACACGTTAACAATTGAAAAATGCACTCATATTTTAAATTAAGGACACAAACACTCCCAGCTCGAAACTGTGCAATTTATATCCCGACAATTAATATCGTGATCGTGTGAAGCTGAATCGATATAATACGCAGATTACTCGGTGCAATGGTGCAGCTCGCTTGCAGCTCGGACCCGCATTGACAGTTAATTATGCAGGTAGACGTTTTGTTACGAAACGAACTGATTGCAGCCTCGTATGTTGTATTGCGGCCTTATCGATTTATTGAATTCTAATTTTAGTTAACGACGTTATACTTGCATAACTAATTAAAGGAAAATTTTCTTTTGGAATTAAATAATTAGTTGTGGTAAGGAGAACTTCTTTTTAGTCCAACTTTATCCCAAATAAAAGTAATTTAGAAAAGGCTAGTTTTAAACTGGAAACTTTTGATATAAGTAATGCATGTCCTTATGTAGTCCTTAGCTCATCATCGTTGCTTCGACAGTGGATTAGTAATTTAAAACAATTTGGTTGAGGATAAGGTTAAATATTAATTTTAATAATGATTACTAATGCATTTTCAACACGCCATGAGGTTTACGAACATTGAAGAGATAATTCATTAATATTTTGAGGAAAATAGTAATAACTAATTGAGTTATTTTTTAAACATCAAAATGACTTTAAGTATAATAAATAGGAATTTTAGCGTTAAGATTAAGCGATAATTTGTTTAACTAACGCAATTAACGTTACTGTTTTTTTAGAGATTTATGGAAATATTAATGTATTTTATTATATCGTATATGATTTTCGAGATCGTCTATTTTATATATTCCTAGCCCGCAGGATCAAAAGTCGGTTTATAATTTTTGGAAAATAATAAAAATGTGTTTTGGGTAGCACTGACGTAAGTTTCTTTAAAACTAATAATGAATTAATAAAATATTTTTAACAAACTGTAAGATAATGTTTCTCTGTTTGCTTTCTCAATTTTTCGAACTAGATAAATGAAGTTATATAAGTATTTTAATTTTCATCTGAATAAATACTATTCCATCGTTTTGGAGTTCTGCTGTGGATGAACGGCAGGAAAACTCGGTATGAAATTCCGTTTGTGAACACTTGGAATCATGTAATATTTGAAAATTTTCGTAGGTTTCCTTACATCTTCTGAAATTTGGTTTGATAAAGAATAATCGTAATAATTAATTCATAAAATATCTGGAATATTCAACTTTATTATGTAGATAAATTACTTGACATACTTTATTTAAAATTATACCATTTTCAAGATTATATTTTGGAAAATAAAATAAAATTTTAATTTAACCCCATAGGAGTTTTTGTGTGTCTCCATAAGAAACATTTAAATGAATAGGTAAAAATCCTAATGAAGTATTTTCGGCTTCCATTTGATATCAGACATGTCCCTGGTATAATAATTCACAAAATCATTTAATATACGGTCTCACCTCTGAATGATTTTGTATAATTATATTGAATTTGTGTTACTTATTTCATAGATGACGGTAAAATGCGTAATAAATCAGCTTATTATGATCTATCCTGATAATTTATTAAACCCGTTATTTATGAGTACAAATGGCACGAAAGTTCCGTACACATTTAGGTATATACAAATATTTAAGGGTATTTAGTGTTTCTATTAAACTATCCACAAATATTTATATCATTTTTCATCATGCAACTATTTGCGTAGTATATCTTTTGTGGGCCCCAAACCTATCATTGGTATAGATTTCCGGTAATGTTTGTATAAACTTCTAGTAATGTAGTTTTTTGGAGAAAGAAGAATCGAAATAATTTGTGTGAACTTTTTCAACAATGTCTTTAGAGCTCTTTTAGATGAAATTCTAAAAAAAATACTTTTAAAATCCCTATAAACTAACACGAAATATATTAAATTAAAAAAAAATGTATATGTATATTTTTGAATATCAACAATAATTTTAATATATGTGGGTTAATATGCCCCACTATTATATCAAATTTAAAATTTCAACGTCGAATGATTTCTGAGGAAAATAGCTGTGATAGACGGACATATAGAAGGACACGTGAGTGAATTTATAAAGCATCCGTATTTTCCTTTGATGTATAGAATGATATGGTAGCCATGATTTTTCTTTTACACATGCACGGTATTTAATTTGTAGAACATATTTGTTTTAAATCATAATAACGAAATTAAATTTATTCAAAAGACAAAAATTCTAATGTCGTCGTTAAATATAAATAATTAAATATAAGAACTAAACAATATAGTAACATTAAAGACAGGTAAAAAGATAGCAATTCCGTAATAACAATAAAGAGAGGTCAACCAGATAACGCAATGAATCTGAATGACTCTTACCTCTCGACGGTATAGAATTATGTAACCATTTATAGAAACGTAATTCCAAATGAGCAATGTCAAGGTAACGCGAATCTATGAAAATATGTAAAACGCTTGTTTGCGCTTTAATTGTTCTGTTGGAAAAACACAACGCATTTTCGCTGTTGATAAAATTAACTTAATCATAGATTCAATAACGATATTGTTATTAATGTAAGAAAGTAATGTAAGAAGAAAGAGAAATTTTAGCTAAACGAAATAGAAAAAGGAGGAATGTTTATATTAATTTTTGTCTTTAGTTTTCTTAATTAAATTCTGTAAGAAATGGGTGTTGTTATATGAAATATTTAAGTTTAAATTCAGCCAGTATTTATCATTAGTGTATGTCCTGCAAATCATTAATCAACGTTCAAATGAATATATGAACGTAATTAACATCAAACAGATAAATAAAACCTAAAAGATAAATACGCGTATTTTGTCAGGAATTAATTTATTTATATATTTGTTTCGTTTATATGGTACTCCTAAACTTAAGTTTTAAATAAGTTAAGGGAAATTATTTTTTCATGAAGTTATATTGATCTAATTAAATTATTGGATATTGAAAACTAAGTACTGCGAAAAACTGTAGCTAATAGAAAAAAACGTAAATGTATTTAAAATTGCATTAATTCAAACGTGCCAAATATCTCAGTCTTGGTTTAAATTTGTCTAATCAATATACATCGAAATCTTAAATAACTTGTTAAGATTTCATCCTATTTTGTTTTATTTTTCAGATTTCGCATTTTAGTAGATATTTCAAATGAGCTATTATATTTCACACTTTGCCACTCTTATATAAGTTGTATAAACATGTCTGCGTTTTGTTAAAATCAATATTACACTATATTATAAATAACTATCTGCAAGTAATTTAAGACAAAATTTTAATTAACATTCTACGGCTATTGTAACCATACCGAAATATTAAACGTACGAATACGTAATTAGTTCAACTATCTTATAACAGCTATATAGTAATCAAAGATTTCTCACCTCAAGCATTCAAGGCGATAAAGAGGTTCCTTAGCCTTCAAGGAAATGTATAGGGTCTCCTGCCGCGGTAATATCATTGGCTGCATGGATCGCGACCTAAAATGATACGATATTACGATTCGTGTCAAGGTCGGGAGTCGCTACTGGCTGTCGGTCCATTTTGGGGACAATGTCTGAGTTCCATTGTCTGCCTAAAAGTCGTCTTATTATAATCTAGAATGGCAAAAATTTTAGCTGATTTATTACTTGAGATTTAAGAGTGAAAGCGTTTAATAAGATATAGATCAGCTCTTTCATGCGCTTAAAATTTGTCTCTAATGGAAATTGATAAAGTTCAAGATCACTTTTAGACGTCGTGGTAATTGGGGAAACAGAGAGTAGTACCGTGTCACAGAGATGAATGTACTTTTTTACTCGCTTTCATTAAAAAGAAAAACAATGATAGGTGCCAGTGGAAAATGTGAATTTCACCGGACATACGCGCGGTACCGACCGCAGATGGTGCACATTTTGCGCATCAATCAATGCCACGTCTAGACAAAGTAATTACTAAATAATTAATTAGTGAGATTTTCATTTATGTATATACATGAAACGTAGAATCAAGTGTAGTTATGTAATTCCTAAAATAAATATGTATTAAAATGTATGATGATATGATTTTATGGAAAGGTTTTTATGATAGAATAAGGAACAAATAATGACACATCTTATGTTATATGCATAAGGTTAAATTATGGTTTAGGGTGTTTTTATTTTCTCGAATAACTGATGAAAAAGCAAGAGGCCAAAGCATGTGATTGATTCTTACTGTCTCTTTCCATCTTCGAAAAAACTACCTTAAAGAATTTAAATTATTTACATTTAAAATTTAGAAAAAATACGAAGTAAATTAAAATAATAAGCAAGAAATTTCTATAATATGCTTATACATAAGGTATACAGAATTTTGAAATAAGAAAATAGCAATTGACCAAAAGACATACAGGAAATATCATATTGAAACTAATTCAATGGAAAGAAATTGCAAACACGAGTTCGTTGACTGATGGTAATTCCATAAGTTAATAATTAATTTTTGTGTTTATCATACAAAACTGGAGTCTTTGAAGAGGCCACATTGTAAAAACAAGCAATTCGTTTTATTATGGAAATATTTTATTTAAACAGTGCATATAAATTATGAATTAGAAGGGAGGTGATGTTTTTTAGTGACACTTAAGTCAAATTACACCAAAGTGTGCTATATCTATATGTATATAATTTAATATTAATGATATGATGTTTCACTTTTTGCACTTATAACTAGAGTCTAAGAATAAAACCGTAAAGAAGACCTTGATGTAACGTGAGTAGGTTAAAAAAGGTTGAACATGATTACCTATTTCATTGCTAGCTAACGACTGGGTAACGTAAGAAATTTAATCCGGAGAACTTACGTACAAATGGTTTACATATTGATAAATATGGTATTGGCTTTAAACTATCAATAGGCTGCTATACAATTTGTATTAGAATTCAGAATAAATTATGATATGTATACTTTTCAAGTGTCAAAAATTACTGTAAATGCTGTAGCCCTCATGTAATTCAGAAAAATAACTAGAAAATACTGAACAAAGTATGTTGCTGAATTTTAAGGTAGTTTTCTGAGACCTTATAAATGCGCTCAGAGCACATATTGATATACGCGTTTTATAATATTTCCAGTACATCAACTTTTTAAGTGGTCGAAGTATTTGAAAACTTTCTCTAAAACCTTTAGAACTATTGTAAGACGGGTAAAAAAAGAGCTTACCTCCGCGGCACCCAAATCGTTCCATTGTTGAGTTCGATTTCCATTTCAATGAGGTATATAAAAAGAGAGGCAGCTCATTCTACTAAAAAACTTGAGGTATTACTATCAGGCTTTGCTATCAGTTTTCAAGTGGTTTTTATAGCAATCATTCTTGGCAAATCATAATTTTAGCTGAACTTTACTAGCATTAATATTACTTTCACACCAAAATGATTTCTGCCATAGATGCATTATTAGCGCCCACTATTATTTTTATATTAGACACTTATAGTAGACACTATTATGGAAAAGATTATATTAAATTATAATCAGGGAGTAACGAAATGTTAAGAGTAGAGTGCAAAGCAGATTATAAATTTTCATTTGAAATATTTTTTTAATATTGTCATTATATCTGCTTGTTCTATATATAAAGATTCTATAGGTAAAGCCGTGATATAGATTTTTCTCTAAATACCAGAGTGATTCAATGAAATATTCCCAATACATGTAATAGGTTTCTGGGGTTTAAAATTATAAATGCATCCTATAAGAATAGATATTTTTAATATTAGGTTGTCAAGTAATGGACAAGTCAATTTTTTCCAGCAATTGTTATAAATGTTCAGAAATTTCGATCTTCCTCGCAGTGACGTAGGAACATAAAAAAATGCGGAAGTTCACAAAGTGAATTTAAAGCGGTCTTGGTTCACGGATTCCGTTTAAGGACAAAAAAACGTGTCAAGCAGTACGCATTATATGCATACCGATGGGTGAATGTGTACTTTCCTATGACAAAGCCAAACACGGGTTTCGATGATTCAAAAAAAAAGAAGTTATGATCTCTTTGATGATCCTCGTCTGGGTGTATATCCTAAATATAACAATTAAAAAAACTTAGTGCTAACGCGGATGAACTAAGATGGAGAGTTTATTGGTTGACAAACCATTATTATAGGGGTTTTCTAATATTATCAATATTATTGAAGATTGAACAATGGTTTAATTGTGAGATGTTACATAATTTGTAATATGGATTTAAAATTAAAATGTGAAATGTATATCAGAATATTTAAATATTTCTTAAAGTCGCACTAAATCGTTGTGGACTTGTAATTATCTCTTATCCAGCTTTGTATAATGGGACGCAATTTCAAATGCTCGATTAACACCAGCCTTAGTAGTAAAACATTGAACGAGAAAATGGATTTCTGTTCTTTTTTACTTGCGGTTATTAAGAATATATTACTTGGTTTGTTACTGTGGTCGCAATCGGCCATTCGGTATTTTAGAATTGGTCGTACTTTAAGTCTTTTCCAGTATTTTAGGAGTTTTATAGGACAGTGATAGTTTCATCAAGTTATTTCCAGATATATAATTTCCATAATGTCTTCTTACTATAAAAGTTCACAGAAGCAGTTTTTTTTTCAATTTCAATCAGAAGATTACTCATTTCATAGAGAAAAATATATGCATAGATTTAATCTATAGTCTATTTTAAATTTATTTGGAGATTGCTCGGCGCATTAAGTGTATTCAAAACATCATCAGTGTTTATATTGAAAAGTGTTTTGGGTTTAAGTTTGACATGCTGGGAGATATTAAATGACATGACCTTACCGAGATATTTTGTGAAAAATGAAAATCATTTAAAAAATATATTTTTGATATATGCACAGTGTTGGAATAAATCTACTTCAATTCATTTGATGGTCGACGATTTTTTAGCAGCATATTTCAATTTTGTATACCAAAGGGGATATTTCATTGATATTAGTATATTGTGTTGATTTCCTCCATCGGAGATTTTATGGTTTTCGAGTAAAAAAAACGATTATTCCCTATATCATATTTGCACTTTGGTTGGGTTGCAACGTAAGTTATCAAGGAAAAAAATACTTTTTAAAAAGTGATGTCTAATTTAAATTTAACGAAAACAAAATGTGATTTTTATTTAAATTGTTACATTTAAAATTTATGTCACTAGCGAGATATTTTGATAGTAGGAATGATAAAAAAATTATATTGAAAGTATAATGAATCTTTATGAGTTATTACACTAAGCTTTATATTAAATTACTAGGAAGTGGGAAATAAAAATCAAGCATTCTTGCGTGTGGACATCGCTTGGTTTGTTTTATATGAATACTTCACGCGAACGGTTTATTTTTTTGGTGTTTAGGTGTTGTAGTAATATGTACAAAAATGAATTAAATTAGGTTGGAATAGATAATAAACGAAAATTAGTCTAATATTAAATTTTAACTTTATTTTTCCATTAATATCCATGGGTTCTTGGGCTGTTGCTCCCAGGTATTTGCCCCGTCAACCGTCTGTTACACGGTTTCTAATTTTCTTCTATGCAAATATTTCTTTCTACATTCTGATTCATATGAACTTATATAAGGCAACATATCTTTATTTTAGGCCCGTTAAATATATGTTTTCTTTTCTTTTTTGGAGTCATATCTTGCTGCAAGTACCTATAATTTTTCAAATTTTTTCAAACCACGCAGTGGAAAAATTTGAGGTAGAGTTTGTTTACTAAACTTAACCTCACTTTTATGTTATGTTAGATATCCATCAATTCATTATATATTTTTAATAAAGCCTCAAGCAAACTATATAGAGCATCAACTTGAAAGGTTTCATACATAAAGGTCTAAAACTGAAGAAACTATGAGGCTGCGATAGACGGACAGGCGTGCAGATGGATAGCAAGGTGGCTGTAATTAATTTATAAGGGTTCTTTGATTTACCAAGGAACCCTTAAAAGTCTAGCACTAATAAAATTAGCATTACAGAACTTACATATTGTAAAGCTATTATTATAAATGATATTATTATATAGCTGACGAGCATTTATTTTCCGTCGAATGCGTTTTGTATATTTTTTTACTAGCTTTCCGGTGACTACAGAAAATCTGAAAATATCGTAATCAGCTGAAGTTCAAATTTTCATCAATAACATTTTGTTGACATTTAAGTATAGAAAAAATAGAGGCCTCTGGAGGAGAGCTAATGAAAAACACTTAAAAAAGAAACATCGTATAACGATAGATCTAAAGGTTATGCTGGCTTAAGGTTTCTTAAACCTGACGGATCGTACACGTTGATGCGATATCAATTAAATCTGGTCTAGCACAATATCCGATAGTTACAGAGCGATCTTTTCTCGATCAGATTTTGCGTGGTATATGTTGGTTTAGTTTTGTATAGCCTTAATGCTTTAGAAATGATCAAATAATACCTTGTCTTCGTAGCTTTAGAAATAATAACTTGCCTTCGTAGTCTAGTAAATAATACCTTAATTTCGTAGCAGTTAACTTTTGAGCCCACATGTAGCCTAACCTACGTGAGCCTACGTGTAACTTTGAGGTTACGTGTAATCTAAGAGTAGCTCTCTTTTGAATTTTGAGTACTTATTCTCGTCGATATTTATTCCAACAATAAATAGATTAATGATAATTCTTATGTTGATAATTTTTTAATGAATAGCACGTAACACTGTTTTATAGTTTTTTTTCAACTTCAGCGCATAATATTTTTTAGTACATTGAGTATACGTGAGTCTTAAATTCGCTCAATAAATGTTACATGACCTGTATAAAAAAACTATTTAGATTTGCCTCTGAAAAATAAATGGAACGTTTTTAATAATTTTTACCTGAGATGGCACATCTCTTGAAGAATAACTTCAAGAATATTTTTCCATTTGTGATTAAATTTTACGTTTAAATATGTTATCCACATTTATATCTTCATTTGTGCTGGTTTAGTCTACTCTCCTATTTTCCTCACAAATATGGCAATACATACCTAGGTACGAACTGATTATTACAGTATGAGTGAGTAAATCTTTCAACCTATTATTTTCATAATCTCAATGGTAACAGTGAATTATTTTTTCGATGCTTTAATAAATTATAACTCTAATTTAAATTCACCTAGTATAAGAACATCATCTGACTTATTATAATATTTTAAAGCTGATACGACTTAAACCTTTTAACATAACTACGATCCTGAGAGGGAAAAACATTTATACCCTTATCCAACTTAACATTTTTTCGCGTATACATAGTTTTTGCACAGATATGTCTCTGTATCATTCATTGAACGAAAATTGAAAAAGGTAACATGACTAATGGAGAAATATATGCAAATCGGAATATTATTCATTTGTTAATCACCAATCCACAATATCTTTTGGGTACTGGTTTAAGGGCAGATGGCAGATAAATTTGATAGGGAAGATATTGCAATATAATAAGGGTTTCAACGAAACGTGTCTTTGTGTTCTGTGTACAATTTGTGGTAGCATTTGACCCAGTTTCCTTCTAGTTTGTTTAACGAACAAATTGTGACCGTGAGTGTTAATTGTTCTGTCCATGTAGGTAAGTGATTTTTGAGCTTTCAATCCATTACCATTTGACGTTATTTAAAAGCTCGTTATTTTTTTATTTAGAATCTATTTAATTTGAAGATTGATAAGGTGGAGAGATAAATAAATAAAACAAAAACCTGCAAACACATAGCAAGGTTTTGTTATACATTTCTATATACTTACAAAATATAAATATATAAGGTATGTAGTTTCTCTTCTTTCTTTATCTTGGCTGTAGTTCCATATCTCATTTGAAGTGAACCCTCCTGGTACGTTTTCATCACAACGGTCTATCTTGTATTGTCGATGAGTCCGTGTCCAAAGATTGAGATCTTTTTCAATAGTACTCTTCCAGGTGGTAACGGATCGTCCACATCCTCTCTTCCCTTGTTCTATTTTTATCACGGCTCTTGTCATATGGTCTTTGTTGCGCCTCATAACGTGTCGGTACCAACGTAAATGATTTTCTCTTAGCGTGTCCTTAATGATTGCAACTTTAAATGTTTATCTAATTTACTCGTTTTTAAGTCTATCGAACCTCGTAACTCCCCCGGGTCAGTGCATTTCATTTTGCATTTTATTCGTACACTTTCCTATCGGTCGGCCCGTATATTAGCTCTGGTCATACTGCTTGTTTGTATATCTGACCTTTGAGTTTGATGGGCATTTTAGAGTCTCATTAAACCCTAAATAGTGTCTCCATTTGAGCCATGCAGTTATTTTGTGCGGTGGTCTTTATCAGTGTCTTACTTGTCTTTCGGAGCTACGATTGAACTGTGTTACCTAAACTGCTCTACGTTCTTCAGAAAAGTTCCTTTAGTCATCACTGAATTGCCATGAATTTGTCTCTTCCTTTATTTTGTTTCAGTTTTGGCAATGACACCTATATCATCAGCGTACAGTAATGTTCAAGGTGCGCGATTTAGTAAATAACTAGACTAAATAATAACGGGCTTCTTGCGAATCCTCGCTGAACTCCGGCTTTAACTTCGAATTTATCAGTCCAACCTGGTGGACTATTAACCCATTTGGTTGTAGAACTTTAATCAATGATAGAATGCGATCAAAGGTTTTTTCTAGGTCGATAAATACAAAATTCATTTCATTCTTCAGCGATATTTGTTTTATTTTGCTGTGTATTGCGTATGTCGTTCCTATTCCAACTTTGACAGTTTTGTTTAATCGGTTTGCAAGGATAATCATATGAAAATAAAATTGTCTTCCACTCCTTTTACAGACGTAACTGAAAAGGTAATACAGAAAAGATGAATTTTCTTAAATTATAGTGACTGAATGAAAGTGCAATGAAAACTATAATATTAATAAAAATTCTACTATTTAATTTAAATTTTTGTGATACAGTATCGTCTCAGACCATTAATAAATTTGCAGAATACTCCTATTGCTAGGTATTTTTGGAATCGGTGTCAAGTCGACGTTTTTCTTTCTCTCTTACGCACACCGCACAAATTATTGCTATTTTCATTTAGCACCAACTCCAAAAATCTTTGACAGTAAATTTGTATATTACTTATGTTTGGAAACGATATTTTTGTGCGAAAAATCCCACTAGATATTTGTATTTTCATTATTTTATACTTTTCAGCGTTCGTTTTTTCTGTGGTTATTTGAAGTCGGTTCAATTCTTTTGAAAAAAAGTTTGATTTTGTGCACATTATTGTTTACGATCTTATATAGAATATCAGAAATTTACGAAAAATTCAATAATACTTAATTTTTTGAAACAGTTTTAAAGAAATACTACATATACTTACATATTATATGCATATATACCGAGATAAATACACAGCTGTATACACACACGTACATATTTATATCCATACATACACAATGCTGATCACAAATGGCGCTAAAGGAGGCAGAAAAAAAGAACGAGTCGTTATTAGGCCCTTAATTTAACGCTTTCCTTGTAGTACTATTTAATTAAGCTTTGTAAAAAAATCTTCGTTCGATTTTCTTTAATCAATTAGTAAAGAATGGTAAATAATTCATATATTATTTGAAATTAATATTTTTGACGCCAAAACTTTAGTATTAATATAAATAGTACTTGTGCACTCGAGAGTACTGAATAGAAAAATAGTCAAGTTCGGTATTTAAGTATTTATTTACGTTAAAGAATTTCGACATCGCAAGCGAAAAACGACGTACAAAAAGCGTTTATTCGTACTTTTAAGTAATTTACGTACGTTAATTGTGACAATCAAAATTACGGTCGTTTTGTAGGAGTGCTATGTGTTTTATTAATCGCTTCCAAATCAATGTTGTGCTACCAGACTTTGAGCAATGATCTCAAAATTTCAGATTGTTTTCCTTGAAGGGCAATTTTCAAATATTTCTCAGGGGATATTTGCTAGTTTCTTGTTTATTATTGTGGTAATTCCATATACGTTTAACCGGATTTATATTCGGTGATTTTGAAGGAGTTAAGCGATATTTTGGCGTTTCGTAAAAAATCTATAAACTAGAATCGAAGCCCTATGTTTGGTATCATTATTTCGATGCAAATCCACCATGGAATAATAAGCCAATCTTTTTGGTTTATAGTTTCTCCTATGAAGCGGGTGCTCTTAATACCAAAAGCCCTTTCGCTGGAATTTTAAAATACTTAGGTGTATTGTGAAGAATTTTATCACCATCAGTAGCTCGACAGCCCAAGGTGGGCCAAAGCTTTCTTTGAAGCGACTTCCATGTAGCCCTCTGTGTGACAACCGATTTATCGTTATGGACCTTCAGCACCCCAACTCCTTCTCTATCGCAACTTTCCATCTCATCTTAGATCTTCCTTTTCTTTTTTGTCCTTGCAGTTTAGTCAAAAAGATTCTGTTGAGAGGGTTTGAATCCTCCATTCGAATAAGATGAGCAGTCCAATTTAGTCCATTAATTTTAATAAATGTTATGATGTCTGGGTCATTGTAAAATTTATATATTGCTTCTCCAAATATAATTTTTCTTTATACCCTCAAGAATTGATCTTAAAACTTTTCGTACAAAAACACCCAAATAGGCATCATCCGATTTTGTCAATGTCCATGTTTCAGAGCCATAGAGTAACATTGGTTTAATGAGGGCTTTGTGTAACAGGAAGTTTGTTTTCCTAGAAATAAATTATGACCCGAGAAGGTTTTTCATTCCATAGAGACCTTCATTAGCAGAAACAATTTTGTTTTTAATTTTTGAGAATATTTTATTTTGACAATTAATTTCGGATCCCAAATATTAAAGAGCTAGTGAATCAAAAATGTATGTGCCTAAAGTAATATTGGTAAAACTTTGGCTAGATTTTTTTGTGGAAAATATGTATTTTGTTTTTGTAAAGAATTTGCAATTTGGACATCAAAACCCTTGTAAGAAAATAAAATTATCATTGAAATATATTTTAATTATGTTAGGATGAAAATTTTCAATTAAATATTAGTTTATTTTTAATTAGGTTAGGATGAAAATTTTTTAATTAAATATTAGTCTAATTTTGGTTTATAATTTCTTCGACGAAATGAATATTTATTCTGGAACTAAGTTTTAGTTTCTTGAAGCTTTACAGTAGGAAATAAATTATACATAACCTTTTCTCTGTTGCATTTTTTTCGCTACGATGAAACCTGAAAATATAAAATATATATTCAATCGTAAATATAACTCGTTCACAAAATTCAATCAAGGTTTGTCTTGATGATTTTTGCCAAATTCCATCGGTCTTTTACTTTTTTAGGACGACTTTTCTATTATTTTAACTATGTTTATATATAGAATATAGTTTAGTGACAAAGTGAAGTGCTATTAACCTATTCCCACATTGGTCAGTTAGTACCAATCCTCTGGTTCTTCTTTGTCTTTCGCATCAGTTTCTCTTGATCACAATAGGTGATATAATTTTGAATAACCGACCACTTGTATTTTTGGAAAATAATTTTTTATACAAAATTTACACACACACATGTATATTTAATTATATATATTTCACATTAATATTCTGCACCGATTATTCAAATAAATTTTATAATTTTTCTCAGTTTTATTTGCCTCAAAATTATGGTTCATTTGATATTAAAATTGCTCAATAATATATAAATTCAAGTATTAGGAAACATGTAGAATACGTGTGCGAAATAATGTAGGTTCGAGAGAAAAGGCAGTGTGGGGATTATTTATGTCGCAAGAATACGTGAAGTGTACAAAAAATAATTGTACACTTCACGTATGCAATTCGTGTACAATTATTGTATTTTTATTTTGTGTGAAGTTTGCTGGACATTTTAGACTTGTCTTCGTTGTTTCTACTACTTCGTTGTTTCTACTCTTTTTTGGTAAATAAATACTTATGTGCCTCTACCATTTTCTTATATTTTTTCCCTCTTGGACGTAATTTTGTGCTCATAAAATATTTTTATTGATAATGTCTGTGCGAATAATATTTAGGTGTACTATAGCTAAATTTAAAATGTTATAAAAATGCGTATATTTGAAAATTGTAATATTAAAATAAACACCTTTTTCAAATATATGTTATAACTTCTTTTATATTTTTATAAATTAAATTCAGAATTACAGACTTAATAAAAAAAAGTATAACAAATGCAAACAAGGTTCTTTTTCTCATGAACGCGTGGAAGTCTCTAGTTGATACTAATATTAAATAATTAGGTCTACGGTCCACTACAGCCGTAAAAAATCAAGCTTCTAAGTCAACGCAATCAAGAAAAACCCTGTAAATACGGCCATTTATACCGCAAATTATAAAATTCGCACATAAATCAAAACTTATAGGGCATTCTTGTTTACATAGAATCATGAAATTTTGCAAAAAGTAAGGTCTCACAGCACAACTAAAGGAAACAATATAAAAATTGTTAATTTGTAGTTATATCATATAAAAAGTGTTTTTAAAAACTGTTTTAAAAAATTGTTGTTAAGGTTTTTTTAAGTTACTCTCCACACATTCAACTTGGGATGATTGTTTTTTTTCTCGGACCCTATCGAGAGGGTTTTCACTGAAGAGGTCTTTTGAAATGCAATCGGAAGTATTTCGTGTTATTTTCACTATCACGAGATATGAGTGTCCAAAATGTAGTTTATTATGTACAAATCTCTCATCTGCAAGAATGTTTCTTACGTATGTAAAAAAACTAACTTTTCACTTAAATATGTAAAAAAGTAACTATTCAATTACATTTTTATAAAATTAACTGTTGAATTATGTATTTTAAAAATTTAAAAATTAAGACAATGACATTTAATGAATATTTCAATATAAAATTATTTTGGTTAATTTGCATGAACAAGTTGAATAGATATAGGTTACTTATTTTACGCCTTTGAAAGATATAGATAAACGATGATGTAAAAACGGAAATATTTTAATGCAAACTTAACACGTATTTAATAAGATTATTTTTAATTTTCTTTCGTTATGTTCATCTGCCTATTTCAATTAAAATACGTTTATTTAACGGATTTTGAAGACGAAATATTTAACTAAATTGTTTTCTTAAAAATGTCGACGGCGAGTTAAAACCGCATTTCTCTGAAACGGAAGTTCGTTATGGATTTCCACATCTACGCTCTGTTGAATCAAATGCACGGGCTGCAAAATAATGAGGAGAGAAAAAGAAGAGTAAATAACCGTTCTATTTTATTGTCAGCTCTCTCTGTTCTGCTTTTCACTCTATTTCAATTTTTTTACATTTTGACGCAAATAATTTCTGCGGTGGGATATAATGGAAATTGCAACGTTCCGAAAATAATATCCGTGTTGGAGCGTTATGAAATGTTAAGATGTGTATAACTCCGAAACTACTTAACAAAAGTATTATTCATTTGTTGGATATATATTTCATTTTTCATGGCAATACATATAGAAACATACTCAAAAGGACTAATTTGTCAAACGCTAAAATTTTTCGCTCTTGTATCAAATAATATATTTTATAACCCGGTTTTCAGCAACTATTATAAAAATCTATTTTGTACGATTTGCATGAAGATATTAATTAAAAAAATTGAAAATGCAAATATTTTGTTAACATCTATTTTTCGTAGTTCGTAGCATCGGTTGTAGAATGAGAGTACTGAAACAAACAGTAACAAAACGTTGCCCTCAGAACGTCTTCAAATGCAATCCTTCTTCATAATAAAAGCAATCCTCAATTAGCGCACCAAAGACATGAGCAGAAAACTGCGAAAAACGGCATCTTGAACCTAAATGTCATTACGATTATTTGCAATTGAATAAAATTTGTACGCTCCAACATCTAAACCAATATGAGCTTGATGTCCCAAGAACAGAATCCCAGGACCTCGTCTCCGATCCTCTATCGAATTATTGTGTCGCGGGTTACATTAGCATATTTCATTTTATTATCTTCGTATGCCAAAGTCCCTCAGATTGACAACGGCGTAATGTCATTCGCTTAATGATAAATAACATGTCTTTTCTTATTCGAACAGTAATTTTATTATGAAATTTATTCGCTGGAAAATTCCTAGATGAAAAAGATACACAGATGGTTTTTATTTATGATTTGTAGATTGTAATGAAAACGCTAAAGTTTTTAGGGTTTAGTGCGTGATAATATTCAGATCATATCAATATCCAATCAACTGCATGAAATTTGAGATAGAGATGACCCTTATTTATTCGCAAGGAAGGAAACTAAGGAGCGATGAGAGGGATCGAAAAAGAAATAAAAAGAATATTGTGCGTGGCAGATTCGACGCGCCACTGGAGTTTTCTCCTTAATTACGATTGTCTTGGAATGTATGATAGGTAACACTATATAAATATAAATATCAATATCATGTATCAATATATCTCTTACCGTTATAAGCAACGCATTCGTTCGAGTGTTTTTACGTTGACTTACATTGCAGTACTGGTCTCCATGAAATTTATACCTATGTCCATCCTGAAGGTCTTTTCTAAGTATTGGTGAAATAATTTTTGAAATCGGAAAACTAGTTTCGGATTTTACCTCCTACAACCAAATTTACAACATTTAACTTTTTTATGATATATTAATTTTTTTTACGGCATAATATACTACCTATGTCCATTCTGAAGGTTCCTTCTAAATATTGGTGAAAGAATTTTTGAAATCGGATAAGTAGTTTTGGAGATTACCGCCTGCATCCAAATTTACAATCTGTTACACTTTTTTTAACAACCCGAACGTCTGATTTTACTCCTCATAAAACTTCATACCGGGTGCTATATATGAAAATCGATTCTCAAGGAGTAAACTCCAAAAAGGTGCGGTCCTTTCCCACTTAAACTCATGGACGAAGTGAAATTATAATTGATAATTTTTAATAATAATTGAAGTAGGTATATACTAGAAAAACAATGAAAACAATAGAGTCTACCTATTGTTTTCATCTTTTTCCGATTAAAACTATATTTTCACTAATTTATAGTAACATAGATAATCAACTTTTACTCGGAGCTATTGAATTGGTAATATCACACATACATCGAAACCGTTTTCTACAGCAAACACGACGACATAAGTCAAATTTTTAAGCATGCGCCCGATGCTTATGCATAAGCAATGCTTGTGACGTTTCGATAAGTTAGCATTTGAATAAACATTTTTGACATTCTTTACTTCAATGTGTTGGCGCTTGGCTGATTCCATCGCTGATCGGATGCGTTCGGTTACATAATTTAAATGTGACAGAATAAGTCAATTTTTCTAAAGAATTTTCGGTTAATTAGATTTGTAACATCATTATCATGACCAAAGTTATAACCATTTGAGGAATAATGTGCTGAATCAGAATGCATATAATTTTACAATATCTGAAAATAACTATTCGTCGTTATGATATATTTTCAATAAATTTGCATACTTTGCCTTGGTTCAGGAATCACTGGATTAAAAAGAAAAATATATAATTGTCTTCTACGTCTGTGTAAATATATTACAGTAAAACATTTATTTTTGCTCGAACGAAGAAGTCTTTTCTTGTATAAATATTGGGAAGCATGGACAAACATTTTTGTTTATTAGTAATCAATTGTTTTTATTTAACACCGTTGAATTCGGTACGAAAGCTTCGACGCCCTAATTCTATCGGTTTTAATAGTTTCTTAATAAGTTAAGGTCAATCTTAACCTATCTTTAACGTAGGTTTAATAATTTTAAAGGGCGCCATATGATTACAAATTAGAGTAACGTTCTGTGCAGATAATCTATTTTATAACTTAGTTCGGATTCGTGAATGAGATTTTTTTACTAATTTTTTACTTCTTCGTTTAAATACATAATTCGTAATGAAGAAATTATTTCCAACTAAGAAACATAATGATTATAGACATAAATTTAATTGAAACATGTTCAGGATCTATTGAAGTTTTTTTTATGAGTCCGTAGGTGTAAAGGCAAGATTGTTAAAGCTTAAGGAAAACTCATACTGGCAAGGACTTTACCGCAGATCACATTTATGCATTGCGCGCTCTTTATAGGAAACACGCATATTTCCTAGTAAGACGAGATGATGATATATTACTGTCTCATTTCTCCCTCCCGCGCTAAGCAACACATCCGCGTATAATGCATCCTGATTAGTTAGTATAACGAATATACTCATTTTTTTCGAATGATTAGAGTTTGGAATTGAATAAAAGTTAGTTGATGGTTTTAAGGGAAATTTAGAAGAAAAATATATCGGAAAATAATAATGAATTGTTATAAAAATTTGACGTTTAGCATACATTCCGAAAAATATCAAAATGTACCTGTACAGTATCGCACAACAAAATTTGTAGCATTTCAGTTATGTCAGCTCAATGGATGTACCCAGCCACAGAGTGGGGTCTGGAATGACGCCAAGCCTAATTTGCTCCAGCGTATTACTCGGCCACGGACTCAGTAAGGAGTCAACCCGTCCGCTGGGAAAACTGTTTAATATTCGTTCAGATAATAGTCATTCGCTTTCCTGGTAACTATTAATTGCTTTCAAGTATAACGGCGCGTGGTGTTGCCCTTAGTGCTTCTGTTCTTCGTATTGCCTTTTTTCACAGTAGAAATTCAGGTGTTCAAAACTGTCGACTTGTACGTTTATGTTCATTCTTAATCGCCGGTTTCTTAGGGAAAATAAGTAAAAAAATTAAAATCACTCGATTCTGATATTATATATTTATTCATTTGATATTTATAACTTTTATGATGACTTTTATAATACATTGAAATATCTGGATCAAATTTGATACTAGCTCAACCTAGGTCGCAATAACCTAGATATGTTTATATGGTATATAATTGAGATTAAAAATTGGCTTTAGTGCATTACTGTTTATGGAAGTAAAAAAAATGAATTAATATTTAATGGTTAATTCGGGAATGACGATTTTACGTTGATTTAAATAGACAGTAGAATAATTTATAGACACAAATAATTTTTTGCGGTAAGTAATTTTGTATCATTTTACAAAATACACGTTTAGGTCATGCCACGAAAAACGATAGAAAACGTTCACAATATTAAGATTTTATTCTATCTGATTTGGAGTGAAGTCGTCTTACGCTGGTAAAGATTGTTCATATTTTGGAGAATATGTAAAACAAATCTCTAAATTATATTCCCTGTCTTTCGTTTTTATACACGGCCGTATATTTCAATTTTAGTTCCTCGTGATAGTTGGGGCTCTCATTTTTAAAACGACTGATAATGTTGTCTTTTTCTATTGGCTCCCATCTATTATTAGAGGTTTCTTAAACGTTACACAATTTTCTTATTTGAGGGAATTATATTTTTGGCATTATTACCATGATATTTCTCACAATTATTTTTATGTCTTTTAAGCCCTTTCTATATTGAAATAGTATAACCGTATGTTCAACTGGATCTTAGGAAATTTTGTATGTTTAATCATAATTTTCTCGACAGTAGAAACTTAGTTAGGGATTTTGGACAGCCTTTGTATTTGGAACGATAAATTATCATAGTTACGAGTGCGTTCCCATTCTCTTCATAATATTTTTGCATAATTTTTTAACTATTTTCACTGTTTATTTTAGTTTGACTTAGAAAAATTAGGTCTAGATACTATATGTTTTATATCCTGACCCAAACCATAAAGTTTGAATATTTATGATTCAATTGCAGGAATATTATCTTCACATAATTTTAAAGGAAAAAATATAAATTTGAAATAAAGGAAAAATATTCATTTCAAATAATTATTACATATTTTACGGATTTCCTTATATTTAATAAAGGTAAATTCAATATCTATAATTATTAGATATTTTTTATACAAATAGATATTTTTTAATTCAATTATACAATAAGTCGGGAATAACTTTTTTGTTAGAATTTGCGGACAGGATGGAATAGCTATGATATTGATTACCGTGGTGATAATGAAAGTTTTATTCTTGAATATAATTTCATCAACAATATGAATTGTTGCTCTATAATTCTAAAACAATTGGAGTCATTTATTGGTTTCTTTTTTCTTTTGACCAAAGTTATTATATTTTATTTGTGTCTATAAAGTTTTATCATTAGCAGTTTCTTGTTTATTAATTCTAATTTTATTTGAGAAACCGAAATAAATAATTTAAACATATTTAAATTAATAATTATTTCTTTAAAATATATATAGTATATAAAACATCTATTAACATTAAATCTCCTTTTTAAAAAAAATTCCTTTTTTTAAAGCGCGATAAATTACTTTAAAAATTATCAAATCAAAAATATCAGAGATCAACGTGTGAAATAGAATGAAAATGTGGCATCTCATTATAAACCTTCTTTTGCCTTTTTAATTTTTAAATTTTATTTTCTGGAAGATAACCGAAGATATATAATGATTATGTTATAAGATGGTCCAGGATACTTAAGAATTATACTGATAGACGGATAACGAGATTGGAACTTTTTAGTTTTCAATCCAAATGCTTTTAAATCTTAAATATGCATATCACACCTTCTTATTTACACACCGTTTTAATTATACTTTACGTAATTCGGTTTGAATATATATCATAATTGGAATTTTGAGGCTAAATTTTGAAGTTATGTATGTTCAACCACTCAAAAAATACAGCAATATTATATATAGGTTGTTCGTCGCTTAGCATAGCGATTTTTTTCGGATTCGTTTCGAAAATATAAGACAAGAGTAATCTGTAACGTTTTTTGATTTCGGTCTTTTTAACTGAGAAATAATATTTTTTTCGGTACCAAAACACTTTTTATTTTAAACATTTTCTCAGTTAATTATTTCAGTATAATAAACATGTATTCTATAAAAAAAGATATCTTTAAAGAAAACAATTATTAAACTGAAAATTTATTTCCGGTTTAATAGTTTTTTTTTCTTCTTTATTAGTAATCTTGTAAATATATATCGTATTGAATAATATAACCAATGCATGAATAAAGTGAACTTTTAATATATATTTCACTATTTGCGATTGTATCCATCTATTTTATTACAAATTAATAATTATGCCTTCCAAAATTAATTAGAAATAATATCCTATATTTTATTCAAGACCTTGTTTCATTATTATTTACTTTTAGAGTTATAAAAATGAAAGTTAAATTTTTTTAACCCAAATACATAATTTCTAGATAACTCTCGTGTTAAATAATCAGTTTTATGAGCTAGGCCTATTATATATTAAGTTTTCATCGTAAAATCTTTTTTCGGTTGATTATTTTGTGACTACAAGACAGGTATTTTTTATTTCAGACTTATTCATATAATATTTGATTCCCTTTTAATGACTTGTCTTGTAAAGTTCGACTGGATTGAAAATAGATGATAATGGTTAAGAGCCGTGTTTATTTCATCTTTAACACGGTTTTATTAGGTCGATTTGTATGGAATTAAATATGTAATTGAATAGGGGAAACTAAATTTCATGACCTTGAAAAGCATAGGGTACATTTTTAAAAAATAAATTATTTTGCTTCTCAAATTAATGTTAAGTGAACGAAAATGCTAATTTTAATTAGATATCAAAACAAAGCGCCCCACACTTGCTCACATATTATACTCAATAATAAAGATGGCTTACGCTAAAGTCCTTACCGAGTAGAGAGAGAAAACAGTTATGATAATAATTTTTTGGTTTTTAGTGCAGTATTTTGTAAAAACGAGTTTTTTACCTTTTAAAGTTTTAATTTATTTCTTTATTATGATAATGATTATAAACTAAGATCATAGTATTATTGTTTGGTAATAAGTATTTATTATCGTTATATTTAGCGGAATTATACTCAAGCGTTAAGCTTAATGAAATTAGTTCTTGCACAGCAACGAAAAATCTACTTCATTTCATTGGTACGAAAAGCAATCTAGAAAAATATACCGAGAAGTTATACGCAAATATAGGTATGCATTTTTTTTCACCCACTATTATTTCATCAACATCTTATTGTCTGTTTTTGCCCATACTCAATTCATGGACAAACAATTTCAGTATTCTTATTGTTTCTATTGTCTTGATTTGACACTCGAATTTTTTTCGACATGAACCTTTTGTTGAATAATCGTTCCACGTAAACTTTTCCCTTCACTATTCTGTATACATATGCGTATAGATATAATTGAAATTCGAGATATAAAGCTGTCTATTTTTAGATTACACACAAAGAAATATACTTACCGATAGATGCGAATATTCACACTCACAATTGAAAAATGCATTTATAATTGAGTTGAAGGGCGTAAAAATTTACAGCTTTACTTTGCGCCATTTATATACTGGCAAGCAATATCGTGATCGAAAGCAGCTGCATCGATGTAAATACTTAGATTGCTCGGTGCACTGATGCAGTTAGCTTGCAGTTCGGGTCCGCATTGACCGTTAATTATGCAGGTAGACGCTTTGTTACGAAACGAATGGATTGCAATCTCGTATGTTGTACTGCAAACTTGTCGATCTTTTTAATTTTAATCATAGTTCGCAACGTAATAAAACAGCGTGAACTTTCTCTAGTCAAACCATATCTCTTGTAAAAAATGAGTTACAAAGGGCAATATTAAAGAACTATTTTGAGCGGACACGTTTTATATAAATGATGCATATCCTTATTTAATATATGTATTTTGTTGCCGAGCCAATGGGTCAATATCATTTAAAATAATTTGATTGACGACAAAGTTAAATATAATATTAATTAAGTCGACTAAGGAATTTTAAATATGAAATGAGCAACGTGAGTACTGAAGAAATTAGTTAATCAGTATATGGATACAAGTAATCATCGCAAATGATCTAGATGAATATAAGTTAAATGATTCGTAATTTTACAGAGAAACTGATTAAGAGAAGAGAGAAGAGTAGAATATGTTTGCGTATTGTGCACAGCTTAAGTAATTTTTAAAGAAATATTGTGAGTATTTAAGCATTAAAAAAATGTATTTTGCAATTTCACGTATTATGTGCTCATGTGCAAACAATTATCGAAAGTGTCTAACTCACGGATTCCAAGTTTCGAGGATTTTGAGGCAGCCTTAATGTTTTTTCTGCACAATAACAAAAATACCAAAGAAGGTAATAGTAATAACATACATAGTGACAAAAATAGCAAAAAATAGAACTAAAACCGAATATATCGCTGTAAGCAACCGACTGGTGCAACACTGCCACCATGCATCGTTGACAACCCTTTGAAATCAGTCAATAATTTTCATAGCCTAGGCTCAGTGAAACAACAGATGCATTCGTCGAGAATTACATTGAAAATCGGATAAATATCGACTGGTTCTCTAAAAGATTTATGTACGATGTAAGTATGCCTATAGAGATCAAAGGTAACATATACAAAAGAGCAATAAGGCTAGCTCCATTTTATAAATCTGAATAATGGCCCTTGAAAAATCCAAAGAGCAGAAATTCCCCCGTAACTTTGTTAAGGATATTCTGATGGTTCGGAAGATTAACCATGGAAGATAAAATTAGAAATGAACATAACCGTGGAACGTTTGAAGAGGTAAAATTCTAGGCAAAATTGTCGAAAACCGCCGGCGCTGGTATGGATTCGTTATGCCCCGCTAAAAAGATAATATGATGAAATTTGTAATGGACTTAGAATAATCGAAAAGAAGTTACGGCAGGCTACCAACACTATCTGGATGGGAGCAGTAGAAAGGAACACGAAGAAGATAGGATCATACCCGGACATAAGTCAATTACGCTAAAAATGGGCATTAAGACAAGAAGGGCTTGTCATTTTTTTCAATGTCTCATTTCCTATGTCGTTTGGGGTCGTTCAAAAGACATGGGAAATGAGACACGAAAGAAGAAGAAAAAGAATCAAACATGTTTTTAGAACTATCGTTACAAGTTTCTTTGGGACTATTGTTATATATATATATATATATATATATATATATATATATATATATATATATGCTCTGGCACACGGATGACATGTAACCAAAAGGACTTGAACTTGAGAGGCTTGACTAAAAGTCCCTTAGAGAATCATCGGTTGCGATAAAATATATTCTAAATTTTTATTTAACTGCGAACATCACCGTAGTGAAGATTTAATTTAAGTTGATCTGATAGTTTTATACGTGCTGATATAATAATAACAAAAAAAGAGACAAATCTATGAAAATTCCATCGACTTTTGTTTGGTGCGAGTCGCACTTGGCACAACATTTTTCAAAAACTTTCAAAGTATCAACTCACCTTCCGATTAATTTTGTACACTAATATTGATTTCATTACCGCAGTACGATGATTTCCCTATGGTAATACGCATTTTACTAAAATGTATAAGAAATTCGTATATCATGATACTGTTAATTAATTATATGTCACATAGTCATCTATAAAATGTAATACTTCGAATTTATGTAGGATTGATGGACTGAGAACGTGTTTTAACGAATAAATCATTGCATTTATAAAATATGTATTTAATAAATAAATAAACCTGTTAAGTATGAGTACAACCTGAACTACGACGGTTTCGTACATAGCTATAAAATGAAATATTTCGAATTTATGTAGGTTTGATGGACTGAGAACGTGCTTTAACGGATAAATCATTACATTTATAAAATATGTAGTTAATGAATAAATGAACCTGTTAAGTATGAGTCCACCCTGAACTATGACGGTTTCGTATATATTTAGACATAAAAAAAACTTAAATGTATATAGATAATGTTACTATTCAACTATTATTAATATTATATTTTTATTATTTAATTGAATTGTATAGTCGTTTAAGTGTTTCGTAAATATCTCAAAAACCATAAAACTGTCAAACTATTGTTAGAAAGAGACGCTGTTACAGACGGACAGAAAAGTGAGTGGCCTTACAACGGATCCATTTTTTCCTTTCGCGGTACCAAATAATGTTGTGGCAGTGGACTTTCTTTCATAATATGCATAGTATTTAAATTGTATAACATATTTGTTATAAATGGTGTTTGTCTGAAAATAATAATAAATACAATATTAGCGTTAAATTTATAAATAATGAAACAAGAAATAAATAAGACGACGTAACTTATAACTACCGGTAAAACGGCAGCTATTCCATAAATACAATAAACAGAGGTCAGCAAGATAATATAACAACTCCGAATTCCTTTTATCTCTCAAACATTTACGGAAACGTAATTCCAAAGAGTAATGTCAAGGTAACGCGAACCTACGAAAATACGTAAAACGTAACAATACTCATTAGGATATCCTCACAGCCTCGGTACCGAGGGATGCTCAGGGTAACTTTGACGAAAATAAGATTTTGACATTCCTCGAGTTATAATGTCATATACTTAGCATATCTTCGTATAATTGAAAGAGGCATTTGACCCACTTTTGGCCAAGCCTGTTTATTGAATGAAATCTGCTTATAACTGCGAATTGTTCTGTTTTAAAACTTCTCGTTTGTTGGTAAATTAACTTAATAATAGATCCAATGAGCGGTTCCAATAGTTCAAGAATTGTTTAAAAATTGGAATGGAACAACGGAACAACTTAAGCTAAACGCAACAAAATAAACAGGGAATGTTTTCGCTACTTTTTGTCTTTAAATAAAGTAATTAAATAGTGTAAGAGATGAGTGTTAACAATTAAAGAGTTTGTTTATAAATTCAGTCATTATTCATAATCGACCTTTAATTATTCTTATTTCAGTTAGGTAAATTATTGTATACTAAAATGTCAAAGTTAATAATACATTACATCATAAATATTCATCTCTAATTAAAATAAGACAAGATTTTAATGAATGATCTATCGCTGTTGAAAATATATTTAAACTTTAACACACTAATACGTGATCAACTCATCTCTTTAATAACATCGATATAGTAACCGAAGACTTCCCACCTCCTCCGGTATTATAGGTTTTTGTACGGGATCCTTAACTTTAAAGGAAAATACAGACTCTCCTGCCGTGGTAATATTATTGGCTTCGGGATGGAATGAAACTATATTACGATTGTGTTAAAGTAGGGAGTCGCTACTGGTCGTTGGACGGTTTTGGAAACAATTGGTTTAAAAGTAGTATTATTATAATCTTAAGTGGAAAATATGGATTTATAAGTTATTTTCTGCGTTTAAATTTACCTGAAATTGATCATGTTAAAAACAATTTTTTAAAATAATTTATTAAAAATAATTTAGTGTAGTAGGGAATAATATTATTTTTATTTGTTTTTACTAAAAAAATATAGATTCCAGTAGAAAATATTAATTTCGGCAAACATACGCATAGTAGCAACTGTAATTGGTGTGTAGAATTAGTGTCAATTTACGGAAAAAGAGACAAATTAATCGCTAAATAATTAATTTACGAGATTTTCGTTAATACATGCACTTGAATAATAAAATAATTTCTCAGATAAATATTTAGAAAAATTAACGATGACATCATTTCGCGGAGACGTTTTAATGATCGAATAAGTGACAAACAAAAGTATACCTTATACCACGTGCACAAGGTTAAAATAAAGTTTAGAGCGTTTTTATTTCTTGGAATAAATGACGAAAAATTCGGATTCTAAGGCAACCAATTCATGTTCTATATTTCATTTTGGAAAGTAATAGTTTAAAGAATTCAAAATTTAAAAAGAAATTCAAAAGTTAAAAGTGAAAATTTTAAAAATGAGGCAACAATTTAAATAAATATAGCTTTATAATAATAATAAACAAGTGAGTAATAACAAGGAATTATTATTTCTATTGTTTTATTTTTAGTTTTAGTTACTAACAACTGAGGAAAACAAACAGCATAAATGAGTGAAATTGTGAATAAAAAACTTGCATATTTATAAATGAAAATTTCGTGAAATGAAAATTTGGTGACATGAAGTCACTAATATTGCTGCTTTATATTTATATTAGAACCCATTATGAAATTATATTATCATAGAAAGTCATTGTAAATACTATACTATTCATATAATCCTAAAAAATATTTTGTTGAGAAAATACATAATAAAATATATTGTTGAATTTTAAGGTAGATTTTTCAGAGTCTTTATAAAAGCACTCAGAACACGTAATTGTATATTCATTTTTGAATGTTTTGAGTTCAACGACTTTTTAAGTAGTTAAAGTATTTGAAGATTTTTCCTAAAAACCCTGGCACTATTGTAGAGCGACCAAAAAGGGGGCCTACGTCGGCCGCCAAACTGTTCCATTGTTGCTTTGAATTACCATTTCAATAAGGTGTGTAAAGAGAGGTAGCACGTTCTATTCAACAACATGAGCCATTACTTCTGTTGTTATTCAATTGGATATTTAAAAGGTAGATTCAAAGTGTGTCGCTGTCTCTTTTCAAGTGGTTTTTGTAGTAATCGTAGAACTTATATAAATATTAATATTAGAGCAATGTCAATTTTTACTTATGTACAAGTATTTTGTGAATAATTTTTACTTAGGTTCAAATGTACAAGTGTCCACTTAAATAATTATCACGATGTGCTGAAATGTTAAGGCACCGTTCAGAGTGGGCTAAAAATTTTAATTTGAAATAATATTGAAACACTGTCATTATTTTTGTCTTTTCTATCGTAACTCTAATGTAAATGAGCTTATGTATATTCCCACGCAGAGATGTAGATATTTTTAGATTTAATACCAGAATGATTCAAGGGAATATACTCATTACAATAAATGCAGTAGAGTTATGAGGCTTAAAAGTTTAGATAAAATTATATATCTATTTAATATTAGTTTGGCATGTAATGAATCGATCACTTCTCTCTAGTGATTTTTGGAACGTTTTAAAAATTTCTTAAAAATCTCGTATAGGGCATATAATAAGCGTTTTCTGTGGCGTTTTATCTTCTGTGCAATGAGTTAAGAACATACAAAATAAGAAAATTTTTTGAAATGAATTTAGGGTGCTCTGGATTCTGGAATTTCATTTACGGCAAAAGAGGAAAAACTAAAACCCGACTACGGAAAAAATAATTGAAAAGCACGAAATACATACATACATAGCCTATAAAATTAAGAACGTTATATACTTTAGGACACTCTCTGGATCAAAGCGAATCTACGGATACCTCATTTATTGAAATCATTGTAGTAGTTTAGCCTCTATGAGGGGACAAACTTACTCATATACATACATACACAGCTTGTGAAGTTTATAACGTTATATAATCTAGGATAACTCTCGATCAAGATGAAATCTAATGACACCTAATTTCTTGAAATCACTATAGTGGTTTAGTCTGTACGGGGGAACACAATTACTCGCATACATACATACACAACCTGTGAAATTTATAACGTCATATAACCTAGGACACTCTACGGATCAAAACGAATCTAATGACATATGTACGGGGGTAATCTGTACGGGGGAACAAACTTACTCGTATACATATATAAATTGCCCGTGAAGGTCATAACCCTTCCTTTGTCGTAGTCGGGTAAACAAATAGGTCAAGCAATACGTAATATGTGCTTAACGATGGATGAAGTTTTATTCTCTTATGAAAAGCTAAGCATGCATTTCAAAAATTCAAGGAAGGATATTCTGATCTCTATCATAATCCTGATCTATGCCTACATTCTATATTAAGTTAAGAATTATTAAGAACTCTTATCAAAATTTACTTTAGACTATGTTCACCTTATTTGGGCGAGCTATTTTCATGCTCTCATACTGCAAAAAAAAACAACTTCATGCTTTGAAAGAAAGTGAAAAAATATGGGAAGAAATGGTAACATTCCGTTACTCTATCACATAAGCTAACATTGATGAACCAAGCCGGCGGTCTTATTAGTTGCCGACCTAATATTATACAGGGGATCTTCCAAAATTATACTAGGCAATTTTAGCGGTCTATAAATATATGATAAACCGTACGATAATTAATGGGCTGGTTAAATTTTATCTTGTAAAAAAAGGGAATATGACTGTATTTTTTATGATAAACTTTTCTTATAAATTTTATGCTAAGCAATTTCTAGTAATCAGCCTTATATACTTATTGGACTTTTTTGTTCACCCCAACCTCGTGTATAATTATGTCAAACGTTATTTTGATGTAGTTATAACGGTTCAGTTTGAATGATTCACTCACATAATGATTCAGTTTCATAAGTGAAAATGGCTCATAACAGATAGTAATAGTAGGACGACAATGATAATATATTTTGATTTTTTTTTTGAATTGTGTGCAAAGTCAGTGAAAAGAATACTCGTAAATAAAGTCAGTAAAAAGAATACTAGTAGTTATTTGATTGTTACATAATGTTTAACTTGAATTTAACGTTAAAATCTGAAATTTAAATCTGCTTATCTAAATATTTCTTTGGCCTTCCTGAGTCGTTGTAAAACTGTAATCATCTCTTATCCAGCTTTGTATAATGGAAAGCAATTCCAAAGGTTTTTAATACCAACCTCAAAAGTGAATCAGAAAATGGCTTTCCATTTACAATTTTTTCTCACTGTTCTTGACGATGTATTATTTGATTTCTTAGTCTTTTCGTTATGGCCAATTTAGTACTTTAGAATTGAGCATACTTTAATTCTTTTCTAGAATTTTAGCAGTTTTATAGGTCATTGATTGTTAAATAAAATTATTTTCAAGGCAGGTATGACTGGTTATGTAATTTTTATAATTAAAACTTTAGCTAAGCCATTAAAACTTATCTGAGCAACTTTGTTCAATTTAAATGAAAAAAAAAATTCTGTAATGTTAGAATAGAAAATTTAATTCACAAAAATATAGGGGGAGTTTATTTTAAGCTATTTGGACGTCGCCCGTTGGATTAAATGTATTCAAAACGCCATTGAAACATATTAATTTAAATGTGTTCTGAGTTATATTTTGATAAAATCATTTCGAGATGGTAGAAATCTTGTTTTTCTTTTCTATGGATAAACGTGTCGTTAGGCAGTAGATAATATGACGAGCATACCGAGGTATTTTATGACGAGTACTTTGCGCTGTTTGTAATTTTATTAAATTGCCATATAGCTATGTAAGTTTCATGCATAATTCTGGAAATGAAATTAAAATAATATCAAATTATTAATCGAACATTTCAAAAGTTTTCATTGACATGATTTGGAAATTTTTTTAGTGCTATTTCTTCAATTTTATCGAGCAATAAAAAATCATGAATAATTAGTACTATAACATTTTGCAAGAATATGTGGTTCTCCTTGCAGTTTCAGAAATAAACAGAAATATGCGATTCTCCTTCCAGTTTCAAAAATTTTTCATATCAGCTCTATACAAATTTTTCGTAAAAAAATTATGTCATCCGTTTCGACGCTAAATGTAATTTGCGTGACATATTTGAGAATAGTAATGGTACAAACAACAGTAATAAGAATAGTAATAGAATAGAGAATAGTAATGGTAACAAAAGCTGTATCCAGCAAAAAAACGACCCCTTAAAATTTTAAATTCCTAAGTCTACGAAAGTCGACTTTTAGTCCACCGTGCGGCGCAATGACTCTCTGACTATTATACTTTTATCAGACTATACTTATCGTATTTGGAAGGCAGAATAGCCGAGATTGATTTACAGAAGCATTACGCAGCCGTAAAAGTGGTACAAGAGACAAAGTGAAAATGATTCAACATTACGTACGCGTAAAGTTGAAATACGTACTAGCTCACCAAGTCATATTATTCTTCACGTACAAAGGCAATACGTGCATCCTTATCCTGCTCAATGGATGTAGAGTTTTCTGTCGCAAAATTTTGCAAATGGAGTGCAGTTTGGAGGGATTTTGTTAGTGCATTCCTGGGACTCCTTTCACACACTTCATTTGTTCGTAAGTCACGTTTGGACGTGACTACGAATAAAAGTCCGAACTATAATCAAATATATGTCGAATATATAATCGAATATACCAAGCGAAACATTTTATTCGTTTGTTGCGTGTTTTTCCGAGACTGTATTTTGGTTCCAAGCCATCATTTAATTTACTAAATCATTGTAATTAAAATAAAATAAACATTTTTAATTGATAAATTTGTTATTTAAATTCTTTAACAAACGGTTTTATCCCACAAGTACCCCTATAAATGGTAAAACAAAAAAATAATCATAAAATCTTTTAGAATTTTTTAGGTTCTTTATGATGTTGCAAAACGTGTAAATTTTCAAAATGTGGAAATATTTTGCCAATGTTTTTCCAATTTTTTCAGTTTATGTATCCATTCTTCACAATACTTTTTAACATGGTTTGCATATTTTCTTTACTATAACTTTTCTACACAGTTTGTCTAGGAAATTTGAACATATTTTTTCCAATTACATATGTTCTAAAAAATTATTAAGATTTCGAAATTTGTTTCTTATTTTTGGTACAACTTTTGATGCAGTATGGATTAATATGCATCAGGGTACGAAAAATTTATATATATTTTTAGAATAATGAGGAATTTATTAATTATGCACTTTTGCATAACCCTATTTTTCTTTCAGTTCTTTGCTTAAGAGATCCTACACTCATAATTTTCCATTGAACCATAGATGTAGGGACATATGTAAAACAGCAAATAAATGTAGCGATCTTGTCATCACTCACAAATATCTAAGCATTATTTTCAACTTGACACAGATTCCAAAAATCTCTAACTCTAACAGTAGTAAATTTCTAACAGTAGCAATATTTTACAAACTTTTTCATGTTTGGAAATTATGTTTTATCACGAAAGTTTGCTTCGGTATGTTGGTTTGATCACAAAGTATACGGTCATTAAAGGCGCAGCGCACTGCGGGGACCCGGATTTGATTCCCGGCCACTCGCCGAGCGGAGATGGGCAAGTGTTCTGGTTGGCTGTGAGGAATTGCTCTCGTAGCAATAAGTTCGCCATATGTATAAATTGTATTATGTATTAAAGTACATAAATAAATAAATAAAACTTCCAACTATCTATTCGTATGTTTATTAATTAAACACTGGAAATATATTGCAAATTTATTCACGTTTGGAAACCGTATTTTACCGCAAACGTTCCAATTAATTTATTTTATACCTTTCAATGCATTTCCCGTTCAATTACTATTTGAAATCGGTTAATTTTTTTGTTAAACAATTTTATTTCCATATACGCGTTTATGTAACCCTGTCGCCCAAGTATTTGCGCCGTCAGCCGCATGTTGCGTCGCTTCTAATTTATTTTCGTCTCAATTTTTCCCAATTCTTTGAGATCTATGTGCGGAAATATTATTAGAAAGGTAACGAACCGTTCTTTCTCGTCCTATATGTTGGTAATATTTTTTTGCTAACTTACCGGTGTTTCGTAGATAATTGGAAAATTTCATAATATTTGATTTTCAAGTGATATTTTTTTTAATATTATTTTAAAGTTTAACTTTTGGAAGAGTTGAGATATTTCGGCGAAAGTTTGTAGTTGACCCTAACAAAAAGGTTGTATTACTATAAAGCGCAAGTTTATATTGCATTAAAAACGTTTCTGAAATAATTGTGAAAAGTGGCAGGTTGTATACATGCCCTAGCGCGCTATTCAAAATTTATAGAAGAATTATTATTTATGTAGAGACAAATGTATAAAAAATTGTTGAAATTTTCGCATACATTTATGTATATAGGTATAAACAACTTATTTAGTACGAGGCTTCGGCATACATTGAGGTGTATATGAAATTTTAAGTATTTATGGGTGCATAGTATTTCTATTAAACTATTTACAGATAATATATATTATGAGTTGGTAGAAAGAGAAATGTATAAAAAACATATTTATGTGAGCCTTTCGCATACGTTTAGTTACATGTGAAATTTCAAGTATTTATGAATGTATCGCATTTCTGTTAAACTATTTATTGACATTATTTATTATGAGTTGGTAGAGGGACAAATGTGTAAACAACTTGGTTAGTATGAGGTTTTTGCATGCATTTAATTTCATATATTTACGGATGTTCATATTTCTATTAAACTATTTATAGACATTATTTATTAATTATAATGAGTTGGTCGAGAGACAACTAAGTAAGAAATTCGCTTACTATGAGGTTTTTGTATACATTTAGGATTATTTGAAATTTATGGATGTGTAGTATTTCCATTAAACTATTTATAGATATTATTTTTTATGTTATGCTATGTAGATGTATCGCTTATAAATTGTTTCACAGGTATAAGAGATAAATAGAAAGAAAAGGCTATTTCTTATAAGTGACGTGAAATATCTAAATGAAACTATGTCACTGCAAAGTCTAAAATTGATCAATTAAATAGAATTTTTAGGATGTAATTTCTTTTACCATAGAGGATAGACTACGAGGTTGATAGAACTAATTTTTTAATGTAGTTTCAAAAATAACTGTTTATTAAAATTACCTCACGTGACTTATTTCACGTTAAATCAGAATATTTTCGAAACTTCTTTCCGTCAAACAGGTTTTTTAAATTTTGAAGACGCTTTAGGATTTTTCAATATTTCATGAATAAAAGTTCTAGTTATAACGTGACGTCATTGTTAATAAAATATTTAAATAATACTGGTGTGACAATTGAATGTAGCATTATAAAAAAAGGTTCCATAGTTTGAAACGTTTACTACCACGCAGTAGTACCAGCATAATGTTTTATCAGCATATGCTTTACGTGTTTAGGTAAATGACATGTTACAATGAGCTTATTTATATTTTAAAGAACATCTAATACTGATGGTTCAAAAAAGTATTCTAAATCATCAGAATAATCTGTGATCAACAAATTTCTTAAAGTATTAATTAATTTTAGACAATGTCCGAACTTATTATTAGAAATTTACTGTCCCCTCATAAGAAATTAAATGTACGTTAAATAAAATACTGACAGAATTAAAAAGAAGGCGCATTTCAAGTTTCATGAAACGAAATGGCAATATTAAAATAAAAAAGTATATTAAAAATAAATTTAAAAAAACTGAACAGCGCACTTAAAAGATAAAAATAAGCCGAATGTATATATTATGAATAAGAATTTTATGAACAGTATGAATGAGATCTTTGTCCTCGGTCTGAAACGGTCACCATCCTCAGCTTCAAAAGAGGGACTAGAATGGAATAAAAAATATCCTGAGCTTTTTAAAAATTCATGCTATGATACGATAACATGCAGTCGGAAACCTTTATCCTACCGTTGCTTTTGCGCAGTATGGTAAAAAAATAGATTCTTCCGTTTTCTCTTATTTGAATAGAAAAATGTACCTTTTGAAATTCTTTTAAAGGCCTTTTCTAGCTGAAAACAGCTTTTTAACAAACGTATAAACATATGAATATCCGTGTAAAAGGTATTAGTTTAAGAGAAAACTAGTTTAAATCGCAATAAAACTCTCGTCACTATTTTAAATTGTAACTTTAGAGTTACAATTGGAAATTATTTACAACGCATCAAACATTGAGACACCAAACTCGTACGTATTGTTAGCAATTCACTTTTTAGGCCTTATAGTGACAGAAGGAACCATTGTAACTTCATCATTTTCGTCCGTCTGTAACAGCCTATAATTTTTGCAGCTTTGTGTTTATGTAGATGAAAGTCAGCAAGTAGGTATTTCAGGTAGAGATTTTAATTAATATATAGCGTAGTATATTTATTTTATGTATTTCCACATACATATAAAGTTCTTAACAAGAAATTGAAGCTCCACTTACGATTGTCCACTTTTAAATAACTTTTATGGAATATATTAAGCTTGGAAACGATTCTTAATGATTTTTATAAAGAATTAATTTATAATTTCTAACTATGAAGCTTTTAAGTTCAGGGTGAAACGTTCTCTTTAATTGTTGGAGAGTAGATTTGACTAACTTGCTTTAAAAATTACTTTGACTAACTCATCAAAATTTGAACAGATCTTTGAGTTGAAATTTGAGCAGATAACTGAACGGAATACATATTTATATGTAATCAGATACGCAATTGGTGGTTTTTAAAATTTTACATAATTAAATTCATATTTATTTAGCAATTCCTTATTATTAGTGTATAAGTGACGGTTCAACGTTATGTAAATAATTATATGTTTAGTTCATATTGAATACATAACATATTGAATTTAGTTCCATAAAAATATAATCTTTATAATACGATTACAGTTTATTTAAATAGAAATATAAATATATTAATATTTCGTTTTATAAATGATGTATTTTGTAAGCAATATTTTTTTCTGAAAATATTCGAATTATTAATAAACGATAGAAGGAAGTCAGAATTTTTATTTTATCTGGCACTAACATGTGAAAAACGGTTTTAAAAAATAACTAGCAAAAATTTCTATTACGGTTGGTTTCTCAAACTTATAAGAATTTCCTATTATAAAATGAAAGTAAATGAAAATTGTTCTTTATTTATCGGCTTAATTATTTTACTGAATGTTAAGTATTATCAAAATCAGATAATATTAGTAAGAAAAATTTACAGGCAGAAAGAAATGTGGATAAATATCGTATTGTAAATAAATTCGTAAAACGACATACACTCTATATTTAACTTACTCACCAGTTTATTATTAAATGTGACAAGTAACTATACCCACGTATTTATTGGTGAATATATTTTGATGATTTAATAGAGTAATCTGGTATCAGGTAAACATTTTCTAAAATAAATATCGATTATACCAAGTAATTACGTAAAATAACAAAAGATGTCGATAGATTTAATCCACGAGTATTTTTTTATGTCTATAGGTATTACTATAGGTAAAACAGAATAAGACTAAATTTTTTGTAAGTTAAATAACAATCATTTATTGAGTACGGGTAGGTCAATGTTGGAGATATAATGATTACTACTATATATATTCAGTATAATACTATATAGATTATCTACTAGTTATCAGTTGGCATATGGTTGTTAAATAATTGATAAATTTATCATAAAATTATAGTTTTATTGTTTAATTGTAAAAATCGTAAATTTTATATAGAGTCACTGACGGTCTATTGCAGCTCTCCACAATTGCACAAGCTACGAATTGCAGCTCTCCACAACACCAAGCTCTCAACTTCCATAAATTTGTCAAATATATTGTCACATTAAAAACCAAGTAAATAAATAAAAAAGACCGAACAGGATAACATCATTTTAACAATACAGGCAGAACCAGTTTCACAGAAGGTGTTTAGGGTCGCGCAATTTTTTATGATGACATTTGTGTCAGTTTGGTTTTGATAGTGGTGTGGTGTAGACTTGTAAAAATGAAGGAAGAATATTTCCTTAAAAACGCGCTATAAACGCGTGACTTAGCGGGAGTTCCGGCCAACCATAAGGGTACAGTTTATCGTTTAGTAAATACGTTTAAGGTTAGGGTACAAAAGCGGATATGTTTCGAATAGGAAGACGAACAACGAACTGTACTGTCAAAAATAGCGCGCTGAAATATTTATATAGCAAAGACGCGGTGTTTTAGGAAACGTGTTCGGATGTAGTTGAAGGCATAATATATACGTGTGCAGTAAACGTATGTCTCCGCATATTATTCATAAATGCAGAAATTGTTTAAAATTGTGTAAGTTCATATTCATCTCATATAATTAAATATAGATACGAGTCGATATCCAGTAAAAGTAATTTTAAGATACGATATTTGTGACAAAATTATGTTTGCATTAAGTTACGTACCTCAAAAGGAAAAAAATTACCGTTATAAAATGACCTATGTGTCTGTTTGTCTATCATAAACGTTTTTTAGAAACCGCTATACATGTACACTTGAAATTGGACATAGTAATAAAAATGTTAAATTCGCACATATTTTAGTAGCTAACACTCAAAAATACCCTATTGTAAATTAATGGGGGTTTAATTAAATACTCGAAAAAAAATTATTTAACTTTGTATACGGGTGAGGTACGGTTTGAAAGAGCTAGTTAGCCTAAAAATTATTTTATTCATTTCAAGTAACATATATTTTCAGAGATATGTTGAAAGATATGTTACAAAAATATGCCTTCTCATATTTCCGAAATTACTGAACCTCAAACTATGACAAAATAGAGGTTTTTAGAAATCTACCTAAATGTTGTAGGAAAATTACTGCGATTATATATATATATATATATATATATATATATATATATATATATATATATATATATATATATTATTCTACATGTTATAATTTTTTTAAATATGGGCAGTATTTTTATGCTTGTGAAAGGTATAGTTTAATTATATGTATACTTAAATGTCCATAAATCTTCAAGTGTGTAAGGAATCCTCGTAGCGTGAGTTCTGCTCGTGTTTGGCAGATTTTTTAACGTTAAAGCTGCTGTTATAAGCGCATAACGCTACAGAAAGTTCACTAAAAATTGCAAAATGGTTACAATGGAAGAGCAAATAACACATATGGATTCAGTAGGATAGTAAAAAATCATGCATAAGCCAATTTGGTATTGAGATCTCAAGATTTTTAATCTCTCTTAATAAATATGATTAGTTTTATAGCGGCATCTGAAAAAAATATATGTGCATAAATTTTACAGCAGCCATTGACTAAAAATCAACAGACGTAAAAGAAACACAGCAGTGTCATCTGAAGTTTGTGAAAGTAATGGAAAATGCATTACAAAGCAGAAATTGGTAAATCACTTCAGTAATATATAATGTATTCAGATAATATAAATTTTTAAAAATAATTATTTAATTTTTTAAAGACTAAATATAATATTAATAAACGCATTTCCATGTTTCCACGCAAAGTTGTTAGTATATACTATTTATAACAGTATATAATATTTATCCTTCTCGTATATTTAACTCAAAATCTAAAGATTTTTATTTGACGTTTACTATTTACATTTTATTTACAGTGAAGAATAAATACGTTAATAAAATTAGTTCTTCTGCAAATATTTTCCTTAAATTTACGCTATTAAATCGAACAAACATTCTCGTGTAAGATACTGCATTAAAACTGTAGGCAAAGTAGTTATATTATTATAACGAAAATTGAAAAAACAATTCTGATAGCTTCCAAAACATAAAATGTGTTTTATCCTCTTATAAAAATAAAGATATGCAATTGAGAAGTTTATTTAACCACAAATTTTAGAGTTTTCTTTAACTTCGCTTAAGTAACGTTACAGCCGAACTACCACAATGACGTCTACAAAACACAAATATTTATATATTTATATTAATAGCTTTGCAACTAATAATTCCACTACTTTTTTCCAGCGGCTGTTATAGAAACTTTTTGAACAAATCTGGTTCGGTACTTAAAAACGCAAGCTGCGTTTGATTTTTTTTTGTGTTAGCGACCGAATTTCAGCGAGAAAGGAAAAAATAAAATATGGAAATTTAACGAAGAGAATTTAGAGTGCTCTTGGTTACGTAATATATTGCATAACGATGCCATGATTGGTAAAGGTGTGTTCAATTATAACACAGCCAAACGTTGATTTCAAAGGTTTAAAGCAAGAAATTTCAATGCCTTGGGCAATTGAGCGTGCGCCTATATTATATTTAGAAGACTTCTACTGGGACACTATAAGTAATTAACTCTCAAATTCTTAATTTTTAAAAGAAACTTTTAAAATAGCAATAAAAAATATATTTAGATCTCAGCTAACACGTGTATGGCTCAAAATATTGTATATGATCTAAGCTATAGCTTTCGACTTTTCATCCAGCTTTCAAACATTCAGTTTATGTATAGCTCTATTGCAAACTTTCTATTAAGCTATTTTGTTAATATCAATCGGTTATAATCAAAGGATATTAGAAACAATAAAATTATTATATTATTTGATTTAATATATTTACAAATTGACGGAAAAATTGAATGATGTCGTTTGGTGCGAAATTCCACTGATGTTGGCACCAAACGACATTATTTATTTTTACTAAAAACTATTTAAAATAAATACTTTAAGATAAAGTATGTCAGAGAATACGAAACCGAATCTAATTTCTAGTTCAATATATAATTTTAAACTCACTTAAACCTTGTTCGATGGACCAAGTGCACTCGGAACCTCAACGCCTAGTTACTCCAGCGACATATCGGTCTGCAGCTGCAGTCTGCAGTTGACAGAAGCGATCTACGATATTGGAAAACGCGTTTTTCTTTTTCATTTGAAAACGCGGTGCTGAAGATTACAAGCTTTGTTGGATCGTGTGTATTTATTTTTCCGTTTCATTTTTTACTTAGACTCAGACTTAGAATTAATTACGTAGATTTAAAATAAACGCCACTTATACTATAAATATGAAAGCTTGTATATTAGTTACTTAATCACGCATAAGCAACCGGTACATAGGTTAATTTTAGTTAGGGAGAAGCATAATTCATGTAGAATAAAAATAGGTGTTTTAATCACCAACAAATATATTTTTTGACGTATCACATAATTTATAATACATTACACGTTACTTAAATTAATATACGAGGATGTGTTACAATTTCCGTATATTCTGGAAAAGTGAGAAAGAACGCCAAGTTAGTTCTGTGCTTGCAATCGAACAGAATAAAATTGATTGGTTCAACTTTGAGACATTGCTAATTAATTTTTAAGACGCATTTAAATCGTTTCAATTGAATAATTAATTGATTCCAATGAGAGTTATATTTTTAGGGCGTACATAATACGAATTCCGTAGTATGTTAATATTGACTTATTTAAAGCTTTTCTGAGATTAAAAAAAATATAAAAAGAAACAAAAATACGGCCATTAAAGGGTGGATTTAAAATTGTTATATGTTATGACAGTCTAATATTATTTAATTCCAGATTTTCATTGATTTACACGAATTATAATTAATTTGAAATAATGAAATACTTAGTTCAGAAGATTTTGAGATTTGACTAGTTAAATTGAAACAAAAGTGATGGAAACATTTTTATTATTTTGACGGTGATAAAATAAATCGTATGAATTCGTTTGTCCGAAGTAAAACAAACATTTTCGGTAGTAGCTTGTGTTTCAATATTAGCCCGAAGCGTGTAAACAAGATGGAACCCGCAATGATAGTAGATGCCACTTCCTTTTCCTCTATGCAGCGTATTGTGGTCCTATTCACACGTAACGTCCTTTTTGTCAACGTTTCTTGTCTGTGGCTGAGATATTATTGTTGTTTGTGCTAGATTTTTTTCGGACATTTCATTTTTTCAGTTGTTTTGGAAAGTGAGGCATTTTAGGACACGGTTTTGAGGTTTGTTGTATATTCATAGCCGCGAGTTTATTAACACTTTATTAAAATATGATATGAGAGATAGATAATGATTCAAGTAACCATATAACAATATCAATTTGATTTTAAAGCCGAACTAGTGCTATTTTTAGACTATGGAAAAATATTTAGTCGTAGAATACCTACAAACCGAGAGACAATATTTTTATTATTTACCTAACACAAAAAAGATTATATTTTTAAAATATTGTAGTTAAAAAGTTATAAATTAAGTCACTATAGTATTAGCCAGTGAGTTATGATTGAAAAAGTGTAAATCATATTTAGAATGTTTGGAGTACACATACATTGGTAACATGGTAAGTCACCATTTGAATTGACAGCATTTTGTTAGAACTGACTAACTGATAGATAATAATATGAAAATAGTGTCCAAGTCAGCTTATTACTGTTTTATTCCAGGATCACCTTTATATTAATATGGGACCTTTTCTCTAATATGAGGAAATTAGCTACAATCTCAACTACCCGATTCAATACGATATTCTGTTAAATTTTATGCGTTTCTTTAGACTTCGGATGATGTTCAAAAAAAGTTTTATTTCTGTTGTTTTCAGTCTTAATTACATTTTGAGTGGCAGACGGGATTTTAATTTTTAAACTGTCTCCTGTGCTTTTTTTTCTAAAATCTTGTATTTATTAACTAAATATATTAGAAACGATAGACAAACTGTGCAGAGAATCATTTTCGTCCCGAATAGTTTTGGATATCTAATATGCAAATTTTGTCACGGTATTGATATCATTAAATATCCAATGCCTGTCTATAATATGTTTGGAATTACTTACATTTACGGTTATTCTACTTAGGGTATTATTTTATGAAACTTTTATTAGTATATTGTCGTACCGTAACTATATTTTGTCACAGGTTGCGTATGTAGTTTGTAATATGTGGCTAAATGGATAATAAATAAATATTTGGCTTTATTGCAGTCTAAATTAAAAAGTTAAAAATGATTTCTTTTTAATTTATATATTATAATTATGAACTTAGAAATATAACAAACATTTCGATATTGCAATAACACAATAATGACATGCGTGTAATCGTTGTAGCTAATACGTGTCGTAATGTCATGGAAACCGTGAATATATCGTCATGACTATTATTGTACCGTACATCTATATATTACAAGTGTTTGATATACAGCCTTGGTCAAAAGTATTAGGCAAATTAATATACAAATAATAAGTTTTAAATGGTTTTTTAATGAAAAAATAACTACTGGCTTGTTTTAACTATGATTGTCATCCATTTTAATCGGTATCCTTGAATTTGATTACATATTTAATACTTTGGGCCATATTGTCGACGTTACTAAATTTTTCATGGAATATTGGAGCATATTGGCTAAATTTTTTATAGTGTTTTTATGGTATAGAAAGAAGTCATCTTCTTCCATTCTTACTGTATAGCATTTTTAATTTTAGTTTGGATGTAATTTTGTTCCCGTATCTTGCGTTGCCGAATAATTTAAAGATATTCCATGATCGACAATATTATCGGTGCAAAGATTTCCCAAACATATTTTTAACGTTAACTGAGTCTGGGGACTGAGCTGATTAATTCTACAATACAATTATGTTTGAGTATCATTTGTGTTGGTTCCGTGCTCGTGTTAATGATTGGAATAAAAAATAATATTGTGGTATAAACTCACTGTTGAATGCCGAAGTACAAATTGTCAGCCAACCAGAACATGTAACGATGTAGTGCATCAAACATATAATAAAGTACTAATATATGATCTACTTCAAATAATGTATGAGCGAGATAATGCGATTATTACATCAATATATGAAAATCAAGTTCCATAAACAATTTTTATATGTCACTGTAGAATGACGAAGTGCGTGAAAAGGATAGAATTTCACATTTTAATAATTGTGTGTGTGTGTGTGTGTTCTTCTCTTTATTATTTGAAACCACTTTTCTTGAAATTAAAAAAAAAAATTAATCAAATGTTGCCAATTTGTTCAAATATGTTTACAAGTCTTTGTTATTTTGTCTAAAAAGACGAATAAAAATTCGTTTGAATGTGGTACCAGAAATATTAATCATCAAATATTTCGAGGTATTTTTTACTGTGTAAACTATATTTTTATATTTTTGTTGAACATAATTGTTGTTGTTGAACATAATATTGGTTTTATATAGAATCTAATAGAAAAATACAGTTCGGAATAAAAAAAAATACGCACTTCAATTTCCAAACTTACGTTCATTGTAAAACTTACATTTAATTCGAGTCCAAGCATAGAGGTGGCGGATGACAGTGAGATGAGGTGGCGGTGAGCATTGTTTTGTTGGAACTTGATATTTTTAAAATCGGTGTCACGAAAATATGAGTCAACGAAGATTGCAATGTGGTTTTTAATATGTTAATCCACTTTGGATTCTCCATATGATATTTGCAAATGAACATTTCGTCGACTTTATTGGCCAACTTCATTGTAGCCCTTCATCATTATACCGTAGCCATTGTACTTCAAGTTGGGTACCATATGATCTGAAAAATACTTTTCGCCTAGGGATTCAAAATACCAAAGAAAATCAACATTCATTCAAACTTCAAATTCATTCAAACATTTCTTTAGGTAAATCGTTATTTCAAACTAGTATGAGCGTTTTTTTTAAAGAAAGACTGAATGAATCTCACTTGAAAGTTACACTCGTCGGACAATAGGGCATTTTACCTATCCTCTGTCTAATACATATATTTCAGCCAATTTTAAGCGAGGTTTTCATTGGTTTGTGACAGTCATAGATTCTTTCACGCCTTACACCCTTTAAGGCCCATTTCAGCAAACTATTTCCAAGCTGTCCGAGCTTCTAAATTTACTTCGAAAGACCAGTAGCAGGTCCGAAAGTTTCATTCGATTTCTTAGAAACTCCTGATTAATAATCTATCCTTTAGTTCTGTAGTCACGCTTTTTCGTTTAACTTTTTTGTTTACGTGAGAACTGATCTCAATAAAACTTTTAAGTAAATTTTGCACTGCACATTTCTAACATTTAATGATTTGGGAAATTTCTAATTGTGATTTACTTTGCTAATGTAAAAGTTGAATTTTCGGAATTTTTTCTGCACTATGTTCAATTTTTTAGGTATGATAGTTTTAATATTATATATTTGCAATGAGATATCACTACAGTGATATGTGGAAGGTTATTTATACTGTGAGCTGCGAAATGTGACATTCTTTCTCAAAAATCCAGATATTTCATACCAACCTTTATCTGGTATGTCATAAAATCCAGATATTTATGATATACCAGATATTACAAGTTATTTTTATGACCTCAATTTTTAATCATGAACATTTTTTTAAAATTGTCAATTAATTATTAACCTCAACATTTACTATGTTTCTATAGTTTTGAATAGTTGTTTAACGGAGCCGCTGCAAACAATACAAAACTCCTTCTTTCAAATACAACTTCATGAGGTGTGTTTTAATGGAAGTCTAATACTTTTGTTCAAGGCTTTATATGATATGGTAATATGACACAATATATTACTTATTACACGTGAAATCGCAATTTTAGTTTCAAATTATCTGTACATAGACCATATTCCCTGGAAGTGAATCTTCTAAAAACTAAGTTCTTGTTACACGTGTTTTACTCAACATTCGTTTGAATATTAATCCTAATTGATCACGGTTAACTTTTGGCGATCGAGAAATAATCGAATTATTTTGATATTAACTCTATGATACATTTCAAGGCGCAGGCTGATTCAGTTTTAGAACCTACCAAACGTCAAGAAAATTAACTACAAAGAGACCTCGTCGACATATCCCATATAGTTATTAAGGACATCTAAACTAGAATTAGCGTATACCAAAGCTAAACTGGAGGCGCCTAAGCGGTTAGCAACTAATAGCCACTACCGGTCGGCGAGTGAATTGATTATGTTAAAGCTCGTCGCTGTTGGCGATAAATTCGGGGGCGGCGTTCACGCGAGTTATGTCGCTTGGATTTCCGCCAAATCTGCCAACGATTATGAAATCTGGATGTGAGACTTACTTATTATAATAAAATTATTTATTTATTATTTTTATTAAAATATTATGACAGAAAATACTTTGTAGAAGCGGATATAATAATATTTTAAATTCTCGGATGTTTTGTACGATACGGCAACAGTTTAAGGCAAAATGTAAGACTAAGCGACTTCATTCAATATTTTTATAATAATTTTCCGATTTAACTTAATATATTATGGAGAAAATAGAAGTTAGATAGTTGAATTTAGACAGTCGAACGAATTAAGTATAGTTATTACTATAGCAGTTTACTTATATTTTCTTCATATTTAAGTTTAATTACGCTTGTACAATTCTGATAACAAGCGGTTGTAACTGAGTTTCATTCCGAATGTATTTAGTGTGTCTAACCTATTTTTAATTGAAGTGGTATGAAGGTCGTCAGTAAAAAACCTGGAATTAGTAATATGAGATTATATTAATTTTAGTTTGGTGGCGTAAACGCTCTAAACGTGGCAAAGGGCATACGAACTAAAGTTTTAATTTAAAACTAAGGAGTGTTTTCCATATCATTACAATATGTAATTTTAATAAAGTATTAAAAGAAGAAATTTTATCAAAGTAATAAAGTTTTTTATCACGATTCGCACTATATGTACAGTATTTTTCTTTTAAGTCTATGTTTTTAGAAATATAGTCCTACTTAAGTAGGGTCATTCAAGTCAATAATGTCGAGAAAAGTATATAATAAAAAAAATTTGAATAGTTCCAGTATTTCTGTAAAATAGTGTTTGAAGCGAAAATTAGTATTTCAGTTTCAAAGCCTATCATAATAGGCGGTTAAGAAGAGACAGATGGAGAATAAGTCAGTAGAGTTTCATGAAATGGTTATTGTCAAACAGTGTAAAAATTGTACTGATAAAGAGAAACCAAACAATTTAGTTTAATTAACAAGATCGCTGAACATTTGTATCAAAAGAATAAGTATAAAGTTGATGTTTGTTAGGATTAAGAAGTAAATTGTATAAAATTTCCACAGAAGAGATTTTAATGGAAACAGATATAAAGTTTTCTTTAAAATTTTATATGTTTTTGCTTGTTTATTTTTTACCCTTGGCTCTCATGATGAGGATAAGCTTTGTATTACGATCTGCTTTTTTGACTTACTTGGTCATAATCGTTAAGCTAAGGTTATTATCGTTGAGCTAGGGTATTATCTTGCACTTAATTTTTATTTATCTAACGGGGACCTAATTACCTTGGAGTGGAAAAAAAATGTCGATACATCATAAACCTTGTCGTCGTAATTTTCTAGAACTTCATGTGTTTATTAACCAATAGAGTCAGTGTTTATGTGAAAAGATAATAGATTGATTGAAGGTACGCAATAAAAGCATTTGAAGGATGGCTACTTAATCCACGTAATGATTGATTTATATAATGGGATAGTTTGAAAAAGAATTGAAGCAAGATTTAGGTGTGAGATTGACTACATCGGAAATGGAGAATGGTATTAAAGGAGTATGCGACAACAATTTGCTACAATTTTTCCACGCTGAAGTCATTCATATTTTTATATATTATCTATCGTATGGCATATAAAAGTTACACTGCTCACAATTTAAATTTACAGTTCCTTGAATATTTTATGGATTTGCTTATTAGAGTTTTTAAGTTTTCTGCTAGCCACTCATATTTTGTTAGGAAGGCTATCCGGAATTATGTATGGTCTATCAGCTCCAGTCATTCATATGTCTAAGTTTTTTTCCATAAACGATACCAGTGGCCAAATCCAATTCCTAAGCGGTTGTGCGGGATCTAAACCTAGGCGGGAGTGCGCTCGGGTTCGACATCAATTGGCGATGTGTTTCAGCATGGTATGAGTATTCTTCGGACCATTCAGGATCCATACCAGGCACGGCCTGTGGATCAGAAGTGCTGGTGGGATCCGCAACTTTAGCCTTGCCGGCCTAAATGTTTTCACACCCCCGTTAATGGGTAGCTCATGTCTTTGACAAACCTTTTTCATTTCTCTGTGGATATGTCGGAGGCGATGAAGTGCCATTGTGTCTCATACATCCAGTGATAAGACGTATGTGGTGGTTCAGGAAAGGCATTTCGCCGTTGAATTAATGAGTACAGGAGCAGTTGTTCTGAGGCATGCTACTGAGGTCCTCCAGATTTAACTGATAGTTTTTGTGGAATGCTTTACCTCATTTTTAATTTGGTTCTTATATTGTCCAGATGCATATTAGGACCCAGATATTTAGGGTTTGTTTTATGATTCAGAGCAGCTTCTCCGGAGTTAAAATTAAGCTTACTGTTTGCAATCAATAATTTTTTTTAACAATTCTTATGAAGGTTCTTATTAAAGTAACCCGTTTGCGATAAATAATCAAAATAGAAAGTACCAGGAGAAAACATGTAAAAAATCTCCAGTATGAAGTTTATTCATTATATGAGGATTTTAATAGAGATGTACTCCATAATGTGTAGTTGACGGTTAAAATTAATTTTACAACTTTTTAGGATAAACCACCGTAAAGATATATGGTAATCCCATTGATACATCTATTAATATGATCGCAACTTATTACATAAAATTCAATAAAATAAATTAGTGCGTATCCTATATACAATATATATGCAAAAATAATTTTCCAAATGTACTTAGTTTTACCCCGCATCAAGTAAGTTAATTGATATATGTTGCATTTACCGAAAATAGAAAAGTTAAATTACATAACAAACCACATTTTATTATGGGGAAAATATGTCGAATCTGAAGTAAAATGATTTGCGTCTAAAATAAAACTGTCTTCGGGATTACGGTCCCTGATATATCAATGGATATTTTTATATTTTTGATGGGAATATATTTTATTTTTATGCGTGCAGCGATACTGAAAGGATTATTTCCTGTATGAGCACTAGGATTGCTATCGTGTTATTGGTAACATTATTTATAGCGGTAATTTTTACTGCAGTAATAAACAGAAATATTTTATTTGATATACGTAAAATAAATATTTGCTTACTTTTAATTTTACAATAAATATTTACTTAAAAATAAGATTCTATTATTAGATTTGTTTCTGGTTTATTTCTCTTATTTCATTCTTATATGCATTGAAGTTACATCGTAATAGGTTATGCAGATACGGGTTGTACTCGTATATTTATTTTGGTGTTTAATAATAAGAAGTACAGAACAAAAATTAAGTAGAAATAATACTACATCACGTAGTTTCATTTAATTGTGAATAATGAATTTCTACAAAATTAACGAGAAATATATCTGATATAAAACCTATTAATTACGAGTAGAACTTACCATAATGTGCAGAAAGAAAGTGCCCGTATTTAATATATATGGCGAGGCGCATTTTTAAAAATTTTGTTATATATTAGTAGAAATAGATATATGAAAGGTCTATCTCCATAATTCCATGCGCATACGTTTTAAACTCTAGAAGCTATGGATCTATGACAGATAGACGAGCCGAAAAGACGAGGTTTTGAGGGTTTCTTGTCAACTAAACCTTAAAAGCAAACTAAATTCATCAAATATTGAGAGCTTTAAAGTCTTTTTTACTGATATTACGAACAAAATGAACAATGAAATCTATTAATTAGACTCGCAGTAACATCACTTACATAAGAAAAACAAATAATTATTGGTTATTCCCTGGATAATTGTTCAGTTTTCCATGTTGAAACACTTGTACCCATGATATATATATATATATATATATATATATATATATGTGTGTGTGTGTGTATATATATATATATATATATATATATATATATATATATATATATATATATATATAGCAGTATCTTTCAGGCAGGCACAGTGGAAAGTGTTCTTTGCTAACGCCAACTTGCTAACTTAGTGAAAGAAAATTTGACATACAAAATGAAGTTAGTGTAACATTGTTATCATGATAAGTACAAAGTTTGCATTTAGTCTATATTAAATTACCTACTTCTAATTTTCTCAAGGATGTCCTTTCTACAATCTGTTTTAAAAATGAGAAATTATTATAAATACTAAAAAGTTACGCTATTTTTGGTTCCACTTTTCATTAATTTAACTCTTATCTTATTAATTTAATTGTTTACTTTTTATAAATCAGTTTAAGTAGAGAAATAAACTAAATTATTTTTGTAAGAAAGAGATAGACGGTTGACTTCAATATTTTATCAATGTACGATGTCTTTTATGATATCACATAGTTCTCATTGGGATTTAGAGCTTGATTACGCACAGACCTAAAATTAATTTAATATCCGTTTAATTAACTTTTCAGGTTATAATATTGGTAGTAGTGTGACAAACACACTATAGTGATAACGCAAATCTAAAAATGACATTTTTTTATAATCTGAGAAGCGTCCCCTAATTAAGTTAAATGAAATAAATTATATAAATAATAGTATACTAATTAATTGTAATGCTCACGGCGATTCCATAATGGGCCATTTGAATATTATAATTGTGATTAATTCAGGTAAATGTATTTTGTATAATGAGCATTATGATAGTATAAAATTAGTCCGAGTGTGTAGGTAATATTTATTTGAATATAGAAAACATAAGTCTGGGACGAATGCTCAACAAATTACCTTAATGAATTTAATTTACGACACTATTTTTCGTTGTCCGAAAATGTTGTTCTCAGTTTTAATAAGGGTAGATTCGTGTTGTTAGTATGGCATTAATCTGTGTAACGTTCCTATCATAAGAATTCATAACTACACTGGAAATTGCTATTGAAAATTTATACACATTCCTTTCTAGGATTCTGAAATAGGGAGGGTTCGAATGGAACCTATTGTTGGAAATGGAATTTAAATTAACTAAAAATTACATTTCTAAATAACTCACAAACCTGTAAATGAATGTTGAAAAAAATCAGTTTCGACTTAATCAACTTAAAATATTTACCATTTGAAAAGAGAGACAGTTCGTGAAGTGTAAATTGTTTTTTTTTTAAATTTTTTTGTTACTTTATTTGTCATTTTAGACTTATTTAGATATTGAATATATTTGGCGTTAATTTTGTCGAAATTCATTGTTCATAATTAAATGAAACTACGTGATATAGTATTATTTCTACTTTCTTTAATTTCTTTACCACGACCTAGTTTTCAGAGGGCTAGGCTAGGGCCTAGTTTAGATCGAGGTAAAGCAATTAAATAAAGTAGAAATAATACTACATCACGTAGTTTCATTTAATTGTGACCTATTTTGGTATTAGACCTATCTCGAAAATGTCATTATGTAAGAAGCAGTAATTTCATTTTAATATTTCTCCTATCTTATATTTATCAAAAAATACTAAAAACACCTAAATACAAAAAGTAACAAAAATATGAGTAATAAAACTAAAATATTTTTGAGAAATTAACAGTATTTTACGTATATGAAGAACATACCACGCAATGGATTTACATATTGAAAAATACATTTTTAAAGAGTTTAACAGACAATGTGGTTGAACAGAAACCTTATTTATCCTTAAATGTTTATATTTTTATACATATTTAAGCGTATACGTAACTTTTGTAGCACAAGTTCTAATCTTACTTAATATCTGTAATTAGTAGTTTTGAATATGTTGATGAAAATCATGATAATTGTATAATTATTATCTGATTGGGATGTCATGGCCTTAATTAAGATCTGTTTCAAAATTCGTTTGATTGAATTTTTTTGTGGTTGAAGCATTTTTGATACTTTATATGTTATTTAATTTGTACTTTGGCAATTATTACATTTTAATTAAATGGAGTAGAGACATTTACGTGGAACACGCCACGGAGCGGAGGCAATACAGAACGTGACTTCCTTTTGCAACCCAAGCGAAATGAGGCTTCAAATTATATAATTGATTTTATAAAAGGTTAAGGTATAAATGTTATGAGCTTTCAACTGTACAGATAATTTTACATTAAGGTATAAATATTAGATATTAGTTAATTCAATTTGTTGTTTGACAGATTTCATTTAGCTTAATGTGTTATAGATTTAAAATTATACAATTACATAATTATATGATTTGAGAAATGTCAGAATTATACGAGGTTTATGATTAGATTAAGTTTATAATTGCTAAATTTTGCACAATGTTTTATAAATTGTCGATATTGGCGTGAAAGTGTTTATTATGTTACGTATTTAAATATTTGTTATTATTTAATTAAATTTTGTTGAAAGTTTTTATTATGTTACATATTTAAATATCATCATCATCATCATCATATCATATCATCATCATCATATATATTAATACGCTAAGGTTAAGATGTTACTCTCCCTTTTTAGAAAAAACCTCACAACTAATCCACATAAATTATATATCATTTTATAGATAATTGCTTGCTCTACCGGCATCCATAACTAAAAAAATTATTATTGCTATTGTTTTTGCAAATTATTTAATTATTAAAATTATATACACAAAACAGCAATGCTGCCATCTAACGGCTCAACGTCAATATCATTGACGGTCGGTAAAATTTTTGTTTAATTTCAAATCCACTCACGTATAAATAAAGTGGCGCTTTAGCTCAATGCTTTTGATACTTGCGCCTCTATATGTCAATTTTAGTAAAATATTTGTTTGATCTGTCATCTGAGCTTTATAATGGAATAAATAATGCGAAGACTTCGAACGGGTCACGCTAGTTTGGTGCTATTTATTTAAATTTTTTTGTTTGACAGATGTCATTTAGCTTAATGTGTTATAGATTTAAAATTATACAATTACATAATTATATGATTTGAGAAATGTCAGAATTATACGAGGTTTATGATTAGATTAAGTTTATATATGTAGCTTGCTAAATTTTATACAATGTTTTATAAATTGTCGATATTGGTGTGAAATTGTTTATTATGCTACATATTTAAACAAATACTATATGGAATTCATGTATTTAAAAAATGAGTGATGATGAATATTTAAAACAATCTGTGAAATGAATGGGAAACTATATTTATAGACAGACTGATGCTGTTAACTTTGCTAGCGTTAACTTAACCACTATCCACTCCGTTGTAAAAACATGTTTTGACAAATCAAGGAAATATTTAAAAAAAAATCCCTTTGCTTTCTAGCAGTAATCTTTAGAAACCTTATTTACACTTTAAACATATTGATAGAAAGACATAGCCTTCGTTGTAATAAAATTATATTATTATTAGAGTAAATTTTCCAAAGACGTAAAAATAATCTATAATATTTGACCGTTTACATTATGTGATTGGTATGTTTTAATTATTATATTTTAAAATATTTGTTTTCATTTCCAGGTAAGCCTCACACTCTATTCACTACTTACACTTAATCTACACTTAGTTCATGGATTATGGTAAGTTACTTTAATATTATTTAAGGAAATTTAAATAATTAATGTAATTACTTGGAATTAATGAAACATCTTTAACTAAATAACTGAGCTATTGCAATGATATTTATAATTTAGGGGTATATTAAAATCATGGCGTCAGAACTTTGTCTTATTTTTTATACTGAATAAAAATATAATTTAGTATAGAAGTTAGATTTATGTGGGTTACATGGCGAACATTTTAAATCTTTAGTATTGCTAAATTTTGTGGCTTTTGCCGGTAAGATATTTCAATAAGTCAATCAAGGATCACTTACGGTTGTCCATATAGGTTTCTATATTAGTTTATGTATAAGTTTTATGTTAAAATTAAAAAGAAAAAAATACTATACATTGATTTTAATCAGAAGGCACTGCGAAAAAACTTGAACGAAGGAGATACATACTTGTAAACACATTATGCAAAGTTTTGGGACCAAAGCATGAGTATATTTGTACATATGCAACATTTTTATTTTACTTTGTGTAAGCTGCTAATCTTTTAATATTTTAAATCGTATATTTCAGTCACCGCTCAATTAATTTTGGTTGCAATCTAGGTGTTTACATAAATTCATGGTTTTTACTAGAAAACATTTCGAACTCTACATGGGTTATAACCCTATAAGAGTGAATAATTTATTATCGAGATCATCATTTCGATTGAAAAACGTAATTATAACGCTGTTTGCAAAGGTAGGCCGTTCAAGAGTATATTGGAGAGCCGTATCAGCCAGTCTTGAAATGCCTAATTTATATTTTTCTCCACCTATAGGTTATTACACACGATGACCAGTTATTAAGGTAATTGACATATTATTTTCTAAAACATGATTTGCTGGATGCATTAAGGGTTTTTCCATAAATCTTTTTACCAGACTGTTAATTTTTATATAGTTTTTATTATGATTTCATTGTTTACATTGTCCAAAGGAAAATAAGTTTATCATTGTAAGTTTGTTATTCGAGTCATTCCTACGTTATCTTTTTTGCATCACTATAACTTATTTCGTGGAATTCATTATTGAATGTTATTGTAGATTTTATATTAAGTCTCTACAACAGAAATTAATGAAACAAATGACTCTTCTGCTATAAAGCGTAGGTCAAGGTTAAGTATCGTGCGATCAGTAGAAACGAACTAATTTATTATCTTTAGATAAGATCTGTTTTGCATTTTAGAATATATGACAATTACATTTTTCAGTTTATTCATAACCAATAAATTAATTTTATAGCTCGTTCATGTTATATCCGACAATTAAGATAGGTAGATAAGAATAATTTAAATTTCTCTTTAACTTTATTCAAATTTACTGGTCGTTATCAGAGACTGACGTAACAGTGTATTTTCCGCTTAGCTAATTTCATAGTGAAGAACTTTCACTTAACCACTTAACGAATTTTAAATGTTGGAAAAATTCATCCCTCATTCGTAGTTAATGACGAATAGATCCTTTCTACCTCTCGCGATGTATTCTTTCCTTTTTTCTCTACTTACTTTACATTCAAAATGGGAATCTAGAATTTCTCTTTTTAAAATAATTTAAAAAATGTTTTAATCATAGCAAGCCTCTAATGTCATTTTCATAGTGGCTGCGAAAGTGATAGTTTTTATCACTTCTCTATATGAAATAAAAGTAAAGCGAAATTTAAATAATTTTAATGTCAGTTCTTCATTTATTTACGCATGTACAAATAGAATGATCGAGAGCGAAACAGACGATTATCTTTTCCGATCTCTGCTAACTTCAACCCTCTCTGAGCTACTATCGTGGTACCCGTATCAATTATTATCGATGATATCTCCTATAAGCCTACTTTGCGCTAGTGAGATGGTTGTACTTCTATGGTTTTAATTGATTCAAAGCGATATTTTTTGTGTCTAGGGATTTTAAGTGTAACTTTATTGATTATTTTTCAATATTGATTTTTATGTAAATAGCAAATGTTTTTTATTATTACATTTACTAATTATCAACAAATTTAATGAAACGCAAAGTCATCATAATATTTTATAAAATATTACAATAAAAATAGATGTATATAATGAAATTTACTAATGGGGATAATACGTTAATGTGTGATATTGACGATGACCACCTAAACAAGTACAATATGGTTGAAAAATTTATAAGAATTATATATTTATAGAAATGGGCAAGAATTAGGAATAAAGTAATGCATGTCCAGGGTTTTTTACATTTTTATATCAAAACAAATCAAATATAATAGAGTTAATTACTTTTTATTTATCTCAAGTTTAAATGTCATTGAACTTATTTTTAAGAAACCTATCTAATTCCATATTTGCTTTATGTTTTATGATCATGTCATGTTTGCCAATTATTATTTCGCCAAGTAGAGTTTTTACCAGATTATGTTGTTGGAGATAAACCTGAAATAAATGTAATCGTCTAGTCCTTCTATGAAAAAAGTATGATCTTTCATAGGTGAAAATAGAAAAAAAATTCATGATTCTTTTTACAATTTCTTCGGAAAGAAATTTCTCTATTCACATAATCAATTTTTTTGCCCTTTATAAATCACATTATATTAATGTCGATAATCTTTAATTTGGTTTTGGTTTCTTTGTCGCTCTTTGGGGTCATCTGAAGGATCAAAATGGAACAGTATTGTTTTGGCAATATCGTCTTTCTAACCGTCCACTCTTCTCTTTCTCGGTCCCGGGCTTCGACCAAGATGAAATAAGCAAGGACTTAAACTTTTCACTTATTAACTCAAAATGTTAAATGGCATTTGAAATAAGTTAACCTTATATTTCGATAAGACTCGCGTGCACACAAAGGGAGGCAAACATATTTTTTTCTGCTTAGAAATGTGGGAGTGTTGGCTAAAAGACCTGCTTGATAAGTGTAAACATTTCATTTTGAAACTCATTTTTTTAACATTTTATGTCTATGGAATGTCATTACATATGATATTGTAATACTGTTATAATATTTCCTATATCTTATATTTAAAAATATATTATAAACAGATATTTTATAGTAGCAAAGAGATTATAAACTAAAGTATTTTCTCGGAATTCATGATAATTTTACGCCTCCTAAAAATATACTAGGCAATACGTTTACCTGGTGAAAATATTTATATTTGTTATTGGTCCAACAGATATGTAAGGTACTTTTAAATGTTTATATATGTGTAAGTACGTACGTAACCCTCGTAGCTCGAGTTTCACTCGAGCTTACTTACGTACTTAACAGGTTTACTAAAAACATTAAGTAGTGTTAATTTTACAAATTAAAGAATTAACGTATACTTCAGATTAATAATAATATCATTTAATTCCTAGAGTCAGTTAAACACTTGATTCATTACGATGTTTTAATGAAATTGATTTTGTATAAAAAATTTAACCATTAATACTCATGATGAATATATGTGGTAATGTTATTTAAATGCCTAACTCGAACAAGAAATTAGAAGATTAGAAATTGTACCTTTGTGAAGGTAGCTAGTTAGATACGTAGTGAAATTTCGGTGTTGTGTTTTGTTTTGTGGATTAGGTCGCTTTTTACGGGAGAGAATATATAATACAACAGAAAGGCAGGTATTTTCATTGCTTGTATTCCAACAGCTTAGCTCCAGAGAGTAGAAATCATCTTTCATTTTTGTCTTTCTACTTTTTATGTTTCTTTTTTTTAATCTTCTTTCAGACTCTGACATGTATTTCTTATTATATCATAAATATGAATAGAATGTCATTAGTGCCATGGGAGATCTGCTTGTAATAACGAAATATTTAAATGTAATTATGGGTCAAAAAACGCCCAAAATAACAATTAGTTGGGCGTTAAAAAATAAATTCTTTTCAAAAAAGACTTAAAGTCAAAAAAATTATACATTCAATCTAAAAAAAATCATTTCAATTTCAATTATATTATCAAGAGGAAAACAAAATATATTTTTTATTTTTGATTCATTTTATATTTTTGCGATGGACTGAAAAAAAATATTTTCGCTTGTTGAGTCCTTTTATATTTTCGAGAAGAATCGAAAAGAAACATCTTAGATTTTTTATTCTCCTCGTACTCTTGAGAGGAATCCAGAAAAAAAAGTATTTTCGACTTCCGATTTGTCTTATACTTTCGAGAAATATAAAAAAAATCTTTTCAATTTTCGATTCGTCTTATAAATCCGAGTGGAACCCAAACAAATCTTTTAGATTTTTAATTCGTATTACATTATGGAGTAGAATCAAAGAAATCTTTTCGATTTTTGGTTCATCTTATATTTTCTAGAGGTATATAAAAAAATTTTTTTTCTTTTCTACGCATCATATATTTTCGAAAGGAACGTCAAATAATATCTTGGATTTTAAATACGTCTTTTATTTTTGAGAAGAATTAAAAAAATATTTTAATACTTTCTATTTTCGATTCATCTTATATTTTGGGGATGAATTCAAAAAACTATATTTGCTGCACCAATTAACCTGTATGTTATGTACATAGTGTAGTATGTCCATTTGGTGAGAATATCGACTTGTATTCCGTTGCAATTATATAAAAGCGTTAGATGTAATGAAATACGTTAGACATAATGAAAATATGTCTAAATCCATATTCTCGATAATATGGAAAGACATTTTATATAACAAAATTCATGAGGTGTTATAATATACGAATAAATAAGTTTTAATTACGAACCAACAAAAGTTAAGTACTAATTACTTTAATTACGAAAAAACAAAAGTTAAACATTAATTAGATAAAAGTGGTCTAAAACATCATCTTGTTATTTTAATCTAAATTTTCATTCTCTTAAAAGTCACGACAGAATCAAGCTCATGTCGCTCCTTTATATTATTAAGCTTTTAAACGAATGAATTGTTAAGAATAAGTCACTTTCAATATTTTTCTTAGCGTTTCTCTAAAATGCTGTAAAATTAAAACATTCACTCATTTACTGACCAGATAAATAAAAATGGTGGTGTGCAAATAATTTCTATTTTTATATTGACGTTAATTTTATTTGGCGTTAATTTTGTAGAAATTCATTATTCACAATTAAATGAAACTACGTGATGTAGTATTATTTCTACTATCTTTAATTTCTTTACCACGACCTAGGTTTCGTTGTATTACAACATCTTCAGGTGGGATATAAGCAAAGATCTTGGCTTATATCCCGCCTGAAGATGTTGTAATACAACGAAACCTAGGTCGTGGTAAAGAAATTAAAGATAGTAGAAATAATACTACATCACGTAGTTTCATTTAATTGTGTTCTATTTTTAATTAATTTTATCAACTTCTATTAATTTTAGAAAGAAATTAGCTTGAAAACTAGTATTTATAATTATATTTTAATATTTAGAAGTGTAATTATATAACCCCTTCCAAAACTCCTCACACCTTCCAAACTTTGTCAGAATGTTAAATATTTATTTTATTTTCATTCACTGCATTGAGTTGGATGAAATTTTGTAAACCTAATATAGTTTAAAGTAATTTATAAAAATATAGTTGAGGTTTAAAGTATAAAGTAATTTATTTATTATTGACGTATTTGGAAAAAAGAAGGAATGACAATCTTCAGGGAAAATGACTGTTTTTATGAAGAACAAGTCTAGGGAGTTTTTGTATTTTTGTATACTTCCTCATCCTTTAAAAACGCGATTACGAAATAATACCTAACAGATCGATTAATTAGAAGTCGTGAGGAAAATTGAAATATGTTTTAAGTAAAATTGTTTCCAGCCATTTTTAAAGGTTTTACAATATATAATTTGACTATAGCTTTGGGGAATAATTTCGCAGCTCCTATCTTTTCCTTTTCTTTAAGATAATAAAATATATTATTGTCAAAATTATTTTCAATGTGTGGCGACTCTAAAACAAAAATTATAAATCACATTCTTTTGAAAATTTGTATGTAGAAATTGGTTTTATAAGTTGATCCGAGTCGACTTTGTAGATAATTCTCTATTAAAGTTAAATCCTAATTTTATAGTAATGAATTTAACGTGGTATGAATTTATAGTAATGAATTTAACCACTGTTTTAACAATAAACAACACGACTTTGGCACACGACTTGTCTCTGTATCGTATATAAGTATATGCAGCATTTAAAAGATAATATTATGAGAGGAAAGTTACGTACATAGGTTTATATGACTTAATATTATAAACCAAAAACTTTTCTTTATCGTTATGCTTATTTTATACAGATTCCTTGCAAAGTATAAGCTGAAAAGGTAGTTTTATCCATAACGCCTCAGTTCCACCACGCTGAGCGGTAATAAAGCACAACACGCCTACGATTCGTCTAGTGTGGGATGTGCGATTAAGAGAGTAACAACTAATAAGCTCGACTCGGCTTCGCCTAAGTGTTAATTGTATCGCGAGATAATAACGAAGTTCGCAGTAGTAAAGTCGTTCATTTACAAACAATGCCACTCTACATGTATGTATCCAGAGTCTATTTATCTAGGTTGAGATTATATAATATAGCGATAATTTTAATAAATTATGGGCGACGTTGTTCTGTTTAGAAATATTTTAATTATATTAGGATATGAAGTATGTATGTGTTATAATTATACGTATTAAGTAAGCTTTAGGTAGCAAAATCTGTTACAGTTAAATAAAATGATTAAAATATATTCTTGATTAATTGACAGATAATATTATTGACAGATAAGATATATACTAGAAAGAAATGCGTAACGTCAGTTAGTAAAATTTACGATTTGTTTCAAACATTGCTGGGACTTGCTGGGCCCATTTGACACATTGCTGGGACTACAAGTCTGGAAAATAAATGAGCCTTCGACGATCGAGAATTTTTTTCAAGAGTTTTGAGATAAAATTTTGGCATTCATAGATAGGTTCATTGCCTTTTGGATACAGTATAATTTTTTTCTGTCATGAAAGGCCTAAGTCGTTTTAGATCTTTAAGCGCGTTTATTTGCTGTGTAATAACTTTTCACATACACTTGCATTTTTCTAAGATATTTCTTTTTTGTGAATAAAAATTAATCTTGTTATATCAGCAATTTTAAATCTCCTTTTTTTGTGTTGTCCTCTTGAGAGTTTTATTTGTATTATTTATATTTTGTTTTATACTATAATATATTATTATTTTCCAAATATTAAAAAAATAGGATCTTTTGGAGCATTTGGAGCATTCTATCATAGAATATATGTTATTGTCATATATACAAAATAAATAGTCATACGGTGTCCAATCATATCAGGGCTGGGATAATTAGTTTTCCAATTGGCAAGGAAGGTGGCCAGTCTCTTTACTATCCTGGAACAATTATAATTTATTGAGCCATTCCCTTGTTAGTTCTACAAGGGAATGGCTCAATAAATTATAATTGTAGTCTTGTGGTATATAATTTTAGTCTTTAGTTTCTTCAAAACATAATGTACGTACGCAGCTACGTAAGTATATCATTATTAAAACTTATCGTTATTATACCATTTTTATCATTAACAGTTTTGAAAATAATTATGTAACGTATAGTCTATGTTAATTAAGATTTAAAATTAGAGAATTTAATACAAAGTAATTTATTTATTATTTTTCGAACTATTACTTTACAGGCAAGTTTAAATTAAATTTTTGCGTTTCAACACAGCTTTAAGAAAAGAAGTTGGTTTAATTTATATATATATATATATATATATATATATATATATATATATATATATATTATGATTAATTTTGGCGGTTTGAGATATTGGAAGTATTTTAAATATACATATACTCCACAATCGTTTTGGTCTTCTCAGGTTGGTTCCGGAATAATAAGAGTTATGAAAAAAAACGCCCGATAGTTATTTAATTAATCAATTCAAAATATACAAGTCAGGTTCGTTGCCATATTTTGCTATATTAATACAACATTAAATGAAAATTCAGTCAGTACTACTTGTAATTAATACTTTAAAATGATGAAGTAAACAATTACAAGAATAATTTTTTTTTACAATTAAATAGCATTTTACATTATGTTAACAAAACCTAAACACCATTTGCGATGCTTATGTTGTTTAAATAGCGTATGTGTAAATAGCATTTTACACTATATTAACAAAACGTAAATACCATTTGCGATGTTTATGTTACGCGACAACACGGTGGCGGCGACAATGCGCGGTTATTGTTTTTGTCGGTGCCGGTAGCAAAGTAGCGCGGCGTGTTTGAAATTACATACATGGTGATTGAAATTATAAAACTACTTAAACAAATTCCTGTAACTAAACTACTGAATTTCGTTACTTGATTTAGGAATATCAAATGGTATATGAGAATTCATTCAATATCAAATTCTTTACTATGGAAATCGCAGATTTCTCAAATCTGCAACTTCTACAGTAAAAGATTTGATTTTGCGTTATTCTATAAAATACATTAACGCAAAATCAAATATTTTACTATAGAAATTGTAGAAAAATTGCAAAAATTTATGACCTAAATGAATTTATGATCTGATATATTTTGTACATTCTACTTGTACTACTCGTGTCATCGAGTTAGTTTTCTTTGATTAATCATTTCAATCGACGTGTTTAGGCTTTCAGTGTTAAATGTTTATTATTAAATTAATCCATTTATATGAATTAACCAGTCCACTATAGATTTTGTAAGTGAAAATCGACTTCTAGGCCTCTGTAATTTTCAAAAAAAATCGATGTGTTGTTTTTCGTATCATCAGAATTTAGTTTAAAAAAGATAGAAAATGTTATTTTATCTTGTTTATAAAAAGAAAGAAATCTAAGATTTGAATTTAGTGACATTTGAGTTCGAAGCGGTTATCGGCCCAAAGTTTCACTTGGAGAAAGGTTATTGGATAATAGGTAATTTGAAATAAAGGAGATGTCTGCACTTTTTCGCTTTTATTTAATTGTTCTAACTTGCGTGATTTAAAGCTGATTTGTCTAACTAAAACTTACGCGATTAGTATTCCGTACCATTGTGAGTATAGATGAAGTTCATACAAGTTACATATGATGCGGCATTCATATAAACCTTGTCCTTTTATCGGTTATTGCCTTAAGTTTAATGAAAACATGAAAAAAAATGGACGTTTATAATATTTTTCGTGTATTAGTATATTGCTTTTAATTTAGATTCAAATAAATTAACGTAAATGTAGATATATTTAAAAAAACTATTATAATATATATATATATATATATATATATATATATATATATATATATATATATATATATATATATATATATATATATATATATATATATATATTAGACATGTTTATAAAAAAACTAGTTTTAATCATGCGATCCTGATTAAATTGAAACTGAAATTTTTACTCAATATAGACCTCATCCCTAATATTCCCTTTTGAATCTTTTTAATTAATAGTTTTAAAGATCGCAAGAGGCAGTAATTTTTAAGAGTTTTTCGGGACTTTTTTAGGAAAATTATATATTATCCTATTTTATTCGACGACAAACACAAGGACTTTAAAAAAATTTTGTCGTCTCTTCTCTTATATCTCGATATTTTCCTCCAAAATAGGAATTGGAAGCTCTTTTAAGTAAAGCCTTTTAATACATAAGGTTTTTTGAATCCGTGTTTTAATATAATTGATTAGTTCCCACTTATTAAATCAAATTTAAATTTTTATGAAAAAATACCTATCAAAGAGATCGACGTGATTCCACAAGCTTTCGGTTTTTTTTGATTCGGTTAAAAATACTAATGAAACTCGTAAATGTATGTATGTATACTAAATATTTACACTCGATGCGTGGAGAAGGTAAAAAATAAAACTTTTTAACAAAAAATTAATCGATTTCCACTAACCACCGAATAACATGCGAACTGAAAAAATACAAAGCAAAGAAAATACCTGTACTTAGCTAGAACTTATGAGGTACAATATCGTTTCCAAACATAAATAAATTTCCAAAATCCTGTTACTGCTAGAAAATATTTTATAGATTTCCTTTCTCTTTCTCCCTCTTTGTCTTTCTCCCACACGCACATGCACAGATCAGTAGTACGTAGCACTTGGCACCGATTCCAAATAAAAAAGGATCAACCAAATTGGTTTATAACTGTTGGAGGTGTGAACAAGACAAGTACCCTTAGTAAAGAATCATCATACTATCCATATAGTATCCTTTTTTCCCTTATCGTATACCCATTTAAAACTATAAAAAAGAAATGGCACTCCAATGCAAATAATTTTCCGATCTGTCTGCTAAACTGTAATACATAGAAACTTATCTTCGACGAATAACGCGCGTGTTGAGCAGGTAAGTGCCTATATTGCTGAGAGCTTTACTCATAAACCTCGCTTCCTATACGGATGTATATGAAGGCTTTTCAATTACGCGCAAATAATTTTACGGGTAGGGCATATTTGGAGAGATTTCGTATTCATAATTTGTAGCAAAAAGTATACGGGTACGAAATCGTATAATGAACCCTAATGGCTGGTAACATAATCATTCCCTTCGCTTACCGTGCAATTAAGGCATGATTACAAAGTTTATAACGCGATTACGTATGTATGCAGATTATATGGCTGAATAAAGTCGAGAGGTATCATACTACGTTTTTATTCGATTCGCAGGCTGAGCTAAGTTTTTCATTAAACTTGTATTTATGTAATTTTATATGTAGTCATACATATGTTGTTTATATTTATATGTACCTACATGTTCTTATCGTAGCTCCAAACTACCTAGGGACCTAGGCAGTCTCATACTCTAAGCGACTGGACTTATTTTTATTACAATAGAATCAAACAATTCATGTTATTGTCGACGCGCACTTTGCACAGGATATTTAATATACAATGAGTATATTATATATTTTCATAATACTAATATAATAATTAAAACAATGAAATTATATCAATAGTTAAAGATTAAATTTCCGGAAAAAAGACGATATTGCCGGATGTAAAAAAAGCTATGATTGAAATGAAGAAAGTCAAATTATATTATATATACACAGGAGGTAAAGTTAAAGACGACAAAGAGGCGGAGAGGAAATTTTCTTCAATGTCCTGAAGAGAACAGTAGAAACTGTTTTTCGAAATTCGTGGCTGTTCCGGAGTTATTCAAGATCAAAGTTGAAATCTCTTCGATAATTATTACCATATTTTCCACATTTTTCTTTCTCATGTTATTAAATATCATTCCATAATTCAATATTGTCGATAAAAAATTAAATTTTTTTACCGAAACAATATATAGATCATATAACATCCACGGAATTATGTACATATATATATATATATATATATATATACATATATATATATATATATATATACATATATATATATATATATATATATATATATATATATATACTCACACATATATATATATACATATATATATATATATATATATATATATATTAAATAAGTTTTCACTTCTATCGTGATCGTAAGCATACAGCATACACAATTTTTTTAATATTAGCTTTTGTTTTAATAGTAAGCTTTCAAGTTTTTCGTCCTTTTATTGTTTATTTTTAAAATATCTATAATATTGGAGCGCATAATTGAATACAACACTTTTTTGGCACGTTTTCCGTTTATTCTGGAATTATTTGGGTCTTCACCTTATAATAGGATTTAATAAAGATTCAGAAACTATTACATATTTATCTTAACTAACTTTTTATGCTGTAAATTTTGGATTATATAATTAGCAATTAGTTTCATCATTATCAAAAATGTGATCTGTTTTGTCCAGAAAATTATGCTCTTTCAATTCCTGAAGCAGCAGGTCATCTTGTTGACTTCTTTACGATTAAGTTTATGAGCTCAAGCAAGAGACAACTCATCAGCTTCTCGAACGCTAAGCACTTCTAAGGGGTTCTAAAAATATTATATTCAATGAGGTCCGGCTCTATTTCTTTGTAGAAATTGGTTCCATTACAATATTTTCAACATATTCGACGCCAGTTTCCACCTTAACAGGTATTTTGTCAGAGAAAACACTACATCTCTAGTTCTTGGATATGTTTGCTATTTCATTGTCAAAGCACAGAATCACATTAATATTTTTCAGGAAAACACATCCTGAAAAATATAAATGTGATATCAGTTATAAATAAATAACAAGGCTGATCACCAATACTTTCATAAAAGGGTAACAGGACGTCGATACGTAACTACCTACGTATATACGTAATTATTACCGAAATAAAATAATTTTTTTTTCGTATTTTGCTTTGGGAATCGCCTCTTAATTGCTGTGGGTGATAGGCGATACCGATGGGATATTTCATTTATATACAGTTTATTTTCTTTACAGCTCTTCTTTCGATACGGTTCTGGGTTGTGCACCTTCTTTAATATATTTGTGTGGCATGGCTACAAAACTTAATTTATTCGATAAAAAAACTGAATTAATTCAAAATGATATGAGAAATAAGATAATGTTAGTTTCGGTTTTCTTAGGGACACAGATTGTTTTTTTAGATACATTATACATTTTTTATACTACCACCGGTTCGAAACTAGTAATATACAGTCCTAAGGGCCTATGTACTCGCAAAGATCGTGTTATCTATCCTTGTCTGTGCGAATAGCTGCATTTGAATTTTAAAAACAAGTACAATTGAAATATACCTAAATAGCATCATAAGCTTTGTATTTGATACACATATTGATGGCAAATGCAAAAAAATATACACCGCCTTAAACAATCAAAAGTTCCAAGCGAAACAATAAAATGCATAATATATATTCCGTAATTCTGCAGCGCGTAATTATTTTTGACACGTATCTCGCTAATTTGTGTCTGGCTGAGTGCTGGGGTCTGATTGGCAGGGGGGCAATCATGGGCTTTCGTATTGGTTTTACAAGTACCTACAATACCAACCAATCCTCCTAGAGCGACTATTTCACTTTTAACTTAATTTTTTTTTAGTGAGATTTATAAAAAAAGTTATATTTCGTTTTTGTCAGAAAATTGAAAAAAATTGATTTTCCAAATTGAATAATTAAGTTATTCTTATTTTACAAATAATTAAATAAATTTATACCTTCTTAATAATGTAATTTTAGAACGGCCGCTTCTATTTAAAACTTAAAATATTAAAGTAAACTTGTTTAAATTTGGGAGCAGAATGTTTTCATGGTCAATATAGTTATAGCAGACTGTTTAATAGATTGTTTTGGTCAAAAATCAATAAGCCCAGTGATTAATCAAATAGTGGCCTACGTTACTAAAACGACATTTTATAAATCCATTAATACTATTACTAACCGACTTTAGACAACGAGGATGTTTTCATGTGGATTCATATATTCATTTAATTTCATGTGTCACTTTTCATTGTATACATTATTTCTGTGCACCTTTTGCATTTTGCAGAAATTTTTAGTCATAGTGAAGGTATGTTAAATGTTGTTAAAGGTTTATGAATTAGTATTACGCTATGTGTAAGAAGTAGAAAATGAAAAAAAGGCATTTCAGACATCAAGTTTTCATTTAGTATTTTCATAGTTATTTATTGAATTTAAAACTACAACAAATTTCATTTACATATTTAGTAGATTTTAAATACGATTTTGAATTAAAAAAAGCGAAATAACTTTTGGAGCTGAAAGTGATGCAGAATCTATTCAAGTTCTTCCAAAATCAAAAGTATTTTACTATTTTATTATCTGATTTTGATTTTTATATTTTAAAAGATATAAGATTATATTTTATTAGGTCTAGGTGAGTCTACGCCAATAGCCCACCTGAAGATGTTGTAATACAACGGAACCTAGGTCGTGGTAAAGAACTTAAAAGAAGTACAAATAATACTACATCACGTTTCATTTAATTGTGTCTAGGTGAGTATTATTAAGGTACTATGCCTAGACAGAGCTACAGTTCAATTGTAGGTCACCGCTGTAACTTTTTTTAGTGTGAAAGAGAACAACAGAAAAGTGATGCTTTTAACGATGTCAAAAGCTTCTTATGTTATTGGTTCTCGTGAACCCTTGTGCTGGAGACAGGAAAAATCTTTCACTGTCATTATTACTCAAGAGTAAAAATATCAACATGTAATGTTTAGTAAAATAGATTCTTGTTTACCTGGCGTTTTACAAAAATAAGTATTAATCTAAACACACCACGATTCGTGCATATTTTGAATCACTAGTAATATTAGTGAACTGTTAGTATTAGGTATGACAACGTAATCACACCGGTATATAATCCTTATCAATTCGTTAGTGTTTCTTTTTTTATAACTTGGTTTTCATTTATTTTATCACAATGGTGTGATATTGTTTGGAATATAATCTAACTTTTGATTTAGTGCCCTAATTATTACTAGATTTGTCAGATTTGTCTGATATTGAGATCTATCAATAATATATGTAGTAATGCGTATAACCGCAACGTGGTAGTTTCCTTGGTTGATAAAGTACTCGCGTTTTTATAGACGCTTTTTTGCTCCGTCTTTTAATGTGTTGTTATATTTGAAATTAACGATTTTGACGAGTAACGAATTTGTAAGAAGTTTCAAATAAAAATGAAAAAAAAGTAAAAAAAATATTAAAAATATTATATAAAATAAAAACCTCTCAACTACGAGTAGAACTTGCACTAAGAGGGTTCCGTACACACAAAACGTATTTATAAACATTTAAAGGTATATAGTCTTTTTATCAAACTATTTACGAATATTAATTTTCCATGACGTAAATATTTATATTTCTAAAATCTAAGATCCATGAGAATCGTTTTATTTTTTCTACAAGCTTTGCGTGGACTTCAACAAACTCTGTTTTATCATAATTTTAGGTTGAGTAGTTTCAAAAATACATGTCTCTGAAGTTATATTACCTAAAATTATGAAAAAAATATATTCCTCACAACAAGTCCGTTACCCCACAATGTATATGGAATTTAAAAAAGTCGGTTACTTAATTTAACTTCCCTCCTCTTAAAATTTCCGTACAAATATTTTTGAGTGTTAGTTATTGAAATACGTGAGAGTTAATATGTTTTCTTACTACGACAAATTCCAAGTTTCCATGACAAGTGGCTTATATGAAAAATACCTGTGACCTACAGACTGACAGACACGTGAGTGATCATAGAAGGATTCCGTTTTTTCTTTTGAGGTATGGAATCTTAAAATGATGAAAGATATAAGTCGCGATAATCAAAAAGTGATAGAGCCTCCAAATAATAAGGTAAAATGATTTCAATGAAGAAGATTAAACCTGAATAGATATTGAAATTGACGTAACTAAAGATATAAGTCGTGATAATCAAAAGGGGATAGAGATTTCAAGTAATAAGTTAAAATGATTTTAACGAACAAGGTTTAACGTGAACAGAAGTTGAAACTGGCATAAATAAAGATATAAGTCGTGATAATCAAAAAGTGATTGAGATTTCAAGTAATAAGGTAAAATGATTTCAACGAACAAGCTTTAACGTGAACAGATGTTGAAACTGGCGTAAATAAAGATGACGTGATAATAAAAAAGTGTTAGAGATTTCAAGTAATAAGGTAAAATGATTTCAATTAACTAGATTTAAGGTGAATAGATGTTGAAACTGACATAAGTTGCGGTAATCAGAAAGTAATAGAGCCTTCAAGTAATAAGGTATCATGTCATAACTTATCACGATTCATTTGTTATTTTTATAGCTTAGAAGAAAGAAATCATAAAATTACAATTTTTTTTTGAAAATAGTTTAATGTTATTAATCAAAATATATTAAATGTCACTCGATTGTATATATTGATTTATTGCGGTACTATTGCAACGGGCATAAATCTTGCTCAAAAAAATGTAGTAAAAATAAATTATAAGTTAGATTATAATGAACCGTAATAGAATTCCATTTTAATGACCAAAAAAGATAAAATATTAAAATAAACCCATCAAAGGTTGCGCCTGTACATTTGAAATAAGATTTCTTCTTTGTGATCATATTTAGTAAGAGCTTCTTGTAAAATATATGCAGCGTAGAAGCATGTCACCTCTCGCTTCTTAAATGCTTGCACTGATGGTTAGTGCGACGGTTCAAATGTTAGTAAACCAAACTAGAGGATAATGACAAGATCCATTAAGATATACATACCTATAAACATTTGTTTTGTATAAGATAATGAATATACAACAAACCTTTATTTTAAAAAAACTTTATTTTAAAATGTTTAAATCCTGAAAGCAAGATAATTAAATGGGGTAAAGAACACTCGAAGCATCATTTTCCACACAGCTGAATTACAACCATTATTATTTTACTTTTCAACTAATTATGTAAAAAATTTGCAAAAAAACGTACTTTACTTGTAATATTACAACCTATAGGTAGGGTTTTAAAATTGAATTATTACTAGATCTGAATACTGCTGGCAACTTAAATTAATGAGTCGCATCGATTCGGGATTAAATGATTTAAACGTGTTTAAGTCTCATTTGATATTTGTTGATACTCGAAGTTGTTATCTTGACTGTTGGGGACAGAATTTGTTGGGGAGCAGACATTTTTATAAACGATTTTAGCTCACAGGTAAACCTTGTTTTTTTAGATTCAAAATTTCCATTGGTTAAAATTTTGTTATTAGTATCGTGGTGTGGTGATCATCTGGCTAACACGTGAAGCGTGTTGAGCTACAGGATAACCTTAATTGCTTAATGGCTTCTATTAAACGGGCGCAGACCTCGTTTAACGGCTTGTCCTTTTTTATTCACAATTATGTCTAAACGTTGTATTAGTGAAATTTAATTTTACAGACAATCTACGTTTAAGGATTTAACTCTTGGTTTGGGAACTACAAGTTATAAACATTTTGTTTTCAAAATCCTGCAATTTGGGATACGCGTTACAAATAGAATTTATTAAATAATATCTGCACACGTTTAGATTCTTGGGCAAATGTGTGTCACAAAAAAATAGTTTTAAATTTGTGATATAGCGAAATATAAATCAATTGAATATAAGATGAAGTTGAACATTTACATAGCAAGTCACACATACACATACGTGTGTATATATATATATATATATATATATATATATATATATGCTTATTTCGTAACAAGTAGTTTAATACTAGGTTACTTAGGTTAACTGGCACTGATAAATTGATAGAATATAAGCAATCAAATTAATTATCACCCATGAAATATATGTTTGTTAATAAATTACCTACTGAACGAGTTATATAAAAAAGCTATTTCAAAAGGTCAATTGGAAACACAATAAAAATACTCTTATTTTTATCAGATGTTACAATTTAAATGTGACGTCTGTTGCTGTGATGTGCTGACGAAAGAGAATATGATTAAAAAAGTGGAATCTGGGATTCAAAATCTAATAAAAATGATTAACAAAAAAAAGTGTTAATACTTTTTATTATTTCATTCATAAAAGATAAATGTCAACACTTATATCTAAATTACTTGTAAGTTGTTACCTATTATAATAAGTAACGGTAGAAAAAAATAAAAAATTGATCAAGTGCTACACTTGTGCAATTATCAGACGCCACTTAAATAATGACAGAAATGCACTCAAACTATGTTCTTAAAAGGCGTCATGATCTACATCATAATTCAATAAGTTTCCATTTAATATCCTAAAAAGAATTTAATGATTAAATGAAAATGAAAAATAACCTTAAAATATTTTTGGAATCAATATTTATTAATAGTTTAATAGAAAACTATGTACCTTCATATGATTATTCTTTTACATGTATTTAAGCGTGTTTAGAATCCTCATAATCCGAATTCATTTCGTAAGTTGATTGTATTTTTACCCTTTGTTAATTTCACCTGCATATTTTATAATAAATAATATTAATATTTCACAGCGTTTTTAGATTTCAATGTTTTTATTTTCTTTTTTTTTCAAATATATTGCACAATGACTACATCTGTTTGTTAGTAATAACATCGTCGTCGTTTTAAATTATTTTTAGGTTTTCCTGCCAAAATTGCTGAAATGTAAATCTAATGGAATTGCGTCGTTTTTATGTTCGTCCCTCCGTCTATCACAGGCGATTTTCTCGGAAAGTATTTAACGAAAAAATTTAACACTTAGCACAGCGATAGAGAAAGGTGTTCCAATTATAGGCGTGAAGTAGAAACAGTTCAATTTTGATTCACGGATTTAATTTAGGGGGGTAAATTGGGAAATAAAAAAAAATTTTAATGTTATGTTTCATTTTCAAATTCTTTTTAGGATATTAAATGAAAACTTATTGAAGTATGACGTAGATCATGGCGCCTTTTAAGAATATAGTTGGAGTGCATTCCTGTCATAATTTAAGTGGCGTCTTATGCCACGGAGCAATAATTGCGCAAGTGTAGCACTTGACTGATCTTTTAATTTTTTTTACTGTTACTTATTATAATAGATAACAACTTAAGTTAGAAATAAATGTTGACATTTATGTTTTACGAATGAAATAATAAAAAGTATTAACACTTTTTTGTTATTCATTTTTATTACATTTTGAATCTCGGTTTCTACTTTTTTAATCTTATTCTTTTTCGTAACAGACGTCACATCTAACTTGTTACATCTGATAAAGATAGGAGTACGTTATTGTGTTTCCAATTGACCTTTTGAAATAGCTTTTTTATGTAACTGTTTATACTTTTATAAAAATGTTTCGTATATTATGATTTGCTGGCAAATAATGCCATCACAGCAGTAAATTCGTCACATTTATCTGGCTACGCATTTATCGATATTCATGCGGTCTTTAACTCCCCAATATTCAAAAATTGTTTGGATGTTTTATTAGTCTTGTTTCGGAAAAAAAATATTGTATCTGTGGTATTTCAATGTCGAACAACATTACGACAGACGTGCCAATTTAGACGTAAAGCGATTTTAGGGCCCTCGATAGTGAACGGATTTCCATCAGAACGTAAAGATGGTCTCGGAAATTATGGCCACGTAGTTTAGTTTATTTCCTTCATTTTGTAGCTAAGTTTTCACGACACGTGTATGGCTGAGGTTTGGTTTTCGTGGAGACAAGTATATCTTCCGCTGCATTTTTTTTATATACCATCATACATTGTAAGAAAAACGCCGTTTTGTTAAGTTCTCCATTTCTTATGCTTAATTTTAAGACTCTTAACATCATTCTATTCCTTAAAATTATAAACTTGCAATGATTGTGTAATGCTTAACAACTCAACATTCATATTTTTTCCCGATTAAATTGTCTCGTCTTATACAAAATAGCTACTAATACTGAATCAAGGGATATAATTGTATACATTGCTTTGATGGTATTACAGAATTCTGTGAAAAAAGAAAATTACGTGTACAAAAATATACTCGACTATTCTTAGCAGTATCTGAAATTAGTTTAATAAATTTAAGTTCTGAGTAAGATAAATTTACAAATAGAACAATGAAAACTGATAAATTTATCTATTTATCAGTCAATGACATTTCAAGTATATAAATATATATATATATATATATATATATATATATATATATATATATATATATATATATATATATAATATTCATGCGATAATGCTGCATTACTGGGAAACTTGTGTATATATATATATATATATATATATATATTATTTTTTTTTATTTGTTTGCAGAAAACCTTTGTAATTAAACAAATATTAAACTTCGCTCAGATTATTTGTGATAGTTTAAAGAACATACTTCATTATAGTATATTTAAAAGATGTTGAGCATATTCCATGCATGATAAGGTTTTGTTTTGTGAGTTTGCTTGCGTAATTTTCCACAAGTGTAGCCGGATTTGTGGCTAACTAAATGAGTTTGTTGCAATACCGTTGTGCATGTTTTGTCAATTTAATATAGGCGTTGCTCCATCTGATGACGTGTTGCAGTGAATTTACATTATTGACTGAAGAATTCGGTGTTTTTTTCACAGAAATTATTCTATTTTTTAGGTTGAAAGAGGCTATGAACTAATACGAATTATAAACTATGCCTATATAATTTTTCTTTCAATCTGTTTAGTTGTTTTTTTTCTAGATTAGTTTATTTACAGAGTTATTAGGTAACAAAAAAAGAAACAAAATACAAAATACTTTTACATTTGAATATTACTAGGGATTTATCTTTATATTATGAAACTTTGGGTAGTCTGCCTCATTAAGTCCAGAAATATATTTTAAAATTACATTAGGCAAGAACAACCATGGAAAAAAACTAGTTAATTTTTAAATATACTAAACTAACCTGTGGAGTTGATTATGTCATATGCAAAATTGGTGTATAAGACAAGATAATTTCTGGATCCTCATTTTCTTTCATTATTATAACGCTTGACGTCTTATTTATTAAATGAAAACAGTTGAATTCAATACACAATGTGTTTCAACGTACCTTGCTTCAAAACATTTCTTGTGTAAAGCAAGAAATTGTTCTGCAAACCAAATAATTGAAAAAGATATGGCAAGTCAAATAGCTAACTTCTTTGTCTCATTAAAATATGGAATGGAAGAAATAGTGAAGTTTCCGGTTGCTATCTAATTTTGAAAAACGAGTCAGAAACGAAATGTGAAACAGAATGAAATGAAAACAGATTATCAATTGTCGAAGTACGAAGTCTGTAAGTGACGTGAGTGAAAAATTGCTTTTTAACGTGACATTTAATTCTGTTAACGGAGCGTACTTTAAAATTATCCAAGTAAGAAAAGCGAAAGATATTATTTGAGATACTGATGGAGGAATGCTCGTGGAGCTAAGTTAGAGCGAAAAGTAATTGTATTTGGAAAGCAAGATGAGCGGCTCTGACATAATAACAATTCTAAAATATATTTCTTTTTTTTCTTAAAACTATTAAATTCAAGACATGTTATAATCCCTTTCTTTTACTAAAATGAATGCAAAAAGAAAAAATTTAGAAAAAGCTTTATTATTTGATGAATTGCATTGTAATTTGAGAACCATGTTGTTAATTTTTGAAATATTATGTATGCGTCAAGGTTAATATGTCATTTTGAGTTAAGTTCAAAATATCAACTGAAAATTTTGAGAAAGAAATGTTTTTGGGAAAGAAATATTATATTTTCCTTTCATTTGAATGTTCTTGAATAAAAAATGATATTATTTAGCTTCTGTTAGTTTTTTTTAATTAGACCCTAACTTTAAGCGGTTATTTTGGAAAATGGGTGAAAAAGGAAATTAAATATACCAATAGTTATTAAAAGGATTATGTGTACAATTTTTGGATATCTGTAGCTCAAAATGTAATCAAACAGACATTTTACATGTTTATTGGTTAATATTTATTTTGTTATCGAGCTCATCGGTTTCCGAACATTAGGTTATATTATGAAATTTAGTAAACGTGTAGATAGGTCTAACTGATCCTAACTAATCTGCAGGGAAAAATTAAATAATTATGCATAAATTGAACATGGGATCCTTTTTTTGTTTACTTCATTGGACACAAAAAGTATATGAATACAAGGGAAGTAATAAATGTATACTTTTTCTTTTCAGGTCGTACTTCAAAAAATCTTACTCGTAATATGGTCTGAAGTACGATGAATATGGAAAAATTAAACGAATACACTCTATTGGCTTTTAAAATTTTCCATTATCAAACCCAAGGATATTATAGGGCAACTCATTTTTAGTCATTATAATGAAAATAAAATATACCTTATATTTTATTTCATTTAATATTATTTGAAAACATTTTTAATATTGTTTTTCTAATTTTCATGGCTATGGAAATTTGGGCAAGTCCGAAAAGACACAAGTTCAACTTAATTTAAAAGACATTTTTAATTTTTTTTTAGTACTGTAGGGTTGGACAAATATTTTTCAATGTACAAGCATAAATGGTGGAATAATTCCAATTAACAGATTTTGAAGTCTTCGAAATTACGAATTTGAAAAAATTAAGCAAACATACTAGGAATCAATGTTTGTTAATATCTGGTAAATACAAGACATATATTGAACAGTGTTAGTCATTGTCTATCGGAATATAAGTCTTTTTTATACCCGTAAGTTATAATTGGTTGTAATTTATTAATTATGGCCAATGCTACTTAGTACTTTTTGGGGCTTCCACGTATGCTTTTGACGTATACCTTTAGTTTGTACACATGTATGTTATATAATTCTAAGCGAGTCGTTCATTTTTCATCAGTATATTTTTTGCATTTTTAAGTGAATTGCTCGTTTTTTAGTGAAATCATTGTTTAATATTTTTTTAACTTTGAAGATCTTTTGTCAGCATTCAATTATATTATTACGATTGAGATGGCGAAGACTTTGTATTTTAATGCTTACCCTTAGCCATTATGACTAAATTTCTTATTTTTAGAATTTCATCGAGAACAGTAATCATGTTAACGAAGGCTGCCTGCATCTCTTTTAGTTGGCTTAAGATTTTTACTTCAATTTTAAATATAAATTTGAAGTATCGGATAATTGTACGGTTTAGGAATTACGGAATTTTTCAGGTTTTATACTAAAACCTGAAATACGGTCATTTAAGGAGCCTAGACGATGTCTTTCTTTCCACTGGTCTGCTTGTCAATGCCAAGAGGATAGACGGATTACTACATTAGCTTTCTTAGATACAGTGCCACAAAGATAACTAAATTTTGATGAAGTTTTGTAGTAACCCAAATATAGGGCTAAAAATAAAAAAAAATACAATATGCGGTTTTAGGAATACGAAGAAGTATCAATCGACAAGTGAAGTATCAACTGGTGAATTACTACATTGGAAATTTTCTTGAAAAAATCTCCGAATAATCAGTAAAAATCGTCACCTCACTACATTTCTCTTTAAAACAACTTATATAAATGTAAGAATGAGTCTAAAATTAATGAAAATATGATAAGAAATAATTTCTAATATGCTATTATTCGTATTGTATAGAAGGTGCAAAAAGTGTAAGCAAAGTTTGGTATAAGACCGCTCGGTAAATCTTAAATGTGAAAAATTAAGTATTGTTGATTGAATCATGTTTAAGATTTTTGCTAAAACAGGATTATTTCACATTTTAGAAGCCAAACATCAATATAATATTTATGTATCTCGAAATTAGTTTCCGTCATTTCCAAAACCAGTCAATGGTTTCATATCCTTAACGCAAAATAATTCATTGGACCACATTTAAGTAGATGCTAAGATTGTTTTAAATAATGAAGTAACAGTGATAAAAAAACATTTCCCAGTAATAAGTATTATGTAAGAAGCTGCCATTACTTATTTTGTTATTTTGGCTTGACAGAATGAAATCGCGAAAGAATAATTAAAAATAGTTTAATGTTGTTGATAAAAGTCAGTTAAATATTACTCAATATGATCGATACTATTGCATCGAGTATGAATCTTTATATGTAATTGTCTAGTAAAATGTAAATAAACTATAAGATGGGTTGTAATGAACGTCAATACAGATTAATTTCTCACACATTCATTTTAATAGCCGAAGAGTATAAAAGGAATCAGATTATGTCAAAGGTTGCGATCCGTACATAAGTACGAACACTGTACAGGTCAATGGACTTATCACTACGAAAGAAGATTTTCTGTTTATGACAATATTTCGTGAGAGTTTCTTACAAAATATATCCAGAAATGGTAAGCGAGTAGAGCGTAGTGAAGTACGTACCTCTCGCTTCGTAAATGCTAGGTGGTTGGTGTGATGGTTATGTTAGTAGACGAAACTAAAGGTTTATGGCAAGATCCATTGAGAAAATTTTCAGGTGTAAATATAATTTACTGATGGTTTAGATGTTTATTATCGTTTGAAAATAGATGTTACAGGTAAACTTGTATAAATACTTTTGAAAAAATGTTCATTTTTGAAACAAATTTTTAAAACTGTTGTTCTGTGTTGCATACTGAATTTTTTTTTTTTATATTTAAAAGAAGCACTAATTGCAAACTAATTAAACGGGATAAAGATTTATTTGAAGTCCTTCGGGATAAAGATTTATTTGATGACACAACTGAATTAAAGTCATTATTATTTTGAAGATTTTATTAAGCTGCATTCAGAAATGTTCAGTAGGGTTTTTTGATAAGGGCAGCAATATGTCGACAGATATAATGTCTTTACTCTTACACGTAAATACGTTGGACATGTGAAACAATCCTATAAATATTTAGTCGTTTTGAATGACCTAATAATGAAGTATTTGTAGTAAAATTGGAAGCTGTCTTCGTCTATTTTTACATAACTTCGTCAATATTGACATAACTTTACCAATTTATTTTCAAGTAAAGTTAATGTCAGAAAGATCAGCGTCTTGTTATATTAGATCGGTGTCTTTATATTCTATTTGAGTCATCAACGTTGCAGCCATCATTGTCGCCAGAAAAGAAATTTATTTTTAAATTTAATAAGTTAAGACAAAATTAAAAAAAAACCGCAGAACATCAGGAGCTTGGTGGCAAAATCCTAGAAAATGAAGAAAAAAATTATAACACTCAGTGCTCGAAGAATTTAAAAAGACCTATATAACTTAACTACCCTTTCCTAATCAAAATTTAATATCACTTAAATACCCTTTCCACATAAATCAGTACTGAAACGTTGCAGTTTTTAGTACATAGAATAAAGGAAAAAAAAATTAGTAAACTAGCGCATCAATCCAAGTATGAGTAGACGCACTACGGGGTTTTCCTGGGCATTACGGTACTTTTAAACATATAAGTGCACGTAGTATATCTATTTAAATGCCTACAAATATTAATCTTTCACGACGTAAATATATTGAAACATATTACATACTGTCTTTTATAGGCGTAAAAACATGGTTTATTTAAAAAAAAAATTAGGAAATCTAGGATACAGAGGTCGTTACAGTTATCTATGAATCTATAAATACTCTAACTTTTGCAATTTTTTTTGTAAATTGTATTCAATAAATGTTGAATCCCAACTAATATTCTTTTTTAAAATTCGATCTTTTTTCGTAATAAATATCACACTGAATGTCAGATGAACACATGTTATCGTATTTTCATCTGACGTTACAAAACGGCGTTTTGTAACGTCAGATGAAACCTGACGTTATAACCCTTCCATATTTTTATAATGATATACTGAATCACTGATAAAAATTGCTATTATATCAGAAATAGGCTACATTTATTCGGCAGTGCATTTATCGAAATTCACGCGATTGGGGAGATTTGTGTTTAATCCTCGAACTGTAATAATAGTTTCGATGCCTTTTTAGTCCTGTTTTGGAAAAAAATATAGTTTCCGCGGTATTTTCATAACGAACAACATTACAACCTCCCTCAACCTCAACGAACAACATTAGGCCTCCGAATAGCGAACGGGTTTTCATCAGGATGTAAAAGATGGCCTCGGAAAATATGGCCGCGTAGTTTAGTTTATTTCCTTCATTTCGTAGCCAAGCTTTCATGACACGTGTGTGGCTGAGCTTTGGTTTTCAAGGAGACAAGTATATGTTCAAATATATTTCTTTTTTTATATGCAATCATACATAATATGCAAGACGTCGCCTTTTGGTATTTAGTATTTTTCGATTTCTAGTACGCTTACTTTTAAGACCCTTGACAGCATTCTATTGTTTAAAATTAAATATTTGCAACGATTGTGCAGCACTTGATAATTTAAAGTTCGTAGTTTTGGAATATTTCTTAAGTTTTCCAGATTAATTTGTCTTATACTGAAAAGCTACTAGTACCGAATGGAGGGATATAATTATGCAAATAATTTCTTTGATGATATTACGGTATTCTGCGAATAATGAAAATGGCGAGTATAAAAATATACTTGTATACTCCTAACAGTATCAGAAATTAGTTTAATAACTTTAAGTTCTTAATAACTATTAATGGATAAAGATAGATTTAGAAATACACCTAATAATGAAAATTACTTAACCGATTTCTCCAAATCTTTCAAGATAAAACAATATATGAAATACATATTATGAAGTTATATTAACAAGAAACTTATTAGTTATTTTATTTATTTCCATAAAACTATGTAATTAAAAGAAAACTTATTAATTTATTTCAAACAAATTTCATTCGCTGCGAGTATATGTGATAATGTAAATTAAAGTATTATAGTATGTTTATACTCATTACAGTACGTTTAAAAATGGTTGGGCATATTCTTTGCATGTTAGTATTTTGCAACATAAGTTGGTCTTGTTTGAAAACGCCGGCTGGATTTGTGTCGGACTAAATGAATTTATTGCAACACCCGTTTGTACATAATGTTAAATATTTTGCTAATTTAGTATACGCCTTGCTCATATGTTGTCGTGTTGCAGTACTAAATTTTTAATATTGACTGAAAAATTTGGAGTTTCATTTTACAGCAATGATACTATTTCTTAGGCTGAAATAAGATATGAACTAATGCGAATTATAGGCTATGTTTTTTACCAAATGTAATAATTTTTTTTTTTAGTTATTTAGGTGTGATTGACTAATAAATAACCGAAGGTTTCGTTTTATAGTGTTAGTGCTGAACGTGTGCAAAGCCTCTGTAGCTATTCGTTGCTTATTGGGCAACAAATATACTCCAAATTTATAATATTTGTAGGGATTTAGATTCAAATCATCAAACTGCGACGTTGAGAAATTAACGCAGATAAATTCAGAAATGAATTTAAAGACTTCCACACGCGCGAAGTCATAAAGAAAAGCTTGTTTGTTTTGTAACATGCAATATCAATCAGTACAGCATGACTAACTCGTGCATCAAAAATAATGCAAAATTATGTTGCAACGAGTATTGCTTTAAAACATTAAATCTGTAAGACAAGGAAATATTTTGCGAATCAACTAATAGCAAAAATTTTGGTAAATCAATAGGATAACTTCTTTGTCTCATTAACAAATAATTAATATTCCGGAAATGGAGGGAATAGTGAAGCTTCCGTCTGCTATCTGATTTTGAATAACGAGTCGATAAGGAAATGCGAGACAGAATGAAACGAAAACAGATTATCAAGAGTTGAAGCACGAAGTCTGTAAGTGACGTGAGTGGAAAATTGCTTTTTAACGTGTAATTCTGTTAACGGAGCGTACTTTAAAATCGTTCCAGTAAGAAAAGCGATAGATATGATTTGAGATAGTGATAGAGGATTGCTCGGGGAGTGGTGAGGTCAAATAATAGTGAAGAGGAATTTTACTCGTATTTATAAAACGTGATGCATTGCGATGGTACCAGAATTTTCAAAATTGACCTTCAAATTTAAGAGACATTACAATCCTTATTTTTCTTGTGAAATAAATACTACAAAAAAATATAAGACAAATAACTTGACAGAAAATTTAAGACTAAAAAATTCAAATTTGGAAAAAGTTGTATTATTTGGTAATGAATGAGAACTTTTTTCTATATTTCTCGTGTTTTTAGTCGACTTTTCCAATTTTGGAAATATTGTTCCTAAAGATTATCATACGGTTTTGAGTTAAGTTGAAAATAACAAATGAACATTTATGGATATCTATATGAAATATCTTATATTATGAAATTTATTAAACCTGTACACAGGGATATACTTTTTTTTCTATATGTACAGCAACAAATAATTGCAAATATCTTGCTGAAAACTTACTGCTTGATTTCGACTTGCATTTGATCGTTCTTCTTGCAAATTGAAAAAATTATCCATTAACTCGATCTTAAAAATGTAATAAGTTATGTGATTTCTATTTTAGAGAGATTAAAGCTATAATTTGTTGGGTTAAATATTATAACTAGTTTTACCTGATAAGTCAGAAAAATACTTCGAAAAATTTATTGATATTAGAAAATAAAGGTCAAAAACATGTTTTAGGAAAATATGTTTCATAAATAGCATATGTATAATTATTTAACTATATAAATAGCATAGTATACAATTATTCTTTCAGTAGTTTTCGGAGAACGTACATTTTTATATAAAATTAAATTATTTTCATAAACTGACGAAAGCTGCGTAATGTTTGCGAAGTACCTACGTAAGATATACAATGCATTGACTTTGTAATAGCTTTAGATAATTTCACTGCAATTTTACATATTCTAATTAAATCTGACTTCAATCTGTATGAAACTGTATTGATCAATATTTGATTTTTTTATTAATTGAATGATACGTCAAAAAAGTAATTAAGAATGTCAAAAGATATATGTATTGATGTAATAATATTGAGTCAGAGGGTAGCTTTTTAATATCGTCATGACAATTAAGTAGAAATAAACAGTTAAAATGACGTCTTTCACTTTGTGTGTAAATAAGTGGGAATACTTCAAGAATTATGATCAAATATGAGCTCTCAAAACTACTCAACAGTAAGAAATGACACTGGATTTGAAAAAGAGTATTACGTAAACTTGTTATTATTATTTGTAGTTAGTTTGATGTAGTAAGTTTACAAATAAAGATATTCCACAAGATTGTCACATCGAAAAAATGTGTGTGAGAAAAATAAGATTCAATGAGAGATTGATAAAAAGGTGGTTAAAGTGAATGAGGAAAAGGCAACGGATAGTCAAAAAAGAAAGATGAAGCGAAACGGTGTATTTCTTAAAGGCGATAACTATAAGAAGCCATAAAGTTAAAAAAAATTATTCGACTTCAAGTAAATACTGAACAGGAAAGGAACATAATTAAATTTGCACAATACTGCTACTAGTTGGTGCAAATTCGTCATATTGCTCTCTCACGCAGAGACATACGGACGTATAAAAGTCAAATTTTACTCGGTACCAACTCCAACTTCCTATTTTGAAAATTTATTTATGTTTTAAAATGGTATTGTAGTGTAACTAAGATTTTCCTTATCTAATATTTTTTAGACTATTTCATATTTAGTGATTTTTTAAAATCGATGGAATATGTTTGCTAAAAAGTTTTGGTTTTTTTATATCTAGTGCTTATGATATCATGTGTTACCCAGAATATAACGGGTTCTGTCACCGGCTTCCGCCCCCATCAGATCCTAGTCATCATCTTAACTAAAGTGTTTATAAAGACATGACATGGGATATTTTCGGATATTGTGACCATATTTACATGAGATCCATTTGAAACCTTTCAGACACTGGAAGAATCATGAAAATTGGTCTAAGTATCTCTGAGTTAGGTAAATAAAGGAAAAAAAACATACACGTTGAATTCAGAATTCTTCTTTGTTGAAGTTGCTTGTAAACAAGTTCAAATTCAATGTGTCTACTACGCACTTTTAGTGAAAACCCACAGAATACATGCGTACTGGGCATAACAGGGGCGTACACTCTTTTAACAATAAGAATGATTAAAATCGGTCTAAGGTTACCGAAGTTACGCGTAAATATCGCCAAAAATATATGCATACATAGGGATCGAATTGAGAATTTCCTTATTTTTAGAAAGTGGTTAAAATGAAGGATAAGTGATAAAATATTTACGTCATAATAGAGGATTGTGGTATTTTATAAACGTTACTTATTCTGCTAAGTTGAAGTTCTATTTAGATAAGCGATTGACTATACCTGTAAAGAAAAAAATAACTGGTAGAAAAAGGACGTGAGGACGTAGCTGGGTTCGATCAGGTGTTGTTAAAAAGATCAATGTCAGGGTATTATTTTAAATTAAACGAGCTGATGTGAGGACTTTTACTTAGAGAAGGAAAAAATACAACACAGAAGACGACTTGACTTCTGGACATATGGCCACGTAGCTTTGCGTGTGGACATGTGGCTTTTTGTTTACTTGTGGACCCATATGCATGGAAATATATGCATAGAAACATATTCTTGAGGAAATATAAGTAAAAGCGCTGGTGGAGCTATTAAAAATATGTAATATATCCAAGATTAAATAATCGTTCGCACATCTAACATGACTGATGCAATGATATTGATAGTGCCATTAAATATCTTATCTGATAAATGTCTATAGCCCACACTTTCCTTTCTCCCGCACTAGCAAAACAATATTAAAAGCAGCTAACATCTACATCGCCTCCCATACTAGTCTATACCACCCTACATACATACACATCATAACAAAATGTTACAAATTCGAGAAAGAGAACAAATTATGTAACAAGAAAGAGACGTAACACTTCAAGGGGACGGGGGGCTAAGGCGATACCTTTTCTCCACATTTTGTGTTTTCAAACGGATTCGTATGCGCGCGCAGCTCGCAGGCGGTTACCGAACTTATATATATTGTGGCACGCACCCCCAACGCCGCTCCACTATGCCGTCGGTCTTCGGTCCGACAACACATTATTCGTAATAGCGCTAAACAAGTATAAAAACAAACAGAGAACAGCTCGCCGATGGCGCGTGAAAAAAATTGTAAATTATTTTAAAAGTCATAAAAATATATATAAAAATTTAACCAAAATTTCGTTAAAACTATCAATCAATTTATTTTAATGCCAATTATTATAATATAATTAGAATCGATAGTCGTTTTTAAGCTGTATTAAATAAATTAATTCAATCTTTAATTAGTAAAAAAGAAAATTGTGAATTGAGTGATAAATCAAATTGAAATTTATACAACTTATTAAAAAAAACAAATTAAATTAATTAATAAATATCGATTAAAAAAGGTTGTTATTAGGGTTAATTACAAATAAATATAATTTTAATTTTTAATAGCAATATTAGATTTTAGACACCCATATTTTGTTAAATAGTTTGTGGTTATAGATATTTTTGTCCAAATTTTAATAATAATAAATTATAAATGCTAATTACGAGAAACAATAAAGTGTGTTGATCGATTTAACATATTAATTACTAAAGTGAAATAACAGAAAACACATTTCAAATATCGACTCAATTAGTAAGTCCAACAAAGGGTTCTGAAAGGTATGTAATTATTAAATGACCTAGTTTTAAAGCAATTGTAAATAAGCTTACACACAAAGTATTGTTTCAAAGATGATGACCTACTCCTAAGGCTGATGAATTGTGTTTCACGAAGAGAAACTCATTGTTGCTCGGGTGGAACGTATTATTAATTAATTCAATTTCACAAACTTTCATTAATCATGTAATGAAACTGATATTAAGACTAAAATGCCGAGTATCAAATTTCAAAAGTATTTATGCTTTCGATGTTTCATAAACAGTTTCGGCGGTAAGATCCAATATAGCCTTTGAGATAGCTGACTTCATTAACATTAAGATTAATAGACGCGTCAGTATATTGTTATCGTAAGGGAAGATGAATATGTATAGTACAATAGAGCACCACGACGGTGGTTATATTTTATAGGAAGCTTGGGCGGAGCTTTTATTTGCACTGTGATTGTGAAATATTGATGTGTTTTAAATCCACTGGGCTTTTCATTAGATTGTTGATATATTGCTTGCTCCTTTGGAAAATTTATTACAATTACATAGGTGATCCTATACATGGTGGATATTTTATGTCATATTTAATTTAGACATATCTTTTAGTACATGGTCTTTCATGCAAGTAGATAATATCATAGCCATTGATGTAGTGATGCATCACCTAATAATGCAACTTACTATGTTTTGAGGCAGTTAAATTCTGCCCTGAGTATTATAATATTGTTTACCATATTTGTAGTATTTTGTAGTTAATAAAATGAGTAGGTACCGAGCAATATTACATATCTGGTTTACCTTAACTCATGTTTATTTAAAATCATCACCAGAGTACTTCATGAGAGAATAATGAAAATGCATATCAATTAGTAGGTTCTTTGCCACGAATATAATGATTTTTAATGAATTTCATATGTAGAAACAAAAAAGATGTGAAGCCTCTTTGTGGCCTATAAAAAGCGTGATATCCTTGCCAGCAAAACGAAAACGTCATACATGGTTGAATGTTTTTTTTTCATTTTATCAATAGCTGACCAATACGTAATTCTCTATTCATATTTCATTCATACGCCAATGACTCTCAAAGGGGGATCGTTTATTCATATTCTATATGGTCATGAGGTGTGAGCGTTGTTTAATATTTGGCACTTTTCCAATAGTCTCCGGTTTGAATTTGTAACCGAGATATGGTGATGGATGAAGATGTGTTTCATTTATACAACTTGTAGTTTGTTGATAATAATTCGTTACAATTCTTCAGTCGCTAGTTTCTTGTCAATATATGTCATAAGCAATCTTTAATAATAATTTCGTGGTGATTATCTCCGTAAAATGTCATAGTGATATGTTGTTTTGTCGGGACGTGGAAAACTAATCTTTCGTGTGTATAATATTATTTAGGATAATAATAATATTATACGGGGGAAAGTGTATTGTTTCAAATAGATTCACTGATATAGAGCAAAATAAATAAATAAATAACGTAACATAAAGCTTGAGGAAATATTTCATTTTTTTCGCAATAATTACTATTGAAAGTGGATGTAATTTAATCAGCTAGATCCATCTATAGCTGAAAGTTATCCGTTATGAGATAATTGAGAATAAATGACTTAAACATATTTATATACAAATATAAGTGCCAAGACATAGTATAGCTTGTAAGAAAGTGAAGTAATTAATTTTAGAGCCACATAACAGAGATCCAACTCTGTCTTTGTGATCTAATAGTGAAATATTGTATTATAACCCGTTTTAATTGTCATAAAAACGTATTTATTACAACAATCTACACAAACAAAACAAATGTAGACTAAATCTCGAACCTACATACAAACAGTTTGTCTAGTTAAATGTAAAAGTAAATTGTTAACGCGATGTTAAAATTTTATAAGATTATTGAGTTGTCTTTATGTTTGTTTGTGAAAGTTGGTTTTTTCAGAAACTGCTTGACGTTGAAACATGACATAACAATAAAACGTATTAATGAGCATATTTTTTAATAGACTAATACTTAAAAATAGTCATATGGAAATTACAAATTTTCTTATTTTTTTTGCAAATTAAGTATTCAGAAAAACAATTCCATATACAGTATGGAGTATCGTTTGAAAGTGCTAATAATAAGGACCTCAGAAATATTTTTGGTATCACAATTTTTAAAGAGATACAAATATGACCCCACGCCCTTAATTCCGGAACACCTCAATCTAGAATTATGAAAAATAGGGTTTTTAGGAGCTGGCGCAAAGGTTCTAAGAAAATCAAGGTGATTATCCTAGATTCTGCGCCTGTGAAACACATACTTAAGTCGTAAAAATTAATATTTGTTAATAGTTTAATAGAAATACTACCGTCCCATAAATGTTTATATATAAATATATACGGAAACCTCATAGTATTAGTTACACTCATAATTGACAAGTATTTTTTTATTTTCCATTAACAAAAGACAACGATTTGCATTCATAAGATATACTACTTGGTTGTCCTTATTCCGTTATTTTGAAACAAAATTCAAAATATCGTATGAATACTTTATAAAATAAATTTTGGAATCATAGGCTTAGTAAATGTTTATATTTTTAATTTAATATCAGTAAACGGACTTGATTGAAATAACTAATATACATATTTGATTTCATACCGTTTATTATAACGGTTAATTGGTTCCTTCAATTTTAAACTTAAAAACAAAAAACCTGCTATCATACTGATTTCATCTGTTTTACTTGTTGGTTGTGCTTGTAATGAAAGAGAAATATTAATTGACCACGCCTTTGTTGTTTACAATTTAATTAAACTTAAATGGTATCAAATATTTAATTAGGTTCTGGGAAATAAATTGAACTCATATCTTTGCTAATATCCCACCTGAAGATGTTGTAATATAACGAAACCAAGGTCGTGGTAAAGAAATTAAAGAAAGTATAAATAATACAACATCACGTAGTTTCATTTAATTGTATTCCAATTAATGTAAATGTAATTGAGATTTTTAATCATTCATCAAAAATTGTCATTTTTAAGTTTAGAAATGCAAATAAGAATTTCTGGTTCAATCGTGGTGTTTATAATCTTATACATATATATATATATATATATATATATATATATATATATACATATATATATATATATATATATATATCATATATATATATATATATATATATATATATATATATATATATATATACACATACCTAAATAACTTTGTCATAAACCTTTCTCAGTCATTTTATATTTTCCTAACTGTTAGTTTGAAGCGGCTAATTTTTTCAAAGGAATTATTTCATTCAGTTAAAGTTGTAGTTTGAAAAGATATAGTGTAAATATTCCAATAATAATGAATTTTCTAAGATTATATACTTCGTTTCTCGGTAACGTTAATAGATTAAACTATTTTCTGCTCACTTTTTTTGATACGGAAATTTGTGGACTACCTTCAAAGATACTGATGTAAATTTAGGAATACATAATCTAAAGGTATTTTTATTACTAACAACTAAATAACTTGAAATACTCTTTGTTAATTTTTCTTCAGAGATTTTCTTTCACTCTGCATACAAGTAGTTTCTTAGTGTTGTTTCATTTTGTATCCCACGTCCTAAAGTACACTTATAAATAAATTTCAGTACATATATTGGTGCATTAACCTTTTTCCATCTTTTCATAAAGCGATACGCTTCAATTCTATGGGTACATTATATTACAATGTAGACGGATACACGTGCCGGTAACTTCTGATAAATTGATAAAACGAAGTGTTTAAAAATACTTTTTGTGGAAAATATTATGTATGGCCAAGTCACGTGGGCTATGGAAAAGAAAAAAATACTTTTTAGTTATGTACTCGATAAGGAGTGTAAACTCTGAAACCGAAATAAAAAGAAAAAAAAACAATAAATGTAGAGTAAATAGCGAAATGTGTAAAGATGTTTTGGTAGTTTTGACGCCCAAATATACTAACATAAGGAGGAAAAGTTCATAGAAAAATTGAAATATGTGACGAGAGGAAACTAATGTTATGTTATAGAATGTGAACAGTGTTATTTTAGTCTCGTCTTATCATATAAAACAGGTTATTATAGTACTCGTTTATAAATTGAACGGTTTTGTTTGTTCGATTTTTTTACGGTTTGTCATAAAAACTGTTTCCATGATCGATAAAAAACTTTTTTTTATTGCATAGCGTCTCATAATTTTTTTAAACGTGCGAAGAAGGAAGTCGATGTCTATTGGATATACTGACAACTATAACAATAACTATTAAATCGTCACAACTACGTTAAAATAACGTATGGAGGTATTGAAGGCAAGATTAAATGTTACCGAAATGTTCAACGTATAAATTGCGAACTATAGTAACAGAGTGTTTGTTGTAGTATTTTTAGCCGTTACATTTATGTTACCTAATTTGGCAGTACATTTTTCTACTCAATCAAGAAGAAAATACAGAATAAATTAAAATTAAACAGTTGATAACATCGTTGATGAATCAATCGTAAATGAGTATAATATAATATTTTTGGTAAAAACCGGGCAAAGCCGGGACGGATAGCTAGTACATCTTATAGCTAGTACAGCATATAATACTTAAGTATTTTTTTCTCATACTAAATATGGTGAGCTAAGCAACTGAAATAACAATGAAACTCACTTTTCGAGACGGGGTGTGGCAGACTGTAGTTCAATTTGGCTAATTAATATTTTGTCTGCCTCTCCGGCACGCGATATCACGTTACAGAGTTCACAATGGCTAGTAGATTATATTTCTCACTTAACAATAAGCAGTAGCAAAAAATTAATTCCTTAGATACATTTATTTTTTGCGGAAACATTTTTTTCTGTGGGCGTTTTAAGCAATATCTTTTAAATCGCCTTATATAAAACTGTAGAAAAATTTATTTTAGAATCCTCAGAAATTGGCCTTTCAAATTATATACTTATGGAAAACATATAATTCAAAAAATAGATTCGAGTACTTCAGTAATATTTCTAATATTTCCATAAAAATATTTTTGATTATTAAATACTGAGGTGATATATGTGGGTCAATATACATAATCACTATGAGAAATTTAAATTTTTTATATTAGTTTCTAAGACGGGGATGACAGATAGACGGACGTCCACGTGGGTATTTATGGTTATAAGATATATAAGGATTCTGATTTTTGTTTTATTTTGAGGTCTTCAATTAAAATGTGAGTTGTTTTCAATTTTGTAGCCCCTATGTACAGATAACTTCGGAATGGCTGAATAAGTTGTAGTGATTTTTTTAAATGTTTTTCAGGAAGGTTTCGCTGTAGTTCCACATATTTTTGTTACAATCATTTCATTATTTACATCATCGGTTATTGGTTATCAACCTACATCCATGTATATGTTGTGAGAGCGTATATCGATTGGATTATAATGTGTGTTAAGTGTTTTTTTATAGTTTGGTTTTAATTCTATTAAGGATAAGGAATAGAAAATGAATGGAAGGTACCTAATTAGTGATTAAAATATTAATTCCCGTATATATACATATATATATACATACATATATATATATATATATATATACATATATATATATATATATATGTATATATGTATATATATATATATATATATATATATATATATATATACATATTGTAAATATTTAAACTGATTCAAATCTGTGGTAATATTATTTAATTATAACAATGTTAAATCATGTAAAATTGAATTGTTTAATTCATATTGTAACCTTGAACTAATGCCTATTTCCATATTTATTCGTGGTAATAAGCAGTATCTTCAGCTATCAAGAATAAAACATAGGTATAGTAATTTTCAGAAATAAATGACAATAGTTAAAGTCCACATAACTCCTCAAAGAATAGAACAGACATAATAAATTAGAATTTAAAATAATCCGTTAAGCTCCACGCCAACTTGGCGAGAGTTGCGAAATTTTACTCTAGTTGGTTTAATTATAGAACGGTATATTGTTAATATTTTTTGGAGTGTATTTCTAGAGATAATTATTTTATACAAATATCTGTACAGGATATTAATTCGTGATTATTTTTATCTTAAACAAAATGACCGAATTTTTAAATTAAATTTAAATGGAGCAAAAACCATCTGTCACAAATCGACCGTTAGTTTATTGAAATTAAGCAACGTTCAATGTGCTTTGCGCGTTAATTGGAGTTCGTACGAAAATATGGTTCATTTGAGGTGAAGATATTGTTATTTTTTATGTGGGTGAGGTTTATATTTCAAGAACTGCACAATTGGCGGATGTGCCTTACCCACAGATATCCTTCATGTGGCTAATTAATTTGATCAACAATTCCTGATATCCTCGAAACAAACAAACGCTGAATATCTTTAATAGGTTTTAAGCAATTATAGTTTTATCAATAAAAAAATTAATATTTAAGGAGAAATCTTAAATATTTAATATAGATTAATTTTTTTTTCAAAAATAACACCAAGTATGAGATTGGAAATTACTGAGCAGTTAATGAATTCTCTGACTTTATTAGAAAATGATTAGGAAAGAACTTAATACATAAATTAATCTACAATAGTTTTCACAGATTGCACATTTTCAATAAGATGTAAATGTCTAATTTTGTTCCAAGATTTAAACATTTCCAGTAGAAAAAATCTAGCGATTAAAAATTTGTCCCAACACATTCATATCTTATCCACCGAATGACCGCGTGAACATAGAACAAGGTCTCTCTCCAAGTGCATTCTAGGCCGGACGTTCTCGGCGACATCCGGCCGACAAAAATGTTTCCGGTCAGCCCTGAGCCGGTGGGCGTGAGGCTTTCCATTCTACAGACGCCCGGGCGGACGGCGGTGCGACATTATCCGCCCGAAATCGGCGTGGGGCATTTTTCAACGGAAGGGGATAAAGGGGCGAGCCCTATTTAAAACTCGAGCGCGATAAATGAGTGCGTATAAATCTTTGACGAGCGAGAGGGTGCCCGCGTTTGCTCTGAAGGCGATCCTTGCGAGTTAAATATATGACTTTGATGAATTTGTAATAATGGTTGTTTTATCGCTTGACTGGTGGAGTGGCTAGGACGTTTGGTTTGTGGCTTGAGAGGCCAGATTCGCAACCCTAATAGACTCTTTAATTTAGATAAGTAAGTAAATAAAACGGTAAATCGACGTGATAGGTTTTTTTAAATAAACGGACGCGAGCGCGATGATTCCACTTCAAAAAAATGTCTTCAGTGCTATATAATTTTTATGTGATAAAATAAAAACTTTACAAAAATTTTACTTAATTTTTAATTAAAATATAAAGTAATTAAAAATTAAGTAAAACAGGACAATTTTACATCAGTTGGTATTCTCTATTAAAGGTATATTCTCTACTGAATTTAATTATTTGTAAAAAAAGAACTTAATAATTCACTAGTCTGATGAGAGTAAAAATTCGTATTTACATCATTTGAAGCTAACATTAGCTTTATCGCCAAAATAAATTCCATGTCTATGTCATGTTTATCTACAGACAGCTTCGTGAATAACGTCTCATTGAAATGCGTCAAAAGAAATACAGAAGAAAAAGTGACGTAAATTTTTTATCAAAATAATGTCATGTCTCGGATAACGTGAATAGAATTGTGCAAAAAAAACAATCTCATTACGTATTGTCCTAATAATATTTTTATTTTATGCTCGCATGAAATTCGGAATACGAGCAGTTATTTGAATAACTGTACTGTTCTTATAGATTCTAATACATATGTATTAAATATGTATTATATATATATATATATATATATATATATATTTATTAGAATGTATAAGATATATGTTTTCCGGTCTTAAAAAGTACTTGAAGTCTAGATTCACCAGTAAGATTCTGATTTACAAAAGTTTAAATAGACCCGTTCTTACACACTCTGTTGAGACACTGACAATGACAGAAAAAGTTAACCGTTTCTGTAAAAGAAGAACTAACTCTGAACTTTACAAATTATTTAAAGAAACGAATACGGCCAAATACATTGCAATTCAGAGAATAAAATGCGCAGGGCACTTGGGCAGAATGAACGACAGCCGGGTAGCAAAAAAGATCTTCTCAGCCAGACTATTGGGCTCCCGAAAAGGAGGAAGACCTAAACTTAGGTGGCCCGACTGCCTGCAAAAAGATTATTAAAATTGCAGTTATAGTGAAGTTATACTTACATGTTTATATATCATTAAAGACAGTGTGTTTTATGAATAGAGTTGTATTTTATAATTTTTGACATAAAGACTATTTTCATCTTATACAAGTATAACAAACCTGTCAAGGACGAATACAAGTACTACGAGGATTCCATACACATTTAAGTACAATATTTCAATATTCTATGTCGCATAGTTTCCGAGAAAATCGGCTGTTACAGACGGGCGGACGGGGACGTGAGTGATCTTATAAGGGTTCTGTTTTTCTTTTTGAAATTTCAAACCCCAAAATTGATCGACGTTAAGTTAAATCAATTTCAATGACAATTATATTGATTTTCAAGATCAATCTGTATCTCCGCTATACTCTATTTATCTATATTTTATCTTCTGGTAACTGTCATTTTTATGAATCTTTAATGTTGTATTTATAATTTATCAAGTGTGGAGTCAAAAAAAGATAATAAGGTGTAAAATATAAAGCCAAGCAATATGCAATTGAAAAAAATATACAGTACAAAGTAGGTAAAATTAAAGATATGTAGTAAGACGTATTTTGTAGTAAATGCCGGTTATTTCTTATTGTTTTTTTTAAACTAATCATTATTTGTCCAAAGCTCGAGTTGCCACGCGATATAATTTATACAAAATATTTACCAATATGTTGTATTGTCTAATAAGATTTAACCCTAAATTATCTTTAAAAAACATTTTAAAATTGAAATATTACAAAGAAACCAAATTATATACGCACTATCTTTATCCATAACCTGCCGCCATTTGGTAGGCTGGGACAATATACTGGTTAAATCTTATGGGACAATACAATATATTTATTAATATATATTGTATTGTACAATAAGATTTAACCCTAAATTATTCTTAAAAAATATTTTAAAATTGAAATGTCACAAAGAAACCAAATTATATACGCACTATCATTATCTATAACTTGCCGTCATTTGGTAGGCTGGGACTAATTCTACTTTCAGTGTAGAAACCTGGTTCCAAAAAATTACTGGGACTTTTTGAAGCCCTTTTATGTTATTGATTGTTTTGTTCTATAAATGATTACTCTGCGATAAACAGATGAGATTTACATCGTGAGAAATATTTTTAGTCGAAAAACTTTTTCTCTCCAATTGATGGTTCAGCAGCTAGAAGAAAATAAACAATTAAATAATTTATAAAAACACTTTATGCTCAATTTTCATGATTTTACAGAATTTTCTTCTTTTCAGTTATAAAAGCGGGGGCAGTAATTGTTAAGCGTTTTACTTGAAAATTGTTGAATTCGTGCTTTCATAAGCTTTCATTTGACACCCTACACGATTAACTCGAAACATTTTTTCTTGTTTCCCAGTTTACTCCTTGAAATTAACCCCCATATACAAAATTGAACTTTTTATATATCCCCTCTATAAATGCTATTATATTCTGCTATTATATACCTATGTACTAAATTTTTATGTCTAATAGTTTCCGAGAAAATCGCCTGTGACAGACGGACGTATGGATAGACATGATTAAATTAGTGTTTCATTTTAGCAGTTTTGGTAGGGAAGGCTGAAAATTAAACAAAATTATTAACCTGGAAGTAATGTGTGAACAATGGAACAAAAAATAAGCAGAACAATTAATTCAAATAATATTTCCATCACTTTGTATTGTCAAACTGCACGAAGTTTAATTTTTTGTACGAAATATTTACTACATTTAACCTCATAGTCAAATAAATGGTGATAATTTTTCCAATCATACCATTTCCATGGTGACAGCCATCATTACTGCATCGAAAAGCCATATATTATTCACCATGATGAGATAGTGTCCCACATAATAGGCGGCATTTTTCTGTATCACAACATTCCCACTTAACCTCGGACAGCTTTTCTGAATTATTGAGTTAGGCCAAGCTCGCTGCCATATTACCTGTCCGAATATAGGCGGTCCGCGTCCGTGGCGATAAGGGGATGAGTTTTATTCTTCGAAATAAATTGTTCAGTGTCTCATTGTTAATCTTATGTTATTGGAATTTGTCGAATACGATATATTAATTTATATCGATTATTATACCGTCACATGGTGTGCGTCCTATTAACGAGACGAGTTGCCCCAACAAAAACTCGGGTTAATTCCGTATTTATATAATTTTCTTTTGCTTCAGTCAAATCGATGCCTTCTCTTAGATATACGATTTTTATTTTCATTGACACTTTTATGTTATTGGAATTTATTGAATACGATATATTAATTTATATCGATTATTATACAACCACATGGTGTGTGTCCTATTAAAGAGAAGAGTTGCCGTAATAAAAACTCAGGTTAATTGCTTGCATACTTGCCTTCCTTTCGTTTCAGTCAAATTAATGCCTTCTCTTAGACATACGATTTTTATTTTCATTGACCTCTTATGTTGTTGGAATTTGTCGAATACGACATATCAATTTTTATTGATATTATGCCATCACATAGTGTGTCCAATCAACGAGGTGAGGTGTCGTAATAACAATTCGAGTTAATTGCGTACATACTTACATTTCTTTCACTTCAGCTAAATTCATGCCTTCTCTTAGACCTATAATTTTTATTCTTATTGACACTCTTATGATGTTGGAATTTGTTGAATATGATATACAATTTTTTTGATATTATGCCATCACTTAGTGTGTCCAATCAACGAGGTGAGGTGTAATAAAACTCGGGTTAATTGCTTACATACTTACCTTCCTTTCGTTTCAGTCAAATTAATGCTTTCTCTTAGAAATATGGTTTTTATTTCTATGGACACTCTTATGTTGTTGGAATTTGTCGAACAGGATATATCAATTTTTATTGATATTATGCCATCACATAGTGTGTCCAATCAACGAGGTGAGGTGTCGTAATGAAAACTCGAGTTAATTGCGTACATGCTTACATTCCTTTCGCTTCAGTCAAATTGATGCCTTCTCTTAGACCTATAATTGTTATTCTTATTGACACTCTTATGTTGTTGGAAATTGTCGAGTATGATATATCATTTTTATTGATATTATACCATCACATAGTGTGTCCAATCAACGAGGTGAGGTGTCGTAATGAAAACTCGAGTTAATTGCGTACATGCTTACATTCCTTTCGCTTCAGTCAAATTGATGCCTTCTCTTAGACCTATAATTGTTATTCTTATTGACACTCTTATGTTGTTGGAAATTGTCGAGTATGATATATCATTTTTATTGATATTATGCCATCACATAGTGTGTCCAATCAACGAGGTGAGGTGTCGTAATGAAAACTCGAGTTAATTGCGTACATGCTTACATTCCTTTCGCTTCAGTCAAATTGATGCCTTCTCTTAGACCTATCATTTTTATTCTTATTGACACTCTTATGTTGTTGGAATATGTCGAGTATGATATATCAATTTTTATTGATATTATGCCATCACATAGTGTGTCCAATCAACGAGGTGAGGTGTCGTAATAAAAACTCGGGTTAATTGCTTACATACTTACCTTCCTTTCGTTTCAGTCAAATTAATGCTTTCTCTTAGACATATGGTTTTTATTTCTATTGACACTCTTATGTTGTTGGAATTTGTCGCATATGATATATCATTTTTATTGATATTATGCCATCACATGGTTTGTCCAATCAACGAGGTGAGGTGTCGTAATAAAAACTCGAGTTAATTGAGTACATACTTACATTTCTTTCGCTTCAGTCAAATTGATGCCTTCTCTTAGACATATGATTTGTTTTTTCATTGACACTTTTATGTTGTTGGAATTCGTCGAACAGAACATATCAATTTTTATTGATATTATGCCATCACATAGTGTGTCCAATAAACGAGGTGAGGTGTCGTAATAAAAACTCGAGTTAATTGCGTACATGCTTTCAGTCAAATTGATGCCTTCTCTTAGACCTATAATTTTTATTCTTATTGACACTCTTATGTTGTTGGAATTTGTCGAATATGATATATCATTTTTATTGATATGCCATCACATAGGTTGTCCAATCAACGAGGTGAGGTGTCGTAATAAAAACTCGAGATAATTGAGTACATACTTACATTTCTTTCGCTTCAGTCAAATTGATGCCTTCTCTTAGACATATGATTTTTATTTTCATTGACACTCTTATATTGTTGGAATTTGTCGAATACCCTATATAAATTTTATTGATATTATGCCATCACATAGTGTGTCCAATCAACGAGGTGAGGTGTCTTATCAAAAACTCGACTTAATTGCGTACATACTTACATGCCTTTGGCTTCAGTCAAACTAATGCCTTCTCTTAGACATATGATTTTTATTTTCATTGACACTTTTATGTAGTTGGAATTTGTCTAATACGATATATCAATTTTTATTGATATTATACCATCACAGTGTGTGTCCTATTAACGACGTGAGGTGACATAATAAAAACGCGGGTTCATCGCGTACTTACTCATATTCTAGTGAAGCATTTTACTCAAATTAATATCTTCACTTCAACATATGATTTTTATAAATGTTAACTCAATTTATTTCTTGCCCCTGATTAATTTTTTTTTGCCAAATTATTTAATAGTTTTTTTATATTTTAATTTCATTTTTATGTCACATTTTTTGAATAACAAAAATAATAAAAATAGTAAGTTATTTACGAAATTCATTTCACTGCTGTACTATATTTATACATTATATAATCATATATTGATCTAGTAATTATGTAAATGACACCTTCTCAATATCATGAGTGCTTCAATATTATACGTATAACTAAAGTTGAAAGCTTGGCTTTGTGAATAGGTTTTTTAATTTGATATCGTTATCTTTAAAAAATCGTCTTTCTAATGAATTTCCATTTACATTTACGATGTTTCAAAACAATTTTAAATTGAGTTTATAATATTATAGTTATTTTTATGAAATAAATTTTCACTAAATATTCTTCAGTAATAAACTTCTTTTTTAATATGTTATTTTTTATTCGTGAGATTATATGTATAAAATTTTGGGTAATAATACGTTTATTAAATTTTCTGTATAACACATTGCCATAATTTTATTAGATCCTTTGTAACACTAATGCTTTTTTATGTCTTTAAGACTAAACTAATTGAATACGAATTGACTCTGATTAAAATTTAAATTATATGGGGAGTCATAACGTTAATCATTTTGGAAATAGATATGTTATGAGCGATTTCCGTAATGTGTTTGAAGTCACAATTGTTTGCGATGATGCCAGAGTTGCATAGTCAGGTAGATCGTATATATATATATATATATATATATATATATATGTTAATTGTGATTTATTTTTTTTAATAAGTTACGATTCTATAATTTCTTGCAGTTTAAATGTATTTGTGACTACGTCTGTTTATTCAGATATGTGCCCATATTGTGTAAAATTATTAACTTACTTACAGAAGCAAACCAATATCAGTAATTCTGCTACTATACAGTGCTTTTCATTGCATGCCAACACCAAAAAAGGTTGTTACCTTAAAATACTTCACGTAACGGCGGACTATATAGCCAATTCGATTCCATAACGACAATACGTTCGCTCATACAATTGAGCACTTAGGTTAGAAATTGGTTTCTTTATACAACCTCTTATATCGCTTCGAAATGTTTTGTGTCTGATAACATAATAGATAAATTGTAATGTCTGAAATTAAAAACATTTTAAACGGCTTTATATAAAGGAGATTTAAAATATTTATATTTCCGTTTATATGTTCACACGCAAATATTAGACGAATTCAACTATCGGGATATAATTATTTTCCTTTTTAAAGATAGATCTGTAGTAATATTAAACAATTGTAAATACGAAATAACTGTAAATAATTATATTTTAATTCTGTTATAAAGAATTATCGTTACTGTCGGGATTTTCGTGTTTATCTATTGAAATAAAAAGTATTTATTTATTTATTTATTTACATACATACATTTATCCATACGTTACTGGTAACCTAAGTAATTAATGGTTTAACAAGTTTTTAACTTTTCGAGTAAACATGAAAATAAAATACACAAGAATTAAAATAGACGTCACATTTCGACAAATTTTCGAAATGTGTCGTTCACTCAATATAAACAAATCACACTCTGTTACATTCACCCATCATAAACAAATCACACTCTGGTGCGACCGCAATCAGGTAATTGAGTAGTTGAATACCGCGGGAAACTGGAAAGTTCTGATATAGTTCGGTTCTAGAGGGAGGTACAGCAAAAAGGTGATAATTGCGTGAGCACTTGACATAGTCAGGTTACTTACCTGAATTGAGGTTTACTCAATAATACAGGTACTCAAAAATACTCAATAAAATATAATCTATTTGTATCATAAAACAAGCTTTTGTTTCTGTAGGTGCGATGTAAATTTTAAGTAAATTATATGAAACCGATGTCTATATTTAAAGGTGTTACAGTATAAACTCATTTATCGCCAATGATGCTTAATCATGCCATTAGTAAAGAATTCTAATAACGTATGACGCATCTTTGTGAGCCACTAAATATTTTAGTCAATTTTCTCGAACATTTGGTATGTTAAAATGTAATGTAATGTGTTAAAAAGTGTTTAATTAAAGTGAAGGGTTTTTGACTAAAGGTATTGAAAATGTGAAGATTTGGGATGCTCTTTCTGGAAATTTGACGACCATTGAATTAACTTAAGTTCAAATTTAAAAAAAAAAAATTTAGCACGCAGAAATTCAAACAATTATTTTAAGGTAATTTTTTACTCCAAAATCGTTTGAATAACTTTTGAATTTTTTTGCTAGTAATTTACATAATTATTACTAGAATTTTACATCCGTTTTTGATTTTATTTAACTTTTATGTTTTAGTCTATAATTTTACCGTCGTCAATAAAATTTATTAAATCTTGTGTGCGCTCGTCACCACAGACCTAAATGGACACATTCGGTGTTAAATCTGCGCGTCTATAACGGGTATCCAAATCTGGGTATCGCGTTGACTAATCATATTTATGGGTTTCCAAACGCTCACTTTCAACATGGACACCTGTGTGGTATCGATTCATGCGTATAACGTGAGTGTTGACAATTAAAACGGTATATTCAAACGGTATAAAAAGGTATATTCAAACGGTATAACCGATTGTGTGCTATTGTTATTTCTTATAACACGGAATTGTCGATGAATAAGAAATAGCATTACATAACTTTTGCGATATTTTGCTTGTTTATTCTTTATATCTGGGTGTCTTTATGCTGAGAGAAAAGCCATTAAATATTTCGAGCATCGGTCGCCTCTTGTCTTGACCTTTATCAACTTTTACTTTTGGCTATTATTATCATAACTTTGGTGTCTGTATATCATTACATTAACGTCGTTTTGTTTCATGAAAGTCAACCTAAGAATTATTTTCTAACTAAATTTATGAAATCTTTTTGTATTATCCGACGCGCGAGCAAAGGTCATTAATGTTTTTCGGTTATATGTACATAAGTGATATGTATGTGTTACTCTCTAGAGTATAAACGGCTATACGGGTTTTGATGCGTGAAGTGTCATTGGATTTATCATACCTTCTCGAATGACACAGAATCCACGAGATTAATACGATTTTAGTATGGCGGAATGCTACTAGCTCTTTTGTATTTACTAACAATACATTGCACAGTTTAACTTCTCCAAAGGATGAGACTTAGAATTATCAGTATAGTTTTCGGATAAAGGTAAATTTCTAGTAATTTTGTTCATTTCACAACTTTAAATTCAGCAATTTCGGTAATGACTTGGAGAGACGAGTTTTTTTAAAAATTTTCAGCAAAATTCATAGAATTATCTTATATGAAATTCTGAAAAAAATCTGCGCAGGCATTTTTATCGTAAATTAGTGACGATGATCATAAAGGATATATTGGTGTAGATATGTACATAACAATTTGAAACAGCAATTTGTAGCCTTGCCATTGTCTGAACAACGAGAATTTTTTTGAAAACGTTCCTAATTAGTTTAGGGTATCAAAATCTTATTAATTGCGCTAAATTTTATGTATAATTTTTCATTAGGCCACAAAAATGTTATTGCACGACGTTGTAACTAAATACGACGTCATTTCGTTACGTTATAAATAGCATTCAATTTGAGACGTTTTGAAATGTCTTTCATAATTATTTAAAATTTAATTACATTTTCCATTGGATATTTGTTAATTTTATGCGTATTGTTAAGAAAAATGGTGATAAAGGCTTTCCCAGATTCCAATTTTTGCCCAATAGTTTTGAAATTTCTCATAATACTTTGCAACAAACGAATAGTGTCTTCTTAATACCTTTCCAGGATCCCGTAGTGGCACTGTCATACCCCCACACTTCATACAATTTTAGTTACGTATATGCAATTTTGGAATTATGTACTTCATTTTGAGATATCAATTAATATTTCGTAAAATAATTTTTTTAAGGCATGCACGTCAGTGAGTGCAAAAACATCGAATACGGACGGTACCCTGTTCTTGTCAATAGGGTATCGTGCTTCCTTCCTACATTTTTATATTAAATGAAATTGGTATTACCTAAGCCAATTTTCCTTTTTAAGGTTCATTTGTGAAATATTAGGCTTCAAAGTGTATCTCGAAATATAGGTTTCCTCTAATTTTCCATCAACGATTTGAAAGATATGAAAAAAATTCCGACCATCGGGTATTTCATTAGAACTTTTATTTAAAATTATTTCGATTAATTTCATTCAAGAATTTCATAAGACTACGAAACTCCATGCTTGTCTCAACGCGACCTGAGGTGGTTTTCATAAGCCCAGGAATTAGAGGTTGTTTGAAAAGAAGCTGTGTTAAGACGCTTGAGTGCTTCATCCTCTCTCAACCTGAGCTCCAGGGACTGTAACTTATATGAAGAAAGGACACTGTTGAAAATGATTAATCTATTAACATTTTGAAAACTATTCTATTCTTGTAAAAATGTTACATATACATACATTTATTTATGTTCTTGATAACTATTTTTGGTAACAACTGAACAGAAATATACTAATTTATGAATGTTCTTCTTCTTTGTCGTATCTTTATTACTGAAGATCACGACTGTCTTGATGTACCTTGCTAGGGGAGCTGACTAGCTACTTTCATGTTGTCCTGTCTTCAGATCGCATGTTGACCGCAAGGATTTTGAGCTCTTTTTTCCCGACAATAACCAGTTTATCCGTTTTCCGGTTGTCTACGAGCTATATGGCCAAGTAATTCAAAACTACTAAAACATGATCAATAATTTATGAATAAAACTATGTAATTCGATGTTAATAAATTCTTATAATCTACCATAACAACATGGTAATAAATACAATAAATGTTAATAGATTAACAATATAAGATAGAAACTATGTTATAAGTGTAATGCTAGAATTTTACAAATAGATTTTGTAAAACAGGTTTCATTAACATATTCAGTATTACAAATTTTAATTTTGTTTCTTAAATGTATACACATGTACTAAGCCAATTGAACAAGCCTTCCAATATGACAATTAATTCATGTGATCACCCGGAAATTCATGAATTCGATTGACACGCGTCAACTGAATGATGTCATTACTCGAACTTAATATTAAGTATCTGATCCCCAAAGTTAAGGACTTAGACGGTGGGGTACGGCCTTGAGCTCGCGCGGAAGCCTGATTACTTAATGATCCTCCAAAAACTGATGCGTCATGGCAGGTAGTTACTTAGGTTATAGATGTCAGTCAGGTGGAAACGAGCGAGGGGGAATGTTACGTACTCACTCAGGGATATATATTGCTCCTCGTGAAAATTCGAGAGATATCGGATGACTGTACGAAATGTAGGGTGGATTACGTTACGTCATTATATTTCGTAGTTCACACATACTTTTTATACTTTAACGAAGAAAACGCGTCATTGAAAGATATTTTGAGGGTTAAAATATTGTTAAAGTATTAAATATATAATATCAATAAACATCTAATTAACTAGGTATTTAATTTATTTAGTATCTCTAATTTAAGTACCAACTAACATAACAAGAATGTAGCTTGTGTTCTGTTAGTGCATTCAATTTTTATTGCCAATGACGACTTGAAAGGAAATTAGGGCAAATTTCTCAACATTTAGCTTTTCCATTTGAAAATGGTCGAATATTTTATTTCACACTACGGTATGAGTATCTTGACTTATAATTATCCCCATGAATAAAATTAAAACTGTATCCCAATGAATGAATTTTAAAAATATAAAAATAACAACAATTTTATACTTTAAACATTAGTGTGTTTGTATTATACTTGAAAATAATACATACACACACGCGAGTTTAATATACGCTTGCAAAATTGTTGCTTTATTGTTTCCCTTGACTTACATGAAGCTGGTTAACTTGCATGTAATCCATTACAGTCAAATCAGTGTCAGCAAGCACTATATATTTTTATTAAATTAATAAATGCTATTACCATATTGTTATATTTATATAATAAAACAATGTTTATTTTATTAAAATTCTCGAGCTTTATGGAGTATTTAATTGAATATTAAGTGGTTGTAGTCTGGCAGTTTTAAAATCCTAAATATATATTTAGACGTCAATTGCCAATTTAGGAATCATTGTAATTTCGCCATATCTGTTCTTCTATCTACGATCTTCTGTTACAGTTTCTATACTTTTAGACATGCATACAATTTTACAAGTAGATGATTCAGATTAAGAACTTAATTAACAGGAATAAAATAAAAAAAAATGTTAATATACCTCTGATTGAAAACGGAGACGAACATTTCTATAAACCCTAACGAATGTATTTTTGGAAAAGTATGTCAAGGTTTAAGGTTCCATTACCATGTTTTGAAATTAATTTTAATTTTTTTTTTAATTTTTAAGTCCTTTAGTGAAAAGAGGTGTCAAATATGTTCTCCGTCCTATCTAATTTTTAGCAAATTATTTAATTTTTTTTTAAATTTTTAAGTTTGAAATTAATTTTAATTTTTAAGTCCCTTAGTGAAAAGAGGTGTCCAATATGTTCTCCGCCCTATCTAATTTTTAGCAATGGTTTTTAAAAATCTGAATAAATTCTGGGTAATAACTGGAATCTTTTTACGTATTTCAGACTTTAGTGGGAACTTTAATCAACATAATTTCAAGAGACTGATAATTACGGAACCCCAATTAATGCGCGTCCCACTTGCATTTGTTGTTTTTTTTTAAACATTTGCCGGTATAATGGAGTTTATTATAAATTGTATTATTACATTGTTAAATACAAATGTACTACTGTTATAATACATCCATATTTGTTTGCCCTTACGAACGAATTACGACAGGGCTGTTCCATATATATATATTTGTAATATAAACTATAGAGGAAAATCATATTAAAGTAATAAATAAAAGCTGTCAAGTACGAGTGGAACTCGCATTAGGAAGGTTTCGTATACATTTTGCCATTTATGAACATTTAATGGTACATAATATTCTTGTTAAACTATTTACAAAATTTTATTTTTTAGAAAGAAAATATATATCTTGCCTATTATATCGTTTATAGGCGCATATTTAAAAAAATGTATGTGGTATAACTACAAATTAGGATTTTCGGTTTTATTTTCTTATTTGTGCTGTAAGACTTTGCTTCTTGACAAATTTCATGATTCTAGGTCAACGCGAAGTGCTCTATAGGCTTTGATTTATTTATTTATTAACTTTTATGTACAGTACATATGGCGGACTTATTGCTACATGAGCAATCTCTTCCAGTCAACCATAACAATTTGTATTGAAGTTTAGTTGGTAGACTGTAAGAGATTTTACAATGATTTGATGCATTACTTGCTACTTTTACAGATGATTTACTTGCTACTTCCAAATATGCGGCATGAATGGTCGTCTTTTTAGGTTTATTCTTGATTGCGTTAACTTAGTAGTCTGATTTTTTTACAGTTCCAAGGGAACATAGACCTAAGTGTTGATATCAAATTCAATTTGATACCTCCATGCGGTCCTAAGGAAAAGGGTCTTGCCCGACTGACAGACGGATAACGAAGTGATTCCATAAAGGATTTTTTTTACGGAACGGAACGGTGCGGAACTCTCAAATTCATTATTGACCATTCTGAATAAGTAACAAAATATTGTACCATTTTCTTGTGATTAATTCACAGAATTTATTTCCTATCGTGAAAATTTATGTCACATATCGGTAAGTAGTTCACCAATATTATTGTCAATATCTGAGTGTGGGTGATGCGTCGATGTTTTCCCGAAAGCTCCTTCTCTCGATAAGTGATATTTATTAGGGAGGCGGGCTTTGATATCCGTGCCGATAACAAAGACTTTGACGAAAATAACGTCGTATTTAGTTTTGGTAGATGTAGCTGGATGTAGCTAGCGTAGAAGCTTTTAGAAGCTTTAGATTTTATGTTCTAATAACTATTTTAGTACTTTTTTTTGTAATAAGTTTAATTTCTTTCAAGGTTTAGAGAATTATTTACCTTGGTCGATGATATTTCTTTATCTTGTTGGTAAAGGAGTGAACTCGGTCAAAGTAGCAGTTTGGCGGAAAATGCTCCTTTAATCAGATCAGATTGCTAGTTTGCGCCCGCGGAATTCCTTTTTTTTACTTTATAAAATTGGGACATTTGCATTGTAAAGTGTATTTAATTTCAAATTACGTTTTCAATTTTCAACCTATAAGTTCGAATTCGGAAAGCTTATTTACAAAGTTAAAAGCTATTTAAAAGCTAGTTCGTCGCCTAAGTATGTAGCAGTGAGCTTAATTTCAAACCTTACTTGGATCAGAATTTTACTTTAAAGCAATAGTAATACTTGCTACACTTTATGATCTTTCTTCTTACTCAAACGATCTCTGATTTTGAATGAGGGGATGACATATTAGTACGTAAATACGTTTGATATAGCACCTCGTTTATAATTTTTTGATATACACTACTTTAGAAGGGTGAAATAGAACCCTTATAAGATCACCACAGTAGATCACCGTACTCGTCTGTCTGCCATAACGTTTGACTCAAAATGCTTTCTGCGCATAAAATAAAAATTGGGCACAGTAATAAACATGTTAAGTCGTGTATATAAAAAAAAATTTATACGTAAAATTATTATTACAAGTATTTTGCGAGAGGCAAATGAAGTACCTGATTTTTTTAAATATTGCGTTCAATCAATAAAAAGAAGCGGAAAAATTTTTTTTGCCCAGAATATAATGTAAGTTCGTTCTGGAAATTTTATTGAAAATGTCCACGAAAATATATACCCTGCGCTATTTTCAAAACTGCAAATGTTATTTATATTTATAAAAACAGAAACAAACTTCCTAGAAATGTATCTTAAAATAATCGAAAAACTAAAGTAAGAATTCTAAAATTATACGCTCTGAGGAGCTCATGATAGTTTTTTCGTCTGTGAAAGAAAAGCTAGGAAATATATTTATGTGATGGAAATAAAAAAATATTTATACAATCAAAAAGTTTTAAATATGCTTAAGTATATATTGTACTCTCGTAGTGCGTATTCTATTCCTATTTAAAATGTTTTACATATAAGGTAAAATATATTGATGTATATTCACACGAATTTTCGAATATTATAATCCACATTTTACACTAGTTTTCCGTTTTTGACCTTTACGTGACCGACAATTCGATTCCAGATCTAATTTGGCCGAAAAGTTTATAATCCAAATGAACAAACACAATATCAGCAATTTACATTAATTTAATAAACTTACCTTTGTGAATAAACGAACTCAAGCAACGAACATCAATCTAAAGAATCTGCACGTTTCATTCGCAAACGCGAACGTCAGAATTTCTCGCAGTGCTGTGTTGGCATGTAACAGCTTTCTCCCAGCCAGCGGCCCCTGCAATAAGTGTATTTACAAAGTCATGTTACAGAGGGCCAATGGTGAGTGCGATAAATATATTTTCAGGCGCGTCGAGGGCGAACAGGCTAATTGAATCTCTTTTTCGATTCACGCTCAAAGGTTCCCGTCTCACCAGCGGCCCGCCGGTTACATTTTTCTAATATGTAAGAAAAAGTTTATAAACGTTTAAAATACTGATACTCATTAAACTTTTCGCCGTGAAAAATGCAACCTAATTTCCAAAATTTGATTGCAACTGATTTATAGTCGTTTATGTGAGATTCCACTGAATTTCGAAAATTTTGATTTTGCTTTAATTAATTGATAGAACTAGTAAAATATAGATTTAATTATTTGCTCATATTATGTCGTTATTTTGCAAAAGTAATTTAAACACCATTAGTGCAAAGTATGATATTTGGATTGTAATAAAGGCGGTTCAAGCAAAAAGAAAAATTGAAGGTATATGTACCTTCAAGAGAATTTGGACAATATTTCTTCTATAGTCGTATTAAACGCTTACCATCATTAGCCGAAAGACATTCATTATTGAACGTAGGCTTCTCCCCTAGATTCTTGTAAATATAGATTTCGTGCCTCTTACATTCAACGGCTTCCTGCGACCTTTACCATGTCATCTTTTCACCTAGCGAGGGGCCATCGCATTTTGCGTCTTTTGGTACGTAGTCGCCACTAGAAAATATTTATTCTCCAGCGGTTTTCGGTTCTACGCGCTATATGACCTGTCCACTGCTACTTCATCCTGCTAATCCTACGATTAAAAATTATTTTAAGATAAATTACTTATCTTATAATAATTTATGAAAACGAAAAACAAGCGTCATGCCCTACATTTATTTTCCAAAGTAATTATTCATCTAACTTATTGCAGTCATGATAATTCTCGTTAAGGGTCTCTCACTCGTATGCGAGCTTATAATTTCGTTTCAAAATAATTACCTATTCCAAAGAGCTACACCTCAGATGCTACAGGTACTACAGATACCTTGTTAATAAACAGTCATACAAGTACATCTATTATGCGTAAGGTAATTCTTCACTCT